>JASDDO010000006.1:144570593-146970593 GCA_030015575.1 Agapanthus africanus
ATGAGCAACCGTTTGATACCTGTGCACTACTTGACATGACTTGATACATGTACACTGCCTGACATGACCTGATATATCCCTACTTGACATGTTACCTGATTCTGTTTCTAATGCCGACAATCCTGACATGTTGTCCCAATGGACATATCATGTTGTCTGTATAGACGCACCTGTTCCTACTTGATCCTGTGTTGGCATTAGCTTTAGATTTATCAATACCTGACTTGAATACATAACTTGGGGGTAAGGGGAAATCAATGATGAAACCTGACTTGTAACTCAACAGTTCGACGCTTATACTGATCAGTTTTGGGGGCTAGGCCAGTCCCGGAATGATGTTGCTGACATCATTCGTCTGTACATGTTTCCTGTTTGTGCTTAGCGGCACGTCTCGGATTCAGCCCCGAGAGTCTGGACCGTGGTCCCGGGTACGCACGGGATACTATTGAGTTACATCGACGATTCATTAAATTGATTTCAAAGACTTGAGAGTGGTTAACCCAGTATTTAGTTCAGATTACTCACCACACGTCACATGTGCTTATACTCTTTATTGTTTCTTATCCGTGTTACTGTTATACTTTTATTACTGTTCATACTCATGCCTGCATATCCTGTTATCTCCTGATTAATTATTGTTGATATGACGCACTAACGTCTGGGTTTTGCATGGCCCAGATCCTCTACCTTTGCAGCTGACCGATCAGGAGTATTTCAGTGAACAGGTCGAGCAGTGAGGACCTGTTAGTACTTTAGTTTATTTTTTTTCAGCATTCTCATTCCTGATGTGAGCCCGTATTTGGGACGTACATTCCAGATTATTATTGTTTATTGGATCTATTGCTTCCGCATATTATTTCTTGACTCGTTTATTCTGGCTCATGGACATGTATTAGATAGTTTATTTCTCTTTTCCTGTTCTTGATATCTTCTAGACAGCCGTAATGTGACTGTGGAAGGATGTTTCCTAACCACAGGTAGCATGATTGGCTCTGTCACGTGCCGATCTTAGCGCACTCTGGAAAGCGGGACGTGACACATTATCTGTATAATGCAAGGAAAATAAACCTAAATGATGTTGGAACCAATTTTTAAAATTACTCGGTTTTCTTCAAAACTCATAGTCGTATTCTTTTGCTTTGCATGGAGATATTTGGTTAGGAATATCCTGCACCTCATTCTATAAGGGATGAACCTTGATCCCTTCACGTGAAGTTTGCTCTTAAGCAAAAGTTTATGTTACAAGTTTTAAAAGCGGAGCCTAAACCACTCCATTTCAAAGCCACTCGAGTTTCTTCTGCAATATCAAGTTTATTACGTTAAAGGTTTTTTGCCAAAAACCAGCCGTAGCCCTTCGTTATTTCAAATAAGTAACGCCTAGTATTCGTGCTATGTATTTTGGCCTACGTCAAGACACAGTGTGCGGTAGCTAGGTGTTGCTTGTCTGTTACATAGAGATGTGATTATTTAGAACAGTCGTACAGTTATTTTGGCCTACGTATGACTTATACGGATGGGTCTAAATTAATCCAGGACAATGACGAGTTGAACTTGACTAACATCTTATGATATGTTGGTCTACGTCAAGGTCATAAGCATTAGGGGCAAAAACCATATCGGGAGTTTCAAATATAAGGAAAACTTACAAAGTTTGCGCATATGCAACATTTCAAAAAGATAAAATATTATTTTTAGGAATTTTTATAATTAAATAATATTATATTGAATATTTTAATAAGGCGGTATAATTAAATACCGATAAATTGGGGAAAAAATTGGAAAATTATGGAAATTACTAAAAAGAGGGTGTTTTATGTGATTTATGCAAATTATGAAATTCTACGATTTATTATACACTAATTTTGTGCTAATCGCGATTAAATATCGCTAATCGCGCATTAAGCGTGTTTTATGCACATGACATGCACATGTCATTTTTACATTGTTACATTTTCTTTCATGGCTTCTCCTCATTTTTCACTTTGGGTTTTGTTTTGATTAAGGTGAGAAGAGAAAAGAAAAGATAAGAAAACAAAAGAAAAGAAAAGGAAAATGATTAAAAAAGGAGGTATAGACATGAGAGAGAGTGGTGAGGGGTCAACCTTGGTCATGGCATTGTTCCATTCATCATCCTCTTCATTTCTTCTCCTTCATTTCTTTGTGGTTGCTGCCCCTCTCTCCTACCTCCACTTCTTCACCTCAAAACACCTCAAAACAACACCGAAACATTATCCCCACTTCACAAAAAGCATGAACAAGCTCACAAGCTACACTATGGACCAAGAAAAATTTGATTTTGGTGCCTTAGGGGATTCATGAGTGCAAAATGAGGTAATTATTCCATCATTAGTGTAGAAATTCCATTTCCTTTAGCATCCATGTTAATTTAGAATCGATATTGTGTGGTTTTGGGAACTTTGAAAACTTTAAGTTGAGGATTAGGGTTTGAGTTGAACCCAAAGGTGAAATTGAGGTTAGTAGAGGCTATACGACCCCTGTGGTGATTGATTGGAGACCTAAACCAGAGACTAGATCCCCAATTAGCGAACTTAGAAATCCCCGATATCCGTATTTTGTGAAATTCTGTAGGGAATTTGAAATTTGCTATCACCCGGGACACCTGAAAAATATTTAGCATACACGGTGACACATGCAGGCACCTAGAAAGCTACTACAGAGACCCGAGCCTAAAACCCCAAGTTAAGGCCGCCAATTTAATCGTTTTGGTCGCAATTTGCGGCCAGAGTAGGGGCAAATTGGTCAGTTTTTGTTCTGTGGCTCCTTTATCAGTAAAATAGACCCTCCATATATGCAAAATTGGTTAATTTGACCTAGGGTAAAATCTGGGACCATTTTCAAGAGTTGTTGTTTTGATTCGGGGTTTCGTTTTGCGTATTTTGAATTCTGGATTTTTGTAATTTGTGTTGTATTTGATCACTTGACGTTTATACGTCGAAATCGAGTGTTATTTGGTGGTTTTGAAGGCTTGGTCCATAGGTTCTAACCTATAGACCTTTAGCGTGTCGTTTTGGTTTTGACTTGGATTTTAATGTGCATTGCGATTGTGTTATATGTGTAGGTACCCCCACGATGATTCGAGACGATGAAGAAGATGATGGCGACATCGACATCGGCAAGCAAGATCAAGGTGAGTAGATTATATCTACGGGGGAAGTCGGGTGGATGGCGTAGCACCCCCGCAGTTCGATGTATAGTATGCTATATATATATATATACACTATATATATATGATATATGTTATGTATGATATGGATATTCAAGCTATGATTAGGTGCCCAATGGTTAGATTAGGGTTATTAGAAGTGAACTAGTATAGCTTCTTAGTCGCGAACCCTAGAATAAGTTTACACCTACACGCGCACACATGCATGCTTGTTATACTTGTGCGTATTTGGGGATAGATATGTATATACACGTATACCTACACATAGATGATGAGGATTGTATATGATATGAGGAGATGAGTCGATGAGATTGGGCATGGTGCCATGAGATCGGTGATAGGATGTGATTCGTATTATGAGATACGACATGAGAATTTAGCGGGCCTTTAGACGTGTGTTTTACACACACATTTATATTTATATAGATGGTATCAATTGTACTAGACTTAGATCAGTACCCCAGTTCTTGAGATATGATGATAAGGATACCAGATAAATGATGAAATGAATGTGATATTTGACCCGTACCCAGATTAGGATGCCGTACGACGGACTTACCGTACGAGATAACTGTGATGATAGATCTGCACTCATGACTTGAGGATGTCATTTGATATATTGTATCGTACGCGGTACTATTGAGGCGAGATCACCGACTATTATATATGTATATATATCGACTCAGATTTAGGTGGTTTCCATACCCTTTCGATTAGCTTGTTAGTTAGATCTGTAGTTTACTTAGTAGATGTTAGACTAGACCCGAGTCATACCTATTTCAAAACTAACGAATCGTGAGTATTTTAAAAACAGGCCAAGGGATTCTACGGATATTTTCAAAAGATGCATCTTTTCTTAAAAACACCGTAGCCTTTATTTTTCTAAACACCACGATTCGTCTTATTTCAAATGGCAAAACTGTATGACATTCACATATTGATGTAGATTCTTCACTGTTGTATTTATTATTCATTTTCCACATATTCTTGCTATTCGCATCGCATTGCAAGTTTAAATGTGTTTATTATTATACTAAATCCATGCTGTCAGGACACCAGCACCATTATCGATGATGCGTATGCTCCACGTACACCTGCTTGCCGGCTCACACACTTCATCATCGATAATTTTCATGTCACTACACAGTAGGATTGTTGCATCAGGATATGACCCCTTGCATGACATACTTGCATACATACGTATTTGCACATACATAGATGATTCTGGCTTGATTTTGGAGATTTGGGAACCGCAAAATATATTTTAAAACTGGATTCATTTTAAAAGAGCAGTTTCTTTCGATATGTGCATATTACTATTCCATGTTGCATGATATACGGATATGCTTATATTTCTGTTATATGTCGCATACATCATGCTTTAGATTATACACATTGAGATATTTGTTTTCATAAGATTTCTGGATTTGGGAACCGTGGTTATTTCAAAAGAGATATGTATTGTTTTAAAAACCCGGTTTCCCTTGATATGATATTTCAGTGCGTCAACCATGTGTTTTCTCGGTTCTGATACGTATGACATGTGAAACCCGATTCGAGGAGTTGGATGAGGCCGATTGCGGGTACATGGTGGACCCGGTACGGTATCTCGGGACGAGAACGGGTCTGTCGTGCAGTATGCGATGAGCCCGGCAGAGGGACCACTACCTACCGGTGATTGTATTTGAGCTCGGCGGATATCCGGAGGATACCGACCGGAGTCGAGAGATGATATGGGCCGATCCGGACCGACGGAGCCCTATATATATATATGAGGATTTACGTGCCGATGCTGGGCACAGGAGTGTCGATACTGGACACTCAGATTCCATGATTTTGATGTGTCGCGAGAGACACGCGTTGATTTATATCCTCATACTTCCATGCATATGCTTTATGATATTTATATGCATGATGTTTTGTGGCATTGGTTGACACGTGGACGAGATCCACATACAGACAGACATTGATTACATAGTTGGATTATATCCACATACTTATAGAGTTCATGATATAGTTCACATTGATTCATGTTGATTACATTGATCATACCACATATTTATGATATGTTGCTATCTGAGGCACTGACACGAGCACTTGGTACTACACTGCTGTATAGATGTTTACCCATGCCACCTTTTCATGCTTCAGACTTTATCATTTGAGGTTTATATATATATCTGATCGTATTGACCTAGGATTGAGTCATACATACGATTTCTACTTTGTGATGTTTTCTACTCACGAGTTGGCAACTCACCCCCGTTGTGCCACAGTTCTTGCAGGTTTTGCCGTACAGGTTTCATTGCGGCTTTCTGACACACTGCTTCCATTCTGGATGATTGCTTTGGTAGGTGGGTTCACTCGCATCGTGACCATCCTTGTATTTATTTTAATCAGTTGTATCTAGTGATTCCATCAACTAGACTTGTATAATTATTTCAGAATTAGAAAACCAGTTGTGTATTATTTCGACTTTAGAGTCGCGCGTTGTAGTATTATGGTTTTCTTGATGATTTCGAGTTTCTTTTGAGTTTTGATCCTCGTCCTTCGGCGTTGTATATTATATTACTTGTGTGGTTGTGACCGTCGATTGACGAAGAGCTAGCTCCCGCTTGGGGATGCCTTTTATCATTATGCATATATTATTCTTGTTGTATCCCGTTTGGGGGCAGTATTTACAAAGGAAACTCTGCCGAAATTTTCAGAAAAGACTTGAGGATTTAAAAATGCATATTCGGCTTACTTATTTACAAACCTTGTTTTTAAAACATGATTTCTTCACTTCTTTAAAACTAGTTTTCTTTCATTTATTATTTAAAATGGTTTTAGATTTCTGGGCTTTTGGCTTACTTGAATTAGATGAGGTCCTATAGACTTCATATGATTCAAGGGCCAGTCACTTGCTATTTCGGGTCGTGACAAAGTTGGTATCAGAGCGCTAGGTTAACCTTGGTTCGAGTCTAAGTTTGACTATGCGGAGCCTAGAGCGTTTGTATATATACGGAACTTAGGCTTGACCTTACGGAACTTAGACTTAGTCGAGGGGTATTAGACCCGAACTTTCGTCGCATAGGTTGACCTTGGTTGATGGAGTAGGTGACTTCAGTGGAGTGACGTATCGTGTGTATGTTCCGCGGCATACTTACGATACGCTACTCCGCTTAAGGAGCCTTAGAATGTATATTTCCTTGCACGGTATTATATTCATTCTTATGATCTATCCTCATCGATATTGGTTATGATTTTGCCGCCACGATTACACGGGCATAGAGAGTTACGGCTAGAGTTGCGTCAGCACGAGCTCATCACAGACGAGGACTGACCAGGGCGTGATTTCAGGGACATACGATTGCATAGAGACGTCGTTTTATTGTGTTTTCGCGCCATGAGCGTTTGATGGATCGCTTTTACGAGATTTCTCGGACGTGCAGATCAGCACCAGAGGATTGAGCCACTGATAGAGGCCAGCCAGAATGTGATGACCATTGATCTATCACTTATTCATGATGATTGAGGCACTGTTCAGCGTGCAGACGAATGAGCCAGTTGTTGCTGCGAACGTCGAGATATTGACCCAGATGTTGGAGCTATTGCAGTACGAGAAGCACTTAGAGATATGATGGAAGGTCGCTAGTCACCCGAGGGTGAAAGACTAGGACATGTGGTCCGTTCGCTTACCCCGGTGCGAGGTCATCAGATAGATTGATTCCAGCTAGAAATGACTTCACACGGGTACGTTGAGAGTCGATGGAGACGGTCGAATGTCAGGAGCCCATTTTCCAAGTTTAAAGTATTCAGAGACATATGCAAGTAATGCTATGGACCCTCTAGAAGAATGAAACCCTAACTCGACGTAATGGCCATGGAACGCCTTTGAACCTTACGGTTTGCGGCAGTTTAGCGGTGCCATTTGTGAGGCTTGGATTTGCCCTTATACGGTTGGTCCACAGGTGCTGTGGCATGTACTGGAGTACTATTAAACTGTACTCAAGATGTTTAGCTCTTGGGGGAATTATAGAGCCTTGACAAATCGATCGAAAGGTTCGACATCTTTCGGATATCATGTGATGGGATGCACTGCTTAGGAGACTCCAGATACGAGTATAGCCGTTGGAGCACAGTCCATGCAGCCACGAAGAGACGAGTCCGAAGCAGTCGACATTAGATAAAATTGGAGTAAGAGGTTCCTACGAGATCTTGATGAGATGACGTTCCAGTCCGCCGACATCAGGGATGCGATACGCATGCATAGGTGTTGATTATTGATATATCTTCCAGAAAGAGTCGCGATGAGAATGCAGTCGTTCCGGAACAAGAAACAGATATAGAAAAGGGTGATAACCTCCGGACAGTTCAGTAGAAACGAGATTGAGAGAGACCTCGATAGGACCTTTTTGGAATACTATACGAGAAGATTTGGACCCAGGAGCGGTCATATTGTGCACACCCAGCAGGCCAGAGTTCGGCATCGTCGACGAGATAGTTGGTCAGAGATCTGTAGAGGATGTGCCAGAGCGGACTGCTTCCATTATCGTTTCCATATTGGACCGTTGAGCCGAGGAGCTATGCACTTAGTAATTTGCAGTGAGAGACGAGAACCTAAGGACACCAGACGACAGGCCACGTACAGTAGGCAAGTAGATATCTTGCTCTGCTAGCTTGGGATGCACCGACACCTTCTCGACTTTGAAGGAGGAAATATCGACGACGGTATTTATGATTTGTGATTTGGTGATTCGATTATCACGTATCCGTCACCTTGGATTTCGGTATTTTGGGCGATCTATTCGCATGATTTAGTCTTGATGACTGAGTTTCATGATACTTATTTTTGTGCACCACGGTTGCACCTGACTTCGGTTTGATGTCATTCGATATGTTGATTTTGATTTCATGCCTATGTTATGCATGTGATTTGACTTATGCTTTCGGCATAGTTTTCATGCACTTTTAGTGTTTTGATTTGATTTGTGCACGCTGATGTACATGGTTGTGAGATTATATACCGCGGTACACCTGATTTGGATTTTCGCGCATGTTGGGCGCATGTTATGAGATGCGATTTTGGTGCACACCAGATGCACTAAATCGAGATTCTTCATGCATATCAGATGCACCTGATTTTGCTGTCAGGCAAATACGTTGTCTCTGCCAGGTGTTTCGTGCACACCCGTTGCACTTAGATGTTGTTTCTGTGCACATGTATGGCACATATATGGATTTTGATTTCCGTGCGCACCAGACGCACGTAGCATTCATATGCACATTTGAAGTGAAGGACCGGTCTACAAAGGTGTTCGATGGTGATTTCCGTGCGCACCTCTCAAGAGTTCGGGAGATTCTTACTCGCAGCGAAGGGACTTCTACACGGAGCATTTGAAGTGAAGGACCGGTCTATAAAGCTTGTATTTCTCATTCACTTAGTTGCAAAGTTGTTTGCAAGATGTTCGTTTAAATATCTAGTTAAGATTCTAGGGTTAGGGTTCTTTAGAACGGCAAAAATTTGAAAACGGCATGGACGATACCTCCCGAAACCTTGCTGTCGCGCTAAGTAACCCTACAATATGGTTTTTGCCCTTAGGACCCAAAGACCTTGACGAATAATCAACAAATCAAGAGTCATATTCAAATTCAACTCGTCATTATCTTGATTGCGTTAAACCCACCCGCACGACCCTTGACGAATAATCAACAAAGTCGTATGATTGTCCTAACCAATCCATATATCCTTGCGACAGAAAAGTATTACAGAGCTACAGCACACTACGCCTCGGCGAATAGCAACGAAAAACGTAATACGAATACTAAGTAATACTAATCTAAAATGACGGAGGGCTACGGCTGGTTTTTGGCGAAAACCATTAACGTAATGAACTTGATATCACTGAAGGAACTCGAGTGGCTTTGAAATGGAGTGGTTTAAGCTCCGCTTTTTAAAACTAGTAACATAAACTTTTGCTTAAGAGCGAACTCCCAGTGAAGGGATCAAGGCTCTTCCCTCATAGAATGAGATGCGGGATATTCCTAACAAAATACCTCTATGTAAAGCAAAACAATACGACTATGAGTTTTGAAGACAGCCAAGTAGTTTTAAAATTGGTTCCGACAAAATCATTTAGGTTTATTTTCCTTGCATTTTATCGATAATGTGTTCCCATCATTTAAGTTTTCAAGCCACAAAAGAAACAACCAAAATAACATGCTTTTTATATGCCATCCACAATCGCCACGGGGCCCGTCATGCACCGTTAGGTTACTTAACTAACGGCAGAGAGGGGCATGACTAGTGCGGATGCAAAACATATAAAAGCATCTACTAAATATAATATATATATATATATCAACATCACAGGCAGATAATAGTTATCACGAGCATGCGAACAACAATATAGAATAGCGGATAATCTAGAAGCTCCGCGTTTCATTTGAGCCATAAATAAGACGCGGCGTTCTCCGGTCGTATGGATAGCCGGTGCAATGAAGATCCTAGACCCCTGCAAGTGCGGTAAATTACCCACTAATCCCCGAAGTAAGGCAATCCCAATCAACAAAATGAATAGGCCACCCAGCACTTCACGGAATCCGGTAACTTGAGCTCCCCTCTGTAGGTCAAGCTATACCCCCAACAAGGGCGGCGAATAGCCCGTCAATTCTAGAGTAAGGCCTCCCGGTCTCAACGTCATGAGATGCGGGCCCGTTGCCCTCTAGAACCCGACTATTCGAGCACTCCTCCGCGGGGTAATCCTAGTACAGAAAAGAAAATATATATACAATAGTGACATCGAGAATTCGTCGATTTCATCGCCCTACGAACGGCTATTTTTGGACAGCCATGTAACCAGTGACTATTCTTGCCAAAACTGAATTTTTCATGCATGTATTCGATCCCCGGAGCTCTCGTTTTGAAACAAGGGCTCCGCAGGTGTTCGATGGTGACCCCGGAAACCTGTATGTCATGACCTCTGGAATACTTGCGTACTTCTGGCATCCTTTGGGAAATGTCATATCCATACACGCCTCAACAAAACGACATCGCTGAACGTAAAAATCGTTATACCTTAGATACCGTTTGTGCTATGTTGTTAGAAAGTTCCGTTTCTACATCATTTGGGTTGAGATGGTTCAAACGGCTGTTTATCTTGTTAATTGTCTACCATCTTCTGTCATAGAAAATGAAACACCTTTCTTTCGGTTGCATAAAAAGTCTCCTTTCTACCTTACACTTTGCACTTTTGGTTGTGTGTGTGTGTTTTGCTTTTACCTCCCACTGAACGACATAAACTATATGCTCAATCTTCCAAGTGTGCCTTTATTGGCTATGCCACTGATCAAAAGGGATTCTTATGTTATGACCCGGGTGTAAAGAAAATTCGAGTCTATCGTAATGCTACATTTTGAAAATGTTTATTACGTTCAATCTTTAGCACCATCGATCTCTTCATCTTTTTCTATATTGCCTTCTTTTTGCAATGATTCTTCTAGCAGGTGGAGAACATCATATGTTTATGTTCATCGACTAAGAGAACCAAACCTTCTATCTAATTTCTCTACCGCATCACCTGCGCCGGCTCTGGCACCGCCATCATAGCCACTACCGCCTATTCTCCGTTGATCTTCTAGAATTTCCAAACCACAAGAAAGGTTATCTTTACTAGTTTCTTCTAATGTTCTTATTCCTCGCTCCTATAATCAAGCATTACTTCATGAATGTTGGAAAAAGGCTATGCAGGATGAACTTAATGCCCTTGCTGAGAATCACAAGTGGGATTTGGTTCCTTGTCCACCTAAAGTGAAGCCTATAGGTTGTAAGTGAGTGTTTACCACAAAACTTCGGTCTGATGGTACATTGGAATGTTACAAAGCCAGACTTGTAGCTCTTGGGAATCATAAGGAATATGGGATTGCCCACGGCGAAACATTTGCCCCAGTCATGAAGATGACAACTGTTTATGTGCTTCTCTCTTTAGCTGCTGCTCAAAATTAGTAACTACTGCAGATGGACGTGAAAAATGCTTTCCTTCATGGACACTTAATAGAAGCAGTATACATGCAACCGCCACCTAGTCTTCATGATGTTCCTTCTGGTTTTGTTTGTCAATTGAGACATTTTCTATATTGGTTGAAACAAGTTCCTCGTGCATGGTTCGAAAAGTGCCGTTCAATCGTTGTGAATACAGAGTTCAATCAAAGTAAACATGATTATTCCATGTTCACTTGAAGAACGATTCGTGGCATCACAATCTTACTTGTTTATGTTGACAACCAACTTATTACGAGTAGTGATAGCTCTGGAATTGCTTATCTTCGACGATTGCTTCAGCAAAATTTCAAGATGAAAGACTTAGGGACCACAACTTACTTCTTAGGACTCAAATTACATCGGTGTCCTTGTGGTATTTTTGTAAATCAACAAAAATATATTCAAGATTTGGTAACTCTTGCTCGCCTTTCAAATGGTCGTTCATGTGAGACTCCTATGGAGCTTAACGTCAAATATTCCAAGGATTCTGGTGATCGCATCAGCAATCCGTTTCTTTATCAAAAGCTAGTGGGTTCTTTGATCTATCTATGCATTACGCAACCTAATATCCCCTTTGCAGTTCACATTGTTAGTCAATTTATGCATGATCCGGGACATCTTCATATGGCTGTTGTACTCCGCATCATTCGTTATCTACGTGGTCATCCAACTGCCGGGCTTTTCTTTCCTTTTATAAATTCTACATGTCTCATAGCTAATGCTGATGCTAATTGGGCATGTTGCCCAGTTACTCGTCAATCCACGACTGGTTGGTGTATGTTTCTAGGTAAATCTCGTCTCATGGACATGTAAGAAACAAGATCGTGTATCTAAATCTTCCACTGAAGTTGAATATCGTTCGACATCATATGTTTGTTCTGAGATTTTGTGGCTTTTATATATACTTGATGAACTTGGGTTTCCACAATACGCATCTACTCCTCTTTGTGCTGATAATACTAGTGCTATAAGAATTGCTTCGAATCCAATTTTTCATGAACGGACAAAGCATATTGAAGTAGATTGTCATGTCATACGCGAAGAGCTTCTTCAATCAACCATTTCTTTGCCTCATGTTTTGTCCACTTTACAACCTTCAGATATTTTTACAAAGCCAATGAATGGAAGTCGACATCGGTTTCTTATGTCCAAATTGATGTTTTTTCCTATGATGCATCAATTTGACGGAGGGTGTCAAAAGAAAGAACCCAGCCACAGGGTCAAACTGACCCGCCTTAAAACAGACCATCTTGCTAGTCAACTATTTACTAGATATATTAATTAGACACAAAATCATGGAATTGTTGGATATAGTCTTGTAGCATACTATTTTATAGGAGTATCAATTAGGCATATTTTCATAGAGTAATTTGAGGAGATATTATAGTAATTATAAAGATATGATATCATTGTAAAGATATGCATGCATGATAACAAAAGGGGGAAGAGCCAAAGACAAAGGAATCTACCATTTCATACAATTCTTTACTATTTCAAATCTCTGATCTTTTTGTCATGTTATACTGTTTAACCTCACATGAAATATGAGCCAAGGTTGAGTTTTTCAGTTTGTATCTCACATTTAGTACTGCATCAAATTTATAGAAGATGAAGGAAGTGGCATTTGAAGTGTAAAGTTTAGTCACAAGTTAAAATTGAGTGGAATTTTAGGTGCTTGACAATTGATTGTGATAAATAAACCAAATAGTGTTGGTTTTAGATCTCAAGTGTCTTCGATCTATTGCCAATGCTCGTGGACTATCCCGGAATTTACTCATTCACAAGTGGCCCCAAAGAATAAATTAAATAGAATTTCGACTTCCCTCTGCAGCGAGTTCGCCTCAGAGGCTAAAACCAAAGAAACTAGCTAGAATTATATTTTTTTCGAAATCCTACTTTGATTATCATTCCATGTGTGATGTCATAGAGCATTTAATATGATAAAATACCAATCTAGCCAAACTATCCATGTTATAACTTATTGTACAAATTTATCAATGTAGCATCCACATAACATTAAAAAACAATTAAAGGTCCTAAATGTCGCGTCCAGTACACCAAAACTCTGAAATTATGATAAGTGATGGATATAATATTACATTCAAACATGTCCCTGTCGATAGAAAGTCCTTTAATGAGCACAAACCAGGTCTTTTGCACAACAATATCTTTCTCATTTAAATATGTCTCCGGTAGAATTTGAACCTGGTTGCTTGATACCATCTTAAATGTCCCGGCCAATGCACTAAAACTATGCAGTTATGATGAGGAATATAATGTTTATATTCTAGGTTTCAAACAGAATGTCTCACCTTGCCCATAACCGGAACGCATTGCGTGAAATACCGACAACGCCAATTCGACATTCCCTCTATCAATCGCAGCTGCAATGATCGAACGACAGTCCTCATTGCCCACTTCGCCACCTCCCACTTTGGCCTCCATAATCATATACATGGCTTGGTCTGCATCCTTAGCACCTGAAACCCGCCTCAACAATTCCTCATTGAGACAGCTTGCCACAAACTTCTCTGTATTTGCACTCTCTCTCTTACTAGAATTAGCTATCAAGTGATGGGCAGTGGCTGATGATGTTGAAGAAGAATATGGGAAGAGAGTGTAGTTAGTGGTTGAAGATAGTTTGAGCGTGGGAACGGAGAGAGGAGAAAGAAAGGGGGAGAGAGAAGTGAGAGCCATGTTTTTTTTTGGGTCTCAGAGGCAAAAGAGCAAACATGTAGAATGCGTGGTTGTCAGGATGAGGAATGAGAGGCTGAGAGAGGACTTGGAAAGGATAGAAGAGGTAACGGCCATCTTTTTCATTTTCTTTCTTTGTTGGTAAACAAGAAAAAATTGCAAGAAAAACAACCAGCAACTTGTCTCAAATTTTCAAAGTGTGGTCGTCTCCTCATTCTTGCAATAAACCACTCGCCTTAGATTTTTGAGCAATCAGGATCTGTAGGGCCAACTGCAGTGCCCTCTAGCAGTCCGGAATGGAGCCTAGTGTCTATTTTGTATTGTCACGACCCGAAAATATTGTTCGTGCACGCCACGGTCTAAAGGCGTAACGTAATTCAAGTAAGCCGAAATCTAGAAATCTAAACCCTTTTAAGAAAATAAAAGAGTTGAACTTTTGAAATAAAGGTATGATGAAATCAAATATTTTCTTAAATGCATAGATAAAGGAACATGAAAAATACAAGTGGATTTACTAGTTGAAAAAAAACATATTTTGTCTTTTAAAAATTTGGGCAGCACCACCTTTGTATATTTTGATCCAAAACCACAAATACATGATAATATAAACTGGATCCCCAAGCGGGAGCTAGCTCTTCGCCAATCGACGGAATCACAACCACACAAGTCATAATATAAGTATGCGACGCCCAACGGCAAAGATCCACACAAAGGATAAAGAATAAAGCAAGACATCAACCCACCAAGCGAACATAAAACCCCGCCTAAGTCTCGCAACCACAATTCTTCCTAAGTCCAACTACATATACAAATACTAGTTCTGATTGATGGAGTTAACTAGATACAACGGGAATAATAAATACAATAGTGGTACGATCCAACATGTACCACCTACCAAAGCAAGTCACCCGAATACAAGATGTGTGCCAACGATACCGCTACCGATCCATGCGGTCAACCTGCAAAAACTGTGGCACAACGGGGGTGAGTTGCCAACTCGTGAGTAGAAAACATCATCGGGTGGAAATCGAATAAACAACGATTTCTAGGCCAACTATATCATAAAAGTAATACTATGATATCTAGGGTGACCGCATCTGCATATGTGCCAACAATATACTCAATGCCTATCTGCATGTGGATATCATCCAACCATATAATCAATGCTCGTATGCATGTGGATCTCATCCACGTGTCCATCAATGACACAACAACGTCATGCGTGTAAATGTCATAAAAGCATATGCATGAAAGTATGAGGATATAAATCAACGTGTGTCCCTCGCGACACATCAAAATCATGGAACCCGAGTGTCCAGCATCGACACTCGAAACATCATGAAACCCGTGTCCAATATCGACACGTAAATCCTTATATATCTCGGGCTCCGTCAGTCCGGATCGGCTCACGGGCTCCATCTGAGGGATCGGCCCTCGGGCTCCATCTGAGGGATCGGCCCTCGGGCTCCGGCAGAACGGGTCGGCCCATATCCATCTCTCGACTCCGGTCGGTATCCTCCGGATAACCGCCATGTCCAACCAATCATCGGTAGGTAGTAGTCCCTCTACCAGGCTCATCGTCTACTGCACAACCATCCATTCTCGCTCAGGGGTACTATACCGGGTCCACCATGAACCCGCAAACGGATCATCCAACTCCTCAAATCGGATTTCACATACCACACGTCTCAGAACCGAGAAAACGCATGGTGGACGCACTGAAATATCATATCAACAGAAACCGGGTTTTTAAAACAATACATACTTTCTTTTGAAACAACCACGGTTCTCAAATCTAGAAATCTCATGAAAACAGCATATCTCAATGCGTATAATCATAAAGCATGATGCATGTGACATATAACAGAATGTAAGCATATCCGTTGTCACGCCCCGCTTCCCAGAGTGTGCTAAGATCGACACGTGACAGAGCCAACCATGCTACCAGTGGCTAGGAAACATCCCTCCACAGTCACATTACGGCTGTCTAGAGATATCAAGAACAGTAGAAATAAAATAAACTATCTAGTACATGTCCATGAGCCAGAATAAACGAGTCAAGAAATAATATGCGGAAGCAATAAATTCAAATAACAATAACAATCTGGAAGGTACAGAAATAACTAAACTAACAGGGTACTAACAGGATCCTAACAGGATCCTCACTGCTCGGCCTGACGGCGGAAATATTCCTGATCAGCCTGCGACAAATGTAGAGGATCTGGGCCATGCAAAATCCAAACGTCAGTACGTCATAATATCAATAATAATATAATCAGGGGGTAACAAGTCATGCAGGCATGAGTATGAACAGTAATAAAAGTATAACGGTAACACGAATAAGAAACAGTGAAGGGTAAAAGCACATGTGACGTGCGGTGAGTAATCTAAATTGTGCTACTGGGTTATCTATTCTAAAGTCTTCGAAATCAATTAATGTAATCCTCATCGTGACCCATCGGTGATTATTTCGTAACGCCCGGAAAAACGGCAAACAATAGGTATTCCGTAACGCCCGGAAAAACAGCAAACAATATGAGAGCCCTTTGAGTTACGTTCGGTTACATTCTTGATTTCCCCATACCCCCAAGTTATGTGTTCAAGTCAGGTATTGATAAATCTGAAGCAAATGCCAACACAGGATCAAGCAGGAACAGGTTTGTCTATACAGACAACAGGATATGTAACAACCGAGTTCAGTTATACCAATCTCTGTTTCCGTATTTGTTTGTCTGTGGTATTTTATTGATTTATTATGTTTGGATGCGAATGGTAGTTTACTTTTACATTGCATTCGACCCGACCCGCTTGCTTGAACTGGTTGATTCATATTTATAGACTACCCTGGCTTGTTAAATAGACACGTGCATCTAGTGTAAACTGCATATCGGCATTTCATCTAGTATCGCATATTTTATCATATAACATTTTAGGTTATGTAAAATAAATTAAAATTGCATTTCATAGCCTGCATGATACCCCTAACCTTGTGGTAGCGTCCATGCATCTTGTTCTCGTCCCGTTCAGTGAAACGGACGTGTTTGGATGGCTACGCGCACGTACGTGCGTCCGTTCTTGGGGGTATGCTTTTTAGTTACCTAATCATTCATTTTAAAATTGGAAGTCGCATTTAATTTTTGTTTTTTTAAATCTAAATTTTTGGACCCGTCCCGGACGCGTTTTGGAATATTTTTGTTTCCGCCTAAATTCAAATTTATTAATTTTATTTTAAACTTTTCCTTTAAAAATTTCGTTAACAGAACAAATCCTTTTGGTTTTAAAAATATAAAATCTTTTAAATTTTGTTAACCAATTCCCAGCTTCTCTTTCCTTGCGTCGGCCCCACACTCCAGCTCTCTCTCCTTCTCTCTCCTCTTTCTTTCCTTTCCTTTCTCTCTCTTCCCTTTCTCCTTTCTCTTTCTCTCTTCCCTCACTAAACGCCAACTTCATCTCTCCTCCCTCTCTCTCTCTCCTCTCGCGCATCCCTCTCTCTCTCTCTTCTTTCTCTCTTTTCTCGGTATCACTGTTGGCTTCTCGAGTGTGGTCACCGCGGCCACGCTATGGTCACCTCCCTCCTTATTTCTCCCTCTCTTCTCTATTTAAACCCCCGAGCTCGCCACGAGAAACCCATGCAAACTCCTCCTCCTCAAACCCTAACCCTAACTCCTCTGCTCTCGACCCCGCTCCTCAACCTCGTCACCATCTCCTTCTCCTCATCCTCCTCTTCTTCTTCTTCTTTACCCATTCCCGAGCACCTCCTGCAACTCCTCAACCCACAGAACCCATCGCCGCCGATCACCTCTTCCTCTCGCCTCCGCCTTCATCACCATCTCCTCCTCTCTATCTCCTTCTTCTCTCTTCTCCCCTACACCAGATCCCTGCACCCAAGAACCCCAGCCAACAAAATCCGAGACCAAACCCTATCCACAGAAAACCCTAGACACCAAACTCTAGCTTCGCCGGAGATCGTTCACGGCCGTCGACACCCTCACGACCCCTCTCTGCAAACCTATTCGCCGGAACCGTGACGACGTCGACGATCCCGACGACCCAGCGAGCGTACCTGACCCGTGTGATCCCCTTGTACGTTGTTTGGATTCGTTTCATGTACCGTGCGCGCGTCGCGACTTTTTCCGCCGACGTGTGACGTTCCATATACTCGTTTCTTGATCTGTCGAGGCAAGTAAAACTTGCTACATGCTATTCATATTATTTTATACTTAATTGCATATTAAACCTGTAGATTAAATCTAATATCACATGTTCCATTTTAATATTCCGATGTTTCATTTATATCACTTGTAGATCTAGAACCCGAAACATTTCATATTGCATATTAGATTACGATACACGATACCCATGTCCATAGTTAAATCACATAATGATTATCTGTATAGCCCATATTACCATTTTAAATAGTTTATAACTTTCGAATACCTAGTTGCATCCTTTTAGCCTATTTTATATACAATTGCATCCCTAGATCATTTAATACATAATAACGAGATTTTAACACTCCATATTTGATTAAGTGTATTTTACTTAGTATTGGAACCATAACCCAAACTCAAATTGATAACCGTGCATCCATATATTTTAATCTGTACCTATTTGCATACCATATTACAATGTTCCATTTTATTGTTCCACTAGTACCCCATACTTGTTTGTATTCCCATGCTTATTTTTAGTTTGATTATGAACACCCACGTGACATGTTGTGCACCCCTGACATGACTTGATACATCCATTACTTGACACGATGTGATGCCGTGCACTTCTTGACTTGACATGATAACTATATATTACCTGACTTGACTCGAGGTACTATGGCTTTCTCTATTACCTGAGCTTGTTACTAATGCCAACAAACCTGACCTGTTGTCCCTACAGACATTCCTGTTGTCTATCCAGACAAACCTGTACCTGCCTGATCCTGTGTTGGCATTAACTCCAGATTATTTAATACCTGACTTGAACATATATAACTTGGGGGTATGGGGAAATCAATGATGAAACCTGACTTGTAACTCGACAGTTCGATACCTTTTCTGATCAGTCTTACGGGCTAGGCCAGCCCCGGGGTGATGCTGCTGACATCACTCGTCATTACCTACTACCCTTTTACTGCCTTGCGGCACGTCTCGGATTCAGCCCGAGAGTCATAGGCCGTGATCCCGGGCACGCACGGGATACTATTGAGTTACATCGATGATTCATCAAATTGATTTCAAAGACTTGAGAGTGGTTAACACAGTAGACCAGTTTAGATTACTCACTGCACACTACTCTTCACTGTCCTTATTTATAGTGTTGTTATACCTGTTTTACCATTTATGATCATACCTGCATGTCTTGTTACCCCTGTTTATATTATTGCTTGATGTTATGACGCACTGACGTCTGGGTTTTGCATGGCCCAGATTCTTTACCTTCGCTACAGGCCGAGCAGGAGTATTTCAGTCAGTAGGCTGAGCAGTGAGGAATTGTTAGTAGTTAGTTCATTTTATTTTCGGTATTTTCATTCCTGATGTGAGCCCGCATTATGGGACGTACATTCCAGTTTATTCTTATATTGGATCTTTTGCTTCCGCATTATTTTATTCTTAACTCGTTTTTATTCTGGTTTATGGACATGTGTTAGATAGTTTATTATTGTTCTTGATATCTCTATAGCCGTAATGTGACTGTAGAAGGATATTTTCTCTCCACAGGTAGCATGGTTGGCTATGTCACGTGCCGATCTTAGCGTACTCTGGGAAGCGGGGCGTGACATGGTTCTTTTGGTATCAGAGACATAGGATATAGGTTAATCGGGTTTGATTCTTTTGTAGTTGGGTATTGGACCCAATACACGAATCAAAATACTCGTGATTAGGAAACATGTCCTGCTAACTTACCGTCTTACCATTTTTGAATCTTGACCTCCTCCTGATTATACTTTTACGATATGCAAACCTCCTTTGCATATCGACTCGAAACCTGGTTTCCTTTTGTTATCTATAGAACTTAGGCGACTTGGGTGGAGTTATGTAATTGTAGCTATGATACCGCGGCATGGTTACAATGCGGTACTCTATTTAAGTAACTTGGAGTTCTAGCCTTGATTCATATCCTTGATCTATATTTTGAATCTGTTATCATGCTAATCCTTTGGGTGCTTTGATTTCAGGAACATGGCAGGAAAGAATCTGAAAACGTACCAGAGGCGTGTTGACGAAGCCGCGATGCTTGGAGTAATACATGGGATGTTGGAGAACCAAAAGCGACAGACCGAGCTGATCCAGCAGCAAGCTGAATCTTTTCAGGAAGGTTTGCGGACCGTTCAGCAGTCCGTGAACAATGTAGTGGCCAGACCAGTTGATCGTGTGGGTACCGTAGTGGATTTCAGGAGACTGGGTCTGTCTGTCTTTACTGGCTATATATGCTGCTTATCTGCTGCATACGATGCGATTGGATTAGGGTAGTCGTGCGGCTTTGTTGGCTTTCGTCAAGGGTCGTGCGGGTGGGTTTAATTCAATCAGAAAATGACGGGTTGAACTTGACTAGCGGGCTATGGTTTGTTGGCTTTCGTCAAGGTCATAGCACGTTAGGGGCAAAATATTATCGGGAATTTCAAGTGTTGAAATTTGCAATGAGATTGCATACCTTCTATGAGATAGTTGGATCCCGATACCCGCTGCGAGTAAGAGTTACTCCTGGGAGAGTTTTACACATTACAATTAGCCGATCAAGTAGGTGTCTAGAAAGGTATTAACGAGGTTACGCCTCTGGGAAAACGAGGTTTACATTAATTAGGTCCGTGCGAAAGCATGGGGCACCTCCCTCAAAGTACCGACACTGGCCTGGCTGAAAGATTGGCGAACTTGTAGTGTGTAATTAATCCCGGCTAGTCTTTCCTTTTAGGGTTTGAAGGAAGATTTGATAAAAACAATGGGAGTCATCCTGATTAGATAAAATAATAACCAATCTATTCTTGCAAGAGCGCACGCTGAGTGTTTTCTTCTCTCTCTCCAGGTAGCGACCATATCACGCCTTAATCAAGATAATAATACGGAATATTGACCGAACCCGCTTGTTTTACTGAGCTGGGGAACGTTGGTCCCGCTCCAACTTATAATAGTTATAAGACAGAGCAGGAAATAAGGGAATACCAAGATTCCCATATCGCCCAAACGAAGAGAGTGCATGCTGATGCATCATCTTCGGGTGTGTTCATTATACAGAACTGTTTCTCAATGTCCTTTACGTCCTAGGTATATGATACCGGATCAGGATCCCAGATATGTAATATGTTACATAGGCTACAGATAGGTAAAGAACTGAGAACGGGTGATAAGTTTCATGAGGCAGAAAACGGGGCAAGAGTTGCAGCCAAGTCTGTCGGTCACTGTCACCCTGTATTACAAATACATTGATTCTGAACGAATGTTATTAGATACCGAACCTGATATACAAAATCATATCAGTCTCTTTATTAGTAAAGAAATGATAAAATTTTGTATTGTTGGATAATGTTTTGAACATTTCCTATATCAAAAGTTGATCGGTTCAGGCACGTTATCTAAAAACATTGATGTTCTAAATCAAACTACAGTTCTTAGTATATAGAACACACACAAGAGGAAGAGTTCAGAAATGAACGGATCCTTCTTGAGGTATTGTAGACTAGGTCATATCAATGCGACCCGACTAGCTTGAGTTACATAAAGATGCATATTTAAATTAGTTTGAATTTACATCTTGTGAAACTTGCCAGTCATGTCACAGAGATAAGATGACCATAGCTCTGTTTACTGGAAACAGAGAAAGAGTTAGTGAACTCTTGGGATGATACATGTTGATGTATATAGGTCCCCAGTCTACACATGCCAAGACCGGTTCTTTGTACTTCATTACATTCTCTGATAATCTCTCGAGATTCAGACCTATGTTCTTGTTGAAACACAAGTCCAAACCTTTTGAGATATTCATAGAATATAAGTTAGAAGTAGAGAACCAAAATACGGGTAAAAGTATTATGTCCTTTGATGTGATCAAGGAGGAGAATACTTGAGCACGGAACTCCTGGACTATTTTAAGAAGAATGAGATTCTCTCTCAGTATTACTCCTCTGAATACACCACAACACAACGGTGTATCAGGGCGGAGCAATAACACCCTATATGATATGGTGTGCTCTATAATGAGTATTACTGAGTTACCTATTTCCTTTAGGGAGTTACGCACTTATGAAGTTGCATACCTATTGAATAGGGTTCCAATCAAATCAGCTGCCTACCGCTTCATATGTGATATGGAAAGGGAAGAGCCCATATCTTAAGTTAGGTAAGATTTGGGGTTGTCCGGCCTATGTCTGAAAAACAAAATCCGGACAAGCTCGAGGCAAGATCTGTTATGTAGAACTGGAAATGTTCCAGCTATACAGACTGCAGCTGATGATTTGATAGAACCAAAGGATTCAGTAGATTCCAACGAACCTCAGCCTCTCCGCCGATCTAGTAGGGTTCCTCACCCACCTGAGAGATACTTCGGTTTCTCTATGACAGTGGGAGCGAGGAATGCATCATGAGATGATGACCCAACTAGTTTCGAACTGGCCATCAAGAGTGGGACTCTGTAAGAATGGCTGGATGCTTAGCGATCTGAGATGGAATCCTTATACACCAACAAAGTATGGACTTTGGTTGCTATATCTGAAGGGTTAAATCCCCATCAGGAGCAAGTAAATCTTGAGAAGATTACTTGGTGTACATGGAAAGGTTGAGACTTTCAAAGCTAGACTTATTAAAGGTTTGCATCATTGACCAGGTATGGATTATGTTGAAACCTTTTCTAAGGATCTATGCTTAAGTCCATCCAGATCCTACTTGCCACGGCTACATACCATGACTACAATATCTGGCGGTTGGGTGCCATGACTGCTTTTCTAAATGATGTTTTAGAAGAGTGTGTCTATAAGTACACAGCCAGAGGGCTTCGTAGACAGTGGGAGCAGCGGAAACGTGTACAAGATGCTTTATAGGATAAAGCAGACATCGCGGAGTTGGAATGTCTGTTTTGATGAAGTAGTCAAAGAGTTTGACATCATCAAAATAGTAGATGAACCTTGTATAAACAAAAAGGTAGTAGAGAGTATGGTGGTGATCCTCGTAGAGTACGTGGATGACATACTCTTGATAGGGAAGGAGTTTCCTATGCTACGCTTGGTCGATCTCCGCTTATCACATGGATTCTCCATATAGGATCAAAATGATACCTCCTAAATCCTGAGTTTTCATCTATGAGATAGATGTTATTTGGGTGTTAGAATACTCACTAGTTGTAGTGAGATGGTATCAATTGATCCTGGGGAGAATCACTGGAAAGGTTCCAGGGTGATAAAGACGACTGAATGTAAGTCACAGGCATTGTCTTTACCCTCAGTAAAGGGACAGCATGTTGGAAGAGTTCCAAGCTAGATACCGTGACATACTAGACGATAAAGGCTGGATACATCGCTACTTCATATGCTACCAAAGAGGCAGTCTGGATGTATATTAGTTCATGAGATGAACTTCATTCCTGGCATTGTGTGACAATGGAGTTGTGGCTTATGCCAAGGAACACCCGTCCCATCAGTGATCCAGACATATTCTAAGGCAGTATCACCTGATCATGGAGATGGTTGATCTCCAGGCTGATCGAGGTTAGGAGAGCAGACTCAGAGGACAACACGGCGGATCCACTCACAAAGGCCTATTCCCAGAGATAGACTTTTATGAGATGGTTGAGTATGAGATACTACAACCACTGCTACAGATGGCCCTAGTGCAAGTGGGAGATTGTTAGTTATATGTATGCCCTAGAGGCCATTACTGTACATAGGATGTAAATTGTAGTGGATGCTGGGACATTTATAGGGAGGACTTTCTTGCTCGACATGATAGTATGCTATCTGGTTACTCTTTACCTTAACGTGTATACTGATTGTCTCTCTGTTACATGTTGGTAAAGCCCTTAGGATGTGTACTTGACTACCTGGACTATGATGCGGATCATACTAGTGGGGACATGGTAGTCCATAAGTACATCCTTCAAGGTCCCTAGTTGTGGGTGTATCGAGACGGGGCATCGATATACCAGAGTAGACTAGCGTATACCTTCTCGACCCATACAGATGGGCGATGGATGATCCCATATCCATTGGTGTTTGACATCAGAGATGATATACGGGTGCTCAGTAGAGACTGGGTACACTGGACGGACTCGCCGAGAACTCCCAGATGGTATTATACCTCACGTCAGATGGCAGTTCTCTGGTGACCCTGGTACATGTTAGTCTGTAGACCCGAGATCGTCATAGAGTCTTGTGTGATTCCCACTGTGCTTTGATTTCCACCTTACCACGTCCAAGAGGGCGTGCAAAACGGTGGCTTTTGGGTACAGTCCCGAATCACATGGAGGCAATGAGCGATAGGAGAGGATTCGTCTCTCCCGGTATAGGGAGTTGATGTTGCGCTGTGTTCGATTGGCTATAACCGGAAATCCCTGGCCAGGGTTGCTGAGATTTACTGGTAAGTGTTACCAGTAGTTTCTCGAACTGTTATAGACCTCATATCGACACGACTTATCGAGCTATTGGGGTCTGACGTTTACCACCCCTAGGTGAGATATGCGACATATCAGACGACGAGACCGGACTGTACGGTAAGTGTTACTGGTTGGATTCACAGGAGTGTGAGCGGGCTTGCTCGTCGATCTTCTGATCGCTCAATACCCGGATGGCCGTTACGTTTAGCAGACCGCTTGCGGCTTGTGGGTATTTGATATGATCATCACCTGCTGCCGGCGTATTGACGAGTCTTTAGAGTCCTACACAGAGGTTTCCTGGCTCAAGCGAAACGAAATAGGAGCGCATATGAGATATGTGCGGGACCGAGAATAATGCGTGTATGTGATACCGTATTCCATTCTCGCGATGAATGTATCGATTGGTTGTATGCGATATAACCTAGTTATCGAATCAAGGATTGATTCGATAAGCCGATATATTGGTTACTAGTCGGTTATATGCGACATGACCGGATCATTGAATCAAGTGTTGATTTAATGATTTAATGTATAATTATATATTTGATATATTACTTTGCATTAACTAGTATTGGTTCACTTTAAATGGATTTTCTCACTTAAAATGCACATTGTATATGTGATATACTTTTGTGCACTTGTTTGTATCATGTTTGATGATACAAGCTCACTTGGGTTTGTGTAGAGAATAAACCATGATTATATGAATGGTTAGGGTTTTGATTATTTACTTAGTTATTTATTTATTTATTTTTGGCAAGAATAAAATGGTGGCTAAATTTGTTCTTTGTTTGAAGCTTCTTGAAGCTTCAAAGCATCTTTGACTAAGTGACCATTTTGTCTTCATCTCCTAAACCTAACCATTCAACTAACCCTAGTTCATTCTTTACACTTAACCAAGGTTGGATTATAATAAGAATGATACTCAACCATCCCATAAAAGTCTCTCTCTGGGAAAAGGCCTTTATGAGTGGATCCGCCGTGTTGTCCTCTGAGTCTACTTTCCTAACCTCGATCCCCTGAAGATCAACCATCTCCATGATCAGGTGACACTGCCTTAGAATATGTCTGGATCACTGATGGGACGGGCGTTCCTAGGCATAAGCCACAACTCCATTGTCATACAATGGTAGGAACGAAGTTCATCTCATGAACTAATATACACCCAGACTTCCTCTTTGGTAGCATCTTTGGTAGCGATGTATCTAGCCTTTATCGTCTAGTATGCCACGGTATCTATCTTGGAACTCTTCCAACATACCGTCCCTTTACTGAGGGTAAAGACAATGCATGTGACTGACATTCAGTCGTCCTTATCACCCTGGAACCCTTCCAGTGATTCTCCCTAAGATCAATTGATACCATCTCACTACAGCTAGTGAGTATCCTAACATCCAATTAGATCTATCTCATAGATCCAAAACCCAGGATTTAGTAGGTATCACTTTGATCCTATGTGGAGAATCATTATGGTAAGCGGAGATTGATCGAGCGTAGCATAGGAAACTCCTTCCCTATCAAGAGTATGTCATCCGCGTACTCTACGAGGATCACCACCATACTCCCTACTACCTTTTTGTATATACAAGGATCATCTACCATTTTGATGAAGTCAAACTCTTTGACTACCACATCAAAACAGACGTTCCAACTCCGTGATGCCTGCTTTATCACATAAAACATCTTGCATATGTTTCCGCTGCTCCCACTGTCTACGAGGTCCTCTGGCTGTGTACTTATAGACGCTCTCTTCCAAATCTACATTTAGAAAAGCAGTCATGACACCCAACCGCCAGATATCGCAGTCATGGTATGTAGCCGTGGCAAGTAGGATCTGGATGGACTTAAGCATAGCTACTTAGAAAAGGTTTCATCATAATCTATACCTGGTCAATGATGCAAACCTTTAACAAGTCTAGCTTTGAAAGTCTCAACTTTTCTATGTACACCAAGTAATCTTCTCAAGATATACTTGCTCCTGATGGGGATTTAACCCTTCAGATAAGGCAACCAAAGTCCATACTTTGTTGGTGTATAACGATTTCATCTCAGATCGTTAAGCATCCAGCCATTCTTACAGAGTCCCACTCCTGATGGCCAGCTCGAATCTAGTTGGGTCATCATCTCATGATGCATTCCTTGCTCCCACTGTTATAGAGAAACCGAAGTATCTCTCAGGTGGGTGAGGAACCCTACTAGATCGGCGGAGAGGCTGAGGTTCGTTAGAAACTATTGAATCCTTTGGTTCTACCAAATCATCAGCTGCAGTTTGTATAGCTGGAACTCCTTCCAGTTCTACCTCATGTCCACTAATTTCTTCTCAAGAAATTCCCTTTCATAAAGGTGGCATATTGAGAAACAAAATATCTTTTGTTCCTTGGTTAGGTAGAAGATATTCCTTTGCAAATGCTTGGGATATCCAACAAACTTCTACATAACTGACTTTGCCTCGAGCTTGTCCGGATTATGCTTTTAGACATAGGCTGGACAACCCCAAATCTTAACAAACTTAAGATATGGGCTCTGTTAGTGTATATGCCCTAGGGGCCATTATTGTATCATACTAGTTTGTATATTACTTAATGGAAGCTTGGGATATTCACATGTATATAACAGTCTTGCTAAACATGGTAGTATGCTACTTGGTTTTTCTATCTTAATATGTGAGTATACGTATTGATAGAGCTCTTAGGATCTTGCTTGACTTGTAGCGTTGTGATGGCAGTCACACTAGTAGGGGCTGGGTAGTCTACAAGCACATCCTTATTCAGGTCCCTAGTCGTTGGATTATCGAGACAGGGCATCGATACTCCGGAGTAGACTAGTGTGTACGCTTCTCATCCCAGTTGGGGAGATGGTCTGTCCCACAGCCATCAGTACGTCGTACTGGAGATAGTATGCAGGTGCTCGTTAGGTTACGGGTACACCGGACAGGACTCACAGGGAACTGTTGGTTGGTTTTATACCAGTCGTCAGTGAACAGTTCCCAAGTGACATGAGTACAGCATAGTCCGCAGACTTGACACTGCTACTTCGCCTCGAGTGTGTCCCACTGTTCTTAGATTGCTACCCTACCACGGCTCAAAGGAGTCGTGCAAACAAGTAGCAGTTGGGTGCAGTCCCGAGCACTTGGAGGCAGTGGCGGTTAGACAGGATTCGTCTCTCCCGGTATTGGGGGTTGATATCGCGCTGTGTCAGAGAGCCATTACGCAAAGTCCCTGGCCAGGGCAAGCGAGATTTGCTGGTAGGTTCCAGTAGTTTCTCAGGGTGTAATGGGCTTCGCTCCGACACGACTTATACCGCTATTAGGGGACTGACGCTTGCCGCCCCCTAGGCCCGATATGCGATAGTCTTAGACGAACGGACCGGGCTGTATGGAGATTGTCACATCAGACTCAGTAGGAGTTCGGATGGGTTTCCTCATCGGCCTTCTTATCGACATCTACCTGGGGACCGTTACGTACAGCTAGTGCCTCTTGCGGTCTGTGGTTAAACCCACTGCCAGCGTAGTAGTCGAGTCTCTAGAGTCCCACGCAGAGAGTTTCCCTACTCCAGGCGAAACGATATAGAGGTCGTATGGTTTTACGACAAGGGTTCGGACGCATACGTGTGTTTACGCACGTACGACTTTCGGACAGTTTTTACTAGTCGGCTTTGGTTTAAGCCAGTTACTAGTATCCGGTTATTGGATTTATACAGTCTAAAGTTTTTCCGTATTTTCACGGATAGGAGGGGCGTTCTCGTAATTGCGCGAGAAGCTTCTAGAAGATGGTGACTAAGGAGGTTAAGGTGGCATATACATTAAATGAGATTAGTGAGTCATATGGATGATTCATCCATGTCATTAATGCATTATAAATGCTTAATGACTCATGGAGATGAATCACCATTAGATATTTATCAAGCATGGTTGTAAATCATTTTCTTTTCTTTTCTTGAAAAACAATAATGCTTGATATATATTATGATAACTCATTTTCTCATTTCATTATTATGTTCATCTTCTCTCTCCTCAAGCTCTTTCTCTCTTCAAACCCTAATCCTTCCCTCTCATGTGTTGAGTACAAGGATTAGTTAGACTACTTAATCCATAACCATACTCTATTTCATCTAGGTACTTTGATTAGCACTTAAAGATACCTAGTTGCCTCAAGTTTAGAGGCAAAGCTTGGAGTTTAGCTCTCGTGGTGGATCGTCTACTACTTGGAGAAGGCTGAGAAGGAGGTGGAGTTCGTAAAGACGAAGGACACGGTTCTTTAGGTATAATCCCTTTACATAGTAGTTGTTAACTTCTATGTTTGACGTTAGTTATCGTTTAGCTTCGATTCATGCGGTTAGTCGATGTTTATGCAAAGAACAAGATCGTTTTTCATATTTCCGCCTCCCCGCTAGTCGTGGGGTGTTGTACATTGACTTACAGTGGTATCAGAGCCTCGCTAAACAATAAATAACTCACTTGCAAAATTGTATGAATTTCGAACGAAAAAAACAAAACCGGAAAACCCCGATATCATGAGTTTCTGTCGATTTTTAAATGAAGTCCAAAAATTTTTCAGGCAGGTTCAGAAAGCCCTAAATGATAGTATTAGAACACCCAAGAAAACTGGGCTCATGAATCGGCTAAAGCGCCGCGGAACCGCGGCGGATCCCATCGATCCGCCGCGAATCCGCCGCCGAGTTGCCGATTCATCTGCCCAATTTTCCTGTGTTGGTTCTCTGTGATATTTGGTATTTTCTGGAATTTTTTAATTTTTGCTCAGGTTTCAGATTTACAGAGAAGTATTGGAGCAAAATTAAATGTGTTTAATCGATCGAAATTATACGGTATTTGCTTGTTGGATTATATCTGTGTTTGTATAATGTGTTCGTAAACCTCCCGTAACTGCTAGTATGTCGGTTGGCAGGGGGTTGCACATTTCTGTAATGGTTTTTACTGTTTGTGGATATGAACTGTGTTGGACTGTTGTGATGTATAGCCGGGGTTATGTGATGGGTTATTATTTAATTCATTTGATGTAAATGTAATTTGTTGTAATATTATTTTGCGGGGCACATCCAGGTTGCGGTTGTAGCCACCGTTGTATTATTTCATTTTACTGTTTTTGCTCCTAGGACAGACCCAAGGTGGGGTGCACAAACTGCCGGGCGGGTAGTTTGCCGTACCCGTAGGGGTCTTGGGTGGGGTAATGGCTATTCATCACAACTATGTAATCCGTCTTTTGTTGCAGGCTCAAAACAAACACGGATTGCTTGTAAATCCAATAAAGTTCATCATTGATCTGGAATGCCTATTATTGCGTCTGACGAATGTACAATATCTATATATGATAGCTATTTAGACGTCACTTATGTTTTACACCCGCGCTAGCCCAGCCCCCGCTCTGTCATTAGTTAAGTAACCTAACAGGTAATGACGGGACCCCGTAGCGAATGCGGATAGCATAAGAGGACGTTGTATTTTCGTTGTTTTCTGCAATGATAGGTTAATGATGGGACGCATTATTTATAATGCAAAGAAAATAAACCAAAAGTTTAATCGTTGGAACAATTTAAAAGAAACCACTCGGTTAATTTTAAAAAAAACAGATATTTTTAAATGCGGAGCTTTAACCACTCCTTTTAAAAGCTATTAGGTTCTTTCGGTTATATCAAGTTCACTACGTTATCGGTTTCGCTAAAACCATTCGTAGCCCTCCGTCATTTCATTTGGGTATTCAGTAGTATTCAAGCTATGTATTTTGGCCAAAGTCAAGGCATAGTGTTTGGTAGCTGCTAGATTTTCATTTGTTGCATAAGATAGATGAGTTGGTTTGGGACAGTCGTATTATCATTTGACCAAAGTCAGGGGTATATACGGATGGGTTCAAATTGACAAGATAATGACGGGTAGAACTTGACATGTGACTTATGACATTTTGACCAAAGCCAAGGTCATAAGAGCATGGGGCAAAAAACTTATATCGGGAATTTCTAAAGAAACTGAAATTTGCAAAGAGATGCATACCATTTGGAGTTTGATGAATGTTGGTAGCATTCCTTCAACATTATCATACGATGATATTTGGATCCCGATCCTACTGTGAGTATATGCTACTCATCAGGATATTCGTCACTTAACGATCAATGCTATAAACCAAGTAGGTGTCAAGAAAGGTGTCAGCGGGGTTACGCCCCCAGAGAAAAGAGGTTATTTAATTAAGGAACTTCGCGAAAGCGTTGGAAAACCTCCCTCGAAGTACCGACACCAGCCTGGCTGAACGGTTAAGCAAGTATTGTACAGTGAGAATAGTCCTGGCTAATTCCTCTTTTATGGTTTGAGGAAGGATTCGAGAAACAGTGGGAGCCATCCAGTTTAGATAAATTAAAAACCACTCTAAACTTGCAAGAGCATCATGCTAAAGAGTTTTCTTCTCTCTCTCCTAATTGCAGCGACCCTGAAATGACTGGACTTAAGTTACTTTTAGAGAAAAATATATTGACAGGGCCAAACTATAAAGATTGGCTGCGGAATGTCAAAATGGCTTTGACCTATGACAAATTGGGGTACGTCCTCACCGCTACGGCACCTGCTGTCCCTGGTCCCAAATCCAGTAATGCGGATAAGGAAATCCGCAAAACCTGGGATTTCGATTGCGCGAAAGCCAAGTGCATCGTGCTTGCCTCGATGAACAATGAACATCAGAGGAAGCACGAGGATATGGAACTAGATGCCATATTTCTCCATACAAAGGAACTTTATGGAGAGCAATCTCGTATAGCAAGATACGAGACCTCTAAGAACTTGTTTCGAGCGAGGTTGGCTGTCGGGTCATCAGCAGGAGAACATGTCCTAAAGATGATCGGCTATATAGAAGAGCTCGCAGACCTTGGGACGACTTTGGATAATGAGCTCTATACAGACCTTATTCTCCAGTCCCTTCCTCCCACCTACGCCCAGTTTATCCTGAACTTCAACATTCAAAAAAAGAAGTTGAACTTCCGGAATTCCTAAACATGTTAAGGAGTGCAGAGGGCACCTTGCAGAAGGCAAGGGAAACACCCGCTATGTTTGTTGGCGGTGCTTCTTCTTCCGGGTCCAAGGCTAGGGCCAAAGGAAGGAAAAAGAAGACCGCCCCCAGACCTAGAGGAGGTGTAAGTTGTAAGTCTACGCTAGCGCCCCGACAGTCTACAGACGCCAAATGCGGAACAAAAACTTTTTAACTGGCGCTATCGTATACTTTAACCCGGATCTGCCATTATTGCTAAACTAACAAACTGTAAAGAGTGTAGAAAGGTTATACCGAACGATCCGAGTCCTTCGTTCTTTAACCATCATCCCACGCTCCGTTGCGGCTGCTCCGATCTCGTCGATCTCCGATATCCTCGTCGAGGTGGCACCACATGATCGATTCTTTAAACGGGCTCCCGCCTCTGACTTGAGGCAACTCGATCGTCAAGTTTACTAAAAGAGACGACCAAGAATGATGCAGAGAATGAGTAGATGACTTTGTCTCACTTCGTCTAAATCCGTGGACGATCGGTTAATGAAGTTGCCGAGGGAATTGGGTGATGGAATGAAATGAACTGTAAAATTCCATGCACCCCAAATACTATCATATCCTTTTACAACCATGAAAAACTATCAAGTGAGAGAGAGTATGGGGAGAGAGAGGGGTGGCCACTTATAAAGAAGGAGGAAGGTGAGTGTAGGAGAGGGGGGTGACCACAAGAAAGCTTCTCACTCAAAAGATCAAGAAGAAATATCCTTAGCTAAACAAAATGCTTTAATGTTAAAGCATGAGTCACTTTAGAAACATTGAATCTAATAAGCAAGTCATCAAGCATTAATGACACCTTTAAAAGCAACCAATGAAAACTCAACACCAATTAACCTAGTCATCACCTTCTAGAACCTTCTAGAAGCATGACACACCCTCATCCAAGAAAAGATAAATCCGTCTTTAACCGAATGTTAAAAGACGGCTGATAGAAAACTGGAAACTGGCAACTTCCAAAATTGATCCTAAAACGACTTTCAGGATAACCCCGAAACTGTATATACCCGCATTTGTATTACGACCGAATACAAATGCAACTGAGACAAAGATATTATACTTACTCAATATAATACTCGGATCCAGCTTAAACCAAAGCCGACCAGTATTATCTGCCCGAAAAATAACACGTGCGTAAACGCACGTGCATTTTCCGAAGCCTGCCATAAAACCATACGGCCTCTACAACGTTTCGCCCGAACTTGGGAAACTGTCTGTGGGGGACTCTAATGACTCGTCAGTACCCTGGCAGTGGGTTTAACCACAAACCGTCAGCGACACTAGCTATGCGTAACAGCTGCCCATGGACTGACCTCAAGGGAGGCTGATGAGCGAACTCAAGGGAGGCCGATGAGCAAACTCATCCAGAAATCCTACTGAGCCTAACAGTGACAATGTATATACAGTCCGGTCCGTTCGTCAATGAGTATCGCATATCTGCCTAGGGGGCTAGTAACGTCAGACCCCCAAGAGCAGTATAAGTCGTGTCGGAGTGAAGCCCAATAACACCCTGAGATACTACTGGAGTACCTACCAGTAAATCTCCTGCCACGGCCGTGGGCTTTGTGTAATGGCTCTCCTAGACACAGCACGATCTCGCCCCCAATACCGGGAGAGACGAACCCCTGAAGATCCGCTCACTGCCTCCATGTGGCTCGGGACTGTACCCAACTAAAACCTGTTTGCACGACTCCTTTGAGCCGTGGTAGGGTAGTAATCAAAGCACAGTGGGAACTCACACGAGACAAATGACGATCTCAGGTCGATGAACTAACCTGTACACATGTCACCAGCGAACTGCTATCTGACGTCAGGTATAATACCAACTAGCATGTTCCCGGCGAGTCCTGTCCGGTGTACTCATAACCCAATGAGCACCTGTATACATCTTAGGTGATCCAACTGACACCAGTGGCTTGTGAGACCGGCCACCGCCCCTCGTCGGGGTCTCGACTGTATACACTAGTCTACTCCGGAGTTTCGATGCCCTGTCTCGAAACTCCCACGACTAGGGACCACAATTAAGGATATGCATATAAACTACCCAACTCTCACGTATATGATCGCCATCATACTGTTGGTAGTAAAGCAAGATCCTAAGGGCTCTATCAAAGTGTAACATGCAATCAGTCACCTGAACATGTACACGACTGATAAAGGCAAACCAGATAGCATACTATCATCTCGAGTAAGACTGTTCTACCGGAATAGGTCCTCCGCAATCATTGCAATCACGTACCTGCGATCCAATAATTGACTATGAGGGCACTATCTCCAACAATCTCCCACTTGCACTCAAGGCTAATTATTGCGATGTTGCGTACTCACAGCCCGTGTGAAACCAACACCCAACTCCTCTACTAATCAGTTTCACAAAGCCCGTTTGTAAAACTATTGTGTTCGAGAAATAGCCTTAGTGAGTGGATCCGCCTAGAAGTTTCTTTCTATATCTCTCTAAATCTCAAGTTCGCGGAGAAAGCCATCTCCCGAATCGAGTAATACCTGTCTTAGAATATGTCTGGATATCTGATGGGACCTAGTTTATAAATGAACTCCAAATCCAGACTTCTTAGACTGTATCGATCACTGAACCTAATCAGTATCCGGCACCATGCCACCCACAGTATCCTCTTGGACCACCTGTCCATAATACTGTCCCTCTTCGTCAGGGGGAAAAAACTATAACTCTGACAATCACTCTGTCAACCATGTCACCTTTGAAGCTTGGAATGATAACCGTCTCCCGAAGGAGGCTGCCGTCATCAAATCCGTAGAACATGTACTTATGTTCTAAAACTGCTTCCTTATATTTCTCCAGGATTGGATTAATACAAACTTATTGCATCTAGTGCAAAACCAACATTTGGTGTGGTACTTGACATCTCATGATTGACTCAATTGCCTAAGCAAGTGATCTGCCAATCATGCACATCCCTCTCCCCTTTAGTCTGTAAGATACCTTTAGAGAGGGTGACTCCATCACCTGCAGGTACACCACCATGCTAGGAGTCAACTATTCCAAAAACCATTAGAATATCTGTCAAAGTACCCACATTGGGAAACTACCCAAATCCAGATCTAAAACCATAGATCTAGAAACCAGAATGTCAAATATTATATCCATATCCTGTCTGGAGAAACAACTGTGTGACGACCACAGTACAACCAATCGTAGTATAGGAATTTTACTTCCTACTCTGTGTATGTCATCCAGATACCATGACATCACACCCTACTACCTCCTTAACTGATCCATCCCCTATTCTGATTGAAGTCAAACCCATGACTGTCACATCAAAATTAGATGATCTATCTCCGCTATAACTGCTCTAGTCTATAAATAGACATAAGCTACTTGCCCACCATGCTTCCGTTGCTCCCACTGACTACGACGACCCTCCTACCGGGTCTCATATCCTGGAACAACAGTAATGTCAAGTCTTGGTAGATAAGAACCTCCCTGTCACCGTCTCTGAGGCTACCGAAGTACCTCTCGGGCGTCTGAGGTTACCTACCATACCTGCAGAGTGGCTATTGGAATGTCAAACCTGATTGAATATATAGGTCCTATTAAATTTTCCGTAATCGTTCGCGATTCTGGAATCACTTCCAGTTCTACCATACTCCCACTACTGTTTTCTGAAAAAGATCCATTTTTACTAAAACTGTGGCAAGTCAAGAACAATATCACTATTGATCTGCCAAATGGTAGAATATCAACCCTCGTCATAACCAGGGTCAACCCACAAACAGCCATTACAGAACCGTGCCCTGAGTTATCCAGAGTCTGGTTTTAAGCATAAGCTGGACAACTCCCCGTACCTTAACAACTTTTAAGGTACGAGCCATTCTATATCCAATATAGAAACTTTGGCACTAATTTAATTGGAACTAGATTCAAATCATGCAGCTGTCTCCAGTGCATATCAACTTAATGGAAAGAGGCTAATCAGCATTACTCAACTTAGGAATCCATCCAATTATGAGTAACCTGAAAGAGAAATACGTTTCTCAAAACCATCACTATCATCTGAATACCAATCACAAGAATCTACATCTTCGATCTCTTTGAAGAATCCCGATACTTGTGACACCTGGTTCTCCACTTTATTCTTATACCCACAACTTCTCAAAACTCAGACCTTGTATTTCTACGAAACACTTGTCTAAATACTAGAGAAGTTATAAGTAAACAGAACATAGTACGAGGACCTACCCCTTTATCCTGATGGACACTGGACAACATACAATACTCTGTATAAGTCCGCTGAGTTGAACAACTCAAAACCTGTGCGTTGTAGGTGGAAAACTGTACCCTGGCGATTTCCTCAAATATCACCAATTACAACGAATTCCGATATAATGAGGATGATCACCTAATTCCCAATATCTTACTCCCACTCATCATCTGTAAAACCATACAGATATGAGAATGAAACCTGGTAAATACATACCCTTGGAGTAAGTGTCTAATCGGGAAAACAGTTTTTCTTTAACAATGCACTGAAACATGAAAATGTTTCGTAGGGGTATCCTGGTATTCATAGCAATGCCTCTTCCATAATCCAATTCATGACTTCAACCGTATATAAGTTTTGCTTCCTTAATTAGGCAGGTTAGCTTTAACAACTTGATTTCCTTGATTTAAGACCTGAAAATTCTGCACAACAACTTAAATAATATTTAGTAGACTTTGTTCTACTAGGATTTGGTCAATGATATTATTTGCATACATTTTCCTACCAAATGCTTATTATAATATATCAACACATGGAAAATAGTATTTTTACAGATAAACCCTCATATGTATGATATATTATATAAAAGACCTTTTTAATATAGAAATAGTAGGAAAAATGTAATAACAAATGTGCAGTTTTATCAACTGAACAGGGGTACCTACACATTAACGTATCGCAAATGCGTATGAAAACCAATTCAAAACTAAAACGGCATACGAATCCCAAAACGATACGCTATGATCTATAGGTTAGAACCTAGGGACAACGCCTTCCAAAACCATCAACAACCCTCGATATCGTCGTATAAACGCCAAGTAGTCGAGGTAAAACACCATACGCAAATTCAGAATTAGAAAAAAGGAATACGGAAACACGAATCCAAAACAGCAACTAAGGAAATAGGCTCCAGATTTCATCCTAGGTCAAATTAGACAAATCTATACATGCCAGGGGCCTAATCTACACATGTAGGAGCTGCAGAACCAAAACGACCCAATTTGGTGCAGGTCTGGCCGCAATTTGCGGCCAGAGGGAATTAATTTGCGGTCGGGGAAAAGAGGTAGGTGCTGGGGTCTTGTGTGGTGGTTCCAGGGAAGGCATGAAATGGGAGATTGCCTGCTTTATAGCAAAGTGCTTGGTGTGTCAGCAGGTTAAGGCTGAACATCAAAGGGTTGCTAGTTTATTGCAACCACTTCCGATTCCTCAGTGGAAGTGGGAACATATAACCATGGATTTCGTGACGGCTCTACCGCGGAGTCCAAAAAGCAACAATGCAGTTTGGGTGATTGTTGATCGATTGACCAAGGCAGCTCATTTCATACCATTTCGAGTTGGTCAGTCAACGGAAGCTTTGGCAGAGCAGTACATGCAGGAGATAGTAAGATTGCATGGAGTACCGGTGAGTATCGTGTCCGACCGTGACACTCATTTCTTATCACACTTTTGGAGGAGCTTACAAGAAAGTTTGGGGACTCGATTGAAGTTTAGCACATCTTATCATCCTCAGACAGATGGCCAGTCGGAGAGAACGATCCAAACTCTTGAAGACATGTTGAGAGCTTGCATGTTAGACTTCAAGGGTTCATGGGAGGATCATCTACACTTAGTGGAGTTTTCTTACAACAAAAGTTTTCAGGTGACTATTCAGATGGCTCCATTCGAAGCTTTATTTGGTTGCAAGTGTCGTTCGCCTGTTTGTTGGGACGATATTGGTGAACGAAGATTGTTGGGACCAGATTTGATCGTGCAAACAATTGAGAAGGTTAACACTATCCGGAATCATATGAAAGCAGCACAAGACCGACAAAAGAGTTGGGCAGATACATCGAGAAGACCTCTAGAGTTCGCCGTTGGTGATCTGGTATTCTTGAAAATATCACCGACTAGAGAGGTGATTCGTTTCGGAAGTCGAGGAAAGCTTAATCCTCGATTCGTTGGACCTTTTGAGATTTTGGAGCGTGTTAGAGAAGTGGCGTATCGATTGGCGTTACCGCAATCCTTGGCGAATGTTCATGACGTGTTTCAAGTATCTCAACTCCGTAAGTATGTTCGAGATGAAACACATGTGTTGGATCATTCGAAGCTGACTATACGAGAAGATTTGACTTTTGAGGAGTGACCGATGTCGATTGTGGATCGAAGGAAAAAGGTTCTTAAGAGCAAAGTTATCCCTCTTGTACTTGTTTCTTGGGGAAACCGCTCACATGGAGAATCAACTTGGGAACGAGAAGATAAAATCCGGCAGAAGTTTCCACATCTATTCTTGTAGTGTGATTGATTGTTTATCCTTTCTTGTTCTTGGAATTTCGAGGACGAAATTCTTTTTGTAGTTGGGTATATTGTAACAACCGAGTTCATTTATACCAATTCTAGTTTCCGTATTTATATCTGTGGTAGTTTATTTATTTATTGTGTTTGGGTGCGAATGGTAGTTTACATTTTTTCATTGCATTTGACCCGACCCGTTTGCTTGAACTGGTTGATTCATATTTATAAACTACCCTGACTTGTTAAATAGACACGTGCATTTAATGTGGACCGCATACTGGCATTTCATCTAGCATCCCATATTTTACATATAACATTTTAAGTCATGTATAATAAATTAAAATTGCATTTCATAGCCTGCTTGATACCCCTAACCCCGTGGTAGCATCCGCGCATCGAGTTCTCGTCCCGTTCAGTGAAACGGACGTGTTTGGATAGCTACGCCCACGTACGTGCGTCCGTTCTTGGGGGTATGCATTTTAGTTACCTAATCATTCATTTTAAAATTTGGAAGTCGCATTTATTTTTCGTATTTAAAATCTGAATTTTTAGACCCGACCCGGGCGCGTTTTGAAATACTTTTGTATCCCGCTAAAATTCAATTATTTATTTTAAAAAAAAATTTAAACATAATATTTTAACAGCCTAAGATTTTTCTCAGCCAACCAAAAATATTTTCTTTAAAATATAAAATCTTTTTAAATTTTTTCTAAATCCTTTTACAATCTACATCCTATTAAAAATACCGATCTCCCTCAGCTCTCTCTTTTTTTTCCGCTGGGTTCCATTCCCCACGAGCCAATGAAATCACTTCATTTCCTTGCGTCCTGTCACCTCGCGATTACTGTGGATTTCTCGAGTCCTGTCACCTCCCTGTGGATCCCGTCACCTCCCTTCTTCATATCTCCTTCTTCTTTTTTTTAAAAACTCGAGCTCATCTTTCTCCTCGCCAACCCACCGTCGCCAAGCCCCTCTCCTCGAAAACCCTAACCCTATCTTCATAGCCTCTCTTCCCTCAACCTCTCCTCCTCCTCCTCTCCATCTTCTTCCTCTTCTATTTTTCCTCCCGAGCCTTCACCTGCACACCCAAGTCACCTCGGAACCCATCACCACCACACCTCCCTCGCCGCCGATCATCTCTCGCCACCATCATCATTCTCCTCTCTTCCCCTTCCTCTCTCCTCTGTCTTCTCCCTTCACAAAAACTCTGCACCTCCATACACCAAGAAAACCAGTAACCCAAACCCTAACCGAAACCCTAACCTCCATCTAAATCAACGCTCATCGCCGGTGAACCCTACACCTTTACCTCATCTCCCCTGTCCCCTGTCCCCTGGAACCCCAGAGTACTTACCCACAGCGAGCCTCCTCTCTCTCATTCTTCCCTTCTTATCTTCTTCTTCTTCTTTCTATTCTTTCTTTCTTGTATTTTGCTTTTCTGTATTTTTTTAAACCTCTGTAGATTGCCGGAGCCGTGACGACGTCGACGATCCCGACGACCCAGCGAACGTACCTGACCTGTGTGATCCCTTTGTACGTTGTTTGGATCCGTTCCGTGTATCATGCGCGCGTCGCGACTTTTCCCGCCGACGTGTGAAGTTCCGTATACCCGTTTCTTGACCTGTATAGGCAAGTAAAACTTGCTACGTGCTATTTATATTATTTTTATACTTATTTAACTGCATATTAAACCTGTAGATTAAATCCATTGCCACATGTTCCATTTTAATATTTCGATGTTCCATTTATATCATTTTAGATCTAGAACTTGAAATATATCATGTTGCATATTAGATTACAATCCATTGTACCTACGTCCATATTTATATCACATAGTGCTTGGTTGTATAGCCCATAATACCATTTTAATAGTTTATAACCTTTCGGACACCTGTTTGCTTCCATTTAGCCTATTATATATATACAATTGCATCCCTAGATCAGTTAATACATAATAACGAGATTTTAACATTCCATATTTGATTAAGTATATTTTAGTTAATGTTGGAACTATAACCTTAACCCAAATCGATAACTGTACATCCATATGCTTTAATCTGTACCTATTTGCATACCACATAACAATGTTCCATTTTTTATTGTTCCATTAGTACCCCATACTTGTTTTGTATACCCATGCTTATTTTAGTTTGATTATGAGCACCCACGTGACATGTTGTGCACCCCTGACATGACTTGATACACCTATTGTAAGTCTACGGTAGCGCCCCAGCCGTCAAACTGACGCCAAACGCGGAACAAAAACTTTTATAACTGCCACTATCGCATTCTATAACCCGGATCTTGCCATTAACGCTAAACTAACAAACTGTAAAGAGGTAGAAAGGCTATACCGATCGATCCGAGTCTTTCGGTCTTTAGCCATCATCCCACGCTCCTCGCGGCAACTCCGATCTCTCATCTCCTCATCGAGGTGGCACCACGTCAACGGATCTTTAAACGGGCTCCCGCCTCTATACCGAGGCAACTCGGTCATCAAGTCTGCTAAAAGAGATGACCAAGATGAAGTAGAGAATGAGTAGAATACTTTGTCTCAAACACCCTAGGGTTCTCATCACATGAGAGGGTTAGGGTGGAGGTTGAAGAAGATGCTAAGGATTGGAAATGGTGAACTCAAGAAACTATCTCAAGAGAGCAAAAGAAAACCAAGCCATAAACTTTTCTCTTATTTTCTAATCCTTTTGTGAATAGATATATGAGGTTTATTTATCAAAGACCAAAAGAAAATATCTAATGAAAATATCTCCTCAAATATCCAAACCCAAAACAAAACTCATTAATTCTTTAATGACTCACTAGATGACTCATTACATGAGTCATTAGTGAACATTCTAGAATCAATGAGTCATTAACATGAGTCACCCTTTCCAAAACTTATTAATCATTTATACCAAAATGTAGGGTTACTAGGCACTCTAAGAAGGTTCTACAAGACATCAACCATGCCCGATTAAAATTTTAGCCGTGCCGAACAACCCTAAACAAGATCTTTAAACTAGAGATTAGGCGAAAACAAGCATGTTAAACACTTTAACACTAAGTGAATACGAAATACAACCTTTGTAGATCGGTATTTCACTTCTTAAGCTCCTTGTAGTAGTCCCTACGCTGCGATCATGGTGCTTCCGACTCTTGGACGGCTCTTTGAGAAGATAGCAACGGTATTGCTTGAAGTCTTCGAGGCCGAAGATGATCTACGTCGAGGGAATACGAACTCAAGCTTCTACTTCACTAACTAGAGAATTAGTGAAGCAAACACCCTAAACTAAAGTGCTAGTCTAGTAGAGGATGATGAAATAGAAAATGGGTGCACTTTAGAATTTCTTTTCTTACAATGTTTCTCTCTCTTTATCAAACCCTAGAAAGAATTTGAAGGAGGAAGAAGATGAGCTCAAAATGAGAATGAAAACTAAATTAAGAGAGAGAGAGCTAACCATGGGTGAGTGGGTATCATATACTAACTCATGTAGAGACATAACCATGGCTAATTATAGTGGTTAGGTTTATAAAATAATCCTAAGTAAAACAAAACTAGTGGACTTTGGTCAATGCACTCACAAGCTTCATTAAGCTTCATGCACTTGAACAATTATCCACTAATTTTGTATTTACTTTGTATAAATTAAAACCCCACCATTATAATTATAATGGTATATGTCTCATACACCCATTATAATTATAATGGTATATGTCTCATTTACGGTGTCTTGCTTGGAACTCTTCCAACACACCGCCCCTCCGTTGAGGGTAAAGACAAAACCCGAGACTGGCTTACTGTCGTCTTTATCACTCTGGAAGCTCGAATCGGTAAAGGACTCTACCTGGAGTTCACCGTTACCATACACCAAGAACAAAACCCCACCATTATAATTATAATGGTATATGTCTCATTTACGGTGTCTTGCTTGGAACTCTTCCAACACACCGCCCCTCCGTTGAGGGTAAAGACAAAACCCGAGACTGGCTTACTGTCGTCCTTATCATTCTGGAAGCTCGAATCAGTAAAGGACTCTACCTGGAGTTCACCGTTACCATACACCATGAACATTTCTTTAGTCCTTCTTAAGTACTTAAGAATGTTCTTCACAGCTGTCCAGTGGTTTTCCCCAGGATCTGATTGATACCTGCTCACTACACCTAGTGAGTAAACTACATCTGGTCTGGTACATAACATCGCATACATGATAGAACCAACTGGCGAAGATAGGGTATCCCTTGCATGCGAGCCCTCTCCAAATAGTCTTGGGAGACATCTCTTTGGAGAGAGTGATTCCTGAACAAGCGGGTACATTACCTCGCTTAGAATCTTCCATACTAAACCTCTTTAGTATGGTGTCTATGCACCTAGATTAGGACAATCCCAACATCCGTTTAGATCTATCTCTGTAGATCTTTATCCCCAGGATGTAGGAGGCATCACCAAGATCTTTCATGGAGAACTTGAGTGATAAGAAGAGCTTGACCGAGTGTAGCATAGGAACATCATTTCTTATCAAGAGTATGTCATCCACGTACAATACGAGGAAGACAACCTTACTCTCTACAGCCTTCTTATATATACAAGGTTCATCTACATTTTTGATGAAGTCAAACTCTTTGATAGCTTCATCAAAACAGATGTTCCAACTCCGCGACGCCTGCTTTAATCCGTAGATCGATTTAAGCAGCTTACACACCTTTCCGCTGCTCCCACTGTTCATGAAGCCCTCTGGCTGTATCATGTACACGCTCTCTTCTAAATCACTATTTAGAAAAGCGGTCTTGATGTCCATCTGCCAGATTTCGTAGTCATGGTATGCAGCAATGGCAAGCAGGATCCTGATGGACTTAAGCATAGCGACAGGAGAAAAGGTTTCATCATGGTCGACGCCAGGTCGTTGATGAAAACCTTTTGCTACAAGTCTATCTTTGAAAGTCTCAACTTTTCCATCTACACGTATCTTCTTTTTGAAGATCCACTTTCTCCCAATGGGTTTTACCCCTTCAGGAGCAACTTCCAAAGTCCATACTTGGTTGGTGTACATAGATTCCATCTCGGATCGCATAGCATTCAGCCATTTCACAGAGTCTCCACTTGTGATGGCCTGCTCGAAACTAGTAGGGTCATCATCTCCCATTATGCAATCCTCGCTCCCACCGTCTATGAGAAAACCGTAGTATCTCTCAGGTGGGTGAGGAACCCTATTAGATCTGCGGTGTGGCTGGGGTTCGTTGGGTACTATTGGATCCTATGGTTCCACCAAATCATCAGTTGTAGTTTGTGCTGCTGGAACTTCTTCCAGTTCTACCTCATTACCTCTAATTTCTTTTACAAGAATTTCCTTTTCTAAAAAGGTGGCATATTGAGAAACAAACACCTTTTGTTCCTCAGTGTGGTAGAAGATATATTCTTGTGAATTCTTTGGATATCCTACAAACTTACATAGAACTAATCTTGCCTCGAGCTTGTCCGGATTTTGCCTTTTAACATAGGCCGGAAAACCCCATATCTTAACTCATTTAAGATACGACATCTTTCCACTCCATATCTTATATGGTGTTTTTTGCACAGATTTTGATGGAACTTGATTCAATAGATATGCAGCTGTCTCAAGCGCATAACCCCCCCAAAAAATAGGCAACTCAGCAGTACTCATCATAGAGCGCACCATATCTAATAGGGTGCGATTCCTCCGCTCCGATACACCGTTGTGCTGTGGCGTATACGGAGGAGTAAGCTGGGAGAGAATCCCATTCTCTTTTAGATAATCACGGAATTCCTTGCTCAAGTATTCTCCTCACCGATCAGATCGTAGTATTTTAATACTTTTGCCCTTCTGGTTTTCTACTTTGCACGTATATTCCTTGAATTTCTCAAAAGCTTCAGACTTGTGTTTCAACAAGAACACATTTCCGAACCTTGAGAGATCATCGGTGAATGTAATAAAGTACGAATAACCATTCCTGGCATGTGTAGATATAGGACCGCATACATCACTATGTATCAGTCCCAAGAGTTCAGAAGCTCTTTCTCCGTGTCTAATAAACGGAGTTTTGGTCATCTTGCCTTTGATACATGACTGGCAAGTTTCATAAGATGAAAATTCGAACGGATTCAAATATCCATCTTTATGTAACTTATCCAGTCTTGTCGCATTGATATGACCTATTCTACAGCGCCATAAGAAGGCTTCGTTCATTTCTGAACTTTTTCTCTTGTTTGTGTTTTGTATGTTAAGAACTGTACTTTGATTAAGAATGTATATACCGTTACATAACGTACCAGATTTAATCAACACTTGATTCTGGAAAATGTTCATAACATTATCCTATAATGTGAGAATATATCCTTCTTTAGTTAGCAAAGAAACCGATATAATGTTGCACATCATCTTTGGTACATAGTAATAGTTGTTCAGAACCAATGTATTACCAGTTGGTAATACAAGGTGATAATCGCCAACTGCCTTGGCTGCAACAATTGCACCATTCCCTACCGTTAGGGATTTATCACCCTTTTCCAGTTCTCTACCTTTCTTTAGCCCATGTAACAAATTACATACGTGGGATCCTAATCCTGTATCTAATACCCAGGACGTAGAACAAATTGAGAAACAGTTCTCGGTAACGAACACACCCGAAGAAGATACATCAACATGCCGTTTCTTCGTACGGGTGGCATGGGAATCCTGATATTCCCCTATCCCTTGCTCAGACTTATGACACTCATAAGATGGAGCGGGACCAACATTCCCTTGCCCTGTATAAAAGGAGGGTTCGGTCAATACACCCATATTATTATCTTGATTAAGGCATGACATTGGTTGCTGCCTGGAGAGAGAGAAGGAAACGCGTTAGCGTGCGCTCTTTGCAAGATTATATTGGTTATTATCTTATCTAATCATGATGGTGATTGATCTGTTTTAGAGTTTGTAGAATAACCGCAATCAATAACGGTGTCGCGTGTAGCTAGACCGAGATGAGTACGAGTCGTCCTCAGGGAAACGTTGAATCTTTCAATCTTACTTTAGACGTGTTGAAAAAGAAAGAGGAAGAATAGAAGAGTAGTGAAGAATGGTTGTAGATTCTAAATCTACGTCAATCATGGATGTAGGATTTAGATCTAGATTAACTACGGATGTAGGTTTTATATTAGAAGGGGGCTTGTAGGGTTCGTTAAGATTTAGTAGTCATGGATGATTAATTAAAGATTACTCCTTTTATCCTTTAATAGATTTAAAACTAGATCGACAGTGATGCATGTAGATTAGGGTTTCTGAAGGGAATAGGGTTCCCACTCTTAACCTCTATCTTGACATGGATCTTCGTTCATGTCTAGCCTTTACCAAAACAATTGTTAATCTAATCTCTAATCGTGGTCGTGACTATCAATGAATTGATCACGCGCTCGATTAGGATGTTAACTATTCTTTTGATAAAGTTTATAAACTTTATAGGACGTAAAAGGAGTTAAAAGGATTTTTTTCATCCATTAATCTACCCTAATCCTACGAACCCTATCAAGCGGAGAATTACTCATGTATGATGGAGATAAAAGAACGGATAGAGATCATGATGTAACTAAAGAAAATAAAATGCAATAAGAATAAAACAACTACCTTTATTAATCAACTTGATCAATTACATTTTGTTCCTTTAGAAAGTGATTACAAAACCCTAGTTTGCTTCTCGATCTCTTCTTAAGGAGGTAGATGAACATCTGATGATCAACCTGGAGTCTTGAGTCATCTTGGACTTCATGATCTCGTCGGTTTGATGATCTCTAGGTTTAGCCCTCGGTCCTTTATATAGCACCAAAACCATAAACAAAAGATCCCAAGAATTAGGTGTTGTTGTTGAGATCCAAACCAAAAAATTCCACACCCTGAATTGTTGACTAGGCCGCGGATCCGCCGCGTTGGCATGGTTTGGCCACGGATCTGCTGCCGTTTGGTGAGATATTGGCTTCAGTTTTCTGGGGTTGCTTCAATGTGACACATGGAGATCTTCTGAATATCTGGAATTTGATAATATTTCCTGAGTCTCTGCCGGTATTGATTCTTCGATTTTATCTAACTTTATCGGCAGATTTTTTTGATTCCCGACATCTCACATCTCGATCTCCTGACCTGAACTAAACCTTGCACAATATCTTAATGAATAATGTTAGTAATATTTGGGATTATTGAGATATTATCCTAACCATTTGATATGATATTATAGTTTAAGAGAATTGGTTAAGGATATTTGATATGGTTATTATATATATATATTATATGCTTATATTTTCCTTCATAATGTTAATTATAATATATAAACATATGAAAATAGTATTTTTACATATAAACCCTCATATGTGTCATATTTATAATAAATACCTTTTATTATTTAAAAATAGTAAGGAAAATGTCATATCAAATGCACGATATTTTCGACTGAATAGATGGCTCCCACTGTTTTTTAAATCTTCCTTCAAACCCTAAAAGGTAAGATTAGCCGGGATTAATTACAACCTACAGGTTCGCTAATCGTTCGGCCAGGCAGGTATTGGTACTCCGAGGGAGGTTCTCCGTGCTTTCGCACGGACCTAATTAAAATAAACCTCGTTTTCCTAGAGGCATGACCCCGTTGACACCTTTCTATACATCTACTGGATTAGCTAATTGTAAAGTGCAAAATTCTCCCAGGAGTAACTCTTACTCGCAGTGGGTATCGCGATCCAACTATCATATAGAAGGTATGCAATCTCATTGCAAATTTCAACACTTGAAATTCCCGATAATGGTTTTTACCCCTAACCACTTATGACCTTAACATAGTCATTTCTTGATTGGATTAAACCCACTCGCACGAACCTTAACATAGTCAACAAAGTTGTACGACTACCCTAATCCAACCGCATCATATGGTTACAGATAAGCACTAATTAGCTACCGCACACTACGCCTTAACATAGTCAACAAACGTAGCACGGATACTAAAATAGCACTTATCTGAAATGACGGAGGGCTACGCAGGTTTTTAAGAAAACCATGAGCGTAATGAACTTGATATCGTTGTAGAATATAGTGATTTTGAAAAGGAGTGTGTAACGCCTTAGATTTCGGTTAGTGTTCGTTTAGACATTAGTGCGGGTTTACTGTAAAAAGTTTACCAATTCGGGTTCCTCGCATTTTATAACATTTAATCAATAATTTATTATTATTTGTTATATGCATGCACGCACGTGTGCACGTAAATGCGAGGATTTGTTTGTGCTAATTTTGATCTTAGCAACCTTGACCCTTAACCTAATCCTTTTTTAACCCAATCCTTAACCCTAATTCCTAGATCATTTGTGAGAAGGGGAGATATTTGTTTGGTTGAGTGAGGAGGTAGCAAGGTGTGTATGAATGCATTAATGGAGGAATTAATGTATATGATACACTCACCTCCCTCTCTCTTTAACCTCACACCCTCTCTCATTTCTCTCTCTTTTACTCTCTCTCTTTTCCTCTCTCAACAACTGAACACTATCTATTTCCTACACCAATTCTTCACAAATATTCACAAATCTTCATCAAAATCACATCTTTATCTTGGTTTTGCCTCATGGATGCCTAGGAGCATGCAAAGCTAGGATCTTGGTGTTCTTTTGATTAGGTAATGTTTCTTTTCTGTTCTTTAAGTTAGTTTTGTGTAGCTTAGATTGTTAGTTGCTATTTTTATCGCGTATCGTATCGTTTCGGGTAAATATTGCATTTTTAGTGTTGTTTTGGGGTCTCGGATGATCTGCTGTTAAACCAGGTTATTGTTGCAAAAATTGACTTGACAGTAGCCTAGTGTAGAGTCCTAGAACCTACCCACAAATTACGAGTCCAATCTCTTTCCGTACGGCCGCAGATTTATTGGGTCTGGCCGCAATTTGAGGCCAGAGTAGGGAGTTAGGGGGTGGATTTTGGAGTAGGGGTCTCTGGGATTGTTTGTGATCTCATGGTACATGCAATTTTTACAAATTACTGGTACGAAAAATCTGAGACCACTTGTGTGTTTCTAGTGTTTCGTTTCGTGCGATACGTTATCCGATACGGTGCGTGATACGTGTTGCTGTTGCGCTGAGTTGGTTTCGTAGTATCGCTATACGCGTTAGCTACAATACGAACCCTTTAGAGTACGTAGGTGTGTCGTGTTGGTCCGTGTAGATTGTATGTATTTTGGGTCTATTATTAATATATACTTGTTTTATCGTATTATGTTGCAGGTTCGCAGGCGGGGACTTCGGACACTGCTACAAGGGGAAAACAGGTGGTAGACTTCACCTAGCTTGGAGCGTTGGTGAGTAGATTTAACATCTACAGGGGAATCGCCCGCATGGCGTTATGCATCTGGGCTAGAGATGTTATTTCTGTCACATATTCTATGTCATATTTAGAATTGCGCATTTACCCTATTACTTAGATATTGTTGTGCTTGGACTAGTAGCCTTAGGACACTGCACACATTATTGACGATTCATGTTGCATGAGCACTGATTGTATGCTACACACACCGTCAATAAATTCCATGTCACGCACAACCCACTTATAGATATGATATTGCTTGGTTAGGGACATTGAGACTTTGATTCATATTTCTTATTGCATATGACATATAGCATACCTGTATACCTACATACTTACACATATGCCTTGACATGCTTACATGCTAGTTACCTGTATACCTATAGAGTATTGTACCATTAGCGATAGGTACATACACACTTCATGACATAGCTACAGGTATACCTTGCACACATATTTTACTTATACCCAGGGGGTATATTACATCATTTACTTATAGGTAGATACATATACCGTGCTATACCTTTATGTTCACACATATATCTAGTTATAGCTACCTATTTACCTTTACTTGATGTTATTTTAGAATTGGAGAAATTAGGAAACACATGATATTTATATTAACTTGTTGCAGTTAATTAGCGGCTTTTTCTTTATGTGCTTACATTTCAGTTTATGTTGCATATATTATATTCATGGATTTTCGCATTGTTATATGGATTTTTTCATGATGTTTTCTGGATTTGGGGACCGTGGGAGTTCATGAAATTATGCATTATTTGAAAAACCCGGTTTCTCTTGATTTGATATTTCAGTAGCCACCATGAGATTTATTAGTTCTGATTATATACCCGATGCGAGGAAAGGAGGGGTTCGTATGCGGGTATATGGTGGGGCCCGGAGGTAACCGGGGCAAGAATCTCAGTGAGGAGATGAGTTAGTGGGGGAACCATACTTTCCGGTGACATTACCAATGACTCAGCGGTTATCATGGGGATACCGACGGGAGTCATGTACGTATAGATACGTCGAGAGGCGAGGGTCAGAGCTAGGCACTCGAGCTTTCGGGATAGCGTGTGATACATACCTATCAGGGGTCCAGTCATGTTGACAGCACCTGATAGATCAGCATTTCTGTGTCGATGCTTGACACATTGGTTTCATGATATTTCTTTTTACGCCTTTGTATATATAACAGGGGTTTAGGCCGCTGTTATATATGCCCTTACACCAATATTAGTGGAATGGGAAGCTAATATATGTGTATTGACATTTTTACTTCTTTGTATATATAACAGTGGGTTAGGACGCTGTTATATATGGCCTTACACCAATATTAGTGGAATGGGACGCTAATATATGTGTATTGACATTATTTATATACATCATCATATTTAGGGTGTTAGAATTTTACTTGATATTGGATTTGGGATATAGGTGATTCATTTGTTATTGGATACAGGATATATATGAGATTGCTGATTTGTACATTCAGGATATACGAGATTTATTCGATATTGTACATTCAGGATTTGTGAGACTTATATGATATGAGAGCCAATTTGGGGGCTGATTTGAGGATTTGGGATTTGGATTGTCTTGATGGATTGTGATCCTACCACGATGTCAGGATTCCGTGGAAATGACATATTTCATTCCATACTCCACATTTATTGTTTATGCACTGCTTCATGTGTTAGTTGTACCCGTTAGAGTACCTTTCATGACTGTTGCATTTATATACCTTTATTATATGCATTGCTTCATGTGGTAGTTGTACCTGCTAGTGTACTTTTCTTGATTATTGCATTCACATGAACTTTTATTGCTATTAATTGCATATGTTAGATTCGCACTGTACGTGCATACTTGCGATTACATGCATATATTATTTACTATTCATGAGTTGGCAACTCACCCCCGTTGTGCCACAGTTGTTTTGCAGGGTGTTACCCAGAGTAGTCGAGGCAGGCTATTCATGTTAGTTGTATGTATGCCTTACAGGCCAGTATTGTACAGATGATGTATATTATATTGGATGCTTGGACATATATAGAGAGGACTTTCTTGCTCGATATGATAGTATGCTATCTGGTTGGACTTTACTTTAACATGTATACTTGTCTCTTTATACTGTCTTATCGTTACATGTTGGTAAAGCCCTTAGGATGTGTACATGACTACCTGGACTATGATGCGGATCATACTAGTGGGGACATGGTAGTCCATAAGTACATCCTTCAAGGTCCCCAGTCATGGGTGTATCGAGACGGGGAATTGATATACCAGTGTAGACTAGCGATACGCTTCTCGACCCATGAGATGGGCGATGGATGATCCCATATCCATTGGCGTTTGACATCAGAGATGGTATACGGGTGCTCAGTGGAGACTGGGTACACTGGACGGACTCGCCGAGAACTCCCAGATGGTATTATACCTCACGTCAGATGGTAGTTCTCTGGTGACACTTGTGCAGGTTAGTCTGTAGACCCGAGATCGTCATAGTGTCTTGTGTGATTCCCACCGTGCTTTGATTTCCATCTTACCACGTCCATGAGGGCGTGCAAAATGGTGGTTTTTGGGTACAGTCCCGAGTCACATGGAGGCAATGAGCGATAGGAGGGGTTTCATCTCTCCCGGTATTGGGGGTTGATGTTGCGCAGTGCTCGATTGGCCGTAACAGGGAAGTCCCTGGCCAGGGCTGATTAGAGATTTACTGGTAGGTGTTACCAGTAGTTTCTCGACCCGTTATGAGCCTCACATCGGCACGACTTATCGGTTATTGGGGTCTGACGTTTACCACCCCTAGACTTGATATGCGACATATCAGACGAGGAGACCGGACTGTACGGGAAGTGTTACCGGCAGGCTTTTACAGGAGTTGGAGCGGGCTTGCTTGCTGATCTTCTGATCGCTCAATACCCGGGTAGCCGTTACGTCCAGCTAGTACCGCTGACGGCTTATGGGTGCTTGATATGATCATCACCTACTGCCGGCGTATTGACGAGTCTTTAGAGTCCTACATAGAGGTTATACTGGCTCAGGCAAAACGAAATAGGAACGCATATGTGATATGTGCGGGACCGAGAATAAATGCGTGTACATGATACCATATTCTATTCTCGCGACTTTTTTGTATCGGTCGGTTATATATGATATAGCCGGGTTATCGAATCAAGTGTTGATTCGATAAGTCGATACAATGATTGTTAGCCGGTTATATGAGATATGACCGGATTATTAAGTCAAGTGTTGATTTAATAATTAAGTGTATAATTGTATATTAGATATACTAATTTACATTTACTAACACTTGTTCACTTTAGGGTTTTTCTCACTTTTACACATCTTTACTATATATATGATATATATTAAAATGTGTTATATATTTGTATCATGGTTGTTGATACACTAGACATGGATGTGTAAGACTTACACCATTCTATTTTTAAATGGTGGTTTATATTTATTTAAAGTAATTACAAATTAGTGGAATTTTTTCATAAGCATAAAGCTTGTAGAAGCTTGTGGATGCTTTGAAAAAGTCCACAAGTTTTGTTTTACTTTAGATTTTTATTAACCTAACCATTTACACTTAGCCATGGTTATGTCTCACCATGAGTTAGTATATGATACTCACTCACCATGGTTAACCTTCTCCCTTAATCATTATCCTCATTTTCTTATCTTTTGTTCATCATCTTCTTCTTCATTGAGCAAATGAATAAGCTAGTTAGGGTTTGATCTAAAGTGAGATAGCTTGTGAGAAAACAAATTCTAAAGAGAACCCACTTCCTATTTCTCCATCCTCTACTAGACTAGCACTTTAGTATAGGGTGTTTGCTTCACTAATTCTCAAGTTAGTGATGTAGAAGCTTGAGTCGGAATTCCCTCGACGTAGATCATCTTCGGCCTCGGAGACTTCAAGCAAGGTCGCACCTTTCGCCTCGTAAAGCCATGCAAGGGTCCGGGAGAACCACGATCGCAGCGAAGGGACTTCATCAAGGAGCTAAAGAAGTGGAGGACCGATCTACAAAGGTTGTATTTCGTATCCCTTTAGAGTAAAGTTGTTTACTTGCTATATGATTCGCCTAAACTCTAGTATACGATCTTGCTTAGTGTTATTCGGCACAAAAAAAATTTAATTTTGGTATGGTCGATGCCTTGTAGAGCCTTGTTAGTGTGCCTAGTAACCCTACAGTGGTATCAGAGCCTAGCTAGAGCATTAGGCGATGTGTTAACAAAGTTAAAACTCCGAACGAACCCGAATACGACAAAATGAAACCCTCTCTGGACAATTACTAAAAATGTGGATTTTTCTGTATTAAAAATTCCTAAAAAATTCAGCAGGGAAATATAAGACTTTTGGTGAAAAATGAGGGAATACACTGTTCATACCACCGCGGAACCGCAGCCGTACCGCGCTTGGGCCACGGATCCGCGGCAGAATAGATGACGTATGCCCTAGTTTTTACACTATAATTTCTTTGTCTGTGAATGCTATTTTCTGGGTATTTTTAATCTGTCTCAAGTGTTGAGTATTTTGGGGTTTATTTTGTAATCGTCGATTCGATCGGAGAATTTAATTTTGTTCTGTTATTCCTGATAATTTAGAAAGTATTAAAATGTTCGAACGGATATCATTAACTTATTAATTTCCCGGCACGAAAAACATTCAAGTGTAGAATTTTTCCCGGGTTTAAATTTTTCGGAAAAACGTGCATGTGACGCGATAGATCCTCTATAAGACAACAAACCTTAACTCGATTATGTGACCGTCTTGAACTGCCCTTTGAACCTTAGAGTTTGGGGCAGTACGGCGTGCCACATGTGAGGCGTTGGCTTGACCCTTCTACGGCTGGACCGTTGCTACTGTGACGTATTCTGGAATCTTTGAACTCCGCTCAAGAGTTGAGCTATTATGGAAATCTTGAGTATTGAATATTCGATCGGAAAGTTTAATACTGTCTATTTATCTGGAATGTGATACAATATGTGGAATTCACACAGTTTAGCATGAAATGCGAAATATGTGATATTTCGGATTTACGATGTCTAAAGAGATTGTGGATTCCAAATGTTGTAGTTTTACACTTTCTTTTCTGTGACCGTAAGTGTAATATGTGATATCGCCAGTTTCGTTGCTATATGTCAACGACAATTGGGATACGCATATTTACTTACGTTGATGACATGTGATGTTATGTGTTGCTGGATATGTTATATTGGATCGTCGCGTTCAGAATTGCCGGGTTTTTTTTATGTGAGATGAGAGTTTTCTTTTTCATTCATGTAAATTTAAATGTATGTAATATTCTTTTATTGGGGCACTTCCGGGATGAGGTTGATGTCACCTTGTGTATATTATTTACTTTTTCGCACTAGGATATACCCAATGAGGAGAGCACAAGTAACCGGGTTCTGGAGTACAGTGGGAGACCAACTCGAGGGGTCGAGTCCGGGTCTCCTAACTCCAGAATTGGTAGGGTTGCTTGCCACTCTCGTAGGGGTCTAGGGGTGTGGGTTTGGCTATTCGTCGTGACCGTGGAATCCGTGTTTTATAGAGGCTCAAAATAAAACACGGACGTCCTAGTATATCCAATGTTTCATATGTTTCTTCCGCTGCGATATCTGTGATGTGATCATTTGATGTGCTGTGATAAATACTGTATATAGTATATATGATATATTATATAGGCGTTACTTATGTTTTACACCCGCGCTAGCCCTGCCCCGCTCTGCCGTTAGTTACCTAACCTAACGGTGCACGAGGGGACATCGAGGCGAATGCGGATGGCATAAGTGTACATCGTATTTATCTGTGATGTTTAGATGACTTAAATGATAGGACTTCATTAATGTGATTAATGAAAGAAAAGAAACCTAAAAGATGTTGTAGAATCAAATTTTAATAAAAAGGGGTAGCTACAGTTTTGCTTTGCATAGTGGTATATATGATATACCCTGCACCTTATTCGATGGGGAAAGAGTCGAGATCCCTTCACCGGGAGTGACCTCTTTAGCAAAACTGGCAGATGCTACAACACTCGGTTTGACTTTTGACTGCTTTTGGAGTTTTGCTTTGCATAGCGATGTATATGATATATCCTGCACCTTATTCCATAAGGAAAGAGCCGAGATCCCTTCACCGGGAGTGACCTCTTTAGCAAAACTAATGAAAGCCTCAAAATCACTCCATTTCAAAATTCACATTATTCTACGACGATATCAAGTTCATTACGCAATAGGTTTTCAGAAAAACCTGTCGTAGCCCTCCGTCATTTCAGATAAGTCCTACTTAGTATTCGTGCTACGTTTGTTGGCCTGCATCAAGGCGTAGTGTGCGGTAGCTAACTAATATTTATCTGCTAATGCATATGATGCAGATTGGATTAGGGTAGTCGTACGACTTTGTTGGCCTGCGTCAAGGGTCGTACGGGTAGGTTTAATTCAATCAAGAAATGACGAGTTGAACTTGAATAGCGCACTATGGTTTGTTGGCCTGCGTCAAGGTCATGGGACGCTAGGGGCAAAATATTATTGGGAATTTCAAGTGTTGAGATTTGCAATGAGATTGCATACCTTCTATGAGATAGTTGGATCCCGATACCCACTGCGAGTAATTGTTACTCTCGGGAGAGTTTTACACAGGAAAATTAGCCGATCAAGTAGGTGTCTAGAAAGGTGTCAACGGGGTTACGCCTCTGGGAAAACGAGGTTTACTTTAATTAGGTCCGTGCGAAAGCACGGGGAACCTCCCTCTAAGTACCGACACTGGCCTGGCTGAAAGATTGGCGAAGTTGTAGGGTGTAATTAATCCCGGCTAGTCTTTCCTTTTAGGGTTTGAAAGAAGATTTGATAAAAACAGTAGGAGCCATCCTGATTAGATAAAATAATAACCAATCTGATCTTGCAAGAGCATACGCTAAAGTGTTTTCTTCTCTCTCTCTCCAGGTAGCGACCATATCATGCCTTAATCAAGATAATAATATGGATGTATTGACCGAACCCACATGTTATCCTGTGCTGGGGAACGTTGGTTCCGTTCTTTCATATAAGAGTTATAAGACTGAACAGGATATAGGGGAATACCAGGATTCTCATGCCACCCGAATGAAGAAAGTACATGTTGATGCATTTTCTTCGGGTGTGTTCGTTACAGAGAACTGTTTCTCCATTTGCTCTACATCCTGGGTATTAGATATCGGGTCAGGATCCCATATATGTAATCAGTTACATGGGCTTAGGAAAGGTAGAGAACTTGGAGAAGGTGATAAAGACATAAGGGTTGGAAATGGTGCAATTGTTGCAGCTAAAACCGTCGGGGAATATCACCTTGTATTGCCAACTGGTAATACATTGGTTCTGAACGAATGTTATTACATGCCGAACCTGATATGCAATATTATATCGGTTTCTTTGTTGAGTAAAGAAGGATATAATTTTGTATTATAGGATAATGTTATGAACATTTTTCTAAACCAAAAGTTGGTTGGATCAGGCACGATGTGCAATGGCATTTATGTTCTAAATCAATCAACAGTTCTAAGCATAACAAACACACACAAGAGCAAGAGTTCAGAAATGAATAAATCCTTCTTGTGTCATTGTAGACTGGGTCACATCAATGCGACACGACTAGCTATGTTGCATAAAGATGGATATTTGAATCCGTTTGAATTTTCATCTTATGACACTTGCCAGCCATGTCTCAAAGACAAGATGACCAAAACTCCGTTTACGGGACACGGAGAGAGAGTTACGGAACTCTTGGGACAGGTACATAGTGATGTATGCGGCCCCATGTCTACACATGCCAGGAATGGTTCTGCGTACTTCATTACATTCACTGACGATCTCTCTAGATTCGGATATGTATTCCTGATGAAACACAAATCAGAAGCTTTTGAGAAATTTAGAGAATATAAACAAGAAGTCGAGAACCAAACCGGGAAAAGTATTAAAATCCTTCGATCTAATCGAGGAGGAGAATACTTGAGCAATGAATTCCTGGACTTCCTAAAAGAGAATGGGATTCTCTCTCAGCCGACTCCTCCATATACACCACAACACAACGATGTATCTGAACGAAAGAACCGCACCCTATTAGATATGGTGCGCTCAATGATGAGCACAGCTGAGTTACCTATTTCCTTCTGGGGATATGCACTGGAAACAGCTGCAGACCTATTGAATATGGTTCCCACCAAATCTGTGCCAACCACTCCATATGAGATATGGAAAGGAAAGAGACCATGTCTTAATTATGTTAAGATATGGGGTTGTCCGGCCTATGTAAAAACACAAAATCCGGACAAACTCACGGCAAGATTCATTCTATGTAAGTTTATTGGATATCCCAAACATTCGCGTGGGTATATCTTCTACCAAACCGAGGAACAAAAAGTGTTTGTTTCTCGACATGCCACCTTTTTAGAAAAGGAATTTCTTGATAAAGAGATTAGTGGCATGGAGGTAGAACTGGAAGAGGTTCCAGTAATACAGACTACAACAGAAGATTTGGTTGAACCAGAGAATTCGGTAGTTCCCGATGAACCCCAGCCACTCCACAGATCTAGTAGGGTTCCTCACCCACCTGAGAGATACTACGATTTTCTCATGGATGGTGGGAGCGAGGATTGCATCATGGTTGATGATGACCCAACTAGCTTCGAGCAGGCCATCACGAGTGGGGACTCAGTGAAATGGCTGGATGCAATGCGGTCCGAGATGGAATCCATGTACACCAACAAAGTATGGACTTTGGAAGTTGCTCCTGAAGGGGTAAAACCCATTAGGAGCAAGTGGATCTTCAAGAAAAAACTTGGTGTAGATGGGAAAGTGGAGACTTTCAAAGCTAGACTTGTTGCAAAGGGTTTTCGTCAAAGACCAGGTGCGGACTATGACGAAACCTTTTCTCCAGTGGCTATGCTTAAATCCATCCGAATCATGCTTGCCATCGCTGCATATCATGACTACGAAATATGGCAAATGGATGTTAAGACCGCCTTTCTAAACGGTGATTTAGAAGAGTGCGTGTACATGACTCAGCCAGAGGGCTTCGTAGATAGTGGGAGTAGCGGGAATGTGTGCAAGCTGCTTAAATCCATTTATGGATTAAAGCAAGCATCGCGGAGTTGGAACATCTGCTTTGACGTCGTTATCAAAGAGTTTGATTTCGTCAAAAATATAGATGAACCTTGTATCTACAAGAAGGTGGCAGAGAGTAAGGTTGTCTTCCTTGTATTATACGTGGACGACATACTCTTGATAGGAAATGACATTCCTATGCTGCAATCGGTCAAGCTCTTCTTATCACAAAGATTCTCAATGAAAGATCTTGGTAATGCCTCCTGCATATTGGGAATTATGATCTATAGAGATAGATCTAAAAGGATATTGGGATTGTCCCAATCCAGGTACATTGACACCATACTAAAGAGGTTTAGTATGGAAGAGTCCAAACGTGGGTTTTTACCCACGATCTCAGGGCTCACTCTCTCCAAAGAGATGTCTCCCAAGAATGATTTGGAGAGAGCTCTCATGCAAGGGACACCCTATGCTTCGGCAGTAGGCTCTATCATGTACGCGATGCTATGTACCAGACCCGATGTAGCATACTCACTAAGTCTAGTGAGTAGGTATCAAGCTGATCCTGGAGAGAGTTACTGGACAGCTGTGAAGAGCATTCTCAAGTACTTGCGAAGGACTAAGGAGATACTCTTGGTGTATGGTAACGGAGAACTCCAAGCGGAGTCCTTTACCGATTCGAGCTTCCAGAGTGATAAGGACGACTTTAAGTCGCAGTCGGGATTTTTCTTTACCCTTTGCGGAGGGGCGGTTAGCTGGAAGAGTTCCAAGCAGGAAACCATGGCAGACTCGACGATGGAGGCTGAATACATCGCTGCCAACGATGCTGCCAAAGAGGCTGTCTGGATCAAGAAGTTCATTACTGAACTTGGAGTGGTTCCATCCATTGAGCATCCAATACCTTTGAATTGCGATAACAATAGAGCGGTGGCTTTGGCCAAGGAACCCAGGTCCCATCAGAGATCCAGGCATATTTTGAGGCGGTATCACCTGATTCGGGAGATAGTTGATCGCCGGGTGATCGAGGTCAGGAGTGTTGACACGAAGAACAACACTGCGGATCCACTCACGAAGGCCATTCCCCAGATACAGTTTGAGAGACTCTTCGGGATGCTCGGTATGCGATACTACAGCAGCTGGCCCTAGTGCAAGTGGGAGATTGTTAGTTGTATGTATGCCCTAGAGGCCAGTATTGTACAGATGATGTATATTATATTGGATGCTTGGACATATATAGAGAGGACTTTCTTGCTCGATATGATAGTATGCTATCTGGTTGCACTTTACTTTAACATGTATACTTGTCTCTTTATACTGTCTTATCGTTACATGTTGGTAAAGCCCTTAGGATGTGTACTTGATTATCTGGACTATGATGCGGATCATACTAGTGGGGACATGGTAGTCCATAAGTACATCCTTCAAGGTCCGTAGTCGTGGGTGTATCGAGACGGGGCATCGATATACCAGTGTAGACTAGCGTATACGCTTCTCGACCCATGAGATGGGCGATGGATGATCCCATATCTATTGGTGTTTGACATCAGAGATGGTATACGGGTGCTCAGTGGAGACTGGGTACACTGGACGGACTCGCCGAGAACTCCCAGATGGTATTATACCTCACGTCAGATGGCAGTTCTCTGGTGACACTTGTGCAGGTTAGTCTGTAGACCCGAGATCGTCATAGTGTCTTGTGTGATTCCCACCGTGCTTTGATTTCCATCTTACCACCTCCATGAGGGCGTGCAAAATGGTGGTTTTTGGGTACAGTCCCGAGTCACATGGAGGCAATGAGCGATAGGAGGGGTTTCATCTCTCCCGGTATTGGGTGTTGATGTTGCGCAGTGCTCGATTGGCCGTAACAGGGAAGTCCCTGGCCAGGGCTGATTAGAGATTTACTGGTAGGTGTTACCAGTAGTTTCTCGATCCGTTATGAGCCTCACATCGGCACGACTTATCGGTTATTGGGGTCTGACGTTTACCACCCCTAGACTTGATATGCGACATATCAGACGAGGAGACCGGACTGTACGGGAAGTGTTACCGGCAGGCTTTTACAGGAGTTGGAGCGGGCTTGCTTGCTGATCTTCTGATCGCTCAATACCCGGGTAGCCGTTACGTCCAGCTAGTACCGCTGACGGCTTGTGGGTGCTTGATGTGATCATCACCTACTGCCGGCGTATTGACGAGTCTTTAGAGTCCTACATAGAGGTTATACTGGCCCAGGCAAAACGAAATAGGAACGCATATGTGATATGTGCGGGACCGAGAATAAATGCGTGTACATGATACCGTATTCTATTCTCGCGACTTTTTTGTATCGGTCGGTGATATATGATATAGCCGGGTTATCGAATCAAGTGTTGATTCGATAAGTCGATACAATGATTGTTAGCCGGTTATATGAGATATGACCGGATTATTAAGTCAAGTGTTGATTTAATAATTAAGTGTATAATTGTATATTAGATATACTAATTTACATTTACTAACACTTGTTCACTTTAGGGTTTTTCTCACTTTTACACATCTTTACTATATATATGATATATATTAAAATGTGTTATATATTTGTATCATGGTTGTTGATACACTAGACATGGATGTGTAAGACTTACACCATTCTATTTTTAAATGATGGTTAATATTTATTTAAAGTATTTACAAATTAGTGGAAGTTTTTCATAAGCATAAAGCTTGTAGAAGCTTGTGGATGCTTTGAAAAAGTCCACAAGTTTTGTTTTACTTTAGATTTTTATTGACCTAACCATTTACACTTAGCCATGGTTATGTCTCACCATGAGTTAATATATGATACTCACTCACCATGGTTAGCCTTCTCACTTAATCATTATCCTCATTTTCTTATCTTTTGTTCATCATCTTCTTTTTCATTGAGCAAGAGAATAAGCTAGCTAGGGTTTGATCCAAAGTGAGATAGCTTGTGAGAAAACAAATTCTAAAGAGAACCCACTTCCTATTTCTCCATCCTCTACTAGACTAGCACTTTAGTATAGGGTGTTTGCTTCACTAATTCTCAAGTTAGTGATGTAGAAGCTTGAGTCGGAATTCCCTCGACGTAGATCATTTTCGGCCTCGGAGACTTCAAGCAAGGTCACACCTTTCGCCTCGTAAAGCCATGCAAGGGTCCGGGAGAACCACAATCGCAGCGAAGGGACTTCATCAAGGAGCTAAATAAGTGGAGGACCGATCTACAAAGGTTGTATTTCGTATCCCTTTAGAGTAAAGTTGTTTACTTGCTATATGATTCGCCTAAACTCTAGTATACGATCTTGCTTAGTGTTATTCAGCACATAAAAAATTTAATTTTGGTATGGTCGATGCCTTGTAGAGCCTTGTTAGTGTGCCTAGTAACCCTACAGTGGTATCAGAGCCTAGCTAGAGCATTAGGCGATGTGTTAACAAAGATAAAACTCCGAACGAACCCGAATACGACAAAATGAAACCCTCTCTGGACAATTTCTAAAAATGTGGATTTTTCTGTATTAAAAATTCCTAAAAAATTCAGCAGGGAATATAAGACTTTTGGTGAAAAACGAGGGAATACACTGTTCATACCACCGCGGAACCGCGGCCGTACCGTGCTTGGGCCGCGGATCCGCGGCAGAATAGATGACGTATGCCCTAGTTTTTACACTATAATTTCTTTGTCTGTGAATGCTATTTTCTGGGTATTTTTAATCTGTCTCAAGTGTTGAGTATTTTGGGGTTTATTTTGTAATCGTCGATTCGATCGTAGAATTTAATTTTGTTCTGTTATTCCGGATAATTTAGAAAGTATTAAAATGTTCGAACGGATATATTAACTCATTAATTTCCCGGCACGAAAAACATTCTAGTGTTGAATTTTTCTCGGGTTTAAATTTTTCGGAAAAACGTGCATGTGACGCTATGGACCCTCTATAAGACAACAAACCTTAACTCGATTATGTGACCGTCTTGAACTGCCATTTGAACCTTAGAATTTGGGGCAGTACGGCGTGCCACATGTGAGGCGTTGGCTTGACCCTTCTACGGCTGGACCGTTACTACTGTGACGTATTCTGGAATCTTTGAACTCCGCTCAAGAGTTGAGCTATTATGGAAATCTTGAGTATTGAATATTCTATCGGAAAGTTTAATACTGTCTATTTATCTGGAATGTGATACAATATGTGGAATTCACACAGTTTGGCATGAAATGCGAAATATGTGATATTTCGGATTTACGATGTCTAAAGAGATTGTGGATTCCAAATGTTGTAGTTTTGCACTTTCTTTTCTGTGACCGTAAGTGTAATATGTGATATCGCCGGTTTCGTTGCTATATGTCAACGACAATTGGGATGCGCATATTTACTTACGTTGATGACATGTGATGTTATGTGTTGCTGGATATGTTATATTGGATCGTCGCGTTCAGAATAACCGGGATTTTTTTTATGTGAGATGAGAGTTTTCTTTTTCATTCATGTAAATTTAAATGTGTAAGTGCACGGCGGCGCCCCGGCCGTCAATCCGACGCCGGAATGCGGAAGCGGTGATAAACTTTAATTTTGCGAACTTAGCAAACCGGCACCACCGCGCACTAAACACCCGGATCGGGCCATTAACTAGTCCTAGCTAACTACAAGACGGGTTAGAGATATACCGAGTGATCCGAGTCCTCCGGTCTTCTCGTCGTCGTCCTGATCTCCTGCGGAATGTCCGGTCGTCGCCTCCTTGCCGGAAGGGCACCACATCGCCTGCTTCTTTTACGGGCTCCCGCCTCTATACCGAGGCAACTCGGGCATGAAGCTGGCAAGTCGACATGCCCAAGATTTGCTGTAGAATGTGTAGAGTTGTGTCTCATTTGGGTTTTGTTGCCTTTGTAGATGGAGGAATGGGGTTAAGAAAAATGGTGCTTTCATTTTTCATGCAAGGGAATTGAGATGAAGAAAAATGCCACAAGCTCAAAAATGAAACTCTCTCCTTCTCTTCTCTCAAGTGTAGCCTCTCTCATCAAGTGAGAATGGTGGTGGGAAAATGAATATCAATCCATAACAAGAAGGGAGGTGATGGTAGGAAAAGAGAAAGGGTGACCACATCCAAACATCATGATAACAAAACTCAAAATCAATTCTAATCCTTTCATATCTTAATTAATGCAAAGGAAAAGACTAAGAAAGCATCTCATGATTATGAACCATCATGAAGCCCCACAAATGCAAGATACCCCCTCCACAAATGTTATTTGCAAACTTGCAAATAACCCCCCCCATAGGAAAAGTCCGGCCGGAAAAGAACAAAGGAAAACCGGCCGGAACGGAATGCAAATTGGCAACCTCAGAAAACTGATCCCGTAATAAATTACAGGAAAAACCCCGATACTGTGCATACACACCCATATCTGTATTCCGACCGGATACAAATGCAATGAGACAAAATCTACACTGTACTATACTAGGACCCGGCTTAAAACAAAGCCGGCTAGTATTATCCGTCCGATCCTGATCCGTGCAATACCGCACGTATCTGACCGAACCCTGCCATATAACCATACGGCCTCTAGTACTAACCGTCCGATCCTGATCCGTGCAATACCGCACGTATCTGATCGGACCCTGCCATATCTCCATACGGCCTCTACAGCGTTTCGCCCGAAACTTGAGTAACTGTAAGTGTGGTGGACTCTAAAGACTCGTCAATACTATGGCTGTGGATTTAACCACTAGCACGTCAGAGGTATAAGCCAATACGTGACGGGCCACCAGCTATTGACCAAAAGGGACGTCGATGAGCGAACTCATCCTGACACCCTACTGACCCTGTCAGTGACAATATCCGTACAGTCCGGTCCGTTCGTCTATGAGCATCGCATGGCGGGCCTAGGGGGTTGGTAAAAGTCAGACCCCCAAAAGCGGTACAAGTTGTGTCGGAGTGTAGCCCAGAACACCCTGAGATACTACTGGAATACCTACCAATAAATCTCCTGCCTTGGCCAAGGACTTCGTGTAATGGCTCTCCTAGACACAGCGTGAACTCACCCCCAATACCGGGAGAGACGAACCCCTGAAGATCCGCTCACTGCCTCCATGTGGCTCGGGACTGTACCCAACTAAAACCTGTTTGCACGACTCCTTTGAGCCGTGGTAGGGTAGTAATCAAAGCACAGTGGGAACTCACACGAGACAAATGACGATCCCCAGGTCGATGAACTAACCTGTACACATGTCACCAGGGAACTGCTATCTGAAGTCAGGTATAAGACCAATTAGCATGTTCCCGGCGAGTCCTGTCCGGTGTACTCATAACCCAATGAGCACCTGTATACATCTTAGGTGAACCAACTGACACCAGTGGCTTATGAGACCGGCCACCGCCCCTCGTCGGGGTCTCGACTGTATACACTAGTCCACTCTGGAGAATCGATGCCCTGTCTTGAAACTCCTACGACTAGGGACCTTTTAAGGATGTGCTTATAGACTACCAGCTCCCACGTATATGATCGCCCTCATACTGCTGGCAGTCAAGCAAGAATCCTAGGGGCTCTATCAACGTGCAATAGCGACCTGTCAGGTCACCTAAAGCAGTACACGATGATAAAGGTAAACCAGATAGCATACTATCATCTCGAGTAAGACTGTCCTACCGGGATAGGTCCTCCCTCAATCATTGCAATCACGCGCCTGTGATCCAATAATTGACTCTGAGGGCACTATCTCTAACAATCTCCCACTTGCACTCAAGGCTAATTATTGCGATGTCGCATACTCACAGCCCGTGTGATACCGAACACCCAACTCCTCTACTTGTCAGTCTCACAAAACTCGTTTGCGAAACTATTGCGTTCGAGGAATAGCCTCAGTGAGTGGATCCGCCTTGATGTTTCTTTCTATGTCTCTCTATATCTCAAGTTCGCGGAGAAAACCATATCCCGAAATGAGCAATACCTGTCTTAGAGTATGTCTGGATGTCTGATGGGACCTAGCTCATAAATAAACTCCAAATCCAAACTTCTTAGACTGTATCGTCAACTGAACTTAATCAGTATCCTGCGCCATGCCTCCCTCAGTATCTGCCTGGATCACCTGTCCAGAATACTGCCCCTCGTCAGAGGGAAAACTATAACTCTGACAATCACCCTGTCGTCCATGTCACCTTGGAAGCCTGGAATGATAACTGTCTCCTTAATGAGGCTGTCGTTATCATTTCCCTAGAACATCTACTTATGTTCTAAAGTTGCTTCCGACTGTTTCTCCAGGATTGGATCAATATCAACTTATTGCACCTACTGCAAGAACAACATCTGGTGTGGTACTTGACATTTCATGATTGACTCAATTTTCTAAGCAAGTGATCTGTCAATCATGCGTATCCCTCTCCCCTTTAGTCTGTAAGACACCTTTAGAGAGGGTGACTCCATCACCTGCAGGTTTACTACCGTGCCAGGAGTCGTCCATTCTAAATACTCATAGAATGCGGTCTAAGTACCCTGATTGGGAAACCACCCAAATCTAGATCTAAAACCATAGATCTAGTAACCAGTATGTCTGATATAATATCCAAGTCCTATATGGAGAAAACACTGTGTGACGACCAAAGTATAACCGATCGTAGTATAGGAGTTTCTTTTCCTATTCTGTGTATGTCATCCAAATACCATGACATCACACCCTACTACCTTCTCAACAGATCCATCCCCTATTCTGATGAAGTCAAACCTATGACTGTCACATCAGAAATTGATGATCTATCTTCGCTATAACTGCTTTAGTCTATAAATAGACATAAGCCATCTGTCCACCAATGCTTCCGCTGCTCCTACTGACCATGACAACCCTCTGGCAGAGTCATATAGACGTACACTTCTAAAACTAGTTTAGAAAGACGCTATACTCTTCCTCCTGCCGGGTCTCACAGTCTGGAACAACAGCAATGGTAAGTCTGGGTAAACAAGAACTTCCCTGTCACCGTCCTTGAGGCTACCGAAGTACCTCTCGGGTGCCTGAAGTTACCCACCTTATCTGCGGAGTGGCCAATGGAATGTCAAATCAGATTGAATCTTTAGGTTCCTGTGAAATCTTCAGTAATCGTTTGTGGTTCTGGAATCACTTCCAGTTCTACCATACTCCCACTACTGTTTTCTGAAAAAATCCATTTTTTAATAAAACTGTGGCGAGTCAAGAACAATATCACTATTGATCTTCCAGATGGTAGAAAGTCAACCCTCGTCATAGCCTGGGTCAACCCACAAACAGCCATTACAGAAACGTGCCTTGAGTTGTCCAGTGTCTGGTTTTAATCATAAGCCAGACAACTCCCCGTACCTTAACAACGTTAAGATATGAACTGTTCTATATCCAATATAGAACCAGAGGCACAGATTTAATTAAACCAGATTCAAATCATGCAGCTGTCTCCAGTGCATGTCAACTAAATGGAAGGAGGCCGATCAGCGTCACTCAACTTAGGAATGCTTCCAATTATGAGTAACCCGAAAGAGAAGCAAGTTCTCTTAATCATTACTATCAACTGAATACCATACACAAGTATCTACATCTTCAATCACTTTGAAGAATCCCGATACTTACAATACCTGGTTCTCTACTTTATTCAAATACCTATAACTTCTCAAAATTCAAACCCTGTGTTTCCACGAAACACCTGTCTAAAAACTAGAGAAGTCATAAGTAAACCGAATATAGTACGAGAACCAACCCTTTGTCCTCATGGATGCTGGACAACATACAATACTCTGTATAAGTCCCTTGAGTCTGATAACTCATTCACTGTGTGTCGTAGGTTGAAAACTGTACTTATGGTTAAGAAGAATTACACCGCTGTTTAATGCTCCTTACCTAACCATCCACTGATATAGGTAAATGTCATAGACATAATTTCAAAAAGGTATATCTCACTCTATAAAAATAGACGTACAGATATCAATTTGAAATTGGTGCATAACAACGGATATTCAAAACCAAATATTTGCCGTCCGGCAAACAACCCAGGTGACTTCCTCAAATATCACTGATTACATCGAATCCCGATACAATGAGGATGATCACCCAATTCCCAATAACTTACTCCCACTCATCATCTGTAAAACATATAGATGTGAGAATCATACCTGGTAAATACATACCCTGGAGTAAGTGTCTAATTGGGAAATCAGTTTTCCATTAACAGTACACAGTGAAACTGAAACATTGAAATGTTTCGTTGGGGTATCCTGGTATTCCTAGTAATGCCTCTTCCATTATCCAGATTCACAACTGTAACCGTATAATTCTTTGCCATCTCTCCAAATCCCTTTATATGTCTTTAGTCATTACTTTCTGTACACCCCTTAGGCCAAATGGTTTTCTTCCTTCCCTACCGTTCGGCACCAGCCTATGGTTTGGAAGAAGACTATCCAATGAACATAATGGGTGTACTGTCCTAATCCTAGGAGCACTCATAACGCGAGAGAAGGTGAAGATAAAAGACAACCGAATAAACCTTATTCCTATTTCTCCTGAACCAGAATCCATCCCCGAACTGGAACAAGTTCCTTTCGAGTTCGTATATAACCATACGATGGAGTATCCAATAAACTGTGGATCTTCGTAGTGATACGGAGTGTCATGGAGAAATACAAAGGTGATTTAGGATTGGCGTAGAAATATTTGGTATGGTCGTGAATAGCAGTCGCAATTTACTTTGCCCTCTTACTAATCCCTTTCTTTGTCTTAACTTAATACCTTCTGTATACCGTTTATGCTAATTGGTATTCTTCATTCCCTACCGGTCGGCACCAGCCTAAGGTTTGGAAGAAGACTATCCAATTTGCGTAATAGGTGTACTACTCCTAAACCAAGGAGTACTCGCAACCTGAGAGAAGGTGAAAAGAAAAGACAACTGAATAGTCTATTCGTTTTCTCCAGAACCGGAAACCATCCTCGAATTCCTTCGAGTTCGTATATAACCATACGATGGTTTTGTCCAATGGAAGTGGACATTCGTAGTAATACGGGGTGCCCTGGAGAAGAGGGTAAAAGTAGGAGTGGCAATGAGGTTAGCGACTCTGACAATCCAAAAGCCAGTGTTAAGAAGGTTCGGTCAACTTGGTCACTGAGTCATTGTCTTAGGGTCGGGTCAATGGTCGCTGCCGAAGAGAGAGAGAAAAGAAACACTCAGAGTGCACTCTATCCTAGATCAGAATGGTTATCACTTTTTCTAATCAGGAAACCTCCCACTGTACCGTCAAATTCTCCTCCAAACCTGAAAGAAGAATTAGTCGGGATCACCCGAGGAGTAAACCAACTCATCAGTGGGAATCGGGATCCAACTATCATCGCATGATAACGTGACGGAATCCGCTCATGTCATCACACTCCAGAAGGTATGCGCATATCTGGCAAGTTTCAGTTCTTTTGAAACTCCCGATGTGGATTTTTACCCCATGCTCTTATGACCTTGACTTTGGCCAACAAATCATAAGTCACATGTCAAGTTCTACCCGTCATTCTCCAGGTTGATTTGAATCCACCCGTACCTACCCTTGACTTTGGCCAACAAGACAGTACGACTGTTCCAAACCAACGCATCTATCTATGCTGCATATGAATAACCAACAGCTACCAAACACTGTGCTTTGACTTTGGCCAACAAACACAGCTTGAATACTATTGACTACCCATATGAAACGACGGAGGGCTACGAATGGTTTCTGGCGAAAACCTTTAACGTAATGAACTTGATATCGTTGAAGGAACGGATAGCTTTTTAGAAAATATAGTAACGAAAACCTTCGCTAAAGAGGTCACTCCCGGTGAAGGGATCTCGGCTCTTTCCCCGTAGAATGGGGTGCAGAATATTCCAAATGAATACCACGATGCAAAGCAAAAGTAATCGGCTATAGTGAAGTTAATGCCCTGACGCAAACTTCTGTCCAAGGGGTCACTCCCGGTGAAGGGATCTCGGCCCTTGCCTCGTCGACTGAGGAGCAGGATATTCCAAATGAATACCACGATGCAAAACAAAAGTGAACGTCCTTGCAATAACAGCTTTTGAAAAGTGTTCCAACAACATCAGAATAGATTTGTTTATCTTGCATTGATCCGAATCAATGCAGTCCCATCAATTGATCACACCATAAAGAACGAAAATATACTGACGTACGTATATGCCATCCGCATTCGCCATTGGGTCCCGTCATCACCCGTTAGGTTAGCTAACTAATGACAGAGCGGGGACTGGACTAGCACGGATGCAAAACATATACAACATCTACTAATATATATACCAATATATTATATTTCGCTCAAGGCGTGATAAAATGCAATATCACAGAAATGTACAGCATCACAGAACAATACAGATATCTGGGATCCTCGGGTTTCACAGAGCCACTACTGAAACCCGACGTTCCCCTGGTCGTGTGGATAGCCTGTGCAATGAAATCTTAGACCCCTACGGACGCAGCAAGTCACCCGCCAAAACCTGAAACGAGGCAGCCCCCTTCAGCACCGTGAATGGACCACCCAGTACTTCTCGGAATCCGGTAACTTGGGCACCCCTCCTGGGTCAACCTGTACCCCCTACGAGTGCGGCGAATAGCCCGCCAATTCTAGAGTGAAGCCCCCTCCGTCCCAATGCCATGAGATGCGGGCTTGTTGCCTTCTAGAACCCGGCTATCCGTGCACCCCTCCGCGGGGTAATCCTAGTACAGAAAGTAAAATATACATACAACGGGTACATCGACCGCAACCTGGTCGTGCCCCAAAATAATAATACAATCAGGCAGTGACGGCAGTCCACATGACGGACGCTCGCCCCGCAATATCAAATGTACATATTACAACAGAAACAGTACTAGCATTGCATCCAGGCTATCCTCCACGACCGATCCGCAAAATCACAGCAAAATCACAGAACATCAACGTGAAAATCACGTTCGCAAATCCGTCTAACCGGGCTATAGCAGTTAGACAGGATTTACCGATCGAGTGACATTCACGGTCGCAGATATAATGTAAATACTGTGAAATAATGTGTTTAAAATATCCGATCGATTGAATTTTACCAAGTGGGCCCCCAAGCAATACTGTAGCACTCACAGAAATTCTGGGCCCAATATTAATATTCCAAAACCCCTATTTTCAGCCCACAAGCCCACTGGAAAATTTTGACGCATTGATCCCTCAAACCTGCGGCGGAACCGCGGCGCCAAGTGGGGTTTGGCCGCGGTTCCGCGCTCTCCCTGAACGATCAATGTCTCGAATTTTCCCAGAACTCTTAGAACTTCTAGTACATCAGTTTTCTACAACCTGAAAAATTTTTAGAGCCAGAAAAAATTCGACAGAAAACTGATGTGAAGAAAACGCGGGTTTTTGGAATTTTGGTCGATCGGAAATGCAAACACATCAAACAAAGCTAGACTATGTTAATGGCGAGGCTCTGATACCACTGTAAGTGCATGGCGGCGCGCCGGCCGTCAATCCGACGCCGGAATGCGGAAGCGGTGATAAACTTTAATTTTGCGAACTTAGCAAACCGGCACCACCGCGCACTAAACACCCGGATCGGGCCATAAACTAGTCCTAGCTAACTACAAGACGGGTTAGAGATATACCGAGTGATCCGAGTCCTCCGGTCTTCTCGTCGTCGTCCTGATCTCCTGCGGAATGTCCGGTCGTCGCCTCCTTGCCGGAAGGGCACCACATCGCCTGCTTCTTTTACGGGCTCCCGCCTCTATACCGAGGCAACTCGAGCATGAAGCTGGCAAGTCGACATGCCCAAGATTTGCTGTAGAATGTGTAGAGTTGTGTCTCATTTGGGTTTTGTTGCCTTTGTAGATGGAGGAATGGGGTTAAGAAAAATGGTGCTTTCATTTTTCATGCAAGGGAATTGAGATGAAGAAAAATGCCACAAGCTCAAAAATGAAACTCTCTCCTTCTCTTCTCTCAAGTGTAGCCTCTCTCATCAAGTGAGAATGGTGGTGTGAAAATGAATATCAATCCATAACAAGAAGGGAGGTGATGGTAGGAAAAGAGAAAGGGTGACCACATCCAAACATCATGATAACAAAACTCAAAATCAATTCTAATCCTTTCATATCTTAATTAATGCAAAGGAAAAGACTAAGAAAGCATCTCATGATTATGAACCATCATGAAGCCCCACAAATGCAAGATACCCCCTCCACAAATGTTATTTGCAAACTTGCAAATAACCCCCTCCATAGGAAAAGTCTGGCCGGGAAAGAACAAAGGAAAACCGGCCGGAACGGAATGCAAACTGGCAACCTCAGAAAACTGATCCCGTAATAAATTACAGGAAAAACCCCGATACTGTGCATACACACCCGCATCTGTATTCCGACCGGATACAAATGCAATGAGACAAAATCTACACTGTACTATACTAGGATCCGGCTTAAAACAAAGCCGACTAGTATTATCCGTCCGATCCTGATCCGTGCAATACCGCACGAATCTGACCGAACCCTGCCATATAACCATACGGCCTTTAGTACTAACCGTCCGATCCTGATCCCTGCAATACCGCACGTATCTGATCGGACCCTGCCATATCTTCATACGGCCTCTACAGCGTTTCGCCCGAAACTTGAGTAACTATAAGTGTGGTGGACTCTAAAGACTCGTCAATACTATGGCTGTGGATTTAACCACTAGCACGTCAGAGGTATAAGCCAATACGTGACGGGCCACCAGCTATTGACCAAAAGGGACGTCGATGAGCGAACTCATCCTGACACCCTACTGAGCCTGTCAGTGACAATATCCGTACAGTCCGGTCCGTTCGTCTATGAGCATCGCATGGCGGGCCTAGGGGGTTGGTAAAAGTCAGACCCCCAAAAGCGGTACAAGTCGTGTCGGAGTGTAGCCCAGAACACCCTGAGATACTACTGGAATACCTACCAGTAAATCTCCTGCCTTGGCCAAGGACTTCGTGTAATGGCTCTCCTAGACACAGCGCGAACTCACCCCCAATACCGGGAGAGACGAACCCCTGAAGATCCGCTCACTGCCTCCATGTGGCTCGGGACTGTACCCAACTAAAACCTGTTTGCACGACTCCTTTAAGCCGTGGTAGGGTAGTAATCAAAGCACAGTGGTAACTCACACGAGACAAATGATGATCTCAGGTCGATGAACTAACCTGTACACATGTCACCAGGGAACTGCTATCTGACGTCAGGTATAAGACCAACTAGCATGTTCCCGGCGAGTCCTGTCCGGTGTACTCATAACCCAATGAGCACCTGTATACATCTTAGGTGAACCAACTGACACCAGTGGCTTATGAGACCGGCCACCGCCCCTCGTCGGGGTCTCGACTGTATACACTAGTCTACTCTGGAGAATCGATGCCCTGTCTCGAAACTCCTACGACTAGGGACCTTTTAAGGATGTGCTTATAGACCACCAGCTCTCACGTATATGATCGCCATCATACTGCTGGCAGTCAAGCAAGAATCCTAGGGGCTCTATCAGCATGTAATAGCGACCTGTAAGGTCACCTGAAGCAGTACACGATGATAAAGGTAAACCAGACAGCATACTATCATCTCGAGTAAGACTGTCCTTCCGGGATAGGTCCTCCCTCAATCATTGCAATCACGTGCCTGTGATCCAATAATTGACTCTGAGGGCACTATCTCCAACAAAATGTATGTAATATTCTTTTATTGGGGCACTTCCGGGATGAGGTTGATGTCACCTTTTGTATATTATTTACTTTTCCGCACTAGGATATACCCAATGAGGAGAGCACAAGTAACCGGGTTCTGGAGTACAGTGGGAGACCAACTCGGGAGACCAACTCGAGGGGTCGAGTCCGGGTCTCCTAACTCCAGAATTGGTAGGGTTGCTTGCTACTCTCGTAGGGGTCTAGGGGTGTGGGTTTGGCTATTCGTCGTGACCGTGGAATCCGTGTTTTATAGAGGCTCAAAATAAAACACGGACGTCCTAGTATATCCAATGTTTCATATGTTTCTTCCGCTGCGATATCTGTGATGTGATCATTTGATGTGCTGTGATAAATACTGTATATAGTATATATGATATATTATATAGGCGTTACTTATGTTTTACACCCGCGCTAGCCCTGCCCCGCTCTGCCGTTAGTTACCTAACCTAACGGTGCACGAGGGGACATCGAGGCGAATGCGGATGGCATAAGTGTACGTCGTATTTATCTGTGATGTTTAGGTGACTTAAATGATGGGACTTCATTAATGTGATTAATGAAAGAAAAGAAACCTAAAAGACGTTGTAGAATCAAATTTTAATAAAAAGGGGTAGCTACAGTTTTGCTTTGCATAGTGGTATATATGATATACCCTGCACCTTATTCGATGGGGAAAGAGCCGAGATCCCTTCACCGGGAGTGACCTCTTTAGCAAAACTGGCAGATGCTACAACACTCGGTTTGACTTTTGACTGCTTTTGGAGTTTTGCTTTGCATAGCGATGTATATGATATATCCTGCACCTTATTCCATAAGGAAAGAGCCGAGATCCCTTCACCGGGAGTGACCTCTTTAGCAAAACTAATGAAAGCCTCAAAATCACTCCATTTCAAAATTCACATTATTCTACGACGATATCAAGTTCATTACGCAATAGGTTTTCAGAAAAACCTGTCGTAGCCCTCCGTCATTTCAGATAAGTCCTACTTAGTATTCGTGCTACGTTTGTTGGCCTGCGTCAAGGCGTAGTGTGCGGTAGCTACCTAGTATTTATCTGCTAATGCATATGATGCAGATTGGATTAGGGTAGTCGTACGACTTTGTTGGCCTGCATCAAGGGTCGTATTCAATCAAGAAATGACGGGTTGAACTTGAATAGCGCACTATGGTTTGTTGGCCTACGTCAAGGTCATGGGACGCTAGGGGCAAAATATTATTGGGAATTTCAAGTGTTGAGATTTGCAATGAGATTGCATACCTTCTATGAGATAGTTGGATCCCGATACCCACTGCGAGTAATTGTTACTCTCGGGAGAGTTTTACACAGGACAATTAGCCGATCAAGTAGGTGTCTAGAAAGGTGTCAACGGGGTTACGCCTCTGGGAAAACGAGGTTTACTTTAATTAGGTCCGTGCGAAAGCACGGGGAACCTCCCTTAAAGTACCAACACTGGCCTGGCTGAAAGATTGGCGAAGTTGTAGGGTGTAATTAATCCCGGCTAGTCTTTCCTTTTAGGGTTTGAAGGAAGATTTGATAAAAACAGTGGGAGCCATCCTGATTAGATAAAATAATAACCAATCTGATCTTGCAAGAGCATACGCTAAAGTGTTTTCTTCTCTCTCTCTCCAGGTAGCGACCATATCACGCCTTAATCAAGATAATAATATGGATGTATTGACCGAACCCGCATGTTATCCTGTGCTGGGGAACGTTGGTTCCGTTCTTTCATATAAGAGTTATAAGACTGAACAGGATATAGGGGATTACCAGGATTCTCATGCCACCCGAATGAAGAAAGTACATGTTGATGCATTTTCTTCGGGTGTGTTCGTTACAGAGAACTGTTTCTCCATTTGCTCTACATCCTGGGTATTAGATACCGGGTCAGGATCCCATATATGTAATCAGTTACATGGGCTTAGGAAAGGTAGAGAACTTGGAGAAGGTGATAAAGACATAAGGGTTGGAAATGGTGCAATTGTTGCAGCTAAAACCGTCGGGGAATATCACCTTGTATTGCCAACTGGTAATACATTGGTTCTGAACGAATGTTATTACATGCCGAACCTGATATGCAACATTATATCGGTTTCTTTGTTGAGTAAAGAAGGATATAATTTTGTATTATAGGATAATGTTATGAACATTTTTCTAAACAAAAAGTTGGTTGGATCAGGCACGATGTGCAATGGCATTTATGTTCTAAATCAATCAACAGTTCTAAGCATAACAAACACACACAAGTGGAAGAGTTCAGAAATGAATGAATCCTTCTTGTGGCATTGTAGACTGGGTCACATCAATGCGACACGACTAGCTAAGTTGCATAAAGATGGATATTTGAATCCGTTTGAATTTTCATCTTATGACACTTGCCGGTCATGTCTCAAAGGCAAAATGACCAAAACTCCGTTTACGGGACACGGAGAGAGAGTTACGGAACTCTTGGGACTGGTACATAGTGATGTATGCGGCCCCATGTCTACACATGCCAAGAATGGTTCTGCGTACTTCATTACATTCACTGAAGATCTCTCTAGATTCAGATATGTGTTCCTGATGAAACACAAATCAGAAGCTTTTGAGAAATATAGAGAATATAAACAAGAAGTCGAGAACCAAACCGGGAAAAGTATTAAAATCCTTCGATCTGATCGAGGAGGAGAATACTTGAGCAATGAATTCCTGGACTTCCTAAAAGAGAATGGGATTCTCTCTCAGCCGACTCCTCCATATACACCACAACACAATGGTGTATCCGAACGAAGGAACCGCACCCTATTAGATATGGTGCGCTCAATGATGAGCACAGCTGAGTTACCTATTTCCTTCTGGGGATATGCACTGGAAATAGCTGCAGACCTATTGAATATGGTTCCCACCAAATCTGTGCCAACCACTCCATATGAGATATGGAAAGGAAAGAGACCATGTCTTAATTATGTTAAGATATGGGGTTGTCCGGCCTATGTAAAAACACAAAATCCGGACAAACTCGCGGCAAGATCCATTCTATGTAAGTTTATTGGATATCCCAAACATTCGCGCGGGTATATCTTCTACCAAACCGAGGAACAAAAAGTGTTTGTTTCTCGACATGCCACCTTTTTAGAAAAGGAATTTCTTGATAAAGAGATTAGTGGCATGGAGGTAGAACTGGAAGAGGTTCCAGTAATACAGACTACAACAGAAGATTTGGTTGAACCAGAGAATTCGGCAGTTCTTGATGAACCCCAGCCACTCCGCAGATCTAGTAGGGTTCCTCACCCACCTGAGAGATACTACGGTTTTCTCATGGATTGTGGGAGCGAGGATTGCATCATGGTTGATGATGACCCAACTAGCTTCGAGCAGGCCATCACGAGTGGGGACTCAGTGAAATGGCTGGATGCAATGCGGTCCGAGATGGAATCCATGTACACCAACAAAGTATGGACTTTGGAAGTTGCTCCTGAAGGGGTAAAACCCATTGGGAGCAAGTGGATCTTCAAGAAAAAACTTGGTGTAGATGGGAAAGTGGAGACTTTCAAAGCTATACTTGTTGCAAAGGGTTTTCGTCAAAGACCAGGTGCGGACTATGACGAAACCTTTTCTCCAGTGGCTATGCTTAAATCCATCCGGATCATGCTTGCCATCGCTGCATATCATGACTACGAAATATGGCAAATGGATGTTAAGACCGCCTTTCTAAACGGTGATTTAGAAGAGTGCGTGTACATGACTCAGCCAGAGGGCTTCGTAGATAGTGGGAGCAGCGGGAAGGTGTGCAAGCTGCTTAAATCCATTTATGGATTAAAGCAAGTATCGCGGAGTTGGAACATCTGCTTTGACGTCGTTATCAAAGAGTTTGATTTCGTCAAAAATGTAGATGAACCTTGTATCTACAAGAAGGTGGCAGAGAGTAAGGTTGTCTTCCTTGTATTATACGTGGACGGCATACTCTTGATAGTAAATGACATTCCTATGCTGCAATCGGTCAAGCTCTTCTTATCACAAAGATTCTCAATGAAAGATCTTGGTGATGCCTCCTGCATATTAGGAATTATGATCTATAGAGATAGATCTAAAAGGATATTGGGATTGTCCCAATCCAGGTACATTGACCCCATACTAAAGAGGTTTAGTATGGAAGAGTCCAAACGTGGGTTTTTACCCACGATCTCAGGGCTCACTCTCTCCAAAGAGATGTCTCCCAAGAATGATTTGGAGAGAGCTCGCATGCAAGGGACACCCTATGCTTCGGCAGTAGGCTCTATCATGTACGCGATGCTATGTACCAGACCCGATGTAGCATACTCACTAAGTCTAGTGAGTAGGTATCAAGCTGATCCTGGAGAGAGTCACTGGACAGCTGTGAAGAGCATTCTCAAGTACTTGCGAAGGACTAAGGAGATACTCTTGGTGTATGGTAACGGAGAACTCCAAGTGGAGTCCTTTACCGATTCGAGCTTCCAGAGTGATAAGGACGACTCTAAGTCGCAGTCGGGATTTTTCTTTACCCTTTGCGGAGGGGCGGTTAGCTGGAAGAGTTCCAAGCAGGAAACCATGGCAGACTCGACGATGGAGGCTGAATACATCGCTGCCAACGATGCTGCCAAAGAGGCTGTCTGGATCATGAAGTTCATTACTGAACTTGGAGTGGTTCCATCCATTGAGCATCCAATACCTTTGAATTGCGATAACAATAGAGCGGTGGCTTTGGCCAAGGAACCCAGGTCCCATCAGAGATCCAGGCATATTCTGAGGCGGTATCACCTGATTCGGGAGATAGTTGATCGCCGGGTGATCGAGGTCAGGAGTGTTGACACGAAGAACAACACTGCGGATCCACTCACGAAGGCCATTCCCCAGATACAGTTTGAGAGACTCTTCGGGATGCTCGGTATGCGATACTACAGCAGCTGGCCCTAGTGCAAGTGGGAGATTGTTAGTTGTATGTATGTCCTAGAGGCCAGTATTGTACAGATGATGTATATTATATTGGATTCTTGGACATATATAGAGAGGACTTTCTTGCTCGATATAATAGTATGCTATCTGGTTGCACTTTACTTTAACATGTATACTTGTCTCTTTATACTGTCTTATCGTTACATGTTGGTAAAGCCCTTAGGATGTGTACTTGACTACCTGGACTATAATGCGGATCATACTAGTGGGGACATGGTAGTCCATAAGTACATCCTTCAAGGTCCCTAGTCATGGGTGTATCGAGACGGGGCATCGATATATCAGTGTAGACTAGCGTATACGCTTCTCGACCCATGAGATGGGCGATGGATGATCCCATATCCATTGGTGTTTGACATCAGAGATGGTATACGGGTGCTCAGTGGAGACTGGGTACACTGGACGGACTCGCCGAGAACTCCCAGATGGTATTATACCTCACGTCAGATGGCAGTTCTCTGGTGACACTTGTGCAGGTTAGTCTGTAGACCTGAGATCGTCATAGTGTCTTGTGTGATTCCCACCGTGCTTTGATTTCCATCTTACCACGTCCATGAGGGCGTGCAAAATGGTGGTTTTTGGGTACAGTCCCGAGTCACATGGAGGCAATGAGCGATAGGAGGGGTTTCATCTCTCCCGGTATTAGGGGTTGATGTTGCGCAGTGCTCGATTGGCCGTAACAGGGAAGTCCCTGGCCAGGGCTGATTAGAGATTTACTGGTAGGTGTTACCAGTGGTTTCTCGACCCGTTATGAGCCTCACATCGGCACGACTTATTGGTTATTGGGGTCTGACGTTTACCACCCCTAGACTTGATATGCGACATATCAGACGAGGAGACCGGACTGTACGGGAAGTGTTACCGGCAGGCTTTTACAGGAGTTGGAGCGGGCTTGCTTGCTGATCTTCTGATCGCTCAATACCCGGGTAGCCGTTACGTCCAGCTAGTACCGCTGACGGCTTGTGGGTGCTTGATGTGATCATCACCTACTACCGACATATTGACGAGTCTTTAGAGTCCTACATAGAGGTTATACTGGCTCAGGCAAAACGAAATAAGAACGCATATGTGATATGTGCGGGACTGAGAATAAATGCGTGTACATGATACCGTATTCTATTCTCGCGACTTTTTTGTATCGGTCGGTTATATATGATATAGCCGGGTTATCGAATCAAGTGTTGATTCGATAAGTCGATACAATGTTTGTTAGCCGGTTATATGAGATATGACCGGATTATTAAGTCAAGTGTTGATTTAATAATTAAGTGTATAATTGTATATTAGATATACTAATTTACATTTACTAACACTTGTTCACTTTAGGGTTTTTCTCACTTTTACACATCTTTACTATATATATGATATATATTAAAATGTGTTATATATTTGTATCATGGTTGTTGATACACTAGACATGGATGTGTAAGACTTACACCATTCTATTTTTAAATGGTGGTTTATATTTATTTAAAGTAATTACAAATTAGTGGAATTTTTTCATAAGCATAAAGCTTGTAGAAGCTTATGGATGCTTTGAAAAAGTCCACAAGTTTTGTTTTACTTTAGATTTTTATTGACCTAACCATTTACACATAGCCATGGTTATGTCTCACCATGAGTTAGTATATGATACTCACTCACCATGGTTAGCCTTCTCACTTAATCATTATCCTCATTTTCTTATCTTTTGTTCATCATCTTCTTCTTTATTGAGCAAGAGAATAAGCTAGCTAGGGTTTGATCCAAAGTGAGATAGCTTGTGAGAAAACAAATTCTAAAGAGAACCCACTTCCTATTTCTCCATCCTCTACTAGACTAGCACTTTAGTATAGGGTGTTTGCTTCACTAATTCTCATGTTAGTGATGTAGAAGCTTAAGTCGGAATTCCCTCGACGTAGATCATCTTCGGCCTCGGAGACTTCAAGCAAGGTCGCACCTTTCGCCTCGTAAAGCCATGCAAGGGTCCGGGAGAACCACGATCGCAGCGAAGGGACTTCATCAAGGAGCTAAAGAAGTGGAGGACCGATCTACAAAGGTTGTATTTCGTATCCCTTTAGAGTAAAGTTGTTTACTTGCTGTATGATTCGCCTAAACTCTAGTATACGATCTTGCTTAGTGTTATTCGACACATAAAAAATTTAATTTTGGCATGGTCGATGCCTTGTAGAGCCTTGTTAGTGTGCCTAGTAACCCTACAGTTCATCCATCTATCATCTTTTGCTACGGATACCGCATCGGCTCACAGTGTGCTATTTTGCTTAGGTGGGTTTTGTGGTTATTCGTGTTGTATTGTATATTCGTTGTATCCTTGTACTCTCCATCTACTACTTTCATGTTTGACTTAGAGACTTGTGTGAGGACGATATTGTATATTGTCACGCCCCGCTTCCCAGTGTACGGCGAAGTGGACGCGACGAGGCCCGCTACGTATGTACTCAGAAGTACATACGCTAAGCGTATCTAAGCAATATAAAATAAATACACAAGAGACAAGAGTATAAAAGAACATCAACTTTTATTTAATAACATTCTTTGTACAATACATGGAAAGGAAAATACAACTGAAATAAAGATGCCTAAACAGTGGCATAACAGGAAATGGAAAGTACTAAAAAGAAAAGTGTACAATGAAATTATACTGCAGGGTCTTCGGCAAATTGCTCCAAGTCTTCTTGGGTTGGCTCAACTTCTGCCGGGTCCAGGTCACCTGACGCCATTCAAAGAAGAGAGAAACAGAATGTTGTCAGCGAACAGATCGCTCGGTAAGTCCCAAAGGTAAGAGGGAAGCAGAGAAGACAGAATAAGAAGATACATTGTTAAAGTGTAAACTATTGTTGTAATGTTATGTTAACGCTGTTGTTTGTAGCTTGGTACAGAAGAATGCCAGTGTATACGAGGGGAGTCTCACTTGCCAGAGACTAGGGCACGTGTAGTACAAGGAACCGTTATGCCACGGTACAACAGCAATAGGATTCAGGTTAGGTGTATTAATCTGACCATCTCGTGCCACCTTTAACACCTTCCGTACCAATCTACCCCTTAAGCCCCGCGATGTCTTGTTTGTATTGTTATCTTGTAAAATTGTATTGATTGTAAGATTGATTAACTGACTGACCGAAACCATGATATCAGGAAACGGTTATAACCGTAGAGTCATGTAAATGGAATACTGGGAAACATGTAAAAGGAATATATCCATGGTTCGGTTCAGTCAAGTTATATAGATTGTTAACTGGATTCAGGGATTCATGTATTTATCTTGAGTTGGAATATAACAGAATATAGATTGACTTGAATCATATTCAAGTCAGAAATAGTCAGACTCTAACCCGAGTCAGACTAAAAGAAAGATAATTTGAAGCTCTATATTTGTTAGGGGCCTTATTGTAATTTATAACACTTGAGGGGTTTTATGTAAAAAGTACTTTTGTATAGATTTCAAAATACACCTCAAGTATTTGTTATTCGTCTTTATAGTTATAATGAGTGTGGATTTTATTTGTGTTATTCTAGTGAATATATCCTAATAAAAGTATTAATTGATTTATTTGAAACTCAGGGTATTTTAATGTAACTTTTAATCCTGTAATTTTAGAAAAAGTGAAAACTTTATCTTATAATAAAATAGGTGTTTAAATGATAATTAAATATATATTAATACAAGAATAATTTTAAATAATTATTTTATTTTCCAAAATCTCATTTTTCTTAAATGCCGTATTTTAAACCCTTCGAGACCGAATGCTCCTTGCGGAGGTCTGAATCTCGCACTACTAGCCCGCGGGTGCACGATGAACCGTACTTTCCCTAACGGGTTCCCCAAAGGTGGGTTGTAGCGGCGCTTTGCTTAGGTTTAATAAATACCATTCATTTAGAAAAACGGTTTTATAAATATAAGGTATTTATTTGTAAAAAGGTATAAATTTCCGTATTTTATTTTCTAGGGTTTCCTAAGCCAACTAGCCTATTTCTAAGGTCTAAACGATAAGTCATTAGAAGCCTCAAATCGCCTCTTCACCATCAATTGCGGCCAGGTAAGTGCTAGGTAAGTGGGAAGGAACCACAGTCGTGGGCCTAATTAAAAACCACTAGCCTAGATACACTTGCCTAGACACCACAAGACAGTTTAGATAAACGATCGATGTCCATGACATATCGTGCTTTAATTTTAAAAGATTTATTTAGAATTGTGTACAACTTAAAGCTTTTAGAAAAGATTTATGAAGAATATGGTATTTTAGTGAAAAGTCCTGTATTTTCGTATTCTATATTTTAATGTTTATCAATTAGGGTTATATTTGTGTGTGTGTAGAGGTAGGTCATTACCTCGTGACTTATTTTAAGGTTTAATGAAGTTTAGAGGTTAATTATGATATATTAAAAATGAAGGTATTTAAGCGCAAGAATACGGTATTTGAAAACGTTATCATTTCATGTGTGAAAATTCATTCAAATTGATTTCTACAAGTTTAGTGATCAAGATAAACATATTTAGGGATGGGGGAATTGATTAAACGAAGAAAAATAAACTTCATGGTATTTTTATGAAAAGAATACGGTTTTACAAGAAAGCTATCATTTCATGTGAGAAACTTTATTTAAATTGGTTTCTATGTGATTAATAGTCATCATGGATATGTTTAGGTATTATGGATTAGGTGACAAGTGGAATTTTGTAGAAAAACCGAATCGGAAATCGGTTTGTTCCGATTTCCGTCGGGGTTCGTAATTCCGTATTTTAAGAAATGGAAAAGAGAGAAGGATGGGACTTACGGGTTTCAAAACTCTTCTAAAGAGTAAAGAGGACTAGGGAGAAAGACCGAGAAGTGGTTTGGTCGCCGGTTGCTTCAAAGCACGTCGCCGGAATCCGTCAGGGCTTCGCCGTGCACTCGATTTCAATACACACTTTCTTGTGGAATTTTCAAGAGAGTAAATCTAGGGTTTTGGAATGTGAAGGTAGGGGGTAGGGGTCTATTTATAGGGTAGCTAGGGTAGGGTAGGTGAAGGGTTTTTTTTTATTAAAAAATTATAAAAACTAAAGAAAAACATTAAAATTTTGCATTAAAAGGGTTATATTAACATTCAGAACTGCTACATTAAAAATGGAGTAAACCATGAGTTTCAGAAGGCCAAAAGACGCAACATTGGTGTTGGGACCTCGGCCGTCGGCGCAACTCCGGCCGGCCGAGTTGGCCGATTCCGGCCGATTTCGGCCGGCGTTGGGTCCGGGGTCTCGTGACTAGGCTTTTGGCACGGTTCAAATTTTGGGTTCAGTTCACTATTTGGGAGTTATGGCCTGTGGACTTTTGGACTTCCAAGAATTTTAAAGAAAAATGTGCTAAAAATAATGTGGGATGTGGGATTCGAACTCTGGTGGCTTGGTTCAGCAGTGCAAGGTATTACCAATAAGCTACAAGCTCCTTCTTGTAATTATTGTAAAGAGATAGATACTTAAAGTGTTATCAGCAACATTAAATACTCCAAGTTTACTTCAAATTTAAATCAAATTTATGTATACAAAAATTGGAGTTATTTAAAAACAAAATAGTTACTTATATATATATTGTGCTAAGGTTTAAATACTCTTTAAAGATTAAAAAAAAAAATTTGAATAGAAAAGTGTATAGGAAAAATAGGGTTGTTACATATATTATTTGTGACTTGTTGTCTTTTATACAGTTTCCTTTCTATCGTCTTTTATTTCTTCGCTACGGCGTCGTATATTTTTTGTGGTGGTTGTTTTCTGCCTTTGGACGTGTATTTGCTCCCGTTTGGGGATGCTTTATTTATATTTATGTTGTTCCCATTTTTGGGGCTAGTTTTTACAAAGGAGGTGCTGCCAAAATTTTAAAGAAAGAAAGTTGGGCTTTTAAAGAATTTGGGTTGTGATTTCAAATGTTTCAAAACTTCTATTATCTTTTCTTACTACTTTTAATGGTTTAGATTTCTGGGTTTTGGCTTTCTTTTATTGCGTTACGTCTGTAGGCGTTGCGTAGTATTAGGGCCGTCACGTGCCAATTTCGGGTCGTGACAGAGTGTTTTTGAGGCTTTTGCTAGTCTCGCTAAAGAGGTCACTCCTGGTGAAGGGATCTCGGCTCTTTCCTCATCGAATGAGGTGCATGATATTTAGGAATACCACTATGCAAAACAAGAACTAGAGAAGCTATCAAAAACCAAACTGAGTTGGTTGTAGCATTTGCTAGTTTTTCTAAAGAGGTCGCTCCCGGTGAAGGGATCTCGGCTCTTTCCTCATCGAATGAGGTACTGGATATTCATCAAGGAATACCACTATGCAAAGCAATAACTAGAGCTACCCTTTTTGAAAATTTGATTCTACAACATCTTTTGGTTTCTTTCTTTTCATTAATCTCATTAATGAAGTTCCATCAATTAATGTTTCCTAAACATTACAGACAAATGAAACGAAAATAGAACGTACGCTTATGCCATCCGCATTCGCCACGGGGCCCCGTCTTGCACCGTTAGGTTACTTAACTATCGGCAGAGCGGGGGCTGGACTAGCGCGGGTACAAAATATAAGCAACGTTTATTATATATTATATATATAATAGTACATTCTTCTTACGCAGTTATATTATCAACATCACAGAATCAAGCAGCAGAAGCAATATATGAAATATTGGATACACTAGGACGTCCGTTTTTTAAATTTAGCCAATAATGTAAAACACGGATTCCACAGTTGTGATGAATAACCAAACCCACATCCCTATACCACTACGAGAGCGGCAAGTAACCTTGCCAATTCTAGAGTTAGGAGATCCGGTCTCAACTCCTTGAGATGGTCTCCCACTGGACTCCAGAACCCCGTTACTTGTGCTCCCCGCCTTGGGTCTATCCTAATGCGGAAAAGTAAATAATATACAACAGTGGTGACATCATCCTCAACCCAGAAGTTCCCCAAAAAAAGAATATTATATACAGATTTTACATGAATGAAAATAAAAACCCTCATCTCACATAAAAAAAACCCAGCTATTTTTCACGACGATCCAATAAATCATATCAATAGCAACACATGCTATCACATATCATCAACGTAACCAAATATATGTATCTCTAAAACTTTTTGACATATAGCAACGAGATTGGGATACCCTATTGTTCAGTTGATAAAACTGCACATTTGTTATTACATTTTTCCTACTATTTCTATACTAGAAAAGATGTTTATTATAATATATGATACATAGGAGGGTTTATCTGTAAAAATACTATCTTTCATGTGTTGATATATTATAATTAACATTTGGTAGGAAAATTTATGCAAAGATACCATTGACCAAATTTTAATGGTAAAATTAATATCTCAATAAAACAAAACTCTACTAATATTATTTGTTGAGATTGTGCAGAATTTTTCAGGGCTAAAAATCAAGGGAATCAAAGTTGTTAAGAGCAAACCTGCCTAATTAAGAAAGCAAACTAAGAAATCAAGTCTGGCAGAAACAAAGAAAAGATTTCCAATTTCCAAAGGTTCCATAGAACTCCACGTGTCATAAAGAGAAAAGACCCAGAAAAATCACCAAAAGATACTCCTACTTGGCCGCGGATCCGCCGCATGACAGAAGAATTGGGGGCTGGCATTTTTCTGTTTGGATCTTAACTACTATTCCCCAATTTAGGCAGCTAGGGTTCTGGCTTTTGGAGTATAAATAAGGACCGAGAGCCTCTTGGAAGAATCATCAAGTCGACGCGATCACGAAGTCCAAGACGGCTCACGCATCCAGGCTGATCATCAACTGTTCATCTACCTCCTTAGAAGAGATCGAGAAGCAAACTAGTATTTGTAATCATTTTCTAAAGGAACAAAGTGTAAATGAGTTTTGTTGATTAATAAAGATAGTTCTTTTTCTTATTCTATTTCTTTGTAGTTTCATTATGAATTCTCTCTCCATCTCTTCTTCTCTCAACATGCGCGAGTAATTCTCCTCTTGTTAGGGTTCGTAGGATTAGGGTAGGTTAATGGATGATGAAGTTCCTTACACCCCTTTTACGTCATATAAAGTTTATAAACTTTATCAAAAGAATCATTAACATCCTAATCGGGCGCGCTACCAATTTATTGTTAGTCTCGACCGCGATTAGAGATTAGATTAATGATTGTTTTGGTAAAGGCTAGATATGAACGGAGTTCCATGTCGAGATAGGGGTTAAGAGTGGGAACCCTTTTTCCTCCAGAAACCCTAATCTACATGCATCACTGTCGTTCTAGTTTTAAATCTATTAAAGGATAAAAGGGTAATTTTTAATTAATCATCCATAACTACTAAATCCTAATGAACCCTTCAAGCCCTCTTTTCATATAAACTTACCTCCGTAGTTAATCTAGATATATATTTTGCATCAGTGTTTAACGTAGATCTAGATCCTACAATCATTCTTCAATATTCTTTATCCCTCCTCTCTTTTTCAACACATCTAAAGTAAGATTAAAATATTCAACGTTTCCCTGAGGACGACCCGTACTCTCCTCGGTCTAGCTACGCGCGACACCGTTCTGATTGCGGTTATTCTACAAACACACTTTTCAAAACCAATCAAATGGCGCCGTTGCCGGGGATATGTGCGTAATTTTTTTAGTCTTACTATTTGTGTTGAATTCTTATTCGATCTATATCATAATTAAAATAAAACTGCAAATCGTATATTTAACGAAGTGTGTGAAATTTCTGCAAGGAGATTTGGAGTCACAGACTTGAGGAAACAGAAAGACAGAGACATTCATCGAGATCCAGAGGAGTACAGGAGGCCATGTAGCAAATTTCATCAAGTGATCCATTCTTTCTCGCAGCGGAACCGCGACACAAGGAGCGTATTGGCGGCGGAAGCGCGGCGCAATTGAGGATCTAGGGTTCCAAACTTCTCTGGTAAGATTCTAAACTCTTTCTCTCTCCTCTGAAATCCAATAAAATATCTTTTCTGCAAGATTCTTTGCAAAATTTTGCCGCTCTAAAATCTTTTTGCAAAGTTTTGTTTTGCGGTTTGTTTTTGCATATTTTAATACGGATTTTTAAGGGGCAAGACCAAATTCAGATTAGGTAGGGATTTTATCACCCTTCCTAAGCCCCACAAATCACAAACCGAGCATCTGCATCAACCCTACATTAATTTAAAAAAATATAGACCAGACTCTAAGGACTGTCGCGCTCAGTAAGGACAGAGGAAGGTCGTGGGTAATCTATCGCTTATCCGCATTACTTTTGTGGTGTCTAGGCAAGTGCGTCTAAGGCAAGTGGTTACTTAATTAGGACAACTACTTACGTGTGGACAACCTCCCACTTACTTGGCACTTACCTGGCTACAAGAGTAGTAAAGAGGCGGTAGAGGATTGATCCTACGGCTTGTCCTTTGGAAGTCTAGGAGCGGTCTAGAGACTGGACCTAGGTAACCTTAGTTCTAGGGTTGTTTGTGCATTTTTGTGTGATTTGTCTTGAGTCCCACTTTTTTCAAAACAAACCAATTTTAAATCACACACACGCTGCCACTTGCACTAAACCCGCTTAGTGCATGCTTGGCTGGACACGGGATTCTAGTGCCCGTCTTGTCCGCGTTCCTGCTATCGACGCCGAAGTCGGTATTTCTTCATCTTCTTTTCCCCCACCACACACTACGACCGAGATGGACAGTACTCCATCAGATTATAACACCACGTTGCCACCACTCGTTGGTGCGCAGAATCCACCGCGCATCTCTCTCCAAGAGAGATGCTATCCTATCCGTGGTCCCCTTCCTACTTGTTTATCTATTCCACCAGCTAACGGGGATAATTTTGAAATTAAACCCTACTACATCAATCTGTTGCCCAAATTTCACGGGCTTGAGTCGGAAGACGCGTACGTTTTCATCACCAAATTCGAAAATGTATGCGCAATGATGAGTACTTCATAATTGACTGTGGATGCTATGCGCTTGCGTCTTCTCCCATTCACTCTGTGTGACTTGGCAGAAAAATGGCTTTATAATACTGCCGCACACTCTATCACTAACTGGGATGAATTCGTAATTGCATTTCTTAAGAAGTTTTACCCAAACCATAAGACTGCCCATATTAGGAGCGAGATCAACCAGTTCACCCAGCTTCCCAATGAACCATTTTGGAAGTGCTTTGAACGTTTCAAGTATCTGCTTGTCCAATGTCCTCATCATAGAATACAAAGATGGGATTTATGCCGAATTATATATGAAGGCATTAATCCAGTGACAAAGAAGATGCTTGAAACAACGTGTCAATGCAATTTCATGTCCAAAGACGACGGTGAAGCGTGGAAATATCTGGAAGATCTCGCTGAAAACACTCTGCAGTGGGAAAGCGTAAGACCACCTTCATCTAGGGGAGGTATTCACCAGCTCGATATTTCCATCGCAGTGAAAGCCGAAATGGCAACGTTGCAGAAGAAACTCGACGCTATTGAGAACAAATTTTCATCAGTCTCCCTAAATCAGGTCACGCTTCCCAAAACCGTGTGTGGTTGCTGTTCAGATCCTTCACACTTGACGGAAGAATGTCCTATGAATGCATCGTTTCAAGGTCACGAGCAAACTAATGCTGCCTTTCAGCAGCGACCTAGAAACGATTCTTATTCTTCCACGTACAATCAAGGATGGAGGAATCATCCTAACTTTGCTTGGAACCAAAACCAACAAAGCAATTATCAAAGACCTCCTCCACAGCAACCACAACCACAAAGTCAGCTCCTCTTTCAGTCACAAAATTTTCAAAATCCGGTCAACACTTCCGCACCACAATTGGCCGATACTGATAACTCTTCACTCGCACAAACTTTGGATTTGTTTATGAAACATTCCATGCAAATGTCGGATGATATGAAGTCTTCTATTGATACCCTAACGAAAGACTCCGCCTCCCACGGCGAGAGTATTAAATCAATAGAAAACCAAATTGCACAGTTGAACGCCGCAATGAGTGTGAGAGAGAAAGGGAAACTCCCATCTCAACCCGTACCTAATCCTGGCCACTCACAAAGTTATAATGTGAGTGTCGTTACTACGTTGAGATCGGGAAAAGTGCTGAATAACCGAGTGGATGAGCAATGTGATGATGTTAGTGACACCAATGATACCCCAGCTTCTTCTTCTTCCCCTAATTCATCTAGTCTCCCACCTTCAGCTGAGCCTATTCTCCATTTTCCCCAAGGCTCGAACACTTCGCCCATTTCCTCGAATCTACCTAAAACGATCCCCACTCCAATTCTGGGATTCACTCCATCCCCACAATCCTCTCCAATGTTGGACCAAACCCTTATTGATAAAGCACCTTATACAAACAGGTTAAGGGGCAACAGACCAAGTCCATAAATGGAGAAGATTGTGGAAATTTTTAAGCAAGTTAACATAAACATTCCTCTCCTAGATGCTATTCAACAAGTTCCGTCATATGCGAAAATCCTAAAGGACTTGTGCACTAGGAAGAGAAAAGTTCAAGTACCTAAAAAAGTTTTCCTTGCGAGTAATGTGAGCACTGCTTTTACACAACAACTACCAAAGAAACGAAAGGACCCCGGAAGTCCTACAATTTCTATTTCTATTGGGGGTAAGAAGATCAATCGTGCTCTACTCGATTTAGGTGCTAGTATTAACTTGCTTCCATATTCTGTTTATGAGCAATTAGGGATCGGAGAGTTAAAACCTGCGCATTGCACTCTTCAGATGGCCGATCGATCTATCAAATAACCTAGGGGTGAGCTAGAGGATGTGTTAATCAAAGTCGGGGAATTCATATTCCCTGTGGACTTTATCGTTATAGATACACAACCTGTAGCGAACGTACGAAATCAAATCACGGTGATACTCGGTCGACCCTTCCTAGCAACTTCCAACGCAGTAATCAATTGTAGAAATGGCTCTATGACCCTATCCTTTGGAAAGAAGTCAATTGAGCTTAACATTTACAAGTTGGGAAGTGAACCCTCCGAACCCTATGCTCATGTGTGTTCTGTCGAATTAATGGATGTCGACAGCAACGAATTTGATCAACCTCATGATACTGACTCTTTTCATATGTTGTTGTTTGACCCAACCATGTATTATACATACACGGACTCTTCCACCGAGTTGTCCGGGTCAACATCTAACGCTGATGAGGAACTTTTTATAGAGTCTGAAGATCACCCTGTTTTTCTCGATGACATTATTCTTCGGGGTATCGATGAAAGCTTTGAGGAAATTTTCGCTGATGAACTCGCATTTTTAAAAGATACGGGTGTTGAGATGAATCAACTCCAAGATAAAGAAATTGAACCTCCACCCCTTCTTCTGGACAATCATGATAATGCGAGTAATCCATCATTACTATCACTGTGTCGTCTCTCCAAATTGAGATGCAATCCTTTTCCATTACACCTCTTATCACCTCCCCACTTCTTCACGTCGAAAGGTGACATGTTCTTCCACCAACCTTGGTGCTTCATCGATAAAATTTTTGAATGGTTGGTGTTGACCTTCGGTCTTTGCAAAGCTTGGCATTGACCAATAACCTTGACCCCCTCGTGTGATTTTAAAAGAGTAACATTGTTTAACTCAAGTTTGGGGGGGTATATTTTGGCTCTTGAAAGAAAAAGAATTTTTATAAGATTGTGAGCCAAAAATAAGTTTGGGGGAGGATTTCACTTGCTTTATTTCTTGTCCCCTTTCTCCTCCCAAGTCTACAGGTTTGAGAGCTTAACGGATGACATCAGTGAGGACACTGCTGTAAACAGGTTTGGGGGAGGTTTGTGCTTATTTACGCATCAATTTGCATCATACTTTGCATAAGCACAACATTTTAAAAAATTTTAAAAAATTTTCTTTTATAATAAAAGATTAGATAGTGAAAAAAATTATATCCGAAAGATAGGAACAGTTTAAGAAAAACAAGAAAATTAGAAGTTTTCTTAAACGAACTAGTATTAAGTAGTTATGAGCTGTTGTCCCAAGGGTTAGTAAGATGAAAGAAGTCACTAATCTGAGGATAAAAATAAGTCTGAAAAATAGTTTCTATTCTGGAAGCCAAACATTTGAATGTTGATACCCTACTATACACACTTACACACGTCTTGAAACTCGGGATAGTAGAGGATACCTTGAAATGCTCTTGTCTAAAAGCCAAAGTATGAAGGAAATAATAAATGAAGAAAATATAAAAATGGTGAAAAGAAAAATGAAAACTGGTTTTTTTATTGCCAAGGCAGCAATAAAAAAATATAGCAAGGGTGCTTCATCACCTAGTGCCTTAGACCAACTGGTTTGGGAGTCACTGCTAAGCCTTAGGTGGTGCAAGACGAGGAAAATACTATCACCTAATCAGCAAGCACATGAGTAATCGGTCGGTTAGTACATCAAGAAGTATTAACGGTTGCATGAAAATTGTGTGAGCAAACTAAATATTCATCGATTAAAAAGTACTGAGGCAGATGGACAAGAGTATGATAGCTTGAATTGAATTCTCTGAGTGTAAGGATGTTCTATACACACACGTAGGGTTATATGATCGATGTTTGGATGAAAGGTAGGAATGAAGGATAAAGACGATGTTTTATTGAGGGATAATGTGATTTCTAACATCTTTTCATGACTATTAAGATAGGGCTCATGACAACTGAAAAGCTAGTGTAGTTGGAAACTCTTATTTTCAAAGTCATTCTTTTATGGTTCTTATCTTTATATGTAAATTTCACCATCTCTCTTTTATTATAGGATTTTGTGGGTGTAATCCGCTGAAAACCCTCAGGAGACAACACTCCTCCTACTAGGGACACCTAGAGGTTTAACGGCTTGTTGCACGTGCTCAGTGCAATCGTGTTTGCCTACGAAAGTGTGCTTAGTTTTCTCCTTTCTTTCTCTTGAATAAACTAGTTTGCTCGGAACGATCAAAGATAAGTTTGGGGGTATTTGTTCAGTTGATAAAACTGCACATTTGTTATTACATTTTTCCTACTATTTCTATACTAGAAAATGTGTTTATTATAATATATGATACATATGAGGATTTATCTGTAAAAATACTATCTTTCATGTGTTGATATATTATAATTAACATTTGGTAGGAAAATGTATGCAAAGATACCATTGACCAAATCTTAATGGTAAAATTAATATCTCAATAAAACAAAACTCTACTAATATTTGTTGAGATTGTGCAGAATTTTTCAGGGCTAAAAATCAAGAGAATCAAAGTTGTTAAGAGCAAACCTGCCTAATTAAGAAAGCAAACTAAGAAATCAAGTCTGGCAGAAACAAAGAAAAGATTTCCAATTTCCAAAGGTTCCATAGAACTCCATGTGTCATAAAGAGAAAAGACCCAGAAAAATCACCAAAAGATACTCCTACTTGGCCGCGGATCTGCCGCATGACAGAAGAATTGGGGGCTGGCATTTTTCTGTTTGGATCTTAACTACTATTCCCCAATTTAGGCAGCTAGGGTTCTGGCTTTTGGAGTATAAATAAGGACCGAGAGCCTCTTGGAAGAATCATCAAGTCGACGCGATCACGAAGTCCAAGACGGCTCACGCATCCAGGCTGATCATTAACTGTTCATCTACCTCCTTAGAAGAGATCGAGAAGCAAACTAGTATTTGTAATCATTTTCTAAAGGAACAAAGTGTAAATGAGTTTTGTTGATTAATAAAGGTAGTTCTTTTTCTTATTCTATTTCTTTGTAGTTTCATTATGAATTCTCTCTCCATCTCTTCTTCTCCCAACATGCGCGAGTAATTCTCCTCTTGTTAGGGTTCGTAGGATTAGGGTAGGTTAATGGATGATGAAGATCCTTAAACCCTTTTTACGTCATATAAAGTTTATAAACTTTATTAAAAGAATCATTAACATCCTAATCGGGCGCGCTACCAATTTATTGTTAGTCTCGACCGCGGTTAGAGATTAGATTAATGATTGTTTTGGTAAAGGCTAGATATGAACGGAGTTCCATGTCGAGATAGGGGTTAAGAATGGGAACACTTTTTCCTCCAGAAATCCTAATCTACATGCATCACTGTCGTTCTAGTTTTAAATCTATTAAAGGATAAAAAGGGTAATCTTTAATTAATCATCCATAACTACTAAATCCTAATGAAACCTTCAAGCCCTCTTTTCATATAAACTTACCTCCGTAGTTAATCTAGATATATATTTTGCATCAGTGTTTAACGTAGATCTAGATCCTACAATCATTCTTCAATATTCTTTATCCCTCCTCTCTTTTTCAACACATCTAAAGTAAGATTAAAATATTCAACGTTTCCCTGAGGACGACCCGTACTCTCCTCGGTCTAGCTACGCGCGACACCGTTCTGATTGCGGTTATTCTGCAAACACACTTTTCAAAACCAATCACCCACATATTACACTTACGGTCGCAGAAAAGAAAACAGAAAACTACAATAATTAGAATCCGCAATATCTTTAGACATCATAAACCTGGAATATCTCATATTCCGGATTTCATGCCTAACTTATAAAACTTGCATTTTAGTCTCAAATTGAAAACTCTTTTCAATTAGTTGTCGGATAATTCAACAAGATTCCCGACTTAGTGATCGCGTACAATACGTAATTGCGATGGAGTTTTGATCCGAATCAAATCTTCGTGGCAATCGATCAATTGAGACTAAACGGCTAGGTTTACAATATACTAACTAGTTTTCATAAAACTAATTAATCCGGATTCTAATAATTATATCACACATCACATATCTTGTAAAGTAACCGCGACATTAGAATTCCGCACGCAATTAGCAAACTAAACCAATTTTTCCAAGACACGAAAAATCCAGTGGGCTAAAGTTCCAAAACCGATCGTTTTAAGCCAATCCGGGAGTCGAAACGAACTTGAAACCCGCCCGAATCTTCGCGGAGGTGAAGATCCCCAAATTAACTGTTGTACAGGGGGGCCTCGGGGGAGGGGGGTACCCACCCCCGGAGGCCACAACGAAGTGTCCCCCTGGGTAGACAGACCCGAGAGCACCCAGTTGGGGTGCTCTCAGGTCACCCACCCCCAAGGCCACCTTGTGGTGGTCTTAGGGTGTGGGTCCGGCCTCTGGTCCCCCCCGAGGTATCCCCGGGGTGCGCACGCTCCACTCCGCGGCATCTCGGCTCAAACCGTGAGCCCACGGGGCGTGCAAATAACTCAAAACATCATTTTTTGAAACTGATTTTATCGGCAGTTTTTGTGCGACAAAAACGACGGATTTCTAACGTCGCTACAAGTTACCCTAATGTTCTAACTTGTCTCTGATACTATGAAAGTCGACCTTAGCACCACCATGAGGTTCTAGTAGCATCAAGCATGCCAAATTCAAATTTTTATTAGGTGCTAAGCTAGACTAACAATATCTTTACTGGATTATTAGGGTTTGCCTTTTTGATGTGATGAACTAAAGAGAAGAAAAGAGCATACAACCTTTGTAGCTCAAGTCCTTCTCTTCAATAGCTCAGGGTTGAAGTCCACGCGACTCTACTAGGCTCCTCTTCGAGTTGAACGAACCCCCTTCGTGATCTTCGCGCCAAAGACGATCCACCCGAAATCCACTAGCTCAAGCTAACCCTTCACTAATCTTATTAGTGAAGGCAACACTCCACATCAAATTTCTAATCTAATGTGTGATGGTGAAGTAGGGGTTTAATTTTCTCACTAGGGCTTTCAAAAGTTCAATGATTCATATCACATGTGAGGGTTTGAACTTGGAAGTGAGGTGAAGAAAATTATAGAGAGCAAGAGGAAGCAAGAGCTCATGAAATGGCTAAGGCATGAAGAATGAAAATGATGATAGTAAACTCCAAATGGCTCTCCCTCTCCTCACTCATTCAAGCATGGAATAAAATTGCAATTCCAAATTGCAACCATGCTTGAATAGCGAGTCAAGCCTAATATACAAATAATAAAACCCATGCCTTGCCCATTCCACAAATATTTCCACAATTTACACCTTATTTTTCCATTTTCTAAAAATAGAAAAACATGACATGCTTCATATAATATATATATATATATATCAAATATACATTATATATATATATATATATATATATATATATATATATATATATATATATATATAAAGCAATTAGTGAGCTAATGATATTAGTTAAGATATAATCACATTAATATATATCACATTATTAAATCAACACTTGATCTAATAATCCGGTTATATCATATATAACCGACTAATATCATTAATTTGAATATCACATTATCAAACCAACAATTGATTCGATAATCCGGTTATATCACATATAACCTGACCGACATCAGATAACTGCCAGATTATAATACAGTATCACATACTCATATTTAATCAGGCCCACGCACATATCAACATATGTGCCTTACTTCATTTCGCTCGAACCAGGAAACTTCTGTGTGGGACTCTAAAGACTCGTCAATACGCCAGCAGTAGGTGATGATCACATCAATCACGTACAAGCCATCAGCGGTACTAGCTGGACGTAACGGCTACCCGGGTATTGAGCGATATGAAGATCAACAAGCAAGCTCATCCATACTCTCCATGAAGCCTATCAGTAACACTACCGTACAGTCCGGTCTCTTCGTCGAATATGTCGCATATCATGTCTAGGGGTGGAAATCGGCAAACCCCAGTAAAGTGATAAGCCATGCCGATGTCTGGCCTATAACGGTTCGAGAAACTACTGATAACACTTATCAGTAAATCTCGGCAGCAGCCCTGGCCAGGGACTTCCAGTTATAGCCAATCGAGCACAGCACAACATCAACCCCCAATACCGGGAGAGACGAAACCCTTCCTATCACTCATTGCCTCCATATTACTCGGGACTGTACCCAAAATCCACCTGTTTGCATGACTCCTTTGAGCTGTGGCAGGGAGGAAATCAAAGCACAGTGGGAGCCACACAAGACTCTATGACGATCTCAGGTCTACAGACTAACTTGTACTGGTGTCACCAGAGGACTGCTATCTGACGATAGGTAAACTACCACATAGGAGTCCTCGGTGAGTCCTGTTCGGTGTACCCATTCTCCAATGAGCACCTGTGTACAATCTTTGATGTCACACACCAATGGTTGTGGGATCAACCATCGCCCTCTAAGGGACAAGAAACGTACACACTAGTCTACATTGGAATATCAAAGCCCTAGTCTCGATATTCCCACGACTAGGAACTGATTAAAGGATGTACTTGTGGACCACCCTGGCCCCACTAGTATGATCTCATTATAATCCTGGCAGTCAAGTACATATCCTTAGGGCTTTATCAACATGTGAGAGCAAGACAGTAAAGAATACCAGTCAACATGTTAAGATAAAGAGTAACCAGATAGCATACTATCATGTCGAGTAAGAAAGTCCTCTATATATATGTCCAAGCATCCACTATAATATACATCACATGTACAATAATGGCCTCTACGGCATACATATTCGTAACAACTAGAAACTGAACTCCAAGAATCTAACCAAACACCTAAACTAGACCATAACAAGACAGAAATCACAACCTTTATAGCATCTTCATTTGCTCCAATTGGGCTGGACTCTAGCATGCTCTCAAGAGGTTCGGGTCGCGTTTGCAAGTCTGTCCTCCTTTGCCGAAGATGATCTACCTGAGAGAATCGATCCAAATTCCGGCTTCACCAATTGAAGCAACCGACGCTCCAAGCTCGCTTGGAATAGAGAGTGAGGATGTAGGAATTTTCCACTATTTCTCTCTCTCAAATTTAAGCTGAAGAGTGCAAGTGTAGAAGAAGGAGGAGGAGGTGAGGAAGAATAGCCATGAGCAAGTCAAGAATGCATAAGAGAATGATAGTATGAAGAATAGTAAAGAATAGACTGGCTTCACAATTATTTTGCAACCATACAAAATATCATAACATTTTGCAATAAAATAATGAAACCCATTCCTCTTTACATGTCTTCAACCATGCTCAATGCCACCTCACCCTCCACCTCATTTCCTAAATATTAATGAATGAATATTCACAAATGAGGTGTCCATCTTCTAGAACAAATTCCGTATAAATACGGAATACAACCCGGTATACGTATCGAAATACATATACACGTATCCGTATAAAAATACGAATAGCAAAGAGAGAAAATGAATAGTAAACAATAATACTAGAATAGATATATTAAATATATATATAAATTATTAAAACAACACTTGATTTAATAATCCGGCTTAATCCTAAACCGCTAATATTATCAACCGTCCGATTAAAGTCCGTGTAGCCTGTTACACATATTTAATTGGATACCTCTATGTACCAACATACGTCATCTACATCAAATCACCTGAACCGGGAAAAGCCTCTGGGCGGGACTCTGAAGACTCGTTAATACGCTGGCAGTGGATTTAACCACAAGCACGTCAGCGGCACTAGATGTATGTAACGGCTACTCAGGTATTAAACGAAAGGAAGGCCGATGAACAAACTCATCCGTACCCCTACCGAGCCTGTATGTGATAATCTCCATATAGTCCAGTCTGTTCGTCTAAGAGTATCGCATATTGTGTCTAGGAAGTGGATAAAGTTATACCCCCTAATAACGCATTAATTCGCGTCGGTGTGAAGCCCATCACCCACTAAGAAACTACTGATCCAAATCAGTAAATCTCGTCCACCTTGGCCAAGGATTTCTGATGATGGACACCTGTGCACAGTGCAAAATCTACCCTTAATACCGAGAGAGATGAATCCCCGATGATCCGCTCACTACCTCCATGTGGCTCGGGACTGTACCCAACTAAAACCTGTTTGCACGACTCCTTTGAGCCGTTACAGGGTAGTAATCAAAACATAGTGGGAACACACATGAGACAAATGATGATCTCAGGTCGACAGACTAATTTGTACTCATGTCACCTGAGAACTGCTATGTGAAAATATATATAATACCATCTAGCATGTTCCTGGCGAGTCCGTCCAGTGTAACTCATAACCCAATAAGCACCTGTATACTATCTTTAGTGACTAACTGACACCAATGGCCGTGAGACCGGCCATCGCCCCTCGTCGGGGTCAAGAAGCATATACACTAGTCTACTCTGGAATATCGATGCCCAGTCTCAATATTCCTACGACTAGGGACATTTAAGGATTTGCTTATAGACTACCCAGTTCTCACAAGTGTGATCATCACAATAACCCTGGCAGTCGAGTAAGAATCCTATAGGCTTTATCAACATGTAATAGTGATCTATAATACTACATAATACATGTACATAATGATAGAGATGAACCAGATAGCATATTATCATCTCGAGTAAGACTATTCTACTCGTATAGGTTCTCCCTCAATCATCATAATCGCCTGCCTGCGATTATAATAATTGCATTGAGGGCACTATATCCAACAACATATACATTTATTTTTTAAAAATGAAAAGATGTGGGAAATTTAGGAATGATTGCTAAATTATTTAGGGGGGGAGAGAGAGAGAGCATGGGAGAGCCCATGCCTACACCCTACACCCTTATCCTCTCATTTCTCTCTCATCCTCTCATTTCCTCTCCTCTTCCAAAAGAAAAATATCTCCCAACTCCCAAATTCTCAACCCAAAAACCCAAGTATTTCCTCCATCCAAACCATCTCTTGTGCCAAGATCTTCAACTAGAGCCACTTTGATGCTTCAAGTGGAGTCCTTCTCAACCTCAACCTCCTTGTAGCTTCATCAAAAGCTTGGATCTCCACTTTTCCCCACCCAAATAGGTAAAGATCCCTCTTCGCATCAAGTTTTTAAAGTTTCTTTTACATAAAAATCATGTTTTTATGGGTTAAACTCTTTCAAGTTTGGTAGTTTAAGTGATCTACTTGATTTAGTAGATCTTGTATGGTTTACTTGGTGATTACATCTTATTTTTGGCAGCAGAGGGTATTTTGATGCAAAAGTTTGGATTTTTAAAGTTTTACAATTTTCAAAGATTTCGAACCTACAGTTTTAGGCATTAGACGTCTGAGCTCCAAAGTTTCTGATGTCTACCTATAATCTATTGATTTTTTATTTTTGTTCGTTAGACGTCTGTGACCTTTCTGTTTGTATTTCATTTTCTTGGTCAGACGTATGCGCTTAAATATACATACGTCTGCCATTTCTTTGGATTTTCTTCGGGTTCTTAGGCAGAAGATGATAGATATCAGCAAGTTATGCTTCAGACGTCTGCCTGAACTCTATGAATTCTTGATGGTTGTTCGCCAGACGTCTGGACGTCCTTCACGCCATGCATTTTTTCTTGACTGTTTTGCTCTTTTGCCTGATGTTTTGTTTTCTACTCTTCTCGACTAATCTTTATGTGTTTAGGGTCGATTACGGAGACCTCCAAAGTGGAAAGGAAGGGCAAGGCGGTCGTGGGCTTCGACTAGCTCAAGACGCACTTCGGTAAGTAAATTTACATCTACACGGGGAAGTCGGGTGAATGGCGTATAGCACCCCCGAAACCGATTCTTATGAATAATTATTAATTATTAATTATTATAAATTTTAGAGTTCCTAAAGCCCTAGTCGCCATAACCTCGGCCTATGCGGAATGAAGAACAAAAAATCTAGAGGCTCTAAAAACTACAAACCCTAGAATCTAAACAAAACACTTAAACTAGACAACAACAAAAAGGTTTTACCTACTATGGAAGAGGGTTATACCAAGAGATCGAGTCCTTCGATCTTCATCTCCTCTTCCTTAGCTCCCTGGGGTCTTCTTGATCGAGCTTGACTACCGATCTTCCTCCGTCGAAGATGATCCACCCGAGAGATATGGTTCATAGCTCTAGCTCTACACTAAAAATCAAGTGGAGCAACTAAAGATCCTAGCTTGCTACACTAGGATGTTTAGAGATGTAGTGAGTTTTTCTAGTGTTTTTCTATCTCTCTTCCACCCTTGATTCTCAACTCATGAGAAGATAGGGAGGAAGATGAAAGAGGAGCTTAAGACAAGAGCTAGTGAGGAAAGAGAAGCAAAATGGTGAGAATGAACTAACTCATGTGAAAGAAAATATTCAAGTATGGTTTTGTATAAAGATTTTTTACAAATAGAATATATCAACCATGCTTGAATAGTTTGTACAAATGAATATACAATTCATTTGTGAATACTATTCAAGTATGGTTCTCACAATTCTCACCTCACTTTCTCTTTACACCTTATTTTCATTTTAAAAAAAAATAGAAAATACTAGATGAGGTGTCCTTCTTTTATAATGTTTTTCCGTATAAATACGGAATATATTCTACCCTATATACATACCCGTATTCGTATCAAAATACGAATACCTAAAGAGATAGAATAATACAATGAACATAATACTAGAATATACATATCGAAATATATATATGTAAATTATTAAATCAATGCCTGATTTAATAATCTGCCTTAATCCTAAGCCGGCTAGTATTATCAACTGTCCGATCAAAAGTTTGGGTATCTAGTACACTCATATGATCGGAACCCTGCACGTATCAAAATACGGCCACTACATCATTTCGCCTGAACCAGGAAAACCCTCTGTGTGGGACTCTGAAGACTCAACAGTACGCCGACAGTGAGTTACTGAATAAATCCATAACCATAACCACGTCAGCGGCACTATTTGTACGTAACGGCTATCCGAGTACCTATCGAAAAGGAAGGCAGACGAGCAAGCTCATCCGAACTTCTACTGAGCGTATCTGTGACAATATCTGTATAATCCGGTCTCTTCGTCTATGAGTATTGCATACCGGGTCTAGGGGGTGGTAAACATCAGACCCTAATAACCCGATCATTCGTGCCGATGTGGATCAGGACCAATCTGAGAAACTACTGATCTAACTATCAGTATATCTCAATTGCCTTGGTCAAGATCTTATGGTGCTGACCAACCGAACATAGTGCGATATCGACTCTCTATACCGGGATAGACGAATCCCCAACAATCACTCACTGCCTCCATGTGGCTCGGGACTGTACCCAACTAAAACCTGTTTCCATGACTCGGTAGAGCCGTGGTAGGGTAGTAATCTAAGTACAGTGGGAACTCACATGAGAAAAATAACGATCTCAGGTATAAACACTAACATGTACTCATGTCACCTAAGAACTGCTATATGACGATAGGTATAGTACCATCTAGAAGTTCTTGGTGAGTCCGCCCAGTTTACTCACCCCAGTGAGCACTTGTATACGATCTTAGATGCCAAAGACCAATGGCTGTGGGACCAACCATCGCCCCTCGTCGGGGTCTATAAACGTATACACGAGTCGACTCCATAATATTGATGCCCAGTTTTGATACTCTCACGACTAGGGACATTTAAGGATGTGCTTATGAACTACCCAGCCCCCACATGTATGATCACCTTCATAACGCTGGTAGTCAAGCAGTAATCCTACGGGCTTTATCAACATGTATTAAGGATACGTAATAACAAGTAAAATATATACACATGTTAATGTTGGATATAGTACCCTCAATGCAATTATTATGATTGCAGTCAGGCGATTATGATAATTGAGGGCGGACCTATACGGAAAAAACAGTCTTACTCAAAATGATAGTATGCTATCTGGTTTGACTTTATCGTCATGTACATGTCTTGTGTGGTATAACATATCACTATTATATGTTGATAGAGCCCATATGATTTATGCTTGACTACCAGAGTTATGATGGCGATTACACTTGTGAGAACTGGGTAGTCATAAGCACATCCTTAAATGTCCCTAGTCGTAGGAATATCGAGACTGGGCATCGATATTCCAGAACAGACTAGTGTATACCTTTCTTGACCCCGACGAGGGGCGAAGGCCAGTCTTACAGCAATTGGTGTTAGTCGGTCACCAAAGATTGTATACATGTGCTCATTAGGTTATGAGTTACACTGAATGGACTCGCCGGGAACATGCTAGTTGGTATTATACCTAACGTCAGATAACAATTCTCAGGTGACATTAGTGCATATAGTTGTTCATATCATAATATTGCATTATTATATTCCCCATTCTTATTCGTTTTATAAATAAACAGGTGCTTTTGACGCATGTCTGCTACATATTACAGGATACAGGTTCTTGGAGCGAAAACAGTGAAAAAGACAAAAGATGATACAAAAGAGGACTTTTGGCCAACAAGTAGAAGGATCTTAGTCAAGCCTAGACGAAGAACAATTCACAAAGGTACAAGGCAACGCAAGGTCCAAAATGTCAAAATGAACGGTTAAAAGACCATTACTAGTTTTCACTGAAGATCTGGAGAAGACCCAGAGGCCAAATGGAAGAAAGAACTACAAAAATAAAAAGCCCAATCAGCATAGAAGAAGCCCACAAAATATGATGAGGTGATCTCACCAAAGGGCCGCGGAACCGCGGCCCCACCCCTACCCATGCCGCGGTTCCACGGGCGTCCATTGCGCACATCGGTGCAGATTTTTGGTGGCGGTGCGTCGGTGACTTTGTTGGGATTTTTCGGGGGTATTTTTGTAATCGCACATGTGCGAATCCTGTAACCCTAATTTCCCTGTTTCCCTATAAAATTGTATTCTAAAGATTGTATGAGGGAGGCCTCTTTTCAATAAATAAAATTCATATTCTTTGGAAGATTAAGAGCATCATTTCTTGTAAGTTCCTTTTAATTTTCTGCCTTAGTTTAAAATTAATTTCTTGCCCTAGATTAATTCATTCTTTGCCCTAGCTTTCTAAATTAATTCTTGCTTTAGATAAATCATTCCTTTGCCCTAGTAATCTAGTGTAAAATCTTTTAAACTGCAGTAGGTAAGTAATCTTAAAATGGTGTTTTTAATAGATCCCCTAATGAGCGAGTAATTTCCTCGCTTGTTAGGGTTAGGAATAAGGGAGGGATTGAGAGATGAATATCTCTCATCTCTTTCAAGCCCATTAATTTGTAATAACTAGAACTTCATGCACGCATGCATGATCCGCTCCCTACGGCACCCTACCCACGAGGTAACGGTGAAACCGTAGTATAAAGGACCGGACATGCATGACTTCTATGAAGGTTAGAGCAATTAGTAGGAAAGGACGGACAAGGATCTAGAGGAAGAAACTTCGTTTCTTCCCAATCATCCTAATCCCCTTTACTAATAATTGTTATAACTTCTAAAAGGATTTAATTGAGGGCATTGAAAGAGGTGTGAATATTAATCTTATCAAACTCACCTTAGACCTAATCTTAATAAGTTTCTAGATCATCGTACAACTTAGTTTTTAGATTCAATTAAAAGACCAAACAACCATTGGAATTAGCACGTAAGAACACTTAGGAAAATTACACATCCCTGTGGACCGACCCGTATTCACCGGCTAGCTGCAAAGCGACGCCGTTTCTGATTGCGATAAAATATTTTTGGTGATCGTAAAATCTCTACTAATCAAATGGCGCCGTTGCCGGGGAAGGCGTAAAAATTTCGTTTTTGTAATTTCGGGTTGATATAAATTTTAAAATCATAAAATTTTGAAAATAGAAAAAGTACAAATTTTTTTAATCAATTTTTATCTGTTTGAAGGGTTTATCGTTTGAGTTTTGCAGGAACAGCGAAGAATCTCGGATCTGGAAATTTACAGAGTGAGAAACAGAAAAAGTCACATCAGAACAGAGGGGAAATTCCACAACAGGACCGTACAATTTTTCCGAAGCTTCGATCCCTCCTCCAGACCGCGTTTCCGCGGCCGATAAGGGGCAAGAACCGCGGTCCCGCGGTGAGACTGCAACGTCAGCTTCTCAGCTTTTCTCGGTTTGTTTTTTCCCCCCTCTGCCAACCTCCATATATCCTTTTGCGAAATTTTCTGCAGGACTTCTTTGCGCTAAAAATTTTCTCTCCCCTTCTCAATAACAGATTTTCTGCAGGTTTCTTTGCGCCGCGCTTAAAAAAAAAATTTATTGTAAGTGAATTTTCTGTTTTGCATAATTTAATCGGACTTTAAGGGGCTATTGACCAAACTCAGATTGGGTGGGGATTTCATCACCCTTCCCAGGACCCCAGAAAGCACTTAAATCATTTGCATCGACCACTTTTAATTAAAAAAAATACTAGACTCAGCCCTAAGGACTTCGAGCTCAATAGGACAAAGGACTAGTCATAGGCATCGACCGTTTATCCTAACTGACTTTGCGGTGTCTAGGCAAGTGTGTCAAGGCAAGTGGTTACTTAATTAGGACCGCTACTTGTAGCGGGGAGCCTCCCACTTACCTTGCACTTACCTGGCCGCAATTGGCGGTGAAGAGGCGGTTTGAGGTCCTATTTCTAACCCTAGTTAGGAGCTGTCTAGCTGACCTAGGTGACCCTAGATCTAGGCCTGATTGTGCATGTGTGGTTGATTGTATTTGTGTCACAAGTCTCTTTTCAAAAAAATTTTACAAAAATCTCACATTAAAAAAAAAGAAAAAGAAAAATAAACTTTTCAAAACTTGCAACTTGTCGCTAAAGAAATCTTGCAACTCACTTACACCACTTCCTTTCATTGACGTAATCTTACCACCACATTCTGTCTTTCATTTTTTTTTCTGACTACACTACCCCTTTAGTGTATGTCACTTTGGCCTAGGGACACTAGCGCCTGATTAGTCCGTGTTTCGTTAATACCGACCAACATACCTTTCGACACCGAAGTCGAAATTCCGTTCACTTCCTTACCTCCACCTTCAAATTCTTTTTCCGAAGGCATGTCGGGATACAATCCCAACGATACCTTACCGACGGGAATGATTCCACCTCCGTTAGGTGCGAATAACCCGAATCAACCGCCTGTTGAAGCGCCCGCACGAGTTGCGCTCCAGGATCTCTTCTACCCTGTCCGCACTTCTTTACCTACCTGTCTTTCACCCCCACCGGCAAATGGGGACAATTTTGAAATAAAACCACATTTCATCAATATGCTGCTAAAATTTCATGGTTTAGAATCAACCAATTTTTGCCCTAGCTTTCTAAACCTTATGGTGCAAAACAGTACCTCACACGATCAAAGCATCAAATCAATCGAGGCACAAATTGCACAACTCAATGCAGCATTGAGCGAGCGAGAAAAAGGAAAGCTCCCATCTCAACCACTGCCCAATCCCGGTCACGCACATGCTGCATATCAACAGCAAAATCATAACATAAATGCTGTGACCACGTTGAGATCCGGGAAGGTGTTGCAAAACAATGTGGGTATTAACCATGACACCCCTGCCGGTGGTTCCTCTTCTTCATCTTCTTCACCTTCTTCTTCTTCGTTAGAGCCTATTCTCCATCCTTCACACGACTCTACTTCTTCTAGCTCGAACGGACCCACTTCTCACAACACGAACACATCTACACGGGGTTCCGTTCCAACTCAACAATCTGATCCGCAAAAATTGGACTCAACAACCTTTCAAAATGTACCTTTTCCAAACCGGTTGAGATCCAATAAACCAACTCCACAGATGGAGAAGATTGTAGAGTTGTTCAAACAGGTCAGCATAAATATTCCTCTTTTGGATGCAATCCAACAAGTTCCTTCATATGCAAAAATCTTAAAGGACTAATCCACCAAAAAGAGGAAGACACAAGTACCAAAGAAAGTTTTTGTGGCTAGTGCTATTAGTGATGCTATTGTAAACTCTTTACCCCCAAAGCAAAAGGACCCCGGTTGTCCTACTATTTCAATAACAATTGGGGACAAAAACATCAATAGAGCACTATTAGATCTTGGTGCTAGTGTCAATTTGCTACCTTATTCTGTGTACGAGCAATTAGGCGTTGGAGAGCTTAAGCCCACTCACTACACTCTCCAAATGACCGATCGATCAATCACCCATCCTAGGGGAGAGTTGGAGGATGTGTTAATTAGAGTTGGGGATTTCATTTTTCCCGTAGACTTTATTGTTATGGATACACAACCTGTCGCTAACCCCCGGAGTCAAATTCCGGTGATACTTGGTCGACCATTCCTGGCGACTTCTAACGCAGTGATCAATTGTCGTAATGGTTCAATGAATCTATCTTTTGGCAATATGACAATTGAGCTCAACATCTTTAAGTTGGGAAATCAGCCTGCCGAGCCTAATGCTAGCGTACTTGATGTTTGCTCGATCAATGAGATCGCGGAGGAGGACTGTGAGTTCGAAAATTTCATGTTCGATCACAGCAGTGTTGACGCCACTAGTGCGTTCCTCCTAGAATCCGACACAGCTTTCACTGCGGACAACGATTATGAGTGTTTCACCTTTGTAGACGATTTTGAAGACTCACCACCCGAGCTTGAGTCTTTTTCTTTTTCGGATGAGTTAGTTGAACCATCCGACTCGGTTGCGTATACTCGATTTGAACCTTTGATGGAATCCTTCGAGTTTGAAACAGTTACTCCATTGTTACCATCTATTGTTTCACCTCCTAAACTCGAACTAAAGCTTTTGCCGTCGCACCTAAAATATGCTTATCTAGGTGATAATGAGACTTTACCCGTTATCATATCGGCCTCTCTAGCTCTTAAGCAAGAGAAGGCCCTTTTAATGGTCCTAGAGAATAATCGGCAAGCTTTTGGCTGGCTATGGCGGACATCAAGGGGATTAGTCCCCTCATTGTTGAACATCATATACACTTGATGGATGATGCCAAGTCGGCAAGGGATCCACAAAGATGCCTCAACCCCATTATGAAAGAGGCTGTTAAGAAGGAGATTGTTAAATGCCTTGATAGTGGTATCATCTACCCTATCTCGGATAGCCAATGGGTTAGCCCCATTCATGTCGTGCCAAAGAAATCGGGCATCACGGTCATTACTAATGAGGCAAATGAGTTAATCCCCACTCGCACCTAAACGGGGTGGCGAGTTTGTATCGATTATAGAAAACTCAATACCGCGATAAGAAAGGACCACTTTTCTTTACCATTCATTGACCAAATGCTAGAACGATTGGCGGGGCACGAGTTCTACTGCTTTTTAGATGGCTATTCCGGTTATAACTAAGTCCCCATAGCCAAAGAGGATCAAGACAAGACTACATTTACTTGTCCCTTTGGCACTTTTGCTTATCGTCGCATGCCCTTTGGGTTATGCAATGCTCCCGCTACATTTCAGCGGTGTATGATGGGGATCTTTTTAGACATGGTTGAAAAGTTCTTGGAGATCTTTATGGATGATTTCTGCATTTTTGGTGACTCCTTCGACGAGTGTTTACGACATCTTGACGCTGTTCTTACCCGCTGTAGGGATAAGAACCTGACTTTGAATTGGGAGAAGTGCCATTCTATGGCACGAGAGGGCATTGTCTTAGGACATGTCATCTCACAAAACGACATAGAGGTTGATAGAGCCAAACTTGAAGTCATCTCTAATCTTCCTCCTCCTAAATGCGTTAAAGACATCCGAGCTTTCCTTGGCCACGCCGGATTTTATAGACGGTTCATCAAGGATTTTAGCAAGATTGCTAGACCCTTGACTCTCTTATTGGCCAAGGACACAACATTTGACTTCGACTCAACTTGCATGGAAGCATTCGAGTCTTTGAAACACTCTCTCATTTCTGCACCCATTCTTTCATCTCCAGACTGGACGCAACCTTTCGAAATTATGTGCGACGCATCAGATTTTGCCATTGGTGCTGTTCTTGGACAGCACATTAACAAGATGCCGCACGTGATTTATTACGCTAGCCGTACATTAAATGAGGCCCAACTAAACTACACAACAACAGAAAAAGAGTTTTTAGCAGTTGTGTTTTCACTTGAAAAATTTCGGCCTTATTTAATCGGCTCTCCAGTTATTGTGTATACGGATCCTTCAGCTCTTCGCCACCTTTTTGCGAAGAAGGATGCTAAGTCGAGGCTAATACGTTGGATCCTCCTGCTATAAGAGTTTGACCTTGTCATAAGGGACAAAAAAGGATGCGAAAACGTAGTGGCCGATCACCTTTCACGACTTCCTTCTTCGCCCACACTTGAACTTCCTATCACTGATGCTTTTCCCGATGAGCAACTCTTGACCGTTTCCTGCGAACCATGGTTCGCTGATATTGTAAACTACTTAGCCACCGGCTTGATACCTAAAGATTGGTCGAAACAGGATAAACTTCGATTCTTGTCCCAAGTAAAACATTTTTACTGGGATGAACCTTATCTTTTTAAATACTGTTCCGACCAAATCATTTGTCGGTGTGTACCAGAAAACGAGTTTAAGAGTGTGTTGTCTTATTGCCACGATCAAGCATGTGGCGGGCACTTGGGCCCAAAGAAGACGGCCGAAAAAATCTTGCAGTGTGGTTTCTATTGGCCACGACTTTTCAAGGATGCATATGAATACTGCAAGACATGCTCCCGGTGCCAACACTTGGGCCGGATATCGCGGAGAAACGAAATGCCGCTCCAACCAATTTTGGTGTCGATGTTTTTGATGTTTGGGGTATAGACTTCATGGGACCATTTCCCAATTCTTTTGGGAATGTTTATATTCTGTTGGCTGTTGACTACGTTTCAAAGTGGGTCGAGACTGTGCCTAGCCGAACGAACGACAACAAGGTCATGGTTCGATTTCTTAAAGAACACATCTTTTCTCGATTTGGGCACCCTCGAGCGATCATAAGTGATAATGGTTCTCACTTTTGCAATATGACTTTTGAGTCCTTAATGCGCAAATATTCTATAACCCACAAGTTGTCAACGCCATACCATCCCCAAACATGTGGGCAGGCCGAGGTTTCAAATCGGCAAATAAAGCAAATCTTGGAGAAAACGGTTTCTATAAACCGTAAAGATTGGTCACTTAAACTGATCGATGCACTATGGCCTTTCCGTACTGCATACAAGACTGATCTGGGTATGTCTCCATACCGGCTTGTTTACCGGAAGGCTTGCCATCTCCCAGTAGAGATTGAGCACAAGGCATTCCGGGCTATCAAAGAGCTAAATTTATCTTTAGGAGATGCGGGCAGCAATCGAAAGCTGCAGTTGAATGAACTAGAAGAGCTGCGAGATGAGGCATATGATAATGCCGTAATTGTGAAAAACCGAACTAAGGTGTTCCATGATAAACACCTTTTGCGAAAAACATTTCAACCTGGTCAATGGGTTTTGCTCTATGATACTCGGTTACATTATCACCCCGGCAAGCTCCGTTCTAGATAGAAGGGACCATTTGTTGTCCGCACCGTTTATCCACACGATGCGGTCGATCTTGAAAATTCTGAGGACAGTACTTTATTCAAAGTAAATGGACATCGATTGAAACCGTTCCTCACAGCGGACCCATCGGAGGAGCTCCTGTTTTTGCAGGAGCCGGTCTACACCGATTAATTCTCCTCCATTTCCCCCCGAACTTACAATTTTTCCAAAAATTAATTTCAAATAAGTTTGGGGGTGTGTATCATTTGTAAATACATAATTCCAAAATACCATATAAAATAAAAAAAAATTTGAAAAAGAAAATAAAAAAAATACTTTTGGACCTTTTTGTAAAATTTCATAATTATTTAATAAATAAATTTTTAATTACAGCTAAATTCCCCCTTTTGGAGGGTGTTTTCTACATATTTCCATCTTTCCCCCACCCTATTTAAGAGACCCGAGCCCTGTCGTTATAACCCTAAATTCTATATCCTCACAACCAGAGCGCCGCCACCCTAGAAATATTCAGCCGAGAAGCCTCCAAGACGCCGCGATTCCGCCGCTTTACCCCCTCTCCCACCGCGACTCCGCCGCACTTCTGGTGCTTCACCCCCTGAAACTTCAGGGGAGGTACTCTCTGTTTTTAACATCTTAATTTCTGTAAAAGCAAAATGACACACAGAATGCAATTTGAGAGGGATTTCTCCCCAGTTTTCTCGCATGAAATTTACGGTACCTATTTCTCACGCGAAATTGAGCGGAGGGGATGGAATTTTTTGATTTACAGTCACCCCTCTTCATTTGCTTTACCAGATCTAGTTGCCTATTTTTATGATTCCATGGAAGAAAATTGTCTAGCAGACTTAGGATATATCAAGTTGAATTGGGGGGATCGCGTTATTAACATTGATCGGGATTTAATCCACGAGGTCACACTTATTCCTCGTTTGCCCGCGCATGACCACCCCCTACAGTTTGAGGATTACATGCCCTTGATGGGAAATGACTGCGCGAGAGAGCCGCGAAAGGGTATCCAAGCACGATCCCTCTTCGCGAATGTTTTTACTGTGTGCCGGTGGGCACAAAACAACATCTTTGGTAGTTCTCACAACACGACCTTTTTCACCCCCTCATTACATATCGTGCACACACTAATGACGAAGAACCCAAGGTTCGACATGTGCACTGTTTTACTTCATTATATAGGTGCGGGGAAAAGGGCTACAAACTACCCTTGTCCTTTGCTAGTCACCCAGCTCTGCCGTTATTTCCTCCCCATCGAGGAATTTTACTTTTACATGATGGGAGGGGCCCCGGTTCGACCACTTATTGAGGGCGTTACTTCGTCCTATTCTAGACTGACATATATATGGTCGCGAACCGAACTAGCCGAAAATGTCCCCGCTCTCACCCCTAGCTCTAGTTCGACATCGAGTGAGGGTGAGCTGACCCCTCAAGAGCATGCACGCTTAATGAGGAGAGCTGTGAGGGGAATTGATACGTTGAGGGACGAGTTTAGGACGACGGCACGAGAGCACGACCGTCGTTTGATAGAGATTAAGAGGGGTATTCAGACCCTATTGGCTAGAGAGGAGCGATCACGTTCACGCTAGAGGGCGCGACGTGGGGCCGGGCAGTGAGGGCACTGCTTTGCTCAAGTTTGGGGGAGATGGTGGTGTATATAGTTATCTTTTGCATTGCATTGCATATTTTCATTTTTGTATATATTTTACTTTTCCTCTTGCATATTTAATTTCTGCATTGCATCTTTATATAAAAGTCATAAAAATTTGAAAAATTTGAAAAAAAAATAGAAAAAGAAAACCCCATAAAAATTGAAAATTTCAAAAATTATAAATATTATTGTATTCAATTTTGGGCTTATTTGACTCGAGTTTGACAGATAGGTTAACTAGCTACGAACAACTAGATCTTAGACTTATTAAATTAAAAACCTTAAAGATAACCTTCCTTAAGTTTAACGGTAGAAAGTGTATGTCTTTGTAGTTTATTTAGAAATAGGCAAATTTTGGGTTAACTTCCTGGGCTAAGTCGAAATAAAGGAAAAATATTGATTTTTATTAGAGCATAAGTTTGAAAAATAATTCCTAACTTAAGTATGGATTCTGAAAATGTATGCCCTACAAATTGCACTAATACACACCTTGAAACTTGGAATAGTAGAGGAGACCTTGAAATGCTCTTGTCTAAAGTTTTTAGTACGAAAAAATAAAAGAAAAAAGGTGAATAAAGAAAAAAAAATGGACACTGGTTTTTGTGATTACTTAAGGCTGCAAAACTAGAAAAATATTTAGCAAGGGTGCTTCATCACCTAGTGCCTTAGGCCAACTGGTTTGGGAGTCACTGCTAAAGCCTTGGGTGTTGCAAGACTAGGAAGTACGCTTTAATGTGCAAACACATCTTGTAATCAGTCGTTGGTACCTCAAGAAGTATTAACGGTCGCATGAAGGATGTGTAAGCAAAACACATTTAAATATTCACCAATTAATAAGTGCTGTGGACAACGGACAGGGGTATGATTGCTTGATTTGAATTTCCAAGTGTAGGGATGATTTATACACACACGTGGGGATATGTGATTAGAGTTTAGATAAGAGAAAGGAATGAAAAATAGAACTTGTATCTTTAGTAGAATTGATAAAATTCCTAAGTGGAGATGGAACCCTAGAAGGAAAACTTAAGAAATGCCAAAAGCTAAGTAGTCTATAGAACATATATAATCTTACGTTAAATGGTGAGGAAGTGTGAAGAATACGGGTGGATAGTTTACGAGTCGAAGATAATAGAGTTCCTTGTTAGAAAACCTAATTGGAGAATTAAAGTTAATGAGCCAAATTGATAGGATTTTGTGGGTAGTATCCGCTGAAAACCCTCAGGAGACAACACTCCTCCTACTAGGGACACCTAGAGGTTTAACGACTTGTTGCACGAGCTCAGTGCAATCGCGTCTCCCTGCGAAAGTGCGGTTAAGTTCTTTTTGTTGAGAATAAAAAAATAAGTTTGCTCGAGGACGAGCAAAAGATAAGTTTGGGGGTATTTGTTCATATCATAATATTGCATTATTATATTCCCCATTCTTATTCGTTTTATAAATAAACATGTGCTTTTATCACATGTCTGCTACATATTACAGGATACAGGTTCTTGGAGCGAAAACAGTGAAAAAGACAAAAGATGATACAAAAGAGGACTTTTGACCAACAAGTAGAAGGATCTTAGTCAAGCCTAGACGAAGAACAATTCACAAAGGTACAAGGCAACGCAAGGTCCAAAAATGTCAAAATGAACGGTTAAAAGACCATTACTAGTTTTCACTGAAGATCTGGAGAAGACCCAGAGGCCAAATGGAAGAAAGAACTACAAAAATAAAAAGCCCAATCAGCATAGAAGAAGCCCACAAAATATGATGAGGTGATCTCACCAAAGGGCCATGGAACCGCGGCCCCACCCCTACCCATGCCGCGGTTCCGCGGCCGTCCATTGCGCACGTCGGTGCAGATTTTTGGTGGCGGTGCGTTGGTGACTTTGTTGGGATTTTTCGGGGGTATTTTGTAATCGCACATGTGCGAATCCTGTAACCCTAATTTCCCTGTTTCCTTATAAAATTGTATTCTAAAGATTGTATGAGGGAGGCCTCTTTTCAATAAATAAAATTCAGATTCTTTGGAAGATTAAGAGCATCATTTCTTGTAAGTTCCTTTTAATTTTCTGCCTTAGTTTAAACTTAATTTCTTGCCCTAGATTAATTCATTCTTTGCCCTAGCTTTCTAATTTAATTCTTTCTTTAGATAAATCATTCCTTTGCCCTAGTAATTTAGTGTAAAATCTTTTAAACTGCAGTAGGTAAGTAATCTTAAAATGGTGTTTTTAATAGATCCCCTAATGAGCGAGTAATTTCCTCGCTTGTTAGGGTTAGGAATAAGGGAGGGATTGAGAGATGAATATCTCTCATCTCTTTCAAGCCCATTAATTTGTAATAACTAGAACTTTATGCACGCATGCATGATCCGCTCCCTACGGCACCCTACCCACGAGGTAACGGTGAAACCGTAGTATAAAGGACCGGACATGCATGACTTCCATGAAGGTTAGAGCAATTAGTAGGAAAGGACGGACAAGGATCTAGAGGAAGAAACTTCGTTTCTTCCCAATCATCCTAATCCCCTTTACTAATAATTGTTATAACTTCTAAAAGGATTTAATTGAGGGCATTGAAAGAGGTGTGAATATTAATCTTATCAAACTCACCTTAGACCTAATCCTAACAAGTTTCTTGATCATCGTACAACTTAGTTTTTAGATTCAACTAAAAGACCAAACAACCATTGGAATTAGCACGTAAGAACACTTAGGAAAATTACACATCCCTGTGGACCGACCCGTATCCACTGGCTAGCTGCAAAGCAACGCCGTTTCTGATTGCGGTAAAATATTTTTGGTGATCGTAAAATCTCTACCAATCAATAGTCCGATGACCTGACATCATCATTTGTCTCAAGTGTGTTCCCACTGTACTTTGATTTCTACCCTACCATGGTTTTAAAGAGTCGTGCAAACAGGTAGTTTTTAGGTGCAGTTCCGAAGCACTTGGAACCAGTGAGTTTTAGAACGGATTTGTCTCTCCCGATATAGAGAGTCGATATCGCACAGTGTTCGGTGGTCAATACCATAAGTCCATGGCCATGGCAGATGAGATTTACTCACAGGTAGGTCAGTAGTTTCTCAGATGGCAATGAGCTAGATACCGGAATGATGGACCGTATTGTTAGGGGTTTGACTTTAACCACCCCTAGACCAGATATGCGATACTCTCAGACGAACGGACCGGACTGTATGGTAAATGTCACTTACAGGCTCAGTAGGGGTTCGGACAGGCTTGCTTATCGATCCTCCTTTCGTTCAATACCTGGGTAGCCGTTACGTACAGCTAGTGCCGCTAATGTTCTTGTGGTTAAACCTACTGCCAGCGTATTGTTGAGTCATTAGAGTCCTACACAGAGAGTTTCCGGTTTTGGAAAAAATGTTGTAGTAGCCATACTGGGTACGTGCAGGGGTCCGGTTAAAACTAGTGTATTGGATACACTGACGGTAATCGGACGGTAGAAATACTAGCTGATCTTTTTTGAAAGACGGATATTAAATCGGGTACTGATTTAATATATAGATACATATTTTTTGTAGTATGTATTTACTAGTATTTTGTCATTAATTAGTTTTCGTCTCTTTATGTATTTTTATACATTAGAAATTAAATACAAGTGTATGTATATATATATGTATTTATACATTTAATATATATATATATATATACACACACACAAATTGTATTTAATTTATTCTTTTCTTTTCGTTTTCTTTTCCCTTAGCCTATGTTGTGCCTTAGGTGCAACATACCTTCACCCTTGTGTAGGGTGGTGACATGTGGAGGAGGGAGAAAGGGCTGGACACTTGTTTTGTTGATGAGAATGGATGGTGATGATTTTGTAGAGAATTATAATTAAAGGTTGTAACCATTTTTCAAAATGGTTAAGGCTTTTCTAATTAGTTTTTCTCTCTTCTCCTTCTTCCAAGCTCTCATCTTCCTCTTCAAAAATGGAAAAAGAAAATCAAAAAGGAAAATAAAAGAGACAAATTAATTTAGTGAGGAGAACACTACAACTCTTAGTTCTTTAGATTAGCAACCTATTGATCTAAGTTAGCTTCAAGAATGAAGCTTGAAGCCAAAGACTTGGAGCTCTCAAGGTGGATCATCTATGATGAGGAGGGTCTTCACCAAGCTTGTTCATCAACTAGGAGTCTACAAGGAGTTGAACACAAATTGGAGCACTTGAAGATGTTACAAGGGTAGCTATGGCTCTAACTTATTGTTTTTGTTGCTAGTTTAGTTTAATGATTATGATTCTAGGTATTGTAGACTGATTGATAAGTTTTCACCGTGTCGTATTTAGAAAGAATTTGAAATTACCGCAATCAAAGACGGTGTCACATGTAGCGAGCCACGATGAGTACGGGTCGTCCGCAGTGAGATGGTAGGCTTTTTAGCTTGTTTTAACGGGTTAATACCGTAACTTGGGTTATTTGTTATACTTAGTGTCGTAACAATTGTTAGTTATATGTATGCCCTAGAGGCCATTACTGTACATAGGATGTATATTGTAGTGGATGCTGGGACATATATAGGGAGGACTTTCTTGCTCGACATGATAGTATGCTATCTGGTTACTCTTTACCTTAACGTGTACACTGATTGTCTCTCTGTTACATGTTGGTAAAGCCCTTAGGATGTGTACTTGACTACCTGGACTATGATGCTGATCATACTAGTGGGGACATGGTAGTCCATAAGTACATCCTTCAAAGTCCCTAGTCGTGGGTATATCGAGATGGGGCATCGATATACCAGAGTAGACTAGCGTGTACCTTCTCGACCCATACAGATGGGCGATGGATGATCCCATATCCATCGGTGTTTGACATCAGAGATGATATACGGGTGCTCAGTAGAGACTGGGTACACTGGACGGACTCGCCGAGAACTCCCAGATGGTATTATACCTCACGTCAGATGGCAGTTCTCTGGTGACACTGGTATAGAGTAGTCTGTTGACCCGAGATCGTCATAGAGTCTTGTGTGGTTCCCACTGTGCTTTGATTTCCATCTTACCACGTCCAAGAGGGCGTGCAAAACGGTGGTTTTTGGGTACAGTCCCGAGTCACATGGAGGCAATGAGCGATAGGAGGGGATTCGTCTCTCCCGGTATAGGGAGTTGATGTTGCGCTGTGTTCGATTGGCTATAACAGGAAATCCCTGGCCAGGGTTGCTGAGATTTACTGGTAAGTGTTACCAGTAGTTTCTCAAACAGTTATAGACCTCGTATCGACACGACTTATCGAGCTATTGGGGTCTGACGTTTACCACCCCTAGGCGAGATATGCGACATATCAGACGATCAGACCGGACTGTACGGTAGTGTTACTGGTTGGATTCATAGGAGTATGAGCGGGCTTGCTTGTCGATCTTCTGATCGCTCAATACCCGGGTGGCCGTTACGTTTAGCAGACCGCTTGCGGCTTGTGGGTGTTTGATATGATCATCATCTGCTACCGGCGTATTGACGAGTCTTTAGAGTCCTACACAGAGGTTTCCTGGCTCAAGCGAAACGAAATAGGAGCGCATATGAGATATGTGCGGGATCGAGAATAATGCGTGTATGTGATACCGTATTTCATTCTCGCGATGAATGTATCGAATGGTTGTATGCGATATAACCTAGTTATCGATTCAAGCGTTGATTCGATAAACCGATACATTGTATACTAGTCGGTTGTGTGCGACATGACCGGATCATTGAATCAAGTGTTGATTTAATGATTTAATGCATGTTTATATATTTGATATATTACTTTGCATCAACTAGTATCGGTTCACTTTATAATGGATTTTCTCACTCGGATGTGCGCATTACATATGCGATATGATTTTGTGCACTAGATTGTATCATGTTTGATGATACATGCATTTTGGTTAAATGTAAAGAATTAAACCATGTTTTAAGTGGATAATTAGGGTTTTGATTTCCTTATTCATTTATTAATCTTTTTCTTCTTGGAAAAAATAAAAAGGAAATGAGAAAATGGTTGCTATTTTGTTTGTATTCTTTGAAGCTTCATGAACTTTGACCATAGCAACCATTTTGTCTTCTTATACAAACCCTAACCATTCATCTAACTTGAGTTAACTCTCTACAATTAACCATGGTCTTGTTATGATAAGGTTTGATTATTCATTTCATTTTAATTAACTTATCATAACTATTATCTTCTTCTTCCTCATTTTTCTTCAAGTGAAGAAAGAAAGGTCATCAATGGCGATTGATGATAAAGAGTGAGAAATCGAATTCTAAAGTCTACCCACTTCCTATTTCTTTATCCTCTACCTCTTGCCAAGTAGTAGAGTGTGTTTCCTTCACAAGTTTTTAGGGCTTGGTGAAGGTGGAGCTTGATTTAGCGATGCCTCGACGTAGATCATCTTCGACATGGACATCGACGACCTAGCTCGCTTTTTCTCCGACGAAGCCGACTCTAGAGCCCGGATTCCTTTTGGAAAGCGGAGACGACTTCGTTGCGGAGCTATGGAGGTGGAGCACCGGATCTACAAAGGTTGTATTTCCGATATCCCATTAGTTAAGTTGTTAACTAGATTGTTTTTCGCCTAGAAATCTAGCCGACGATCCGTTGTCGGGTCTCTCGGCACCGTTAAAATTTGAAATTGGCATGTTCGATGCCTTGTGAGACCACTATAGGGTGCCTAGGAACCTTTCACTGGTATCAGAGCCTAGCTAGAGCTTTAGGCGAAGTCTAGACGGAATTTGAACTCCGATCGAATCAAAACCAAAACCCTAAAATTGCTCTCTGTCCTTTTTTCAAAATCTGGGATTTTTCGCAATTAAAAATATTCAGAAAATCAACCAGGGTTTATTAGGAATTACTGTAAATTTCGTGGGCCCAATTCAACTTTTCCACCGCGGTTCCGCGGCATGAGCAAGGCTCATGCGGCGGTTCCGCGGCCGTACGGACGAATTATTTTATTTTATTTGCACAGTAATTCTTTATTTCCAGTGCTTCTTTTTCTGGGAATTTTTAATAATTTTTCAAGAGTTGAATTTTCAGACGTGGTTTTGGGGTTTCGGAGTTTCGATCGGAATATCAAATTTTGTCTGTGTGGCTTTCCGGATAATTTTACAATATGTTAAAAAGTTCGACCGGATATAAATACCCAATTTTTCCCCTGTCGGGAAATTTCCAAGTGTTGGATTTTTCCGTAGTTTAACGACGTTCTAAGTAGTGCAAGTAACGCAATGGACCCTCTAGAAGACAACAAACCTTAACTCGATTATGTGACCGTCTTGAACTGCCCTTTGAACCTTCGGGTTTGGGGCAGTACGGCGTGCCACATGTGAGGCGTTGGCTTGACCCTTCTACGGCTGGACCGTTGGTACTGAGGCACGAACTGAATGTTGTTAGACTTATTTCATGTGTTGATCTGTATCGGGAAAACTTGGGTGTTCGATTGTTCGATCGGAAAGTTTGACATTTTCTATTTATCTGGAATGTGATACAATAATTGGAATTCACAATTAGTTATGAGATAACTGAATGAATGTTATAAACATAGCAGTTTAGTCTCACTTGATTGGTTGCCACGGAATTTTGATGTGATCAAAAGTCCGTTGCAATCACGTAGTGTACGCGGATACTCGCCGGGTAAACTTAATAGACAGCCTCACTCCATAGCCCCGACCAAGTGACTATAGGAGAACCCCGTCGCCGAAAGCATCCGTTCGGGTGCTTGCGGCAGCGGTGTTCCGCCTTGGTGCACTTCGTCGACGGTATCGGGGGTGCAGCCGTCTACTGAAGTTTGCGACGAGCATACGATCAGGATGTCGGGAATCCTGTTGAATTGCCCGACTTAATATTGAAAAGTGTTTTCGATAATGAGACTAAAATGCGGGGTTTATAATTGTTAGGCATGCGATGTCTAAGTAATTCATTTGGTCAGGCATGCGATGTCTGAGGAGGTTGCGGATTCCAACTGTTGTAGTTTTACACTTTCTTTTCTGTGACCGTAAGTGTAATATGTGATATCGCCAGTTTCGTTGCTATATGTCAACGACAATTGGGATGCGCATATTTACTTACGTTGATGACATGTGATGTTATGTGTTGCTGGATATGTTATATTGGATCGTCGTGTTTGAATAGCCGGGGGTTTTTATGTGAGATGAGTGTTTTTCATTTTCATTCATGTAAAAACTTGTATGTAATATTCTTTTATTGGGGCGCTTCCAGGTTGCGGAAGTAGTCACCTTTTGTATATTATTTACTTTTCCGCACTAGGATAGACCCAAGGAGGGGAGCACAAGTAACCGGGTTCTGGAGTCCAGTGGGAGACCAACTCGAGGAGTCGAGTCCGGGTCTCCTAACTCCAGAATTGGTAGGGTTGCTTGCCGCTCTCGTAGGGGTCTAGGGGTGTGGGTTTGGCTATTCATCACGACCGTGGAATCCGTGTTTTGTACTGGCTCGTATTAAAAACACGGACGTCCTAGTATATCCAATATTTCATATGATTCTTCTGCTGCGATATCTGTGATGTGATCATGTGATGTTCTATGATAGATACAGTATATAGTATATATGATATATTATATAGACGTTACTTATGTTTTACACCCGCGCTAGCCCTGCCCCGCTCTGCCGTTAGTTACCTAACCTAACGGTGCACGAGGGGACATCGAGGCGAATGCGGATGGCATAAGTGTACGTCGTATTTATCTGTGATGATTAGGTAATTAAATGATGGGACTTCATTAATGAGATTAATGAAATAAAAGAAACCTAAGATGTTGTAGAATCGAATTTCAAAATAAAACAGGTAGCTACAGTTCTTGCTTTGCACAGCGGTATATATGATATATCCTGCACCTTATTCGATAAGGAAAGGACCGAGATCCCTTCACCGGGAGTGACTCCTTTAGCAATAACTGGCAGATGCTACACCCTCGGTTTGTCTTTTGATTGCTTTTAACTGTTTTTGCTTTGCACAGTGATATATATGATATATCCCACACCTCATTCGACGAGGAAAGGACCGACGATCCCTTCACCGGGAGTGACTCCTTTAGCAAAACTAGAAAAGCCTAAAAAACACTCCATTTTAAAATCATTTGATTCTACTACAATATCAAGTTCATTACGCAATAGGTTTTCAGAAAAACCTGTCGTAGCCCTCCGTCATTTCAGATACGTACTAGTTAGTATTCGTGCTGCGGTTGTTTGGCCTCCGTCAAGGCGTAGTGTACGGTAGCTAACTAGTGCTTATCTGCTTGCATATGATGCGATTGGATTAGGGTATTCGTACGGCGTTATTTGGCCTCCGTCAAGGGTCGTGCGGGTGGGTTTAATTCAATCAGGAAATGACGGGTTGAACTTAACTAGCGGACTATGGGTTGTTTGGCCTCCGTCAAGGTCATAGCACGCTAGGGGAAAAATATTATCGGGAATTTCAAGTGTTGAAATTTGCAATGAGATTGCATACCTTCTATGAGATAGTTGGATCCCGATACCCGCTGCGAGTAAGAGTTACTCCTGGGAGAGTTTTATACATTACAATTAGCCGATCAAGTAGGTGTCTAGAAAGGTGTCAACGGGGTTACGCCTCTGGGAAAACGAGGTTTACATTAATTAGGTCCGTGCGAAAGCACGGGGCACCTCCCTCAAAGTACCGACACTAGCCTGGCTGAAAGATTGGCGAACTTGTTGTGTGTAATTAATCCCGGCTAGTCTTTCCTTTTAGGGTTTGAAGGAAGATTTGATAAAAAGCAGTGGGAGCCATCCTGATTAGATAAAATAATAACCAATCTATTCTTGACAGAGCGCACGCTGAGTGTTTTCTTCTCTCTCTCTCCAGGTAGCGACCATATCACGCCTTAATCAAGATAATAATACGGATTATTGACCGAACTCGCTTGTTATACTGGGCTGGGGAACGTTGGTCCCGCTCCAACTTATAATTGTTATAAGACAGAGCAGGAAATTGGGGAATACCAGATTTCCCGTGCCGCCCAAACGAAGAGAGTGCATGCTGATGCATCATCTTCGGGTGTGTTCATTATACAGAACTGTTTCTCAGTATCCTCCGCATCCTGGGTATATGATACCGGATAAGGATCCCATATATGTAATCTGTTACATAGGGCTACAAAAGGGTACAAAAACTGAGAACGGGTGATAAGTTTCATGAGGCAGAAAACGGGGCAAGTGTTGCAGCCAAGTCTGTTGGTCACTGTCACCCTGTATTGTAATACATTGATTCTGAACGAATGTTATTAGATATCGAACCTGATATACAAAATCATATCTGTCTCTTTATTAGTAAAGAAACGATAAAATTTTGTATTGTTGGATAATGTTTTGAACATTTCCTATATCAAAAGTTGATCGGATCAGGCACGTTATCTAAAAGCATTAATGTTCTAAATCAAACTACAGTTCTTAGTATACATGAACACACACAAGAGGAAGAGTTCAGAAATGAACGAATTCTTCTTGAGGTATTGTAGATTAGGTCATATCAATGCGACCCGACTAGCTGGAGTTACATTTAGATGCATATTTAAATCAGTTTGAATTTACATCTTGTGAAACTCGCCAGTCATGTCACAAAGATAAAATGACCATAGCTCTGTTTATTGGAAACAGAGAAAGAGTTAATGAACTCTTAGGATGATACATGTTGATGTATGTAGGTCCCCTGTCTACACATGCCAGGATTGGTTCTTTATACTTCATTACGTTCTCTGATGATCTCTTTTAGATTCAGACATATGTTCCTGTTGAAACACAAGTCCGAACCTTTTGAGATATTCACAGAATATAAGTTAGAAGTAGAGAACCAATATACGGGTATAAGTATTATGTCCTATGATGAGATCAGGGAGGAGAATACTTGTGCATGGAATTCCTAGACTATTCTAAAGGAGAATGAGATTCTCTCTCAGCATTACTCCTCCGTATACACCATTGCACGATGGTATGTCGGGGCGGAGCAGATACACCCTATTTGATATGGTGTGCTCTATGATGAGTACTACTAAGTTACCTTTTTCATTAAGGGGGTTATGCACTTGAGAAGTTGCATACCTATTGAACAGGGTTTCAATCAAATCAAAGCCTACCATTTCATATGTGATATGGAAAGGGAAGAGCCCATATCTTAAGTTAGTTAAGATTTGGGGTTGTCCGGCCTATGTCTAAAAGCAAAATCCGGACAAGTTCGAGGCAACGTCTGTTATATAGAACTGGAAACGTTCCAGCTATACAAACTGGAGTTGATGATTTGGTAGAACCGAAGGATTCAGTAGATTCCAACGAACCTCAGCCTCTCCGCCGATCTAGTAGGGTTCCTCACCCACCTGAGAGATACTTCAGTTTCTCTATGACAGTGGGAGCGAGGATTGCATCATGAGATGATGACCCAACTAGCTTCGAGCTGGCCATCAGGAGTGAGACTCTGTAAGAATGGCTGGATGCTTAGTGATCTGAGATGGAATCTATGTACACCAACAAAGTATGGACTTTAGTTGCTATATCTGAAGGGTTAAATCCCCATCAGGAGCAAGTATATCTTGAGAAGATTACTTGGTGTAAATGGAAAAGTTGAGACTTTCAAAGCTAGACTTGTTAAAGGTTTTCGTCATTGACCAGGCGGGGATAATGATGAAATCTTTTCCAGTACCTATGCTTAAGTCCATCCAGATCCTACTTGCCACGGCTACATACCATGACTACGATATCTAGCGGTTGGGTGCCATGACTCCTTTTCTAAATGATGTTTTAGAAGAGTGTGTCTATAAGTACACAGCCAGAGGGCCTCGTAGACAGTGGGAGCAACGGAAACGTGAGCAAGATGTTTTATATGATAAAGCAGGCATCGCGGAGTTGGAACATTTGTTTTGATGGATTAGTCAAAAAGTTTGACATCATCAAAATGGTAGATGAACCTTGTATAAACAAAAAGGTAGTAGGGAGTATGGTGGTGATCCTCGTAGAGTACGTGGATGACATACTCTTGATAGGGAAGGAGTTTCCTATGCTACGCTCGATCAATCTCCGCTTATCACAAAGATTCTCCACGTAGGATCAAAATGATACCTACTAAATCCTGGATTTTGGATCTATGAGATAGATCTAATTGGATGTTAGGAATCTCACTAGTAGAAGTGAGATGGTATCAATCGATCCTGGAGAGAATCACCGGAAAGGTTCCAGGGTGATAAAGACGACTGAATGTCAGTCGCAGGCATTGTCTTTACCCTCAGTAAAGGGACGGTATGTTGGAAGAGTTCCAAGCTAGATACCGTGACATACTAGACGATAAAGGCAGGATGCATCGCTACTTAAGATGCTACCAAAGAGGCTGTTTGGGTGTATAATGGTTCATAAGATGAACTATGTTCCTCCCATTGTGTGACAATGGAGTTGTGGCTTATGCCAAGGAACGCCGGTCCCATCAGTGATCCAGACTTATTCTAAGGAAGTATCACCTGATTATGGAGATGGCTGATCTCCAGGTTGATCGAGGCAAGGAGAGCAGACTTAGAGGATAACGCAGCGGATCCACTCACGAAGGCCTATTCCCAGAGAGAGACTTTTATGGGATGGTTGAGTATGAGATACTACAACCACTGCTACAGATGGCCCTAGTGCAAGTGGGAGATTGTTAGTTATATGTATGCCCTAGAGGCCATTACTGTACATAGGATGTATATTGTAGTGGATGCTGGGACATATATAGGGAGGAATTTCTTGCTCGACATGATAGTATGCTATCTGGTTACTCTTTACCTTAACGTGTACACTGATTGTCTCTCTATTACATGTTGGTAAAGCCCTTAGGATGTGTACTTGACTACCTGGACTATGATGCGGATCATACTAGTGGGGACATGGTAGTCCATAAGTACATCCTTCAAAGTCCCTAGTCGTGGGTATATCGAGATGGGGCATCGATATACCAGAGTAGACTAGCGTGTACCTTCTCGACCCATACAGATGGGCGATGGATGATCCCATATCCATCGGTGTTTGACATCAGAGATGATATACGGGTGCTCAGTAGAGACTGGGTACACTGGACGGACTCGCCGAGAACTCCCAGATGGTATTATACCTCACGTCAGATGGCAGTTCTCTGGTGACACTGGTACAGAGTAGTCTGTTGACCCGAGATCGTCATAGAGTCTTGTATGGTTCCCACTGTGCTTTGATTTCCATCTTACCATGTCCAAGAGGGCGTGCAAAACGGTGGTTTTTGGGTACAGTCCCGAGTCACATAGAGGCAATGAGCGATAGGAGGGGATTCGTCTCTCCCGGTATAGGGAGTTGATGTTGCGCTGTGTTCGATTAGCTATAACAGGAAATCCCTGGCCAGGGTTGCTGAGATTTACTGGTAAGTGTTACCAGTAGTTTCTCGAACAGTTATAGACCTCGTATCGACACGACTTATCGAGCTATTGGGGTCTGACGTTTACCACCCCTAGGCGAGATATGCGACATATCAGACGATCAGACCGGACTGTACGATAGTGTTACTGGTTGGATTCACAGGAGTATGAGCGGGCTTGCTTGTCGATCTTCTGATCGCTCAATACCCGGGTGGCCGTTACGTTTAGCAGACCGCTTGCTGCTTGTGGGTGTTTGATACGATCATCATCTGCTACCGGCGTATTGACGAGTCTTTAGAGTCCTACAGAAAGGTTTCCTGGCTCAAGCGAAACGAAATAGGAGCGCATATGAGTTATGTGCGGGACCGAGAATAATGCGTGTATGTGATACCGTATTTCATTCTCGCGATGAATGTATCGAATGGTTGTATGCGATATAACCTAGTTATCGATTCAAGCGTTGATTCGATAAACCGATACATTGTATACTAGTCGGTTGTGTGCGACATGACCGGATCATTGAATCAAGTGTTGATTTAATGATTTAATGCATGTTTATATATTTGATATATTACTTTGCATCAACTAGTATCGGTTCACTTTATAATGGATTTTCTCACTCGGATGTGCGCATTACATATGCGATATGATTTTGTGCACTAGATTGTATCATGTTTGATGATACATGCATTTTGGTTAAATGTAAAGAATTAAACCATGTTTTAAGTGGATAATTAGGGTTTTGATTTCCTTATTCATTTATTAATCTTTTTCTTCTTGGAAAAAAGAAAAAGGAAATGAGAAAATGGTTGCTATTTTGTTTGTATTCTTTGAAGCTTCATGAACTTTGACCATAGCAACCATTTTGTCTTCTTATACAAACCCTAACCATTCATCTAACTTGAGTTAACTCTCTACAATTAACCATGGTCTTGTTATGATAAGGTTTGATTATTCATTTCATTTTAATTAACTTATCATAACTATTATCTTCTTCTTCCTCATTTTTCTTCAAGTGAAGAAAGAAAGGTCATCAATGGTGATTGATGATAAAGAGTGAGAAATCCAATTCTAAAGTCTACCCACTTCCTATTTCTTCATCCTCTACCTCTTTCCAAGTAGTAGAGTGTGTTTCCTTCACAAATTTTTAGGGCTTGGTGAAGGTGGAGCTTGATTTAGCGATGCCTCGACGTAGATCATCTTCGGCATGGACATCGACGACCTAGCTCGCTTTTTCTCCGACGAAGCCGACTCTAGAGCCCGGATTCCTTTTGGACAACGGAGACGACTTCGTTGCGGAGCTATGGAGGTAGAGCACCGGATCTACAAAGGTTGTATTTCCGATATCCCATTAGTTAAGTTGTTAACTAGATTGTTTTTCGCCTAGAAATCTAGCCGACGATCCGTTGTCGGGTCTCTCGGCACCGTTAAAATTTGAAATTGGCATGTTCGATGCCTTGTGAGACCACTATAGGGTGCCTAGGAACCTTTCAACAATGATATGTTTAATAAAAAACTTGTTAGGGGTAGTTTTAGGTTAGCTTGTGTTAAGATGATGTTTGCCGCCTCCTTATAGACCTTAATTCTGATATTGACACTAAGGCAATAGTCAACAACGTGGATTAGGGAACTTGAAATACGGTATTTGCGATTTTGAGCTAAATCCGTATTCCTTGTCCCCTGTCCTTCCGTTGTTGTCTTTTGACCTTAGCCTTCGGCAAACTATTCGCAATCCGGTCATGATTAGGATTCACCGCTATCGTGGTAGGATATGGTGCCTAACGGAGCGGAATTGTGAGTGGTTTGCTCGAAGTTTCAATTGCAAAGTTAAGCTTTTTAAGATTTTAGCAAACACATCTCCTAACACAAACTAACCATATTCTACCATTAACAAGTAAATCAATTGCTCACACATATTTACAATACCAAAATAAAAAAGAAAAGAGTAAGGCAACATAACAAAAAATTGCAAGAAAAGAAAAGACAAAGAGAGAACCGATAAATCAAACGTGCAAATTCCTTCAACCGTTCTTTTAATCCCGTACCAATGTGAAATCAAAATACCAAACTTTAAGATTGCAAGCTCACTTAAGAGGTTGCAAGATCAAAGTAAACCAAGGATTTCATAAGTTCAAAGTATGTAGAAAGCAAGATACATCAAATGAACAACGCGAACTTTTTATTGATTTTCAAGTAAGATACAACTAACCTTGAATTCAAGAACCTAAATTTTAATCTTGCAAGTTCAATGAAGAAGTTGCAAGGTCAAGACAAAGGGGCAAGAGCTCAAGAGTTCAAAGGAAAGACAAATTACAATTGTTCTAGACTAAAACTAAAGAAAAAAAAGTATCCACTCCCCTTCCCCATGACCTGGTATTTATAGGCTCAAAATTAAAATAAACAAATAATAAAAACAGGAAGATGGGACAACAATGAGTGAACAGACAAAAGATGAAGACATTTCTCCTTGGTGGGCCCGGCGCCGACGGTCATTCTGAAGATGTCGCCGGTTTTGTGTAGGCTAATGGGTCTCTTCTTGGTTCTGTGATGTTGTGTGCACTCCACAAGTCTACTGGAATTGTTTGATTCTTGATAACTGAAAGTCGACCTAGCATCGTCAAGGGGTTCAAGAGGCATCAAGCATGCCAAATTTTAATTTTTCTAGGTGCTAAGCTAGATTACCAAGATCACTACTAGAATATTAGGTTTTTCCTTTGTGATGTGATAAAACTTAAGAGAAAGTTTAAGAGCATACAACCTTTGTAATTCGTGTCTTTCTCTTCAAAAGCACCGGGATGAAGTCCACGCGACTGTTCAAGGCTCCTCTCCAAGTTGTACGAACCTCCTTCGTGATCTTCGCGCCAAAGACGATCCACCCGAAATCCACAAGCACAAGCTTTTCACTACACTAAAAACTTTTAGTGTAGGAAACAGACTACACCAAATTGCTAGTTTGGTGTGGGATGATGAAGTAGGGGATAAGTAAAGCTCACTAAGGTCTCACAAGCTCAATGATTCACATCTCATGTGAGGGTTTTTAGCTTGGAGGTGAGGTGAAGAAAATTGTATAGAGCAAGAGAAAAAAGAGCTCTTGAAAAATGGATAAGACATGAACCATGAAGCAAGTGTAGAATGAATAAAATGAATCATCTCTTTCCTCACTCATTCAAGCATGGAATAAAAATGCAACCATGCTTGAATAGTAAGTCAAGAGTAATATACAAACATATAAACCCATGCCTTGAACCATACCTCAAATATCTCCACAATTTACACCTCATTTTTCTATTTTCTAAAAAATAGAAAAACATGCTATGCTTCATATATATATATATATCAAATATACATTAATATATATATATATATAAATAAAGCAATTAGTGAGCTAATGATATTAGTTAAGATATAATTATATCATATATAATATATATCACATTATTAAATCAACACTTGATCTAATAATCCGGTTATATCACATATAACCGACTAATATCATTAATCAGAATATCACATTATCAAACCAACATTTGATTCGATAATCCGGTTATATCACATATAACCTGACTGATAACGGATAACTGCCTGATTACAATACGGTATCATATAGTCGTATTTAATCAGGCCCACACATATATCACATATGTGTCCTACTTCATTTCGCTTGAACCAGGAAACTTCTGTGTGGGACTCTAAAGACTCGTCAATACGCCAGCAGCAGGTGATGATCACATCAGTCACCCACAAGCCGTCAGCGGTACTAGTTGGACGTAACGGCTACCCGGGTATTGAGCGATATGAAGATCAACAAGCAAGCTCGTCTATACTCTCCATGAAGCCTATCAGTAACACTACCGTACAGTCCGGTCTCTTCGTCTGATATGTCGCATATCATGTCTAGGGGTGGAAATCGTCAGACCCCAGTAACGTGATAAGTCATGCCGATGTCTGGCCTATAACGGTTCGAGAAACTACTGACAACACTTACCAGTAAATCTCGGCAGAAGCCCTGGCCAGGGACTTCCAGTTATAGCCAATCGAGCATTGCGCAACATCAACCCCCAATACCGGGAGAGACGAAACCCCTCCTATCGCTCATTGCCTCCATGTGACTCGGGACTGTACCCAAAATCCACCTGTTTGCATGACTCCTTTGAGCCATGGTAGGGAGGAAATCAAACCACAGTGGGAGCCACACAAGACTCTATGACGACCTCGGGTCTACAGACTAACCTGTACCGGTGTCACCAGAGGACTGCTATCTGACGATAGGTATACTAGCACATAGGAGTCCTCGGCGAGTCCTGTTCAGTATACCCAGTCTCCACTGAGCACCCGTATACCATCTTTGATGTCAAACACCAATGGATGTGGGATCATCCATCGCCCATCATATGGGTCAAGAAGCGTATACGCTAGTCTACTATGGAATATCGATACCCTGGTCTCGATATTCCCACGACTAGGAACTGATTAAAGGATGTACTTGTGGACCACCCTGGCCCCACTAGTATGATCTCATCATAGTCCTGGTAGTCAAGTACATATCCTAAGGGCTTTATCAATATGTAAGAGACGGACACTATAAATACTAGTCTACATGTTAAGATAAAGGTAACCTGATAGCATACTATCATGTCGAGCAAGAAAGTCCTCTCTATATATGTCCAAGCATCCACTATATCATCAATAATGTCCTCTAGGGCATACATATTACTAAAAATCTCCCACTTGCACTAAGGCCAGTTGTTGTAGTATCTCATACCCAACGTCCCAAAAAGTCTCTCGAATAGCATCTGGGGGTAGCCTCGGTGAGTGGATCCACTGTGTCAACTCTCCCGACCTCGATCTCCCGGAGATATAACTATCTCCTTGATCAGGTGATATTGTCCAAGAATATGTCTGGATCACTGACGGGACCGGGATTCCTAAGCCAAAGCCACAACTCCATTGTCATCACACTACACATGTATTAGATGCCCAGTGGTAGGAACCAAGTTCATCTCATGAACTCTATTCATCCAGACAACCTCTTTGGCAGTATCGTTGGTAGCGATGTAATTAGACTCTATCAACGAGTCTTCTACGATATATAGCTTGGAACCCTTCCAACATACCGTCCTTCCAATGAGGGTGAAGATAAAACCCGAGACTGACTTTCAGTCGTCCTTATCACTCTGGAAGCTCGAATCGGTAAAGGACTCCATCTGGAGTTCATCTTTACCATACACCAAGAACATCTCTTTAGTCCTTCACAAGCACTTTAAGAATGTTCTTCAACTGTCCAGTGGTTTTCCCAACGATCTTTTCGATACTTATTCACTACACCTAGTGAGTAAGCTGCATCTGGTCTGGTACATAACATCGTATACATGATTGACCCGTCTACCAATGCATAGGGTATCCCTTGCATGCGAGCCATCTCCAAATCAGTCTCGAGAGACATCTCTTTGGAGAGAGTGATTCCTGAACAAGCGGGTACATTACCACGCTTAGAATCATCCACACTAAAACCTTTTTAGCATGGTATCTATGTACCCGGATTGGGACAATCCCAAATCTATTTTGATCTATCTCTATAGATCTATAACCCCAGAATGTAGGAGGTATCAGTTAGATCTTTCATGGAGAACCTGTGTGATAAGAGGTGCTTGACCGAGTGTTGCATAGGAACACCTTTTCCTATCAAGAGTATCTCATCCGCGTACAATACGAGTAAGACAACCATACTCTCTACAACCTTCTTATTTATACATGGTTCATCTATCTTTTTGATGAAGTCAAACTCTTTGACAACTTCATTAAATAGATGTTCCATCTCCGCGATGCCTGGTTTAAACCGTAGATGGGTTTAAGCAGCTTGCACATGCTTCCACTACTCCTACTATTTATGAAACCCTCTGGCGGTGTCATATACATGCTCTCTTCTAAATCATCATTTAGAAAAGCGGTTTTGACGTGCAGTCTGCCAGATTTCATAGTCATGGTATGCAGCAATGGTAAGTAGGATCCTGATGGACTTAAGCTTAGTGACAAGTCTAGATTTGAAAGTCTCAACTTTTCCATCTACACCAATTTATCTTTCTCAAAGATCCTCTTGCTCTCGATGGGTTTTACCCCTTCAGGGGCAACATCAAAGTCAATACTTTGTTGGTGTACATAGGTTCCATCTCAGATCGCTAGCACCCAGCCATTTCATAGTCTCCACTTGTGATGGCCTGCTCGAAACTAGTTGGGTCATCATCTCCATGATGCAATCTTCGCTCCCATCGTCTATGAGAAAACCGTAGTATCTCTTAGGTGGATGAGGAACCCAAATAGATCTGCGGAGTGGCTTCGGTTCATCAGGGACTATTGAATCCTCCGGTTCCACCAAATCGTCAGTTATAGTTTGCTTTGCTGGAACTTCTTCCAGTTCTACCTCATCGCCACTAATTTCTTCCACAAGAAATTCCTTTTCTAAAAAGGTGGCATGTCGAGAAACGAAACATCTTTTGTTTTCCTCGGTGTGGTAGAAGATATTCCCTCGCGAATGTTTAGGATATCCTACAAACTGGCACAGAACTGACCTTGCCTCAAGCTTGTCCGGATTTTGCGTTTCAACATAGGCCGGACAACCCCATATTGTTAGTTATATGTATGCCCTAGAGGCCATTACTGTACATGAGATGTATATTGTAGTGGATGCTGGGACATATATAGGTAGGACTTTCTTGCTCGACATGATAGTACGCTATCTGGTTGCTCTTTATCTTAACATGTATACTTATTGTCTTTCTGTTACATGTTGATAAATCCTTTAGGATGTGTACTCAACTTCAAGGACTATGATGTAGATTATACTAGTGGGGCCTGGGTAGTCAATGAGTACATCCTTCATTGTTCCTAGTCGTTCATTGTTCCTAGTCGTGGGAATATCGAGACGGGGCATCGATATTCCAGAGTAGACCAGCGTATATCTTCTTGACCCATGTGATGGGCGATGGATGATCCCATATCCATTGGTGTTTGACATCAGAGACGGTATGTGGGTGCTCAGTGGAGACTGGGTACACTGAACGGACTCACCGAGAACTCCCAGATGGTATTATACCTTACGTCAGATGGCAGTTCTCTGGTGACACTGGTACAGCTTAGTCTGTTGACCCGAGATCGTCATAGAGTCTTGTGTGTATCCCACCGTGCTTTGATTTCCACCCTACCACGGCTCTACTGAGTCGTGCAAACAGGTGGTTTTTTGGTACAGTCCTGATTCACATGGAGGCAATGAGCGATCGGAGGGGATTCGTCTCTCCCGGTAATGGGGGTTGATGTTGCGCTATGCTCGACTGGCCATAACTGGAAATCCCTGGCCAGAGTTGCACTGATTTACTGGTAAGTGTTATCAGTAGTTTCATGCTTGTTATGGACCTTACATCGGCATGACTTATCAATCTACTGGGGTCTGACGTTTACCACCCCTAGGCGAGATATGCGGCATATCAGACGAACAGACCGGGCTGTGCGGTAAGTGTTACTGGTTGGATTCGCAGGAGTGTGAGCAGGCTTGCTCGTTGATCTTCTAATCGCTCAATACCCGGGTGGCCATTACGTTTAGCAGACCGCTTGCGGCTTGTGGGTGATTGATATGATCACCACCTACTGCCGGCGTATTGACGAGTCTTTAGAGTCCTACACAGAGGTTTCCTGGCTCAAGCGAAATAAAATAGGAGCGCATATGAGATATGGACGTGACCGAGAATAATACCAGTATGTGATACTGTATTCTATTCTCGCGATTTGTATCATTGATCGGTTATATGTGATTTAGCCGGGTTACCGAATCAAGTGTTGATTCGATACATTGATACACTTGATATTAGTCGGTTATATGCGATATGACCGGATCATTAAATCAAGTATTGATTTAATGATTTAATGTATAATTATATATTTGATATATTACTTTACATTAACTAGTATTGGTTCACTTAAGATTGATTTTTCTCACTTGATGTGCACAAGTTGTATATGTGATATATATTTGTGCACTAGTTTGTATCATGTTTGATGATACATGCAAACTTGGGTGTGTGTATGACTTACACCATGTTTAGGTTAATGGTTAAGGTTTTTAATTATTTAGTAATTCAAAAATGGTGGTTTTCTTTGTCTTTGCTTGAAGCTTCATGAAGCTTTCAAGCATCTTTGACAAAGTCCACCATTTTGTTTTACATGACATTTTCACTAACCTAACCATTAACTTAAACTCTAGTTTAGTCTCTACAAAGGTCAAACTGACCCATGGTTGCATTATGATATACTTCACTTGATTATTCATTTTTGTTAATTCTATTATTCTTATTCTTTTCTTCTTCTTCATCTTCTTCAAGAAGAAGAAAGCTTGCTAGAAAAATTTCAAGTGAAGATTAAGAGTGAGAAATCCAAATCCAAAGTGAACCCACTTCCTATTTCTTCATCCTCTACCACTTTCCATGTAGTATAGGGTGTTCTTTTCACAAATTTCATGACCAAGTGAAGATGGAGCTTGAGCTTGAGTCTCCTCGACGTAGATCATCTTCAGCCTTGAAGTCAACGACCTAGCCCGCTCATTTCTCCGAAGAAACCATCGCTAGGGTCCGGGATCTCGATGATCGCAGCGAAGGGACGTCAACACGGAGCATTAGAAGTGAAGGACCGGATCTACAAAGGTTGTTATCCCTTTCACTTAGTAGCAAAGTAGTTTGCTTGCTTTTAGTTTCGCCTTACCTCTAGTATACGATCTTGTATAGGGTTGTTCGGAACATAAAAATTTGATTTTGGCATGGTTGATGCCTTGTGGAACCTCATGAGTGTGCCTAGGAACCCTACAGTGGTATCAGAGCCTAACTAGAGCTTTAGGAGCTGTTTAGACGAGTTAGAAACCCGATCGAATCCCGAAACCCTAATCGATACCCTTCTCTGTACATTTTCTGAAACTGTGGATTTTTCCTAATTAAAAATACTCAAAAAAATCAGCAGGGTTTTCTAGGAATTACTGTGCAGCATGTGCTCCCAAATCGACCAATGCGCCGCGGAACCGCGGCCCCACCCTGGCTTGTGTGGCGGTTCCGTGGCCATAAAGGTGCATCTTGGCACGTGGTTTGCACAGTAATCTCCTTCTGTGATTCCTGTATTTTCTGGGTATTTTTAATTTATACTCAAGAGTTGAGTTTTCTGGGTTGTATTGGGGACTCGATGATTCAATCGGAAACTTTAACTTCGTCTATGTGTTTTTCCGGGTAGTTTAGAACGTGTTAAAAAGTTCGACCGGATATCAATATCTCATTTTTTCCCCTGCCGGAAAATTTCCAAGTGTTGGATTTTTCCGTAGTTTAAGAACGTTCTAAGTAGTGCAAGTAACGCGATGGACCCTCTAGAAGACAACAAACCTTAAATCGATTATGTGACCGTCTTGAACTGCCTTTTGAACCTTAGGGTTTGGGGCAGTACGGCGTGCCACATGTGAGGCGTTGGCTTGACCCTTCTACGGCTGGACCGTTGGTACTGTGGCATGAAGTGAATGTTTTTAAATTTATTTCAAGTGTTGAGCTTTTCGGGAAAACTTGGGTGTTTGATTATTCGATCGGAAAGTTTAACATTGTCTATTTATCTGGAATGTGATACAATATTTGGAATCCACAAGTAGTTATGAGATAACTATTTTGAATGTTATAAATCTAGTAGTTTAGTCTCACTTGATCGGTTGCCACAGAATTTTGATGTGATCAAAAGTCCGTCGCAATCACGTTGCGTACGCGGATACTCGCCGGGTAAACTTAATAGACAGCTACACCCCATAGCCCTGACCAAGTGACTGTAGGAGAACCCTGTCGCCAAAAAGCATCCGTTCGGGTGCTCGCGGCAGCGGTGTTCCGCCTTAGTGCACTTCGTCGACGGTTTCGGGGGTGCGACCGTCTACTAAAGTTTGCGACGAACATTCGTTTAGGATGTCGGGAATCTTGTTGAATTGCCCGACTTGATATTGAAAAGATTTTTCGATAATGAGACTAAAATGCGGGGTTTGTAATAGTTAGGCATGCGATGTCTAAGAAGGTTGCAGATTCCAACTGTTTCAGTTTTACACTTTCTTTTCTGCGACCGTAAGTGTAATATGTGATATCGCCGGTTTCGTTGCTATATGTCAACGACAATTGGGATGGGCATATTTACTTATGTTGATGACATGTGATGTTATGTGTTGCTGGATATGTTATATTGGATCGTCGTGTTTGAATAGCCGGTTTTTTTATGTGAGATGAGAGTTTTTCATTTTCATTCATGTAAAATTACTTGTATGTAATATTCTTTTATTGGGGCACTTCCGGGTTGAGGATGAAGTCACCATTGTATATTATTTACTTTTCCGCATTAGGATAGACCCAAGGAGGGGAGCACAAGTAGCCGGGTTCTAGGGTCTAGTGGGAGACCATCTCGAGGAGTCGAGTCCGGGTCTCCTAACTCTAGAATTGGTAGGGTTGCTTGCCGCTCTCGTAGGGGTCTAGGGTGTGGGATTGGCTATTCATCACGATCGTGGAATCCGTGTTTTATACAGGCTCAAAATAAAACACGGACGTCCTAGTATATCCAATATTTCATATGATATTTTCTGCTGCGTTATCTGTGATGTGATCATGTGATTTGTTCAGATAGATATTGTATATAGTATATATGATATATTATATAGACGTTGCTTATGTTTTACACCCGCGATAGCCCTGCCCCGCTCTGTCGTTAGTTACTTAACCTAACGGTGCAGACGGGACATCGAGGCGAATGCGTATGGCATAAGCGTACGTTATATTTATCTGTGATGTTTAGGTGGACTTAAATGATGGGACATTCATTAATGAGATTAATGAAAGAAAATAAACCTAAATGATGTTGTGGAATCGAATTTCAAAAATTAGGTAGCTCTAGTTGTTGCTTTGCATAGCGGTGTTCCTTATAGAACATCCAGCACCTTATTCGATGAGGAAAGAGCCGAGATCCCTTCACTGGGAGTGACCTCTTTAGCAATAACTAGCAGATGCTACAACCTTCGGTTTGTCTTTTGACTGCTTTTCTAGTTCTTGCTTTGTATAGTGGTATTGTGAATATCCTGCACCTCATTCGACGAGGAAAGAGCCGAGATCCCTTCACCGGGAGTGACCTCTTTAGCGAAACTAGCAAAAGCCTAAAAAACACTCCATTTAAAAACCATTTGATTCCGCAATGAGATCAAGTTCAAAGCGTTAAAGGTTTTCTTAAAAACCATCCGCAACCCTCCGTCATTTTAGGAAGTAGAGTACTTAGTATTCGTGATGTGTTTGTTGACCATAGTCAAGGCACAGTGTACGGTAGCTAAGTGATGTCTTCCTACACCGCATATGATGCGATTAGTTAGGACAGTCGCGTGACTTTGTTGACCTTAGTTAAGGGTCTTGTGGGTGGGTCTAATTAATCACGAAATGACGGGTAGAACTTGATTAGTGCTTATGATTTGTTGACCATAGTTAAGGTCATAAGCGCTAGGGGTAAAAACCTTTATCGGGAGTTTTAAGTGTTGAAATTTGCAATGAGATTGCATACCTTCTATATGATAGTTGGATCCTGATACCCACTGCGAGTAATTCTAACTCCTGGGAGAGTTTTGCACTTTACAATTAGCCGATCAAGTAGGTGTCTAGAAAGGTGTCAACGGGGTTACGCCCCTGGGAAAACGAGGTTTACTTTAATTAGGTCCGTGCGAAAGCACGGGGAACCTCCCTCAAAGTACCGGCACTGGCCTGGCTGAAAAATTGGCGAACTTGTAGAGTGTAATTAATCCCGGCTAGTCTTTCCTTTTAGGGTTTGAAGGAAGATTTGATAAAAACAGTGGGAGCCATCCTGATTAGATAAAATATATAACCAATCTAATCTTGCAAGAGCGCACGCAGAGTGTTTTCTTCTCTCTCTCTCCAGGTAGCGACCATGTCACGCCTTAATCAAGATAATAATATGGATGTATTGACCGAACCCGCTTGTTTTACTGAGCTGGGGAACGTTGGTCCCGCTCCAACTTATAATTGTTATAAGACAGAGCAGGAAATTAGGGAATACCAGATTTCCCGTGCCGCCCAAACGAAGAAAGTGCATAATGATGCATCTTCTTCGGGTGTGTTCATTACAAAGAACTGTTTCTCTGTATCCTCTACGTCCTGGGTATTAGACACCAGATCAGGATCCCACAAATGTAATCTGTTACATGGGCTACAGAAAGGTAGAGAACTGAGAGCGGGTGATAAGTTTCATGAGACAGAAAACGGTGCAAGTGCTGCAGCCAAGTCTGTTGGTCATTATCACCCTGTATTACCAGAATACATTGATTCTGAACGAATGTTATTAGATACCGAACCTGATATACAACATCATATCAGTCTCTTTATTAATAAAGAAAGGATATAATTTTGTATCGTTGGATAATGTTTTAAACATTTCCTATATCAAGAGTTGATCGGTTCAGGCACGTTATCTAAAAGCATATACATTCTAAATCAGACCACAGTTCTTAACGTACAGAACACACAAAAAGAGGAAGAGTTCAGAAATGAATGATTCCTTCTTGAGTTATTGTAGACTAGGTCATATCAATGTGACCCGACTAGCTAAAGTTACATTTAGATGCATATTTAAATCAGTTTGAATTTACATCTTGTGAAACTTGCCCGTCATGTCACAAAGATAAGATGACCATAGCTCTGTTTACTCGAAACAGAGAAAGAGTTATTGAACTCTTGGGACTGATACATAGTGATGTATAAAGGTCCCCAGTCTACATATGCCAGGACCGGTTCTTTGTACTTCATTACATTCACTGATCATCTCTCTATATTCAGACATATGTTCCTGTTGAAACACAAGTCCGAAACTTTTGAGATAATCAAAGAATATAAGTTAGAAGTAGAGAACCAAAAACGGGTATAAGTATTATGTCCTTTGATGTGATCAGGGAGGAGAATACTTGAGCACGGGATTCCTGGACTATTCTAAAGGAGAATGAGATTCTCTCTCAGTATTACTCCTCCGTATACACCACAGTACGTCGGTGTATCGGGGCGGAGTAATCACACCCTATATGATATGGTGCACTCTATGATGAGTACTATTGAATTACCTATTTCCTTTTGGGTGTTTTGCACTTGAGAAGCTGCATACCTATTGAATTGAGTTCGAATCAAATCAGTGCCTACCACTCCATATGAGATATGGTATGAGAAGAACCCATATCTTAAGCAAGTTAAGATTTAGGGTTGTCCGGCCTATGTCAAAAGCAAAATCCGGACAAAATCGAGGCAATGTCAGTTCTGTAGAACTGGAAGAAGTTCCAGCTATACAAACTACAGCTGATGATTTGACAGAACTAAAGGATTCAATAGTATCCGACGAATCTCAGCCTCTCCGCCGATCTAGCAGGGTTCCTCATCCGCCTGAGAGATACTTCGGTTTCTCGTTGACAGTGGGAGCGAGGATTGCATCATGAGATGATGACCCAACTAGTTTTGAGCAGGCCATCGAGAGTGATGACTCTGTAAGAATGGCTGGATGCTTAGCAATCTGAGATGGAATCCATGTACACCAACGAAGTATGGACTTTGCCTGCTATATCTGAAGGGTTAAATCCCCATCAGGAGCAAGTGTATCTTGAGAAGATTACTTGGTGTAAATGGAAAAGTTGAGACTTTCAAAGCTAGACTTGTTAAAGGTTTTCGTCATCGACCAGGCGTGGATAATGATGAAACCTTTTCCAATGGCTATGCTTAAGTCCATCCGGATCCTACTTAACACGGCTACATACCATGACTACGATATCTGGTGGTTGGGTGTCATGACTGCTTTTCTAAATATTGATTTAGAAGAGAACGTCTATAAGTACACAGCCAGAGGGCTTCGTAAACAGTGGGAGCAGCGGAAACGTGTGCAAGTTGCTTTACTGATTAAAGAAGGCATCGCGGAGTTGGAACATCTGTTTTCATGTGGTAGTCAAAGAGTTTGACTTCATCAAAGAGGTTGATGAACCTTGTATATACAAAAAGGTAGTAGAGAGTAGGGTGGTGATCCTTGTAGAGTACGTGGACGACATACTCTTGATAGGGAAAGAGTTTCCTATGCTACGCTCGGTCAATCTCCTCTTATTACATGGCTTCTCCAAAATAGGATCAAAGTGATACCTCCTAAATCCTGGGTTTTGGATCTATGAGATAAATCTAAATGGATGTTAGGATTCTCACTAGGTGTAGTAAGATGGTATCAATGGATCCTGGGGAGAATCACTGTAAAGGTTCCAGGGTGATAAGGACGACTGAATGTCAGTCGCAGGCATTGTCTTTACCCTCAGTGGAGGGACGGTATGTTGGAAGAGTTCCAAGCGAGATACCGTGGCAAACTAGACGATAAAGGCTGGTGACATCGCTATCAAAGATACTACCAAAGAGGCAGTTTGGGTGTATATTAGTTCATATGATGAACTAGGTTCCTACCATTGTATGACAATGGTTTTGTGGGTTTTTCTGACCTAGGAACCACGATCCCATCAGTGACCCAGACATATTCCAAGGCAGTACCACCTGATCATGGAGATAGTTGATCTCCAGGATGATCGAGGTTAGGAGAGTAGACTCAGAGGACAACACGGCGGATCAACTCACAAAGGCTTTTTCCCAGAGAGAGACTATTATGGGATGGTTGAGTATGAGATACTGCAACCACTGCTACAGATGGCCCTAGTGCAAGTGGGAGATTGTTAGTTATATGTATGCCCTAGAGGCCATTACTGTACATGAGATGTATATTGTAGTGGATGCTTGGACATATATAGGTAGGACTTTCTTGCTCGACATGATAGTACGCTATCTGGTTGCTCTTTATCTTAACATGTATACTTATTGTCTTTCTGTTACATGTTGATAAATCCCTTAGGATGTGTACTCGACTTCCAGGACTATGATGTAGATTATACTAGTGGGGCCTGGGTAGTCAATGAGTACATCCTTCATTGTTCCTAGTCGTGGGAATATCGAGATGGGGCATCGATATTCCAGAGTAGACCAGCGTATATCTTCTCGACCCATGTGATGGGCGATGGATGATCCCATATCCATTGGTGTTTGACATCAGAGACGGTATGCGGGTGCTCAGTGGAGACTGGGTACACTGAACGGACTCACCGAGAACTCCCAGATGGTATTATACCTTACGTCAGATGGCAGTTCTCTGGTGACACTGGTACAACTTAGTCTGTTGACCCGAGATCGTCATAGAGTCTTGTGTGTATCCCACAGTGCTTTGATTTCCACCCTACCACGGCTCTACTGACTCGTGCAAACAGATGGTTTTTGGGTACAGTCCTGATTTGTAGGGTTCCTAGGCACTCTTGTGAAGGTTCATAAAGCATCAAACATGCCCGAATAAAATTTTAGATGTGCCGAACAACCCAAAGCCGGGATCTTTGCTAGATTATTAGGGTTTAACATGCAAGATAACATCTTTAAAGCTATGTGTGAGGGATTACAACCTTTGTAGTCCGCTCCTTCGCTTCACAAGCTTCGAGTAGAAGTCCCTTCGCCGCGATCCATGATCTCCCGGACTCAAGAGAGGCTCCACGACTCGAACGATCCATGAAAGCTTGTCGTATTCCTTTTCTCCGATGATCTACGTCGAAGTTGCAATAGCTCAAGCTCTCTCACTCTAATGAGGTGAACACCCTAATCTAATGGGCTAGATTAGATGAGGATGATGGAGTAGTGTTTATGCTTTCTTTTTATATCATTTTCTCACAAGAAATCATCACAAAAGAAATCACAAGTAAGCTCTCTCAAAAACTCAAGTGAGAAGATGATGAAGAATAATAAGATAATTCCTTTTGTGATGAATAGTAGATAAGAATATATGATTGATATGGAACCATGGTCAAGGATGATAGGCTTAACCTTTGTAGAGAATAAACTAGAGCTAGGGTTTGGTTAGGTTAAGGATAAGTATCAACCATAATATCTTAACCAAGACAAAAGGAAATCCTTCTAGAATAATGAAGAAGGAGCCAACCCTAATCAAACCCTAATCTCTTTTTATCATCCCTAAACATGTTTCATAATAAATCATATCATGTCACAATAATATATATCACATATATATTATATATTTGCAACAAAAGAAAATAATACATTTAACATATATCGCATATATATCAATGTATTAATCCGGTGAGAAAATGAAATAATAAAGCGAGCCAATATTAGATAATGTAATACAATATATCATATATATCATTATATATTAAATCATCGAATCAACACTTGATCCGACGATCCGGCTATATCGAATATAACCGACTAATATATCATGTACCGATTCATCGAATCAACACTTGATCCGATGTCCCGGTTCATATCTAAATATCGCGAGAATATAATACGGTATCTCATATCGCATTATCCTAGGTCCTGCACATATCACATATGTGCCTCTACTCCATTTTGCCTGAGCCAAGAAACCTCTGTATAGGACTCTAAAGAATCGTCAATACGCCGGTAGCAGGTGATGATCATATCAAACACCCACAAGCTGCAAGCGGTCAGCTAAACGTAACAGCCACCCAGGTATTGAGTGATCAGAAGATCAACAAGCTAGCCTGTCCGTTCTCCTGTAAATCCAATCAGTAACACTCCCGTACAGTCCGGTCTGTTCGTCTGATATGTCGCATATCAAGTCTAGGGCTGGTATACGTCAGACCCCGGTAACCGATAAGTCGTGTCGATGTGAGGCTCATAACAGGTCGAGAAACTACTGGTAACACTTACCAGTATATCTTTATATCAGCCATGGCCAGGGACTTCCAGTTATAGCCAATCGAACACAGCACAACATCAAATCCCTATACCGGGAGAGACGAATCCCCTCCTATCGCTCATTGCCTCCATGTGATTCGGGACTGTACCCAAAAGCCACCGTTTTGCACGCCCTCTTGGACGTGGTAAGGTGGAAATCAAAGCACAGTAGGAATCACACAAGACTCTATGACGATCTCGGGTCTACAGACTACCCTGTACTAGTGTCACCGGAGAACTGTCATCTGACGTGTGGTATATCACCATCTGGGAGTTCTCGGCGAGTCCGTCCAGTGTACCCAGTCTCCACTGAGCACCCGTACACCATCTCTGATGTCAAACACCGATGGATATGGGATCATCCATCGCCCATCACATGGGTCAAGATGCGTATACGCTATTCTACTCTGGTGTATCGATGCCCTGTCTCGATATACCCTCGACTAGGAACAGTTATAGGATGTACTCATCGACTACCGTGGCCCCACTAGTATGATCTCATCATAATCCTAGTAGTCGAGTACAGATCCTAAGGGCTTTATCAATATGTGAGAGAAAGACAGTAAACCAATACAAGTCAACATGTTAAGATAAAGTGAAACAAAATAGCATACTATCATGACGAACAAGAAAGTCCTCTCTGTATATATCCAAGCATCCATCATAATATACATCATATGTACAACAATGGCCTCTAGGGCATATACATAACTAACAATCTCCCTCTTGTACTAAGGCCAGCTGCTGTAGTATCTCATACCTAGCATCCTGAATAATCTCTCAAACTGTATCTGGGGAATGGCCTTCGTGAGTGGATCCGCAGTGTTATCCTTCGTATATACTCTCCTGACCTCGATCTCCCGGCGATCAACTATCTCCCTGATCAGGTGATACCGCCTCAGAATATGTCTGGACTTCTGATGGGATCTGGGTTCCTTGGCCAAAGCCACAGCTCCATTGTTATCGCAATATAAAGGTATTGGATGCTCAATGGATGGAACCACACCAAGTTCACTAATGAACTTCTTAACCCAGACAACCTTTTTGGCAGCATCGTTGGCAGCGATGTATTCAGCCTCCATCGTCGAGTCTGCAACGGTATCCTGTTTGGAACTCTTCCAACATACCGCCCCTCTATTGAGGGTAAAGACAAATCCCGAGAGCGACTTAGAGTCGTCCTTATCACTTTGGAAGCTGGAATCGGTAAAGGACTCCACCCGGAGTTCTCCGTTACCATATACCAAGAACATGTCTCTAGTCCTTCGCAAGTACTTGAGAATGTTCTTCACAGCTGTCCAGTGACTCTCTCCAGGATCTGCTTGATACCGACTCTCTGGTACATAGCATCGCATACATGATAGAGCCTACTGCCGAAGCATAGGGTATCCCTTGCATACGAGCTCTTTCCAAATCAGTCTTGGGAGACATCTCTTTGGAGAGAGTGAGTCCAGAGATCGTGGGTTGGTTCCCACGCTTGGATTCTTTCATACTAAACCTCTTTAGTATGGTGTCAATGTACCTGGATTGGGACAATCCCAATATCCGTTTGGATATATCTCTATAGATCATTATTCCCAATATGCAGGAGGCATCACCCAGATCTTTCATTGAGAATCTATGTGATAAGAAGAGCTTGACTGATTGCAGCATAGGAATATCATTTCCTATCAAGAGTATGTCGTCCACGTACAATACGAGGAAGACAACCTTACTCTCTGCTACCTTTTTATAGATACAAGATTCATCTATGTTTTTGATGAAGTCAAACTCTTTGACTACAACATCAAAACAGATGTTCCAACTCCGCGATACTTGCTTCAACCCATAAATGGATTTAAGCAGTTTGCATACCTTTCCGCTGCTCCCACTATCTACGAAGCCCTCTGGCTTAGTCATGTACACGCACTCTTCTAAATCACCATTTAGAAAGGTGGTCTTAACATCCATTTGCCAGATTTCGTAGTCATGGTATGCAGCAATGGCAAGTAAGATCCGGATGGACTTAAGCATACCCACCAGAGAAAAGGTTTCGTCATAATCCACACCTGGTCGTTGACGAAAACCCTTTGCTACAAGTCTAGCTTTGAAAGTCTCAACTTTTCCATCTACACCAAATTTCTTTTTAAAAATCCACTTGCTCCCAATGGGTTTTACCCCTTCAGGAGCATTTTCTAAAGTCCATACTTTATTGGTGTACATGGATTCCATCTCAGATCGCATTGCATCCAGCCATTTCACAGAGTTACCACTCGTGATGGCCTGCTCGAAACTAGTCGGGTCATCATCTTCCATGATGCAATCCTCGCTTCCACCATCAATGAGAAAACCGTAGTATCTCTCAGGTGGACGAGAAGCCCTACTAGATCGGCGGAGAGGCTGAGGTTCGTCGTGTACTACTGAATCTTCTGGTTCCAACAAATCATCAGTTGTAGTTTGTGGTGCTGGAACCTCTTCCAGCTCTACCTCTTTGCCACCAATTTCTTTTGCAAGAAATTCCTTTTCCAAAAAGGTGGCATGTTGAGCAACAAACACTTTTTTTTCCTCAGCGTGGTAGAAAAAATATCCTTGAGAATTCTTTGGATATCCCACAAATTTGCAAAGAACTGATCGTGCCTCGAGTTTGTCCGGATTTTGCCTTTTGACATAGGCCGGACAACCCCATATCTTAACTCGTTTAAAATATGGTCTCTTCCCACTCCATATCTCATATGGTGTGGTAGGTACATATTTAGACGGAACTAGATTCAATATGTATATGGCTGTCTCAAGCGCATACCCCCAGAAGGAAATAGGTAACTCAGCTTCGCTCATCATAGATCGCACCATATCTAATAGAGTGCGATTTCTTCGTTCCGATACACCGTTGTGCTGTGGTGTATAAGGAGGAGTAAGCTGAGAGAGAATCCCATTCTCTTTTAGATAATCTAGGAACTCATTGCTTAAGTATTCACCTCCTCGATCAGATCGAAGAATCTTAATACTTTTGCCCGTTTGATTCTCTACTTCGTGCTTATATTCTCTGAATTTCTCAAAAGCTTCAGACTTGTGTTTCAACAGGAACATATGCCCGTATCTAGAGAGATCGTCAGTGAATGTAATGAAGTAGGAAGAACCGTTCCTGGCGTGTGTAGACATGGGACCGCATACATCACTATGTACCAGTCCTAAGAGTTCCGTAACTCTTTCTCCGTGTCCACTAAACGGAGCTTTGGTCATTTTTCCTTTGAGACATGAATGGCAAGTTTCATAAGATGAAAATTCGAATGAATTCAAATATCCATTTTTTTGTAACTTAGCTAGCCGTGTCTCATTGATATGGCCAAGTCTACAATGCCATAAGAAGGATTCGTTCATTTCTGAACTTTTCCTCTTGTGTGTGTTTTGTATATTGAGGACTGTATTTTTATTTAGAATGAATATGCCATTATGTAACGAGCCTGATGCAATCAACTTTTGATCTAGGAATATGTTCATAACATTATCCTTTACTACAAAATTATATCCTTCTTTATTTAATAAAGAAACTGATATAATGTTACACATCATGTTCGGTATATAATAGCACTCATTTAGAATCAGTGTATTACGACTTGGCAGTACTAGGTGATATTCGCCAACTGCTTTGGCCGCAATACTTGCACCGTTCCCTACTTGAACGGAATGATCACCTTTTCCCAGTTGTCTACCTTTACGTAGCCCATGTAACAATTTACATATGTCGGATCCCGATCCGGTATCTAATACCCAGGACGTAGGGTGAACTGAGAAACAGTTCTCAATAACTAACACACCTGAAGAAGATGCATCAACATGCATGTTCTTTTGGGCGGCGTGAGAATCCAGATATTCTGCTGTTTCCTGTTCAGTCTTATAACTCTTATAAGAAAGAACGGGTCCAACGTTCCTCTGCGCAGTATAATAAGCGGGTTCAGTCAATACATCCATATTATTATCTTGATTATGGCCTGATATGGTCGCTACCTGGAGAGAGAGAGAAGAAAACACTTTAGCGTATGCTCTTGCAAGATTAGATTGGTTATTATCTTATCTAATCAGGATGTCTCCCACTGTTTTTATCAAATCTACCTTCAAACCCTAAAAGGTAAGATTAGCCGGGATTAATTACACCCTACAATTTCGTCAATCTTTCAGCCAGATCAGTGTCGGTACTTAAGGGAGTTCCCCGTGCTTTCGCACGGACCTAATTAAAGTAAACCTCATTTTCCCAGAGGCGTAATCCCATTAACACTTTTCTAGACACCTACTTGATCGGCTAATTGTCCTGTGTAAAACTCTCCCAGGAGTAACTCTTACTCGCAGTGGGTATCGGGATCCAACTATCTCATAGGAGGTATGCAATCTTATTGCAAATTTCAACACTTGAAATTCCCGATAATATTTTGCCCCTAGCGATCTATGACCTTGACTAAGTCAACAAACCATAAATCGCAAGTCAAGTTCAACCCGTACATTTCCCGATTGAATTAAACCCACCCGTACGACCCTTGACTGAATCGACAAGGCCGTGCGAATACCCTAATCCAATCACATCTCATGTTTTAGCAGATAAACACTACTTAGCTACCGTACACTACGCCTTGACTAAGTCAACAAACATAGCACACATACTAAATAATATCTATCTGAAATGACGGAGGGCTACGCAGGTTTTTCAGAAAACCATGAGCGTAATGAACTTGATATCGTCGTAGAATTATTTGAAATTTTGAAATGGAGTGTTTTTGAGGCTTTCATTAGTTTTGCTAAAGAGGTCACTCCCGGTGAAGGGATCTCGGCTCTTTCCTCATCGAATAAGGTGCAGGACATATCATATATATCACTGTGCAAAGCAAAACTTTAAAAGCAATCAAAATACAAACCGAGTTTTGTAGCATCTGCCAGTTTCGCTAAAGAGGTCACTCCCGGTGAAGGGATCTCGGCTCTTTCCTCATCGAATAAGGTGCAGGGTATATCATATATACCGCTATGCAAAGCAAAACTGTAGCTACCCTTTTTATAAAGTTTTGATTCTACAACATCTTTTAGGTTTCTTTTCTTTTTATTAATCTCATTAATAAAAATCCCATCAGCTTATGCTTCCTAAGCATCACAGAAGAAACGAAAGCAGTAATATTTATATATCAGCATATATATATATATAGTATAAGCATTCGTCTCAGGCAGTAATATGATCTCATCACAGAACATTGTAGCAAAAGAACATATATGAAATATTGGATATACTAGGACGTCCGTGTTTTCAATACGAGCCTCTATAAAACACGGATTCCACGGTCGTGATGAATAGCCAAACCCACATCCCTAAACCCCTACGAGAGCGGCAAGTAACACTGCCAATTCTAGGGTTAGGAGACTCGGTCTCGACTCCTCGAGATGGCCTCCCACTGGACCCTAGAACCCGGTTACTTATGCTCCCCTCCTTGGGTCTACCTAATGCGGAAAAGTAAATAATATACAATGGTGACATCAACCTCATCCCGGAAGTGCCCCAATAAAAGAATATTACATACAATTGAATTTTACATGAATGAAAATAAAAACCCTCATCTCACATAAAACCCCCGGCTATTCATAACACGACGATCCAATATAACATATCACAGCAACATATAATATCACATATCATCAACGTAAGTAAGTATGCATACACCGATCGTCGTTGTCGTATAGCAACGAAAAACGGCAATACAACTACATACTACACTTACGGTCACAGAAAAGAAATTGTAAAACTACAATATTTGGAATCCACAATCACTTTAGATATCGTAAATCCGAAATATCACATACTTCGCATTTCATGCCTAACTCTATGAATTCCACATATTGTATCACATTCCAGATAAATAGACAGTATTAAACTTTTCGAACGAATATTCAAATACCCAAGATTTTCTAAATAGCTCAACACTTGAGCGGAGTTCAAAAGTTCTAGAATACGTCACAGTAGCAACGGTCCAGCCGTAGAAGGGTCAAGCCAACGCCTCACATGTGGCACGCCGTACTGCCCCAAACCCTAAGGTTCAAAAGGCAGTTCAAGACAGTCACATAATCGAGTTAAGATTTGTTGTCTTTTAGAGGGTCCATCGCGTCACATGCACGTTTTTCCGAAAGATTTAAACCCGAGAAAAATTCAACACTTGAATGTTTTTTTCGTGCCGGGAAAAATTGAGTTAATGATATCCGTTCGAACATTTTAACAGTTTCTAAATATCCAGAAATAATAACGAATTTAAATATTCCGATCGAATCTACGATTACAAAATAAACCCCAGAACACTCAACACTTGAGTCAATTTAAAATTACCCATAATTAATAACTAACAGAATTAGAAATTACTGTGCAAACAGACAGGCAAAAAACAACAGTACGGCCGCGGATCCGCGGCCCAAGCAAGGATTGGCCGCGGTTTCGCGGTGGTCCGTACACATTACACTGTCATTTTGCACCATAATTCTTATAATTTCCTGCTGTTATTTTTAGATATTTTTAATTCAGAAAAATCACAGTTTTTGAAAAATATCCAGAGAGGGGGTTAACTTTGTCGGTTCGGGTTCGATCGGAGTTTTAACTTCGTAAACACGTCGCCTAATGCTCTAGCTAGGCTCTGATACCACTGTAGGGTTCCTAGGCACTCTTGTGAAGGTTCATAAAGCATCAAACATGCCCGAATAAATTTTTAGATGTGCCGAACAACCCAAAGCCGGGATCTTTGCTAGATTATTAGGGTTTAACATGCAAGATAACATCTTTAAAGCTATGTGTGAGGGATTACAAGCTTTGTAGTCCGCTCCTTCGCTTCACAAGCTCCGAGTAGAAGTCCCTTCGCCGCGATCCATGATCTCCCGGACTCAAGAGAGGCTCCACGACTCGAACGATCCATGAAAGCTTGTCGTATTCCTTTTCTCCGATGATCTACGTCGAAGTTGCAATAGCTCAAGCTCTCTCACTCTAATGAGGTGAACACCCTAATCTAATGGGCTAGATTAGATGAGGATGATGGAGTAGTGTTTATGCTTTCTTTTTATATCATTTTCTCACAAGAAATCATCACAAAAGAAATCACAAGTAAGCTCTCTCAAAAACTCAAGAGAGAAGAGGATGAAGAATAATATGATAATTCCTTTTGTGATGAATAGTAGATAAGAATATATGATTGATATGGAACCATGGTCAAGGATGATAGGCTTAACCTTTGTAGAGAATAAACTAGAGCTAGGGTTTGGTTAGGTTAAGGATAAGTATCAACCATAATATCTTAACCAAGACAAAAGGAAATCCTTCTAGAATAATGAAGAAGGAGCTAACCCTAATCAAACCCTAATCTCTTTTTATCATCCCTAAACATGTTTCATAATAAATCATATCATGTCACAATAAAATATATCACATATATATTATATATTTGCAACAAAAGAAAATAATAAATTTAACATATATCGCATATATATCAATGTATTAATCCGGTGAGAAAATGAAATAATAAAGCGAGCCAATATTAGATAATGTAATACAATATATCATATATATCATTATACATTAAATCATCGAATCAACACTTGATCCGACGATCCGGCTATATCGAATATAACCGACTAATATATCATGTACCGATTCATCGAATCAACACTTGATCCGATGTCCCGGTTCATATCTAAATATCGCGAGAATATAATACGGTATCTCATATAGCATTATCCTCGGTCCTGCACATATCACATATGTGCCTCTACTCCGTTTTGCCTGAGCCAAGAAACCTCTGTATAGGACTCTAAAGAATCGTCAATATGCCGGTAACAGGTGATGATCATATCAAACACCCACAAGCTGCAAGCGGTCAGCTAAACGTAACAGCCACCAAGGTATTGAGAGATCAGAAGATCAACAAGCTAGCCTGTCCGTTCTCCTGTAAATCCAATCAGTAACACTCCCGTACAGTCCGGTCTGTTCGTCTGATATGTCGCATATCAAGTCTAGGGGTGGTATACGTCAGACCCCAGTAACCGATAAGTCGTGTCGATGTGAGGCTCATAACAGATTGAGAAACTACCGGTAACACTTACCAGTATATCTCTATATCAGCCATGGCCAGGGACTTCCAGTTATAGCCAATCGAACACAACACAACATCAACTCCCTATACCGGGAGAGACGAATCCCCTCCTATCGCTTATTGCTTCCATGTGATTCGGGACTGTACCCAAAAGCCACCATTTTGCACGCCCTCTTGGACATGGTAAGGTGGAAATCAAAGCACAGAGGTGTAAGTCTACGCTAGCGCCCCGGCAGTCTACAGACGCCAAATGCGGAACAAAAACTTTTAACTTGGCGCTATCGTATACTTTAACCCGGATCTTCCATTATTGCTAAACTAACAAACTGTAAAGAGTGTAGAATGGTTATACCGAACGATCCGAGTCCTTCGTTCTTCAACCATCATCCCACGCTCCGTTGCGGCTGCTCCGATCTCGTCGACCTCCGATCTCCTCGTCGAGGTGGCACCACATGATCGGTTCTTTAAACGGGCTCCCGCCTCTGACTCGAGGCAACTCGATCGTCAAGTTTGCTAAAAGAGACGACCAAGATTGATGTAGAGAATGAGTAGATGACTTTGTCTCACTTCGTCCAAATCCGTGGACGATCGGTTAATGAAGTTGCCGTGGAAATCGGGTGATGGAATGAAATGGACTGTGAAATTCCATACACCGATAAAACCTATCATAATCTTTTTCTACCAAATTGAAACTCAAGTGAGAGTGAATGAGAGAGAGAGGAGGCTTATCATATATATAGAATGAGGAGGGTGAGTGTAGGAGCTTCAAGTGGTGACCATATCCCTTCATACTTATCTTAACCTAACAACAAAGTATGAATCACTAGATATCATTAAAAGCAAACCAATCATATTAAACCTAGTCATGCTTTATCATTAATGAACCATTAATGACTCAAGTGAGTCACTAGCCACTTCATCACTTCTAGAAGCTTCTAGAATGATGACTCACTCATATCTGAAGAAAAGATAAATCCGCCTTTAACCAAATGATAAAAGACGGCTGATAGAAAACTGGAAACTGGCAACTTCCAAAAGTGATCCTGAAACGACTTTCAGGATAACCCCGAAACTGTATAAAAATACCCGCATTTGTATTACGACCGAATACAAATGCAACTGAGACAAAGATATTATACCTACTCAATATAATACTCGGATCCGGCTTAAACCAAAGCCGACCAGTATTATCTGCCCGAAAAATAACACGTGCGTAAACGCACGTGCATTTTCCGAACCCTGCCATAAAACCATACGGCCTCTACAACGTTTCGCCCGAACTTGGGAAACTGTCTGTGGGGGACTCTAATGACTCGTCAGCACCCTGGCAGTGGGTTTAACCACAAACCGTCAGCGGCACTAGCAATGCGTAACGGCTGCCCATGGACTGACCTCAAGGGATGCCGATGAGCGCACTCATCCGGAAAACTCTACTGAGCCTAACAGTGACAATGTATATACAGTCCGGTCCGTTCGTCAATGAGTATCGCATATCTGTCTAGGGGGCTAGTAACGTCAGACCCCCAATAGCAGTATAAGTCGTGTCGGAGTGAAGCCCAAATACACCCTGAGATACTACTGGAGTACCTACCAGTAAATCTCCTACCATGGCCATGGATTTGTGTAATGGCTCTCCTAGACACTGCACGACCTCGCCCCCAATACCGGGAGAGACGAATCCCCTGCCGATCCGCTCACGTGCCTCCATATGGCTCGGGACTGTACCCAAAAGCTACCTGTTTGCACGACTCCTTTGAGCCGTGGTAGGGTAGAAATCAAAGCACAGTGGGAACTCACACGAGACAAATGACGACCTCAGGTCGATGAACTAACCTGTACACATGTCACCAGGGAACTGCTATCTGACGGTAGATATAATACTAACTAGCAGGTTCCCGGCGAGTCCTGTCCGGTGTACTCATAACCCAATGAGCACCTGTATACATCTTAGGTGATCCAACTGACACCAGTGGCTTGTGAGACCGGCCACCGCCCCTCGTCGGGGTCTCGACTGTACACACTAGTCTACTCCGGAGTATCGATGCCCTATCTCGAAACTCCCACGACTAGGGACCACAATTAAGGATATGCATATAAACTACCCAACTCTCACGTATATGATCGCCATCATACTGTTGGTAGTAAAGCAAGATCCTAAGGGCTCTATCCAAGTGTAACATGCAATCAGTCACCTGAACATGTATACGACTGATAAAGGCAAACCAGATAGCATACTATCATCTCGAGTAAACTATCCTACCGGGATAGTTCCTCCGCAATCATTGCAATCACGTACCTGCGATCCAATAATTGACTATGAGGGTACTATCTCCAACAATCTCCCACTTGCACTCAAGGCTAATATTGCGATGTCGACTACTCACAGCCCGTGTGAAACCGAACATCCAACTCCTCTACTAATCAGTTTCACAAAGCCCGTTTGTAAAACTATTGTGTTCGAGAAATAGCCTCGGTGAGTGGATCCGCCTAGAAGTTTCTTTCTGTATCTCTCTTAATCTCAAGTTCGCGGAGAAAGCCATCTCCCGAATTGAGTAGTACCTGTCTTAGAATATGTCTGGATATCTGATGGGACCTTAGTTCATAAATGAACTCCATATCCAAACTTCTTAGACTGTATGGATCACTGAACCTAATCAGTATCCAGCACCATGCCACCCACAGTATCCTCTGGAACCACCTGTCCATAATACTGTCCCTCGTCAGAGGGAAAACTAAAACTCTGACAATCACTCTGTCATCCATGTCACCTTTGAAGCCTGGAATGATAACCGTCTCCCGAAAGAGGCTGCCGTTATCAAATCCGTAGAACATGTACTAATGTTCTAAAACTGCTTCCTTATGTTTCTCCAGGATTGGATTAATACAAACTTATTGCATCTAGTGCAAAAACAACATCTGGTGTGGTACTTGACATCTCATGATTGACTCAATTGCCTAAGCAAGTGATCTACCAATCATGCACATCCCTCTCCCCTTTAGTCTATACGACACCTTTAGAGAGGGTGACTCCATCACCTGCAGGTACACCACCATGCTAGGAGTCAACTATTCCAAAAACCATTAGAATATTTGTCAAAGTACCCTCATTGGCAAACTACCCAAATCCAGATCTAAAACCATAGATCCAGAAACCAGAATGTCAAATATTATATCCATATCCTGTCTGGAGAAACAACTGTGTGACGACCACAGTACAACCGATCGTAGTATTGGAATTTTACTTCCTACTCTGTGTATGTCATCCAGATACCATGACATCACACCCTACTACCTTCTTAACTGATCCATCCCTTATTCTGATTGAAGTCAAACCCATGACTGTCACATCAAAATTAGATGATCTATCTCCGCTATAACTGCTCAAGTCTATAAATAGATATAAGCATCTTGCCCACTATGCTTCCGCTGCTCCCACTGACTACGACAACCCTCCTACCGGGTCTTATATCCTGGAACAACAGTAGTGTCAAGTCTTGGTAGATAAGAACCTCCCTGTCACCGTCCTTGAGGCTACCGAAGTACCTCTCAGGTGTCTGAGGTTACCTACCATACCTGCGGAGTGGCTATTGGAATGTCAAACCTGATTGAATGTATTGGTCCTATTAAATTTTCCGTAATCGTTCGCGGTTCTGGAATCACTTCCAGTTCTACCATACTCCCACTACTATTTTCTTAAAAAGATCCATTTTACTAAAACTGTGGCGAGTCAAGAACAATAACACTATTGATCTTCCAAATGGTAGAATATCAACCCTCGTCATAGCCAGGGTCAACCCACAAACAGCCATTACAGAAACGTGCCCTGAGTTATCCAGTGTCTGGTTTTAATCATAAGCTGGACAACTCCCCGTACCTTAATTTCTTTTAAGGTACGAACTATTCTATATCCAATATAGAAACTTTGGCACTAATTTAATTGGAACTATATTCAATCCATGCATCTGTCTCCAGTGCATATCAACTTAATGGAAAGAGGCTAATCAGCATTACTCAACTTAGGAATCCATCCAATTATGAGTAACCTGAAAGAGAAACACGTTTCTCAAAACCATCACTATTATCTGAATACCAATCACAAGAATCTACATCTTCGATCTCTTTGAAGAATCCCGATACTTGTGACACCTGTTTCACTACTTTATTCTTATACCCACAACTTCTCAAAACTTAGACCTTGTATTTCTACGAAACACTTGTCTAAATACTAGAGAAGTTATAAGTAAACAGAACATAGTACGAGGACCTACCCCTTTGTCCTTATGGATATTTGGACAACATACAATACTCTGTATAAGTCCGCTGAGTTAAACAACTCAAAACCTGTGCGTCGTAGGTAGAAAACTGTACCCTGGCGATTTCCTCAAATATCACCAATTACAACGAATTCCGATATAATGAGGATAATCACCTAATTCCCAATATCTTACTCCCACTCATCATCTGTAAAACCATACAGATATGAGAATGAAACCTGGTAAATACATACCCTTGGAGTAAGTGTCTAATCGGGAAAACAGTTTTTCTTTAACGATGCACTGAAACATGAAAATGTTTCGTAGGGGTATCCTGGTATTCATAGCAATGCCTCTTCCATAATCCAATTGATGACTTCAACCGTATATTTTATTGCCATCTTTCCAAATCCCTTTATTTGTCTTTAGTCGTTACCTTCTGTACACCTTCGTTAGGCTAACTGGTTTTCTTCCTTCCCTACCGTTCGGCACCAGCCTATGGTTTGGAAGAAGACTATCCAGTAAGCATAATAGGTGTACCCTCCTAAACCAAGGAGTACTCGCATCTCGAGAGAAGGTGACGATAAAAGACAACTGAATAATACCTTATTCTTTTAAAGGTGAAATAGGAGTGGCGATGAAGTACGCGGTTTTGGTCGTGAATGATATCAGTCGCAATTTACTTTGCCCTCTTTCTAATCCCTTTATTTTGTCTTTACATATTACCTTCTGCACACCCTACTTAGGCTAATTGGTTTTCTTCATTCCCTACCTTTCGGCACCAGCCTATGGTTTGGAATAAGACTATCCAATAGGCGTAATAGGTGTACTCTCCTAAACCAAGGAGCTCTCGCAACCTGAGAGAAGGTGATAATAAAAGACACCTGAATAAACAAATTCAATTTCTCCTGAACCTGGATCCATCCCCGAAGAAGTCCCTTCGAGTTCGTATATAACCATACGATGGCTCTATCCAATGGAAGTGGATATCCGTAGTAATACGGGTGTTCTGAGAAATGCAAAGGGTAAAAGAAGGAGTGGCAATGACTTATGCAACATAGATAATCCAAAAGCCAGTATTTTAAGAAGGTTCGGTCAACCTGGTCACTGAGTCATAGTCTAAGGTCGGTCAAAGGTCGCTGCCAAAGAGAGAGAGAGAAAAGAAACACTCTGCGTGCACTCTAACCTAGATCAGAATGGTCATCATTTTATCTAATCCGGAAACCTCCCACTGTCCTGTCAAATTCTCCTCCAAACCTAAAGAAGAATCAATCGGGATCACCCGAAGAGTAAACCAACTCATCAGTGGGAATCAGGATCCAACTCTCATCGCATGATAACGTGGTGGAATGCATCCACGTTACTCATACTCCAGAAGGTATGCGCATACTCGGCAAGTTTCAGTTTCTTTAGAAACTCCTGCTATAGTTTTTGCCCCATGCTCTTATGATCCTGACTAAGGGCCAGCAAATCATAAGTCACATGTCAAGTTCTGCCCATCATTATCTTGTTAATTTGAACCCACCCGTACTCGCCCTTGACTAAGGGCCAACAAGGCTGTACGACTGTCCCAAACCAACTCATCTATCTATGCAACATGTGAACACCCCAGCAGCTACCAATCACTATGTCCTAGCTAAGGGCTAGACCAACATAGCTTGAATACTACTGACCATCCATATGAAATGACGGAGGGCTACGACTGGTTTTTGGCGAAAAACCTTTAGCGTAGTGAACTTGATATCGCTGAAGGAACCTGATAGCTTTTTAAAATATAGTGGCGAAAACCTTTTGCTAAAGAGGTCACTCCCGGTAAAGGGATCTCGGCTCTTTCCTCGTGGAATGAGGTGCAGGATATTCCACTGAATACCGCTATGCAAAGCAACATGTAATCGACTATAGTGAAGTTATTACCCTGACGCAAACTTCTGTCCAAGGGGTCGGTCCCGGTGAAGGGATGTCGGCCCTTGCCCCGTCGAATGAGGTGCAGGATATTCCACTGAATACCGCTATGCATAACAAAAGAAAACGTCTTTGCAATAACACTTTTTAAATTGTTCCAACAACTGTAAACAGGTTTGTTTTACCTTTGCGTTGATCAGAATCAACGCAGTCCCATCAATCAATCACAGCAGAAAAGAACGAAAATAAAATGTACGTATATGCCATCCGCATTCGTCACTGGGTCCCGTCATCACCCGTTAGGTTACTTAACTAACGACAGAGCGGGGGCTGGACTAGCGCGGGTGTAAAACATATACAACATCTAATAGTATATAAACCAATATACATAATCACTCCAGGCGTGATAATATGCAACATTACAGAAAAGTAATAAGCATCTCAGAACAATACAGATATCTGGGATCCCCGAGTTTCACAGAGCCGCTGCTGAAACTCGACGTTCCCCTGTCGTGTGGATAGCCCGTGCAATGAAACCTAGACCCCTACGGGTGCGGCAAGTTACCCGCCAAAACCTGAAGCGAGGTAGTCCCCACTGCATAGTGAATGGAACACCCGGCACTTCACGGAATCTGGTAAATTGAGCACCCCTCCTTGGGTCAACCTGTACCCCCTACGAGTGCGGCGAATAGTCTGCCATTTCTGAAGTGGGGCCCCTCTGCCTCTCAAAGCCATGAGATGCGGACCCGTTGCTTTCCCGAACCCGGCTATCCGTGCACTCCGTCGCGGGGTAAAACCTAGTACAGTAATGAAAAATAGTACAATAGGTACATCGACCGCAACCTGGTCGTGCCCCAAAAAGAATATTATACAACAGGCAGTGACGGCAGTCCACAAGTTGGACGCTCGTCCCGCAATATCAAATGTACAAATAAACTCAAACTGTACTACCATTGCACACTGCTATCCACCACGACAAATCCGCAACATCACAGCACAACACAGAACATCAACGCGAATGTCACGTTCGCAAACCCGTCTAAAAGAACTATAGCAGTTAAACGCGGTTTACCGATCAAATGACATTCCCGGTCGGAGATATAATGTAAGCACTGTAAACTAACGTGTTTAAATTATGATCGACCAAAGACCAAATATCAAAAAGTGGGCCCCACTGCTTACTGGTGAACAATAACAAAACCTGGGCCAAAATTATATATACCAAAAACCCCAAAATCCAACACTGAACACACTGACCAAATTTGGGAGCACGTGCTCCTCACATGGCCGCGGAAGCGCGGCCAAACCATGGGTTTGGCCGCCCTTCCGTGGCGGCTTGGAGGAGTCACGACTCCAAATTTCGTCGTGGTTCTTAAATATTCCTGCACGGATTTTTAAGACATCCAGAATTCAATTTTAAGACCTTTTAAAATCAACAGAAACTGTCGGCATAGGATTTTGTAGTTTTCGATTTACGGTCGGATCGATGTTTTAAACGCGTTAGCACAAGTTAGTATAGCAAAATGGTGAGGCTCTGATACCACTGTAAGTCTACGCTAGCACCCCGGCAGTCTACAGACGCCAAATGCGGAACAAAAACTTTTAACTTGGCGCTATCATATACTTTAACCCGGATCTGCCATTATTGCTAAACTAACAAACTGTAAAGAGTGTAGAATGGTTATACCGAACGATCCGAGTCCTTCGTTCTTCAACCATCATCCCACGCTCCGTTGCGGCTGCTCCGATCTCGTCGACCTCCGATCTCCTCGTCGAGGTGGCACCACATGATCGGTTCTTTAAACGGGCTCCCGCCTCTGACTCGAGGCAACTCGATCGTCAAGTTTGCTAAAAGAGACGACCAAGATTGATGTAGAGAATGAGTAGATGACTTTGTCTCACTTCGTCCAAATCCGTGGACGATCGGTTAATGAAGTTGCCGTGGAAATCGGGTGATGGAATGAAATGGACTGTGAAATTCCATACACCGATAAAACCTATCATAATCTTTTTCTACCAAATTGAAACTCAAGTGAGAGTGAATGAGAGAGAGAGGAGGCTTATCATATATATATAATGAGGAGGGTGAGTGTAGGAGCTTCAAGTGGTGACCATATCCCTTCATACTTATCTTAACCTAACAACAAAGCATGAATCACTAGATATCATTAATAGCAAACCAATCATATTAAACCTAGTCATGCTTTATCATTAATGAACCATTAATGACTCAAGTGAGTCACTAGCCACTTCATCACTTCTAGAAGCTTATAGAATGATGACTCACTCATATCTGAAGAAAAGATAAATCCGCCTTTAACCAAATGATAAAAGACACCTGATAGAAAACTGGAAACTGGCAACTTCCAAAAGTGATCCTGAAACGACTTTCAGGATAACCCCGAAATTGTATAAAAATACCCGCATTTGTATTACGACCGAATACAAATGCAACTGAGATAAAGATATTATACCTACTCATTATAATACTCGGATCCGGCTTAAACCAAAGCCGACCAGTATTATCTGCCCGAAAAATAACACGTGCGTAAACGCACGTGCATTTTTCGAACCCTGCCATAAAACCATACGGCATCTACAACGTTTCGCCCGAACTTGGGAAACTGTCTGTGGGGGACTCTAATGACTCGTCAGCACCCTGGCAGTGGGTTTAACCACAAACCGTTAGTGGCACTAGCAATGCGTAACGGCTGCCCATGGACTGACCTCAAGGGTTGCCGATGAGCGCACTCATCCGGAAAACCCTACTGAGCCTAACAGTGACAATGTATATACAGTCCGGTCCATTCGTCAATGAGTATCGCATATCTGTCTAGGGGGCTAGTAACGTCAGACCCCCAATAGCAGTATAAGTCGTGTCGGAGTGAAGCCCAAATACACCCTGAGATACTACTGGAGTACCTACCAGTAAATCTCCTACCATGGCCATGGATTTGTGTAATGGCTCTCCTAGACACTGCACGACCTCGCCCCCAATACCGGGAGAGACGAATCCCCTGCCGATCCGCTCACGTGCCTCCATATGGCTCGGGACTGTACCCAAAAGCTACCTGTTTGCACGACTCCTTTGAGCCGTGGTAGGGTAGAAATCAAAGCACAGTGGGAACTCACACGAGACAAATGACGACCTCAGATCGATGAACTAACCTGTACACATGTCACCAGGGAGCTGCTATCTGACGGTAGATATAATACTAACTAGCAGGTTCCCGGCGAGTCCTGTCCGGTGTACTCATAACCCAATGAGCACCTGTATACATCTTAGGTGATCCAACTGACACCAGTGGCTTGTGAGACCGGCCACCGCCCCTCGTCGGGGTCTCGACTGTACACACTAGTCTACTCCGGAGTATCGATGCCCTGTCTCGAAACTCCCACGACTAGGGACCACAATTAAGGATATGCATATAAACTACCCAACTCTCACGTATATGATCGCCATCATACTGTTGGTAGTAAAGCAAGATCCTAAGGGCTCTATCCAAGTGTAACATGCAATCAGTCACCTGAACATGTACACGACTGATAAAGGCAAACCAGATAGCATACTATCATCTCGAGTAAGACTGTCCTACCGGGATAGGTCCTCCGCAATCATTGCAATCACGTACCTGCGATCCAATAATTGACTATGAGGGCACTATCTCCAACAATAGGGAATCACACAAGACTCTATGACGATCTCGGGTCTACAGACTACCCTGTACTAGTGTCACCGGAGAACTGCCATCTGACGTGTGGTATATCACCATCTGGGAGTTCTCGGCGAGTCCGTCCAGTGTACCCAGTCTCCACTGAGCACCCGTACACCATCTCTGATGTCAAACACCGATGGATATGGGATCATCCATCGCCCATCATATGGGTCAAGATGCGTATACGCTAGTCTACTCTGGTTTATCGATGCCTTGTTTCGATATACCCTCGACTAGGAACAGTTATAGGATGTACTCATCGAATACCGTGGCCCCACTAGTATGATCTCATCATAATCCCAGTAGTCGAGTACAGATCCTAAGGGCTTTATCAACATGTGAGAGAAATACAGTAAACCAATACAAGTCAACATATTAAGATAAAGTGAAACCAAATAGCATACTATCATGACGAGCAAGAAAGTCCTCTTTGTATATATCCAAGCATCCATCATAATATACATCATATGTATAACAATGGCCTCTAGGGCATATACATAACTAACATGATTTACATGGAGGCAATGAGGATAGGAGGGGATTCGTCTCTCCCGATATTGGGGGTTGATGTTGCGCTATGCTCGACTGGCCATAACTGGAAATCCCTGGCCAGGGTTGCACTGATTTACTGGTAAGTGTTATCAGTAGTTTCATGCTTGTTATGGAACTTACATCGGCATGACTTGTCAAGCTACTAGGGTCTGACGTTTACCACCCCTAGGCGAGATATGCGACATATCAGACGAACAGACCGGACTGTGCGGTAAGTGTTACTGGTTGGATTCGCAGGAGTGTGAGCAGGCTTGATCGTTGATCTTCTGATCGCTCAATACCCGGGTGGCCGTTACGTTTAGCAGACCGCTTGCGGCTTGTGGGTGATTGATATGATCACCACATACTGCCGACGTATTGACGAGTCTTTAAAGTCCTACACAGAGGTTTCCTGGCTCAAGCGAAATGAAATAGGAGCGCATATGAGATATGCGCAGGACCGAGAATAATACCAGTATGTGATACTGTATTCTATTCTCGTGATTTGTATCATTGATCGGTTATATGTGATATAACCGGGTTACCGAATCAAGTGTTGATTCGATGCATTGATACACTTGATATTAGTCGGTTACATGCAATATGACCGGATCATTAAATCAAGTATTGATTTAATGTATAATTATATATTTGATATATTACTTTACATTAACTAGTATTGGTTCACTTAAGATTGATTTTTCTCACTTGATGTGCACAAGTTGTATATGTGATATATATTTGTGCACTAGTTTGTATCATGTTTGATGATACATGCAAATTTGGGTGTGTGTATGAATTACACCATGTTTAGGTTAATGGTTAAGGTTTTTAATTATTTAGTAATTCAAAAATGGTGGTTTTCTTTGTCTTTGCTTGAAGCTTCATGAAGCTTTCAAGCATCTTTGACAAAGTCCACCATTTTGTTTTACATGACATTTTCACTAACCTAACCATTAACTTAAACTCTAGTTTAGTCTCTACAAAGGTCAAACTGACCCATGGTTGCATTATGATATACTTCACTTGATTATTCATTTTTGTTAATTCTATTATTCTTATTCTTTTCTTCTTCTTCATCTTCTTCAAGAAGAAGAAAGCTTGCTAGAAAAATTTCAAGTGAAGATTAAGAGTGAGAAATCCAAATCCAAAGTGAACCCACTTCCTATTTCTTCATCCTCTACCACTTGCCATGTAGTATAGGGTGTTCTCTTCACAAAGTTCATGACCAAGTGAAGATGGAGCTTGAGCTTGAGTCTCCTCGACGTAGATCATCTTCGGCCTCGAAGTCAACGACCTAGCCCGCTCATTTCTCCGAAGAAACCATCACTAGGGTCCGGGATCCTGATGATCGCAGCGAAGGGACGTCAACACGGAGCATTAGAAGTGAAGGACCGGATCTACAAAGGTTTTTATCCCTTTCACATAGTAGCAAAGTAGTTTGCTTGCTTTTAGTTTCGCCTTACCTCTAGTATACGATCTTGCATAGGGTTGTTCGGCATATAAAAATTTGATTTTGGCATGGTTGATGCCTTGTGGAACCTCATGAGTGTGCCTTGGAACCCTACACATATCTTAACTCGTTTAAGAAATGGTCTCTTCTTATTCCATATCTCATATGGAGTGGTTGGCAACAGATTTGATCGGAACTCTATTCAATAGGTATGCAGCTTTTCAAGTGCATGTCCCTAAAAGGAAATAGGAAACTCACCAGTACTCATCATAGAGCGCACCATATCTCATAGGGTGCGATTCCTCCAAGCCGATATACCGTTATGCTGTGGTATATATGGAGGAGTAAGCTAAAAGAGAATCTCATTCTCTTTTAAATAGTGTCGGAATTCCGTGCTCCAGCATTATTCTCCCCGATCATATCGTTGGATTTGAATACTTTTACCCATCTAGTTCTCAACTTCATACTTATATTAATTGAAATTATCAAAAGATTCAGTTTTGTGTTTCAACAAGAACACATGTCCATATCTTGAGAGAATATCGATGAATATAATAAAGTACGTGGAACCATCCCTAGCATGTGTAGACATAAGACCGCATATATCAACATGTAACTGTCCAAAAGTTCAGTAGTTCTTTCTCCGTTTCCAGTAAACAGAGATTTGGTCACCTAGTCTTTGAGACATGACTGGCAAGTTTCATAAGATATAAACTTGAACGGATTCAAATATGCATCCTTATGGAACTTTAGCTAGTCTTGTTTCATCGATATGACCCAGTCTACAATGCCACAAGAAGACTTCGTTCATTTCTGAACTGTTTCTCTTGTGTGTGTACATTTAGAACTGTAGTTTGATTTAGAACGTGTACACTGTTATACAATATACCTTACCCAATCAACTCTTGATTTAGGAAAATATTCACAATATTTGTTGGTATGAAATAACAGTCGCTAAGAATCAATATATTACCAGTTGCTAACACTAGGTGATATTTGCCAACTGCTTTGGTTGCACAATTGCACCATCTCTACTACTGGAGATATATCACATTTTCCCAGTTCTCCACTTGTCTATAGCCCATGTAACAAATTACATGTGTAGGATCCTGATCGGGTATCCAATACCCAGGACGTAGAGGTAAACCGAGAAACAGTTCTTGGTAACGAACACACCCGAAGACAATGCATCAACATGCATTTTCTTCATTTGGGTGGCGTGGGAATCCGAATATTCCCCTATTCCTTGCTCAGACTTATGAAAATCATAAGATAGAGCGGAACCTAGCCCAGTATAATAAGTAGGTTCGGTCAATACATCCATATTATTATCTTGATTAAAGCATGTCATTGGTCGCTATCAGGAGAGAGAGAAGGATAATCACTTTACGTGCGCTCTTTGCAAGATTAGATTGGTTATTTTTATCTAATAAGGACGGCTCCCACTATTTATATCAAATCTTTCTTCAAACCCTAAAATGTAAGACTAGCCGGGATTAATTACACCCTACAAGTTCGCCAATCTTTCAGCCAGGCCAGTGTCGGTACTTTGAGGGAGGTTCCCCGTGCTTTCGCATGTAACTAATTAAAATAAACCTCATTTTCCTAGGGGCGTAACCCCGTTAACACCTTTCTAGACACCTACTTGATCGGCTAATTGTAAAGTGCAAAACTCTCTCAGGAGTAACTCTTACTCGCAGTGGGTATCAGGATCCATCTATCATATAGAAGGTATGCAATCTCATTGTAAATTTCAACACTTGAAATTCCCGATAATGTTTTTACCCCTAACGTCCTATGACCTTGACAAAGGCCAACAAACCATAGGGCGCTAGTCAAGTTCTACCCATCATTTCCTGATTGAATTAAACCCACCCGCACGGCCCTTGACAAAGGCCAACAAGGTCGCACGACTACTCTAATCCAATCGCATCATATGGTTACAGATAAGCACTAATCAGCTACCGCATACTAAGCCTTGACAAATGCCAACAAACGCAACACGAATACTAAATAGTACTTATCTGAAATGACGGAGGGCTATGCAGGTTTTTAAGAAAACCGTGAGCGTAATGAACTTGATATCGTTGTAGAATCTAGTGATTTTGAAAAGGAGTATTTTTGAGGCTTTTGCTATTCTCGCTAAAGAGGTCACTCCTGGTGAAGGGATCTCGGATCTTTCCTCATCGAATGAGGTGCAGGATATTAAGGAATACCACTATGCAAAACAAGAACTAGAAAAGCTATCAAAAACAAAACCGAGTATCGTGGCATTTGCTAGTTTTGCTAAAGAGGTCACTACTAGTGAAGGGATCTCGGCTCTTTCCTCATCGAATGAGGTGCTGGATATTCATCAAGGAATACCACTATGCAAAGAAAAACTAGAGCTACCCTTTTTGAAAATTTGATTCTACAACATCTTTTGGTTTCTTTCTTTTTATTAATCACATTAATGAATTCCCGCCATTTAATGTTTCCTAAACATCACAGAAAAAGAAACGAAAATAGAACGTACGCTTATGCCATCCGCATTCTCCACGGGGCCCCGTCATGCACCGTTAGGTTACTGTAACGCCTTGAAAATCGTTCTGGTGAAATTTCGGAAAATCGGGAAAATAAGGGGGTTTTCTGTAAAAAGTCAAAATACAAATATCTTTATTTTAAAATTAAATATAAATATTATAGCTATATAATTGCTAGTATTTGGTATTTATTGAGCCACTGGTGAGATTTCAAAATTTCTGAAAATTTTTCCGAAATTAATTATTTTAATATTATTTTAAGCCGTCACTAATAAATTTAATTAGGGAAAATTACAAACAGGAATGAGCTGAAACAAATTTTGTACATCATAATACATTAAACAAAATTTTAACAAGTGGTTTTTGAATTAAAATGAAGTTGTTAAACGGTATTAGAAAATATCGAAGAAAAGAGGTTTATTTGGTGAATTTAGTGTAAATACAAATTTGAATGGGTCAATTACATACATATGAGCCATGACCACTAAAATTTAATTGTAACATAATTTTTTTAACAAGTTAACTCCAAGTTCTAGTGGGTTCTAGGGTTGCAACCATGGAAAAATTAAAATAAAGTAAAATGGGAATAGAAAGGGGTTTATTTGCAAAAGACACATATATGTTTACATTAGCCTAGAACATTCCACATACACACACACATCAAGCCACTCCCTTTCCTGGCCGAATCCTGCACCATGAAATCTTTCATGTTTCCATCTCCTTTTTCTACTCTAAATTATCACAAATTCATTCCAAAATCCAAGCTAAATCTTACAATTTCAAAACCAATTCTTCTCCAATTTTTCCTTAGCATATTCATGAATGGATCTTGGTGTATGAAACCATTTTGGATGGAGATTTCAAGTTAGATTTCAAGAAAATTTTGAGGTAAAATTTTCTTAACCTAATAGCTAATTTGTTGTTAGTTGTGCTAATCTTTTCTTTTGAAGTGTTAATTCGGTTGTAAATACTAGTTTATGAAATTCTAGATTTTGGGTTGTGATCTAATTAGGGTTTTCATTTGTGGGTGGTGATCTAAAATTGTAGCTTAACATATTAGAATATGTTAAACTTAGTCTAGTAGAAAATTTGCTAGTTATGGCATTTAATTGGTTAATTAGGTTATTTCTTTTGTAAACTAGATTTTTGCAAATCATGTAAATAAGTTAGATAAAATTTGAATTAGGGTTTTTATTATTAGAATATGGTGTTAGTGTGTTGATTAACTTGTTAAGTGCGGGTTAAACATAAACTAGTTGCCGATTTCTAGCTTTCACTTGAAAATTTTCACAATATTGCTATATTATTAAACTAGGTTTTTATAAAATGTGTATGTGGGTAATATAAAATTTTAATTAAGGTTGTTATCATTATATTATAGTTTTAATGAGAATATTAGCATGTTAATGGAATGAAAAACTTAGTTTGTTCACTAGTTTCTTTTGATAATTGGAAAATACTAATAAAATGCTATTTTTGTTAACTAGATTTTGGAAATTCCTAAATAAATGAGATTAAAAATGTAATTATGGTTTCATTATATCATTATCATCATGAATTGTAGTTTAATACATTAATCCATGTCAAATCATGTTTAGTGGTGGAATTGTGGTATTTTGCTTATAAGATGTTGAAAATTGCTAAAGGTTGCAAACTAGAAATTTCAAATTAATACAAATTTGTGTAATAAAAATATAATAATGGTTTCTATAATCTATTTAGGCTATTTAATGAGTTTTATGACCATTGGTTTCATTTAAATGTCAAGTTTTGAAGAAAAACGGTAAATTGGCATTTTCGGGTTTTACGAAATCGGGCGATTTGATGGATTTTAGTGTTTCGATGAATTAAATCATGTTTTATAATATAACTAATGAGTTTTAAAACTATGAGTTATTTGTTCATGTTATCTCGATCCATCGGAGTTTGTACGCCGATATCGAGCAATATTTGGTTCTTTTGCATGGACGGGACATAGGTTTTAACCTATGCTTGTTCCTTGCGTCGTTTTGACTTTTGTATGTGATTCAGTTTACGATACTATTTATATGTTTGTGTTTAGGTACCCCTCACGTGGACTGCGGGCGATGAAGTGGAGGATGGAGACACCGTCTTCGGCAGACATGGACCAGGTGAGTAGATGCATATCTACAGGGGGAAGTCGGGTGGATGGCGTTTAGCACCCCCGCAACGTAGAATAGGAATAGTACTTATTGACATTAGGAAACCAGATGTGACCCTAGATTCTTAATGAGTAGGACTCTAGTAATGACCCTAGGCTGGACTAGACTGATTTAGGAAGACCATACCCGAGGATGAATACCTTGGAAGAGGTTTGTAGGTTTCAGGTAGAAACACACACACGCACACACTGAAACTCGACATGGTGTATACAGGTATGTGTATATATATATAGGACTATATATATATATATATATATATATATATATATATATATACACACACAACACGTATGTGGGATACATTGATGTGATATGATACACGGGAATGAAACAGTATAACTGGGCTTGATGCCATGATTCTTGACTATACAGTCGTATTAAAGTGTTAGCGGATCGTTAGAGAATGAGATAATGAACAGGTATACATAAATTATAATGAGTAGTGATGATATTGAGGTACATGGGACTCTAAAATAGAACCCGAACTGTAACTTGTGACTGATCACGATATGATATATGTATGAATTGATTACGACATCATATAGGTGTGACCTGATGTCGATATCATATAGGTGTGACTTGATGACGATATGATATCAGTATGACTTAATCACAACATGATACATATGACATGCTATTTCTGAGGATAAATTAATGAGGTATATTTATGATGGCAATGTTATATAATTGATGTATGCGATTACAGTATAGCACTTTGATCTTGACACTTGTTGATGGTGATATTATACGAATGATGAGACACGTAGGTGATACTTGACCCGAACCCCGATATTGGGATGACGTACGATGGATTTTACCGTACGAAGCATAGATGTGATGATTGATCCGCACTCTTGATTTGAGGAAGTCGTACTATGTACGTGACGCTATTGAGGCAGGATCGCCGACTATTAGAGATATGGACTCAGACTTTAGGTGTACTTCTATCGACCAGTTCTTAGGTTTAGTTTCCCTTAGGGGGGTTAGATGGACACTAGGTTAGGTTCGAGTCATATAGTGGTAGCGGTAATTGTATATCAAATGAGTGGATAACACACATCCGTCTTTACTTTCACACTGTAATCATAATGTTGCATGTTCATACATATGTTGCTATAATCAGTATAAACCTTACCTGTTAGGACACCAGCACCATTACCGATGATGCACATATTCTACGTACACTTATTTGCTGGCTCACACACATCATCATCGGTAATTGCTATGTCACGTACACTTTAGATCATATTATACTTTATTGATAGAATCAGCAAACAGCTAGATCGATATATAATATTGTGATTATTCTCAGATGTTAGTCTAGACATGGCATTTATTACTTAGACATTCATGCATTCATATTTTTATGTTATCATGCAGTATTATGGGGCATATGCCGACACTTATCATATACTTACTCATGACTTTAAGATTTGTATTTCTATGAGATTTCTGGATTTTTGGGGAAAACCGCAAGAATATATAAAAACTTCTCACTCTCTCCTTCTTTCTTTTTAAAATATAAGATGCGGTTTTCTCGTGATGTATGTGTCGTCCACCATGGGATTTCATGTTTTCTGATGGATTTCGAGACCCGATTCGAGGAGTGGATGAACCGTCTCGGTACATGGTGGGCCCGGTATGGTACCCCGGGGCAAGAAGATCGAGTTGTAGACGATGAGCCTGGCAGGGGAAGGCTACCTACCGGTGATGTCTGGCGCGGCGGATATCCGGAGGATACCGACCGTTGTCATGAGATTTGATGATATGGGCCGATCCGGACTGACGGAGCCCGAGATATTGAGATTATGAGGTATTGAGACTTGATATTTACATGTTTTGTGTCGATACTTGACACGGATTTCCATGGATTTCATTGTTGATATTTCAGATTTCTATACACATTTTACTATGATAACAGCTAAAGATTTCTTATACCCGATATATCTAGATTTCAGGATTTGTTATTTTACATTCATGGTGCATGCATAACCATTCATGACATAGTACTATATGAGGCACTGACACGTGCACGGAGTTTTTGCATTTACACGTAGTATTACCCGGCTATTACTAGATGATTGGGACATGGTAGGGTATTATTATGACCTAGGATAGCGTCGTGCATTCGATTTGTTTTCGTAGATGTATTCTACTCACGAGTTGGCAACTCACCCCCGTTGTGCCAAATTTTATTACAGGTTGATGTACAGGGTTCCTTGGCAGATTGCTGGCACATGATTTCTTTCCGGGTGATTTGCACGGTAGGTTGGTTCATTTGTATCTGGACCGCCGTTGTATTTTATTATTTCATTTGTATCTAGAAAGCTCCATCAACCAAACTTGTATTACTTTATAGTTACTGGACCAGTTATTTGTTTCGACCTTAGAGTCGTGCTTGTATTATTCTTATTTGGTGGATTTGTTTTCTTTTGAGTTTTGAGCCTCGCCCTTTTGGCGTGGTATACTATTGTGTATAGCTGTGGTTGTTTCCGCCTGTTGGCGTTGAGCTAGCACCCGTTTGGGGATGCTTTTTTATTGTTTATGTATATTATACTTGTTAAACCCGTTTGGGGCCGGTTTTTACAGAGGAGACTCTGCCGAAATTTTTGGGAAAATTTGCTGATGCTTTTAAACTTGTTTTCTTTTTCTTCTTCTTCTTCTTCTTTTATGGTTTAGATTTCTGGGTTTCGGCTTACTTAGGTTACGTGGAGCCTCTAGACGCTTCGTAATCTAAGTGCCGGTCACGTTCCGTACTTTCGGGTCGTGACAGTTACTTAACTACCGGCAGAGCGGGGGCTCGACTAGCGCGGGTGAAAAACATAAGCAAGCGGGGGCTGGACTAGCGCGGGTGAAAAACATAAGCAACTTTTATTATATATCATATATATAATATAACATGATCACATCACAGAAACAAGTAGCAGAAGCAACATATGAAGTATTTGATATACTAGGATTTCCGTGTTTTAAATTCAGCCAGTAATATAAAACACAGATTCCACGGTCGTGATGAATAGCCAAACCCACATCCGTAGACCCATATGAGAGCGGCAAGTAACCCCGCCAATTCAAGAGTTAGGAGACCCGATCTCAACTCCTTGATATGGTCTCCTACTGGACCCTAGAACCCGGTTACTTGTGCTCCCCACCTTGGGTCTATCCTAATGCGGAAAAGTAAATAATATACAACAATGGTGGCATCATCCTCAAACCGGAAGTGCCTTAATAAAAGAATATTATATTGAATTTTACATGAATAAAAATATAAAAACTCTCATCTCACAGAAACCCCCCGGCTATTCAATCACGACGATCCAATAAATCATATCAAAAGCAACACATAACATCTCATGTCATCAACGTAAGTAAATATGCGTATCTCGAAAACTCTTTGATATATAGCAACAAGATCGGGATACCCCACATATTACACTTACGGTCGCAGAAAAGAAATAGAAAACTACAATGATTAGAATCCGCATTATCCTTAGACATCATAAACCTGGAATATCACATATTCCGAATTTCATGCCTAACATGTAAAACTTGCATTTTAGTCTCAAATTGAAAACACTTTTCAATAATGTGTCGGATAATTCAACAAGATTCCCGACTAGGTGACCACGTACAAAACGCAATTGCGACAGAGTTTTGATCCGAATCAAAACTTCGTTGCAATCGATCAATTGAGACTAAACAGCTAGGTTTACTAACTAGTTTTCATAAAATTAATTAATCCGGATTCTAATAATTGTATCACACATCACAAATCTTGTTAAGAAACCGCGACATTAGAATTCCGCACGCATTTAGCAAACTTAAACCAATTTTTTTCAACACTTGAAAAAACAGTGAGCTAAAGTTTCAAAACCGATCGTTTTAAGCCAATCCGGGAGTCGAAACGAACTCGAAACCCGCCCGAATCTTCGCGGGGGTGAAGACCCAAGATAAAGTGTCAAATGAGGGGCTTATAAGGGGTACCCCACCCCTGAGGCCACCACGAGGTGGACAGGGGGTGAGGCAGACCCGAAATTGCCTTTGGTGGGGCAGTTTCGGATCCCCACCACCAAGACCACCATGGTCTTGGGGACTGGGCCCAGCCGTTCGGTGCCTCCCGGGGTGTCCCCGAGGTGCGTACACTCGACCCTGCAGCTTCTCGGTTCAAACCGTGAGCCCGCGGGGTGTGCAAACAATTCAAAACATCAATTTTGAAACTGTTTTTTCCGGCAGTTTTTGCGCGATAAAAACGGCGGATTTCTAACGTCGCTACAAGTAATTCTAATGTTCTAGCATGGCTCTGATACCATGAAAGTCGACCTTAGCACCGTCAAGGGGTTCAAGAGGCATCAAGCATGCCAAATTTTAATTTTTCTAGGTGCTAAGCTAGACTACCAAGATCACTACTAGAATATTAAGTTTTTCCTTTGTGATGTGATAAAACTTAAGAGAAAGTTTAAGAGCATACAACCTTTGTAGTTCATGTCCTTCTCTTCAAAAGCTCCGGGATGAAGTCCACGCGACTCTTCAAGGCTCCTCTCCAAGTTGTACGAACCTCCTTCGTGATCTTCGCGCCAAAGACGATCCACCCGAAGTCCACAAGCACAAGCTTTTCACCACACTAAACACTTTTAGTGTAGAAAGCAAACCACACCAAATTTCTAGTTTGGTGTGGGATGATGAAGTAGGGGATAAGTAAGCTCACTAAGGTCTCACAAGCTTAATGATTCACATCTCATGTGAGGGTTTTGAGCTTGGAGGTGAGGTGAAGAAAATTGTAGAAAGCAAGAGAAGAAAGAGCTCTTGAAAAATGGCTAAGGCATGAACCATGAAGCAAGTGTAGAATGAATAAAATGAATCATCTCTTTCCTCACTCATTCAAGCATGGAATAAAAATGCAACCATGCCAGAATAGTGAGTCAAGAGTAATATAAAAACATATAAACCCATGCCTTGAACCATACCTCAAATATCTCCACAATTTACACCTCATTTTTCTATTTTCTAAAAAATAGAAAAACATGTCATGCTTCATATATAATATATATATATATATATATATATATCAAATATACATTAATATATATATATATATATATATATATATAAAGCAATTAGTGAGCTAATGATATTAATTAAGATATAATTATATCACATATAATATATATCACATTATTAAATCAACACTTTATCTAATAATCTGGTTATATCACATATAACCGACTAATATCATTAATCTGAATATTACATTATCAAACCAACATTTGATTCGATAATCCGGTTATATCACATATAACCTGACTGATAACAGATAACTGCCAGATTACAATACAGTATCACATAGTCGTATTTAATCAGGCCCACACACATATCACATATGTGTCCTACTTCGTTTCGCTTGAACCAGGAAACTTCTGTGTGTGACTCTAAAGACTCGTCAATACGCCAGCAGTAGGTGATGATCACATCAGTCACCTACAAGCCGTCAGCGGTACTAGCTGGACGTAACGGCTACCCGGGTATTGAGCGATATGAAGATCAACAAGCAAGCTCGTCCATACTCTCCATGAAGCCTATCAGTAACACTACCGTACAATCCGGTCTCTTCGTATGATATGTCGCATATCATGTCTAGGGGTGGAAATCGTCAGACCCCAGTAATGTGATAAGCCATGCCGATGTCTGGCCTATAACGGTTCGAGAAACTACTGATAACACTTATCAGTAAATCTCGGCAGCAGCCCTGGCCAGGGACTTCCAGTTATAGACAATCGAGCATTGCGCAATATCAACCCCCAATACCGGGAGAGATGAAACCCCTCCTATCGCTCATTGCCTCCATGTGACTCGGGACTGTACCCAAAATCCACCTGTTTGCACGACTCCTTTGAGCCGTGGTAGGGAGGAAATCAAAGCACAGTGGGAGCCACATAAGACTCTATGACGATCTCGGGTCTACAGACTAACCTGTACCGGTGTCACCAGAGGACTGCTATCTCACGATAGGTATACTAGTACATAGGAGTCCTCGGCGAGTCCTGTTTAGTGTACCCAGTCTCCAATGAGCACCCGTATACCATCTTTGATGTCAAACACCAATGGATGTGGGATCATCCATCGCCCATCATATGGGTCAAGAAGCGTATACGCTAGTCTACTCTGGAATATCGATGCCCTGGTCTCGATATTCCCACGAATAGGAACTGATTAAAGGATGTACTTGTGGACCACCCTGGCCCCACTAGTATGATCTCATCATAGTCCTGGTAGTCAAGTACAAATCCTAAGGGCTTTATCAATATGTAAGAGACAGACGGTATAAATACTAGTCTACATGTTAAGATAAAGGTAGCCTGATAGCATACTATCATGTCGAGCAAGAAAGTCATATATATATATGTCCAAGAATCCACTATATCATCAATAATGGCCTCTAGGACATACATATTTCTAACAATAACAACATGGGTTGCTTAGTAGCTTTTGGAGGGAAATCATGATGCTTTAAATCACATCACCTCTTTTAGAATTTAATGCACATCACACTCACTTGTGCCCATTTTGCACAAGTTGTTGTTCCTAGGCAGCCCCCGTCATTGTCTAGTGTTCACTTGCATTGTGTTGGACCAAAATTTGTGTACACTTTGTTGTTTGCAAAAGAACTTATTGGATATCGATCGGTTTTCTGTTCTGTTTGCAGTGTCGCTTCCCAAACGTTATATTCGTGATTTTGACTGTGTTTCCAGCATTTTGTCACGAACACCTGTAATCTGTATTACTGAGCAGACATTGGTTAATAGTACCGATATATAATAAAATAGATAATGAATGAGCGGTATTAAAATGCAGTTTTCAGTGATGAACAAATATCCCCAAACTTATCATTTGCTCGTCCCGAGCAAAACAAAATCCTAACCTCATTTTCGCAGGGAACGCGGTTGCACTGAGCTTGTGCAACAAGCCGTTAAACCTCTAGGTGTCCCTAGTAGGAGGAATGTTGTCTCCTGAGGGTTTTCAGCGGATTTCACCCACAAAATCCCGTCAAGCTAGTTTCGCGAAATAACTGTGATTCTAACCCTAAGGTTTTGTTTTAAAGCGAGCAAATCTATTATCCTAAGTCAGAAATATCGAATCTTTATTTTTCACACCTCACTTATTATTTAACTTAAGATCCTATATGTCTTTACGTGCGGTGCAAATAGTGTCGTTAAGTTTCAAAAGGATTGATTAAAGTCGTCATGTCACAAAATAAAGCCCAGATAAAAACTTAAAAAGGATCACACAAGTTTTATAAAGAGTTAAGTACTTCTCAAGTGTCATTTTCCAGCTAGGTTTTTGTAACATTTTGAGAATTTAGAAATAAATAAAATTAATGAATTAAATAATAAAATGCCAATTTAAAAAGTTATTAAAACAAAATAGGACATTTTCATAAGTAGCAGGTGAAACAAATTAAATTGAAATTTTAGTATGTAACATTAATCAATTACAAGGGTTTTAATGATAAATTTAGCTTCATTTTAAGAAAATTGTGTTTATATAATAACATAGGTAGTGAAGGGTCTTTTTGTAAAAATTTAGGAAAACGTGTAAATTTGGAAATGTTGAGGGTATATGTGAAAACGGGGTAAGAAATGTTTTAGCTCAGAAATTCCTCAAAATACCACTAATATTGGATTAATCTTGCACATCCACCTCATTCTTGCATGAAAATCCCACCTTTTCTCTTTACTACACCACCTCCTTGCATGAGAGTGGCACACCCTTGTTGGTGACACCTCTTCCTACACCTCACTCTTCCCTCTTCCATATATATAAGGTGTTCAGATCAATTAATCTAACAAAACTTCTGAAATTTCAAAACCTAAGAGAAAGAAAATACTTAGAACTCACAAAAAGAAACAAAAGAAAAGAGAAGTGAAGAAGAAGAACCAGGCTAAGGATTTCCACCATCAAGTTAGGAGCTAAGGACTTGGATTTCTTGGAGGATGCTTTTCAATCATCTCAGTAGGTATAATCTCTAAACACAGTAAGATCAAGTTCTGTAATTGTAAAATTTAGAAATCGAATATCGTATTTTTGGTAAAACTTAGCTCTGTAGTAATCTGCTATTAGTCAGAGTAAAATCAACTTAACCAAACAATGCCTAAATATTGTATGTTGGACCTAGAACAAACCGTAGAAGCATGAACCAAGGGTCTCGGATTTGGGCTGGTGACCTATAGGAGAATTCTGGAGTCGCCGGATTTTTGATGGACTTTGGGGTTTTGGGTTTTTGGGTAGGTCTCTGTATCATTGTTAGGATATTTTGGTATTATTTAAAATAGTTAATTTAACTGTATATAAACTCTGGGAACTAATATCGGAAAAGGAATCAAAGTTCTAAAATACGACACGGGTAAATCGTAACGCGTTCTGTTTTCTGTTACGAAACAGCGTTGGGTTAAATTCCAGTTAAGATAGGTATTAGATAGTTGCTATAATCGTACGTAGTGTAATTATTACGTACAACTTGTGTTTTCATGTTTTCACCGTATCGGAATGTAGCCGTTTCTTATGTAAGTTAAATTCAATGTTAGATTTGAGTGCGGGAACTTCAGAGGCCGCAAGGAAAGGAAAGGGATTGGCAATTTCTGAGTAGTTACGACGTATTCCGGTGAGTAGACTAAACATCTACCAGGGGATCTTGTAAAGATGGCGTGATACACCCGCAGTTAGATTTAAATTCAAGTTTTGTTTTTTTGTATGTTAAATTTATCATATGCATTCTTAAATCTACATATATACCTCTATGATTAATACTTGTTAGAACACTGCACCATTATCGACGAGTTATGCCGCACATGCACATATCTACATGTTGTAAGTGCACGGCGGCGCCCCGGCCGTCAATCCGACGGCCAAACGCGGAAACGGTGATAAACTTTAATTTTTGCGGACTTAGCAAACCGGCACCACCGCGCACTAAACCCCGGATCATGCCATTAAACTAGTCTAAGCTAACAAGAGAATGAGTTAGAGATATACCGACTGATCCGAGTCCTCCGGTCTTCATCTCCACTCCGATCTCCTTGCGGGATCTCCGGTCGTCGCCTCCTCGCCGGAAGGGCACCACGTCGCCTGCATCTTTTACGGGCTCCCGCCTCTATACCGAGGCAACTCGGGCATGAAGCCGGCAACTCGACATGCTCAAGATTTGCTGTAGGATGTAGTGTAGAACATGCTAGTCTCATTTGGGGTTTGGAGTTGCCTTGATGGAGGAATCAACAAGATATCAACTTGGGGTTTTATGGTAGCAATGAAAATGAGATAGATGATTAATTTCCCACACCAAAATGAAACCTCTCATTTTCTCTCCTCATGAAAATTGTGGCCGGCCTCATCTAGTGGGAAAAGGTGGTGGAGTGATAACCAAAACATAAGAGGGAGGTGAGTGTAGGAGATCAAGAGGTGACCACAAACAAACATCAACCATGCTTATTTCTTACATCAAAACCATACCCTTTCAAATCAAATAAAAGCACCATCATGGAAGAAAAACAAAAGGTGCTATCATAATGAATACACTTGCAAGAAAACCCCTCCACAAATGTTATTTGCACAATTGCAAATAACACCCTCCATCGGAAAAGTCCGGCCGGGAAAGAACAAAGGAAAACCGGTCGGAACGGAATGCAAACTGGCAACTCCATAAAACTGGTCCCGTAATAAATTACAGGAAAACCCCGATACTGTGCATACACACCCGCATCTGTATTCCGTCCGGATACAAATGCAATGAGACAAAATCTACACTGTACTATACTAGGATCCGGCTTAAACCAAAGCCGGCTAGTAATATCCGTCCGATCCTGATCCGTGCAATACCGCACGAATCTGATCGAACCCTGCCATATATCTATACGGCCTCTAGTACAAAACTGTCCGATCCTGATCCGTGCAATACCGCACGTATCTGATCGGACCCTGCCATATCTCCATACGGCCTCTACAGCGTTTCGCCCGAAAGCTTGAGTAACTGAAAGTGTGGTGGACTCTAAAGACTCGTCAATACTATGGCTGTGGATTTAACCACTAGCACGTCAGAGGTATAAGCCAATACGTGACGGGCCACCAGCTATTGACTAAAAGGGACGTCGATGAGCGAACTCATCCTGACACCCTACTGAGCCTGTCAGTGACAATATCCGTACAGTCCGGTCCGTTCGTCTATGAGCATCGCATGTCGGGCCTAGGGGGTTAGTAAAATTCAGACCCCCAAAAGCGGTACAAGTCGTGTCGGAGTGTAGCCCAGAACACCCTGAGATACTACTGGAATACCTACCAGTAAATCTCCTGCCTTGGCCAAGGTCTTCGTGTAATGGCTCTCCTAGACACAGCGCGACCTCACCCCCAATACCGGGAGAGACGAACCCCCGAAGATCCGCTCACTGCCTCCATGTGGCTCGGGACTGTACCCAACTAAAACCTGTTTGCACGACTCCTTTGAGCCGTGGTAGGGTAGTAATCAAAGCACAGTGGGAACTCACACGAGACAAATGACGATCCCCAGGTCGATGAACTAACCTGTACACATGTCACCTGGGAACTGCTATCTGACGTCAGGTATAAGACCAACTAGCATGTTCCCGGCGAGTCCTGTCCGGTGTACTCATAACCCAATGAGCACCTGTATACATCTTAGGTGAACCAACTGACACCAGTGGCTTGTGAGACCGGCCACTGCCCCTCGTCGGGGTCTCGACTGTATACACTAGTCTACTCTGGAGAATCGATGCCCTGTCTCGAAACTCCTACGACTAGGGACCTTTTAAGGATGTGCTTATAGACTCCAGCTCTCACTTATATGATCGCCCTCATACTGCTGGCAGTCAAGCAAGAATCCTAGGGGCTCTATCAACGTGCAATAGCGACATGTCAGGTCACCTAAAGTAGTACACGATGATAAAGGTAAACCAGATAGCATACTATCATCTCGAGTAAGACTGTCCTACCGGGATAGGTCCTCCCTCAATCATTGCAATCACGTGCCTGTGATCCAATAATTGACTCTGAGGGCACTATCTCCAACAATCTCCCACTTGCACTCAAGGTTAATTATTGCGATGTCGCATACTCACAGCCCGTGTGATACCGAACACCCAACTCCTCTACTAGTCAGTCTCACAAAATCCGTTTGCGAAACTATTGCGTTCGAGGAATAGCCTCAGTGAGCGGATCCGCCTAGATGTTTCTTTCTATGTCTCTCTATATCTCAATTCGCGGAGAAAGCCATCTCCCGAAATGAGCAATACCTGTCTTAGAATGTCTGGATGTCTGATGGGACCTAGCTCATAAATGAACTCCAAATCCAAACTTCTTAGACTGTATCGTCAACTGAACTTAATCAGTATCCTGCGCCATGCCACCCTCAGTATTGCCTTGGATCACCTGTCCAAAATACTGCCCCTCGTTAGAAGGAAAACTATAACTCTGACGATCACCCTGTCGTCCATGTCACCTTGGAAGCCTGGAATGATAACTGCCTCCCGAATGAGGCTGTCGTTATCATATCCTTAGAACATCCACTTATGTTCTAAAAACTGCTTCCGATTGCTTCTCCAGTATTGGATCAATATCAACTTGTTGCATCTAGTGCAAGAACAACATCTGGTGTAGTACTTGACATCTCATGATTGACTCAATTGCCTAAGCAAGTGATCTGCCAATCATGTGCATCCCTCTCTACTTTAGTCTATAAGACACCTTTAGAGAGGGTGACTCCATTACCTGCAGGTACACTACCGTGCCAGGAGTCGTCCATTCTAAATACTCTTAGAATGCTGTCTAAGTACCCTGATTGGGAAACCACCCAAATCTAGATCTAAAACCATAGATCTAGTAACCAGTATGTCTGATATAATGTCCAAGTCCTTTGTGGAGAAACCACTGTGTGACGACCAAAGTATAACCGATCGTAGTATAGGAATATCACTTCCTACTACCTTCTCAACAGATCCATCTCCTATTCTGATGACGTCAAACCTATGACTGTCACATCAGAAATAGATGATCTATCTCCGCTACATCTGCTTTAGTCTATAAATAGACATAAGCCTGATGTCCACCAATGCTTCCGCTGCTCCCACTGACTACGACAACCCTCTGGCAGAGTCATATAGGCGTGCACTTCTAAAGCAAATTTAGAACGACGCTATACTCATCCTCCTGCCGGGTCTCGCAGCCTGGAACAACAACAATGGCAAGTGTGGGTAAACAAGAACTTCGCTGTCACCGTCCTTGAGGCTACCGGAGTACCTCTCGGGTGCCTGAAGTTACCCACCTTATCTGCGGAGTGGCCAATGGAATGTCAAATCAGATTGAATCTTTAGGTTCCTTATCAAATCTTCAGTAATCGTTTGCGGTTCTGGAATCACTTCCAGTTCTACCATACTTCCACTACTGTTTTTGAAAAAATCCATTTTTAATAAAACTGTGGCGAGTCTAGAACAATATTTCTATTGATCTGCCAGATGGTAGAAAATCAACCCTCGTCATAGCCTGGGTCAACCCACAAACAGCCATTACAGAAACGTGCCTTGAGTTATCCAGAGTCTGGTTTTAATCATAAGCCGGACAACTCCCCGTACCTTAACAATGTTAAGATATGAACTGTACTATATCCAATAGAACCAGAGGCACTGATTTGATTGAACCAGATTCAAATCATGCAACTGTCTCCAGTGCATGTTAACTAAATGGAGAGAGGCCGATCAGCATTACTCAACTTAGGAATGCTTCCAATTATGAGTAACCTGAAAGAGAAGCAATTTCTCTTTATCATTACTATCAACTGAATACCATACACAAGTATCTACATCTTCGATCACTTTGAAGAATCCCGATACTTGCTACACCTGGTTCTCTACTTTATTCAAATACCTATAACTCCTCAAAACTTAGACCCTGTGTTTCTACGAAACACATGTCTAAGAACTAGAGAAGTTAAAAGTAAACAGAATATAGTATGAGGACCAACCTCTCTGTCTTAATGGACACTGGACAACATACAATACTCTGTATAAGTCCGCTGAGTCTAACAACTCTTTCACTGTATGTCGTAGGTTGAAAACTGTACTTATGGTTAAGAAGAATTACACCGCTGTTTAATGCTCCTTACCTAACCATCCACTGATATAGGTAAATGTCATCGACATAATATCAAAAGGTATATCTCACTCTATGAAAATAGACGTACAGATATATCAATTTGAAATTGGTGCATAACAGCGGATATTCAAAACCAAATATTTGCCGACCGGCAAACATCCCAGGTGATCTCCTCAAATATCACCGATTACAACGAATCCCGATATAATGAGGATGATCACCCAATTCCCAATAACTTACTCCCACTCATCATCTGTAAAACCATACAGATGTGAGAATCAAACCTGGTAAATACATACCCTGGAGCAAGTGTCTAATCGGGAAATCAGTTTTCTTTTAACAGTACACAGTTGAACTGAAACATTGAAATGTTTCGATGGGGTATCCAGGTATTCCTAGTAATGCCTCTACCATTATCCAGATTCACAACTATAACCGTATAATTCTTTGCCACCTCTCCAAATCCCTTTATATGTCTTTATTCATTACCTTCTGCACACCCCTTAGGCCAAATGGTTTTCTTCCTTCCCTACCGTTCGGCACCAGCCTATGGTTTGGAAGAAGACTATCCAAAAAGCATAAAGGGTGTACTGTCCTAATCCTAGGAGCACTCGCAACGCGAGAGAAGGTGAAGATAAAAGACACCTGAATGTACTTTATTCCTATTTCTCCTGAACCAGGATCCATCCCCGAACTGGAACAAGTTCCTTTCGAGTTCGTATATAACCATACGATGGATTATCCAATAAACTGGGATCTTCGTAGTAATACGGAGTGTCCTGGAGAAATACAAAGGTGATTTAGGATTGGCGAAGAAATACTTGGTTTGGTCGTGAATATCAGTCGCAATTTACTTTGCCCTCTTACTAATCCCTTGCTTTGTTTTAATCTTAATACCTTCTGTACACCGTTTAGGCTAATTGATTTTCTTCATTCCCTACCGGTCGGCACCAGCCTATGGTTTGGAAGAAGACTATCCAATTTGCGTAATAGGTGTACTACTCCTAAACCAAGGAGTACTCGCAACCTGAGAGAGGGTGAAAAGAAAAGACAACTGAATAATCCTATCCGTTTTCTCCAGAACCGGAAACCATCCTCGAATTCCTTCGAGTTCGTATCTAACCATACGATGGTTTTGTCCAATGGATGTGGACGTTCGGAGTAATACGGGGTGTCCTGGAGAAAAGGGTAAAAGTAGGAGTGGCAATGAGGTCTGCAACTCTGACAATCCAAAAGCCAGTGTTAAGAAGGTTCGGTCAACTTGGTCACTGAGTCATAGTCTAGGGTCGGGTCAATGGTCGCTTCCAGAGAGAGAGAGAAAAGAAACACTCAGCGTGCACTCTAACCTAGATCAGAATGGTTACCAATTTATCTAATCAGGAAACCTCCCACTGTACCTCAAAATCTCCTCCAAACCTGAAAGAAGAATTAGTCGGGGTCACCCGAGGAGTAAACTAACTCATCAGTGGGAATCGGGATCCAACTATCATCGCATGATAACGTGACGGAATCCGCTCACGGTATCACACTCCAGAAGGTATGCGCATATCTGGCAAGTTTCAGTTCTTTTGAAACTCCCGATGTGATTTCTGCCCCATGCTCTTATGACCTTGACGAAGGCCAACAAATCATAAGTCACATGTCAAGTTCTACCCGTCATTCTCCAGGTTGATTTGAACCCACCCGCACAAGCCCTTGACGAAGGCCAACAAGGCTATACGACTGTCCCAAACCAACGCATCTATCTATGCTGCAGAAAAGCAACAAGCAGCTACCATACACTATGCCTTGACGAAGGCCAACAAACATAGCATGAATACTACGTGCTACCCGTCTGAAACGACGGAGGGCTACGAATGGTTTCTGGCGAAAACCTTTAACGTAATGAACTTGATATCGTTGAAGGAACGGATAGCTTTTTAGAAAATATAGTGACGAAAACCTTTACTAAAGAGGTCACTCCCGGTGAAGGGATCTCGGCTCTTTCCCCGTAGAATGGGGTGCAGGATATTCCAACTGAATACCACGGTGCAAAGCAAAAGTAATCGGTTATAGTGAAGTTAATGCCCTGACGCAAACTTCTGTCCAAGGGGTCACTCCCGGTGAAGGGATCTCGGCCCTTGCCTCGTCGACTGAGGAGCAGGATATTCCAAATGAATACCACGATGCAAAACAAAAGAGAACGTCCTTGCAATAACAGCTTTTTGAAAGTGTTCCAACAACATCAGAATAGGTTTGTTTAACTTGCATTGATCCGAATCAATGCAGTCCCATCATTGATCACACCACAAAGAACGAAAATATACTGACGTACGTATATGCCATCCGCATTCGCCACTGGGTCCCGTCATCACTCGTTAGGTTAGCTTACTAACGACAGAGCGGGGACTGGACTAGCGCGGATGAAAAACATATACAACATCTATTAATATATATACCAATATATTATATTTCGCTCAAGGCGTGAATAAAATGCAACATCACAGAAATGTACAGCATCACAGAACAATAGAGATATCTGGGATCCCCGGGTTTCACAGAGCCACTACTGAAACCCGACGTTCCCCTGGTCGTGTGGATAGCCTGTGCAATGAAATCCTAGACCCCTACGGGCGCGGCAAGTTACCCGCCAAAACCTGAAGCGAGGCAGCCCCCTTCAGCTCCGTGAATGGACCACCCAGCACTCCACGGAATCCGGCGACTTGGGCACCCCTCCTGGGTCAACCTGTACCCCCTACGAGTGCGGCGAATAGCCCGCCAATCCTAGAGTGAAGCCCCCTCCGTCCCAATGCCATGAGATGCGGGCTTGTTGCCTTCCAGAACCCGGCTATCCGTGCACTCCTCCGCGGGGTAATCCTAGTACAGAAAGTAAAATATACATACACCGGGTACATCGACCGCAACCAGGTCGTGCCCCAAAAGAATAATACAATCAGGCAGTGACGGCAGTCCACATGTCGGACGCTCGCCCCGCAAAATCAAATGTACATATATAAACAAAACTGTACTACCACTGCAACCAGGCTATCCCCCACGACCGATCCGCAACATCACAGCAAATACATAGAACATCAACGTGAAAGTCACGTTCGCAAATCCGTCTAACCGGGCTATAGCAGTTAGACCGGATTTACCGATCAAGTGACATTCACGGTCACAGATATAATTTAAATACTGTGAAAAATGTGTTTAAAATTTTCCGATTGACCAAAAATTAACAAGTGGGCCCCCAATCAAAACTGTAGCACTCACAAAAAACCTGGGCTCAATTTTAATATTCCAAAACTCATATTTTAAGCCCAGAAAGCCTCTGTAAAAAATTGGTGCAGTGATCTCCACATTGTGCGGCGGAAGGGCGGCGGAATGGGGGTATGTGCGGCGGTTCCGCGCTCCGACTATGGAATTACTTCATCGAAATTTTACAGTGTTCTTAGATTTTTCAGTACATCAATATTTTACAGCCTGAAAAATTTTTAGACTTCAAAAAATTTCAACAGAAACTGATGTGAAGGAAAAAATACGGTTTTGGAATTTTGGTCGATCGGAACTGAAAAACACATCAAACGAAGCTAGACGAAGTTAATGGCGAGGCTCTGATACCACTGTAAGTGCACGGCGGCGCCCCGGCCGTCAATCCGACGGCCAAACGCGGAAACGGTGATAAACTTTAATTTTTGCGGACTTAGCAAACCGGCACCACCGCGCACTAAACCCCGGATCATGCCATTAAACTAGTCTAAGCTAACAAGAGAATGAGTTAGAGATATACCGACTGATCCGAGTCCTCCGGTCTTCATCTCCACTCCGATCTCCTTGCGGGATCTCCGGTCGTCGCCTCCTCGCCGGAAGGGCACCACGTCGCCTGCATCTTTTACGGGCTCCCGCCTCTATACCGAGGCAACTCGGGCATGAAGCCGGCAACTCGACATGCTCAAGATTTGCTGTAGGATGTAGTGTAGAACATGCTAGTCTCATTTGGGGTTTGGAGTTGCCTTGATGGAGGAATCAACAAGATATCAACTTGGGGTTTTATGGTAGCAATGAAAATGAGATAGATGATTAATTTCCCACACCAAAATGAAACCTCTCATTTTCTCTCCTCATGAAAATTGTGGCCGGCCTCATCTAGTGGGAAAAGGTGGTGGAGTGATAACCAAAACATAAGAGGGAGGTGAGTGTAGGAGATCAAGAGGTGACCACAAACAAACATCAACCATGCTTATTTCTTACATCAAAACCATACCCTTTCAAATCAAATAAAATCACCATCATGGAAGAAAAACAAAAGGTGCTATCATAATGAATACACTTGCAAGAAAACCCCTCCACAAATGTTATTTGCACAATTGCAAATAACACCCTCCATCGGAAAAGTCCGGCCGGGAAAGAACAAAGGAAAACCGGTCGGAACGGAATGCAAACTGGCAACTCCATAAAACTGGTCCCGTAATAAATTACAGGAAAACCCCGATACTGTGCATACACACCCACATCTGTATTCCGTCCGGATACAAATGCAATGAGACAAAATCTACACTGTACTATACTAGGATCCGGCTTAAACCAAAGCCGGCTAGTAATATCCGTCCGATCCTGATCCGTGCAATACCGCACGAATCTGATCGAACCCTGCCATATATCTATACGGCCTCTAGTACAAAACTGTCCGATCCTGATCCGTGCAATACCGCACGTATCTGATCGGACCCTGCCATATCTCCATACGGCCTCTACAGCGTTTCGCCCGAAAGCTTGAGTAACTGAAAGTGTGGTGGACTCTAAAGACTCGTCAATACTATGGCTGTGGATTTAACCACTAGCACGTCAGAGGTATAAGCCAATACGTGACGGGCCACCAGCTATTGACTAAAAGGGACGTCGATGAGCGAACTCATCCTGACACCCTACTGAGCCTGTCAGTGACAATATCCGTACAGTCCGGTCCGTTCGTCTATAAGCATCGCATGTCGGGCCTAGGGGGTTGGTAAAAGTCAGACCCCCAAAAGCGGTACAAGTCGTGTCGGAGTGTAGCCCAGAACACCCTGAGATACTACTGGAATACCTACCAGTAAATCTCCTGCCTTGGCCAAGGTCTTCGTGTAATGGCTCTCCTAGACACAGCGCGACCTCACCCCCAATACCGGGAGAGACGAACCCCCGAAGATCCGCTCACTGCCTCCATGTGGCTCGGGACTGTACCCAACTAAAACCTGTTTGCACGACTCCTTTGAGCCATGGTAGGGTAGTAATCAAAGCACAGTGGGAACTCATACGAGACAAATGACGATCCCCAGGTCGATGAACTAACCTGTACACATGTCACCTGGGAACTGCTATCTGACGTCAGGTATAAGACCAACTAGCATGTTCCCGGCGAGTCCTTTCCGGTGTACTCATAACCCAATGAGCACCTGTATACATCTTAGGTGAACCAACTGACACCAGTGGCTTGTGAGACCGGCCACTGCCCCTCGTCAGGGTCTCGACTGTATACACTAGTCTACTCTGGAGAATCGATGCCCTGTCTCGAAACTCCTACGACTAGGGACCTTTTAAGGATGTGCTTATAGACTCCAGCTCTCACTTATATGATCGCCCTCATACTGCTGGCAGTCAAGCAAGAATCCTAGGGGCTCTATCAACGTGCAATAGCGACATGTCAGGTCACCTAAAGCAGTACACGATGATAAAGGTAAACCAGATAGCATACTATCATCTCGAGTAAGACCGTCCTACCGGGATAGGTCCTCCCTCAATCATTGCAATCACGTGCCTGTGATCCAATAATTGACTCTGAGGGCACTATCTCCAACACATGTTACACTACACCTCGTCGATATTAACATGTCACTTCACTCCTAGAAATTATTCTGTTAAAAATGATTCTTATCATACCTTAAGTATCAATAGTCATAGTAATTAGCATATATGACATCATATTTCGTATTCTAGTATTAGTAGTTGATATAAGAGGCATTTGTATTATTGAGAATTTATGGTTTTAAGTTTTCATATACTATTACGAAAAATCAGTGATTTTCATGATTATGTGTCACGTCCACCATGAAATGTCGTTTTTATGATTTGGTTTTATTCCGGACCGAGTCTTGTGGTATACGGTTATGGATTTATAATTTTATCCAGACTGAGTCGGTGGGGATACAGTTGGATACATGGTGGACCCGGTCGAGACCGAGGGGTAGGATAGCCGCACTTTAGGCGGGGAGCCTAACGAGGATACTCGATTCCGGAGACAGTTATGAAACACTGCGGATATCTAGATGATACCGACCGGTGTTATTGATTTCAGGATCGTTCAAGGAATGATGCCTGATGAATACCGAAGATTTGTGTCGATGTTAGGTACGGAGAAAAATGAATATGGTTTGGAAAATAATTGATGAGATTTCAGTTTTGATTCATATACGGAGTATTACATATTCATTCCTCCACTTGTTATCATGTATTGCATTCACTATTATTGAAATTAATTCTAGTTCGTCATATTTACATTATCAGCCGTTATATGTTAGTTATATTCACTGAGTTGACAACTCACCCCCGTTGTGCCACAGTTCCTTGCAGGGGTAAAGTGGACGGTTAGCCACAGTGCAGATCCACTTATCAGGTTTTATCGCATATTTTGCTAGGTGGGTTACTTATGTAGTAACCTTCGCCATTGTATTTTGAATCTACAATATCTCCATCAGACCCTGTATAATGACTTAGAACGATATATGGTTATATGTATATTATTTTGACAGATGTGATCGTTTAGTTATATGAAATGATATTTCTTTTACTTATGTCTGAGATTCTTTTTGATGTCGTATAAAGTTATATAATAATTTCCGCTGTTGGCACTGTTGATCCCAACTAGGGATACAACTAAATTAAACACTTTATAATTGTTTTTATTATAACTGCAATAGGAAATTACTGTTAGGATCTTAAATACTTAAAATCTGTGATTTTTACTTAAATAAATTAAATTTTTCATAAAATTCCGCAAAAAGGGTTTTTGATCTTGGTTTTTGGCTTACTCAGGTTGTGTAGTTATCTTTAGATATTATACAATCTAAGTGCCGGTCACATCCAAACTTTGGGTCGTGACAAAGTTGGTATCAGAGCTTAGGATTAACCTTACGGAATCGAGTAGTGAGATAAGGTAAGTCGACTTGAGTTCGTTACATAGGATGACCTTTGGTTTGATGGAGTAGGTGAATTAGGATGAGTGCAGTACCGTACGTATGTTCCGCGGCATATTTACGTTACGATACTCAGCCTAACTAACCTTAGGATGTATATCTTGATTTATTCTTCCTTTGACTCTCTGATATCGATTATATCTATTCGTAAGCCTTATCAACTCTCGTTCTTGTTCCAGTTGCTATGGCTACGCGAGCTAGGCGAGCCGCAGCCAGAAATGCAGCTAGAGTGAATTCGCCTGTGACGACGACTGTTACAACGAACATTCCGGCGGTGCATGAGCATGTTGATCCTCCTCCTCCAGATGGACTGACTAGGATAGAGGAGGGCATGTTAGGATTGCAACACATGGTAGGACAGTTGGCTGAGGCCACTCGAGTACAGAGATAGGACCAGGCACCGACCATGGTAGAGCCCGATGTACAGCCCGTGCAGGCAGTCGCACTTGTAGACACGAGGGTGATGGATGTATAACTTCTAGAGTTTATGAGGTTAAGACCTCTGGTATTTACAGGGACCGATGTAACGGAGGATCCTCAGTCCTTTCTTGATAGGATGGCGAGAATCGGCAGATCATTGCGATGTTCTGATGCAAGGTCAGTTGAGCTGACTAGCTTTCGATTGGAAGGACTCGCACAGGAGTGGTGTGAGTCGATGGAGAGAGGACGAGCCACTGGTCTTCCTCAGATGTCGTGGACCGAGTTCTCTGAGGTTTTCTTGCTAGGTTTCTTCCACAGAGTGTGAGGGACGCCAGAGCTAGCAGTTTTGAAGCGTTGCGGAAATCTGCGAGTATGTCGATAGCAGATTATGATTTACGATTCACCCAGTTGTCGCGCTATGCTCCATACTTAGTTCCTACGGAAGAGCTTCTGGTGAATAGGTTCATAAGGAGTTTGGATACGCAGTTGTTTCTTGCTATAGGCTCCCAGCATTTCGATACTTATGCGCAGGCCATGGATGCAGCTATGCGAGTAGAGGAGCGTTTGAGCGAGGCAATGATTGTTCCAGAGCCAAAGAGGATTAGACTGATTGGGTCAATGACTAGACAGTTGGCAGAGGTAGAGGCAGGTGCGCTCCAGGTCACAGTTTCGGACGAGGTTGGACCCAGGGACAGATGTTCAGTTCATACCCCTATAATCAGAGGGCCCCACTTACATGTTATAGTTGCGGACTTTCAGGGCATATGGCTAGAGGGTGTACACGCCATAGCGGGACTGTTACTCCGTAGGATGCTTTACCCCCTCCACCTTCTATTCCGATGGCCTTACTTCCTCCCCCAGTTAGCACTATGCGCCAGACGGTTGCACCACGAGGCCGAGGTTATGCAGGATGCTTCCAGAAAGGTCAAGGAGATAGAGGTAGAGGAAGACAGGATGCGGGCAGGGGCCAGGCACGAGTCTTTGCGCTGACTCCACAGGATGCCCAAGCATCCAATGCAGTTGTGACATGTACTCTTGTAGTATGTTCGTTAGATGCACATATTTTATTTGATCCCGCTTCTACACATTCATATGTATCTTCACGATTTGCACTTTCTCTGGGGAGAGAGTCATCGTTGTTAGAGTTACCGCTAGTTATGATTACTCCTGTAGGAGATTCTTTTATAGCTCGACATGTATTCAGGTCACGATCATTACGTATTGGTGATAGGGATTTTTTAGTTGATCTGATTCTTCTGGATATGTTAGATTTTGATATACTTCTTAGTATGGATTGGTTGGCCGTTTGTCATGCTTATGTAGATTGTCGGGAGAAAGCGGTCAGATTTTGTTTTCTAGGTAAACCGATCCTTGTTGTGCCGGGGGACTGTAATTTAACTCCTGCCAACATGATTTCTGCTCTTTGTACTGGACGACTCTTGAAGAAGGGTTGTCATGAGTTCTTAGATTTTGTTCAGGACTTAGGAGTCGCTGAAGTCGCGTTGGACTAAGTTCCGATCGCACGAGAATTTCCGGATGTGTTTCTTGCTGAATTACCAGGATTACCGCCCGATCGTGATATTGAATTCTGCATTGACTTGATTCCGGGTGCGGGACCTATTTCTATACCACCATACCGGATGGGCCCGACGGAGTTGAAAGAACTCAAAAGCCAATTGCAAGAGTTGTTAGATAGAGGACTTGTTCGTCAAAGTGTATCGCCGTGGGGAGCTCCTGTCTTGTTTGTTAGGAAGAGGGATGGTAATATGAGATTGTGCATAGATTACAGGCAGCTGAGTCGAGTCACTGTGCGAATTAGGTATCCACTACCTGGTATCGATGACTTGTTCGATCAGATGCAGGGAGCTGGCTACTTCTCAAAGATTAATTTTTGGTCAGGATATCACCAGTTGAGGGTTCGGAAGGATGACATTCTGAAGACTGCTTTTCGCACACGATATGGGCATTACGAGTTTTTGGTGATGTCGTTCGGACTCACCAACGCCCTAGCAGCTTTCATGGATATGGTGAACTGTATCTTCAAGCCATTCCTTTATCAGTTCATTATAGTATCCATCGATGTTATTCTTGTTTATTCCCGGAGTCGGGAGGAGCACGAGCAGCATTTGCGCATCAGGTTGCTGACCTTGAAGGAGCATCAGCTGTTCGCTAAATTCTCCAAGTGTGCTTTCTGGCTGGATAGTGTAGATTTCTTGGGTCACGTAGTTACGAGAGATGGAATACGTGTGGACCTAAAGAAGATCGAAGCGGTACAGCACTGGCCCAGACCTGTGTCGGTTACGGAGGTTCGAAGTTTCTTAGGTCTGGCGGGTTACTACCGACGCTTTGTGCAAGATTTTTCTCGGATTGCTGCATCGTTGACCGGATTGACTAGGAAGTAAGTTCCATTTCTTTGGACAGATGCATGCGAGCAGAGTTTTCAGCAGTTGAAGACTCGCTTGGCGACTGCACCAGTCTTATCTTTACCTTCTGGGTCTGGTGGTTTAGTTGTGTATTGTGATGCCTCTCGAGTGGGTTTAGGCTGTGTATTGATGCAGCACGGTAGGGTTGTAGCTTATGCTTTTCGGCAGTTGAAGAAGTACGAGCAGAACTACCCCACTCATGATTTGGAGATGGCTGTTGTAGTTTTCACACTGAAGATTTGGAGGCATTACTTGTATGGAGAGTCGTGCCAGATTGTTATAGATCATAAGAGCTTGAAGTATATTTTCAGCAGAGGAATCTAAAAATAAGGAAGCGCAGATGGATGAAACTTGTGAAGGATTACGATTGTGAGATCTTGTATCATCCAGGCAAAGTGAATGTTGTAGCAGATGCTTTGAGTCGGAGGCATGGAGGTAGCTTATCTCATGTGCGCACCTTACAGATGTTGGAGATAGTGCCCTCATAGTCAATTATTGGATCGCAGGTACGTGATTGCAATGATTGCGGAGGACCTATACCGGTAGGACAGTCTTACTCAAGATGATAGTATGCTATCTGGTTTGTCTTTATCAGTCGTGTACATGTTCAGGTGACTGATTACATGTTACACTTCGATAGAGCCCTTAGGATCTTGCTTTACCACCAACAGTATGATGGCGATCATATACGTGAGAGTTGGGTGGTTTATACGCATATCCTTAATTGTGGTCCCTAGTCGTGGGAGTTTCGAGACAGGGCATCGATACTCCGGAGTAGACTAGTGTATACAGTCGAGACCCCGACGAGGGGCGGTGTCCGGTCTCACAAGCCACTGGTGTCAGTTGGATCACCTAAGATGTATACAGGTGCTCATTGGGTTATGAGTACACCGGACAGGACTCGCCGGGAATCTGCTAGTTAGTATTATATCTATCGTCAGATAGCAGTTCCCTGGTGTCATGTGTACAGGTTAGTTCATCGACCTGAGGTCGTCATTTGTCTCGTGTGAGTTCCCACTGTGCTTTGATTTCTACCCTACCACGGCTCAAAGGAGTCGTGCAAACAAGTAGTTTTTGGGTACAGTCCCGAGCCATATGGAGGCACGTGAGCGGATCGGCAGGGGATTCGTCTCTCCCGGTATTGGGGGCGAGATCGTGCTGTGTCTAGGAGAGCCATTACACAAAGCCCACGGCCGTGGCAGGAGATTTACTGGTAGGTACTCCAGTAGTATCTCAGGGTGTTATTGGGCTTCACTCCGACACGACTTATACTGCTATTGGGGGTCTGACGTTACTAGCCCCCTAGGCAGATATGCGATACTCATAGACGAACGGACCGGACTGTATATACATTGTCACTGTTAGGCTCAGTAGGGTTTTCCGGATGAGTGCGCTCATCGGCATCCCTTGAGGTCAGTCCATGGGCAGCCGTTACGCATTGCTAGTGCCGCTGACGGTTTGTGGTTAAACCCACTGCCAGGGTACTGACGAGTCATTAGAGTCCCCCACAGACAGTTTCCCAAGTTCGGGCGAAACGTTGTAGAGGCCGTATGGTTTTATGGCAGGGTTCGGAAAATGCACGTGTGTTTATGCACGTGTTATTTTTCGGGCAGATGATACTGGTCGGCTTTGGTTTAAGCCGGATCCGAGTATTATATTGAGTAGGTATAATATCTTTGTCTCAGTTGCATTTGTATTCGGTCGTAATACAAATGCGGGTATATTTATACAGTTTCGGGGTTATCCTGAAAGTCATTTCAGGATCACTTTTGGAAGTTGCCAGTTTCCAGTTTTCTATCAGCCGTCTTTTAACATTCGGTTAAAGACGGATTTATCTTTTCTTGGATGAGAGTGAGTCATGCTTCTAGAAGGTTCTAGAAGGTTCTAGATGAGGTGACTAGGATTAATTGGTGTTGTGTTTTCATTGGTTGCATTAAAAGCTTGATGAGGTGTATTAGTGATTCATGCTTTAGTATTAAAGCTTCTTGTTTTTTTAAGAATATTTTGAGTGAGAAGCTTTCTTTTGTGGTCACCCCCTTGACCTCTCCTACACTCACCTCCCTCCTATATATATGTGGCCGGCCTTCCCCTCCCCTGATATGGTTCTTGCTTGATTAATTTTGTAGAAAAGATATGATAGTATTTAGGGGTGCATGGAATTTCACAGTTCATTTCATTCTATCACCCGATTCCCTCGGCAACTTCATTAACCGATCGTCCACGGATATGGACGAAGTGAGACAAAGTCATCTACTCATTCTCTACATCATTCTTGGTCGTCTCTTTTAGCAAACTTGACGATCGAGTTGCCTCAAGTCAGAGGCGGGAGCCCGTTTAAAGAATCGTCGACGTGGTGCCACCTCGACGAGGATATCAGAGATCGACGAGATCGGAGCAGCCGCAACGGAGTGTGGGATGATGGTTGAAGAACGAAGGACTCGGATCGTTCGGTATAACCTTTCTACACTCTTTACAGTTTGTTAGTTTAGCAATAATGGTAGATCCGGGTTAAAGTATACGATAGCGCCAGTTAAAAAGTTTTTGTTCCGCATTTGGTGTCTGTAGACTGCCGGGACGCTAGCTTAGACTTACAGTGGTATCAGAGCCTAACCATTTTGCTATGCTAACTTGTGCTAACGCGTTTAAAACATCGATCGAACCGGAAATCGAAAACTACAAAATTCCAACTTGACAGTTTCTGTTGATTTTAAATGGTGTCGTAAAAATATTCCACATGTCTCAGAAAACTGTTCAGGCTTTTATAAGAACCACGAAAAAATTTGGGCTCGTGACCCCACCAAACCGCCGCGGAAACGCGGTCACACCCATGGTTTGACCGCGCATCCGCGGCCACTTGGTGAGATCATGCTCCCAAATTTGTACAGTGAGTTCTCTGTTGGATTTTGTGGTTTTTGGTACATATCGTTTTGGCCCAGATTTTGTTACTGTTCACCAGTAAGTCGTGGGGCCCACTTTTTGATATTTGGTCGATCGAAATTTAAACACGTTAGTTTACAGTGCTTACATTATATCTCCGACCGGGAATGCCATTTGATCGGTAAACCGCGTCTGATTGCTATAGTTCTTTTAGACGGGTTTGCGAACGTGACATTCGCGTTGATGTTCTGTGTTGTGCTGTGATGTTGCGGATTTGTCGTGGTGGATAGCAGTGTGCAATGATAGTATAATTTGAGTTTATTTGTACATTTGATATTGCGGGGCGAGCGTCCAACTTGTGGACTGCCGTCACTGCCTGTTGTATAATATTCTTTTGGGGCACGACCAGGTTGCGGTCGATATACCTATTGTACTATTTTTCATTACTGTACTAGGTTTTGCCCCGAGACGGAGTGCACGGATAGCCGGGTTCTGAGAAGCAACGGGTCCGCATCTCATGGCTTTGAGAGGCAGAGGGGCCCCACTCTAGAATTGGCAGACTATTCGCCGCACTCGTAGGGGGTACAGGTTGACCCAAGGAGGGGTGCCCAAGATTACCGGATTCCGTGAAGTGCTGGGTGGTCCATTCACTATGCTGTAGGGGGCTGCCTCGCTTCAGGTTTTGGCGGGTAACTTGCCGCACCCGTAGGGGTCTAGGTTTCATTGCACAGGCTATCCACACGACAGGGGAACGTCGAGTTTCAGCAGCGGCTCTGTGAAACCCGGGGATCCCAGATATCTGTATTGTTCTGTGATGCTTATTACTTTTCTGTAATGTTGCATACTATCATGCCTGGAGCGATTATTGTATATTGGTTTATATACTATTAGATGTTGTATATGTTTTACACCCGCGCTAGTCCAGTCCCCGCTCTGTCATTAGTTAAGTAACCTAACGGGTGATGACGGGACCCAGTGACGAATGCGGATGGCATATACGTACATTTTATTTTCGTTCTTTTCTGGTGTGATTAAATGATGGGACTGTGTTGATTCTGATCAATGCAAAGTAAAACAAACCTGTTTGGATGTTGTTGGAACAAATTTAAAAAGTGTTATTGCAAAGACGTTTTCTTTTGTTATGCATAGCGGTATTCAGTGGAATATCCTGCACCTCATTCGACGAGGCAAGGGCTGATATCCCTTCACCGGGACTGACCCCTTGGGCAGAAGTTTGCGTCAGTGTAATAACTTCACTATAGTCGATTACAAGTTGCTTTGCATAGCGGTATTCAGTGGAATATCCTGCACCTCATTCCACGAGGAAAGAGCCGAGATCCCTTCATCGGGAATGACCTCTTTAGCAAAAGGTTTTCGCCACTATATTTTAAAAAGCTATCAGGTTCCTTCAACGAGATCAAGTTCATTACGTTAAAGGTTTTTCGCCAAAAACCAGCCGTAGCCCTCCGTCGTTTCTTATGGATGGTCAGTAATATTCAAGCTATGTTTGTTGGCTTTCGTCAAGGCATAGTGTTTGGTAGTTGCTGGGGTATTCATTTGTTGCATAGATAGATGTGTTGGTTTGGGACAGTCGTATTACCTTGTTGGCTTTCGTCAAGGGTATGTACGGGTGGGTTCAAAGTAACAAGATAATGACGGGCAGAACTTGACATGTGACTTATGATTTGTTGACATTCGCCAAGGTCATAAGAACATGGGGTAAAAATCATATCGGGAGTTTCTAAAGAAACTGAAACTTGCCAGGCATGCGCATACCTTCTGGAGTGTGATAACGCGAGTGGATTCCGTCACGTTATCATGCGATGAGAGTTGGATCCCGATTCCCACTGATGAGTTGGTTTACTCTTCGGGTGATCCCGATTGATTCTTCTTTAGGTTTGGAGGAGAATTTGACAGGACAGTGGGAGGTTTCCGGATTAGATAAAGTGATGACCATTCTGATCTAGGTTAGAGTGCACGCAGAGTGTTTCTTTTCTCTCTCTCTTTGGCAGCGACCTTTGACCGACCCTAGACTATAACTCAGTGACCAAGTTGACCGAACCTTCTTAAAATACTGGCTTTTGGATTGTCTGAGTTGCATAAGTCATTGCCACTCCTTCTTCTACCCTTTGAATTTCTCAGAACACCCGTATTACTACGGATATCCACTTCCATTGGATAGATCCATCGTATGGTTATATACGAACTCGAAAGGACTTCTTCGAGGATGGATCCAGGTTCAGGAGAAATAGAATTGGTTTATTCAGTTGTCTTTTATTATCACCTTCTCTCAGGTTGCGAGAGCTCCTTGGTTTAGGAGAGTACACCTATTACGCTTATTGGATAGTCTTATTCCAAACCATAGGCTGGTGCCGAAAGGTAGGGAATGAAGAAAACCAATTAGCCTAAGTAGGGTGTGCAGAAGGTAATATGTAAAGACGAAATAAAGGGATTAGAAAGAGGGCAAAGTAAATTGCGACTGATATCATTCACGACCAAAACCGCGTACTTCATCGCCACTCCTATTTCACCTTTAAAAGAATAAGGTATTATTCAGTTGTCTTTTATCATCACCTTCTCTCAGTTGCGAGTACTCCTTGGTTTAGGAGGGTACACCTATTATGCTTACTGGATAGTCTTCTTCCAAACCATAGGCTGGTGCCGAACGGTAGGGAAGGAAGAAAACCATTTAGCCTAACGATGGTGTACAGAAGGTAACGACTAAAGAAAAATAAAGGGATTTGGAGAGATGGCAATAAAATATACGGTTGAAGTCATGAATTGGATTATGGAAGAGGCATTGCTATGAATACCAGGATACCCCTACGAAACATTTTCATGTTTCAGTGCATTGTTAAAGGAAAATCTGTTTTCCCGATTAGATACTTACTCCAAGGGTATGTATTTACCAGGTTTCATTCTCATATCTGTATGGTTTTACAGATGATGAGTGGGAGTAAGTTATTGGGAATTAGGTGATCATCCTCATTATATCGGAATTCGTTGTAATTGGTGATATTTGAGGAAATCGCCAGGGTACAGTTTTCAACCTACGACGCACATGTTTTGAGTTGTTTAACTCAGCGGACTTATACAGAGTATTGTATGTTGTCCAGTGTCCATCAGGACAAAGGGGTAGGTCCTCGTACTATGTTCTGTTTACTTATAACTTCTCTAGTATTTAGACGAGTGTTTCGTAGAAATACAAGGTCTAAGTTTTGAGAAGTTGTGGGTATAAGAATAAAGTAGAGAACCAGGTGTCACAAGTATCGGGATTCTTCAAAGAGATCGAAGATGTAGATTCTTGTGATTGGTATTCAGATGATAGTGATGGTTTTGAGAAACATGTTTCTCTTTCAGGTTACTCATAAATGGATGGATTCCTAAGTTGAGTAATGCTGATTAGGCTCTTTCCATTAAGTTGATATGCACTGGAGACAGCTGCATGATTTGAATATGGTTCCAATTAAATTAGTGCCAAAGTTTCTATATTGGATATAGAATAGTTCGTACCTTAAAAGATATTGAGGTACAGGGAGTTGTCCAGCTTATGCTTAAAACCAGACTCTGGATAACTCAGGGCACGTTTCTGTAATGGCTGTTTGTGGGTTGACCCTGGCTATGACGAGGGTTGATATTCTACCATTTGAAAGACCAATAGTGATATTGTTCTTGACTCGCCACAGTTTTAGTAAAAAATGGATCTTTTTCAGAAAACAGTAGTGGGAGTATGGTAGAACTGGAAGTGATTCCAGAACCGCGAACGATTACGGAAAATTTAATAGGACCTATACATTCAATCAGGTTTGACATTCCAATAGCCACTCCGCAGGTATTGTAGGTAACCTCAGACACCCGAGAGGTACTTCGGTAGCCTCAAGGACGGTGACAGGGAGGTTCTTATCTACCCAGACTTGACACTACTGTTGTTCCAGGTTATGAGACCCGGTGGGAGGGTTGTCGTAATCAGTGGGAGCATCGGAAGCATAGTGGGCAAGTAGCTTATGTCTATTTATAGACTAGAGCAGTTATAGCGGAGAAAGATCATCTAATTTTGATATGACAGTCATAGGTTTGACTTCAATCAGAATAGGGGATGGATCTGTTAAGGAGGTAGTAGGGTGTGATGTGATGGTATCTGGATGACATACACAGAGTAGGAAGTAAAATTCCTATACTACGATCGGTTGTACTGTGGTCGTCACACAGTTGTTTCTCCAGACAGGATATGGATATAATATTTGACATTCTGGTTTCTAGATCTATGGTTTTAGATCTGGATTTGGGTAGTTTCCCAATGTAGGTACTTTGACAGTATTCTAATGGTTTTTATAATAGATGACTCCTAGCATGGTGGTGTACCTGCAGGTGATGGAGTCACCCTCTCTAAAGGTGTCGTATAGACTAAAGGGGAGAGGGTTATGCATGATTGGCAGATCACTTGCTTAGGCAATTGAGTCAATCATGAGATGTCAAGTACCACACCAAATGTTGGTTTTGCACTAGATGCAATAAGTTTGTATTAATCCAATCCTGGAGAAACATAAGGAAGCGGTTTTAGAACATAAGTACATGTTCTACGGATTTGATGACGGCAGCCTCTTTCGGGAGACGGTTATCATTCCAGGCTTCAAAGGTGACATGGTTGACAGAGTGATTGTCAGAGTTATAGTTTTTCCCTCTGACGAAGAGGGACAGTATTATGGACAGGAGGTCCAAGAGGATACTGTGGGTGGCATGGTGCCGGATACTGATTAGGTTCAGTGATCGATACAGTCTAAGAAGTTTGGATTTGGAGTTCATTTATGAACTAGGTCCCATCAGATATCCAGAAATATTCTAAGACAGGTATTACTCGATTCGGGAGATGGCTTTCTCCGCGAACTTGAGATTTAGAGAGATATAGAAAGAAACTTCTAGGCGGATCCACTCACTAAGGCTATTTCTCGAACACAATAGTTTTACAAACGGGCTTTGTGATACTGATTAGTAGAGGAGTTGGGTGTTGGTTTCACACGGGCTGTGAGTATGCAACATCGCAATAATTAGCCTTGAGTGCAAGTGGGAGATTGTTGGAGATAGTGCCCTCATAGTCAATTATTGGATCGCAGGTACGTGATTGCAATGATTGCGGAGGACCTATACCGGTAGGACAGTCTTACTCAAGATGATAGTATGCTATCTGGTTTGTCTTTATCAGTCGTGTACATGTTCAGGTGACTGATTACATGTTACACTTCGATAGAGCCCTTAGGATCTTGCTTTACCACCAACAGTATGATGGCGATCATATACGTGAGAGTTGGATGGTTTATACGCATATCCTTAATTGTGGTCCCTAGTCGTGGGAGTTTCGAGACAGGGCATCGATACTCCGGAGTAGACTAGTGTATACAGTCGAGACCCCGACGAGGGGCGGTGGCCGGTCTCACAAGCCACTGGTGTCAGTTGGATCACCTGAGATGTATACATGTGCTCATTGGGTTATGAGTACACCGGACAGGACTCGCCGGGAATCTGCTAGTTAGTATTATATCTATCGTCAGATAGCAGTTCCCTGGTGACATGTGTACAGGTTAGTTCATCGACCTGAGGTCGTCATTTGTCTCGTGTGAGTTCCCACTGTGCTTTGATTTCTACCCTACCACGGCTCAAAGGAGTCGTGCAAACAGGTAGTTTTTGGGTACAGTCCCGAGCCATATGGAGGCACGTGAGCGGATCGGCAGGGGATTCGTCTCTCCCGGTATTGGGGGCGAGATCGTGCTGTGTCTAGGAGAGCCATTACACAAAGCCTACGGTCGTGGCAGGAGATTTACTGGTAGGTACTCCAGTAGTATCTCAGGGTGTTATTGGGCTTCACTCCGCCACGACTTATACTGCTATTGGGGGTCTGACGTTACTAGCCCCCTAGGCAGATATGCGATACTTATAGACGAACGGACCGGACTGTATATACATTGTCACTGTTAGGCTCAGTAGGGTTTTCCGGATGAGTGCGCTCATCGGCATCCCTTGAGGTCAGTCCATGGGCAGCCGTTACGCATTGCTAGTGCCGCTGACGGTTTGTGGTTAAACCCACTGCCAGGGTACTGACGAGTCATTAGAGTCCCCCACAGACAGTTTCCCAAGTTCGGGCGAAACGTTGTAGAGGCCGTATGGTTTTATGGCAGGGTTCGGAAAATGCACGTGCGTTTACGCACGTGTTATTTTTCGGTCAGATGATACTGGTCGGCTTTGATTTAAGCCGGATCCGAGTATTATATTGAGTAGGTATAATATCTTTGTCTCAGTTGCATTTGTATTCGGTCGTAATACAAATGCGGGTATATTTATACAGTTTCGGGGTTATCCTGAAAGTCATTTCAGGATCACTTTTGGAAGTTGCCAGTTTCCAGTTTTCTATCAGCCGTCTTTTAACATTCGGTTAAAGACGGATTTATCTTTTCTTGGATGAGAGTGAGTCATGCTTCTAGAAGGTTCTAGATGAGGTGACTAGGATTAATTGATGTTGTGTTTTCATTGGTTGCATTAAAAGCTTGATGAGGTGTATTAGTGATTCATGCTTTAGCATTAAAGCTTCTTGTTTTTTTAAGGATATTTTGAGTGAGAAGCTTTCTTTTGTGGTCACCCCCTTGACCTCTCCTACACTCACCTCCCTCCTATATATATGTGGCCGACCTTCCCCTCCCCTGATATGGTTCTTGCTTGATTAATTTTGTAGAAAAGATATGATAGTATTTATGGGTGCATGGAATTTCACAGTTCATTTCATTCCATCACCCGATTCCCTCGGCAACTTCATTAACCGATCGTCCACGGATATGGACGAAGTGAGACAAAGTCATCTACTCATTCTCTACATCATTCTTGGTCGTCTCTTTTAGCAAACTTGACGATCGAGTTGCCTCAAGTCAGAGGCGGGAGCCCGTTTAAAGAATCGTCGACGTGGTGCCACCTCGAGGAGGATATCAGAGATCGACGAGATCGGAGCAGCCGCAACGGAGCGTGGGATGATGGTTGAAGAACGAAGGACTCGGATCGTTCGGTATAACCTTTCTACACTCTTTACAGTTTGTTAGTTTAGCAATAATGGTAGATCCGGGTTAAAGTATACGATAGCGCCAGTTAAAAAGTTTTTGTTCCGCATTTGGCGTCTGTAGACTGCCGGGGCGCTAGCGTAGACTTACAACAGAGACAGTTTTCTACATACTGGCAGATTTTATGGGATAGCTGTATACAGTTTGAGTTCACATCGACAGGAGTACAGTTAGCACATGTTCGCACTCGTCCTCAATTATTGGATTGTATTCGAGAGACACAGCCTCAGATGCTCGTATATCGGAGATTATGGATTAGGTTAGGCAAGCAGTGAGTCGGAGTTCGTGATAGATGACCGTGGAGTATTATGTTTTGGGACTCATCTTTGTGTGCCAGAGTCGGATGGAATGAGACGTGAGATCTTAGAGGAGGCCTATCGATCAGCATACAGTACTCATCCTGGTTCCACCAAGATGTATCATGACTTGAAGGATGTTTATTGGTGGGAAAGAATGAAGAGGGACGTTGCAGAGGTTGTTTCGAGATGCTTGACTTGTCAGCAGGCCGAGCTCCAGAGGTCGGCAGGAGAATTGCAGCCCTTGCCCATTCCAGAGTGGAAATGGGAACAGATTTCCATGGATTTCGTTGTGGATCTATCCAGAACTAGCAGAGGGTATGATTCCATCTGGGTGATTGTTGATAGGTTGACAAAGGCGGCTCACTTTCTTCCGGTGAAGACGACGTATGGGTTTGCACAGTATGGTCAGATTTATATCGACGAGATTGTACGATTGCACGGAGTTCCGATGTGTATAGTATCCGATAGGGGTACCCAGTTCACCAGCAGGCTATGGCAGAAACTTCAAGAAGCTCTTGGTACACGATTGAGTTTTAGTAAAGCTTTTCACCCATAGACAGATGGTCAATCAGAGCGGACCATTCAAACTCTAGAGGATATGTAAGCCCATGGCTTATGTGCAAAAAGAAATGGCATATGAGCCATGGGATAGGCAAAATGCCATTTTGTAAAGCCCAAGGGGCTACATGTGAATATGTAAGCCTATATAAGACAACATGATGAAAATATTTAATAGACTTTTCATTCCCCTCAAAATCTAGGGTTTGTGCCTCTTTCCCCTTTCTGAAGGTTCTAAACCTTCTTCTTTCTTTTGAATTAAATCAAGAGTTTTACTCTTCCTTTTCCAAAACTAAATAGTTTTTCACCATAAAACCCACAAAAGGGAGCTCAGATCTCCTATCAGATCTCAAAAAGAAGAGATTTTTAAAATCTCACATCTCTTGATCTTCAAGATCCGGCCAACAGAGGAGGAAGAAGGAGGCCCATCTCCGAAAACCCCATTTTGGGGAAGATTCAGGGCTCCAAAGAAGAACCCCTTTCATCAACCTCTTTCCCCTTTCTTCCGGTGAAGACGACGTATGGGTTTGCACAGTATGGTCAGATTTATATCGACGAGATTGTACGATTGCACGGAGTTCCGATGTGTATAGTATCCGATAGGGGTACCCAGTTCACCAGCAGGCTATGGCAGAAACTTCAAGAAGCTCTTGGTACACGATTGAGATTTAGTAAAGCTTTTCACCCACAGAAAGATGGTCAATCAGAGCAGACCATTCAGACTCTAGAGGATATGCTTAGAACTTGCAGTCTTGGTTTTGGTGGTAGTTGGGATCGTCACTTACCTTTGATAGAATTCTTGTACAACAACAGTTTTCAGGAGATGATCCAGATGGCACCCTTGAAGCTTTGTATGGGAGGAAATGTCGATCCCCCGTTTGCTGGACGGAATTGAGCGAGAGTAGCAGTTTGGGACCGCAGATAGTACATGAGACTACGGAAAAGATTCACTTGATACAGGACCGAATGAGAGCGGCCCAGTGCACACAGAAATCATATGCAGATCGACGACGTCGTAGACTCGAATTTCAGGTGGGAGATCATGTGTTTCTTCGTGTATCTCCGATGAAAGGTGTGATGCGTTTCGGGAAAAAGGAGAAGCTCAGCCCCAGATATGTCGAACCTTACGAGATTCTGGAAAGAGTGGGTGCTGTAGCTTATCGTTTAGCACTTCCACTAAGTTTTTCCGATGTGCATCCGGTGTTTCACGTGTCTTTGCTTCGCAAGTATCTTCACGATCCTTCTCATGCGATCCAGCATCAGACCTTACAGCTTGAGCCGGATTTATCTTACACAGTGCAACCTGTAGCTATTCTAGACCAGCAGGCAAAGAAACCGAGATCAAGGGTACTTCCATCTGTAAAGGTTCTTTGGCGAGGAACGAATCGCGAGGAGATTACTTGGAAAACCGAGGATGCGATGCGAAAGAAATTTCCACATCTTTTTGAAGGTTCGTCTTGTTAAGTTTTAAATTCGGGGACCGAATTTTCTTAAGGGGGAATATTGTAACATTTTGAAAATTTAGAAATAAATAAAATTAATGAATTAAATAATAAAATGCCAATTTAAAAAGTTATTAAAACAAAATAGGACATTTTCATAAGTAGTAGGTGAAACAAATTAAATTGAAATTTTAGTATGTAACATTAATCAATTACAAGGGTTTTAATGATAAATTTAGCTTCATTTTAAGAAAATAATGTTTATATAATAACATAGGTAGTGAAGGGTCTTTTTGTAAAAATTTAGGAAAAAGTGCAAATTTGGAAATGTTGAGGGTATATGTGAAAAAGGGGTAAGAAATGTTTTAGCTCAGAAAATCCTCAAAATACCACTAATATTGGATTAATCTTGCACATCCACCTCATTCTTGCATGAAAATCCCACCTTTTCTCCTTGCTACACCACCTCCTTGCATGAGAGTGGCACACCCTTGTTGGTGACACCTCTTCCTACACCTCACTCTTCCCTCTTCCATATATATAAGGTGTTTAGATCAATTAATCCAATAAAATTTCTGAAATTTCGAAACCTAAAAGAAAGAAAATACTTAGAACTCACAAAAAGAAACAAAAGAAAAGAGAAGTGAAGAAGAAGAACTAGGCTAAGGATTTCCACCATCAAGCTAGGAGCTAAGGACTTGGATTTCTTGGAGGAAGCTTTTCAATCATCTCAGTAGGTATAATCTCTAAACACAGTAAGATCAAGTTCTGTAATTGTAAAATTTAGAAATCGAATATCGTATTTTTGGTAAAACTTAGCTCTACAGTAATCTGCTATTAGTCAGAGTAAAATCAACTTAACCAAACAATGCCTAAATATTGTATGTTGGACCTAGAACAAACCCTAGAAGCATGAACCAAGGGGCTCGGATTTGGGCCGGTGACCTATAGGAGAATTCCGGCGTCGTCGGATTTTTTATGGACTTTGGGGTTTTGGGTTTTTGGGTAGGTCTCTGTATCATTGTTAGGATATTTTGGTATTATTTAAAATAGATAATTTAACTGTATATAAAATCTGGGAACTAATATCGGAAAAGGAATCAAAGTTCTAAAATACGACACGGGTAAATCGTAACGCGTTCTGTTTTTTGTTACGAAACAATGTTGGGTTAAATTCCAGTTAAGATAGCTGTTAGATAGTTGCTATAATCGTACGTAGTGTAATTAGTACGTACAACTTGTGTTTTCTTGTTTTCACCGTATCGGAATGTAGCCGTTTCTTATGTAAGTTAAATTCAATGTTAGATTTGAGCGTGGGAACTTCGGAGGCTGCAAGGAAAGGAAAGGGATTGGAAATTTCTGAGTAGTTATGATGTATTTTGGTGAGTAGACTAAACATCTACCAGGGGATCTTGTAAAGATGGCGTGATACGCCCGTAGTTAGATTTAAATTCAAGTTTTGTTTTTTTGTATGTTAAATTTATCATATGCATTCTTAAATCTACATATATACTTTTATGATTAATACTTGTTAGAACACTGCACCATTATCGACGAGTTATGCCGCACATGCACATATCTACATGTTACACTACACCTCGTCGATATTAACATGTCACTTCACACTTAGAAATTATTCTGTTAAAAATGATTCTTATCATACATTAAGTATCAATAGTCGTAGTAATTAGCATATATGACATCATATTTCGTATTCCAGTATTAGTAGTTGATATAAGAGACATTTGTATTATTGAGGATTTATGGTTTTAAGTTTTTATATACTATTACGAAAAATCGGTGATTTTCATGATTATGTGTCACGTCCACCATGAAATGTCGTTTTTATGATTTGGTTTTATTCTGGACCGAGTCTGGGGGTATACGGTTACGGATTTATAATTTTATCCAGACTGGGTCGGTGGGGATACAGTTGGATACATGGTGGACCCGGTCGAGACCGAGGGGCAGGATAGTCGCACTTTAGGCGGGGAGCCTAACGAGGATACTCGATTCCGGAGACAGTTATGAAACACGACGGATATCTAGATGATACCGACCGGTGTTATCGATTTCAGGATCGTTCGAGAAATGATGCCTGATGAAATACCGAAGATTTGTGTCGATGTTAGGCACGGAGAAAAATGAATATGATTTGGAAAATAATTGATGAGATTTCAGTTTTGATTCATATATGGAGTATTACATATTCATTCCTCCACTCGTTATCATGTATCGCATTCACTATTGTTGAAATTAATTCTAGTTCGTCATATTTATATTATCAGCCATTATATGTTAGTTATATTCACTGAGTTGGTAACTCATCCCCGTTGTGCCACCGTTCCTTGCAGGGGTAAAGTAGACGGTTAGCCGCGGTACAGATCCACTTATCAGCTTTTATGGCATCATTTGCTAGGTGGGTTACCTATGTAGTAACCTTCGCTTTTAGTATTGTATATTGAATCTATAATATCTCCATCAGACCCTGTATAATGACTTAGAACGATATATGGTTATATGTATATTATTTTGACAGATGAGATCGTTTAGTTATATGAAATGATATTTCTTTTACTTATGTCTGAGATTCTTATTGATGCCGTATAAAGTTATATAATTATTTCCGCTGTTGGCACTGTCGATCCCAACTAGGGATGCAACTAAATTAAACACTTTATAACTGTTTTTATTATAACTACAATAGGAAATTACTGTTAAGATCTTAAATACTTAAAATCTGTGATTTTACTTAAATAAATTAAATTTTTCATAAAATTCCGCAAAAAGGGATTTTGATCTTGGTTTTTGGCTTACTCATGTTGTGTAGTTATCTTTAGATATTATACAATCTAAGTGCCGGTTACATCCATACTTTGAGTCGTGACAGTTTTAAATTTAGAATTTTTATCTTCCTTAATAGGAAACTAGGTCTTATTTTTCACTCCTCCTTTTACTTGTTCTTATTTCATACAAACTTTCGTGAACGTGCAATAGTCTTCATCATAGGATAAAACCTTCATATCTCCGTTAAAAATATTTTTATAAAAACCTGTCTTTTGTCCCAGAAGACGTTAACGAGACGAGAATTGAAACCCCGTGTTTTTGGGCATCAGCCTAATTTCCCTAACCAAGCAAGGCTTTCGCACTAGCGCGCTCATCCGTTTACCCTGTGGGTGCTATAGTAGGAGGCTTTCTGTCATCATGGACGTTGTTTAAGGGGGGGGAGCTATCTGTTTGCAAATCTACAAAAGCATATCTTTCACTGAATCCTGATTCCCGTTTGAAAGATGATCTGAGGTGAAGGGCCCATCTGAGCAAGAAGCCGATCCAGTGCAAGTTCCACTGTACGCTAGATTCTCACACAAAGAACCGTTAGGAATTTTAACTCGGAGAGAACACTTGTCTAACTTTGTTTTAATTTGGACTTTCTAGGTTTCTTAGCGAGCTTTGGGCCAATGCTCCCAAACCAGTTGGTTTTAGGGCATTAGGTGTAGAGACACCCCGGCGGACTTAATTGCTCAAGTTACCTAGGCCCTAAAACAAAAGACCAATTTTAGCGTGAAAATCATAACGATTTAATGCGAACAGAGATATAACCAGTTGTTCAATTATTTTTAGGATAAAAGACGTGTTTAGTGGATCATGTGTGTAATCATTTCAATCAAGTTCCAGATGGGTTATTTTTCAGAATTAGTTCCTATTAAGGTATCTATAATATCCCTTCATATCCACTTCACTTTCGAAACTATTCTTGATATTTACTTATTTCAGAACAAACCTATTTGATCCTCAAAAATTAGTTTATCAATTTAAAAGTTTTCAGACATATTGGACTTGTTATCTAATTTTCAAAACTCACGACACGTGTAGTGTGATGTAAATACGTATATTAGCTATAGTTAAACTCAATGGAGGGTTCTCTTTCAGGTTTTTAAAATCTAAAAATAGAATTTAGTTGTTCCTATCTGATCAACAAAACCGTCGAAATATCGAATCTATGTTCTTTACTAGCTAACTTGAAGACAAAGTTTTTATATTTTTGTATTTTTTTTCGATTTTTATCGGTGTAGGGTGTTTTTCGTCACCCCATTGAGATGGGAATGCGCGCACGCTTGTCAGTCGTACTACAGATTCCCCCTGCCTAGGTTAGGCGAGGGTTTATTGATTGTGGGGATCCGAATCTCCGGCAGCCGCGGACTAAACTGCCATTAATTACCCCTCGCCTTTGGGGCAAGGGAACCTCTGATTAACGGGTTAAACTGGTCATGCGAACTCAATGTGCAGTGTTGTGTTTTGGAAGGGTTTTGGATGTATCGGGGGCCCCGCAGAGTTTTTACGGGGGTCTCGCTACCCGGATAGCGGGCTGGGGGTCAAGGGGGCTAGCAGCCCCCTTGCGGGGTGCGGGGCAGTGCCCCGACCCAAATTTTTTTAAGAGGGACGGTGTTGTAGAGTATGTGTTTGTGTGTGTACATACATACATACATACACACACACACACACACACACACACACACACACACACATATATATATATATAAAGGGAAAGGGCATCCAAAGGATGCGTGAGGGCCAGCGTCTCGCGTGTCTAACACGCGAGCGCTGGGCGCTTAGTCGCTGACGCACCATGTGCCCGGCACGTGGGCGCAGGGCGCTAGCGCACCACGTGCCCGGCACGTGGGCGCTGGGCGCTTGAGCGCTCGAGCGCTAGCGCACCACGTGCCCGGCACGTGGGCGCTTGGGCGCCGGCGAGAAAAAGAGGCTTTTAGTCCCAGAAATAGGATTTAAAATCCCAAAAGAGGATTTAGAGTGGAGTTAAACTCCTAAGATGTTTTGGAGTTGATGAAAGGGGTTCTTCTTTGGATCCCTGGATCTTCCCCAAAATAGGGTTTTCGGAGATGGGCCTCCTTCTTCCTTCTCTGTTGGCCGGATTTTAAAGATCAAGAGATGTGAGATTTTAAAAATCTCTTCTTTTTTAGATCTGATGGGAGATCTGAGCTCCCTTTTGTGGGTTTTATGGTGAAAAACTATTTAGTTTTGAAAAAGGAAGAGTAAATCTTGATTTAATTCAAAAGAAAGAAGAAGGTTTAGAACCTTCAGAAAGGGGAAAGAGGCACAAACCCTAGATTTTGAGGGGAATGAAAAGTCTATTAGATATTTTCATCATGTTACCTTATATAGGCTTACATATTCACATATAGCCCCTTGGGCTTTACAAAATGACATTTTGCCCATCCCATGGCTCATGTGCCATTTCTTTTTACACATAAGCCACGGGCTTACAAAAAATTGGCTTTATGCCCATTTTGCATACATTCATGCACAAAAAATTACATCAAAATTATTTGTTACATAATTTTTATTTTGATATGGCGGAAGGCTGGCCGCGGGGCTCGACTTGGGCACAGGCCCACTTGACCTGGGCTTGGGCCCACCTAGCTTTGGGTTGACCTTGACTTTGACTTGGTCAACCGGGGTGCAAATTTTGACCCCAACAAAGTGCCCCCCATCAATGATGCACACCACGCATATGAGTTGTGTGCATGAAATTGATGGATCTTGAAGTTAGACTTCGAAGTGGAACATCATTCCAGGGGCGGAGCAACCCTCGGGGAGCATGGTCCCCGGGGATCGGAGCATCATTCCGAAGAGCGGAGCATAATTCCAGGGTCGGAGCATCATTCCGAAGAGCGGAGCATGATTCCAGGGATCAGAGCATCATTCCGAAGAGTGGAGCATGATTCCAGGGATCGGAGCATCATTCCGATGAGCGGAGCATGATTCCAGGGATCGGAGCATCATTCCGAAGAGCGGAGCATGATTCCAGGGATCGGAGCATCATTCCGATGAGCGGAGCATCATTCCAGGGGATCGGAGCATCATTCTAAAGAGCGGAGCATGATTCCACGGATCAGAGCATCATTCCGATGAGCGGAGCATGATTCCAGGGATCGGAGCATCATTCCAAAGAGCGGAGCATGATTCCAGGGGATCGGAGCATCATTCTGAAGAGCGGAGCATGATTCCAGGGATCGGAGAATAATTCCGAAGAACGGAGCATGATTCCAGGGGATCGGAGCATCATTCCGAAGAGCGGAGTATGTTTCCAGGGATCGGAGCATCATTCCGATGAGCGGAGCATGATTCCAGGGGATCAGAGCATCATTCTGAAGAGTGGAGCATGATTCTAAGGATCGGAGCATCATTCCGATGAGTGGAACATGATTCCAGGGGATCGGAGCATCATTTCGAAGAGCGGAGCATGATTCCATGGATCGGAGAATAATTCCGAAGAACGGAGCATGATTCCAGGGGATCGGAGTATCATTCCGAAGAGCGGCAGGCATTCTGACCGAAGCATAATTTTGATGCAGAGGTTGATTCCCAGGCGAAGCATAATTCCGACAGGGAAGGCAAATACTCCGAGGCGAAGCATGATTTTGACACGGTGTACGTTCTGAGACGGAGCATGATTCCGGCACGGAGCTTGTTGGCTGACATGATTCCGGGACGAAGCATAATTTCGACAGGGAAGGCAGGTACACTAAGGCGAAGCATCATTTCGACACGGGGTGCATTCTGAGACGAAGCATGATTCCGACACAAAGCTTGCTGGTTGATTTGATTCCGAGGCGGAGCATAATTCCGACGAGGAGGTTGTTGGTTGATTCCGTGCCGAAGCATAATTCCGACAGGGAAGATAGATACACCGAGGCGAAGCATCATTTTGACACGGGGTGGATTCTGAGACGAAGCATGATTCCGACACAGAGCTTGCTGGTTGATTTGATTTCGAGGCGAAGCATAATTCCGACGAGGAGGTCGTTGGTTGATTCCGAGCTGAAGCATAATTCCAACAGGGAAGGAAGATACACCGAGGAGAAGCTTGATTTCGACGAGGGGTATACTCTGAGACGATGTATGACTCTGACGCAGAGCTGGTTGGTTGATTTGATTCCGCGGCGGAGCATAATTCCGGCAGGGAAGGTAGATATCCCGAGGCGAAGCATGATTTTGATACGGGGTAAATTCTGGGACGGAGCATGATTCCGCCGCAGAGGTTGTTGGTTTGATTTGATTTGGGTTGATATCAGCATCGCTATATTGGATATGGTACCAGAAGCGAATCATCATTTGCCATGACAGGATTTGGGGATTTTGGTTTTTGTTTGGCATCAGCATCGCTACAATGGAATATGGTACCAGGAGCGAATCATCATTTGCGTCGAGAGGATTTGGGAATTGATGGCTTGGGAGACAGGTTTGGATCCCTATCACCTAAGGCTTTTCAATTTTATGGGCCGTAAGGGTCCCATAAAAGCATTTTCTCCCTACGAGTCGAAAGGATCTCGTAGTTGTATTTTCTCCTTAGGAGTCGTGGGGACTCCTAAGTATGTTGCTCCTTTGTGAGTCGTAAGGAACTCACATGGGAATTTTCTCCTCACAAAGTCGAGAGGACTTTGCGAGTGCATTTCATCTCTTTTTTATGAGTTTGCGCCCTTTCGGGTTTTCACAAATTCGCTGGCAGTCCTGCAGTTTTTACTCACGGAGCCCTTTCGGGTTTCATCCGTGCCCATTTTGCTTGTGGACATACCAATTTTTTTTTGACTTTGAATATGGTCTCACCGGTAGGACTCGGGAGAGATTGGGATTGTTTTACGCCCGTGGATTGTATACGGTTTTGCAGGATGTATGATCCAGACCGTAGGGCCGGAAACATTTCGGGACTTTGTCGGCATCTGCATCGCTGCACTAGAATATGGTACCAGGAGCGACTCATCATTCGCCATTGGGATTTGGAATTTGGTTGGCGTCTGCATCGCTGCATTGGAATATGGTATCAGGAGCAACTCATCATTCGCCATTGGGGTATGAGATTTGGAATTTGGTTGGCGTCTGCATCACTGCACTGGAATATGGTACCAGGAGCGACTCATCATTCGCCACTTGGGGTATGGGGTGTGGAATTTGGTTGGTGTTTGCATCGCTGCACTGGAATATGGTACCATGAGTGACTCATCATTCGCCATTGGGGTATGAGATTTGGAATTTGGTTGGCGTCTGCATCGCTGCACTGGAATATGGTACCAGGAGCGACTCATCATTCGCCTTTTTTTGCCGCGATTGCTCTATCATTTCTGCTTTTCTTATCGCGGAGGTCGCGATTGCCCTATCATTTCGGCTTTATTCGCGGTCGCCCCATCATTTCGGCTTTATTTTCATTTTTATTTTTACTCGCTGATTTTTATTGCGAGTTGCCCCATCATTTCGGCTTTTTATTATTATATTTTTTTTACTTACACTTTTTTTTACACATTTTTTATTTACACACACATTTTTTTACATTCCCAGTTTAACGACTTAAAGGTCGAATGTTCCCAGTTTAGTGACGTGGTGGTCGATTGTTTTCAGAGAAAGGCAGATGTCTGAGAGAATCAGTTTCATGAAGAACTTCGGTCTCCGTTTGTATAAAATTGGCGGTTGCGACTTGACTATTTGTTAACACGCCTTTGGACAGTTCTATCTCTCCTGCCTGTTGGATATATGTATGCCCTAGAGGCCATTATGAGATAGTGTATGTACTGATGTGTGTATATATATATATATATATATATATATATATATATTCGGGAGACAGTCTTGCTCAAAATGATAGTATGCTATCTGGTTTTACTTTATCGTATGTTCACCTGATCATGTTTATATTCATTTGGTACATGTTGATAAAGCCCTAAGGATATTGGCTTAACTACTGGAATTATGATGCGGATCATACTAGTGGGACATCTGTAGTTTATAAGCATATCCTTGAAATGTTCCTAGTCGTAGGTATATCGAGACAGGGCATCGATATTCCAGCTTAGACTAGCGTATACCATTCTTGTTCCATGTGATGGGCGATGGATGATCCCATATCCGTCTGGTGTGTTGACACCGAAGATAGTATACGGGTGCTCAGTGAGACTGGGTACACTGAACGGACTCACCGAGAACTCCTATATGGTATTATATCATACGTCAGATAGCAGTTCTCAGGTGACACTGGTACAGGTTAGTCTGTAGACCCGAGATCGTCATAGAGTCTTGTGTGTCCTCCCACTGTACTTTGATCTCCACCCTACTGCGGCTCTACTGAGTCGTACAAACAGGTGGATTTTGGGTATAGTCTCGAGGCATGTGGAGGCAGTGAGCGATAGGAGGGGTTTCGTCTCTCCCGGTATTGGGGGTTGATGCTGTGCTGTGCACGATTGGCTATAACGGGAAGTCCCTGGCCAGGGCTGCTGAGATATTACTGATAAGTGTTATCAGTAAGTTTCTCGATCTGTTATAGACCACATACCGGCATGACTTATTGAGTTATTGGGGTCGACGATTCCATCCCTAGACTCGATATGCAGCATATCTGACGAAGAGACCGGACTGTACGGTTAGTGTTGCCGGATGGATTGACAGGAGTTTTGACAGGTTCGCTTGTTCTTATTCTGATCGCTCAATACCCGGGTGGCCGTTACGTTTAGCTGACCGCTTGCGGCCTGTAGGTGTTTGATATGATCATCATCTACTGCTGGCGTATTGACGAGTCTTAGAGTCCCACATAGAAGTTTCTTGGCTCTGGCGAAACGAAGTGGTGCACATATGAGATATGCGCGGAGCCTCGATTAAAGACTAGTATATGATACTGTATTTTAATCGGGCATTTAATATTAGTCGGGTCATATGAGATATGATGGATTTATTAAATCAAGTGTTGATTTAATATTGGCTTTTATATTATTTATTTAAAACCTTTTCTTCTTATGGATACATGGATGTATATGTACATGATGATGTGCACACATACATACATACATGAAATGTATCATGGTTGATGATACAAAGAGGAAGGCAATATAAGAATCATATTGTAGATAAGATAATGTTTGGATTTTTCATTAAAGATTAAAGGCAAAAGAAATAGTTAATGAGTCATTGCTTCCACACTCATCTACACATTTCTTTAACTCAACCATAGTTTCCATTCCTTTTGCCTTTTAACCTTAAATGAAATATCTAGATTTTTCTTTCTACTATGGTTAAAGTTATGATAAGATCTCTCTCTCTCTCTCTTATTTTCTTTTTACATTATCATTATCTTAGAAAAAGAAAAGAGTGAGACTTCTTCTTCTTCCTCAAACCCTAGCTCTCTTTTAATGGTTAAAAAGAGTTAGAAAAAGAAAAGAAAAGGCAATAAATAAGAATAGCAACCACTTCATCATCCTACACAACCTTAGCCATCTTGTGTAGGGTGTTGTGCTTCAAGGATTTCCAAAGATCGTAGGAAGCATCAAGCTTAGGGCAAAGTGCTTCGGGTGGATCGTCGTGGACGAGGAGTTGATCAAGTGAACCTTTGCAAAGCCTAGGAGTCTTCCAAAGTGAACTACAAAGGTTGTAGTTTCAACACTTAGCATAACATAAACTTTATTTGTTGATACTATTAATAGTCACTTCATGAATTCTAGTTCGATTCTTTGTATAGTTTGCTTAGCACCTCAAAATTTTATTGTTATAGCATGTATGATGCTTCTAAACCCTAATAGAGGTGTTAAGGAAACCCTACAGTGGTATCAGAGCTAAGCTAGAGCTTTGTGGTAACCTAAACGACGTTGAAAACATCGAACGGACGAAAAACGACACCCGGGGGGTGCTCTCTGGAAATTTTTTCAAAACCTGGAATTTTTCAAATTAAAAATATGTAAAAAACAGAGCAGGAAATTGTATGGACCCACAAGAAAAACGATGCCCTAATTCAACTATACGGCCGCGGAACCGCGGCCAAGAGTGACTTGGTTGCGGCGGTTCCGCGGTGGTATAGGTGATTTATGGGCCGTATTTTCTTGTGCTGGCCCGTATGTGTTTGCTGGTGTTACTGGTATTTTTAGAATCTGCTCAGGTGTTGAGCTTTCAGAGCAGTTTCTGGTTGTCTAAATCGTTTGATCGGATGTTTCAACGTCGCTTAGTTTAATAGTAGTATGTGTTATAATAATTGAAATCTACAAATTTGTTTGTTGCGTGTAAATCTAGCAGTTCGGTCTCGGGATTAACGGAAATCTTGTTGAATTATCCGGTTTGTTTTGAAAAGGTGTTTTCTTGAATGAGACCCAAATGCGAGCTTTACATTGTTTAGGCATGAAATCTTGTATATGTGATATTCCGGATTTGTGTTGTCTAAAGGCGGTTAAAGATTCCAATTGTTGTATTTTTCCATTTTATTTCTCTGTGTCGATGAGATTTGATATGCAGGATTGTCGCAATGAATAGCCGGGGGTTTTTCTTTTTATGTGAGATGAGAGTATTCTTTCAATTCATGTAATATTAATTTGTATGTAATATTCTTTTATTTGGGGCACTTCCGGGGTGAGGTTGTTGTCACCAGTGTTGTATATTATTTACTTTTCCGCATTAGGATAGACCCAAGGTGGAGGGCACAAGTGACCGGGTTCTTGGGTTCAGTGGGAGGCCATCTCGAGGAGTCGAGACCGGGTCTCCTAAACTCCAGAATTGGTAGGGTCGCTTGCTGCTCTCGTAGGGGTCTAGGGATGCGGGCTTGGCTATTCATCACGACCGTGGAATCCGTATTTTTATTGCTGGCTAAATATAAAATACGGACCTCCCAGATATCCTTTATGTGCTTCTGCTGCTTTTATTATCTGATGTGATCTTTTAATGCATATCTGAGATGAATGAAATATTATATATGATATATTTTAAATGTTACTTATGTTTTACACCTGCACTAGCCCCGTCCCGGTATGCCGTTAGTTAAGTAACCTAACGGTGCATATCAAGACACTGTGAAGAATGCGAGTGGCATAAGTGTACGTTATATTTTCGTTTCTCTCTGTAATGGCTTAGGATTTAAATGATGGGACTACATTAATGAGATTAATGTAAAAGATAAATGAACCTAAAAAGATGTTGTAGAATCAGATTTAAAACACACTCGGCCTTTTTGTAAGAAAAAAGCAAGTTTCAAAATGCGGAGCTTAAGCCACTCCTTTTAAACCCATTAGATTCTACAACGATATCAAGTTCAAAGCGTCAAAAGTTTTCTTAAAAACTATCCGCAACCCTCCGTCATTTTAGGAAGTAGAGTACTTAGTATTCGTGCTGCGTATTTTGACTTTAGTTAAGGCGCAGTGTACGGTAGCTGAGTGATGTCTTCCTACACTGCATATGATGCAGATTAGTTAGGACATTCATATGATTATGTTGACTTTAGTTAAGGGTCATATGAGTGGGTCTAGTTAATCACGAAATGACGGGAAGAACTTGACTAGTACTTATGATATGTTGACTTTAGTTAAGGTCATAAGTAATAGGGGTAAAAATCATATCGGGAATTTCAAGAGTTGAAAATTACAATGAGATTGTATACCTACTATATGATAATAGGATCCCGATCCCACTGCGAGCAAATGTTGCTCCCGGGAGAATTTTGCACTTTACAATTAGCTGACTCGGTAGGTGTCTAGAAAGGTGCTAAATGGGGCTACGCCTCTGGGAAGACGAGGTTTACTTTAATTAGGTCCGTGCGAAAGCACGGGGAACCACCCTCAAGTACCGGCACTGGCCTGGCTGAGAGGTTGGCGAAGTTGTAGAATGTAATTAATCCCGGCTAGTTTTCTTTTTAAAAGGTTTTAAAGAAAATTTGATAAAAACAGTGGGAGACATCGATTAGACAAGATAATAACCAATCTGATCTTTGCAAGAGCATTCGCTAAGTGTATTCTTTTCTCTCTCTTAATGGCAGATACCCATGACAGGACTTAAGCTTCTATTAGATAAAAACAAGCTGAATGGGACCAACTATAAAGACTGGCTGAGGAATTTAAACATAGCCTTGACTTATGATAAAGTATCTAATGTCCTTACAGCTCCAGCCTTGTCCCCCCTAGGTCCTAAACCTTCAGTTGCGGATATAGAAGTCCACAAGACATGGGACGTTGACTGTGCCACGGCAAAATGCCTCACGCTTGCATCGATAGATAACACACATCAGAAGCAGCACGAGAATATGGACGTACAAGCCATATTCCTCCATACAAAAGAGTTGTATGGAGAGCAATCCCGCGTATTACGATACGAAGCGTCTGAGAAATTGTTTCAGATGCGCATGACCGCTGGCACAACAGTACAAGACCATGTTCTGAAAATGATAGCTCTCATAGAAGAGCTTGAGGACCTTGGGTGGACAATGGACAACGAACAGTATACAGATATTATTCTACAGTCTCTCCCCTCCACCTTTGCTCAGTTCATCGTTAACTTCAACATGCACAACATGGAGAAGGAACTGCCTGAACTCCTTAATATGTTAAGGAGTGCAGAGAGCACACTGAAGTCAGTGAAGACTCCCGTTATATCTGTTGGGCAATCCTCCTCATCTTACCCAAAGGTTAAGGCTAAGGGAAAGATGAAGAATAAACCCACCAAACCTAAGGGTGGAGTCAAAAAGGTGAAGGGAAAAGGCAAGTCCAAGGTTGGGGCATCAAAGAAAGGTGAATGTTTCCATTGCAAGAAGACGGGACACTGGAAGAGGAACTGTATTGAGTACCTAGCACTCAAGAAGAAGCATGTTGATGCTTCAGCTTCAGGTGTGTTCGTAATTGAAAACTGTTTTTCTATTAATTCTGCATCCTGGGTATTGGATACCGGTTCGGGTTCTCATATTTGCAATTCTGTGCAGGCGTTGAGAAATAGCAGAGTTCTGAAGATAGGTGATCATACTCTCCAAGTTGGAAATGGTTCCAATGTAAATGCAGTTTCAGTAGGAGAGTATCACCTAGGTTTGCCTTCGGGTTGTATATTGGTTTTGAACCCGTGTTATTTTGTACCAAGTATGCTTTGTACTATTATATCAGTTTCCTTGTTAGACAATGAAGGGTATCATTTTGCTGTGCAACACAATGTTATGAACATTAGACTGAATCAAGAGTTGATTGGTTGTGGTACATTAAATAACGGGATATACGTCCTTAATCAACACACAGTTTTCAACGTACAACACAAAAATAAAAGAAAATTTTCAGAGATAAATGAAGCTTTTCTTTGGCATTGTAGACTTGGTCATATTAATGAAACAAGACTAAACAAGCTTCATAAAGATGGATATTTAAATTCATTTGAGTATAAATCTTATGCAACTTGCAAGTCTTGTATCAAAGGTAAAATGACCAAAACCCCGTTTACAGGACACGGAGAAAGAGCTACTGAGCTCCTAGGCCTCATACATAGTGATGTATGCGGACCAATGTCTACACATGCAAGAGGTGGTTTTTCATACTTCATAACTTTTACTGATGATTTCTCAAGATTTGGTCATGTATATTTGATAAAACATAAATCTGAAGCTTTCGAGAAATTCAAGGAGTATAAACATGAAGTAGAAAACCAAACAGGAAAGAGTATCAAGATACTTCGATCGGATCGAGGTGGAGAGTACTTTAGTACAGAGTTCTTAGACTTCCTAAAAGAGAATGGGATTCTCTCTCAGCGCACTCCACCTTACACACCACAGCACAACGGTGTGTCAGAACGAAGGAACCGTACCCTATTAGATATGGTACGATCCATGATGAGTGATGCTGAGTTACCTCTCTCGTTTTGGGGGCATGCATTGGAAACAACAGCTTTTCTGTTAAACAAAGTTCCAACCAAAACCGTGTCTACCACTCCATATAAGATATGGCATGGGAAGAAACCATCTCTTAAAAGAGTTAAGATTTGGGGTTGTCCGGCTTTTGTTAAAAAGCAGAATCCAGACAAACTCGAGACACGATCAGTCAAATGTATATTTGTAGGATATCCTAAACATTCGTTTGGGCATCTTTTTTACCACAAAGAGGAACAAAAAGTGTTTGTTTCTCAGTATGCCACCTTTTTAGAAGATGAGATTTTTTCAAACAATACAAATGGCAATGTGGTAAATCTAGAAGAAGTTCTAGAAACACAAGTTACAAATGACAACTTGGCTGAACCTGAAGTTATAACAGAATCTAATGAACCTCAGCCACTCCGTAGATCTGGCAGGATTTCTCGCCCACCGGAGAGATACTACGGTTTTCTCGTTGATGGTGATAGAGAAGATTGCATCATGGATGATGATGATCCTTCCAGTTTTCATCAGGCTATCACGAGTGGTGACTCTGTGAATTGGTTGGATGCCATGAGATCCGAGATGGAGTCCATGTACACCAACAAAGTATGGACTTTGGAAGATGTACCCTCCAGGATAAAACCTGTGGGATGCAAATGGATCTTTAAAAGAAAGATCGGTATAGATGGACAGGTAGAGACCTATAAGGCAAGGTTGGTAGTGAAAGGTTTTCGTCAAAGACCAGGCTTGGACTATGACGAGACTTTCTCTCCGGTAGCCATGTTTAAATCCATTCGGATCCTACTCGCTATTGCTGCTCACTACGACTATGAAATCTGGCAGATGGACGTTAAAATTGCATTCCTAAATGGTGATTTAGAGGAATGCGTTTATATGGATCAACCAGAGGGATTCATTGATAGTGGGAGCAGCGGTAAAGCATGTAAGTTACTTAAATCCATTTATGGATTAAAGCAGGCATCACGGAGTTGGAACATCTGTTTTGATGATGCTATCAAAGAGTTTGATTTCATCAAAAATCCAGATGAACCTTGTGTTTATAAGAAGACTGTAGGAAGAAATGTCGCAATCCTCGTATTGTACGTAGATGACATACTTCTGATAGGAAATGACATTCCTATGCTACAGTCGGTCAAATCATTCTTATCACAAAGGTTCTCCATGAAGGACCTGGGAGATGCCACATACATATTGGGTATACGGATCTATAGGGATAGATCCAAACGGTTATTGGGATTGTCCCAAACCAAGTACATTAACACCATCCTAAAGAGGTTTAGTATGGAAGACTCCAAGCGGGGTGCCTTACCCGCTTGCCATGGAGTCACTCTCTCAAAAGACGATTGCCCAAAGTCTGATATAGAGAGAGCTCGCATGAGCATTATTCCCTATGCTTCGGCAGTAGGATCGATAATGTATGCGATGTTATGTACAGGCCCTGATGTTGCTTATGCACTTAGTGTAGTAAGCAGGTATCAATCTAACCCAGGGGAGAATCACTGGATTGCTGTAAAGAACATTCTTAAGTACTTGCGAAGGACTAAAGAATTGTTCTTGGTGTATGGTAATGGGGATCTCCAAATGGAGGCCTTTACCGATTCGAGCTTCCAGAGTGACAAGGATGACAACAAGTCTATCTCAGGGTTTGCATTTACCCTCAATGGAGGGACGGTGAGTTGGAAGAGTTCCAAACAGGATACCGTTGTGGACTCAACGATGGAAGCTGAATATATTGCTGCAAATGATGCTGCCAAGGAAGCCGTCTGGATGAGAAAGTTCATCGCGGAGCTAGGAGTAGTTCCAACCATTATTGATCCAATACCTCTGTATTGTGACAATAATGGGGCTATGGCGTTGTCCAAAGAGCCCAGGTCCCATCAGAAGTCCAGACACATCCTGAGGCGATATCATGTGATCCGGAAGATAGTTGATCGCCGCGAGATCGAGATTAAGAGAGTAGACACAAAGAACAACGCTGCGGATCCATTCACGAAGGCCCTCCCTCAGCCGCAGCATGAGCGACTTTTTGAGATGTTAGGTATGAGATATGCCAATAACTGGCCTTAGTGCAAGTGGGAGATTGTTGGATATATGTATGCCCTAGAGGCCATTATGAGATAGTGTATGTACTGATGTGTATATATATATATATATATATATATATATATATATATATATATATATATATATATATATATATATATATATATATATATTCGGGAGACAGTCTTGCTCAAAATGATAGTATGCTATCTGGTTTTACTTTATCGTATGTTCACTTGATCATGTTTATATTCATTTGGTACATGTTGATAAAGCCCTAAGGATATTGGCTTAACTACTGGAATTATGATGCGGATCATACTAGTGGGACATCTGTAGTTTATAAGCATATCCTTGAAATGTTCCTAGTCGTAGGTATATCGAGACAGGGCATCGATATTCCAGCTTAGACTAGCGTATACCATTCTTGTTCCATGTGATGGGCGATGGATGATCCCATATCCGTCTGGTGTGTTGACACCGAAGATAGTATACGGGTGCTCAGTGAGACTGGGTACACTGAACGGACTCACCGAGAACTCCTATATGGTATTATATCATACGTCGGATAGCAGTTCTCAGGTGACACTGGTACAGGTTAGTCTGTAGACCCGAGATCGTCATAGAGTCTTGTGTGTCCTCCCACTGTACTTTGATCTCCACCCTACTGCGGCTCTACTGAGTCGTACAAACAGGTGGATTTTGGGTATAGTCTCGAGGCATGTGGAGGCAGTGAGCGATAGGAGGGGTTTCGTCTCTCCCGGTATTGGGGGTTGATGATGTGCTGTGCACGATTGGCTATAACGGGAAGTCCCTGGCCAGGGCTGCTGAGATATTACTGATAAGTGTTATCAGTAAGTTTCTCGATCTGTTATAGACCACATACCCACATACCGGCATGACTTATTGAGTTATTGGGGTCGACGATTCCATCCCTAGACTCGATATGCAGCATATCTGACGAAGAGACCGGACTGTACGGTTAGTGTTGCCGGATGGATTGACAGGAGTTTTGACAAGTTCGCTTGTTCTTATTCTGATCGCTCAATACCCGGGTGGCCGTTACGTTTAGCTGACCGCTTGCGGCCTGCAGGTGTTTGATATGATCATCATCTACGGCTGGCGTATTGACGAGTCTTAGAGTCCCACATAGAAGTTTCTCGGCTCTGGCGAAACGAAGTGGTGCACATATGAGATATGCGCAGAGCCTCGATTAAATACTAGTATATGATACTGTATTTTAATCGGGCATTTAATATTAGTCGGGTCATATGAGATATGATGGATTTATTAAATCAAGTGTTGATTTAATATTGGCTTTTATATTATTTATTTAAAACCTTTTCTTCTTATGGATACATGGATGTATATGTACATGATGATGTGCACACATACATACATACATGAAATGTATCATGGTTGATGATACAAAGAGGAAGGCAATATAAGAATCATATTGTAGATAAGATAATGTTTGGATTTTTCATTAAAGATTAAAGGCAAAAGAAATGCTTAATGAGTCATTGCTTCCACACTCATCTACACATTTCTTTAACTCAACTATAGTTTCCATTCCTTTTGCCTTTTAACCTTAAATGAAATATCTAGATTTTTCTTTCTACTATGGTTAAAGTTATGATAAGATCTCTCTCTCTTTCTCTTATTTTCTTTTTACATTATCATTATCTTAGAAAAAGAAAAGAGTGAGACTTCTTCTTCTTCCTCAAACCCTAGCTCTCTTTTAATGGTTAAAAAGAGTTAGAAAAAGAAAAGAAAAGGAAATAAATAAGAATAGCAACCACTTCATCATCCTACACAACCTTAGCCATCTTATGTAGGGTGTTGTGCTTCAAGGATTTCCAAAGATCGTAGGAAGCATCAAGCTTAGGGCAAAGTGCTTCGGGTGGATCGTCGTGGATGAGGAGTTGATCAAGTGAACCTTTGCAAAGCCTAGGAGTCTTCCAAAGTGAACTACAAAGGTTGTAGTTTCAACACTTAGCATAACATAAACTTTATTTGTTGATACTATTAATAGTTACTTCATGAATTCTAGTTCGATTCTTTGTATAGTTTGCTTAGCACCTCAAAATTTTATTGTTATAGCATGTATGATGCTTCTAAACCCTAATAGAGGTGTTAAGGAAACCCTACACTGCCTTGTATTGCTTTTCGACCCAATCTTTGAAGACGAATCAGTCCTCAATGTCATTACCTATCACTCTGTGATTGGGGCAGTATTTGGGGTCGTCGGTCATATTCGCTTCCTGCGGTCTTTTTGACTCTCGCAGTTGTAGACCGTTCCTCAGGACGTCTTTGAATATTTTACGAATTTTGTCCCTTCTGAAGGAATAGACCTTGTCCAGCTTCTCTTTCAGTGGAGATTCTCCTCCCTCTCCGAACATTGGCTTCCGAAGCTGGTTGGCATTAGGCCCGCTCAACCCTTGCTTATTTCGGTTAGCCGAGGCATTGAAAGATTCAGTATCGTCGGAATTTCCGCCTTTGCGATTTTCGTCATTTCGGTTTCTCCAGGACCTATTGTTATTTTGGGAGTCAGAGGAGGACTCCTGCTTTGAGCGTTCCAATATATGGACTTTCCTGGTCAACTCTTGGAATGTTTTGAGACCCGCGGTGCATAGAAACAGGGTCATCCAATTGTTGAGATTTCCGACAAGAAGACTGACAGATTGGTCCTGCTCTATCGGCGGTTCACATTTGACGGAGAGATTGCGCTATCGGGTTATAAAATCCGTGCTGCTTTCGTTGTTCTTTGGCTTGGTCCTTACAAGGTCGGCGATGGTGATGTTATCGCTGACACTCATGAACCTCTGCCGAAACAGATACCCCATTTGGACGAAAGTTGTGACGGAGCCATCCGGTATGCTCGCGTACCAGTCGAAAGCAACATCGGTCAAGCTATTAACGAACTGGCGGAGGAGAAGCGCATCATTGCCCCCAGTATTGCCGCATGAAGCTTTAAAATGGGCGACGTGCTGATTCGCATTTCCCGTCCCATCAAATCTTGTGAATTTGGGGATGCCATAGCCGCTAGGAAATTCTACCAGATCATACTGAGCAGGATATGGTCTCCCACTACTGCTGATATCTTTTTGCGCTTCGGCTTCGGCTACCAAGGTTTTGACTTTGTCCACAACCAAATCCATGATTTGATCTTGAGTTAGCGGGCTACTGTCATCGGCAGCCAAGACATTTTCCGAGATAGGATGCGACTGATTTTCATGCGGTCCGCCCATTTTTGGATTTGAGGGAACGGGCTTCGGCTGTTTTGGGACACCGTTTCCCCATTCATGAGAGCCCTACGCCTGATTGAGCGGCTGAGAGGCAAGTTGGGTCGTGAGCTGTAAGACGACGTTTGTCAAGTCGTCAATTTTTGAGTAGAGCTTGGCCATCTCCTCGTCTTTGCTTCTGAGCTGTTTTCGGAGCTCTTGGAGACGTTGCTGCTCTGCGTTCTTGGGACGGAAGATTGGCTCATCTTCGCTTTCCGAGCCCGATTCCTCATGGACCGAAGGGTCTTTCTGCCTATCATCCTCATCGAGAGGGTTTTCATCATCCAGCGGAGGCGGCTGTTCTTGGGAAGCGGCAACCACATTCAAGCCAGATTGGATTTGAGATGTGGTGGCTCCGTCCTTGCTCTTGCTGCGTGTGCCCACCTTGTTGACAGTGTGGATCACATATCCAGCCATTTCCTCGTCTTTGGCGGGGTAACCCTGTTCTTCGAACTACATGAGGTTCAGCATAGCAGGAGCCCTATCCCTTTTGTTGACTCTATATCTGAGCCTTTTCTGCCTTAGCTTCTCAATTTTAAGGGCTTGGCTGGCATCTGTTTCCTGGAAAGCCACCGTGAGTCGATTAGCGGGGAGCTTAGAGAAGACACCCGATCGAGCAGTTGTCAGGGGCACCGCCGGAGCTTGCTCGAGACGCCTTGGTGCTTTGTTGGTGTTGATGGCCCTGTCCCCAGCTGGGGCCAAGGAGAGTCGTTCAAACACCCACTTGCGTTTGAGTTGGGGCGCCTTCGAGACCACCACATTTGGCATCTTGCCTTTCGAGACCGGTTTATCTGTCACCGGGGCTTGAGGAGCTGGGATGGAGTTAGCTGACACGAACAGAATACAGCCGAATGGTAGCGGCGGCTCTTCCCATTGTCTCCCGAGACTGGCTGGAAGGACCGTCCTGCCGTCCATCTTCATCATGTAGGAGATGGAAGCTGTGTCGAGAGCTGAGCTTGTCCTTGGAGACATTGTTGAGAAGTGATTGCTTGAAAACCTGCATGAAAGAGCATTATTTTAGTATAAATATAGATATGTATATTGATTGAGTTCGCATGAACGTTTAACCCGAAATATGGGAGGAGAGATGGTCCCACCGGGCGCGCCAGAGTCTGTAGGGTGTTTTTCGCGCACGCTTGTCAGGCGTACTACAGATTCCCCTTACCTAGGGTAGACGGGGGTTTATTGATTGTGGGGATCAGAATCTCCGGCAGCCGTGGACTAAGCTGCCATTAATTATCCCTCGCCTTTGGGACGAGGGAACCTCCGATTAACGTGTTAAACTGGTCATGCGAACTCAATATGCAGTGTTGTGTTTTGGAGGTATCGGGGGCCCTGCAGAGTTTTTACGCGCCCCGGCCCAATTTTTTTTTAAGAGGGACGGTGTTGTAGAGTATGTGTGTGTGTGTATGTATATACATACATACATACATACGTACATACATACATACATATACATATACATACGTACATGCATACATACATATACATATACATACGTACATGCATATATATATATATATATATATGTATGTATATATATAAAGGGAAAAGACATCCAAAGGATGTGTGGGGGCCAGCGCCCCGTTTGTCTAACACGTGAGCGCTGGGCGCTTAAGCGCTGGCCCAGCACGTGGTCGCAGGGCGCTTGAGTGCTAGGCGCTCGAACTCTAGCGCGCGAGGCGCTCGAGCGCCAGCGCGCCACGTGCCCGGCACGTGGACGGTGGGCGCTTGAGCGCTCGAGCGCTAGCGCACCACGTGCCCGGCACATGGGCGCTTGAGCGCTCGGGCGCCGACGAGAAAGAGGGGCTTTTAGTCCCAGAAATAGGATTTAAAATCCCAAAAGGGGATTTAGAGTGGAGTTAAACTCCTAAGATTTTTTAGAGTTGATGAAAAGGGTTCTTCTTTGGAGCCCTGAATCTTCCCCAAAATGGGGTTTTCGGAGATGGGCCTCCTTCTTCCTCCTCTGTTGGCCGGATCTTGAAGATCAAGAGATGTGAGATTTTAAAAATCTCTTCTTTTTGAGATCTGATAGGAGATCTGAGCTCCCTTTTGTGGGTTTTATGGTGAAAAACTATTTAGTTTTGGAAAAGGAAGAGTAAAACTCTTGATTTAATTCAAAAGAAAGAAGAAGGTTTAGAACCTTCAGAAAGGGGAAAGAGGCACAAACCCTAGATTTTGAGGGAAATGAAAAGTCTATTAGATATTTTCATCATGTTGTCTTATATAGGCTTACATATTCACATGTAGCCCCTTGGGCTTTACAAAATGGCATTTTGCCCATCCCATGGCTCATGTGCCATTTCTTTTTGCACATAAGCCATGGGCTTACAAAAATTGGCTTTATGCCCATTTTGCATACATTCATGCACACAAAATTACATCAAAATTATTTGTTACATAATTTTTATTTTGGTATGGCGGAAGGCTGGTCGCGGGGCTCGACTTGGGCACAGGCCCACTTGACCTGGGCTTGGGCCCACCTAGCTTTGGGTTGACCTTGACTTTGACTTGGTCAACCGGGGTGCAAATTTTGACCCCAATAATGGGTTTTTTAAATATGTATGCGAATGCAGAATATACAAATGAATGCGAAGGGAGAAAGCTTACTGAGCACACCCCCAAACTTAAACTGGACAGTGCCCTCACTGTCAATGTGCATCAAGAGGGCAAAATTGTTGAAGGGTCAAAAGCAGCGGTTCTCCTCCTTTATATATATATATATATTTGTTTGTAATGAACAAAGACTGAGCATCACCAGAAAAGATTGCTCGTCAAAAAGAAAAAAAGGAATGCACAAGAATATCCACATATATATACCAAAAATAGTATATACATACCCCAAACTTATTTGAAACAGTGTTTCCACTGTTTATGGCTGGATAATCGAAGTTTGGTGGTAAAAAGAGGAAGATTATGCAGGATAAACCGGCTCCTGCAATATCAGGAGCTCCTCTGATGGTTCAGCGCTAAGGAGCGGTTTCAATCGGTGTCCGCTTACTTTGAAGAACAAACCGTCCTTTGGATTCTCTAAATCCACTGCGCCGTGCGGGTACACACACCGCACAAGAAAAGGTCCCTTCAAGCGAGATCGAAGTTTACCGGGATGGAAATGGATTCGGGTGTAATAAAGAAGTACCTGTTGTCCAGGCGTGAAGGTTTTGCGCCTAAGGTGTTTATCATGAAACACCTTCATTCGGTTTTTTATAACAACCGCGTTGTCGTAAGCCTCATCTCGAAGCTCGTTCAGTTCGTTCAGTTGCAGCTTCCGATAGCTGCTCGCATCTTCAAAATTGAGATTCAACTCTTTGATCGCCTAAATAGCATGATTTTCGATTTCCACAGAGAGGTGGCAAGCCTTACCGTACACAAGCCGATAAGGAGATATGCTAAGATCAGTCTTATATGCAGTTCGAAATGCCCAAAGGGCATCGGTTAATTTCAAAGACCTACCTTTATGGTTCTTGGAAACCGTTTTCTCCAGAATCTGCTTGATCTTCCGATTTGAAACTTCGGCTTGCCCACATGTTTAGGGGTGGTAGGGCATGGATAGCTTATGATTAATTGAGTATTTTCGCATCAAGGCCTCGAAAGACCTATTGCAGAAATGTGTCCCATTGTCGCTAATGATAGCGTGAGGGTGCCCAAACTGGAAAAAGATGTTTTCTTTCAAGAATTTAATGACAACCATTTTGTCGTTAGTCCGGCTTGGCACTGCCTCAACCCATTTGGAGACATAATCAACAGCTAAGAGAATGTACAGGTTCCCAAAAGAGTTGGGAAACGGGCCTATGAAATCTATCCCCCAAACATCGAACAACTCAACAACCAAGATTGGTTGGAGCGGCATCTCATTTTGCCTGGAAATCCAGCCCAAATGTTGGCACTGGGAGCAAGTCTTGCAGTATTCATGTGCATCTTTGAAAAATTTTGGCCAGTAAAAGCCATATTGCAAGACTTTCTCAGCTGTCTTTCTTGGGGCAAAGTGCCAGCTATATGCTTGATCGTGGCTAAAAAAAACAACACACTCTTTAATTCATATTCCGGAACACACCGACGGTTGATTTGGTCTGGACAATACTTGAACAGGTAGGGTTCGTCCCAGTAAAAGTATTTTACTTGGGATAAAAATCTAAGTCTGTCCTGACTCGATTAATCGTCAGGTATGAGTCCAGTTGCCAGGTAGTTCACAATATCTGCGAACCAGGGTTCGCAAGATATCGTCAAGAGTTGTTCATCAGGGAAAGTATCATTGATTGGGAGAGGGAGCGTCGGCGAAGAAGGAAGTCGTGAAAGATGATCGGCTACTGCGTTTTCACATCCTCTTTTGTCTTTAATGACAAGGTCAAATTCTTGAAGTACGAGGATCCAACGTATTAACCGAGATTTTGCATCCTTTTTCGCAAAACGATGTCGCAGAGTTGAATGATCGGTGTAGACAATGACTGGGGAGCCGATCAGATAGGGCCTGAATTTCTCTAAAGCAAACACAACAGCCAAGAACTCTTTTTTAGTTGTTGTGTAATTCATTTGGGCATCATTCAGGGTCCAGCTTGCGTAATAGATTACGTGCGGCATCTTATCGATTTGCTATCATAAGACCGCACCGATAACAAAGTCGGATGCATCGCACATAATCTCGAAAGGATGCGTCTAGTCGGGTGAAGAAAGAACGGGAGCAGTGGTTAGCGAGCTTCTCAGTGATTCGAAAGCAGTCAAACAGCTCGTGTCAAAGTTGAACGTGGTATCCTTGGCCAGAAGAAGAGTCAAGAGTCTAGCAATCTTGCTAAAGTCCTTGATAAACCGTCTGTAGAAACCGGCATGGCCAAGGAAGGATCGGATATCTCTGACGCATTTGGGAGGAGGAAGGTTGGAAATGACATCAATCTTTGCTTTATCAACCTCAATGCCATGTTGCGAAATGATATGTTCTAAGACAATACCTTCACGTACCATGAAGTGGCATTTTTCCCAGTTTAAAGTGAGATTTTTATCCTTAAATCTGGTAAGGACAGCGTCAAGATGTTGCAGACACTCGTTGAAACAATCGCCAAAGATGGAGAAATCATCCATTAATATCTCAAAAAATTTCTCAACCATGTCAGAGAAAATTCCCATCATACACCGCTGGAAGGTAGCGGGAGTATTGCTTTGCTCAAAGGGCATGCAACGATATGCGAACGTGCTGAAAGAACAAGTGAAAGTGATTTTGTCCTGGTCTTTCTCGGTGATGGGAATCTGGTTGTGGCCTGAGTAACCATCCAGAAAACAGTAATACTCATGTCCAGCTAATCTTTTGAGCATTTGGTCAATGAATGGCAGCGGAAAGTGATCTTTCCGCGTTGCGGCGTTGAGTTTTCGATAATCAATGCATACTTGCCACCCGGTCTGGGTGCGAGTAGGGATCAACTCATTCGCCTCGTTTGTGATGACCGTAATGCCCGACTTCTTAGGGACAACATGTATAGGACTGACCCATTGGCTGTCTGAAATAGGGTAAATGATACCACTATCCAGACATTTGACGATCTCCTTTTTCACAGCCTCCTTCATGAATGGATTTAACCGCCTCTGTGGATCCCGAGCTGGTTTGGCATCATCCATCAGGTGAATGTGATGTTCAACGATCGGGGGAGTAATCCCCTTGATGTCCGCCATCGTCCAGCCGAAAGCTTGCCGATTAGATTGCAAGACCGTGAGAAGGGCTTTCTTTTTCTCTAGAGCTAGAGAAGCCGAGATGATGATGTTGGAGATAGTGCCCTCAGAGTCAATTATTGGATCACAGGCACGTGATTGCAATGATTGAGGGAGGACCTATCCCGGTAGGACAGTCTTACTCGAGATGATAGTATGCTATCTGGTTTACCTTTATCATCGTGTACTGTTTTAAGTGACATGACAGGTCGCTATTACACGTTGATAGAGCCCCTAGGATTCTTGCTTGACCACCAGCAGTATGAGGGCGATCATATACGTGGGAGCTGGTAGTCTATAAGCACATCCTTAAAAGGTCCCTAGTCGTTGGAGTTTCGAGACAGGGCATCGATTCTCCAGAGTAGACTAGTGTATACAGTCGAGACCCCGACGAGGGGCGGTGGCCGGTCTCACAAGCCATTGGTGTCAGTTGGATCACCTAAGATGTATACAGGTGCTCATTGGGTTATGAGTACACCGGACAGGACTCGCCGGGAATATGCTAGTTGGTCATATACCAGACGTCAGATGGCAGTTCCCTGGTGACATGTGTGCAGGTTAGTTCATCGACCTGAGGATCGTCATTTGTCTCGTGTGAGTTCCCACTGTACTTTGATTACTACCCTACCACGGCTCAAAGGAGTCGTGCAAACAGGTTTTAGTTGGGTACAGTCCCGAGCCACATGGAGGCAGTGAGCGGATCTTCGGGGGTTTCGTCTCTCCCGGTATTGGGGGTGAGGTCGCGCTGTGTCTAGGAGAGCCATTACACAAAGACCTTGGCCAAGGCAGGAGATTTACTGGTAGGTATTCCAGTAGTATCTCAGGGTGTTCTGGGCTACACTCCGACACGACTTGTACCGCTTTTGGGGGTCTGACTTTTACCAACCCCCTAGGCCCGCCATGCGATGCTCATAGACGAACGGACCGGACTGTACGGATATTGTCACTGGCAGGCTCAGTTAGGTGTCGGGGTGAGCTTCCTCATCGACGTCCCTTTTAGTCAATAGCTGGTGGCCCGTCACGTATTGGCTTATACCTCTGACGTGCTAGTGGTTAAATCCACAGCCATAGTATTGACGAGTCTTTAGAGTCCACCACACTTTCAGTTACTCAAGCTTTCGGGCGAAACGCTGTAGAGGCCGTATGGAGATATGGCAGGGTCCGATCAGATACGTGCGGTATTGCACGGATCAGGATCGGACGGTTTGTACTAGTAGCCGTATAGGTATATGGCAGGGTTCGATCAGATACGTGCGGTATTGCACGGATCAGGATCGAACGGATATTACTAGCCGGCTTTGTTTTAAGCCGGATCCTAGTATAGTACAGTGTAGATTTTGTCTCATTGCATTTGTATCCGGATGGAATACAGATGCGGGTGTGTATGCACAGTATGGGGTTTTCCTGTAATTTATTACGGGACCAGTTTTCTGGAGTTGCCAGTTTGCATTCCGTTCCGGCCGGTTTTCCTTTGTTCTTTCCCGGCCGGACTTTTCCGATGGAGGGGGTTATTTGCAGTTTTGCAAATTACATTTGTGGAGGGGTTTTCTTGCATATAGATTGATTATGATAGCTTTCATTTCTTTTGCTCCATGCTTTTGAATTGAGAGATTTGAAAGGGTATGGTTTGAAAAAGGTAAAGCATGGTGTATGTTTCTTTGTCTCTTGATGTGGTCACCCTTTCTACATCTCCTACACTCACCTCCCTTCTTGCTTCATATTGTTTTTCCCTCCACTATTATTCTCACTTGATGGATGAAGGTTTTGATAAGAAAAGTAAGAAGAAGAAAAGAGAAGGAGAGAGCTTCATCTTTGAGAGAGTTTTTCCATTCTTGATCTCTTTTCATGCCAAGAAAAATGCAAGCACCATTTTTCTTCTTGATTCCTCCATCATCTACAAATGGCAACAAACCCCAAAGTGAAACATCCACTCTACACTACACTTCCTACAGCATATCTTGAGCATGTCGAGTTGCCGGCTTCATGTGCGAGTTGCCTCGGTATTGAGGTGGGAGCCCGTAAAAGCTACAGGCGATGTGGTGCCCTTTTCCGACGAGGAGGAGACGGACGAAGATCCCGCGAGGAGATCGGAGTGGAGATGAAGACCGGAGGACTCGGATCAGTCGGTACATCTCTAACCCGTATTCTAGTTAGCTTAGACTTGTTAATGGTTACGATCCGGAGTTTAGTGCGCGGTGGTGCCGGTTTGCAAAGTCCGCAAAATTTGAGTTATTCACCGTTTCCGCATTCCGGCGTCGGATTGACGGCCGGGGCGCCGCCGTGCACTTACAGTGGTATCAGAGCCTCGCCATTAACTTCGTCTAGCTTTGTGTAATGTGTTTTACGTTTCCGATCGAACAAAATCCCGAAAACACGTATTTCATGCACATCAGTTTCTGTCGAATTTTTTTTAAGTCCAAAAATTTTTCTGGTTGTCTCAGAGTGATGTGCAGGGAAATAGAAGCATACTGAAAAAATTTGGCAAAATGATCTCACTATTCCGCCGCGCAAGCGCCGCGAAACCCCACCTCGTGCGGCGCTTCCGCCGCGGAATTTACTGTTCACCCCCCCAAATTTTTCCAGTGTGTTCCTGAGTTAAAAATGTGGTTTCGGGAATATTAAAATTGGGCCAATTATTTCTGTGAGTGCTACAGTTTTTGTTTGGGGGCCCACTTGTTAATTGTTTGATCAATCGGAAAATTTTAAACACATTTTTCACAGTATTTACATTATATCTGCGACCGTGAATGTCACTCGATCGGTAAATCCGGTCTAACTGCTATAGCCCGGTTAGACGGATTTGCGAACGTGACTTTCACGTTGATGTTCTATGTTTATGCTGTGATGTTGCGGATCGGTCGTGGGGATAGCCTGGATGCAATACTAGTGCTGTATTGTGGTATTATGTACATTTGATATTGCGGGGCGAGCGTCCGACATGTGGACTGCCGTCACTGCCTGATTGTATTATTCTTTTGGGGTACGACCTGGTTGCGGTCGATGTACCCGGTGTATGTATATTTTACTTTCTGTACTAGGATTACCCCGCGGTGGGGTGCACGGATAGCCGGGTTCTAGAGGGCAACAAGCCCGCATCTCATGGCATTGAGACGGAGGGGGCTTCACTCTAGGATTGGCGGGCTATTCGCCGCACTCGTAGGGGGTACAGGTTGACCCAGGAGGGGTGCCCAAGTTGCCGGATTCCGTGGAGTGCTGGGTGGTCCATTCACGGAGCTGAAGGGGGCTGCCTCGCTTCAGGTTTTGGCGGGTGACTTGCCGCGCCCGTAGGGGTCTAGGTTTTCATTGCACAGGCTATCCACACGACCAGGGGAACGTCGGGTTTCAGTAGTGGCTCTGTGAAACCCGGGGATCCCAGATATCTGTATTGTTCTGTGATGCTGTACATTTCTGTGATGTTGCATTTCTTTTCACGCCTTGAGCGAAATATAATATATTGGTATATATATTAGTAGATGTTGTATATGTTTTTCATCCGCGCTAGTCCAGTCCCCGCTCTGCCGTTAGTTAGCTAACCTAACGGGTGATGACGGGTCCCAGTGGCGAATGCGGATGGCATATACGTACGTCGGTATATTTTCGTTCTTTGTGGTGTGATCAATGATGGGACTGCATTGATTCGGATCAATGCAAGTTAAACAAACCTAATCTGATGTTGTTGGAACACTTTTCAAAAAGCTGTTATTGCAAGGGCGTTCTCTTTTGTTTTGCATCGTGATATTCATTGGAATATCCTGCTCCTCAGTCGACGAGGCAAGGGCCGAGATCCCTTCACCGGGAGTGACCCCTTGGACAGAAGTTTGCGTCAGGGCATTAACTTCACTATAGCCGATTACTTTTGCTTTGCACCGTGGTATTCAGTTGGAATATCCTGCACCCCATTCTACGGGGAAAGAGCCGAGATCCCTTCACCGGGAGTGACCTCTTTAGTAAAGGTTTTCGTCACTATATTTTCTAAAAAGCTATCCGTTCCTTCAACGATATCAAGTTCATTACGTTAAAGGTTTTCGCCAGAAACCATTCGTAGCCCTCCGTCGTTTCATATGGGTAGTCAATAGTATTCAAGCTGTGTTTGTTGGCCAAAGTCAAGGCACAGTGTTTGGTAGCTGTTGGTTATTCATATGCAGCATAGATAGATGCGTTGGTTTGGAACAGTCGTATAGCCTTGTTGGCCAAAGTCAAGGGCTTGTGCGGGTGGATTCGAATCAACCTGGAGAATGACGGGTAGAACTTGACATGTGACTTATGATTTGTTGGCCAAAGTCAAGGTCATAAGAGCATGGGGCAGAAATCACATCGGGAGTTTCAAAAGAACTGAAACTTGCCAGATATGCGCATACCTTCTGGAGTATGATACCGTGAGCGGATTCCGTCACGTTATCATGCGATGAGAGTTGGATCCCGATTCCCACTGATGAGTTGGTTTACTCCTCGGGTGACCCCGACTAATTCTTCTTTCAGGTTTGGAGGAGAATTTGAGGTACAGTAGGAGGTTTCCAGATTAGATAAATTGGTAACCATTCTGATCTAGGATAGAGTGCACGCTGAGTGTTTCTTTTCTCTCTCTCTCTGGCAGCGACCATTGACCCGACCCTAAGACCATGACTCAGTGACCAAGTTGACCGAACCTACTTAACACTGGCTTTTGGATTGTCAGAGTTGCAGACCTCATTGCCACTCCTACTTTTACCCTTTTCTCCAGGACACCCCGTATTACTACGAACGTCCACTTCCATTGGACAAAACCATCGTATGGTTATATACGAACTCGAAGGAATTTATTCGAGGATGGTTTCCGGTTCTGGAGAAAACGGATAGGATTATTCAGTTGTCTTTTCTTTTCACCCTCTCTCAGGTTGCGAGTACTCCTTGGTTTAGGAGTAGTACACCTATTACGCAAATTGGATAGTCTTCTTCCAAACCATAGGCTGGTGCCGACCGGTAGGGAATGAAGAAAACCAGTTAGCCTAAATGGTGTACAGAAGGTATTAAGATTAAGACAAAGTAAGGGATTAGTAAGAGGGCAAAGTAAATTGCGACTGCTATTCACGACCAAACCAAGTATTTCTTCGCCAATCCTAAATCACCTTTGAATTTCTCCAGGACACTCCGTATCACTACGAAGATCCCATTTTATTGGATAATCCATCGTATGGTTATATACGAACTCGAAAGGAACTTGTTCCAGTTCGGGGATGGATCCTGGTTCAGGAGAAATAGGAATAAAGTACATTCAGGTGTCTTTTATCTTCACCTTCTCTCGCGATGCGAGTGCTCCTAGGATTAGGACAGTACACCCTTTATGCTTATTGGATAGTCTTCTTCCAAACCATAGGCTGATGCCGAACGGTAGGGAAGGAAGAAAACCAATTGGCCTAAAGGGGTGTGCAGAAGGTAATGACTAAAGACATATGAAGGGATTTAGAGAGGTGGCAAAGAATTATACGGTTATAGTTGTGAATCTGGATAATGGATGAGGCATTGCTAGAAATACCAGGATACCCCAACGAAACATTTCAATGTTTCAGTTTCACTATGTACTGTTAATGGAAAACTGATTTCCCGATTAGACACTTACTCCAGGGTATGTATTTACCAGGTATGATTCTCACATCTGTATGGTTTTACAGATGATGAGTGGGAGTAAGTTATTGGGAATTGGGTGATCATCCTCATTATATCGGGATTCGTTGTAATTGGTGATATTTGAGGATGCCACCTGGGTTGTTTGCCGGTCGGCAAATATTTGGTTTTGAATATCCGCTGTTGTGCACCAATTTCAAATTGATATATCTGTACGTCTATTTTCATAGAGTGAGATATACCTTTTGATATTATGTCGATGACATTTACCTATATCAGTGGATGGTTAGGTAAGGAGTATTGAACAGCGGTGTAATTCTTCTTAACCAAAAGTACAGTTTTCAACCTACGACACACAGTGAATGAGTCACTAGACTCAAGGGACTTATACATAGTATTGTATGTTGTCCAGGGTCCATCGGGACAGAGGGGTTGGCCCTCGTACTGTATTCTGTTTACTTATGACTTCTCTAGTTCTTAGACAAGTGCTTCGTAGAAACACAGGGTCTAAGTTTTGAGGAGTTATAGGTATTTGAATAAAGTAGAGAACCAGGTATTGCAAGTATCGGGATTCTTCAAAGTGATCGAAGATGTAGATACTTGTAAATGGTATTCAGTTGATAGTAATGATATAGAGAAATTGCTTCTCTTTCAGTTTACTCATAATTGGAAGCATTCCTAAGTTGAGTAACGCTGATCGGCCTCTTTCCATTTAGTTGACATGCACTGGAGACAGCTGCATGATTTGAATCTGGTTCAATTAAATCAGTGCCTCTGTTCTATATTGGATATAGTACAGTTCATATCTTAACATTGTTAAGGTACGGGGAGTTGTCCGGTTTATGCTTAAAACCAGACACTGGACGACTCAAGGCACGTTTCTGTAATGGCTGTTTGTGGGTTGACCCAGGCTATGACGCGGGTTGATTTTCTACCATCTGGGAGATCAATAGAAATATTGTTCAAGACTCGCCACAGTTTTAATTAAAAATGGATTTTTTCAAAAACAGCAGTGGGAGTATGGTAGAACTGGAAGTGATTCCAGAACCGCAAACGATTACTGAAGATTTGATAAGGAACCTGAAGATTCAATCTGATTTGACATTCCATTGGCCACTCCGCAGATAAGGTGGGTAACTTCAGGCACCCGAGAGGTACTTCGGTAGCCTCAAGGACGGTGACAGGGAAGTTCTTGTTTACCCACACTTGCCATTGTTGTTGTTCCAGGCTGCGAGACCCGGCAGGAGGATGAGTATAGCGTCGTTCTAAACTTGCTTTAGAAGTGCACGTCTATATGACTCTGCCAGAGGGTTGTCGTAGTCAGTGGGAGCAGCGGAAGCATTGGTGGACATCAGGCTTATGTCTATTTATAGACTAAAGCAGTTGTAGAAGAGATAGATCATCTGTTTCTGATGTGACAGTCATAGGTTTGACGTCATCAGAATAGGGGATGGATCTGTTGAGAAGGTAGTAGGAAGTGATATTCCTTTACTACGATCGGTTATACTTTGGTCGTCACACAGTGGTTTCTCCACAAAGGACTTGGACATTATATCAGACATACTGGTTACTAGATCTATGGTTTTAGATCTAGATTTGGGTGGTTTCCTAATCTGGGTACCTTGACAGCATTCTATGAGTATTTAGAATGGACGACTCCTGGCACGGTAGTACACCTGCAGGTAAAGGAGTCACCCTCTCTAAAGGTGTCTTATAGACTGAAGGGGAGAGGGATACTCATGATTGGCAGATCACTTGCTTAGGCAATTGAGTCAATCATGAGATGTCAAGTACCACACCAGATGTTGTTCTTGCACTAGATGCAATAAGTTGATATTGATCCAATCCTGGAGAAACAGTCGGAAGCAGTTTTAGAACATAAGTGGCTGTTCTAGGGATATGATAACGGCTGCCTCTTTTAGGAGACGGTTATCATTCCAGGCTTCCAAGGTGACATGGACGACAAGGAGGTTGTCAGAGTTATAGTTATCCTTCTGACGAGGGGCAGTATTTTGGACAGATGGTCCAAGGTGATACTGAGGGTGGCATGACGCGCAGGATACTGATTAAGTTCAGTTGACGATACAGTCTAAGAAGTTTGGATTTGGAGTTCATTTATGAGCTACGTCCCATCAGACATCCAGACATTCTAAGGCAGGTATTGCTCTTTTCGGGAGATGGCTTTCTCCGCGAACTTGAGATATAGAGAGACATAGAAAGAAACTTCTAGGCGGATCCACTCACTGAGGCTATTCCTCGACCGCAATAGTTTCACAAACGGGATTTGTGAGACTGACTAGTAGAGGAGTTGGGTGTTCGGTATCACACGGGCTGTGAGTATGCGACATCGCAATAATTAGCCTTGAGTGCAAGTGGGAGATTGTTGGAGATAGTGCCCTCAGAGTCAATTATTGGATCACAGGCACGTGATTGCAATGATTGAGGGAGGACCTATCCCGGTAGGACAGTCTTACTCGAGATGATAGTACGCTATCTGGTTTACCTTTATCATCGTGTACTGTTTTAAGTGACATGACAGGTCGCTATTACACGTTGATAGAGCCCCTAGGATTCTTGCTTGACCACCAGCAGTATGAGGGCGATCATATACGTGGGAGCTGGTAGTCTATAAGCACATCCTTAAAAGGTCCCTAGTCGTTGGAGTTTCGAGACAGGGCATCGATTCTCCAGAGTAGACTAGTGTATACAGTCGAGACCCCGACGAGGGGCGGTGGCCGGTCTCACAAGCCATTGGTGTCAGTTGGATCACCTAAGATGTATACAGGTGCTCATTGGGTTATGAGTACACCGGACAGGACTCGCCGGGAATATGCTAGTTGGTCATATACCAGACGTCAGATGGCAGTTCCCTGGTGACATGTGTGCAGGTTAGTTCATCGACCTGAGGATCGTCATTTGTCTCGTGTGAGTTCCCACTGTACTTTGATTACTACCCTACCACGGCTCAAAGGAGTCGTGCAAACAGGTTTTAGTTGGGTACAGTCCCGAGCCACATGGAGGCAGTGAGCGGATCTTCGGGGGTTTCGTCTCTCCCGGTATTGGGGGTGAGGTCGCGCTGTGTCTAGGAGAGCCATTACACAAAGACCTTGGCCAAGGCAGGAGATTTACTGGTAGGTATTCCAGTAGTATCTCAGGGTGTTCTGGGCTACACTCCGACACGACTTGTACCTCTTTTGGGGGTCTGACTTTTACCAACCCCCTAGGCCCGCCATGCGATGCTCATAGACGAACGGACCGGACTGTACGGATATTGTCACTGGCAGGCTCAGTTAGGTGTCGGGGTGAGCTTCCTCATCGACGTCCCTTTTAGTCAATAGCTGGTGGCCCGTCACGTATTGGCTTATACCTCTGACGTGCTAGTGGTTAAATCCACAGCCATAGTATTGACGAGTCTTTAGAGTCCACCACACTTTCAGTTACTCAAGCTTTCGGGCGAAACGCTGTAGAGGCCGTATGGAGATATGGCAGGGTCCGATCAGATACGTGCGGTATTGCACGGATCAGGATCGGACGGTTTGTACTAGTAGCCGTATAGGTATATGGCAGGGTTCGATCAGATACGTGCGGTATTGCACGGATCAGGATCGAACGGATATTACTAGCCGGCTTTGTTTTAAGCCGGATCCTAGTATAGTACAGTGTAGATTTTGTCTCATTGCATTTGTATCCGGATGGAATACAGATGCGGGTGTGTATGCACAGTATGGGGTTTTCCTGTAATTTATTACGGGACCAGTTTTCTGGAGTTGCCAGTTTGCATTCCGTTCCGGCCGGTTTTCCTTTGTTCTTTCCCGGCCGGACTTTTCCGATGGAGGGGGTTATTTGCAGTTTTGCAAATTACATTTGTGGAGGGGTTTTCTTGCATATAGATTGATTATGATAGCTTTCATTTCTTTTGCTCCATGCTTTTGAATTGAGAGATTTGAAAGGGTATGGTTTGAAAAAGGTAAAGCATGGTGTATGTTTCTTTGTCTCTTGATGTGGTCACCCTTTCTACATCTCCTACACTCACCTCCCTTCTTGCTTCATATTGTTTTTCCCTCCACTATTATTCTCACTTGATGGATGAAGGTTTTGATAAGAAAAGTAAGAAGAAGAAAAGAGAAGGAGAGAGCTTCATCTTTGAGAGAGTTTTTCCATTCTTGATCTCTTTTCATGCCAAGAAAAATGCAAGCACCATTTTTCTTCTTGATTCCTCCATCATCTACAAATGGCAACAAACCCCAAAGTGAAACATCCACTCTACACTACACTTCCTACAGCATATCTTGAGCATGTCGAGTTGCCGGCTTCATGTGCGAGTTGCCTCGGTATTGAGGTGGGAGCCCGTAAAAGCTACAGGCGATGTGGTGCCCTTTTCCGACGAGGAGGAGACGGACGAAGATCCCGCGAGGAGATCGGAGTGGAGATGAAGACCGGAGGACTCGGATCAGTCGGTACATCTCTAACCCGTATTCTAGTTAGCTTAGACTTGTTAATGGTTACGATCCGGAGTTTAGTGCGCGGTGGTGCCGGTTTGCAAAGTCCGCAAAATTTGAGTTATTCACCGTTTCCGCATTCCGGCGTCGGATTGACGGCCGGGGCGCCGCCGTGCACTTACAGATGACTGGGAGGGTCTCATTCTCACCTAAGTAAGCATACTTGAGGTGAGATGACAGATGCTTGAGTTCGAGCGTAGGAGGTGAAATGACTGAAGGAAAGATTGGAGAAAATGTCTCAAACTCAAAAGATTCCAACAGGGGCTCAAAGTGAGTGTATGCGACCGAGTCGGATGGTTCAACTAACGCATCCGAAAATTCGTAAGATTCAAACTCAGGCGGCGACAAGCCAAGATCGTTCGAAAACGTGAAGCACTCGTAATCGTTGTTGGGAGAGGAAGCGGCGACAGGTTCAAAAAGGAACGTGTTGGCTATGGTGCCCTCAAGTCAATTATTGGATCGCAGGCACGTGATTGCAATGATTGAGAGAGGATCTATACCGGTAGAACACTCTTACTCGAGATGATAGTATGCTATATGGTTTGTCTTTATCATCGTGTACATGCTTTAGGTGACACTACAGATCACTATTACATGTTGATAGAGCCCATAGGATTCTTTCTTGACTACCAGCAGTATGATGGCGATCATATACGTGAGAGTTGGGTGGTTTATAAGCACATCCTTAAAGTGTCCATAGTCGTGGGAGTTTCGAGACTGGGCATCGATACTCCATGAGTAGACTAGTGTATACGGATCTAGACCCCTACGAGGGGCAGTGGCCAGTCTCATAAGCCATTGGTGTCAGTTGGTTCACCTAAGATGTATACAGGTGCTCATTGGGTTATGAGTACACCGGAAGGACTCGCCTGGAACATGCTTGTTGGTATTATACATATTGTCAGATAGCAGTTCCCAGGTGACATGTGTACAGGTTAGTCTATCGAACTGAGATCGTCATTTGTCTCGTGTGAGTTCCCACTGTGCTTTGTTTACTACCCTACCACGGCTCAAAGAAGTCGTGCAAACAGGTTTAGTTAGGTACAGTCCCGAGCCACATGGAGGCAGTGAGCGGATCTTCAGGGGATTCGTCTCTCCCGGTATTGGGGGTAGATGTCGCGGTGTGCACGGGTGGCCATCACCAGAAATTCTTGGCCAAGGTAGTCGAGAATTACTGATATAGGATCGGTAGTTTCTCAGGTGGTGATAGGCTTCATACCGACACTAAATATCAAGTTATTAGGGGTCTGACTTTATCCACCTCCCTAGACTCGATATGCGATACTCATAGACGAACGGACCGGACTGTACGGATATTGTCACTGTGAGGATCAGTAGGGTTTCAGGATGAGTTTGCTCGTCGGCCTCCCTTTCGCTCAATACCTGGGCAGCCGTTACGTACAGCTAGTGCCACCGACGTGCTTCTGGTTAAACCCACTGCCACCGTATTGACGAGTCTTTAGAGTCCCATACAGAGGGTTTCCCTCGTTCGGGCGAAACGTTGTAGAAAATGTATGGTTTTATGGCAGAGTTCGATCATATACGTGCACTTGTGCACGGATCATGATCGGATGGATAATACTAGTGGACTTTGGTTTAAGCTGGATCCTAGTATTATATTGTTGGATTATATTCATCTCGTTGTATTCGTATTCAGTCAGAATACGGATGCAGGTATGTATGTACAGATGAGGGGTATTCTTGTAATTCGTTACAAGTTTGTTTTAGAAGATGCCATTTCATTTCTTTGTGATCAAACATTTAGGTTAATGTTTATTATGTGTAAAGTGTGAGTGCAAGTCTTGTTTTGAAGCATTGATCATGGCACACGCACTTGGTGACTCATGGTATTGGGTCATGGGATCATTTTGTTTTGGCTAGGATATTTGTGAGTGTGTTGTGAGATATTTGGTGAGAGAGAGGCAGATCATTTATGGGGATGGGAAAATTCTTTAGTTGCTTCACTAACAAATAACTTACAACACTCACAAAAGCTAGCCACTACTTTTCTTCACTTGGCCAAAAACTTGAGCTCACACTCTTCACTCATTGCTTCTTCTTCACCTCCATCCATACCCTCTCATGAGTTGAGAATCCATGGATGTTTTGAGACAAATTATTCACACACTATCTCTACTTCATCTTTGGTATCTAGGAAAGCAAACTGGATGCCCGAGTTACTTCGGTTTTGAAGTGGGAGCTCGTATTACTAATCCTTGACGTGGATCGTCTTCGACGAGAGAGACCGGAGACCAAACATCATCGAGGCAGCCGTGAGGAGCTTGGACAGAGGTTGAAGACCGAAGGACACGGATCGATCGGTATAACCTCTCTAAACACTTTACAGATAACTAGTATAAGGTTAATGGTACGATCCATCATTTAGGGTTCCGTTAGCGCCAAGTTTTAAAAGTTTTTGTTCCGCATTTGGCCACGGATTGATGGCCGCGGCGCTGGCGTAGCCTTACTATAAGGTTCTTAGGTACTAGAACAAGGTTCTACAAGGCATCAAACATGCCGTATTTTAAAAATTACAAGTGCCAAACAACCCAAGCAAGGATCTTAACTAGAGAATTAGGGTTAATAACTTAAAGCAAACAACTTTACTACTAAGTGAGAGGGATTACAACCTTTGTAGTCCGTTCCTTCTCTTCATAAGCTCCGAGTGGAAGTCCCTTCGCTGCGATCATCATGCTCCCAGACTCTAGAGAGGCTCCATGAGGTGAATGAGACATCCTTGTTTGAAGACTTCATAATCCAAGATGATCTACCTTAAGGAATCACAAAACCAAGCTCTCACTTTATTATTGAGGTATTAGTGAAGTGAACACCTTAATCTAAGTGGCTAGAATAGATGAGGATGATGAAGTAGGAATTTTGCTCTCTTTTATTTTCCATTTCTCACAAACAATCATCACATAATAAAAAGCTAGAAAGCTTTTTGTGAGAGGGAGAAGAAGATGAAGTGTGATGAAAAAAAATATTGAGGTTAGAAATGCAACCAAGGGTTAAACATGGCATGCTTAACCCTTGTAGAGAATAAACCATAGGCTAGGGTTAAAAGGTTAGGTTAAGAAATATCTAGAAAATATCTAAAGAGTGGACTTTAGTCAACAAAAGAAAATATCTTAACTAATTATCCACAATTGAGAATTAAATAAAATAAATCATAAACCCTAAACTTAACCCTAGCATGGTTTAATCTCATAAACCCTAGTTGCATTTGTAACCTTGCATGCTACAATATTATATATCACATATATAATATTTAATGTTACAAAAGAAAATAATACAATTAACATATATCACATATACATCAATGTATCATCAAGTGAGAAATAGAATCATTTAAGTGAGCTTATATTAGTTAATGTAATGTAATATATCACATATATAATTATACATTAAATTATTAAATCAACACTTGATTTAATAATCCGGCTACTTTACATATAACCGAATAATATAATATGTATCATTTTATCGAATCAACACTTGATCCGATAACCCAGCTATATCACATATACCCGGCCGATATCACATATCGCGAGAATCGAATACGGTATCACATACATGTATTATTCTCTGTTCCGAACATATCACATATGTGCTGCTACTCCGTTTTGCTTGAGCCAGGAAACCTTTGTGTAGGACTCTAAAGAATCGTCAATACGCCGGCAGTAGGTGATGATCATATCAAACACCCACAAGCTGCAAGCGGTCAGCTAAACATAACAGCCACCCGGGTATTGAGCGATTAGAAGATCAACAGGCAAGCCTGCACACACTCCTATGAATCCAATCAGTAACACTCCCGTACAGTCCCGTCTCTTCGTCTGATATGTCGCATATCCCGTCTAGGGGTGGTAAACGTCAGACCCCAGTAACCGATAAGTCGGGTCGATGTAAGGCTCATAACTGGTCGAGAAACTACTGATAACACTTACCAGTAAATCTCCATATCAACCCTGGCCAGGGACTTCCAGTTATAGCCAATCGAACACAGTGCAACATCAACCCCCAATACTGGGAGAGACGAAACCCCTTCTATCGCTCATTGCCTCCATGTGATTCGGGACTGCACCCAAAATCCACCTTTTTGCACATTCTCATGAACGTGGTAAGGTGGAAATCAAAGCACAGTGGGAATCAAATAAGACTCTATGACGATCTCGGGTCTACAGACTAACCTGTACTAGTGTCACCAGAGAACTGCTATCTGACGATAGGTATAATACCATCTAGGAGTTCTCGGCGAGTCCGTTCAGTGTACCCAGTCTCCACTGAGCACCCGTACACCATCTTTGATGTCAAACACCAATGAATATGGGATCATCCATCGCTCATCATATAGGTCAAGATGCGTATACGCTAGTCTACTCTGGAGTATCGATGCCCTGTCTCGATACACCCTCAACTAGGAACAGTTATAGGATATACTCTTGGACTATCCTGGCCCTACTAGTATTCTCTACTTCATAGTAGTCGAGTACATATCCTAAGGGCTTTATCAACATGTAAGAGCAAGACAGTAAACCAATATAAGTTTACATGTTAAGACAAAGTGAAATCAGATAGAATACTATCATGTCGAGCAAGAAAGTCCTCTATATATATATATCCAAGCATCCACTATAATATACATCATATGTACAACAATATCCTCTAGGGAATATACAAAAATAACGATCTTCCACTTGCACTAAGGCCAGGTGTTGTAGTATCTCATACCCAACATCCCGAAGAGTCTCTCAAAGTGTATCTGGGGTATGGCCTTCGTGAGTGGATCCACGGTGTTTTTTTCGTGTCAACTCTCCTGACCTCGATCTCGCGGCGATCAACTATCTTCCGGATCAGGTGATACCGCCTCAGAATATGCCTGGATCTGGGTTCCTTGGCCAAAGCCACAGCTCAATTGTTATCACAATACACAGGTATTGGATGCTCAATGGATGGAACAACATCAAGTTCAGTTATGAACTTCTTGATCCAGACAGCTTCTTTGGCAGCATCGTTGGTAGAGATGTATTCAGCCTCCATCGTCGAGTCTGCTACGGTTTCCTATTTGGAACTCTTCCAACTAACCGCCCCTTCATTGAGGGTAAAGACAAATCCCGATTGCGACTTAGAGTCGTCCTTCTCACTTTGGAAGCTCGAATCGGTAAAGGACCCCACCTGGAGTTCACCGTTACCATACACCAAGAACATCTCCTTAGTCCTTCTCAAGTACTTGAGAATGTTCTTCCCAGCTGTCCAGTGACTCTCTCCTGGATCTGCTTGATACCTACTCACTACATTTAGTGAGTATGCTACACCGGGTCTGGTATATAGCATCGCGTACATGATAGAGCCTACTGCCGAAGCATAGGGTATCCCTTGCATGCGAGCTCTCTCCAAATCAGTCTTAGGAGACATCTCTTTGGAGAGAGTAAGTCCAGAGATCGTGGGTAAATACCCATGCTTGGATTCTTCCATACTAAACTTCTTTAGTATGGTGTCAATATACCTGGATTGGGACAATCCCAGTATCCTCTTAGATCTATCTCTATAGATCTTAATTCCCAAAATGCAGGAGGCATCACCTAGATCTTTCATTGAGAATCTATGTGATAAGAAGAGCTTGACCGAGTGCAGCATAGGAACATCATTTCCTATCAAGTGTATGTCATCCACGTACAATATGAGGAAGACAACCTTACTCTTTGCAACTTTCTTGTATATACAAGGTTCATCTACGTTTTTGATGAAGTCAAACTTTTTGACTACCACATCAAAACAGATGTTCCAACTCCGCGATGCCTGCTTTGACACGTAGATGGATTTAAGCAGCTTGCACACCATTCCGCTGCTCCCACTGTCTACGAATCCCTTTGGCTGAGTCATGTACACGCACTCCTCTAAATCACCATTTAGAAAGGCGGTCTTAACATCCATCTGCCAGATTTCGTAGTCATGGTATGCAGCAATGGCAAGTAGGATTCGGATGGACTTAAGCATAGCCACTGGAGAAAAGGCTTCATCATAATCCACACCTGGTCGTTGACGAAAACCCTTTGCAACAAGTCTAGCTTTGAAAGTCTCAACTTTTCCATCTACACCAAGTTTCTTCTTAAAGACCCATTTGCTCCCAATGGGGTTTACCCCTTCAGGAGTAACTTCCAAAGTCCATACTTTGTTGGTGTACATGGATTCCATTTCAGATCGCATTGCATCCAGCCATTTCACAGAGTCCCCACTCATGATGGCCTGCTCGAAGCTAGCCGGGTCATCATCTTCCATGATGCAGTCCTCGCTCCCACCATCAATGAGAAAACCGTAGTATCTCTCAGGTGGATGAGGAACCCTATTAGATCGGCGGAGCGGCTGGGGTTTTTCGGGAACTACTGAATCCTCCGGTTCCAATAAATCATCATTTGCAGTTTGTGCTGCTGGAACTTCTTCCAGATCTACCTCCTCACCACTAATTTCTTTTACAAGAAATTCCTTTTCTAAAAAGGTGTCATGTTGAGCAACAAACACCTTTTGTTGTTCACCGTGGTAGAATAGATATCCATATGAATTGCTTGGATATCACACAAACTTGCAAAGAACTGATCTTGCCCCGAGCTTGTCCGGATTTTGCTTTTTCACATAGGCCGAACAACCCCATATCTTAACTCGTTTAAGAGATGGTCTCTTACTATTCCATATCTCATATGGAGTGGTAGGCACCGATTTGTTTGGAACTCTATTCAATAGGTATATGGCTGTCTCAAGCGCATAACCCCAAAAGGAAATAGGCAACTCAGCAGTGCTCATCATAGAGCACACTATATCTAATAAGGTGCGATTTCTCTGCTCCGATACACCGTTGTTGTAACGTTTTGAAAATCGTTTCGGTGAAATTTCGAAAAAATGGTAAAATAAGGGGGTTTTCTGTAAAAAGTCAAAATGCAAATATCTTTATTATAAAATTAAATATACATATTCTAGCTATGTAATTGCTAGTATTTGGTGTTTATTGAGCCACTGGTGAAATTTCAAATTTTTTGAATTTTTTTCCGAAATTAATTATTTTAATATTATCTTAAGCCGTCACTAATACATTTAATTAGGGAAAATTACAAATTGGAATGAGTTGAAACAAATTTTGTGCATCATAAAACATTAAATAAAATTTTATCATGTGGTTTTTGAAATGAAATCGTTTGCCAAAACGGTTTAGAAAATATCGAAGAAAAAGGCTTTTTTCGGTGAAATTAGTGTTAATGGGAATTGGGGTAATACATTTATCTTTTTCCCTAACCCACACACCCACACCTCACCCTCTCTTCCCCTCCCCATGTGGCCGGCCCCACCATGACAGCCCTCCCCCCTCTCTCTCTCCAATCACCAAGAAAAGAAAAGAAAAGAAAGGAAAATGATAGAAAAAGGGTGGACTTTGACTAGATATTACTTTCTCCACCTCACTCTCTCTCCTCCCTCACCCAAACCCCCTCCATTTCTGGCCGAATCTGAACCCCCCCACAGCAGCAGCCCTCCACCAAAATCCCACACCATTTTGCCTCAAAAATCCATTAAAATGCTTCAAAAATCCATGCAAATTCAAAGCAAACTCAAAATCCAAGCTATACTCATTTTTCCTTGGCCTATCTAGCATGGATCTAGGTGTATGGGAGCTATTTTTGAGAGGCTAGATTTCATGATTGATCCATGATCATGAGGTATAATTTAAACCTTATTCATATATTGTTGTTTAATTGCTTCTATGTTAACAAATTTGATGTTTAATTGGGTTTTATTGCAACTTTAGGAAATTCAAGACTAGGGTTTGAATTTAATTAAGGTTTTTATCATTAGTTTATGGTTGTAATGAGGAGATTAACATGTAATTGTATGCAAAATCTAAGTTGGTTGCTACTTGCTAATTTGTTAAATTAAAATGGTGATAATTTTGCTAAATTGCTAACTAGGTTTTAAAAAATTGATTAAATATTGGGTCTAAAAATGTGATTAGGTTTTTCATGACTTCATTAACATTATAAAATATAGTTTAATACTTTAGTTCATGAAAATCCAAGCTAAATTGTTGTTTGTGCATTTTTGCTATAAAATTGTTAAATTTGGAAATATTGTAAACTAGAATTTTGGAATTTATGGAAATTGATGAGAATAAATTATAGGAATGGTTTATATGACTTTGTTATGATATTTAGTGAATATTGTGGCCGCTAGATTCGTTTAAACATCAAGATGTTGTATTAAAGCGGATAATTTTTGCTTATTAGGTTTTCGGAAAAATAGCTTTAAAGCGAATTTGAAGTTTTGGTGATTTTAACTTTTTTTATATATATATTTAAGGTGTTGTGAAACCACGATTGATACGTTAGACTTTTTCTGGATGGTTTGGCGTTTGTACGCCGACGTCGAGGGTTTTTGGGTTGATTTGTGAAAGCAACCATAGGTTTTGACCTATGTGGGATTCACGTGTCGTTTTGGGTCATGAGTCGGATTTTAATACGACACGGTGCATTATGATATGTAGGTACCCCATGTGGACTTCGAGACGACAAGCAAGCGCGTGACGACGTCGGAACCGGCTAGCGAGGACCAGGTGAGTAGATTTATATCTACGGGGAGAAGTCGGGTGGATGGCGTATAGCACCCCCGCAGTCCATAGTGTAGCTCATATATAGGTGTTTTATGATACAAGAATGTTTATTTATGTTATGTTTATGTGTTCATGGTTTACCTTTGGGTTAGTTGCGAAACCCTAGAGTAGTTGTTATACCCACATACGCACACACAGACTTGCATACTTTACTTTCTTGTGCGTAGATTGGGATGTGTATATATGTATATATGCGTGGGTATGGGACTATACATATGTACATTCATATACGCATGCATGGATAATGAGGATAGTACTTGGGATTTATGATGAGTCGATGAGATTTGATTTGAGGCCGTGAGATCGGTGATATAGCAGGGTTCGTATTTGAGATACGACATGACGTTGTAGCGGGTCCTTGACGTAGTGTTTCATACACGTGCATGCATACTTAGGCGGTATCAGTATTGTACTAGACGTAGATCAGTACCCCGATCATGATATTTGATAAAGAGGATACTAGGTGAATAGTACGATGAATGTGATATTGACCCGTACCCCGGTTTGGGATGCCGTACGACGGATTTACGTACGAGCTATATATTGATGATTGATCCGCACTCTTGACTTGGGATGTCTGATTATACATACGGTATCGGATATGATATTATTGAGGCGGGATCACCGACTATACATATACAGGTATGTATATGTATCGACTCAGATGATAGGCGGTTTCCTTACCTGTAGTTCAGCTTGTTAGTTCAGCCGTATAGTTTAGTGTAGTTGTTAGATTAGATTAGACTCCTACCTATTTCAAAACTAGCGGATCGTGGGTATTTTAAAAGACAGGTCAAGGGATCTACGGATATTTCAAAAGACGTATCCTTTCTTAAAACTACCGTAGCCCTATTTTCAAAACCCCACGATTCGTGTTATTTCAAATGGCACCATTGTTTAATATTTAGCTCCCGCTCATTTTGGTTGCTCGCTCCGCATCACATACTTACATTGTTATTTCATATTGCATTGTTGATATTATGTTGTTAGGACACCATCACCATTACCGATGATGCGTATGTACCACGTACACTTACTTGCCGGCTCACACACATCTTCATCGGTAATTGCCATGTCACGTACACCTTAGAAAATATTATTGCTTAACTTAGTTTGATAGCTAGTAGTTTGACATAATATTAGTGTACTTACCTTATATGCCAGCTTAGATATTGTAGTTATTACTTGTCACTTCATGCATACTGTTATTCATTGTTATGCCGTATTCATGGATTCTTATGCCTATATTCATGGGTTTATATGCTATTGATGATTTGGATTCGGATTTCTATGAGATTTTCTGGATTTGGGGGAAAACTGCAAAACTTGTATAAGCTTCTTCCCTCGCTTTTAAATAAAAAGTGCGGTTTTCCCATGATGTATGAGTCGTCCACCATGAGTTTGCTGATGGATTTCGAGACCCGATTCGAGGAGTGGAGGAACCGTTTCGGGTACATGGTGGGCCCGTTGCGGTACCCCGGGGCAAGCGGATCGTGTTGTTGACGTTGATCCTGGCAGGGGAGCACTACCGACCGGTGATATTTCCCGACGCGTCGGATATCCGGAGGATACCGTCATGGTCTTGAGATGGATGGTAGGGGCCGGTCTGGACTGACGGCGCCCTAGATATTGTGATTGAGACATTGAGATTTCAAGATATTGAGGTACAAAGACTGTGATACAGAGATATCGAGGTATTAGGATTACGTTTTGTGCCGATGTTAGGCACTGTTTTATGCTGATTTCATTATGATACCTCATTTTAAAAATACAAAGGAAATCTCACTAAATTATGAAAACAGTTTCTTCATTCATATGATATATTGCTACCTGAGGCACTGACATGGGCACATGAGATTACACTCGGATTAGATATTTACCCTAACCTTTGTTATAGGCTGCATGTTATATATATAATTGAGGATATATTATGATCATTGACCTAGGTTGCGTTATTTATGCGATTTCTTTCCGTAGATGTTTTTCTATTCACGAGTTGGCAACTCACCCCCGTTGTGCCCCAGTTTCTTGCAGGTTTTGCCGTACAGGTTTCATTACGGCTTTGCTGGCACTGCTTCCCATTTCCGGGTGACTTGCTAGTAGGTGGGTTTACTTGTATCGTACCCCCATTATATATCTTGTATATCATTATTCTATTGTATCTAGAAGTTCCATCAACCAAATATGTATTTATTTTTGAGATAGAGACCAGTGATGTTATTCTTTCGACCTTAGAGTCGCGCGTTATATTTCTGTGGATTTCTTGTTGTTTTGAGTTTCTATTTGAGTTTTGATCCTCGCCGTTGGCGTTGTATATTATATTGCTTGTGTGGTTGTGGCCGTCGATTGACGAAGAGCCAGCTCCCGCTTGGGGATGCCTTTTTATTGATTTCGTATACTATTCATGTTGTATTCTATTTGCGGGCCAGTATTTACAAAGGAGACTCTGCCGAAATTTTCAGGAAATTTTTGATGTTTTTAAAAACCGCATAATTCGGCTTATGCTATTGAAACTACTTGCTTTAAGTTGGTTTTTCCTGCACTCTACATCTTTTCTTGGTTTGGATTTCTGGGTTTTCGGTTTACTTAGATTACGTACGCCTCGAGACGTTCGTAGTTTAAGTGCCGGTCATGTTCCGTACTTTCGGGTCGTCACAAAGTTGGTATCAGAGCGTTAGGTTTTACCTTCGGAGCGTAGGATGACCCTTGGTTGATGGAATAGGTGACTAAACTAGAGTGACGTACCGTAGGTATGTTCCGCGGCATATTTACGATACGCTACTCCACTTAAGAAGCCTTAGGATGTACATTTCTTTGCTCAGTATTATATTCATTCCGATCTAGCCTCATCAGTACCAGTTATGGTTTTGCTGCCACGATTACGGGAGGGAGAGCTACAGCTAGAGTTGCGGTCAGTACGAGCTCGTCACGAACGAGGACTGGCCAGGGAGAAATTCCGGCGACACACGATTGCGGAGATGTGTCTTTTTACTGTGTTTCCGCGCCACGAGCGTTTGGCGGATCACCTTTATGAGGTTACTCGGATGTGCTGATCGATACTAGAGGATTGAGCCAATGATAGAGGCCAGCCAAATTTTGATGACCGTTGGTGTATTGCTTACTCATGATGATTGAGGCACTGTTCAGCGTGCAGACGAGTGAGCCAGTTGTTGCTGCGAGCGACGAGATATCGCCCCATATGTTGGAGCTATTGCAGTACAGGTTGTACTAAGAGATGATAGAAGGTTGCTAGTCACCCGAGGATGAATGACTAGAACATGTGGTTCGTTCGCCTACCCGATGAGAGGTCATCAGATAGATTGATTCCAGCTAGAGACGACTTCTCACGGAGATGTTGGGAGTCGACAGAGACGATCGAATGTCAGAAACCTATTATTCCAAGTTTAAAGTATTCGGAAGGGCATGCAGGCAATTCTATGGACCCTCTAGAAGAATGAAACCCTAACTCGACTTAATGACCGTGTGAAAGCCTTTGAACCTTCGGGTTTGCGGCAGTTATACGGCGCCATTAGTGAGGCTTGGGTTTGCCCTTCTACGGCTGGACCACCGATGCTGTGGTATGTACTCGATACTATTAAACTGTGCCCAAGATGTTGAGCTTTTGCGGGATTATGAGGTTTTAACGACTCGATCGGATGGCTCGACTTAATTCGGATGCTAGGTGGTGAGATGCATTTCTTGGGAGACTCCCGATACGAGGATAGCCGTTGGAGCTCAGTCCATGCAGCCGCGACGAGACGAGTCCAAAGCAGACGATATTAGAGAAAAGTGAAGTAAGAGGTTCGTACCAGATCTAGATGAGATGACGTTCCACTCCGCCGACATCAGAGATGCGATGCGCATGCCGAGGCATGGTACTTGGATTTACCTTCCAGAAGGAGTCGCGATGAGTATGCAGTCGTTCCAGAGCAAGATGCAGATATAGGAAAGGACGATGACTTCCGGACAGTTGGCAGAGACGAGACATGGAAGAGACCGTGAGCAGGATTCCTTCCAGGACACTGCTGCAATGATAGTTGCACCCAGGATCAGATGTGTCACGTATATTCAGAGAGACAGAGGCCGACGCCAGTGATATGCTGTCTTACGAGTGGTCGCGATGATTGACCGAGAGATGACCAGAGAAGTGCCAGAACGGAATCATCCCCGTTAGCACACCTGACAGGGCCGATGAGCTGATGGACCGAGAGATTGGTAATTCACAGTGAAGACCTTGACCCAGGAGTGGTCATTGTTACGCACACCAGCAGGCCAGAGTTCATGATCATCGACGAGACGTCCCACTAGTGACCGCGACAGTTGGCCCGAGATTCTTAGAGGATGCACTTGAGCGGTACTATTCCGCCATTATTGATTTCGATGTTTTGGGTGATTTATTCGCATGATTTGATTTTGATGATTGAGGATTTACGATCTTTGCACAGTGTTGCACTTGATATCGTTTTCGTGCTTTGGTTTCACATGTTTGTGATTTTACGATTTTAGACATTTGAGTTGATTTTGTGCGTATCCACGCACACGATTTGGTTCCTGCACTCTGTATAGTTTATATATGCTTGCAGTGCAGTGATACGCCTTTTGTGCACTTAGATGCACTGGACTTCGATTTCGATTGTGATACTCGATATTTGTTTTGTGCACCTTGTGCACCTGATTTGATTTTCCGCATGTTCGAAGCTTGATATTGGATTTCATGATTTCGTTCATGATGGATGCCCCTGGTTTTGGGTTTTCGTGCATTTTGAGCGCATGTCTGGAGATGTGGTTTTGGTGCACACCAGATGCACTAAATCAAGATTTTTCGTGCATGTCAGATGCACCTGATTTTGCTGTCAGGCACACACGTTGCCTACGACAGATGCTTTGTGCACATCCGATACACTTAGATATTGTTTCTGCGCGCATGTATGGCACATTTATGGATTTTGATTTCCGTGCGCACCAGACGCGCGTAGTATTCATACGCATATTTTGGGATTGATTTCTTATGGAGCAGTACGTTTTTATGATGATTGCTATGAGTTTTTGTACTGAGCAGGACTAGTCAGAGGACAGTACCTGAATATATTTTGCATGCATTGATAGTTATTGAAGGGAATTCCAAAAAGCGAGCTATAGTCTCAGTATTTACCTACGTGTCTGATATGACGCGAAACGTTTAAAACAAGGAAAACCCTTCTAAATTGTTTCCCAAAACGGCGGAACGTACATTTCAAACAAAGGTATATATGTATATAGTTATTTTCTTATGATAGACGTCCGCCACTGTGCAGTGTTATGTGCATTGCACAGCAACTTAAAGGATTTGGCATGCATTTTCTCCTGATATTTGCATGTATAGTTCCGATTTATAGCATATCGGTCTTGCTTGAGATTTGGCATTCGTGTCTTCACCTTGACTCCGATGATTGAGGGATGCTTGACAGAGTTGTGATTTCGAGTTATCTACTCATTACTCATGCGCATGCATTGCGCTATGATATGTTTATGTATTTATGATTTCGGAGCCCCGGCGATTTGATGGTTTTGGCTGAAATATTTTAGTATTTGGGAAAAGTTTTAATTTAAATTCGGGGACTGAATTTCTTTAAGGGGGGAAGATTGTAACGTTTTGAAAATCGTTTCGGTGAAATTTCGAAAAAACGGTAAAATAAGGAGGTTTTCTGTAAAAAGTCAAAATGCAAACATCTTTATTATAAAATTAAATATACATATTCTAGCTATGTAATTGCTAGTATTTGGTGTTTATTGAGCCACTGGTGAAATTTCAAATTTTCTGAAATTTTTTCCGAAATTAATTATTTTAATATTATTTTAAGCCGTCACTAATACATTTAATTAGGGAAAATTACAAATTGGAATGAGTTGAAACAAATTTTGTGCATCATAAAACATTAAATAAAATTTTATCATGTGGTTTTTAAAATGAAATCGTTTGCCAAAACGGTTTAGAAAATATCGAAGAAAAATGCTTTTTTCGGTGAAATTAGTGTTAATGGGAATTGGGGTAATACATTTATCTTTTTCCCTAACACACACACCCACACCTCACCCTCTCTTCCCCTCCCCATGTGGCCGGCTCCACCATGACAGCCCTCCCACTATCTCTCTCTCCAATCACCAAGAAAAGAAAAGAAAAGAAAGGAAAATGATAGAAAAAGGGTGGACTTTGACTAGATATTACTTTCTCCACCTCACTCTCTCTCCTCCCTCACCCAAACCCCCTCCATTTCTGGCCGAATCTGAACCCCCCCACAGCAGCAGCCTTCCACCAAAATCCCACACCATTTTGCAAATTCAAAGCAAACTCAAAATCCAAGCTATACCCATTTTCCCTTGGCCTATCTAGCATGGATCTAGGTGTATGGGAGCTATTTTTGAGAGGCTAGATTTCATGATTGATCCATGATCATGAGGTATAATTTAAACCTTATTCATATATTGTTGTTTAATTGCTTCTATGTTAACAAATTTGATGTTTAATTGGGTTTTATTGCAACTTTAGGAAATTCAAGACTAGGGTTTGAATTTAATTAGGGTTTTTATCATTAGTTTATGGTTGTAATGAGGAGATTAACATGTAATTGTATGCAAAATCTAAGTTGGTTGCTACTTGCTAATTTGTTAAATTAAAATGGTGATAATTTTGCTAAATTGCTAACTAGGTTTTAAAAAATTGTTTAAATATTGGGTCTAAAAATGTGATTAGGTTTTTCATGACTTCATTAACATTATAAAATATAGTTTAATACTTTAGTTCATGAAAATCCAAGCTAAATTGTTGTTTGTGCATTTTTGCTATAAAATTGTTAAATTTGGGTATATTGTAAACTAGAATTTTGGAATTTATGGAAATTGATGAGAATAAATTATAGGAATGGTTTATATGACTTTGTTATGATATTTAGTGAATATTGTGGCCGCTAGATTCGTTTAAATATCAAGATGTTGTATTAAAGCGGATAATTTTTGCTTATTAGGTTTTCGGAAAAATAGCTTTAAAGCGAATTTGAAGTTTTGGTGATTTTAACTTTTTTTATATATATATTTAAGGTGTTGTGAAACCACGATTGATACGTTTGAGTTTTTCTCGATGGTTTGGCGTTTGTACGCCGACGTCGAGGGTTTTTGGGTTGATTTGTGAAAGCAACCATAGGTTTTGACCTATGTGGGATTCACGTGTCGTTTTGGGTCATGAGTCGGATTTTAATACGACACGGTGCATTATGATATGTAGGTACCCTATGTGGACTTCGAGACGACAAGCAAGCGTGTGGCGACGTCGGCACCGGCTAGCGAGGACCAGGTGAGTAGATTTATATCTACGGGGAGAAGTCGGGTGGATGGCGTATAGCACCCCCGCAGTCCGTAGTGTAGCTCATATATATATGTTTATATAGGTGTTTTATGATACAAGAATGTTTATTTATGTTATGTTTATGTGTTCATGGTTTACCTTTGGGTTAGTTGCGAAACCCTAGAGTAGTTGTTATACCCACATACGCACACACAGACTTGCATACTTTACTTTCTTGTGCGTAGATTGGGATGTGTATATATGTATATATGCGTGGGTATGGGACTATGCATATGTACATTCATATACGCATGCATGGATAATGAGGATAGTACTTGGGATTTATGATGAGTCGATGAGATTTGATTTGAGGCCGTGAGATCGGTGATATAGCAGGGTTCGTATTTGAGATACGACATAACGTTGTAGCGGGTCCTTGACGTAGTGTTTCACACACGTGCATGCATACTTAGGCGGTATCAGTATGTACTAGACGTAGATCAGTACCCCGATCATGATATTTGATAAAGAGGATACTAGGTGAATAGTATGATGAATGTGATATTGACCCGTACCCCGATTTGGGATGCCGTACGACGGATTTACGTACGAGCTATATATTGATGATTGATCCGCACTCTTGACTTGGGATTTCTGATTATAGATACGGTATTGGATATGATATTATTGAGGCGGGATCACCGACTATACATATACAGGTATGTATATGTATTGACTCAGATGATAGGCGGTTTCCTTACCTGTAGTTCAACTTGTTAGTTCAGCCGTATAGTTTAGTGTAGTTGTTAGATTAGATTAGACTCCTACCTATTTCAAAATTAGCGGATCGTGGGTATTTTAAAAGACTGGTCAAGGGATCTACGGATATTTCAAAAGACGTATCCTTTCTTAAAACTATCGTAGCCCTATTTTCAAAACCCCACGATTCGTGTTATTTCAAATGGCACCATTGTTTAATATTTAGCTCCCGCTCATTTTGGTTGCTCGCTCCGCATCACATACTTACATTGTTATTTCATATTGCATTGTTGACATTATGCTGTTAGGACACCAGCACCATTACCGATGATGCGTATGTACCACGTACACTTACTTGCCGGCTCACACACATCTTCATCGGTAATTGCCATGTCACATACACCTTAGAAAATATTATTGCTTAACTTAGCTTGATAGCTAGTAGTTTGACATAATATTAGTGTACTTACCTTATATGCCAGCTTAGATATTGTAGTTATTACTTGTCACTTCATGCATACTGTTATTCATTGTTATGCCGTATTCATGGATTCTTATGCCTATATTCATGGGTTTATATGCTATTGATGATTTGGATTCGGATTTCTATGAGATTTTCTGGATTTGGGGGAAAACCGCAAAACTTGTATAAGCTTCTTCCCTCTCTTTTAAATAAAAAGTGTTGTTTTCCCATGATGTATGAGTCGTCCACCATGAGTTTGCTGATGGATTTCGAGACCCGATTCGAGGAGTGGAGGAACCGTTTCGGGTACATGGTGGGCCCGGTGCGGTACCCCGGGGCAAGAGGATCGTGTTGTTGACGTTGATCCTGGCAGGGGAGCACTACCGACCGGTGATATTACCCGACGCGTCGGATATCCGGAGGATACCGTCGTGGTCTTGAGATGGATGGTAGGGGCCGGTCTGGACTGACGGCGCCCTAGATATTGTGATTGAGACATTGAGATTTCGAGATATTGAGGTACAGAGACTGTGATACAGAGATATCGAGGTATTGGGATTACGTTTTGTGCCGATACTAGGCACTGTTTTATGCTGATTTCATTATGATACCTCATTTTAAAAATACAAAGGAAATCTCACTAAATTATGAAAACAGTTTCTTCATTTACATGTATTCTGTTTTTATGCATTCATACCTCATTCATATGATATATTGCTACCTGAGGCACTGACACGGGCACATGAGATTACACTCGGGTTAGATATTTACCCTAGCTTTTGTTATAGGCTGCATGTTATATATATAATTGAGGATATATTATGATCATTGACCTAGGTTGCGTTATTTATGCGATTCTTTCCGTAGATGTTTTTCTATTCACGAGTTGGCAACTCACCCCCGTTGTGCCCTAGTTTCTTGCAGGTTTTGCCGTACAGGTTTCATTACGGCTTTGCTGGCACTGCTTCCCATTTCCGAGTGACTTGTTAGTAGGTGGGTTTACTTGTATCGTACCCCCATTATATATCTTGTATATCATTATTCTGTTGTATATAGAAGTTCCATCAACCAAACATGTATTTATTTTTGAGATAGAGACCAGTGATGTTATTCTTTCGACCTTAGAGTCGCGCGTTATATTTCTGTGGATTTCTTGTTGTTTTGAGTTTCTATTTGAGTTTTGATCCTCGCCGTTGGCGTTGTATATTATATTGCTTGTGTGGTTGTGGCCGTCGATTGACGAAGAGCTAGCTCCCGCTTGGGGATGCCTTTTTATTGATTTCGTATACTATTCATGTTGTATCCCATTTGGGGGCCAGTATTTACAAAGGAGACTCTGCCGAAATTTTCAGGAAATTTTTGATGTTTTTAAAAACCGCATAATTCGGCTTATGCTATTGAAACTACTTTCTTTAAGTTGGTTTTTCCTGCACTCTACATCTTTTCTTGGTTTGGATTTCTGGGTTTTCGGTTTACTTAGATTACGTACGCCTCGAGACGTTCGTAGTTTAAGTGCCGGTCATGTTCCGTACTTTCGGGTCGTGACAGTTGTGCTGTGGTGTATACGGAGGAGTAAGCTGAGAGGGAATCCTATTCTCTTTTAAATAGTCCAGGAAATCATTGCTCAAGTATTCTCCTCCTCGATCAGATTGAAGGATCTTAATACTTTTACCCGTTTGGTTCTCTACTTCGTGCTTATATTCTCTGAATTTCTCAAAAACTTCAGACTTGTGTTTCAATAGGAACGCATGTCCGTTTCTTGAGAGATCGTCAGTGAATGTAATGAAGTACGAGGAGCCATTCCTGGCATGTGTAGACATGGGACCACATACATCACTATGTATCAGTCCCAAGAGTTCTGTAACTCTTTCTCCGTGTCCACTAAACGGAGTTTTGGTCATTTTACCTTTGAGACATGACTAGCAAGTGTCATAAGATGAAAATTCGAACGAATTCAAATATCTATCCTTATGTAACTTAGCTAGTCGTGTCGCATTGATATGACCCAGTCTACAATGCCGCAAGTAGGATTCGTTCATTTCTGAACTCTTCCTCTTATGCGTGTTTTGTACATTAAGAACCGTGGTTTGGTTTAGAACGTATATGCCATTATTTAGTGAGCCTGATCCAATCAACTTTTGATTCAGGAAGATGTTCATAACATTATCCAGTACTATAAAATTATATCTTTCTTTACTTAATAAAGAAATTGATATAAGATTGCATATCAGGGTTGGGCTGTAATAGCATTCATTCAGAATCAATGTATTACCATTTGGTAATACAAGATGATATTCGCCAACTGCTTTGGCTGCAACATTTGCACTATTCCCTACTCTTATGGAATGATCACCCTCTCCCAGTTCCCTACCTTTCCGTATCCCATGTAACATATTACATATGTGGGATCCCGATCCAGTATCTAATACCCAGGACGTAGAGTGAACTGAGAAACAGTTCTCGATAACTAACACACCCGAAGAAAATGCATCAACATGCTTATTCTTTATTTGGGCGGCGTGAGAATCTGGATATGTCCTTATTCCCTGCTCGGACTTATAACAATTATAAGTTGGAGCGGAAACAAAGTTCCCCTGCTCAGTATAAAAAGCGGCCGGTCAATACATCCATATTATTATCCTGATTAAGGCCTGACATGGTCGCTACCTGGAGAGAGAGAGAGAAGAAAACACTTTAGCGTATGCTCTTGCAAGATTAGATTGGTTATTATCTTATCTAATCAGGATGGCTCCAACTGTTTTCATCAAATCTTCCTTCAAACCCTAAAAGGTAAGACTAGCCGGGATTAATTACACCTTACAAGTTCGCTAATCTGTCACTACCCACCCCCAAACACAGATGGTATTGTCCGCTTTGGCCGAAGCCGCACGGTTTTGTCCGTTTGAATGAACCCGGGGCTATTTCCCAGTAGGTTACCCATCCCAGAATTTCACTGGCTTAAGCACGCTTAACTACGGAGTTTTTCAAACTCCGAAGTTCCGATTCATCCAAAAGGCGCCTCTGTGTTATAAGAGTGTTATCATTTCATTTATAGTTCAGACGTGCCCTCTTTGGGAAATGGAATTCGATACTCCCCATTGTTCTGGTGGGTCCCCGTGTGCATCCGTATCGGTTACATCCCCACCTCGATACCGGATAACATCACACTTCTCACGGGGTAGGTGGTATTCAGCCCCAACTCCACCTGGGGTATTACATAATCTTTCAGTCAGGTCAGTATTGGTACATTGAGGGAGGTTCCCCGTGCTTTCGCATGGACCTAATTAAAATAAATCTCGTTTTCCTAGAGGCATAACCCCGTTAACACCTTTCTAGACACCTACTTAATCGGCTAATTGTCATGTGTAAAACTCTCCCAGGAGTAACTCTTACTCGCAGTGGGTATCGGGATCCAACTATCTCATAGAAGGTATGCAATCTCATTGCAAATTTCAACACTTGAAATTCCCGATAATAATTTTGCCCCTAGCAACTCATGACCTTAGGTATGGTCAACAAATCATAAGCGCTATCCAAGTTCAACTCGTCATTTCCCGATTGAATTAAACCCACCCGTACGACCCTTGGCTAAGGTCAACAAAGTCGTACGACTACCCTAACTCAATCACATCTCATGTTTTAACAGATAAACACTAATTAGCTACCATACACTACGCCTTGGCTAAGGTCAACAAACGCAGCACGAATACTAACTAGTCTCTATCTGAAATGACGGAGGGCCACGACAGGTTTTTCAGAAAACCTTTCGCGTAATGAACTTGATATCGTTGTAGAAACAAGTGATTTTGAAAAGGAGTGTTTTTGAGGCTTTTACTAGTTTCGCTAAAGTGGTCACTCCCGGTGAAGGGATCTCGGCTTTTTCCTTATCGAATAAGGTGCTGGATATTCTACAAGGAATACCGCTATGCAAAGAAAGAACTATAGAAGCAATCAAAAACATAACCTTGTGAGTTGTAGCATCTACTAGTTTCGCTAAAGAGGTCACTCCCGGTGAAGGGATCTCGGCTCTTTCCTTATCGAATAAGGTGATGGATATTCTACAAGGAATACCGCTATGCAAAGCAAAAACTAGAGCTACCCTTTTTTTTTAATTCTACAACTTCTTTTAGGTTTCATTTTCTTTCATTAATCTCATTAATGAATCCCATCATTTAAGCTTCCTAAGCATCACAGAAGAAACGAAAATACAACGTACGCTTATGCCATCCGCATTCGCCACAGTGTCCTGTTATGCACCATTAGGTTACTTAACTAACGGCATAGCGGGGCGGGACTAGCGCGGGTGCAAAACATAAGCAACGTTTATTATATATCATATATACAATAATAAAGCATTCGTCTCATGCATATAAAATGATCACATCATAGAATATTAGCAGCAGAAGATAACATATGAAATATTGGATACACTAGGAGGTCCGTGTTTTATTTTGAGCCTGTATAAAACACGGATTCCACGGTTGCGATGAATAGCCAAACCCACATCCTTAGACCCCTACGAGAGCGGCAAGCAACCTTACCAATTCTAGGGTTAGGAGACCTGGTCTCGACTCCTCGAGATGGCCTCCCACTGGACCCTAGAACCCGGTTACTTATGCTCTCCTCCTTGGGTCTATCCTAATGCGGAAAAGTAAATAATATACAATGGTGACATCATCCTCAACCCGAAAGTGCTCTAATAAAACAATATTACATACAATGAATTTTACATGAATGAAAATAAAAAAACCTTCATCTCACATAAAACCCCCGGCTATTCAAAACACGACGATCCAATATAACATATCACAGCAACACATAACATTACATGTCATCAACGTAAGTAAATATGCGTATCCCAATTGTCGTTGATGTATAGCAACGAAACCGACGATACAATACATATTACACTTACGGTCGCAGAAAAGAAAAATGAAAAACTACAACAATTGGAATCATAACTGCCCTTAGACAACACAAACCCGGGATATCACATATCCAAGATTTCGTGCCTAACAATGTAAAGCTCGCATTTAGGTCTCATCCATGAAAACACTTTTTCAAAATAAGTCGGATAATTCAACATGATTTCCGATTACCCCCGAGACCGAAATGTTAGATTTACACGCAACAAACAAATTTGTAGATTCCAATTATTGTATCACGTTACAGAAAGCTAGACGACGTTAAACAATTCGATCGAAACAACGAATTGCCAGAAAGTTCAACACTTGAGCACTGTTAAAATTAACCAGAGACATACCACAGCACCTACGAACCTACAGCTGAAGGGCCCGACCCAAGCCTTTTAAGTGGCGCCGCGGATCCGCCCTAAAACCAGGTTTTAGTCGCGCATCAGCGGTCACTTAGAGGAGTTAGGGTTTCGTTCTTCAGGTGTGTCCATAGAATTCCCTGCATGTTTTTCTGAATATTTTTAATATGGAAAAATCTAACTTTTTGAAAAATTTCCAGAGAGGGGTTATAATTTGGGTTTTCGGGGTTCGATCAGACTTTTAACTTCGCCTACGCTACGCCTAATGCTCTAGCTTTGCTCTGATACCACTGTAAGGTTCTTTGGTACTAGAACAAGGTTCTACAAGGCATCAAACATGCCGTATTTTAAAAATTACAAGTGCCAAACAACCTAAGCAAGGATCTTAACTAGAGAATTAGGGTTAAAAACTTAAAGCAAACAACTTTACTACTAAGTGAGAAGGATTACAACCTTTGTAGTCCGTTCCTTCGCTTCATAAGCTCCGAGTTGAAGTCCCTTCGCTGCGATCATCATGCTCCTAGACTCTAGAGAGGCTCCATGAGGTGAATGGGACATCCTTGCTTGAAGACTTCACAATCCAAGATGATCTACCTTGAGGAATCACAAAACCAAGCTCTCACTTCACTAATGAGGTATTAGTGAAGCAAACACCCTAATCTAAGTGGCTAGAATAGATGAGGATGATGAAGTAGGAATTTTGCTCTCTTTTATTTTCTATTTCTCACAAACAATCATCACATAATAAAAAGCTAGAAAGCTTTTTGTGAGAGGAAGAAGAAGATGAAGTGTGATGAAAAAAAATATTGAGGTTAGAAATGCAACAAAGGGTTAAGCATGGAATGCTTAACCCTTGTAGAGAATAAACCATAGGCTAGGGTTAAAATGTTAGGTTAATAAATATCTAGAAAATATCTAAAGAGTGGACTTTAGTCAACAAAAGAAAATATCTTAACTAATTATCCACAATTTAGAATTAACTAAAATAAATCATAAACCTTAAACATAACCCTAGCATAGTTTAATCTCATAAACCCTAGTTGCATTTGTAACTTTGCATGCTACAATATTATATATCACATATATAATATTTAATGTAACAAAAGAAAATAATACAATTAACATATATCACATATATATCAATGTATTATCAAGTGAGAAATAGAATTATTTATGTGAGCTTATATTAGTTAATGTAATGTAATATATCACATATATAATTATACATTAAATTATTAAATCAACACTTGATTTAATAATCCGGCTATTTTACATATAACCGACTAATATAATATGTATCATTTTATCGAATCAACACTTGATCCGATAACCCGGCTATATCACATATACCCGGCCGATATCACATATCGCGAGAATCGAATACGTTATCATGTACACGTATTTTTCTCTGTCCCGCACATATCACATATGTGTTGCTACTCCATTTTGCCTGAGCCAGGAAACCTCTATGTAGGACTCTAAAGAATCGTCAATATGCCGGCAGTAGGTGATGATCATATCAAACACCCACAAGCTGCAAGCGGTCAGCTAAACATAACAGCCACCTGGGTATTGAGCGATCAGAAGATCAAAAGGCAAGCCTGCACACACTCCTGTGAATCCAATCAGTAACACCCCCGTACACTTACTGCAGGGGTGTCTAGCACGGCAGCAAGGTTTCGGGAGGCATCGTCCATGCCAATTTCAAAAATTTGCCGTTCTAGCTAACCCTAACCCTAGAACCGTTACTAGAAAAACCGACGTAACATTATGTAAACAACTTTACATACAAGTGAGTGAGGAATACAACCTTTGTAGACCCGTCCTTCACTTCTAAAGATCCGTGTAGTAGTCCCTTCGCTACGAGTTGTGAAGACCCGGACTCTAGTGAGGGTTCACATGAAGAAATGAACAAGCTTGCTCGATGCCTTCGAAGCCGAAGATGATCTACGTCGAGGAGACTCAAGCTCATGCTAGCTCTACACTAATGGTGAAATTAGTGAAGCAAACACCCTAAACTAAATGGCTAATAGTAGAGGATGATGAAGTAGGAAATGGGCTCACTTTAGATTTTATTTTCTCACAATATTTCATCACTTAATCAAAACCTAGAAAGCTTTCAAGAGGAAGAAGAAGATGATGAAGTGATGAAGAGAATGAAACTCTCATGAGGTTAGAAATGCAACCATGGTGAGTTAATGTCATGCCTAACTTATGTAGAGAATAAACCATGGCTTGTGGTTATGGTTGGGTTAACAAATATCTTAAGCAAGACAAACAAGTGGACTTGGTCAATGTTCTACAAACTTCATCCAAGCTTGAAACATTATCCACTAATTTGTAATAACTTAATGATAAATATTAACCATAACATAAACCCTAGCAAGGATAAGTCTCATACACCCTTGTTGCATGTGTAACCTAGCATGACAAATGAATATATATCACATATATATTTATGTGTGCAAAAGAAATCAATACATTTTAACATATATCACATGTATATCAATGTATCATAAGTGAGAAAATATAATTCTTAAGTGAGCTAATATTAGTTAATGTAATGTAATATATCAAATATATAATTATACATTAAATTATTAAATCAACACTTGATTTAATAATCCGGTCATATCACATATAACCGACTAATATCAAATGTATCCTTTTATCGAATCAACACTTGATCGGATAACCCGGCTATATCACATATAACCAATCGATACATATATCGCGAGAATAGAATGCGGTATCACATACGCGCATTAATCTCAGTCCCGCACATATCACATATGTTCTCCTACTCCGTTTCGCATGAACCAGGAAACCTCTGTGTAGGACTCTAAAGACTCGTCAATACGCCGGCAGTAGGTGATGATCATATTAAACACCCACAAGCCGCAAGCGGTCTGCTAAACGTAACGGCTACCCGGGTATTAAGCGATCGGAAGATCAACAAGCAAGCCTGATCATACTCATGCAAATCCAATCAGTAACACTACCTTACAGTCCGGTCTCTTCGTCTGATATGTCGCATATCTTGTCTAGGGGTGATAAACGTCATACCCCAGTAACTCGATAAGTCGTGCCAATGTGAGACTCATAACGGGTCGAGAAACTACTGATAACACTTACCAGTATATCTCAGAATCAGCCCTGGCCAGGGACTTCCTGTTATAGCCAATCGAGCATAGCGTAACATCAACTCCCTATACCGGGAGAAACGAATCCCCTCCTATCGCTCATTGCCTCCATGTGACTCGGGAATGTACCAAAAAACCACCGTTTTTCACGTTCTCTTGAACGTGGTAAGGTGGAAATCAAAGCACACTGGGAATCATGTTAGTTATATGTATGCCCTAGAGGCCATTACTGTACATGAGATGTATATTGTAGTGGATGGTGGGACATATAGAGGTAGGACTTTCTTGCTCGATATGATAGTAGGCTATCTGGTTGCTCTTTATCATAACATGTATACATTCTGTCTCTCTGTTACATGTTGATAAAGCCCTTAGGATGTGTACTCGACTTGCAGGACTATGATGCAGATCATACTAGTGGGGCCTGGGTAGTCCATGAGTATATCCTTCAATGTTCCGAGTCGTGGGAATATCGAGATGGGGCATCGATATTCCAGAGTAGACTAGCGTATATCTTCTCGACCCATGTGATGGGTGATGGATGATCCCATATCCGTTGGTGTTTGACATCAGAGATGGTATGCGGGTGCTCAGTGGTGACTGGGTACACTGAACGGACTCGCCGAGAACTCCCAGATGGTATTATACCTCACGTCAGAGGGCAGTTCTCTGGTGACACTGGTACAGCTTAGTCTGTTGACCCGAGATCGTCATAGAGTCTTGTGTGTCTCCCACTGTGCTTTGATTTCCACCCTACCACGGCTCTACTGAGTCGTGCAAACAGGTGGTTTTTGGGTACAGTCCCGATTCACATAGAGGCAATGAGCGATAGGAGGGGATTCATCTCTCCCGGAATTGGGGGTTGATGTTGCGCTATGCTCGACTGGCCATAACTGGAAATCCTTGGCTAGGGTTGCAGTGATTTACTGGTAAGTGTTATCAGTAGTTTCACACTTGTTATGGACCTTACATCTGCATGACTTATCAAGCTGCTGGGGTCTGACGTTTGCCACCCCTAGGCGAGATATGCGACATATCAGACGAACAGACCGGACTGTGCGGTAAGTGTTACTGATTGGATTCGCAGGAGTGTGAGAAGGCTTGCTCGTTGATCTTCTGATCTCTCAATACCCGGGTGGCCGTTACGTTTAGCAGACCGCTTGCGGCTTGTGGGTGATTGATATGATCACCACCTACTGCCGGCGTATTGACGAGTCTTTAGAGTCCTACACAGAGGTTTCCTGGCTCAAGCGAAAAGAAATAGGAGCGCAGATGAGATATGTGCGGGACCGAGAATAATACCAGTATGTGATACTGTATTCTATTCTCGTGATTTGTATCATCGGTCGGTTATATGAGATATAGCCGGGTTACCGAATCAAGTGTTGATTCGATATATTGATACACTAGATATTAGTCGGTTATATGCGATATGACCGGATCGTTAAATCAAGTGTTGATTTAATGATTTAATATATAATTATATATTTGATATATTACTTTACATTAACTAGTATTGGTTCACTTAAGATTGATTTTCTCACTTGATGTGCACAAGTTGTATATGTGATATATGTTTGTGCACTAGTTTGTATCATGATTGATGATACATGCAAACATGGGTGTGTGTGTGACATACACCATGTTAATTATAATTTATGTTTTTATTTATCTTAATTATTCAAAATGGTGGTTTCTTTTGTCATGGCTTGAAGCTTCATGAAGCTTGAAGCAACTTTGACAAAGTCCACTCATTTTGTCTTGTTTAAGATATTCATTAACCAAACCATTATAATTAACTATGGTTTAGTCTCTACATAGGTTAGCTCACTCATGGTTGTATTATGATAGACTTCAATTGATTATTCTCTTTAAAATAATTCTTATTCTTTTCTTTCTTCTTCTTCTTCTTCAAGAAGAAGAAAAGCTTGCTAGAAAAATTTCAAGTGAAGAAAAAGAGTGAGAAACCCAAATCCAAAGTGAACCCACTTCCTATTTCATCATCCTCTACTACTTGCCATTTAGTTTAGGGTGTTCTTTCATAAAGTTTTTGACCTAGTGAAGATGGAGCTTGAGTTTGAGTCTCCTCGACGTAGATCATCTCCGGCCTCGAAGTCAACGACCTAGCCCGCTCATTTCTCCGAGGAAACCATCACTAGAGTCCGCGATCAAGATGATCGCAGCGAAGGGACGTCAACACGGAGCTTTAAAAGTGAAGGACCGGATCTACAAAGGTTGTAATCCCTTTTCACTTAGTGTTAAATTGTTTAACTTGCTAGTTTTCGCATAATCTCTAGTATACGATCTTGGTTAGGGTTGTTCGTCACGGCTATTTTTTTGAATCGGGCATGGTTGATGCCTTGTAGAACCTTGTTAGAGTGCCTAGGAATCCTACAGTGGTATCAGAGCCAAGATAGAGCTTTAGGAGAAGTCTAGACGAAGTTTAAAGTCCAATCGAACCCCGAAAGCCTAGTTTTTACCCTTCTCTGGAAATTTTTCAAAACTGTGATTTTTTGTGAATTAAAAATACTCAAAAAAATCAGCAGGATTTTCTAGGAATTACTGTGCAGCACGTGCTCCTAATTCCATCAAAGCGCCGCGAAACCGCGGCCGTACCCTGGCTTGCGCGGCGGTTCCGCGGCCATACTGTAGCTTCATGCTTCACTCTTTGCACAGTAACCTCCTTATGTGTTTCCTGATTCTTCTGGGAATTTTTAATTTATACTCAAGTGTTAAGTTTTCTGGGTTGTATTGGGGATTCATTGATTCGATCGGATAATTTAACTTCGTTTAAGTTTTTCCGGGTAATTTTAGAAAGTGTTAAAAAGTTCGACCGGATATCAATAACTCACTTTTTCCCCTGCCGGAAAATTTCCAAGTGTTGGATTTTTCCGTTGTTTAAGAACGTCTAAATCGTGCAAGTTACGCAATGGACCCTCTAGAAGACAACAAACCTTAACTCGATTATGTGTGAAAGGTTCCTAGGCACTCTCAAGAGGTCTCACAAGGCATCAACCATGCCAATTTCAAATTTAACGGTGCCGAGAAACCCTAATACGGATCGTTGGCTAGAAGTTTAGGCGAAAAAGAAACTAGTTAACAACTTAACTAAATGGTAAACGGAAATACAACCTTTGTAGATCCGGTTCTCCACCTCCATGGCTCCGTGATGAAGTCTCCTCTCTGTACAAATTGGATCTTGGGCTCTAGCGTCGGCTTCATCGGAGAAAAAGCGGGCTAGGTCATCGACGACGATGCCGAAGATGATCTACGTCGAGGCATCACTAGATCAAGCTCCAACTTCACCAAGTCAAGAAAACTTATGAAGGAAACACCCTATACTACTTGGCAAGAGGTAGAGGATGAAGAAATAGGAAGTGGGTTCACTTTAGAATTGGATTTCTCACACTTTTTCACAAGTTGCCATTGATGGAGGCAAGCTTGCTTCAATGTTGAAGATGATGAAGAAGAAGAAAGAATATCATAAGTATTATCCAAAATGAATAATAAAAAGAATACTTATCATATCCTAACCTTGTTTAGGTGTAGAGAATAGACCATGGTAAGGTTTAATGGTTTAGGGTTAAGCATGAGACAAAATGGTCATGTAGTCAAAGCTTCATGAAGTTTCAACTACAAACAAAGAAAGCCACCATTTTCCTCATTTATCCTTTTCTTTTGCAAAAATAAACAAAATGGATAAATAAATGAATAAATGAATAAGTAAATGAAGCAAAAGAAACCCTAACCATTGACCAACCATGGTTTAAACTATACACCAAACAATCATGTATCATCAAACATGATACAATCAAATGCACAAAAGTATATCATATATACAATGTGCACATCAAGTGAGAAAATCCTTTTTAAGTGAACCTATATTAGTTAATGTAAAGTGATATATCAAATATATAATTATACATTAAATCATTAAATCAACACTTGATTTAACGACCCGGTCATATCGCATATAACCGACTAATATCAATAGTAACAACTTATCGAATCAACACTTGATCCGATAACCCGGCTATAACGCATATAACCGATCAATGTTACAAATCGCCAGAATCGAATACAGTATCACATACTGGTATTATTCTCGGTCCCCCACATATCTCATATGCGCTCCTATTTCGTTTTGCTTGAGCCAGGAAACCTCTGTGTAGGACTCTAAAGACTCGTCAATACGCCGGTAGCAGATGATGATCATATCAAGCACCCACAAGCCGCAAGCGGTCTGCTAAACGTAACAGCCACCCGGGTATTGAGCGATCAGAAGATCGACGAGCAAGCCCGCTCACACTCCAGTGAATCCAACCAGTAACACTACCGTATAGTCCGGTCTCATCGTCTGATATGTCACATATCTTGCCTACGGGTAGTAAACGTCAGACCCCAATAGCTCGATAAGTCGTGTCGATATGAGGTCTATAACAGTTCGAGAAACTACTGGTAACACTTACCAGTATATCTCAGCAACCCTGGCCAGGGATTTCCGGTTATAGCCAATCGAACACAGCGCAACATCAACTCCCTATACCGGAAGAGACGAATCCCCTCCTATCGCTCATTGCCTCCATGTGACTCGGGACTGTACCCAAAAACCACCATTTTGCACGCCCTCTTGGACGTGGTAAGGTGGAAATCAAAGCACAGTGGGAACCACCCAAGACATTATGACGATCTCGGGTCAACAGACTACTCTGTACCAGTGTCACCAGAGAACTGCCATCTGACGTAAGGTATAATACCATCTGGGAGTTCTCGGCGAGTCCGTCCAGTGTACCCAGTCTCTACTGAGCACCCGTATATCATCTCTGATGTCAAACACCAATGGATATGGGATCATCCATCGCCCATCTGTATGGGTCGAGAAGGTATACGCTAGTCTACTCTGGTATATCGATGCCCCGTCTCGATATACCCACGACTAGGGACTTTGAAGGATGTACTTATGGACTACCATGTCCCCACTAGTATGATCCGCATCATAGTCCAGATAGTCAAGTACACATCCTAAGGGCTTTACCAACATGTAACAGAGAGACAATCAGTGTACACGTTAAGGTAAAGAGTAACCAGATAGCATACTATTATGTCGAGCAAGAAAGTCCTCCCTATATATGTCCCATCATCCACTACAATATACATCCTATGTACAGTAATGGCCTCTAGGGCATACATATAACTAACAATCTCCCACTTGCACTAGGGCCATGTGAAGCAGTGGTTGTAATATCCCATACTCAACCATCCCATAAAAGTCTCTCTCTGGGAATAGGCCTTTGTGAGTGGATCCTCCGCGTTGTCCTCTGAGTCTGTTCTCCTAACCTCGATCACCCTGGAGATCAACCATCTCCACGATCAGGTGACACTGCCTTAGAATATGTCTGGATCACTGATGGGACCAGCGTTCCTTGGCATAAGCCACAACTCCATTGTCACACAATGGGAGGAACATAGTTCATCTCATGAACCAATATACATCCAAACAGCCTCTTTGGTAGCATCTTAAGTAGCGATGTATCCAGCCTTTATCGTCTAGTGAGCCACGGTATTTAGCTTGGAACTCTTCCAACATATCGTCCCTTTACTGAGGGTAAAGACAATGCCTGTGACTGACATTCAGTCGTCTTTATCATCCTGGAACACTTCCAGTGATTCTCCCCAGGATCGATTGATACCATCTCACTACTGCTAGTGAGATTCCTAACATCCAATTAGATCTATCTCATAGATCCAAAATCCAGGATTTAGTAGGTATCACTTCGATCCTATATGGAGAATCTTTGTGATAAGCGGAGATTGATCGAGCGTAGCATAGGAAACTCCTTCCCTATTAAGAGTATGTCATCCACGTACTCTACGAGGATCGTCACCATACTCCCTACTACCCTTTTGTATATACAAGGTTCATCTACCATTTTGATGAAGTCAAACTCTTTGACTAACTCATCAAAACAGATGTTCCAACTCTGCGATGCCTGCTTTATCCTATAAAGCATCTTGCACACGTTTCCGCTGCTCCCACTATCTACGAAGCCTTCTGGTTGTGTACTTACAGACGTTCTCTTCTAAATCATTATTTAGAAAAGCAGTCATGACACCCAACCGCCAGATATCGTAGTTATGGTATGTAGCCGTGGCAAGTAGGATCTGGATGGACTTAAGCATAGCTCCTTAGAAAAAGTTTCATCATTATCCACGCCTGGTCGATGACGAAAACCTTTAACAAGTCTAGCTTCGAAAGTCTCAACTTTTCCATGTACACCAAGTAATCTTCTCAAGATATACTTTCTCCTGATGGGAATTTAACCCTTCAGATATAGCAACTAAAGTCCATACTTTGTTGGTGTATAAGGATTCCATCTCAGATCGCTAAACATCCAGCCATTCTTACAGAGTCATACTCCTGATGGCCAGCTCGAAACTAGTTGGGTCATCATCTCATGATGCTATCCTCGCTCCCACTGTCACAGAGAAACCAAAGTATCTCTCAGGTGGGTGAGGAAACCTACTAGATTGGCGGAGAGGCTGAGGTTCGTTGGTCTACTGAATCCTTTAGTTCTACCATATCATCTGCTGTAGTTTGTATAGCTGGAATCTTTCCAGTTCTACATTACAGACCTTGCCTCGAGCTTGTCCGGATTTTGCTTGTAGACATTAGCCGGAAAACCCCAAATCTTAACTAGCTTAAGATATGGGCTCTTCCCTTTCCATATCACATATGAAATGGTAGGCAACTGATTTGATTGGAACCGTATTCAATAGGTATGCAACTTCTCAAGTGCATAACACCCAATAGGAAAAAGGTAACTCAGTAGTACTCATCATAGAGCACACCATATCAAATAGGATGTATCTGCTCCACCCCGATATACCATCGTGCTATGGTGTATACAGAGGAGTAATGCTGAGAGAGAATCTCATTCTCCTTTAGAATAGTCCAGGATTTCCGTGCTCAAGTATTCTCCTCCTCGATCACATCTTAGGACATAATACTTATACCAGTATTTTTGGTTCTCTACTTCTAACTTATATTCTGTGAATATCTCAAAAGGTTCGGACTTGTGTTTCAACAGGAACATATGTCTGAATCTAAAGAGATCATCAGAGAACGTAATGAAGTATAAAGAACCAGTCCTGGCATGTGTAGACAGGGGACCTTACATACATCAACATGTATCAATCCCAAGAGTTCACTAACTCTTTCTCTGTTTCCAGTAAACAGAGATATGGTCATCTTATCTCTGTGACATGACTGGCAAGTTTCACAAGATGGAAATTCAAACTGATTTAAATATGCATCTACATGTAACTTCTGCTAGTCGTGTCGCATTGATATGACCTAGTCTACAATACCTCAAGAAGGATCCGTTCATTTCTGAACTCTTCCTCTTGTGTGTGTTCCGTATACTTAAAAACTGTAGTTTGATCTAGAACATCAATGCTCTTAGATAACGTGCCTGAACCGATCAACTTTTGATATAGGAAATGTTCAAAACATTATCCAGCAATACAAAATTTTATCGTTTCTTTACTAATAAAGAGACAGATATGATTTTGTATATCAGGTTCGGTATCTAATAACATTCGTTCAGAATCAATGTATCGCTAATACAGGGTGACAGTGACCAACAGACTTGGCTGCAACTCTTGCCCCGTTTTCTGCCTCATGAAACTTATCACCCGTTCTCAGTTTTTCTACCTTTTTGTAGCCCTATGTAACAGATTACATATCTGGGATCCTGATCCGGTATCATATACCCAGGATGCGGAGGATTCTGAGAAACAGTTCTTTGTAATGAACACACCCGAAGATGATGCATCAACATGCACTCTCTTCGTTTGGGCGGCACGGGAAATCTGGTATTCCCCAATTTCCTGCTTTGTCTTATAACAATTATAAGTTGGAGCGGGACTAACGTTCCCCAGGTCAGTATAACAAGCGGGTTCGGTCAAAATCCGTATTATTATCTTGATTAAGGCGTGATATGGTCGCTACCTGGAGAGAGAGAGAAGAAAACACTCAGCGTGCGCTCTTGCAAGAGTAGATTGGTTAGGATGGCTCCCACTGCTTTTTATCAAATCTTCCTTCAAACCCTAAAAGGAATGACTAGCCGGGATTAATTACACACTACAAGTTCGCCAATCTTTCAGCCAGGCCAGTTTCGGTACTTTGAGGGAGGTCCCCCGTGCTTTCGCACGAACCTAATTACTGTAAACCTCGTTTTCCCAGAGGCGTAACCCCGTTGACACCTTTCTAGACACCTACTTGATCGGCTAATTGTAATGTGTAAAACTCTCCCAGGAGTAACAATTACTCGCAGCGGGTATCGGGATCCAACTATCTCATAGAAGGTATGCAATCTCATTGCAAATTTCAACACTTGAAATTCCCGATAATATTTTGCCCCTAGCGTGCTATGACCTTGACGCATGCCAAACAACCCATAGTCCGCTAGTCAAGTTCAACCCGTACATTTCTTGATTGAATTAAACCCACCCGCACGACCCTTGACGCATGCCAAACAACGCCGTACGAATACCCTAATCCAATCGCATCGTATGCTAGCAGATAAGCACTAGTTAGCTACCGTACACTACGCCTTGACGCATGCCAAACAACCGCAGCACGAATACTAACTAGTACTTATCTGAAATGACGGAGGGCTAAGACAGGTTTTTCTGAAAACCTATTGCGTAATGAACTTGATATCGTTGTAGAATCAAATGATTTTGAAATGGAGTGCTTTTGAGGCTTTTCTAGTTTTGCTAAAGGAGTCACTCCCGGTAAAGGGATCGTCGGTCCTTTCCTCGTCGAATGAGGTGCGGGATATATCATATATATCACTGTGCAAAGCAGAACTCTTAAAAGAAATCAAAAAACAAACCGAGTGTGTAGCATCTGCCATTTTTTGCTAAATGAGTCACTCCCGGTGAAGGGATCTCGGTCCTTTCCTCATCGAATAAGGTGCAGGATATATCATATATACCGCTGTGCAAAGAAAGAACTGTAGCTACCTGTTTTATTTTGAATTTCGATTCTACAACATCTTAGGTTTCTTTTATTTAATTAATCTCATTAATGAAGTCCCATCATTTAAGTACCTAAACATCACAGATAAATACGACGTACACTTATGCCATCCGCATTCTCCTCGATGTCCCCTCGTGCACCGTTAGGTTAGGTAACTAACGGCAGAGCGGGGCAGGGCTAGCGCGGGTGTAAAACATAAGTAACGTCTATATAATATATCATATATACTATATATAGTGTATCTATCACAGAACATCACATGATCACATCACAGATAACGCAGCAGAAGAAACATATAAAATATTGGATATACTAGGACGTCCGTGTTTTCTATACGAGCCAGTATAAAACACGGATTCCATGGTCGCGATGAATAGCCAAACCCACACCCCTAGACCCCTACGAGAGCGGCAAGCAACCCTACCAATTCTAGAGTTAGGAGACCCGGACTCGACTCCTCGAGTTGGTCTCCCACTGGACTCCAGAACCCGGTTACTTGTGCTCCCCTCCTTGGGTCTATCCTAGTGCGGAAAAGTAAATAATATACAAACGGTGACTACTTTCGCAACCTGGAAGTGCCCCAATAAAAGAATATTACATACAAGTTTTTACATGAATGAAAATGAAAAACACACATCTCACATAAAAACCCATTTTTTAGAAAATGTCCAGAGAGCAATTTGTTTTAGGGTTTCGATGTTCATTCGGGTTTCAAACGTCGTCTGGACTTCGCCTAAGGCTCTAGCTAGGCTCTGATACCAATGAAAGGTTCCTAGGCACTCTCAAGAGGTCTCACAAGGCATCAACCATGCCAATTTCTAATTTAACGGTGCCGAGAAACCCTAATACGGATCGTTGGCTAGAAGTTTAGGCGAAAAAGAAACTAGTTAACAACTTAACTAAATGGTAAACGGAAATACAACCTTTGTAGATCCGGTTCTCCACCTCCATGGCTTCGCGATGAAGTCTCCTCGCTGTACAAATCGGATCTTGGGCTCTAACGTCGGCTTCATCGGAGAAAAAGCGGGCTAGGTCATCGACGACGATGCCGAAGATGATCTACGTCGAGGCATCACTAGATCAAGCTCCAACTTCACCAAGTCAAGAAAACTTGTGAAGGAAACACCCTATACTACTTGGCAAGAGGTAGAGGATGAAGAAATAGGAAGTGGGTTCACTTTAGAATTTGATTTCTCACACTTTTTCACAAGTTGCCATTGATGGAGGCAAGCTTGCTTCAATGTTGAAGATGAAGAAGAAGAAGAAAGAATATCATAAGTATTATCCAAAATGAATAATAAAAAGAATACTTATCATATCCTAACCTTGGTTAGGTGTAGAGAATAGACCATGGTAAGGTTTAATGGTTTAGGGTTAAGCATGAGACAAAATGGTCATGTAGTCAAAGCTTCATGAAGTTTCAACTCCAAACAAAGAAAGCCACCATTTTCCTCATTTATCCTTTTCTTTTGCAAAAATAAACAAAATGGATAAATAAATGAATAAATGAATAAGTAAATGAAGCAAAAGAAACCCTAACCATTGACCAACCATGGTTTAAACTATACACCAAACAATCATGTATCATCAAACATGATACAATCAAATGCACAAAAGTATATCATATATACAATGTGCACATCAAGTGAGAAAATCCTTTTTAAGTGAACCTATATTAGTTAATGTAAAGTGATATATCAAATATATAATTATACATTAAATCATTAAATCAACACTTGATTTAACGACCCGGTCATATCGCATATAACCGACTAATATCAATAGTAACAACTTATCGAATCAACACTTGATCCGATAACCCGGCTATAACGCATATAACCGATCAATGTTACAAATCGCGAGAATCGAATACAGTATCACATACTGGTATTATTCTAGGTCCCTCACATATCTCATATGCGCTCCTATTTCGTTTTGCTTTAGCCAGGAAACCTCTGTGTAGGACTCTAAAGACTCGTCAATACGCCGGTAGCAGATGATGATCATATCAAGCACCCACAAGCCGCAAGCGGTCTGCTAAACGTAACGGCCACCCGGGTATTGAGCGATCAGGAGATCGACGAGCAAGCCCGCTCACACTCCAGCGAATCCAACCAGTAACACTACCGTATAGTCCGGTCTCATCGTATGATATGTCGCATATCTTGCCTAGGGGTAGTAAACGTCAGACCCCAATAGCTCGATAAGTCGTGTCGATATGAGGTCTATAACAGTTCGAGAAACTACTGGTAACACTTACCAGTATATCTCAGCAACCCTGGCCAGGGATTTCCGGTTATAGCCAATCGAACACAGCGCAACATCAACTCCCTATACCGGGAGAGACGAATCCCCTCCTATCGCTCATTGCCTCCATGTGACTCGGGACTGTACCCAAAAACCACCGTTTTGCATGCCCTCTTGGACGTGGTAAGGTGGAAATCAAAGCACAGTGGGAACCACACAAGACTCTATGACGATCTCGGGTCAACAGACTACTCTGTACCAGTGTCACCAGAGAATTGCCATCTGACGTAAGGTATAATACCATCTGGGAGTTCTCCGCGAGTCCGTCCAGTGTACCCAGTCTCTACTGAGCACCCGTATATCATCTCTGATGTCAAACACCAATGGATATGTGATCATCCATCGCCCATCTGTATGGGTCGAGAAGGTATACGCTAGTCTACTCTGGTATATCGATGCCCCGTCTCGATATACCCACGACCAGGGACTTTGAAGGATGTACTTATGGACTACCATGTCCCCACTAGTATGATTCGCATCATAGTCCAGATAGTCAAGTACACATCCTAAGGGCTTTACCAACATGTAACAGAGAGACAATCAGTGTACACGTTAAGGTAAAGAGTAACTAGATAGCATACTATTATGTCGAGAAAGAAAGTCCTCCCTATATATGTCCCAGCATCCACTACAATATACATCCTATGTACAGTAATGGCCTCTAGGGCATACATATAACTAACAATGTGACCGTGTTGAACTGCCTTTTGAACCTTAGGGTTTGGGGCAGTACGGCGTTGCCACATGTGAGGCGTTGGCTTGACCCTTCTACGGCTGGACCATTGGTACTGTGGCATGTGATGGATATTTTTTGAACTCCGCTCAAGTGTTGAGCTATTTGGGAAATCTTGGGTGTTTGGTTATTCGATCGGAAAGTTTAACATTGTCTATTTATCTAGAATGTGATACAATATTTGGAATCCATAAGTAGTTATGAGATAACTAATTTGAATGTTATAAATCTAGCAGTTCGGTCTCATATGATCGGTTACCACGGAATTTTGATGTGATCAAAAGTCTGTCGTAATCACGTAGCGTACGCGGATACTCGCCGGGTAAACTTAATAGACAGCCACGCCCCATAGCCCCGACCAAGTGACTGTAGGAGAACCCCGTAGCCAAAAGCATCCGTTCGGGTGCTCGCGGTGGCGGTGTTCCACCTTAGTGCACTTCGTCGACGGCATCCGGGGGTGCGGCCGTCTACTAAAGTTTGCGACGAGCATTCGATCAGGATGTCGGGAATCTTGTTGAATTACCCGACTTGGTATTGAAAAGTGTTTTCGATAATGAGACTGAAATGCGGGGTTTATAATTGTTAGGCATGCGATGTCTAAGGAATTCATTTGGTTAGGCATGTGATGTCTAAGGAGGTTGCGGATTCCAACTGTTGTAGTTTTACACTTTCTTTTCTGCGACCGTAAGTGTAATATGTGGAGTATCGCCGGTTTCGTTGCTATACGTCTACGACAATTGGGATACGCATATTTACTTACGTTGATGACATGCGATGTTATGTGTTGCTGGATATGTTATATTGGATCGTCGTGTTTGAATAGCCGGGTTTTTTTTAATGTGAGATGAGTGTTTTTCATTTTCATTCATGTAAAATTCATTGTATGTAATATTCTTTTATTGGGGCACTTCCGGGCTGAGGATGATGTCACCATTGTATATTATTTATTTTTCCGCATTAGGTTAGACCCAGGAGGGGAGCACAAGTAACCGGGTTCTAGGGTCCAGAGGGAGACCATCTCAAGGAGTCGAGTCCGGGTCTCCTAACTCTAGAATTGGTAGGGTTGCTTGCCGCTCTCGTAGGGGTCTAGGGGTGTGGGATTGGCTATTCATCATGACCGTGGAATCCGTGTTTTATACAGGCTCAAAATAAAACACGAACGTCCTAGTATATCCAATATTTCATATGATATTTTCTGCTGCGTTATCTGTGATGTGATCATGTGATATGTTCAGATAGATACTGTATATAGTATATATGATATATTATATAGACGTTGCTTATGTTTTACACCCGTGCTAGCCCTGCCCCGCTCTGCCGTTATTTACCTAACCTAACGGTGCAGACGGGACATCGAGGCGAATGCGGATGGCATAAGTGTACGTTGTATTTATCTGTGATGTTTAGGTGGACTTAAATGATGGGACATTCATTAATGAGATTAATGAAAGAAAATAAACCTAAAAGATGTTGTGGAATCGAATTTCAAAAAATTAGGTAGCTCTAGTTGTTGCTTTTCATAGCGGTGTTCCTTGTAGAACATCCATCACCTTATTCGATAAGGAATGAGCCGAGATCCCTTCACCGGGAGTGACCTATTTAGCAATAACTAGCAGATGCTACAACCTTCGGTTTGTCTTTTGACTGCTTTTCTAGTTCTTGCTTTGCATGGTGGTATTGTGAATATCCTGCACCTCATTCGACGAGGAAAGAGCCGAGATCCCTTCGTCGGGAGTGACCTCTTTAGCGAAACTAGCGAAAGCCTAAAAAAAACTCCATTTAAAACCATTTGATTCTGCAACGAGATCAAGTTCAAAGCGTTAAAGGTTTTCTTAAAAACCATCCGCAACCCTCCGTCATTTTAGGAAGTAGAGTACTTAGTATTCGTGCTGCGTTTGTCGACCATAGCCGAGGCGTAGTGTACGGTAGCTAAGTGATGTCTTCCTACACAGCATATGATGCGATTAGTTAGGACAGTCATGTGACTTTGTTGACCTTAGCCAAGGGTCATGTGGGTGGGTCTAATTAATCACGAAATGACGGGTAGAACTTGACTAGTGCTTATGATTTGTTGACCATAGCCAAGGTCATAGGTGTTAGGGGTAAAAACCATTATCGGGAGTTTCAAGTGTTGAAATTTGCAATGAGATTGTATACCTTCTATATGATAGTTGGATCCTTATACCCACTGCGAGTAATTGTTACCCCTGGGAGAGTTTTGCACTTTACAATTAGCCGATCAAGTAGGTGTCTAGAAAGGTGTCAACGGGGTTACGCCCCTGGGAAAACGAGGTTTACTTTAATTAGGTCCGTGCGAAAGCACGGGGAACCTCCTTCAAAGTACCGGCACTGGCCTGGTTGAAAGATTGGCGAACTTGTAGAGTGTAATTAATCCTGGCTAGTCTTTCCTTTTAGGGTTTGAAGGAAGATTTGATAAAAACAGTGGGAGCCATTCTGATTAGATAAAATATATAACCAATCTAATCTTGCAAGAACGCACGCAGAGTGTTTTCTTCTCTCTCTCTCTCCAGGTAGCGACCATGTCACACCTTAATCAAGATAATAATATGGATGTATTGACCGAACCCGCTTGTTATACTGAGCTGGGGAACGTTGGTCCCGCTCCAACTTATAATTGTTATAAGACCGAGCAAGAAATTGGGGAATACCAGATTTCCCGTGCAGCCCAAACGAAGAAAGTGCATGATGATGCATCTTCTTCGGGCGTGTTCATTACAAAGAATTGTTTCTCAGTATCCTCTATGTCCTGGGTATTAGATACCGGATCAGGATCCCATATATGTAATTTGTTACATGGGCTACAGATAGGTAGAAAACTGAGAACGGGTGATAAGTTTCAAGAGTTGAAAACGGTGCAATTGTTGCAGCCAAGGTGTTGGCAGTTATCATCCTGTATTTCCAAATACATTGATTCTGAATGAATGTTATTAGATACCGAACCTGACATACAACATCATATCAGTCTCTTTATTGATAAAGAAGGATATAATTTTGTATTGTTGGATAATGTTTTGCACATTTCCTATAACAAGAGTTGATCGGTTCAGGCACGTTATCTAAATGCATAGACATTCTAAATCAAACCACAGTTCTTAACATACAAAACACACACAAGAGGAAGATTTTAGAAATAAACGAATCCTTCTTGAGGCATTGTAGACTAGGTCATATCTATGCGACCCGACTAGCTAAGTTACATTTAGATGCATATTTAAATCAGTTTCAATTTACATCTTGTGAAACTTGCCAGTCATGTCACAAAGATAAGATGACCATAGCTCCGTTTACTGGAAACAGAGAAAGAGTTAGTGAACTTTTGGGACTGATACATAGTGATGTATGTAGGTCCCCAGTCTACATATGCCAGGACTGGTTCTTTGTTCTTCCTTACATTCACTGATGATCTCTCAAGATTCGGACACATGTTCCTGTTGAAACACATGTTTGAAACTTTTGAGAAATTCAAAGAATGTAAGATAGAAGTAGAGAACCAAAACCGGGTAGAAGTATTATGTCCTATGATGCGATCAGGGAGGAGAATACTTGTGCATGGAATTCCTGGACTATTACAAACGAGAATAATACCAGTATGATGAGGTAAAACTGGAAGGAGTTCCATCTATATAAACTATAGCAGATGATTTGGTAGAACCAAAGGATTCAATAGGTTCCGACGAACCTCAGCCTCTCCGCCGATCTAGCAGGGTTCCTCATCTGCCTGAGAGATACTTCGGTTTCTCGATGACAGTGGGAGCGAGGATTGCATCATGAGATGATGACCCAACTAGTTTCGAGCAGGCCATCAAGAGTGGGACTCTGTAAGAATGGCTGGATGCTTATGGATCTGAGATGGAATCCATGTACACCAACAAAGTATGGACTTTGGTTGCTATATCTGAAGGGTTAAATCCCCATCAGGAGCAAGTATATCTTGAGAAGATTACTTGGTGTATATGGAAAAGTTTAGACTTTCAAAGATAGACTTGTTAAAGGTTTTCTTCATCGACCAGGTGTGGATAATGATGAAACCTTTTCCAGTGGCTATGCTTAAGTCCATCCGGATCCTATTTGCCATTGCTACATACCATGACCGCGATATCTGGTGGTTGGGTGTCATGACTGTTTTTCTAAATATAGATTTAGAAGAGAACGTCTATAAGTACACAGCCAGAGGGCTTCGTAAACAGTGGGAGCAGCGGAAACGTGTGCAAGTTGCTTTACAGGTTAAAGCAAGCATCGCGGAGTTGGAACGTCTGTTTTGATGTGGTAGTCAAAGTGTTTGACTTCATCAAAATGGTAGATGAACTTTGTACATACAAAAAGGTAGTAGAGAGTAAGGTGGTCATCCTCGTATTGTACGTGGACAACATACTCTTGATAGGAAAAGAGTTTCTTATACTACGCACGGTCAATCTCCTCTTATCACAAGGATTCTCCATATAGGATCTATGTGATACCTCCTAAATCCTAGGTTTTATATCTATGAGATAGATCTAAATGGATATTAGGATTCTCACTAGGTGTAGTGAGATGGTATCAATCGATCCTGGGGAGAATCACTGGAAAAGTTCCAGGGTGATAAGGACGACTGAATGTCAGTCGCAGGCATTGTCTTTACCCTCAGTGGAGGGACGGTATGTTGGAAGAGTTCCAAGCTAGATACCGTGGCAAACTAGATGATAAAGGCTGGTGACATCGCTATCAAAGATACTACCAAAGAGGCAGTTTGGGTGTATATTGGTTCATGAGATGAACTAGGTTCCTACCATTGTGTGACATTGTCCCAGGAACCCCGGTCCCATCAGTGACCCAGACATATTCTGAGGCAGCATCACCTGATCATGGAGATAGTAGATCTCCAGGGTGATCGAGGTTAGGAGAGTAGAATCAGAGGAAAACACGGCGGATCCACTTACAAAGGCTTTTTCCCAGAGAGAGACTTTTATGGGATGGTTGAGTATGAGATACTACAACCACTGCTACAGATGGCCCTAGTGCAAGTTGGAGATTGTTAGTTATATGTATGCCCTAGAGGCCATTACTGTACATGAGATGTATATTGTAGTGGATGCTGGGACATATACAGGTAGGACTTTCTTGCTCGACATGATAGTAGGCTATCTGGTTGCTCTTTATCTTAACATGTATACTTTCTTTCTCTCTGTTACATATTGATAAAGCCCTTAGGATGTGTACTCGACTTGCAGGACTATGATGCAGATCATACTAGTGGGGCCTGGGTAGTCCATGAGTACATCCTTCAATGTTCCTAGTCGTGGGAATATCGAGACGGGGCATCGATATTCCAGAGTAGACTAGCGTATATCTTCTCGACCCATGTGATGGGCGATGGATGATCCCATATCCATTGGTGTTTGACATTTGAGATGGTATGCGGGTGCTCAGTGGTGACTGGGTACACTGAACGGACTCGCCGAGAACTCCCAGATAGTATTATACCTCACGTCAGATGGCAGTTCTCTGGTGACACTGGTACAGCTTAGTCTGTTGACCTGAGATCGTCATAGAGTCTTGTGTGTCTCCCACTGTGCTTTGATTTCCATCCTACCATGGCTCTACTGAGTCGTGCAAACAGGTGGTTTTTGGGTACAGTCCCGATTCACATAGAGGCAATGAGCGATAGGAGGGGATTCGTCTCTCCCGGTATTGGGGGTTGATGTTGCGCTATGCTCGACTGGCCATAACTGGAAATCCATGGCCAGGGTTGCAGTGATTTACTGGTAAGTGTTATCAGTAGTTTCACGCTTTTTATGGACCTTACATCGGCATGACTTATTAAGCTGCCGGGGTCTGACGTTTACCACCCCTAGGCGAGATATGCGACATATCAGATGAACAGACCGGACTGTGCGGTAAGTGTTACTGATTGGATTCGCAGGAGTGTGAGCAGGCTTGCTCGTTGATCTTCTGATCGCTCAATACCCAGGTGGCCGTTACGTTTAGCAGACCGCTTGCGGCTTGTGGTTGATTGATATGATCACCACCTACTGCCGGCGTATTTACGAGTCTTTAGAGTCCTACACAGAGGTTTCCTGGCTCAAGCAAAACGAAATAGGAGCGCATATGAGATATGTGCGGGACCGAGAATAATACCAGTATGTGTTACTGTAATCTATTCTCGTGATTTGTATCATCGGTCGGTTATATGAGATATAGCCGGGTTACCGAATCAAGTGTTGATTCGATATATTGATACACTAGATATTAGTCGGTTATATACGATATGACCGGATCGTTAAATCAAGTGTTGATTTAATGATTTAATGTATAATTATATATTGATATATTACTTTACATTAACTAGTATTGGTTCACTTAAGATTGATTTTCTCACTTGATGTGCACAAGTTGTATATGTGATATATGTTTGTGCACTAGTTTGTATCATGATTGATGATACATGCAAACATGGGTGTGTGTGTGACATATACCATGTTAATTATAATTTAGGTTTTTATGTATCTTAATTATTCAAAATGGTGGCTTCTTTTGTCATGGCTTGAAGCTTCATGAAGCTTGAAGCAACTTTGACAAAGTCACTCATTTTGTCTTGTTTAAGATATTCATTAACCAAACCATTATAATTAACTATGGTTTAGTCTCTATATAGGTTAGCTCACCCATGGTTGCATTATGATAGACTTCACTTGATTATTCTCTTTAAAATAATTCTTATTATTTTCTTTCTTCTTCTTCTTCTTCAAGAAGAAGAAAAGTTGCTAGAAAAATTTCAAGTGAAGAAAAAGAGTGAGAAACCCAAATCCAAAGTGAACCCACTTCCTATTTCATCATCCTCTACTACTTTCCATTTAGTTTAGGGTGTTCTCTTCACAAAGTTTTTGACCTAGTGAAGATGGAGCTTGAGTTTGAGTCTCATCGACGTAGATCATCTTCGGCCTCGAAGTCAACGACCTAGCCCGCTCATTTCTCCGAGGAAACCATCACTAGAGTCCGGGATCAAGATGATCGCAGTGAAGGGACGTCAACACGGAGCTTTAGAAGTGAAGGACCGGATCTACAAAGGTTGTAATCCCTTTTCACTTAGTGTTAAATTGTTTAACTTGCTAGTTTTCGCATAATCTCTAGTATACGATCTTGGTTAGGGTTGTTCGGCACGGTTATTTTTTTGAATCGGGCATGGTTGATGCCTTGTAGAACCTTGTTAGAGTGCCTAGGAACCCTACAAATCACACAAGAATCTATGACGATCTCGGGTCGACAGACTACCCTGTACTAGTTTCACCAGAGAACTGCCATCTGACGTGAGGTATAATACCATCTGGGAGTTCTCGGCGAGTCCGTCCAGTGTACCCAGTCTCCACCGAGTACCCGTGTACCATCTCTGTGTAAGTCCATGCTACCTCTCCCGGTACTTTCGGGCATGCGGAATTTGATAAAAAACGATTTTTATAGAGGTGGTAACATGGACCTAAAACCCGGATCTTTGTTAAACATCTAACTAACAACCTAACTAGGAGTCTTTAACTACTCGGTTAGGGGGTTTATACCTTGCTTGTTGATTGATGATAATTTCTGTGATTGTAATAAATCGAATCAAATAGTCCCCGGCAACGGCGCCTTCATTTGATTGATGATAATTTCTGTGATTGTAATAAATCGAATCAAATAGTCCCCGGCAACGGCGCCATTTGATTGAAAAGAATTCTCGATGTGTAGTATGAAATTGTAAAGAAATCACAACCAAAAATTATTTGACCGCAATCAACTACGGTGTTGGATTTGTATTGACATTTGGGCTTTTCTCTGATGTATTGAATTCTCTAATTCCTTCTGCATTTCTACCAGATCTGAATTGATTTAGTTGGCGTATTTTTTTGATCAGCTCTTTTGCTTTTTCTTCCGTATTTCCTGCACATACTCAAGACAAGTGTTGCGCAAATACAGAAATGATGCGATGCCATGAAATGCGGTTAATTTCCTTTAAAGTGTCGGTTTAAAAGTCTAATACATGAAATTTCATATTTTGTGACAGATTTGTTAATATGTAGAATATGAATGCCGAACACTTCTAAGTGTATGCAAATGTTAAGGAAATTGCCTGCTAAAATATACAGTATTTTCGACTGATCAAATACCCCCAAACTTATTTTCGATCGTCTCGAGCGAATGTTTTATTAAAAAGAGAAGGAGAAAATAAAGAAAGAGAAAAACTAACTAGCACACTTTCGTAGGCAACACGATTGCACTGAGCACGTGCAACAAGCCTTTAAACCTCTAGGTGTCCCTAGTAGGAGGAGTGTTGTCTCCTGAGGGTTTTCAGCGGATTACACCCACAAAATCCAATAATAAAAGAACGATCATGAATATTACATTTAAAGAAAAGAATTGTAAAAGAAAGACTTTGAAAATTAGGGTTTTCAACTAAGCTAGCTTTTCGGTTGTCATGAGCCCTATCTTAATGGTCATGAAAAGATGTTAGAAATCACGTCCTCCCTCAATAAAACATCGTCTTATTCTTCATTCCTATCTTTCTTCCAAACATCGATCATATCACCCTGCGTGTGTGTAAAAACATCCCTACACCCGGAGAATTCAATTCAAGCTATCATACTCTTGCCCATCAACCTCAGTACTTTTGACAAACGAGATTGCTCACACACTTTCATGCGACCGTTAATACTTCTTGAGGTACTAACCGACCGATTACTGATGTGCTTGCTAACTTGGTGTATTTTCCTAGTCTTGCACCACCTCAGGCATAGCAGTGACTCCCAGACCAGTTGACCTTGGGGCACTAGGTGAAGAAGCACCCTTTTGCTATATATTTTTCTTGCCCTTGGTGATAACAAAACCAGTATCCATTTTTCTCACCATTTTCACAATACTTTTTTTTTCATACTTTTGGCTTTAAGACAAGAGCATTTCAAGGTATCCTCTACTATCCCAGGCTTTAAGATGTGTGTAAGTGCGAATAGCAGGGTAGCAACGTTCAAAATGTTTGGCTTCCAGAATAGAAACTATTTTTCAGACTTATTTTTATTCTCAGATTAGTGACGTCCTTCATCTTACTAACCCTTGGGACAACGGCTTATAACTACTTATTACTAGTTCGTATAAGAAAACTTCTAATTTTCTTAGTTTTCTAAAATTTTTCTAATCTCATGGATGTAAATGTTCACTATCTAAACTTTTATTATCTTATTTATATACAAAGATATTTTTATAGTTTTGAAATTTTTTTAAATTTTTATGGTTTTTAAAGAAATGTTTTGTGCTTATGCAGATGATATGCAAATGATGCGAAAATAAGCACAAACCTCCCCCAAACTTGTTTTCAACAGTGTCCTCACTGTTGCCTTCTGCTAAATCTCGAAAAACCTGTAAGCTTGAGAGGAATTTATTAGTGGGGGCAAAATATTTAAGTGAAAACCCTCCCTGAAACTTATTTTTGGCTCAAAATTTTGTAAAACTTTTCTTTTTAGGAGCCAGAAAAACATACCCCCCCAAACTTGAGTTATGTAATGTTAATCTTTGAAAATCACAAGTGGGGGTCAAAAATTAGTGGTCGATGCCAAGCTTTGCAAAGACCGAAAGTTAACACCAACCATTCAAAAATTTTATCAATGCAGTGCTCGGGTTGGTGGAAGAAGAAGTGGGGAAAAGGTAAGTGGTGGAAGAGAATGTGTGTGCGTCTCATTTTGGAGAGACGATGCAGTGTTTGTGATGGATTACTCGCATTCTTCTTACAGTTCGGAAGAAGGGGTGGAGGTTCAATTTCATTGATTGGGAGATAATTCATCTCAACACCCGTGTCATTAAAAAATGCGAGTTCATCAGCGAAGATTTCCTCAAAAGTTCCATTAATACCCCGATGAATAATGTCATCACAAAGTGCGGGGTGATCTTCAGACTCTAAAAGCAGTTCATAATCAGTGTTAGTTGTTGACCCGGACATCTCGGTGGAAGAGTCCGTATGTGTATGATACATAATTGGGTCAAACAATAACATATGAAAAGAGTCAAGATCAATATGAAGAGGATCATCAAATTCGCTGCTGTCGACATCCATTAAGTCGACAGAACATGCCTGAGCAGTAGGTTCGGAGGGTACACTTCCCAACTTGTAAATGTTTAGTTCTATTGACCTATTCCCGAAAGATAGGGTCATAGAACCATTACGACAGTTGATAATAGCATTGGAAGTGGCCAAAAAGGGGCGACCTAAAATCACCGGAATTTGATTCCGTGGGTTCGCTACAGGCTGTGTATCAAGTACAATAAAATCCACAGGAAATACAAATTCCTCGATTTTTATTAACACATCCTCCAGTTTACCCCTAGGTTTGGTGATTGATCGGTCAGCCATCTGGAGAGTTATGCTCGAAGGCTTTAACACTCCGATACCTAGTTGCTCATAAACCGAGTAAGGAAGTAAGTTAACACTAGCGCCAAGATCTAATAGAGCACGGTTGATGTGTTTTTCCCCAATAGAAACGGAAATAGTAGGATATCCTGGATCCTTACGTTTCCTCGGTAATTGTTGGGGGAAAGCCGTGTCTATTATTTTCTCCATGAAAATCTTCTTGGGCACTGGATTCTTCCTCTTCCTAGTGCACAAGTTCTTAAGAGTTTTCGCATAAGAAGGAACTTGTTGGATGGCATCTAGGAGAGGGATGTTGGTGTTTACTTGCTTAAAAATGTTCATAATCTTCTCCATATGTGGACTCGGTGTGTTAGCCCTTAACCGATTCGGATAAGGTGCTTTAGCAGTAAGCGCTGGGTCCATCATAGGAGAAGAAAGTGTGTGTGGAATCGATCCCGGAAAAGAAGTGGGGATCGTCCGTGGAGGGGTAAAAGAGGTGGGCTGTAATGGCGAGCCTTTTGGGAAATGGAGAATAGGCTCGGTAGAAGAAGGTAGGGTAGAAGAACTGGGGTAAGAAGTGTGTGGAAAGGTCTCAGCCGGGGTGGTATTGATTGATTTATTAGTATCATCAAACTCTTCCCCAAGGTGAGTGTCAAGCACTCTTCCAGATCTCAACGTGATTGCATCCACATCATGTGAATAGCCAGAATTAGGAAAAGGTTGAGATGGAAGTTTCCCTTTCTCTCGTGCACTCATTTCGGCTTTTAGTTGTGCAATTTGTTCTTTCATCGATTTGATGTTCTCATTTTGAGAGATAATGATCTTCATTACATTCTCGACGGAAGATTGCAAACTTGCCGTCCCTTGGATGGATTGTTTCATGAAAGTATCCAAGGTTTGTGCTAGTGCAGAGATATTATCTGTACCGGTCAATTGCAAAGGACTAGACGGTGCAAAAGTGTTGGCCGGATTTTGAAAGTTTTATGATTGGAAGGGGTGCTGACTCAATAGAAGTTGTGGCTGCTGTTGTGGTGGAGAGACCCCTTGGAAATTGTGTTGGGTTGGAACCGTGTTTTGAAATTGTGATTGGTTCCAAGCAAAGTTAGGGTTATTCCTCCAACCCTGATCATATGTGGAGGAAGATGGATCGTTTCTAGGTCTTTGAAATGAGGAATTGGTATGCTCATGACCTTGAAACGGACATTCTTCCGTCAAGTGAGACGGATCAGAACAACAACCACATACAGTTTTGGAGAGTGATATTTGACTTAGGGCGGCAGCTAAAAATTTGTTTTCCATAGTCTCAAGTTTCTTTTGTATAGCTGAAATGTCAGCTCTAACTTCTATGGAAATATCATTGCCATCCCTAGATGATTGACTCACACCCTCCCACTGTAAAGATTTTTCAGCGAAATCTTCTAGAAATTTCCAGGCTTCCCCATCATTTTTGGTCATAAAATTGCCTTGACACATGGATTCAAGGGACTGTCTTGTGTAAGGAGTAATGCCCTCATAAATGATTCGGCACAATTCCCATCTCGGGATGCCGTGATGTGGACATTGGACTAACAGATCCTTGAAGCGGTCAAGACATTTTGAAAATGTTTCATTTGGAAGCTGGGTGAATTGATAGATTTCGCTACGGACTCGAGCTGTCTTTGATGTGGGTAGAATTTCTTAAGGAATGCTTTGACGAATTCGTCCCAATTTGAAATGGAATGTGCGGTAGTGTTATATAGCCACTTCTCGGCTAAATCGCACAAAGTAAATGAGAGAAGACAAAGACGTAAAGCATCCACAGACAACTGTGAAGTACCCATCATTGCGCATACATTTTCAAATTTCGTGATAAACACGTATGCGTCTTCAGACTCGAGACCGTGAAATTTTAGTAGAAGGTTGATGTATTGGGGTTTTATTTGAAAATTTTCCCCGTTGGCTGGTGGTGTGGAAAGACAGGTGGAAAGTGGGCCTCGTGTTGGATAGCATCTCTCTTGGAGAGAGATGCGAGGTAGATTCTGCGCACCAACGGACGGCGGCAGAGTAGTGGAAAAGAAGTTTGATGGAGTAGGATCCATCGATGTGGGTGTGGTGGTGGAAAAAGAAAAGATAAATGTAGAAATACCGACTTTAGGGTCGATGAGGGAAACGCGGACTTAACGGGCACTAGACACCCGTGTCCAGCCTATCTTGCACTAAAAAGGGTTAGTACAAGTGGCAGCGTGAATTTATAATTAGGGGAAAGAATGAATGTGGTGTTTGTTTTGAAAATTGATACGGATTTTGAAAATATGATGCAACACAACAAATGCAACACACAAAAACCCTAAAATCTAGTAGTCACCTAGGTCAAAGCTCTAGACCGCTCCTAACTGCCAAAAGACAAGTCGCAGGATAAATCCTCCACTGCCTCTTTGTTCCCCTGTGGCCGGATAAGTGCCAGGTAAGTGGGAAGGAACCACCACTACAGTGGGTCTAATTAATAACCACTAGCCTTAGACACACTCGCCTTAGGCACCACAGAAAAACGCAGATAAACAATGGATTACCCACGGCCTTCTTCTGTCCTAATTGAGCGCGACGGTCCTTAGAGTCATCTCTAGATTTCTTTTAATTAATGAGGGTAAATGCGGATGCAAGTTTTGCGATTTTCGGGGCCTAGGAAGGGTAATGAACTTCCTACCTAATTTGAATTTGGTCGTGCCCCTTAAATTCCGTATTAATATGCAACAACCACAAGAATCAAAAACACGCACAAATTTATTTTGCTTTGCGGCGCTGCGATTTATTTGCAAAGAATCCTGCACAAAATATTAGTTGGAGCAGAGAAAGAAGAAGATAAGAAAGCAGAGGACTTACAGAGAAAAGCTGATGCAGAGAAGGGCTGAACCTGCAGCGGATCCGCCGCGGATGAGGGACTTTCGCCGTGGATGGGCGGTGGAAACTTGGAATCAGTGCACAAAATTTTCTGTACAAGCTCCTGTTCACATACACAGCTCTCTGGAATGCTCAGAAAATTTTTTCTCCAGCTCCAATGATTCCAGATTTTCTCGCAACAAATCACAACACACGTATTAGTGTTTGCACGAATTTAGATCTAAAAAAAAATATGATGGAATAAATTGTTCAACTCAAATTTCAAAATACGAACTATTAGCGCACTATCCCCGGCAACGGCGCCATTTGATTGATGATAATTTCTGTGATTGTAATAAATCGAATCAAATAGTCCCCGGCAACGGCGCCATTTGATTGAAAAGAATTCTCGATGTGTAGTATGAAATTGTAAAGAAATCACAACCAAAAATTATTTGACCTCAATCAACTACGGTGTCGGATTTGTATTGACATTTGGGCTTTTCTCTGATGTATTGAATTCTCTAATTCCATCTGCATTTCTACCAGATCTGAATTGATTTAGTTGGCATATTTTTTTGATCAGCTCTTTTGCTTTTTCTTCCGTATTTCCTGCACATACTCAAGACAAGTGTTGCGCAAATACAGAAATGATGCGATGCCATGAAATGCGGTTAATTTCCTTTAAAGTGTCGGTTTAAAAGTCTAATACATGAAATTTCATATTTTGTGACAGATTTGTTAATATGTAGAATATGAATGCCGAACACTTCTAAGTGTATGCAAATGTTAAGGAAATTGCCTGCTAAAATATACAGTATTTTCGACTGATCACTTGTCTTGAACTCCTTCGTCTTCAAACTCCGATGGTGGTCCGGATCGGCTTCTTTCCGTCGTCTCCTTACGCCGAAGATAGATCCACCTGAAAGCTTCAACCTTTTGGCTCCTTCTTCGATCTTTGAAGAAACTAATTCACTCGGTTTGCTAAACCTTGTGAACTAGAGTGAGTAGAGAAGAGTTTGTATGGGCTTTTATCTATGGTTCTTGGTTCTCAACTCATGAGACAAGTGAACCATAGAGTCAAGAGGAGAGAACAAGAGGAAGAGGATGAGAGCAAGAGGAAGAGAGCTCAAAACAAAGGAGAGAGAATGGTCAAGTGAGAATGAGCCTCTCTTTTGTCTTTCACCATCTCATAATCCAAAACAATGATAACCAAAATACCAATCAAGTGTTATGTGATGGTTTAAGCAACCATAGCCATATCATTTCATGCACTCATTTTGCACAAAAGAGCAAGCAAGCAAAAGTCTTTGCCATGAAATGATAGCTATGGTTATCATGATGGTCAACTAGTCAAGCCTAGTCAACCGGTCAACAAAGTCAACAAGTCAACAAAAGTCAACAAGTCAACAAAGTCAACAAGTCAACAACCATGTCACCATAATAATTAATTAATATAATTGTTAATCATATATCATATTCTCATTAGGGTTGAGCAAAAAGTCAATTGTCAACGGTCAACGGTCAACAACCCTAATGAGAATCCTCTGCCTCTGTCTCTCTCCGTCAACTGTGCATACACACCCGCATCCGTGTTCCGAGGAACACGAATACAAACTGGATAAATCCAATCCCAATACATACACTAGAATCTGGCTTAAACCAAAGCCCGCTAGTGTTAATTGTCCGGACACTGTACGTGCACAAGTGCACGGATGTGACCGAACCCTGTCGCAAAACCATGCGACCTGTCGCAAAACCATGCGACCTCTACTCTTTTGCCTAAAGGCGAAAAGCTTTCTGTGTGGGACTCTAAAGATTCGACACTACGCTGGCAATGGGTTTAACCACAGACCGCAAGCGGCACTAGCTGTGCGTAACGGTCCCCAGGTAATGCCGACAAGAAGACTGACGAGGCGAAACCCATCTGAACTCCTACTGAGCCTGAATGTGACAATCCGCGTACAGTCCGGTCTGTTCGTCTGATACATCGCATGGCGGGCCTAGGGGGCGGTAAACGTCAGTCCCCCAATAGCGGTACAAGTCGTGTCGGAGTGAAGCCCAAAACACCCTGAGATAACACTGGAAGCCTACCAGTATATCTCGTTTGCCCTGGCCAGGGACTACTCGTGTAATGGCTCTCCTAAACACAGCGCGATGTCAACCCCAATACCGGGAGAGATGAATCCTGTCTAACCGTCACTGCCTCCAAGTGCTTCGGGACTGCACCCAACCACTACCTGTTTGCACGACTCCTTTGAGCCGTGGTAGGGTAGTGATCAAAGTACAGTGGGAACACACTCGAGGCGAAGTGACAGTGTCAAGTCAGCGGACTAAGCTGTACTCATGTCACCTGGGAACTGATAACTGACGATAGGCATAATACCAACTAGTCAGTTCCCGACGAGTCCTGTCCAGTGTACTCGTAACCCAACGAGCACCCGCATATTATCTCAAGTACGACGTACTGACGGCTGTGGGACAGACCGTCTCCCACACTGGGATGAGAAGCGCATGCGCTAGTCTACTCCGGAGTATCGATGCCCTGTCTCGATAGTCCTGCGACTAGGGACCTGCATAAGGATGTGCTTATAGATTACCCAGCCCCACTAGTGTGACAGCCATCACAATGCTGGTAATCAAGCAAAGATCCTAAGGGCTCCACTAATGTGCATAAGTGATATACAAAAATAAACACATGTACACATTGAAGCAGAAACAAACCAAGTAGCATACTACTATTTTGAGAAAGATTGTATATACAAGGTGAATATCCCAAGCTTCCATTAAGTAATATACAAACTAGTATGATACAGTAATGGCCTCTAGGGCATATACACTAACAATCTCCCACTTGCACTAAGGCCATGTACTGGCGTATCGAAGACCTATCATCTCGATCAGCCGCTCGAACTGAGTCTGGGGCAGGGCCTTGGTGAATGGATCTGCAGTGTTATCTTCTGAAGCGACTCTCCGAACCTCGATCTCCTGGCGATCCAAGATCTCCCTGATCAGGTGATACCGCCTCAAGATGTGTCTGGATCTCTGATGGGACCTGGGTTCCTTTGCTAAAGCTATAGCCCCGTTGTTGTCGCAATACAAAGGTATTGGATCAACAATGGACGGAACCACCTGAAGTTCTTTCTAAAACTTCCTCATCCAGACAGCTTCTTTTGCGGCATCAGATGCAGCGATGTATTCCGCTTTCATCGTCGAGTCTGCAACGGTTTCCTGTTTGGAACTCTTCCAACACACCGCCCCTCCATTGAGGGTAAAGACAAAACCCGACATGGACTTGGAATCATCCTTGTCACTCTGGAAGCTGGAGTCAGCAAAGGCCTCGATCTGGAGGTCTTTTCCGCCATACACCAAGAACATCTCCTTAGTCCTTCTCAGGTACTTGAGAATGTTCCTTACCGCTATCCAGTTTTTCTCCCCAGGGTTTGACTGATACCTGCTTACCACACTCAGTGCATAAGCTACATCCGGTCTGGTACACAACATCGCATACATTATAGAGCCTACCGCAGAAGCGTAGGGTATAATAGACTTGCGATCCCTCTCCAAATCAGTCTTGGGAGACATCTCTTTAGAGAGGGTGATCCCGTGACAAGCCGGTAGGTTACCGCGCTTGGAATCTTCCATACTGAATCTTTTCAGTATGGTGTCGATGTACATGGACTGTGAAAGTCCTAATATCCTCTTGGATCTGTCACGGTAGATCCGGATACCCAGAATGTATGAGGCATCACCCAGGTCTTTCTTGGAGAACCTGTGTGACAAGAACCCCTTGACAGATTGTATCATAGGAATGTCATTTCCTATTAAGAGAATATCATCCACGTATAAAACGAGGAATACTACAGTTCTCGCTACAAATCTACTATAGATGCATGGTTCATCTGGATTTTTGATAAAGCCAAATTCCTTGACCGTCTCATCAAAACAGATGTTCCAACTCCGCGATGCCTGCTTTAGTCCATAGATGGACTTAAGCAACTTGCACACCTTTCCGCTGCTCCCACTCTGAATGAAACCCTCTGGCTGGTCCATATAGACACACTCCTCTAAATTTCCATTTAGAAAAGCTGTCTTTACGTCCATTTGCCAAATCTCATAATCGTGGAAGGCAGCAATGGCAAGAAGGATCCGAATGGATTTCAGCATAGCCACTGGAGAAAAGGTTTCGTCATAGTCCAAACCAGGTCTTTGACAAAAACCCTTTGCTACAAGTCTAGCTTTATAGGTCTCAACCTGTCCATCTACACCAATCTTCCTTTTGAAGATCCACTTGCATCCTACGGGTTTTACCCCGTCTGGAGCAATGTCCAACGTCCATACTTTGTTGGTGTACATGGACTCCATTTCGGTCCGCATTGCATCCAGCCATTTTACCGAGTCGACGCTCTGAACGGCTTGCTGGAAGCTAGTAGGCTCATCATAATCTATGATGCAATCCTCTCTATCCCCGTCTATGAGAAAACCGTAGTATCTCTCGGGCGGATGAGACTGCCTACTACTCCTGCGGAGCGGCGTAGGAATGTCCTGTTCTTTTGAACCCTCTGGTTCCACTAAACTTTCAGTAATAGTCCGTGGTTCTGGAATTTCTTCCAGTTCTACTGCGCTCCTACTAATTTCCTTTTCTAAAAACTGGTGTTCTAGAAAGTGGGCATGACGAGAAACAAGGACTTTTTGTTCCTCTTCACAGTAGAAGAAATATCCCTTGGAATTCTTTGGATATCCCACAAACTTACACAGTACTGAGCATGCCTCGAGCTTGTCCACATGCTGCTTTTTGACAAAAGCTGGACTTCCCCATGTCTTAATGTGCTTAAGATAGGGTCTCTTCCCACACCACATTTCATATGGTGTAGAAGGCACAGTCTTAGTCGGAACTCGGTTCAAAAGGTATGCAGCTGATTCTAGCGCATACCCCCAGAATGATCGCGGTAACTCAGCGTTACTCATCATGGACCGAACCATATCCAATAGGGTTCGGTTCCGTCTCTCCGATACACCGTTATGTTGCGGAGTGTATGGAGGAGTAAGCTGAGAGCGAATTCCGTTCTCTTTTAAATAATCCAGGAACTAGGCACTTAAGTATTCTCCACCTCGATCCGATCTTAGGATCTTGATACTTTTGCCGGTTTGTTTTTCTACTTCATTCTTATACTCCTGGAATTTTCCAAAGGCTTCGGACTTATGTTTCATTAAGAAGACATAACCGTACCTTGAGAAGTCATCCGTAAAAGTAATGAAGTAAGAATGACCGCTTCGCGCATGTATAGACAATGGACCGCACACGTCGCTGTGTACGAGTCCCAAAAGCTCGCTCGCTCTTACTCCGTGTCCAGTGAATGGAGTCTTTGTCATCTTTCCTTTGAGACAGGATTGACAAGTGGCATACGATTGATATTCGAACGGATTCAAATATCCTTCTGTATGTAACTTCGTCAACCTTCTCTCATTGATGTGACCCAGTCTACAATGCCATAAGAAAGTCTGATTTATTTCTGGAGACTTTCTTTTGTGTGTATTCTGGACGTTGAAAACCTGTGGTTGGTTTAATACGTATATACCATTACTCAATGTACCTGACCCAATCAAAACTTTGATTAAGGTGAATGTTTACAATATTACTTACAAACGCAAATTCATAACCTTCTTTAGAAACAAAAGATACAGAAATGATATTACAAGTTGCGTTGGGTACAAAAAGGCAATTACGCAAAACCAAAACATGTCCATCTGACATTCCCAGGTGATAGTCCCCCACGGCTTTAGCATCCATGCTAGCTCCGTTCACAACTCTGAGGGTCATGTCACCTGCCTTCAAAATCCTACGGTTTCTCAACGCCTGCAAAGAATTACAGATATGAGATCCTGATCCGGTATCCAATACCCAGGAAGTAGAGTTTATTGAAAGACAGTTTTCAATAACATACACACCTGAAGCTAAAGCTGCAACCTGCTTCAATTCCTGTGTTCTAGCTTTCCAAGCCCTGCAATCATTTTTCCAGTGACCTTTCTTATGACAATAGAAGCATTCTTCCTTATCCACAAGCTTCCCCGCTATCTTTGTTGCTTTTGCTTTTCCCTTCGTATCCACTTTACTAACACCGCCCCTTGGTTTGGCGGGGGCTTTCTTCTTCTTTCCCTTGGCTTTCGCCTTGGACGTAGAAGAAGATGATCCTCCTACAAACAAAGTGGATGTTTCCCTACTTTTCTGTAGGGTGCCCTCTGCGCTCCTCAGCATGTTGAGGAGCTCTGAAAGTTCAACCTCTTTTTCTTGTAAGTTGAAGTTCAGTATAAACTGGGCGTAAGTGGAAGGAAGGGACTGGAGAACTAAGTCTGTATAGAGCTCACTCTCCAATATGGTCCCTAGGTCCGCGAGCTCCTCAATGTAGCCGATCATCTTTAGCACGTGCTCTGCTACTGATGATCCGACGGCCATCCTTGCCGAAAATAACTTTTTCGACGCTTCGTATCATGCGATACGAGATTGCTCTCCATACAGTTCTTTTGTATGGAGAAATATGGATTCAAGGTCCATATTCTCGTGCCTCCTCTGATGTTCGTTGTCCATCGAGGCAAGTACGAGGCACTTGGCCTTCGCGCTATCAATCTCCCAAGTCTTACGGATTTCCTTATCCGCGACGCTGGAAGTGGGACCAGGGACAGGGGGAGCTTTGGTGGTAAGAAGATACCCCGGCTTGTCGTAAGTGATTGCCATCTTGACATTCCTGAGCCAATCTTTGTAGTTTGGCCCTGTCAGTATATTTTTATCTAGGAGTAACTTAAGTCCAGTCATGTCGATTGGTCGCTGCAATTAGGAGAGAGAAGAAGAAACACTCAGCATGATGCTCTTGCAAGTTTAGAGTGGTTTTTAGTTTGTCTAAACAGGATGGCTCCCACTGTTTCTCGAATCCCTCCTCAAACCAAAAAGGAAGAATTAGTCAGGATCAATCCCACCGTACAATACTTGCTTAACCGTTCGGCCAGGCTGGTGTCGGTACTTCGAGGGAGGTTTTCCAACGCTTTCGCGAAGTTCCTTAATTAAATAACCTCTTTTCCTTGGGGGCGTAGCCCCGCTAACACCTTTCTAGGCACCTACTTGGTTTATAGCGTTGATCGTTAAGTGAGAAATTTCCCGAGGAGTAGCATATACTCACAGTAGGATCGGGATCCAAATATCATCGCGTGACGAAACTGAAGGAATCCTACCAGAATCATCACACTCCAAATGGTATGCAAATCTAGCAAGTTTCAGTACTTTTGAAACTCCCGATGTGGATTTTTGCCCCATGCTCTTATGACCTTGACTTTGGCCAAAATATCATAAGTCACATGTCAAGTTCTACCCGTCATTATCCAGGTTAATTTGGATCCATCCGTACCTACCCTTGACTTTGGCCAGAATGGCAGTACGACTGTCCCAAACCAACGCATCTATCTATGCTACACATGAATACCCAATAGCTACCAATCACTATGCCTTGACTTTGGCCAACATACATAGCTTGAATACTATTGACTATTCATGTGAAACGACGGAGGGCTACGAATGGTTTTGGCTAAACCGTGAACGTAGTGAACTTGATATAGTCGATGGAACGGGATAGCTTTTAAAAGGAGTGGCTCAAACTCCGCATTTAAAAGTTAGTTTTGAAAAGAACCGAGTGGTTTTTCGAAAGTGTTCCAACGACTTTTACTTGGTTTATTTTCTTGCATTAGTTCTTTTAATGCGTGATATTCTTGCATTAGTTCTTTTAATGCGTCCCATCATTTAATCCTACCATTGCAGAAAACAACCAAAATATGACGTACGCTTATGCCATTCGCATTCGCCACGGGGCCCCGTCATTACCCGTTAGGTTACTTAACTAACGACAGAGCGGGGGCTGGGCTAGCGCGGCTGTAAAACATAAACAACGCCTAAAGAATATCATATATAGATATACTGCAATGATAAACATTTTAGATCACAGATGAACACATTGGATATACTAGGAACCTGCAATTCGTACGAGCCTGTAACGAAAAGCAGATTATACGGTCGCGGTGAATAGCCAATACCCCACCCAAGACCCCTACGGGTGCGGCAAACTACCCGCCAAGTACCCGAAGCGAAGCAACCTCCCTCATCCCCGTGAGTAGGCCACTCGGCACTTCGGCATACCCGGTAGTTTGTGCACCCCCTCCATGGGTCTATCCTAGGAGCAAAAACAGTAAAAAGAAATTATACAATGACGGCTACAACCCCGACCTGGTTGTGCGGCCATACAAATAATTATTACATCAATTTACAAATTTACATGAATTGAAAGAAAAGAAAACTCTCGTTTCACAACCCCCAGCTATTCACCCGCGACAATCCAACATATTCATATACACATTCCAGCAACATTACAGATCACAGATTTGTATAACCCCCTCTAATCGACATATAGCGATTAGTAGACGTTCAATACAAATATCACATTACAGAAAAACCCGTCAGCTAAAGTCTTTTAGAAGTTCGATCAAAAATACGGATTTTCAGGACCCCAAAAATAAAATTTTCGTTCTGGAAAATCTGGGTTGAAAAAACATGTACCAAAATTCCCAAAATGCCCTTACAACCAAACTGCAGCAAAGAAACACCAGAGAGGGGGCAAGGAGGCCGCGGAACCGCGGCAATAGTAAGCTATTGCCGCATTTCCGCGGTCGTTTAGGGGGATCTCTGGGTGATTTTTCTGCAGTGGCTTTTAAAAACCCTGAGTCGATTTTTGATGCATAAATTATCACTTTTACAGAACATAAAAAATCGACAGCAACTTTGAAAACGGGGTACATTTCGGGACTTTTTCTTTGATCGATCTTCTAGCTACTTTGCTAACATGTTAGATAGAGTTTAACTAGGCTCTGATACCACTGTAAGTCCATGCTACCTCTCCCGGTACTTTCGGGCATGCGGAATTTGATAAAAAACGATTTTTATAGAGGTGGTAACATGGACCTAAAACCCGGATCTTTGTTAAACATTTAACTAACAACCTAACTAGGAGTCTTTAACTACTCGGTTAGGGGGTTTATACCTTGCTTGTCTTGAACTCCTTCGTCTTCAAACTCCGATGGTGGTCCGGATCGGCTTCTTCCCGTCGTCTCCTTACGCCGAAGATAGATCCACCTGAAAGCTTCAACCTTTTGGCTCCTTCTTCGATCTTTGAAGAAACTAGTTCACTCGGTTTGCTAAACCTTGTGAACTAGAGTGAGTAGAGAAGAGTTTGTATGGGATTTTATCTATGGTTCTTGGTTCTCAACTCATGAGACAAGTGAACCATAGAGTCAAGAGGAGAGAACAAGAGGAAGAGGATGAGAGCAAGAGGAAGAGAGCTCAAAACAAAGGAGAGAGAATGGTCAAGTGAGAATGAGCCTCTCTTTTGTCTTTCACCATCTAATAATCCAAAACAATGATAACCAAAATACCAATCAAGTGTTATGTGATGGTTTAAGCAACCATAGCCATATCATTTCATGCACTCATTTTGCACAAAAGAGCAAGCAAGCAAAAGTCTTTGCCATGAAATGATAGCTATGGTTATCATGATGGTCAACTAGTCAAGCCTAGTCAATCGGTCAACAAAGTCAACAAGTCAACAAAGTCAACAAGTCAACAACCATGTCACCATAATACTTAATTAATATAATTGTTAATCATATATCATATTCTCATTAGGGTTGAGCAAAAAGTCAATAGTCAACGGTCAACGGTCAACTACCCTAATGAGAATCCTCTGCCTCTGTCTCTCTCCGTCAACTGTGCATACACACCCGCATCCGCGTTCCGAGGAACACGAATACAAACTGGAAAAATCCAATCCCAATACATACACTAGGATCTGGCTTAAACCAAAGCCCGCTAGTGTTAACTGTCCGGACACTGTACGTGCACAAGTGCACAGATGTGACCGAACCCTGTCGCAAAACCATCCAACCTGTCGCAAAACCATGCGACCTCTACTCTTTTGCCTAAAGTCGAAAAGCTTTCTGTGTGGGACTCTAAAGACTCGATACTACGCTGGCAGTGGGTTTAACCACAGACCGCAAGCGGCACTAGCTGTGCGTAACGGTCCCCAGGTAATGCCGACAAGAAGACTGACGAGGCGAAACCCATCTGAACTCTTACTGAGCCTGAATATGACAATCTGCGTACAGTCCGGTCTGTTCGTCTGATACATCGCATGGCGGGCCTAGGGGACGGTAAACGTCAGTCCCCCAATAGCGGTACAAGTCATGTCGGAGTGAAGCCCAAAACACCCTGAGATAACACTGGAAGCCTACCAGTATATCTCGTTTGCCCTGGCCAGGGACTACTCGTGTAATGGCTCTCCTAGACACAGCGCGATGTCAACCCCCAATACCGGGAGAGACGAATCCTGTCTAACCGTCACTGCCTCCAAGTGCTTCGGGACTGCACCCAACCACTACCTGTTTGCACGACTCCTTTGAGCCGTGGTAGGGTAGTGATCAAAGTACAGTGGGAACACACTCGAGGCGAAGTGACAGTGTCAAGTCAGCGGACTAAGCTGTACTCATGTCACCTGGGAACTGATAACTGACGATAGGCATAATACCAACTAGTCAGTTCCCGACGAGTCCTATCCAGTGTACTCGTAACCCAACGAGCACCCGCATACTATCTCAAGTACGACGTACTGACGGCTGTGGGACAGACCGTCTCCCACACTGGGATGAGAAGCGCATGCGCTAGTCTACTCCGGAGTATCGATGCCCTGTCTCGATAGTCCTGCGACTAGGGACCTGCATAAGGATGTGCTTATAGATTACCCAGCCCCACTAGTGTGACAGCCATCACAATGCTGGTAATCAAGCAAAGATCCTAAGGGCTCCACTAATGTGCATAAGTGATATACAAAAATAAACACATGTACACATTGAAGTAGAAACAAACCAAGTAGCATACTACTATTTTGAGCAAGATTGTATATACAAGGTGAATATCCCAAGCTTCCATTAAGTAATATACAAACTAGTATGATACAGTAATGGCCTCTAGGGCATATACACTAACACTCTGATGTCAAAAACCAATGGATATGGGATCATCCATTGCCTATCACATAGGTCGAGAAGCGTACACGCTAGTCTACTGTGGTATATTGTTCATCTCATAATTTTGCATTATTATATTTCCCATTCTTAATCATTTTACAAATAAATAGGTGCTTTTGATCCTTGTCTGCTACATAGTTGCAGGTTACAGGTTCTTGGAACAAAACAGTGAAATGATGAAAAGACGCTACAAAAGTGAGACTACAACCCACAAATAGAAGAATTTAGATCATGCCTACAGTTTGAGGGACAAACAAAGATCAATGAACAATTTCACAAAGTACAAAGGCAGCACAAGATTCAAGGCTTCAACACGAAGCGAACAGTAAAAGTCCACAACATTCTACACTGTGGAAATCTGGAAGTAATTAGAAGACATTCTGAGAAAACAACTGAAGAAACCATAAGAAAAAGGTAACATGAAGCAACCCTGAAGAATCTAGCAAGAGAGCCCACAAGATGGCCGCGGAACCGCGGCCAAACATGCCTTCTTGCCACGGTTCCGCGGTCATATAGTGCACGTGCAGTGCATGTGTCGGTGCACGTGTGTCGGTGGGTGGCGGTGCGTTGACTAGGCTTCTCAGGGTAGTTTTGTAATTTTAGATATGGATCAGATGTAAACCCTAGGGTTTCCTTTATCTATAAATAGGAAACCCTAAAACCTAATTAGGTGCCTCCTTTTGGGTGCCCTTTAGAGATGCCTCTTTTAAATTCCAGATCTTAGATTTTCAATTCAATGTAATCGTCAAAGAGTGCATCAATAAAAAAGTAAGTTTTTTTATCTTGCCCTAGTTAATTTCTTTTCTGCCCTAGTTATAAATTTTATCTATCTGCCGTAGTTGTTAAATTAAAATCATAAAAAAATGAACTCGTTTATCAATTCCCTAATGAGTGAGTAGTTCCTCACTTGTTAGGGTGAGGTTTAGGGAATGTTTGAGAGATGAAAATCTCTCATCCCTTTCTTACCCGTTCAACATTTTAAAATAGGACTCTATGCATATAAACACACACCGCTCACTACGGCACCCTATCCCACGAGGTAGCGGTGATACCATAGTTAAAGACCAGTTTTGTATGATCTCTATGGAGGTTAGGGTAAGAGTTAAGAAAGGACGGACAAGGACCAAGAGGAAGAAACCTAGTTTCTTCCCGATCGTGCTAATCCCCTTTGTTAACTATTACCTTAACACCTTAAAAAGTTCTTAATTAGGGCATAGAAAGTGGTGAGAATAATTGATTTTCCAAACTAACCTAATCTTAACTCTAGCAAGCTTTTTATAAACTTTTATCTCATTCTTAGATCTTAAAATTAAAACCCAAAACCCAAAAACTTGCACTTTTATTCTCTATAAATAGGAAACCCTAAAACCTAATTAGGTGCCTCCTTTTGGGTGCCTTTTTAGAGATGCCTCTTTTAAATTCCAGATCTTAGATTTTCAATTTAATGTAATCGTCAAAGAGTGCATCAATAAAGAAGTAAGTTTTTTTATCTTGCCCTAGTTAATTTCTTTTCTGCCCTACTTATAAATTTCTTTTCTGCCCTAGTTATAAATTTTATTTATCTGTCGTAGTTGTTAAATTAAAATCATAAAAATGAACTCTTAGATCTTAAAATAAAAACACTATTTTTTTTGGATTAACTCGTTAGAACACAAAGATAAGGAATCCATCTCCCTGTGGACCGACCCGTACTCAACCGGCTAGCTACCAAGCGACGTCGTTCTTGATTGCGGTTAATATTCTTTGATTCATCTTTTAATAGCGCATGCACGCACTAAACAACTCAAACAATCAAATGGCGTCGTTGCCGGGGAGACGGTAGTTTCTTTCCTTGTGTAATTTCGGGTTAATAAAAAAATTATAAAAAATAAAATTTTAAAAAATTGAAATTTTTTGAAAACAAACAAATTTTTTTAAAATCCAATAAAAATAAAAATCATTTTGTTCTTTTTGAGAGGTATTGTGTGAATTGTGCAGGATCGGAAAGACCAACAGATTCAGATCTGGAAAATCCAGAGAGCGAAATAGCAAATAGCAGATCTGAATAAACAGAGGAGGACCGCAACAGACAACAGAAGAAGTTTGGAGGCCCGAGTCAACCATTCAACCGCGGAACCGCCGTGCTTGGACGCTTTTGATCGCGGAACCGCCGCGGGGTGGTGACGTTATCATTTGAAAACTCTCTGTAAGCTTTCTTTTCTTCTCTGTTACCCCCTGATCTCCTCTGAAAAATTTTCCTGCAGGGTTCTTTGCGCAAAATTCTTCTCCCTCTCCAATAAATTGTTTTTGTGCAGGATTCTTTGCGCCGCAGATAAAAATTTTTTTGAAAGTGTTTTAGATTTTGTGTGTTTACTGCTTTGCATTTTTTAAAATGGACTTTTAAGGGGCTATAACACCAATCCAGATTGGGTGGGGATTTCATTACCCTTCCTAGGACCCCAAAAATCACAATAAGCATTTTTCATCAACCCTTGAGTTAATTAAAAAATATTAGACTCAGCCAACTAAGGACTGTCGTGCTCATTAGGACAAAGGAAAGGTTGCAGGCATCGGTCGTTTATCTAAACCTGACTTTGTGGTGCCTAGGCTAGACAAGTAGGAAAGGTAATTTTAAAAGGCCCATCTCACGGTGATTCGTGAGCGGATCCTTCCTTTCTTTACTTGTGCTTACCTGGCCACAATTGGCGGTGAAGAGGCGATTTGAGGATCTCACAACTTGCCCTTTGGAACAGTTAGGAGCAGTCTAGTTGACTTAGGATGCCCTAGCTCTAGGCTTGATTGTGCATATATAAATTATGATTATGCCGTAGTTCCGTACAAATTTTTACAAAACCATTTCAAAAAAAAAACACTTTCAAAAAAATTCCAAAACTCCAAAAATAAACAATTTTTTAAAAATAAATAATTTTTAAAAAAAAAAATTAAAAATAATATTAAAAAAATCATCATCACATTCTTTTTCTTCTACTTTCTCACATCATGGGTAACCCAACTCCCAAAACTCTTGCCGAACTTTGGTACCCTGAACTGAACTTTGCTTCCTACGCGAATTGTTTTGGTCGAGTTACGGACGACCCCTCCACGCCCAAAATTTCTTTGAAAGATCAAATAGATGCGTCTAGGAGAAACAGTTGGACTCCGCAATCCACTATGTATCAACCGTTTCAACCTTCACCACCTTCTTACGTTGATACTTCTTTTTCGAGTCCTGTTGTAACCCCGAAATCCATGTCTATTGCTGAACATATCGAACAATCTCGTAACCGATCTTTCACTCCTTTCAACACTTCCAGTTCTTGGGATCAACAAGTCCATTCACCTATTTATCCAAATGTTGATCCTACTCCTGTCCAACCATTCAATTCCTACCAGTCTTACCCGACTTTCGCACCTTCCCTAGACGTTGCTTCTACACAGCCATTTGAGAGTTTCCAGTATCCAAACAACTTTGAATCTTTTACTGAAACCCCTTCACAACCCATGTCTAGTCTGGAACAGTCGTTGGATGCTTATATTATAGCGACAAACCAACAGATGAGGAATTTGAATGCGTCCATTGCCGCCCTTAATTCATCAAGACAACCTAGTGGACCAGTAGCTAGTTTCCAACTAGCTCCAAATATTCCAATGTATGATGAGGCGGTTGGACAGAGTGAGAATTTGAGTGGTGAGAGTGAGCTGTACACACTTCTAAATCAAACCTACCCATCCCCAATTGAATCCCACAACTCCGGTTTTGAATGTCTATCAAGTGTCCCAAACGATTCACCAATTGAAAATAAAACATTTAATGAGTTGTGCGACTTTGTAGTGCTTGATTTGCCAGATTGTGAAGGGTCTCTTTCGAGTGAACCCACACCTAATCCTTTTGAACTTTACACCTCCAATCTAGAACCTGAATTGATAAATATTCATGCTTTTGATGAGGTGTCTAAAAAAATTGATTTTCACTTGATTGAGGATATTGACGCCGGGAATATTTTGGATGATGAACCCGCAGATTTGATTGAAATTGTCTCTCTAATTCATCATCCCGAATCATTAAAATTTTTTCCCGAACTTCATATGCGTCTTGGTTTTGATGAGAACGGCATGGATAAGCTAAATTTTGAGGAGAATATTGAGGAAATTATTGAGGATGAACAAGTTTTGTTTGATGAGTCGGATTTTCCATTTCATCCTGTCCCTTCTACTGATTGTGTACACCCTCCTGAATCTTTAACCGATACCCTTCCTCACTCACTTCCCTCCGTCCTCGTTCCGACCTTGCAAGAGACCATATCCCTTTCATTTTCAATGTCTGGTTTACCAAGTTCTACGTACCCATGTTTGCTTACGAACCTTGAGGGATTTGATCTCATTTCTCCGTGGGTTAATAGATTAGCACAATCACTTTTTACACATCGGTCATTACAAATTGTGCTAATTTATACACTCCATCCCCAGCCTCAAGTTCGTATTCCCACTTTCTTTGGTTCTTCTTCTAATCTTCCTTTAATGATACCGAGTGTTAATGAATCATAACCCGATATTTTGAGTTCGATAATTTTAGAAAAACAACTTGATTTAGAATCTTTTGAGCATCAGGTAGATAAGCTTTACGAGTCTCCTACCTCCGTAATTTTTGAAAAATCAAGTGTATTGAATTCTGGCGTGACACTTATTGACATTGAAACGTTCAATCGGACCTTCGATGAAAGTTTCGAAGATATTTTCGCCGACGAACTCTCATTCTTAAACGATACGGAGTTTGTGATTAATCAACCTCCACTTGAAGAAGTCGAACCACCACCATTTCTTTTTCTCTTCCGCCATTCTTCTCCTCCACCGAGACCGTATACTACTTCTATCTCCACACGGTCTCGTGTGCTTCTCATCTCCTTTCTCTACACTCTATTCTTTCACCACCCCTACCATTATAACGATAAATTTTTTGAATGGTTGGTGCTAACCTTTGGCATGTGTAAGGCCTTGTATAGCTTGATACTGTGTTTTTCTCCCCTCTAACTCTAAACTTTAACGTTTAAACAGTGGAAACACTGTTTCACTTAAGTTTGGGGGGGACCTTTTTGTACATATATTTTGTTTTGTTTTTCTGTTAACAATAAAAAAAAATTATAAAAAAATAAACAGGGAGTACCGACAATTTTGACCCTCTTGGTGTAGCCTGACAATGATGACACTGTCAAGTTTAAGTTTGGGGGTGTGCTCGGTAAGCCTTCTTCCTTCGCATTCATGTGTATATTTTTGTATTTTGCATACTTATTTCAAAAACCCATAAAAATTGAAAATTTTTAAAAATTATAAAAATTGAAAAATTCAATTTTGGCCATAATTGACTTAAGTTTGACAAGACGATTAACTAGCTAGGAAAAAATAGATCCAAAACTTAGTAAATTAAAAAACCCTAAAAATAACCTTTCTTAAAATTTAACGGTAGAAAATATATGTCTTTGTAGTTTACTTAGAAATAGGCAAATTTTGAGTTCACTTCTTGGGCTAAGTCAAAATAAGGGAAGATTATTGATATTTATTAAAGTGTAAGTCTGAAAAATAATTCCTAAGCTTAAGTCTAAATTCTGAAAATATATACCCTACAACTTGCACAAACACGAACCTTGAAACTTGGAATAGTAGAGGATGCCTTGAAATGCTCTTGTTTAAAATCCTTAGTATGAAGGAAAATAAAATTATAAGTGTGAATAAAGAGATATAAAAAAAATGAACACTGGTTTTATAATTACTTAAGGCTGCGTAAAAAATATATAGCGAGGGTGCTTTATCACATAGTGCCTTAGATCAACTGGTTTGGGAGTCACTTCTAAAGCCTTAGGTATTACAAGACGAGGAATTACGCCTTAATGCGCAAATACATTTTGTAATCGGTCGTTAGTACCTCAAGAAGTATTAACGATCGCAAGAAGGATGTATGAGCAATTTCATCTAAAAATTCACCAACTAAAAGTACTTTGGACGATGGATAAGAGTATAAGAGCTTGAATTGAATTTCCAAGTGTAGGGGTGATACATACACACACGTAGGGGTATATGATTGGGGTTGGATGAGAGATATGAATGGAAAAATAGGACTTATATCTTTAGTAGAGATAAAAATTCATAAGTTGAGATGGAACTTTAGAAGGAAAATTCAAAAGATGCTAAAAGCTAAGTAAATTTACAGAACATATACAATCTTAAGTTAAATGATAAGGAAGCGTGAAAAATACGGGTTAATAATTTCTGAGTTGAAGATAATAGAATTTCTTGCTAGAACACCAAATTGAAGAATGAAAGTCAATAGGCCAAATTGATCGGATTTTGTGGGTAGTATCCGCTGAAAACCCTCAGGAGACAACACTCCTCCTACCAGGGACACCTAGAGGTTTAACGTCTTGTTGCACGAGCTCAGTGCAATCGCGTTTCCCTGCGAAAGTGAGGTTAGGTCTTTTTTCGAGAATAAACTGGTTTTGCTCGGGACGAGCGAAAGATAAGTTTGGGGGTATTTGTTTATCTCATAATTTTGCATTTATATTCCCCATTCTTAATCATTTTACAAATAAATAGGTGCTTTTGATCCATGTCTGCTACATAGTTGCAGGTTACAGGTTCTCGAAACAAAATAGTGAAATGATGAAAAGACGCTACAAAAGTGAGTCTACAACCAACAAATAGAAGAATCTTGATCATGCCTACAGTTTGAGGGACAAACGAAGATCAATGAACAATTTCAAAAAGTACAAAGGCAGCACAAGATTCAAGACTTCACCACGAAGCGAACGGTAAAGGTCCACAACATTCTACACTGTGGAAATCTGGAAGAAATTAGAAGACATTCTGAGAAAACAAGTGAAGAAACCATAAGAAAATGGCAACATGAAGCAACCCTGAAGAATCTAGCAAGAGAGCCCACAAGATGGCCGTGGAACCGCGGCCAAAATGCCATCTTGCCGCGGTTCCGCGGTCATATAGTGCACGTGCAGTGCATGTGTCGGTGCACGTGTGTCGGTGGGTGGCGGTACGTTGACTAGGCTTCTCAGGGTAGTTTTGTAATTTTAGATATGGATCAGATGTAAACCCTAGGGTTTCCTTTATCTATAAATAGGAAACCCTAAAACCTAATTAGGTGCCTCTTTAGAGATGCCTCTTTTAAATTCCAGATCTTAGATTTTCAATTCAATGTAATCATCAAAGAGTGTATCAATAAAGAAGTAAGTTTTTTTTATCTTGCCCTAGTTAATTTCTTTTCTGCCCTACTTATAAATTTCTTTTATGCCCTAGTTATAAATTTTATTTATCTTCCGTAGTTGTTAAATTAAAATCATAAAAATGAACTCTTAGATCTTAAAATAAAAACACCATTTTTTTGGATTAACTCGTTAGAACACAAAGATAAGGAATCCATCTCCCCGTGGACCGACCCGTACACAACCGGCTAGCTATCATGCGACGCCGTTCTTGATTTCGGTTAATATTCTTTTATTCATCTTTTAAAAGCGCACGCACGCACTAAACAACTCAAACAATCATATATTGATGCCCTGTCTCGATATACCCACGACTAGGAACATTTGAAGGATGTACTTACCGACTACTCTGTCCCCACTAGTATGATCTGCATCATAATCCTGGTAGTCAAGTACTCATCCTAAGGGCTTCATCAACATGTAACATAGAGACAATCAGTGTACATGTTAAGATAAAGAGTAACCCGATAACATACTATCATGTTGAGCAAGAAAGTCCTCCCTATATATGTCCAAGCATCCACTAAAATATATATCGTATGTACAGTAATGGCCTCTAGGGCATACATATAACTAACACTTACATGGTATCAGAGCCAACCCATTAACCGCATACTAGTTGGTTTAGACAATGTTAAAGTATCAAAACCGAAACAACCCCAAACAATACCTGATGCATTCCAGTTACTGTCGTTTTTTAAAGTGTCTTCTAAAATTATTTTAGCAACTGCAGAAGACTACTAACATGACCACTGGACTACACCCCAAACACGAACCCAATCCAACAATTTTTGGCTGAGCACATTCCCTCCAAAATCGAGCTGGCCGTGTATTTGGCTTGTGGTTTGGTCTCTGGAATGTTGGTTCAGTGGTATTGCTAGTTTAGCCCAGTTTGGATATGGTTTTATTTAGTTGTTTGGGGGCTATTCGGGGTTATTTCGAACTCGATATTTCTAACATTGTTTAAAGTTTTACAGTACATACATTTCTATCTGCGACTGTGAATGTCATTTGAGCGGTACAACTTTTCTAATTGCAATAGTTCTTTTAGATGGGTTTGTGAACATGACATTCACGTTGATGTTCTGTGTTGTGCTGTGTTTGTTACGGATTTGCCATGGTGGATAGCTTGGGTGAAATGTTAGTACAGTTTAGTTGCATTTGTACATTTGATATCGCGAGGCGAGCGTCCGACATGTGGACTGCCGTCACTGCCTGTTTGTATATTATTTGTTTTGGGCATGACGGAGTTAAGGTCGATGTCACCGATGTACATATTTTTGTTTTTTGTACTAGAATTACCCCGCGATGGAGTGCACGGATAGCCGGGTTCTGGAGGGCAACGGGTCCGCATCTCATGGCTTTGAGAAGGAGGGGGCCTCACTCTAGGATTGGCGGGCTATTCGCCACACTCGTAGGGGGTACAGTTTGACTCAAGGAGGGGTACTCAAGTTACCGGATTCCATGAGGTGCTTGGTGGCCCATTCACATTGATGAAGGGGGCTGCCTCACTTCTGGTTTTGGCGGGTAACTTGCCGCGCTCGTAGGGGTCTAGGTTTTCATTGCACAAGCTATCCACACGACCCGGGGAACGTCGGGTTTCACTTGCGGCTCAAAGGAAACCCGCGGCTCCCAGATTTTCTGTATTGTTCTGTGATGCTTATTGCTTATCTGTGATGTTGCATTTATCATACCTGGAGCGATTATTATATATTACTATATATATACTAGTTGATGTTGTATATATTTTTCACCCGCGCTAGTCCATCCCCCACTCTGTCGTTAGTTAAGTAACCTAACGGGTGATGACGGGACCCAGTGGCGAATGCGGATGGCATATACGTACATCATATTTTCGTTCTTTTCTGGTGTGATTAATTGATGGGACTGCGTTGATTCAAATAAATGCAAGGAAAACAAACCTATTCGATGTTGTTGGAACAATTTTCAAAAAGCTGTTATTACAAGGACATTTTTTTTCACAGTGGTATTCGGTTATGAATATCCAGCACCTCATTCGATGAGGCAAGGGCCGAGATCCCTTCATCGGGAGTGACCCCTTGGGCAGAAGTTTGCGTCAGGATAATAACTTCATTATAGTCGATTAATTTTTGCTTTGCATCATGGTATTCAGTGAGAATATCCTGCACCTTATTCCATGAGGAAAGAGCCGAGATCCCTTCACCGGGAGTGACCTCTTTAGCAAAGGTTTTCGCCACTATATTTGTAAAGCTATCCAGTTCCTTCAACGATATCAAGTTCATTACGTTAAAGGTTTTTCGCTAAAAACCATTCGTAGCCCTCCGTCATTTTAGACGGGTAGCACTTAGTATTCATGCCATGTTTTTTGACCTTCGTCAAAAAATAGTGTATGGTAGTTGTTTGTTACTTTTCTGTTACATAGATAGATGCGTTGGTTTGGGACAGTCGTACAGCCTTGTTGACCTTCGTCAAGGGCGAGTATGAGTGGGTTCAAATTAACCTGTACAATAACGGGTAGAACTTGACACGTGACTTATGATTTGTTGACTTTCGTCAAGGTCATAAGAGCATGGGGTAAAAATCACATCGGGAGTTTCAAACATACAGGAAACTTTCCAGGAATGCGCATACCTTCTGGAGTATGGTAACGTAAGTGGATTCCATCAGGTTATCATGCGATGATAGTTGGATCCCGATACCCACTGATGAGTTGGTTTACTTCTCGGATGATTTTAGATGATCCTGACTAATTCTTCTTTCAGGTTTGGAGGAGAATTTGAGGATACAGTGGGAGACATCCTGATTAGATAAAGTGATTGACCATTCTGATCTAGGTTAGAGTGCACGCAGAGTATTTCTTTTCTCTCTCTCTTTGGCAGCGACCAAGTCCCGACTCTAGACTATAACTCAGTAACCAAGTTAACCGAACTTTCTTAAAACACCGGCCTTTGGATTGTCATAGTTGTATACTTCATTGCCACTCCTACTTTTACCCTTCGTATTTCTCCGGAACATTCTGTATCACTACGAAGATCCACATTTATAGAATATGACCATCGTATAGTTACATACGAACTTGAAGAAACTTGTTTCAGATTCGAGGATGGTTTCCGGTTCTAGAGAAAATGAATAGGACTATTCAGTTGTCTTTTCCTTTTTCCTTCTCTCAGGTTATGAGGGCTCCTAGGTTAGGAGAGGGTACACTTATTGCGCTTATTAGACAGTCTTCTTCCAAACCATAGGCAGGTGCCGAAAGGTGGGGAAGGAAGAAAACCAATTAGCCTAAGTGTGGTGTACAGAAGGTAATAAGTAAAAGACAGATAAAGGGATTAGAAAGAGGGCGAAGTAAATTGCGACTGCTATCATTCACGACCAAACCACGTATTTCATCGCCACTCCTGCTCCACCTTTGAATTTCTCCAGAACACCCCGTATCACTACGAAGATCCACAGTTATTGGATAATCCATCGTACTCGAAGGAACTTGTTCCAGTTCGAGGATGGATTCTGGTTCAGGAGAAATAGAATAAGGTTTATTCAGTTGTCCTTTATCTTTACCTTCTCTCAGGTTGCGAGTACTCCTAAGATTAGGAGAGTACACTTATTACACTTATTGGATAGTCTTCTTCCAAACTATAGGCTGGTGTCGAACGGTAGGGAAGGAAGAAAATCAATTAGCCTAAGTATGGTGTACAGAAGGTAATGAGTAAAGACAAATAAAGGGATTTGGAGAGATGGCAAGAAAATATACGGTTACAGTCATGAATCTGGATAATGGAAGTGACATTACTAGGAATACCCGGCTACCCCTTCGAAACATTTTTATGTTTCAGTTTCAGTATGCGTTGTTAATTGAAATATGATTTCCCAATTAGATCCTTACTCCAGGGTATGTATTTACCAGACTTGATTCTCACATCTGTATGGTTTTACAGATGATGAGTGGGAGTAAGTTATTGGGAATTAGGTGATCATCCTCATTATATCGGAATTCATTGCAATTGGTGATATTTGAGGAAATCACCTGGGTTTTTGCCGGACGACAAATATTTGGTTTTGAATATTCGTTGTTATGCACCAATTTCAAATTGATATATCTGTACGTTTATTTCATAAAGTGAGATATAACTTTTTGAAATTATGTCCATGACATTTACCTATATGAGTTTATGGTTAGGTAAGGAGCATTAAACGGCGGTGTAATTCTTCTTAACCATAAGTACAGTTTTTAACCTACAACGCATAGGGTTTGAGTTATTGAACTCATGGGACTTATACAAAGTATTGTATGTTGTCCAGTGTCCATTAGGACAGAGGGGTTGGTACTCATACTATATTCTGTTTACTTGTGACTTATCCAGTTTTAGACAAGTGTTTCGTACAAATACAAGGTCCAAATTTTGAGAAGTTATAGGTACAAGAATAAAGTAGAGAACCATGCGTTGCAAGTATCAGGATTCTTCAAGGTGATTGAAGATGTGGATACCTGTGTTTGGTATTCAGCTGATAGTAATGATTTTTAGAACTTGCTTCTCTTTCAGGTTACTCATATCTGGATGCACTCCTAGTTGAGTAATACTGATCGGCCTTCTTCCATTTAGTTGACATGCACTGGAGACAGCTGCATGATTTGAATCTGGTTCCAATTAAATAAGTGCCTCTATTTCTATATTGTATATAGAATGGTTCATATCTTAACGATGTTAAGGTATATGGAGTTATCCGGCTTATGCTTAAAACCAGACTCTGGAAAACTCAAGGCACGCTTCAGTAATGGCAGTTTATGGGTTAACCCGGGCTATGACGAGGGTTAACTTTTTACCATCTGGAAAATCAATAGTGATATTGTTCTTGACTCGCCACAGTTTTAGTAAAATGGACTTTTTCAGAAAACAGTAGTGGGAGTATGGTGTAAGTCCACGTTGCCCACCCCGGTACTTGCGGGGAGGCGGAAAACATAATAAAAATTGGATTTTTAATGACTTAGGCAACATGGACCTTGCATGTGAGGATCTTTACAAAACAAAACTAGCTAAAGTAAACTTACAACTAACAAAGTTGTAGAAAGGTTATACCTTGAGCTCGAACTCCTTCTCGCCTTGCTCGTCGGAATGGTTGAAAGGCCTCACCTTGCTAGTCTTCTTCCGTCAAAGAAGGATCCACCCGAAAGCCTCGACCTTTAGCTTCAACTCCAAGCTAGGAGTAACTAGAGTGCAAGAAATGCTAAGACTTGAACCCTAGAAGTGAGTAGAGAAGATCAAGTGAAGGTTTTTTTCAAGCCTTTTATGTTTCTCAACACATGAGAGGGAGAGAGCTTGAGGGAGAGGATGACCAAGAGAGAGAAAAGATATGAGAGAATGAATTATTAGTGAGCCATTCTCACTAATATGTGTGTGTTATTTTAATTAAATAATTAACAAGAAAATTGTCATGGTTTAATCAAGAGGTGACCATTATCATTTCATCATTAATGCAAATTGCAAGGATCAAAGAGCATCTTCCAAATGAAATGATCATGGTCAACTTGTCAACATGGTCAACAAGTCAATGAAGTCAAAATGTCAACAACAACAACCATGCACAATAATTAAGTTAATTATTAATTAACAATAATACACACAAAAACAATAGGGTTAATAAAATGACAATAGTCATTAACCCTAAACAAGGTCCTCTCCCTCAATCTCAAGCAACTGTGCATACGCACCCGCATTCGTGATCCGAGGAACACGAACACAATGAGAAAAACCAATCTCAAATCATATACTAGGATCTGGCTTAAACCAAAGCCCGCTAGTATAAACTGTCCGGACAGCAACCGTGCACAAGTGCGCGGATGCGAACGAACCCTGTCGCAAAACCATGCGACCTCTACTCGTTTTGCCTAAAGGCGAATAGCTCTCTGTGTGGGACTCTAAAGACTCGACACTACGCTGGCAGTGGGTTTAACCACAGACCGCAAGCGGCACTAGCTGTACGTAACGGTCCCCAGGTAGATGTCGATAAGAAGACTGACGAGGTGAACCCCATCTGCACTCCTACTGAGCCTGTATGTGACAGTCTCCGTACAGTCCGGTCTGTTCGTCTGATACATCGCATGGCGGGCCTAGGGGGGCGGTGAACGTCAGTCCCCTAATAGCGGTACAAGTCGTGTCGGAGTGAAGCCTAGAACACCCTGAGATAACACTGGAAGCCTACCAGTATATCTCGCTTGCCCTGGCCAGGGACTACTCGTGTAATGGCTCTCCTGGACACAGCGCGATGTCAACCCCCAATACCGGGAGAGACGAATCCTGTCTAACCGTCACTGCCTCCAAGTGCTTCGGGACTGCACCCAAAAACTACCTGTTTGCACGACTCCTCTGAGCCGTGGTAGGGTAGTAATCAAAGTGCAGTGGGAACACACTCGAGGCGAAGTGACAGTGTCAAGTCAGCGGACTAAGCTGTACTCATGTCACCTGGGAACTGATAACTGACGATAGGTATATTACCAACCAACAGTTCCCGACGAGTCCTGTCCAGTGTACTCGTAACCTAACGAGCACCCGCATACTATCCCAAGTACGACGTACTAACGGCTGTGGGACAGACCGTCTCCCACACTGGGATGAGAAGCGCATACGCTAGTTTACTCCGGAGTATCGATGCCCTGTCTCGATAGTCCAACGACCAGGGACCTGTATAAGGATGTGCTTATAGATTACCCAGCTCCCACGAGTGCGAGCGCCATCACAACGCTGGTAATCAAGCAAAGATCCTAAGGGCTCTACTAATATGTATACCTGCAATATGCTAAAAGAAACACATGCACATATTAAAGCAGAGAAAAACCAAGTAGCATACTACCATTTCGAGCAAGATTGTATATACAACTGTGAATATCCCAAGCTTCCATTAAGTAATATACAAACTAGTATGATACAGTAATGGCCTCTAGGGCATATACACTAACAATCTCCCACTTGCACTAAGGCCATGTACTGGCGTATCGAAGACCTATCATCTCGATCAGCCGCTCGAACTGAGTCTGGGGCAAGGCCTTGGTGAATGGATCTGCTGTGTTATCCTCTGATGCAACTCTCCGGACCTCGATCTCCTGGCGATCCACAATCTCCCTGATCAGGTGATACCGCTTTAAGATGTGTCTGGATTTCTGATGGGACCTGGGTTCCTTCGCTAAAGCTATAGCCCCGTTGTTGTCGCAATACAGAGGTATTGGGTCAACAATGGACGGAACCACCTGAAGTTCTTTCAAGAACTTCCTCATCCAGACAGCTTCTTTTGCGGCATCAGATGCAGCGATGTATTCCGCTTCCATAGTCGAGTCAGCAACGGTTTCCTGTTTGGAGCTCTTCCTACACACCACCCCTCCATTGAGGGTAAAGACAAAACCCGACATGGACTTGGAATCATCCTTGTCACTCTGGAAGCTGGAGTCAGCAAAGGCCTCAATCTGCAGGTCTTTTCCGCCATACACCAAGAACATCTCCTTAGTCCTTCTCAGGTACTTGAGAATGTTCTTTACTGCTATCCAATGTTTCTCCCCAGGGTTTGACTGATACCTGCTTACCACACTCAGTGCATAAGCCACATCCGGTCTGGTACACAACATCGCATACATTATAGAGCCTACCGCAGAAGCGTAGGGTATAATAGACATGCGATCCCTCTCCAAATCAGTCTTGGGAGACATCTCTTTGGAGAGGATGATCCCGTGACAAGCCGGTAGATTACCACGCTTGGAATCTTCCATACTGAATCTCTTCACTATGGTGTCGATGTACCTGGACTGAGAAAGTTCTAATATCCTCTTGGATCTGTCACGGTAGATCCGGATACCCAGAATGTATGAGGCATCACCCAGGTCTTTCATGGAGAACCTGTGTGACAAGAACCCCTTGACAGATTGTAGCATAGGAATGTCATTTCCTATTAAGAGAATGTCATCCACGTATAAAACGAGGAATAGTACAGTTCTCGCTACAAATCTATAATAGATGCATGGTTCATCTGGATTTTTGATAAAGCCAAATTCTTTGACCGTTTCATCAAAACAGATGTTCCAACTCCGTGATGCCTGCTTGAGTCCATAAATGGACTTGAGCAACTTGCACACCTTTCCGCTGCTCCCACCCTGAATGAAACCCTCTGGCTGGTCCATATAGACACACTCCTCTAAATGACCATTTAGAAAAGCTGTCTTTACGTCCATCTGCCAAATCTCATAATCGTGGAAAGCAGCGATGGCAAGAAGGATCCGAATGGATTTCAGCATAGCTACTGGAGAAAAGGTTTCGTCATAGTCCAAACCAGGTCGCTGACGAAAACCCTTTGCTACCAGTCTAGCTTTATAGGTCTCAACCTGTCCATCTACACCAATCTTCCTTTTGAAGATCCACTTGCATCCTACGGGTTTTACCCCGTCTGGAGCAATGTCCAACGTCCATACTTTGTTGGTGTACATGGACTCCATCTCGTTCCGCATTGCATCCAGCCATTTTACCGAGTCGACGCTCTGAATGGCTTGCTGGAAGCTAGTAGGCTCATCACAATCTAGGATGCAGTCCTCTCTATCCCCGTCAATGAGAAAACCGTAGTACCTCTCGGGCGGATGAGACTGCCTACTACTCCTGCGGAGTGGCGTAGGAATGTCCTGTTCTTTTGGACCTTCTGGTTCCACTAAGCTTTCAGTAATAGTTTGTGGTTCTGGAATTTCTTCCAGTTCTATTGTGCTCCCACTTATTTCTTTTTCTAAAAACTGATGTTCCAGAAAATGGGCATTACGAGAAACAAGGACTTTTTGTTCCTCTGCGTAATAGAAAAGATACCCCCTGGAGTTCTTTGGGTATCCCACAAACTTGCACAGTACTGAGCGTGCCTCGAGCTTGTCCGTATGCTGCTTTTTGACATAAGCTGGACATCCCCAAATCTTCAAGTATTGAAGATAGGGTTTCTTCCCACTCCATAACTCATATGGTGTGGTAGGCACAGTCTTAGTGGGAACACGGTTCAAAAGATATGCAGCTGTTTCTAGCGCATATCCCCAGAACGATCGCGGCAACTCAGCGTTACTCATCATGGACCGTACCATATCCAATAGGGTCCGGTTCCGTCTCTCCGATACACCGTTATGTTGCGGAGTGTATGGAGGAGTAAGCTGAGAGAGAATTCCATTCTCTTTTAAGTAATTCAGGAATTCGGCACTTAAGTATTCTCCTCCTCGATCCGATCTTAGGATCTTGATACTTTTGCCGGTCTGTTTTTCTACTTCGTTCTTATATTCCTGGAACTTATCAAAAGCTTCGGATTTATGCTTCATTAAGAAGATGTGTCCGAATCTTGAGAAATCATCCGTAAAAGTAATGAAGTAAGAAAAACCGCTTCGCGCATGTGTAGACATTGGACCGCACACGTCGCTGTGTACGAGTCCCAAGAGCTCGCTCGCTCTTTCTCCGTGTCCAGAAAACGGAGCCTTTGTCATCTTTCCTTTGAGACAGGATTGACAAGTTGCATATGATTGATATTCGAACGGATCCAAATATCCTTCAGTATGTAACTTAGTCAATCTTCTCTCATTGATGTGACCCAGTCTACAATGCCATAAGAAAGTTTTATTAATTTCTGGAGACTTTCTTTTGTGTGTATTCTGGATATTGAAAACCTGTGGTTGGTTTAAAACGTATATACCGTTGTTCAATGTACCTGACCCAATCAAAACTTGATTAAGGTGAATGTTCACTACATTACTTACAAATGCAAATTCATAACCTTCTTTAGATAATAAAGATACAGATATGATATTACAGGTTGCATTTGGTACATAATAACAACTACGCAAAACCAAAAAGTGTCCATCAGATAATCCCAGGTGATAGTCCCCCACGGCCTCTGCATCCATGCTAGCACCGTTCGCAACTCTGAGGGTCATGTCACCTGCCTTCAAAACTCTACGCTTTCTCAACGCCTGCAAAGAATTACAGATATGAGATCCTGATCCGGTATCCAATACCCAGGATGTAGAGTTTATTGATAGACAGTTTTCAATAACATACACACCTGAAGCTGAAGCTGCAACTCGCTTCAAATCCTGTGTTCTGGCTTTCCAAGCCTTGCAATCCTGTTTCCAGTGACCACTTTTGTGACAATAGAAGCATTCTTCCTTCCCCACCATCTTCCCCGCTACTTTTGTTGCTTTACCCTTTCCCTTCGTATCCACTTTACCGACACCGCCTCTTGGTTTGGCGGGGGCTTTCTTCTTCTTGCCCTTGGCTTTCGCCCTGGACCTAGAAGAGGAAGATCCTCCTACAAACAAAGTGGATGTCTCCCTACCCTTCTGTAGGGTGCCCTCAGCAGTCCTCAACATGTTCAGAAGTTCGGCAAGTTCAACCTCCTTTCCTTGCATGTTGAAGTTAAGAACGAACTGGGCGTAAGTGGAAGGAAGGGACTGGAGAATCAAATCGGTATAGAGTTCATTCTCCAACGTAGTCCCAAGGTCCGCGAGCTCCTCAATGTAGCCGATCATCTTAAGCACGTGGTCCGCTACCGATGATCCGACGGCCAACCTTGCCGAAAAAAGCTTCTTCGACACTTCGTATCTAGCGATACGAGACTGCTCCCCATACAGTTCTTTTGTATGGAGAAATATGGACTCTAGGTCCATATTCTCGTGCCTCCTCTGATGTTCGTTGTCCATCGAGGCTAGTACGAGGCATCTGGCCCTCGCGCAATCTATCTCCCATGTCTTACGGATTTCTACATCCGCGACGCTGGAGGTGGGACCTAGGACAGGGGGAGCTTTGGTGGTAAGTATATACCCCAGCTTGTCATAAGTGATCGCCATCTTGACATTCCTGAGCCAATCTTTGTAGTTTGGCCCTGTCAATATATTTTTATCTAACAGTAACTTAAGTCCGGTCATGTTGAATGGTCGCTGCAATTAGGAGAGAGAAAAGAAACACTTTAGCATGATGCTCTTGCAAGTTTAGAGTGGTTTTTAGTTTGTCTAAACTGGATGGCTCCCACTGTTTCTCGAATCCCTTCTCAAACCATAAAGAAAAGGATTAGCCGGGATCATTCTCACCGTACAATACTTGCTTAACCGTTCAGCCAGGCCAGTGTCGGTACTTCGAGGGAGGTTTTCCAACGCTTTCGCGAAGTTCCTTAATTAAATAACCTCTTTTCCCTGTGGGCGTAGCCCCGCTAACACCTTTCTAGGCACCTACTAGGTTTATAGCATTGATCGTTAAGTGAGAGTTTTTCCGAGGAGTAGCATATACTCACAGTAGGATCGGGATCCAAATATCATCGCGTGATAAAACCGAAGGAATCTTACCAGAATCATCACACTCCAAATGGTATGCAACGCTAGTAAGTTTCAGTACTTATGAAACTCCCGATGTGGATTTTTGCCCCATGCTCTTATGACCTTGGCGTGAGGTCAAAATGTCATAAGTCACATGTCAAGTTCTTCCCATCATTATCCTGGTTAATTTGAACCCACCCGTACCTACCCTTGACGTAGGCCAAAATGGCAGTACGACTGTCTCAAATCAACGCATTCTATCTATGCAACGGATAAATATCCGGCAGCTACCAATCACTATGCCTTGGCGTGAGGTCAAAATACATAGCTTGAATACTACCGAATATTTAACCGAAATGATGGAGGGCTACGGATGGTTTTGGCGAAACCGTGAACGTAATGAACTTGATATAATCGATGGAACGAGATAGCTTTTAAAAGGAGTGGTTCAAGCTCCGCGTTTAAAAGTTTAGTTTTTGAAAAGAACCGAGTGGTTTTCAAAGTGTTCCAATCGACTTTTACTTGGTTTATTTCTTGCATTAGTTCTTTTAATGCGTCCCATCATTTAATCCTACCATTGCAGAAAACAACCAAAATATGACGTACGCTTATGCCATTCGCATTCGCCACGGGGCCCCGTCATCACCCGTTAGGTTACTTAACTAACGACAGAGCGGGGGCTGGGCTAGCGCGGCTGTAAAACATAAGCAACGCCTAAATAGTTATTTATATATAAATATACAGCAATGATAGACATTACAGATCACAGATGAATACATTGGATATACTAGGAATCCGCAATGCGTTCGAGCCTGCAACGCAAAGCGGATTACACGGTCGCGGTGAATAGCCAATACCCCACCCAAGACCCCTACGGGTGCGGCAAACTACCCGCCAAGCACCCGAAGCGAAGCAACCTCCCTCACCACCGTGAGTAGGCCACTCGGCACTTCGAGTACCCGGTAGATTGTGCACCCCCTCCATGGGTCTATCCTAGGAGCAAAAACAGTAAAAAGAATTATACAATGACGGCTACAACCCCGACCCGGTTGTGCGGCCATACAAATAATATTATTACATCAATTTACATGTTACAAATGAATGAAAGAAAAACAACGCTCATCTCACATCCACCCCGGCCATTCACCCGCGACAATCCAATCCATTCATATCCACAAACCAATAACAATCACAGATCATGTATAACCCCGACTAATCGTCTTATAGCGATTAGCCGACGTTCAATACATGCAAGCATTACAGATATAACCGATGTAGTTAAAGTGTAGTGAAGTTCCGAAAAAATACGGATTTATAGGCCCCCAAAAGTAAATTTTAGTTCTGGAAAATCTGGGCATATATTATATATCCTAAAAATCCCAAAATCAACACAGACAGACACTGCACGAAAAACGATGCAGAGAAGACATCAAACCGCGGCGCTTCCGCGGCACGAGCCTACCTCGTGCGGCGGAAGGGCGGCGGTTTGAACGAATCTCTGTGTCGTTTTTCATGGGTGTTCATAAAAAACCCTGAGTCGAATTTACAAATATAAAGTTTTCCATTTTGAGCAGAAAAAATTTCAACAGAAACTAGGGTTTTTCAAAAGTTCGGTTTTTGGATTTTCGGTTTCGAAACTTCGTTACACTTCACTACCTAGCTAGTTTGAGTTTAGTCTGGCTCTGATACCACTGTAAGTCCACGTTGCCCACCCCGGTACTTGCGGGGAGGCGGAAAACATAATAAAAATTGGATTTTTAATGACTTAGGCAACATGGACCTTGCATGTGAGGATCTTTACTAAACAAAACTAGCTAAAGTAAACTTACAACTAACAAAGTTGTAGAAAGGTTATACCTTGAGCTCGAACTCCTTCTCGCCTTGCTCGTCGGAATGGTTGAAAGGCCTCACCTTGCTAGTCTTCTTCCGTCAAAGAAGGATCCACCCGAAAGCCTCGACCTTTAGCTTCAACTCCAAGCTAGGAGTAACTAGAGTGCAAGAAATGCTAAGACTTGAACCCTAGAAGTGAGTAGAGAAGATCAAGTGAAGGTTTTTCTCAAGCCTTTTATGTTTCTCAACACATGAGAGGGAGAGAGCTTGAGGGAGAGGATGAGCAAGAGAGAGAAAAGATATGAGAGAATGAATTATTAGTGAGCCATTCTCACTAATATGTGTGTGTTATTTTAATTAAATAATTAACAAGAAAATTGTCATGGTTTAATCAAGAGGTGACCATTATCACTTCATCATTAATGCAAATTGCAAGGATCAAAGAGCATCTTCCAAATGAAATGATCATGGTCAACTTGTCAACATGGTCAACAAGTCAATGAAGTCAAAACGTCAACAACAACAACCATGCACAATAATTAAGTTAATTATTAATTAACAATAATACACACAAAAACAATAGGGTTAATAAAATGACAATAGTCATTAACCCTAAACAAGGTCCTCTCCCTCAATCTCAAGCAACTGTGCATACGCACCCGCATTCGTGATCCGAGGAACACGAACACAATGAGAAAAACCAATCTCAAATCATATACTAGGATCTGGCTTAAACCAAAGCCCGCTAGTATAAACTGTCCGGACAGCAACCGTGCACAAGTGCGCGGATGCGAACGAACCCTGTCGCAAAACCATGCGACCTCTACTCGTTTTGCCAAAAGGCGAATAGCTCTCTGTGTGGGACTCCAAAGACTCGACACTACGCTGGCAGTGGGTTTAACCACAGACCGCAAGCGGCACTAGCTGTACGTAACGGTCCCCAGGTAGATGTCGATAAGAAGACTGACGAGGTGAACCCCATCTGCACTCCTACTGAGCCTGTATGTGACAGTCTCCGTACAGTCCGGTCTGTTCGTCTGATACATCGCATGGCGGGCCTAGGGGGGCGGTGAACGTCAGTCCCCTAATAGCGGTACAAGTCGTGTCGGAGTGAAGCCCAGAACACCCTGAGATAACACTGGAAGCCTACCAGTATATCTCGCTTGCCCTGGCCAGGGACTACTCGTGTAATGGCTCTCCTGGACACAGCGCGATGTCAACCCCCAATACCGGGAGAGACGAATCCTGTCTAACCGTCACTGCCTCCAAGTGCTTCGGGACTGCACCCAAAAACTACCTGTTTGCACGACTCCTCTGAGCCGTGGTAGGGTAGTAATCAAAGTGCAGTGGGAACACACTCGAGGCGAAGTGACAGTGTCAAGTCAGCGGACTAAGCTGTACTCATGTCACCTGGGAACTGATAACTGACGATAGGTATATTACCAACCAACAGTTCCCGACGAGTCCTGTCCAGTGTACTCGTAACCTAACGAGCATCCGCATACTATCCCAAGTACGACGTACTAACGGCTGTGGGACAGACCGTCTCCCACACTGGGATGAGAAGCGCATATGCTAGTCTACTCCGGAGTATCGATGCCCTGTCTCGATAGTCCAACGACCAGGGACCTGTATAAGGAAGTGCTTATAGATTACCCAGCTCCCACGAGTGCGAGCGCCATTACAACGCTGGTAATCAAGCAAAGATCCTAAGGGCTCTACTAATATGTATACCTGCAATATGCTAAAAGAAACACATGCACATATTAAAGCAGAGAAAAACCAAGTAGCATACTACCATTTCGAGCAAGATTGTATATACAACTGTGAATATCCCAAGCTTCCATTAAGTAATATACAAACTAGTATGATACAGTAATGGCCTCTAGGGCATATACACTAACATATGGTAGAACTGGAAGTGATTCCAGAACCACAAACGATTACTGAAAAATTTAATAGAACCTAAAGATTCAATCAGGGTTTGACATTCCATTAGTCACTCCGCATATATGGTGGGTAACCATAGGCGCCCGAGAGGTACTTCGGTATCGTCAAAGACTGTGACAGGGAGGTTCTTGTTTACCCAGACTTGCCATTATTGTTGTTCTAGTCTATGAGACCCGGAAGGAGGATGGGTATAGCGTTTTTCTAAACTAGCTTTAGAAGTGCACGTGTATATGACTCTGCCAGAGGATTGTTGTAGTCAATGGGAGCAACGGAAGCATAGTGGACAAGTAGCTTATGTCTATTTATAGACTAAAGTATGTATAGCGGAGAAAGATCATCTATTTTTGATGTGACAGTCATAGGATTTGACTTCATCAGAATAGGAGATGGATCTGTTAAGAAGGTAGTAGGGTGTGATGTCCTGGTATTTGGATGACATACACATTGTAGGAAGTGAAATTCTTATACTACGATCGGTTATACTGTGGTTGTCACACAATGGTTTCTCCACATAGGATATGGATATTATATCAGGCATTCTGGTAACTAGATCTATGGTTTTAGATCTATATTTAGGTATTTTCCCAATTTGGGTACTTAGACAGTATTCTAAAGGTGTTTTAGAATGGACGACTCCTGGCATGGTGGTATACCTGCAGGTGATGGAGTCACCCTCTCTAAAGGTGTCTTACATACTAAAGGAAAGAGGGATGCGCATGATTGGCATATCACTTGCTTAGGAAATTGAGTCAATCATGAGATGTCAAGTACCACACCAGATGTTGTTTTTACACTAGATGCAATAAGTTCATATTAATCCAATCCTGGAGAAACGTTCGGAAGCAGTTTATGAACATAAGTAGATGTTCTAGGGATATGATAATGACAGCCTCCTTCGGGAGACAGTTATCATTCCAGGCTTCCAAGGTGACCTGGATGACAGAGTGACTGTCAGAGTTATAGTTTTCCCTCTGATAGTTTGGACAGATAGTCCAAGAGGATACTGAGGGAGGCATGGCACAAAATACTGATTAAATTTAGTTGACGATACAGTCTAAGAAGTAAACTGGATTTGGTGTTCATTTGTGAACTGGGTCCCATCAGATATCCAGGCATATTCTAAGACAAGTATTGCTCATTTCGGGAGATGGCTTTCTCTGCGAACTTGAGATAAAGAGAGACAGAGAAAGAAACATTAGAGCGGATCTACTCACTGAGGCTATTTCTCGAACATAATAGTTTTACAAACGAGCTTTGTGAGACTGATTAGTAAAGAAGTTGGGTGTTCGGTATCACATGGGCTGTGAGTATGCGACACCGCAATAATTAGCCTTAAGTGCAAGTGGGAGATTGTTGGCTATAGTGCCCTCAAGTCAATTATTTGGAGCGCAGGCACGTGATTGCAATGATTGAGGGAGGACCTATACTGGTAGAACAGTCTTACTCGAGATGATAGTATGCTATCTGGTTTGTCTTTATGTAACGTTTTAGAAATCGTTATGCGAATTTTTCTGTTTTAGGGTTAAATTGTCGGTATTTTCCGTTTTAACCCGACTGTGTTCAAACGACCATATAGACTTGCCAGCACCTAGTTTAGCTAAAATAAAGCTAGTGCGCAAGCTTTGGGGGTATATGGGATGTTTTGGTTCAATTAGAATTTTTCCCAATTTTAATATTATTTTAATGCGGTATTCACATTTTGGGAAATTTCTCTAATGCGATCTTTTCATCAAATTAAGTTGAGTTAATAAAACCCTTCTCTTCTTATCTAGATTCTTTGTGTGGACTAGGGATTTAAGTGTTAAAAGAAAAGAAAAAGAATAATGGAAAGAGGTGCATGAATGTGCATGTGAATGCATTTATTGCATTTAATGCTAGAAATGAGCTAGAACACTCCACACAACTCCCTACCTCCTCCCTTGGCCGAATCCTCTTCATTCTTTTTGCCCTTGATCATTCCTTCTCCATTTTCAACAATCCTAGCACAATAAATCTCCAAAATTCCCAAATATATCACAAAATATACTTCAAGTCTTGAGTTTTAGCATCTTGGATCACTTGGAACTAGGAAAGCTTGGATCTTGTGAGCTAAAGTTGATAGGTACAATCCCTACACTGATAAATAGGAGTTTTTATGTTGTATAGCTCGTTGAATATTGTTTAGAACACGTTAGATATCGATTCGTGAAATATCGTATTTTTTTAGTGTCCTTTAGAGCCTCTGTGAACTGCTCTGACCTGGGTTTTTTTTACAGAAAATTCAAACAAAATTATAGTGATGTACTAGTTAACCTAAGACACCACCTGAGACACGAAGACCACCCCATCGACCGGGGCCGGCTACCTCTTTGGCGAATTCCGGCGACGCCGGCTTTGTAGGAAGGTGCTGGGGTTTGGCTTTTGTGGGTAGTTGTCTGCTGTTGCTTAGGGGCGTTTGGTACTGTTTACTTTTTTAGTATTTACAGTAAGAAAAATATGGAATATTTTACCTAATATAGTGTTTTGAATCCGCGTGTTACGTAATCCGACACGAATCGTGATCTGATGCCGCTGTTGTACTCAGTTAGGTGTTGTGGTATCGTTACGCACGTTAACCACTATACGAACACTTGTGAGTTAGTTTAGTGTTGGTGCGTCGTCTAAAACGTAGTTTTACGTTATATTGGTCGATTTCTGAGTTTTGCTCTGTTTATGTGTTTGTAAAATTATAGCGTCGCAAGCAGGGACTTCGGACGCTGCGAATAAGGGGAAGCAGGTGGTTGGAATTTCATAGCTTGAGACTCGGTGAGTAGATTTAACATCTACGGGGAAATCGCCCGTATGGCATTATGCGTCGGGGCTGATATGATAGGATAGCTTCATGTTATTGCATATTGGTTAATTTCATATGAATGTCATTGCATAGTAGTATCTGTTGTACATTTAGATATAACACATTACTAACGGTTCATGTTGCACGAGCACTAAATTGTATGCTACACCTACATCGTCAGTATTGCCATGACACGCACAAACCCCCTATATACATGATATGGTAGTGGATAGGGATAGTGGAGGTAGTAACTCTTATTCCATTGTACATATGAAATATTATGGACACATACATACGTGATATTGCATTGGGCAGGGATAGTTGAGGTAGTGACCCTTATTCCATTTCACGTATACCCTGCTATAGTTATCGATACATCATGCATACATATTGACATGTACACCCACATACTCGATTACAGTTACATGTACACCATGCACACATACTGACAGGTATACCGCATATTTTTTCTATAGTTGTTTATACCCCAAGTGGTATTGTTTTGATATGTGATATTGAGTTGTTGATCATTGCGCTTATGAAATGCATCATACATATTTGCTTACATGTAAATACTTAAACCTTACTACACTTACATGTACACCATATATGATGCTGCAGTTGTTTTTCGGAGGATTTTGGGAACCGCAAGATATATTTTAAAGATGGATTCATTTAAAAGAGTGGATTTCCCTAGATATGCTCATATTGTTGTTTTATGTTGCATATATCAGTTTTTCATGGATTTACGCATTCAGATATGGATTTCATATGATTTATGGATTAGTGAACCGTGGGGGTATTTCAAGAAAACTATGTATTGTTTGAAAACCCGGTTTCTCTTGATATGATATTTCAGTGTGTCCACCATGTGATTTCTCGGTTCTGAGATTTGGCTTGTGGTACCCGATTTGAGGAGCTGGAGGCACCGTCTACGGGTACATGGTGGACCCGGTATGGTACCCCGGGACGAGTGGTGATTTCGTGGTGTAGACGATAAGCCTGGCGGTGGGACCACTACCTACCGGTGATTGTATTTGGACTCGGTGGTTATCGTGGGGATTCCGACCGGAGTGAGGTATGACATATCGTCAGGGCCAGTCGTGATGACAGCGCCTGAGTTATGAGGATTTACGTGTCGATGCTAGATATGTGCTTCATGATGTTTGAGTGTCGGTGTTGGACACTCAGGTTTTTCCATGATTTTTACGTATCGTCGGTGGACTTACGGGATGGATACCTTCATACTTATATATATATATATATATACATAAAGGTATATGTTTTCATGGTGTTTCGGGTGTCAATGATAGACACTCAGGTTCCATAAGACTTATATGTGAGGGCCGATCTGAGGATGCGGTGCCTGAGGATTTGGGATTTGATGTATCAGTGACGAACACTGGGGTTTTCCATGCTGATGATTTTGCATGAGATTTTATATTATATCATCCCACACTCAGGATTATGTTGTTATGCATTGATTCATGTAGTTGTAGTACCCTGATGATGTACCTTTACATGATTGTCGCATATTCACTTATCATACTTATGCTATCGGATTACATATGATAGATAGATCGCTGTTCGTGCATACTTGCGTTTACAGTATGATGTTATTTACAATTCACGAGTTGGCAACTCACCCCCGTTGTGCCACAGTGTTTTGCAGGACTTACCCTCAGAGTATTCGCGGCAGGGCGTTTTATCATCTCTACTTTTGCGGATACCGCTACGTTTGGTTGTGAGGCCTGTGCTTTTAGGTGGGTTTGCGGTTATCTGCTTGTACATTGTATATCTTTTTTGTTGGATCTAGTATTCTCCATCTACCACTGTTTGTATATGACTTAGAGACGACTTGTGAGGATTCTGTGTTGTATATTTTGGTGACTTTAGGTGCCGTGCTCGTGGGAGCCGGTTATGTTGGAAAGGTTTACCTCTTTATGCAGTTTTCCTTTATATTCTTCGCTTCGGCGTCGTGTACTTGTTGTGGTGTTTGCCTCCGCCGCTGGGCGTGAGTTTGCTCCTATTTGGGATGTTTTGTATTTTATCTATGTTGTACCCGTTTTCGGGGCTAGTTTTTACAAAGGAGGTGCTGCCAAAATTTTCAAGAAAGAAAACTAGAGTTAGAGATTTTACTTGTGATTTTCCAAATGTTAAAACTATGTTTTTCTCCGTTGATCCAGATTTCGGTGGTTTAGATTTCTGGGTTTCGGCTTACTTGAGTTGCGTGGCCTATAGACGTTACGTAGTTTAAGTGCCGGTTACGGGCCAAATTTTATGTCGTGACAAAGTTGGTATCAGAGCGTTATGTTTTACCTTTCGGAGTGTAGGATGACCTTGGTATGATGGAGTAGGTAGCTTAAGCAGAGTGACGTAGTGTGTGTATGTTCCGCGGCATACTTACGACACGGTACTCCGCCTAAGTGAACTTAGGAGTTATTGATTATTTTTCCTTCGTTATGATATACATCCTTGTAATTCGATTCATGTTTCCTTATCGAATCTTGTTTCAATTTCCAGCCGATATGCCGCCGAAGACTACGAGGGTACAGAGAGCGGCCGCGAGGGCCGAGGTCAGAATTAACTCGTCTGAGGCGAGGACTGACCAGGGCGGTACGCCTGTTGTACCGGAGCATATTGCTAGGATTGGGGCTGGTATGCAGGACCTGTGCCAGATGATGGGGACTTTAGTAGAGGCCATTCGAGCGCAGGGGCAGGCAGTTGTTCCACCCGTTGCAGGGACCACGATGGTACCTACAGTTCTTGCAGTCGCAGTTACAGCTCCGGAGGTTATTACCGTGTCACTGACAGATTTCTTGAGGCTGAGGCCTCCGGTGTTTGCTGGCACAGATACTACTGAGGATCCGCAGTCGTTTATCGACCAGATGGCCAGGATTTGTCGTTCGCTCCGATGCTCCGACGAGAGATGGGTGGAGTTTACGAGTTTCCGGCTGGAGGGTATGGCCCAGAAGTGGTGTGAGTCCTTGGAGAGGGGCAGAGCCGCGGTTCTTGCTCCTATGACCTGGGTTGAGTTTGTGACGTTGTTTCTCGCCCGTTTTCTTCCACCGAGCGTCAGGGATGCGCGAGCGTGCAAATTTGAGTCGTTACGTCAGACTCCGGGGATGACGGTGTCTGAGTATGATGTACTGTTTACCGAGCTGTCTTTTTATGCTCCGTACCTGGTGGCGACTGAGGAGATGAGGGTGAAGAGGTTTGTTCGAGGCCTGCTTACCCAGTTGTTCCTAGCCATAAGCATTCAGCATTGCGACATGTATGCGGCAGGTGTGGATGCAGCCCTGTTGGTGGAGGAGCGTCTAGCTGAGTCATCGGTTGTTCCGGAACCGAAGAGGACTCGTACGGATGTACCAGCACGGAGACAGAGGTTTGCACGCCGAGGCAGAGTTCCTTCAGACTCGGGAAGTAGCAGAGATATGGGACGGGGCCAGTTATTCAGCTCTTATTCCCAGGAGGACCAGCGACCGTTTTATAGGTGCTTCGGGTATGGCAGTCTACATCACCTTGTTCGGGATTGTACCGTGGTGCGTCAGAGAGGGCCAGCAGTACCCCAGGTTACCTTACCACCTTCTCCACCTCAGAGAGCGTTGCCTCTTATTCATGTTGTTGCGCCGCGTCAGACTCCTGTTTAGAGAGGTCGTGGACGCGGGGGTTTTGTGCCGAGAGGACGAGGTGGCGGAGGCAGAGGACAGCCAGTAGCCGGTAGAGGGCAGGCACAGGTTTTTGCCTTGACTCAACATGACGCTCAGGCGTCCAATGCTGTAGTTTTAGGTACCCTTACTGTTTGCTCCTTTGATGCACATGTTCTTTTCGATTCGGGATCTACGCATTCGTATGTTTCTACGCACTTCGTGCTGAGGTTAGGCCGAGAGGCGTGTTTTCTAGATCAGCCGCTTGTTGTGACTACTCCTGTGGGAGAGTCGTTTGTTGCACGACACGTGTTCCAGTCTTATGCTGTCCGTTTAGGAGACAGAGATCTGTCTGTCGACTTGATCCTTCTTGAGATGTTGGACTTCGACATTCTGTTGGGCATGGACTGGTTAGCTACTTGCTACGCGTCCGTGGACTGCCGCGAGAAGACAGTTAGATTTTGTTTTCCCGGCGAGTCGGTGTTTGTTGTGCAGGGGACCGTGGTGCTGCCCCTCACAGTTTGATTTATGTCCTGTGCGCTAGTCGACTTTTAAGGAGGGGATGACGGGGATTCTTGGTTTTCATTCATGATACTAGAGCCACGGTGGAGTCGTTGGACCAGGTTTCTACCGTGCGAGAGTTTTCCGATGTCTTTGCCGATGAGTTACCTGGGTTTCCGCCAGCGCACGATATTGAGTTATGCATTGATCTGATTCCTGGCACGGAGCCTATTTCTATACCGCCTTATTGGATGGCTCTGGTAGAGCTTAGAGAGCTTAAAGATCAATTGCAAGCGTTGCTCGATTTGGGACTTATACGTCCGAGTGTTTCGCCGTAGGGAGCTCCTGTTCTGTTCGTCAAGAAGAAGGACAACATTTTGAGGCTGTGTGTGGATTATCGTCAATTGAACCGAGTTACGGTGCGAAATAGGTATCCTTTACCTCGCATTTATGAATTACGTGATCAGCTCTAGGGTGCGAAATATTTTTCAAAGATTGATTTGCGTTCGGGTTATCATCAGTTGCGGGTTCGGAATGATGACATTCTGAAGACTGCTTATCGTACGCGCTATGGGCACTATGAGTTTTTGGTGATGTCGTTCGGACTCACCAATGCGCCAGCAGCGTTCATGGATCTGATGAACCGGATTTTCAGGTCGTTCCTCGTCCAGTTTATTATTGTGTTTATTGATGACATACTGGTCTACTCTAGGAGTCGTGAGGAGTATGAGCAGCACTTGAGGATTACTTTGCAGATATTGAGAGAGCACCAGCTGTATGTCAAATTCTCAAAGTGCGTATTTTGGCTTGATAGTGTTGACTTCCTGGGTCATGTGGTGACTGGTGATGCTATTCTTGTGGACCCGAGGAAGATCGAGGCTGTACAACTTTGGCCCAGACCTGTATCGGTGACTGAAGTCCGCAGCTTTTTGGGCTTAGCTGGCTATTATCGCCGTTTTGTGCAGGATTTCTCAAGTATCGCTGCACCGCTGACTGGACTGACCCGGAAGGGAGTTCATTTTCTTTGGACTGATGCGTGCGAGCATAGTTTTCAGCAGTTGAAGACTCGGTCGACGACAGCACCAGTTCTTTCTTTACCTTTTGGATCGGGCGGCTATATTGTTTATTGTAATGCTTCTCGAGTGGGGCTCGGCTGTGTATTGATGCAGCATGACAGAGTGATTGCTTACGCTTCTAGGCAGCTGAAGAAGCATGAGCAGAATTACCCCACTCACGATCTCGAGATGGCCGAGGTGGTCTTTACGTTGAATATTTGGAGACACTACTTGTACGGGGAGTCGTGTCAGATCTTCACGAATCATAAGAGCTTGAAGTATATATTCCAGCAGCGGGATCTGAACCTGAGACAGCGCCGATGGATGGAGCTTGTGAAGGATTATGATTGTAAGATCCTTTATCACCCGGGCAAGGCGAATGTGGTGGCTGATGCTTTGAGTCGTAGGCCTGGGGGTATCTTGTCCCAGTTGAGCGCAGTTCAGCATCAGTCTTCTGCAGATTGGCAGCTCTTGTGTGATGGTAAAGTGCAGTTCGAGTTCACCTCCACTCGGGGACAGTTTGCTCATGTCCGCGCTCATCCACTACAATTTGATCGTATCCATAAGGCGCAACCTAGTGATGCCCGTTTGTCCGAGATTCTTGAGCTTGTTCGACAGGGTACAGTTTCGGAGTTCATGACTGATGACCAGGGTGTGCTACGATGCGGGACTCGCTTGTGTGTACCAGATGCTGATGGGTTGAGACGCGAGATCCTAAAGCAGGCACATCAGTCGGCCTTTAGCGTTCATCCAGGTTCCACCAAGATGTACCGGGACTTGAGAGACTTTTACTGGTGGGAAGGGATGAAACACGATATTTCGGACTTCGTTTCGAGGTGCCTGACTTGTCAGCAAATCAAGGCTGAGCACCAGAGACCGGATGGAGAGTTGCAACCTTTACCCATTCCGGAGTGGAAATGGGAGCAGATTTCCGTGGAATTCATTGTGGGTCTACCCAGGACTAGTAGAGGGTATGACTCTATTTGTGTGATTGTTGATCGGTTGACAAAAGCGACTCACTTCCTTTCAGTAAAGACCACTTTCAGTTATGCTCAGTATGCTCAGTTGTACATAGATGAGATTGTGCATTTGCACAGTGTTCCCACATGCATAGTATCCGACAGAGGCACCCAGTTTACTAGCCGTCTTTGGCAGAAGCTTCAGGAAGTTTTAGGTACCCGGTTGAGTTTTAGCACCGTTTTTCATCCACAGACCGATGGTCAGTCAGAGCAGACTATTCAGACTCTGGAGGATATGCTCCGTGCATGCGTGCTTGATTTTGGTGGCAGTTGGGTTCGTCACTTGCCGTTGATTGAGTTCTCCTACAACAACAGTTTTCAGGAGACTATTCAAATGGCACCTTTTGAGGATTTATATGGTAGGAAGTGTCGATCGCCAGTCTGTTGGACCGAACTCAGTAAGAGTCTGGTTTTGGGACCCCAGCTAGTTCAGGAGACTACGGAGAAGATCCAGCTGATTCAGGACAGGATGAGAGCAGCCCAGTGCAGACATAAGTCTTATGCCGACCGTCGTCGTCGCAGACTTGAGTCCGCAGTGGGGGATCATGTATTCCTGAGGATTTCTCCGAGAAGGGCGTTATGCGATTTAGGAAGAGGGGGAAGCTCAGTCCCAGATTTGTTGGTCCTTTCTGTAAGTCCACGTTACCCGTCCCCGGTTGTTTGGGGTTGCGGAAATGGTGAAAAACGATTTTTCTTTGGTGGTAACATGGACTCAAAATACGGATCTTTGTTAAACAACTATCTAACAACCTAACTTGGAGTTTTACCTACTCGGTTGGGGGTTATACCTTAACTTGAACTCCTTCTCTTCGACTCCTTGTGGTGGTCGGATGGTTCTCTCCTCGTCGTCTCCTTGTGCCGAAGATGGATCCACCTGAAATCTTCTACCTTTGGCTCCAACCTCAATCTTGAGGAAACTAGAACACTTGGTTTGCTAAACCTTGTATACTAGGATGAGTAGAGAAGTGTTTTGGGTTTTATCTCTATTGTTCTTGCTTCTTAACACATGAGACAATAGAACCATGAACTAGAGAGAGAGCAAGAGGAAGAGGGAGAGCTTGAGGATGAGAGAGAATGAGAATGATAGAATGAGCAAGACTTTTCTCACCCTTGCTCTCAAAATCCAAAATAATCATAACTCATAATAATAATTGAGTATTATGTGATGGTTGTTATCATATCAAATGGCCATATCATTTCATGCATTAAATGCAATTTGTGAACAAACAAGCAAGCCAAGGTCAATGCCAAGAAATGATAGCCATTGTCATGATGATGGTCAACAAGTCCAACCTAGTCAACCGGTCAACTAAGTCAACAAGTCAACAAAGTCAACCTTTTAACCCAACCATGGCACAATAATACTTAATTAATATTATCAATAATCATATTTCTTATTCTTATTAGGGTTTAGCAAAAGTCAACAGTCAACAACCCTAATGAGAATCCTCTGCTTCTGTCTCTGTCAACCGTGCATACACACCCGCATCCGCGTTCCGAGGAACACGAATACAAACGAGATAAAACCAATCCCAAAACGTACACTAGGATCTGGCTTAAACCAAAGCCCGCTAGTGATAACTGCCCGGACACTAAACGTGCACAAGTGCACGGATGTGACCGAACCCTGTCGCAAAACCATGCGACCTCTACTCTTTTGCCTAAAGGTGAATAGCTCACTGTGTGGGACTCTAAAGACTCGACACTACGCTGGCAGTGGGTTTAACCACAGACCGCAAGCGGCACTAGCTGTGCGTAACGGCCCCCAGGTAGATGCCGATAAGAAGACGGACGGGGTGAAACCTCTCTGAACTCCTACTGAGCCTGAATGTGACAATCTCCGTACAGTCCGGTCTATTCGTCTGAGAATATCGCATGGCGGGCCTAGGGGGCGGTAAACGTCAGTCCCCTAATAGCGGTACAAGTCGTGTCGGAGTGTACCCCAGAACACCCTGAGATAACACTGGAAACCTACCAGTATATCTCGCTTGCCCTGGCCAGGGACTTTGTGTAATGGCTCTCCTAGACACAGCATGATATCAACCCCCAATACCGGGAGAGACGAATCCTGTCTAACCGTCACTGCCTCCAAGTGCTTCGGGACTGCACCCAACTACTACATGTTTGCATGACTCCTTTGAGCCGTGGTAGGGTAGTAATCTAAGTACAGTGGGAACACACTCGAGGCGAAGTGACAATGTCAAGTCAGCGGACTAAGTCGTACTCATGTCACCTGGGAACTGATAACTGACGATAGGTATAGTACCAACCAACAGTTCCCGACGAGTCCTTTTCAGTGTACTCGTAACCTAACGAGCACCCGCATACTATCTCAAGTACGACGTACCGACGGCTGTGGGACAGACCGTCTCCCCTGCTGGGATGAGAAGCGCATACGCTAGTCTACTCCGGAGTATCGATGCCCTGTCTCGATAGTCCTATGACTAGGGACCTGCATAAGGATGTGCTTGTGGATTACCCAGCCCCCACGAGTGTGACTGCCATCACAACGCTGGTAATCAAGCAAAGATCCTAAGGGCTCCACTAATGTGTATAGGTGATATACTAAAATAAACACATGTACACATTAAAGTAGAAACAAACCAAGCAGCATACTACTATTTTGAGCAAGATTGTCTATACAACTGTGAATATCCCAAGCTTCCATTAAGTAATATACAAACTAGTATGATACAGTAATGGCCTCTAGGGCATATACACTAACAATCTCCCACTTGCACTAAGGCCATGTACTGGCGTATCGAAGACCTATCATCTCGATCAGCTGCTCGAACTAAGTCTGGGGTAAGGCCTTCGTGAATGGATCATCAGTGTTATCTTCCGTAGCAACTCTCCGAACCTCGATCTCCTGGCGACCCACGATCTCCCTGATCTGGTGATACCGCCTCAAGATGTGTCTAGACTTCTGATGGGACCTGGGTTCCTTCGCTAAAGATATAGCCCCATTGTTGTCGCAATATAGAGGTATTGGATCAACAATGGACGGAACCACCTGAAGTTCTGTCAAGAACTTCCTTATCCAGACGGCTTCTTTTGCGGCATCTGCAGCAGCGATATATTCCGTTTCCATCGTCGAGTTAGGAACGGTTTCCTGTTTGGAACTCTTCCAACACACCGCCCCTCCATTGAGGGTAAAGACATAACCCGACATGGACTTGGAATCATCTTTGTCACTCTGGAAGCTGGAGTCAGCAAAGGCCTCGATCTGGAGGTCTTTTCTGCCATACACCAAGAACATCTCCTTAGTCCTTCTCAGGTACTTGAGAATGTTCTTTACCTCTATCCAGTGCTTCTCCCCAGGGTTTGACTGATACCGGCTTACTACACTCAGTGCATAAGCTACATCTGGTCTGGTACACAACATCGCATACATTATAGAGCCTACCGCAGAGGCGTAGGGTATAATAGACATGCGATCCCTTTCCAAATCAGTCTTGGTAGACATCTCCTTGGAGAGGGTGATCCTGTGACAAGCCGGTAGATTACCGCGCTTGGAATCTTCCATACTGAATCTTCTCAGTATGGTGTCGATGTACCTGGACTGTGAAAGTCCTAATATCCTCTTGTACTGTCACGATAGATCCAGATCCCCAGAATGTAAGAGGCATGACCCAGGTCTTTCATGGAGAACCTGTGTGACAAGAACCCTTTGACAGATTGTAGCATAGGAATGCCATTTCCTATCAAAAGAATGTCATCTACGTATGAAACGAGGAATACGACAGTTCTTGCTACAAATCTACTATAGATGCATTGTTCATCTGGATTTTTGATAAAGCTAAATTCTTTGACTGTCTCATCAAAACAGATGTTCCAACTCCGCGATGCCTGCTTTATTCCATAGATGGACTTAAGAAACTTGCACACCTTTCCGCTGCTCCCACTCTGAATGAAACCCTCTGGCTGGTCCATATAGACACACCCCTCTAAATTTCCATTTAGAAAAGCGCCATCTGCCAAATCTCATAATCGTGGAAGGCAGCAATGGCAAGAAGGATCCAAATGGATTTCAGCATAGCCACTGGAGAAAAGGTTTCGTCATAGTCCAAATCAGGTCTTTGACGAAAACCAACAAGTCTAGCCTTATAGGTCTCAACCTGTCCATCTACACCAATCTTCCTTTTGAAGATCCACTTGCATCCTACGGGTTTTGCCCCATCTGGAGCAACGTCCAACGTCCATACTTTGTTGGTGTACATGGACTCCATTTCGGTCCGCATTGCATCCAGCAATTTTATCGAGTCAACGCTCTGAATGGCCTGCTGGAAGCTAGTCGCCTCATCATAATCAATGATGCAATCCTCTCTATCCCCGTTTATGAGAAAACCGTAGTATCTCTCGGGCGGATGAGACTGCCTACTACTCCTGCGGAGCGGCGTAGGAATGCCCTGTTCTTTTGAACCCTCTGGTTCTACTAAGCTTTCAGTAATAGTCTGTGGTTCTGGAATTTCTTCCAGTTCTATTGCGCTCCCACTAATTTCCTTTTCTAAGAACTGGTGTTCCAGAAAATGGGCATTACGAGAAACAAAGATCTTTTGTTCCTCTGCGTAATAGAAGATATACCCCCTGGAGTTCTTTGGGTATCCCATAAACTTGCACAGTACTGAGCGTGCCATGAGTTTGTCTGCATGCTGCTTTTTGACAAAAGCTGGACATCCCCAGATCATCAGATATTGAAAATAGGGTTTCTTCCCTCTCCATATCTCATATGGTGTGGTAGGCACAGTCTTAGTTGGAACTCGGTTCAAAAGGTATGCAGCTGATTCTAGTGCATATCCCCAGAATGATTGCGGTAACTCAGCGTTACTCATCAGGGACCGTACCATATCCAATAGGGTTCGGTTCCGTCTCTCCGATACACCGTTATGCTGCGGAGTGTACGGAGGAGTAAGCTGAGAGAGAATTCCATTCTCTTTTAAGTAATCCAGGAACTCGGCACTTAAGTATTCACCACCTCTATCAGATCTCAGTGTCTTGATACTTTTGCCTGTTTGTTTTTCTACTTCATTCTTATATTCTTGGAATTTTCCAAAGGCTTCGGATTTATGTTTCATTAAGAAGACATATCCGTACCTTGAAAAGTCATCCGTAAAAGTGATGAAGTAAGAATAACTGCTTCGCGCATGCGTAGACATTGGACCGCACACGTCACTGTGTACGAGTCCCAAGAGCTCGCTCGCTCTTACTCCGTGTCCAGTGAACAGAGTCTTTGTCATCTTTCCTTTGAGACAGGATTGACAAGTTGCATATGATTGATATTCGAACGGATCCAAATATCCTTCTGTATGTAACTTCGTCAACCTTCTCTCATTGATGTGACCCAGTCTACAATGCCATAAGAAAGCCTGATTTGTTTCCGGAGACTTTCTTTTGTGTGTATTCTGGACATTGAAAATCTGTGGTTGGTTTAATACGTATATACCATTGCTTAATGTACCTGACCCAATCAAAACTTGATTAAGGTGAATGTTTACAACATTGCTTACAAATGCAAATTCATAACCTTCTTTAGATAATAAAGATACAGATATGATATTACAGGTTGCATTGGGTACAAAATAACAATCACGCAAAACCAAAACGTGTCCATCTGACAATCCCAGGTGATAGTCCCCCATGGACTTAGCATCCATGCCAGCTCCGTTTGCAACTCTGAGGGTCATATCACCTGCCTTCAAAACCTTACGCCTTCTCAGTGCCTGTAAAGAATTACAGATATGAGATCCTGATCCGGTATCCAATACCCAGGATGTAGAGTTTATTGATAGACAGTTTTCAATAACATACACACCTGAAGCTGAAGCCGCAACTTGCTTCAGATCCTGGTTTCTGGCCTTCCAAGCCCTGCAATCCTTTTTCCAGTGTCCACTCTTGTGACAGTAAAAGCATTCTTCCTTTCCCACAAGCTTTCCCGCTACCTTTGTTGCCTTTGTCTTTCTCTTCGTATCCACTTTACTAACACCGCCCTTTGGTTTGGCGGGGGCTTTCTTCTTCTTTCCTTTGGCTTTCGCCTTGGACCTAGAAGAGGAAGATCATCCTACAAACAAAGTGGATGTTTCCCTACCTTTCTGTAGGGTGCCCTCCGCACTCCTCAGCATGTTGAGGAGTTCTGAAAGTTCAACTTCTTTTTCTTGAAGTTGAAGTTCAGGATAAACTGGGCGTAAGTGGAAGGAAGGGACTGGAGAATCAAGTCCGTATAGGGCTCGTTCCCTAACGTGGTCCCAAGGTCCGCGAGCTCCTCAATGAAGCCAATCATCTTAAGCACGTGTTCCGCTACCGATGATCCGACGGCAAATCTCCCCGAAAACAGCTTTTTCGAGACTTCGTATCTGGCGATACGGGATTGCTCTCCATACAGTTCTTTTGTATGGAGAAATATGGATTCAAGGTCCATATTCTCGTGCCTCCTCTGATGTTCATTGTCCATAGAGGCTAGCACGAGGCACTTGGCCTTCGCGCAGTCGATTTCCCAGGTCTTATGGATTTCCTTATCCGCGACGCTGGTTTTGGGACCTGGGACAGGGGGAGCTTTGGTGGTAAGGAGATACCCCAACTTGTCATAAGTGATTGCCATTTTGACATTCCTGAGCCAATCTTTGTAGTTTGGCCCTGTCAGTATATTTTTATCTAGTAGTAACTTAAGTCCAGTTATGATGTTTGGTCGCTGCAATTAGGAGAGAGAAGAAACACTTTAGCATGATGCTCTTGCAAGTTTAGAGTGGTTTTTAATTTGTCTAAACAGGATGGCTCCCACTGTCTCTCGAATCCCTCCTCAAACCAAAAAGGAAGAATTAGTCGGGATCAATCTTACCGTACAATACTTGCTTAACCGTTCAGCCAGGCCAGTGTTGGTACTTCGAGGGAGGTTTTCCAACGCTTTCGCGAAGTTCCTTAATTAAATAACCTCTTTTCCCTGTGGGCGTAGCCCCGCTAACACCTTTTTAGACACCTACTTGGTTTGTAGCATTGATCGTTAAGTGAGAAAGTTCCGGAGGAGTAGCATATACTCACAGTAGGATCGGGATCCAAATATCATCGTGTGACAAAACTGAAGGAATCCTACCAGAATCATCACACTCCAAATGGTATGCAGCGCTAGCAAGTTTCAGTTTCTTTTGAAACTCCCGATGTGGATTTTTTCCCTATGCTCTTATGACCTTGGCGTGAGGTCAAAATGTCATAAGTCACATGTCAAGTTCTTCCCATCATTATCCAGGTTAATTTGAACCCACCCGTACCTACCCTTGATGTAGGCCAAAATGGCAGTACGACCGTCTCAAACCAACGCATTCTATCTATGCAACAGATAAATATCCGGCAGCTACCAATCACTATGCCTTGGCATGAGGTCAAAATACATAGCTTGAATACTACCAAATATTTAACTGAAATGATGGAGGGCTACGAATGGTTTTGGCGAAACCGGGAACGTAGTGAACTTGATATAATCGATGGAACGAGATAGCTTTTAAAAGGAGTGGCTTAGGCTCCGCGTTTAAAAGTTGTTTTCGAAAAGAAACTGAGTGGTTTTGAAAGTGTTCCAACGACTCAACTTTGGTTTATTTTCTTGCATTAATTTAATGCGTCCCATCATTTAATCCTACCATTGCAGAAAACAACGAAAATATGATGTACGCTTATGCCATCCGCATTCGCCACGGGGCCCCGTCATTACCCGTTAGGTTACTTAACTAACGACAGAGCGGGGGCTGGACTAGCGCGGATGCAAAACATAAGCAACGCCTAAATAGATATCATATATAGATGTACACATGCGTCACAGGTAATGATAGCCATTCCAGATCACAGATGAACACATTGGATATACTAGGAATCCACATTCCGTACGATCCTGTAATGAAGAGCGGATTACACGGTCGCGATGAATAGCCAAGACCCCACCCTAGACCCCTACAGGTGCGGCAAACTACCCGCCAAGTACCCAAAACGAAGCAACCTCCTTCAACACCGTGAGTAGGCTACTCGGCACTTCGAGATACCCGGTAGTTTGTACACCCCACCTTGGGTCTATCCTAGGAGCAAAAACAGTAAAAGAAATTATACAATGACGGCTACAACCCCATCCCGGTTGTGCGGCCATATAAATAATATTACATCAATTACAAATTACATGAATTGAAAAGATAAAAAAACTCTCATCTCACAACCCCCCGGCTATTCATCCGCGACAATCCAATGAATTCATATACACATACCATCAACATTACAGATCACAGATATGTATAACCCCCACTAATCGACGTATAGCGATTAGCAGACGTTCAATACATATATCACATTATAGATATAACCCGTTAGCTTAAGTCATTAGAAGTTCGATGAAAATACGGATTTTTAAACCCCAAAAACAAATTTTACTTTGTGGAAAATCTGGGCAGAAAAATCATATTCCAAAAATCCCAAAACACCCCCAGAAATACACTGCAGCAAAACTGATCCACGGCCGAGTCAACTCGGCCGTGGTTCCGCGGCAAGAAGTTCTTCTTGCCGCGTTTCCGCGGTGAGTTGGTCAATTCAGTGGATTGTTTTTCTGCACTGTTCACTAAAAACCCTGAGCCGATTTTTGGTATATGTCAAATAATTTTTACAGCAGTTTAAAAATCGACAGAAAGTTCATGTTCCGGGCATGTTTCGTGACTTTTTCTCCGATCGAACTTCTAGTTACTTTTCTAACATGTTAGATAGTGTTTAACTAGGCTCTGATACCACTGTAAGTCCACGTTACTCGTCCCCGGTTCTTTGGGGTTGCGGAAATGATGAAAAACGATTTTTCTTTGGTGGTAACATGGACTCAAAATACGGATCTTTGTTAAACAACTATCTAACAACCTAACTAGGAGTTTTACCTACTCGGTTGGGGGGTTATACCTTAACTTGAACTCCTTCTCTTCAACTCCTTGTGGTGGTCGGATGGTTCTCTCCTCGTCGTCTCCTTGTGCCGAAAATGGATCCACCTGAAATCTTCTACCTTTGGCTCCAACCTCAATCTTGAGGAAACTAGAACACTTGGTTTGCTAAACCTTGTATACTAGGATGGGTAGAGAAGTGTTTTGGGTTTTATCTCTATGGTTCTTGCTTCTCAACACATGAGACAATAGAACCATGAATTAGAGAGAGAGAGCAAGAGGAAGAGGGAGAGCTTGAGGATGAGAGAGAATGGGAACGATAGAATGAGCAAGACTTTTCTCAACCTTGCTCTCATAATCCAAAATAATCATAACTCATAATAATAATTGAGTATTATGTGATGGTTGTTATCATATCAAATGGCCATATCATTTCATGCATTAAATGCAATTTTTGAACAAACAAGCAAGCCAAGGTCAATGCCAAGAAATGATAGCCATTGTCATGATGATGGTCAACAAGTCCAACCTAGTCAACCGGTCAACTAAGTCAACAAGTCAACAAAGTCAACCTTTCAACCCAACCATGGCACAATAATACTTAATTAATATTATCATTAATCATATTTCTTATTCTCATTAGGGTTTAGCAAAAGTCAACAGTCAACAACCCTAATGAGAATCCTCTGCCTCTGTCTCTGTCAACTGTGCATACACACCCACATCCGCATTCCGAGGAACACGAATACAAACGAGATAAAACCAATCCCAAAACGTACACTAGGATCTGGCTTAAACTAAAGCCCGCTAGTGATAACTGCCCGGACACTAAACGTGCACAAGTGCACGGATGTGACCGAACCCTGTCGCAAAACCATGCGACCTCTACTCTTTTGCCTAAAGGCGAATAGCTCTCTGTGTGGGACTCTAAAGACTCGAAACAATGCTGGCAGTGGGTTTAACCACAGACCGCAAGCGGCACTAGCTGTGCGTAACGGCCCCCAGGTAGATGCCGATAAGAAGACGGACGAGGTGAAACCCATCTGAACTCCTACTGAGCCTGAATGTGACAATCTGCGTACAATCCGGTCTGTTCGTCTGAGAATATCGCATGGCGGGCCTAGGGGGGCGGTAAACGTCAGTGCCCTAATAGCGGTACAATTCGTGTCGGAGTGTAGCCCAGAACACCCTGAGATAACACTGGAAACCTACCAGTATATCTCGCTTGCCCTGGCCAGGGACTTTGTGTAATGGCTCTCCTAGACACAGCGCGATATCAACCCCCAATACCGGGAGAGACGAATCCTGTCTATCCGTCACTGCCTCAAAGTGATTCGGGACTGCACCCAACTACTACCTGTTTGCACGACTCCTTTGAGCCGTGGTAGGGTAGTAATCTAAGTACAGTGGGAACACACTCGAGGCAAAGTGACAGTGTCAAGTCAGTGGACTAAGCTGTACTCATGTCACCTGGGAACTGATAACTGACGATAGGTATAGTACCAACCAACAGTTCCCGACGAGTCCTGTCCAGTGTACTCGTAACCTAACGAGCACCCGCATACTATCTCAAGTACGACGTACTGACGGCTGTGGGACAGACCGTCTCCCCTGCTAGGATGAGAAGCGCATACGCTAGTCTACTCCGGAGTATCGATGCCCTGTCTCGATAGTCCTATGACTAGGGACCTGCATAAGGATGTGCTTGTGGATTACCCAGCCCCCACGAATGTGACTGCCATCACAACACTGGTAATCAAGCAAAGATCCTAAGGGCTCCACTAATGTGTATAGGTGATATACTAAAATAAACACATGTACACATTAAAGTAGAAACAAACCAAGTAGCATACTACTATTTTGAGCAAGATTGTCTATACAACTGTGAATATCCCAAGCTTCCATTAAGTAATATACAAACTAGTATGATACAGTAATGGCCTCTAGGGCATATACACTAACACTTTCGAGATCCTTGAGCGAGTGAGTTCTGTTGCTTATCGTTTGGCACTCCCGCCCAGTTTTCCGGATGTTCACCCTGTTTTCCATGTGTCGATACTTCGTAGATACCTTCATGATCCTTCTCACATGATTCAGCACGAGACCGTTCAGCTTGAGCGCGATCTTTCGTTTACCGAGCAGCCGGTAGTTATTTTGGATCGTCAGGTGAAGAAACTTCGGTCAAAGGTCTTTCCGTCTGTGAAGGTTCTTTGGCGTAGCCCTACTAGTGTGGAGATCACTTGGGAGGCCGAGATTGAGATGCGGAAGAAATTCCCTCATCTCTTTGAAGGTACGCTTAGTATGAAATTTTAATTCGGGGACCGAATTTCTAAAAGGGGGGTGGGGGAGATTGTAACGTTTTAGAAATGGTTATGCGAATTTTTCCGTTTTAGGGTTAAATTGTCGGTATTTTCCGTTTTAACCCGACTGTGTTCAAACGACCATATAGACTTGCCAGCGCCTACTTTAGCTAAAATAAAGCTAGTGCGCAAGCTTTGGGGGTATATGGGACGTTTTGGTTTAATTAGAATTTTTCCCAATTTTAATATTATTTTAATGCGGTATTCACATTTTGGGAAATTTCTCTAAAGCGATCTTTTCATCAAATTAAGTTGAGTTAATAAAACCCTTCTCTTCTTATCTAGATTCTTTGTATGGACTAGGGATTTAAGTGTTACAAGAAAAGAAAAAGAATAAAGGAAAGAGGTGCATGAATGTGCATGTGAATGCATTTATTGCATTTAATGCTAGAAATGAGCTAGAACACTCTACACAACTCCCTACCTCCTCCATTGGCCGAATCCTCTTCATTCTTTCTGCCCTTGATCATTCCTTCTCCATTTTCAACAATCCTAGCACAATAAATCTCCAAAATTCCCAAATATATCACAAAATATACTTCAAGTCTTGAGTTTTAGCATCTTGGATCACTTGGAACTAGGAAAGCTTGGATCTTGTGAGCTAAAGTTGATAGGTATAATCCCTACACTGATAAACAGGAGTTTTTATGTTGTATAGCTCATTGAATATTGTTTAGAACACGTTAGATATTGATTCGTGAAATATCGTATTTTTTAGTGTCTTTTAGAGCCTCTGTGAACTGCTCTGACCTGGGTTTTTTACAGAAAATTCAAACAAAATTATAGTGATGTACTAGTTAGACTAAGACACCACCTGAGACACGAGGACCACACCACCGGCCGGGGCCGGCGACCCCTTTGGCGAATTCCGGCGACGCCGGCTTTGTAGGAAGGTGCTGGGGTTTGGCTTTTGTAGGTAGTTGTCTGCTGTTGGTTAGGGGTGTTTGGTACTGTTTACTTTTTTAGTATTTACAGTAAGCAAAATCTGAAATAGTTTACCTAATATAGTATTTTGAATCCGCGTGTTACGTAATTTGACACGAATCTTGATCTGATGCAGCTGTTGTACTCAATTAGGTGTTGTGGTATCGTTACGCACGTTAACCACTATACGGACACTCGTGAGTTAGTTTAGTGTTGGTGCATCTTTTAAAACGTAGTTTTACGTTATATTGGTCGATCTCTGAGTTTTTCTCTGTTTATGCGTTTGTGAAATTATAGCGTCGCAAGCAGGGACTTCGGACGCAGCGAACAAGGGGAAGCAGGTGGTCAGATTTTCATAGCTTGAGAATCGGTGAGTAGATTTAACATCTACAGGGAAATCGCCTGTATGGCGTTATGCGTCGGGACTGATATGAAAGGATTGCTGCATGTTATTGTATATTGGTTAATTTCATATGAATGTCATTGCATAGTAGTATCTGTTGTACCTTTAGATATAACACGTTACTGACGGTTCATGTTGCTCGAGCACTAAATTGTATGCTACACCCACATCGTCAGTAATTGCTATGACACACACAAACCCCCTACATACATGATATGGTAGTGGATAGGGATAGTGGAGGTAGTAACTCTTATTCCATTATACATATGAAATATTTTGGACACATACATACGTGATATTGCATTGGGCAGGGATAGTTGAGGTAGTGACCCTTATTCCATTTCACGTATACCCTGCTATAGCTATCTATATATCATGCATACATATTGACATGTACACCCACATACTCAATTACAGTTACATGTACACCATGCATACATACTGACAGGTATACCGCATATTTTTTCTATAGTTGTTTATACCCCATGTGGTATTGTTTTGATATGTGATATTGAGTTGTTGATCATTGCGCTTATGAAATGCATCATACAAACTTGCTTACATGTAGATACTTAAACCTTGCTACACTTACATGTACACCACATATGATGCTGCACTTGTTTTTCGGAGGATTTTGGGAACCGCAAGATATATTTTAAAGATGGATTCATTTAAAAGTGCGGATTGTTGGAGATAGTGCCCTCAGAGTCGATTATTGGATCACAGGCACGTGATTGTAATGATTGAGGGAGGACCTATCCCGGTAGGACAGTCTTACTCGCGATGATAGTATGCTATCTGGTTTACCTTTATCATCGTGCACTGCTTTAGGTGACCTGAGAGGTCGCTATTGCACGTTGATAGAGCCCCTAGGATTTTTGCTTGACTGCCAGCAGTATGAGGGCGATCATATAAGTGAGAGCTGGAGTCTATAAGCACATCCTTAAAAGGTCCCTAGTCGTAGGAGTTTCGAGACAGGGCATCGATTCTCCAGAGTAGACTAGTGTATACAGTCGAGACCCCGACGAGGGGCGGTGGCCGGTCTCACAAGCCATTGGTGTCAGTTGGATCACCTAAGATGTATACAGGTGCTCATTGGGTTATGAGTACACCGGACAGGACTCGCCGGGAACATGCTAGTTGGTCTTATACCTGACGTCAGATAGCAGTTCCCTGGTGACATGTGTACAGGTTAGTTCATCGACATGGGGATCGTCATTTGTCTCGTGTGAGTTTCCACTGTACTTTGATTACTACCCTACCACGGCTTAAAGGAGTCGTGCAAACAGGTTTTAGTTGGGTACAGTCCCGAGCCACATGGAGGCAGTGAGCGGATCTTCAGGGGTTCGTCTCTCCCGGTATTGGGGGTGAGGTCGCGCTGTGTCTAGGAGAGCCAGAACATGAAAAGTCCTTGGCCAAGGCAGGAGATTTACTGGTAGGTATTCCAGTAGTATCTCAGGGTGTTCTGGGCTACACTCCGACACGACTTGTACCGCTTTTAGGGGTCTGACTTTTACCAACCCCCTAGGCCCGCCATGCGATGCTCATAGACGAACGGACCGGACTGTACGGATATTGTCACTGACAGGCTCAGTTGGGTGTCGGGGTGAGCTTCCTCATCGACGTCCCTTTTGGTCAATAGCTGGTGGCCCGTCATGTATTGGCTTATACCTCTGACGTGCTAGTGGTTAAATCCACAGCCATAGTATTGACGAGTCTTTAGAGTCCACCACACTTACAGTTACTCAAGCTTTTGGGCGAAACGCTGTAGAGGCCGTATAGAGATATGGCAGGGTCCGATCAGATACGTGCGGTATTGCACGGATCAGGATCGGACGGTTTTGTACTAGTGGTCGTATAGGTATATGGCAGCGTTCGATCAGATACGTGCGGTATTGCACGGATCAGGATCGGACGGATATTACTAGCCGGCTTTGGTTTAAGCCGGATCCTAGTATAGTACAGTGTAGATTTTGTCTCTTTGCATTTGTATCCGGACGGAATACAGATGCGGGTGTGTATGCACAGTATCGGGGTTTTCCTGTAATTTATTACGGGACCAGTTTTCTGGAGTTGCCAGTTCGCATTCCGTTCCGGCCGGTTTTCCTTTGTTCTTTCCCGGCCGGACTTTTCCGATGGAGGGTGTTATTTGCAAGTTTGCAAATAACACATGGTGGGGGGTTTTGTTGCATAAGGTGTGATATGATAAGCATCTTTGCTTTTCATGTATTTATGAGATTAGAACGGATTTGAGATGGATTTGAGGTTGATGTAAAGTTTAGTGATGATTATGTTTGGATGTGGTCACCCTCCTCCTTTTACTACACTCACCTCCCTCTTGCTTCATATTGTTATCCTCCACCATTTCTAAATGAGAGAGATTATTATCATAGCTGAGAAAAGAAAGAGAGAAGAAGAAAAGAGAAGAAAATGAGAGCTTCATCTTTGAGAGGAAGAAAAATGAGAGTGATTCATTTTGTGTATATCATTCTTCATCTCATTCCATTGCTAGAAAATTGAAAGCACCAATTTTCTATACACCATTCCTCCATCTATGGCAACCAACCCCAAAGTGAGACATACACTCTACACTATATTCCTACAGCAAATCTTGGACGCGTCGATTCGCCAGCTTCGCGCCCGAGTTGCCTCGGTATTGAGGTGGGAGCCCGTAAAAGTACCCGGCTTCGTGGTGCCCTTTCCGACGAGGTGGAGACGACCGGAGATCCCGCGAGGAGATCGAAGTGGAGATGAAGACCGGAGGACTCGGATCAGTCGGTACATCTCTAACCCATCTTGTTACTTAGCTTAGACTAGTTTAATGGCACGATCCGGGGTTTAGTGCGCGGTGGTGCCGGTTTGCTAAGTCCGCAAAAATTTTAAGTTTACCACCGTTTCCGCGTTTGGCCGTCGGATTGACGGCCGGGGCGCCGCCGTGCACTTACAGTGGTATCAGAGCCTCGCCATTAACATAGTCTAGTTTTGTGTAATGTGTTTATCAGTTCCGATCGATCGAAATGTCCAAAAACCCGTATTTTGTCACGACAGTTTTCTGTTGAAATTTTTTGGTCTCTAAAATTTTTTTAGGTTGTAAATTATTGATGTACTGGAAAATATAAGACCTCTGTAAAATTTCGACGAAGTAACTCCACAGTGGGAGCGCGGAACCGCCGCGAAATCCCCCCTTCCGCCGCCCTTCCGCCGCGCACTGTAGGGTTTACTGTACCAATTTTTTACAGAGGCCTTCTGGGCTTAAAATATGGGTTTTGGAATATTAAAATTGGGCCCAGGATTTCTGTGAGTGCTACAGTTTTGATTGGGGGCCCACTTGTTAATTTTTGGTCAATCGGAAAATTTTAAACACATTTTTCACAGTATTTACATTATATCTGCGACCGTGAATGTCACTCGATCGGTAAATCCGGTCTAACTGCTATAGCCCGGTTAGACGGATTTGCGAACGTGACTTTCACGTTGATGTTCTATGTTTATGCTGTGATGTTGCGGATCGGTCGTGGGGATAGCCTGGTTGCAATGCTAGTACAGTTGTGGTGGTATTATGTACATTTGATATTTCGGGGCGAGCGTCCGACATGTGGACTGCCGTCACTGCCTGTTTGTATTATTATTTTGGGACACGACCTGGTTGCGGTCGATGTACCCGTTGTATGTATATTTTACTTTCTGTACTAGGATTACCCCGCGGAGGAGTGCACGGATAGCCGGGTTCTAGAGGGCAACAAGCCCGCATCTCATGGCATTGGGACGGAGGGGGCTTCACTCTAGGATTGGCGGGCCATTCGCCGCACTCGTAGGGGGTACAGGTTGACCCAAGAGGGGTGCCCAAGTTGCCGGATTCCGTGGAGTGCTGGGTGGTCCATTCACGGAGCTGAAGGGGGCTGCCTCGCTTCAGGTTTTGGCGGGTGACTTGCCGCGCCCGTAGGGGTCTAGGATTTCATTGCACAGGCTATCCACATGACCAGGGGAACGTCGGGTTTCAGTAGTGGCTCTGTGAAACCCGGGGATCCCAGATATCTGTATTGTTCTGTGATGCTGTACATTTCTGTGATGTTGCATTTTATCACGCCTTGAGCGAATATAATATATTGGTATATATATTAGTAGATGTTGTATATGTTTTTCATCCGCGCTAGTCCAGTCCCCGCTCTGCCGTTAGTAAGCTAACCTAACGGGTGATGACGGGACCCAGTGGCGAATGCGGATGGCATATACGTACGTCAGTATATTTTCGTTCTTTATTGGTGTGATCAATTGATGGGACTGCATTGATTCGGATCAATGCAAGTTAAACAAACCTATTCTGATGTTGTTGGAACACTTTTTAAAAAGCTGTTATTGCAAGGACGTTCACTTATGTTTTGCATCGTGGTATTCATTTGGAATATCCTGCTCCTCAGTCGACGAGGCAAGGGCCGAGATCCCTTCACCGGGAGTGACCCCTTGGACAGAAGTTTGCGTCAGGGCATTAACTTCACTATAGCCGATTACTTTTGCTTTGCACCGTGGTATTCATTTGGAATATCCTGCACCCCATTCTACGGGGAAAGAGCCGAGATCCCTTCACCGGGAGTGACCTCTTTAGTAAAGGTTTTCGTCACTATATTTTCTAAAAAGCTATCCGTTCCTTCAACGATATCAAGTTCATTACGTTAAAGGTTTTCGCCAGAAACCATTCGTAGCCCTCCGTCATTTCAGACGGGTAGCAAGTAGTATTCATGCTATGTTTGTTGACCTTCGTCAAGGCATAGTGTATGGTAGCTGCTTGTTGCTTTTCTGCTGCATAGATAGATGTGTTGGTTTGGGACAGTCGTATAGCCTTGTTGACCTTCGTCAAGGGCTTATACGGGTGGGTTCAAATTAACCTGGACAATGACGGGTAGAACTTGACATGTGACTTATGATTTGTTGACCTTCGTCAAGGTCATAAGAGCATGGGGCAGAAATCACATCGGGAGTTTCAAAAGAACTGAAACTTGCCAGATATGCGCATACCTTCTGGAGTATGATACTGTGAGCGGATTCCGTCACGTTATCATGCAATGATAGTTGGATCCCGATTCCCACTGATGAGTTGGTTTACTCCTCGGATCACTCCGACTAATTCTTCTTTCAGGTTTGGAGGAGAATTTGAGGTACAGTGGGAGGTTTCCAGATTAGATAAATTGGTAACCATTCTGATCTAGGATAGAGTGCACGCTGAGTGTTTCTTTTCTCACTCTCTTTGGAAGCGACCATTGACCCGACCCTAGACTTTGACTCAGTGACCAAGTTGACCGAACCTACTTAACACTGGCTTTTGGATTGTCAGAGTTGCAGACCTCATTGCCACTCCTACTTTTACCCTTTTCTCCGGGACACCCCGTATTACTACGAACGTCCACTTCCATTGGACAAAACCATCGTATGGTTATATACGAACTCGAAGGACTTCGAGGATGGTTTCTGGTTCTGGAGAAAACGGATAGGATTATTCAGTTGTCTTTTCTTTTCACCCTCTCTCAGGTTGCGAGTACTCCTTAGTTTAGGAGTAGTACACCTATTATGCAAATTGGATAGTCTTCTTCCAAACCATAGGCTGGTGCCGACCGGTAGGGAATGAAGAAAACCAGTTAGCCTAAACGGTGTACATAAGGTATTAAGTTCAGACAAAGCAAGGGATTAGTAAGAGGGCAAAATAAATTGCGACTGCTATTCACGACCAAACCAAGTATTTCTTCGCCAATTCTAAATCACCTTTGTATTTCTCCAGGACACTCCGTATCACTACGAAGATCCCATTTTATTGGATAATCCATCGTATGGTTATATACGAACTCGAAAGGAACTTGTTCCAGTTCGGGGATGGATCCTGGTTCAGGAGAAATAGGAATAAAGTACATTCAGGTGTCTTTTATCTTCACCTTCTCTCGCGATGCGAGTGCTCCTAGGATTAGGACAGTACACCCTTTATGCTTTTTGGATAGTCTTCTTCCAAACCATAGGCTGGTGCCGAATGGTAGGGAAGGAAGAAAACCATTTGGCCTAGAGGGGTGTACAGAAGGTAATGACTAAAGACATATAAAGGGATTTGGAGAGGTGGAAAAGAATTATACGGTTATAGTTGTGAATATGGATAATGGAAGAGGCATTACTGGGAATACCAGGATACCCCATCGAAACATTTCAATGTTTCAGTTCAGCTGTGTACTGTTAAAAGAAAACTGATTTCCCGATTAGACACTTACTCCAGGGTATGTATTTACCAGGTAAGATTCTCACATCTGTATGGTTTTACAGATGATGAGTGGGAGTGAGTTATTGGGAATTAGGTGATCATCCTCATTATATCGGGATTCGTTGTAATTGGTGATATTTGAGGATGCCACCTTGGTTGTTTGCCGGTCGGCAAATATTTGGTTTTGAATATCCGCTGTTGTGCACCAATTTCAAATTGATATATCTGTACGTCTATTTTCATAGAGTGAGATATACCTTTTGATATTATGTCGATGACATTTACCTATATCAGTGGATGGTTAGGTAAGGAGCATTGAACAGCGGTGTAATTCTTCTTAACCATAAGTACAGTTTTCAACCTACGACACACAGTGAATGAGTCATCAGACTCAAGGGACTTATACAGAGTATTGTATGTTGTCCAGGGTCCATCAGGACAGAGGGGTTGGTCCTCGTACTGTATTCTGTTTACTTATGACTTCTCTAGTTCTTAGACAGGTGTTTCGTAGAAACACAGGGTCGAAGTTTTGAGAAGTTATAGGTATAAGAATAAAGTAGAGAACCAGGTGTTGCAAGTATCGGGATTCTTCAAAGTGATCGAAGATGTAGATACTTGTGTATGGTATTCAGTTGATAGTAATGATTAAGAGAACTTGCTTCTCTTTCGGGTTACTCATAATTGGAAGCATTCCTAAGTTGAGTAACGCTGATCGGCCTCCTTCCATTTAGTTGACATGCACTGGAGACAGCTGCATGATTTGAATCTGGTTCAATTAAATCAGTGCCTCTGGTTCTATATTGGATATAGAACAGTTCATATCTTAACGATGTTGAGGTACGGGGAGTTGTCCGGCTTATGATTAAAACCAGACTCTGGATAACTCAAGGCACATTTCTGTAATGGCTGTTTGTGGGTTGACCCAGGCTATGACGAGGGTTGACTTTCTACCATCTGGAAGATCAATAGAAATATTGTTCAAGACTTGCCACAGTTTTATTAAAAATTGATTTTTCAAAAACAGCAGTGGGGGTATGGTAGAACTGGAAGTGATTCCAGAACCGCAAACGATTACTGAAGATTTGATAAGGAACCTAAAGATTCAATCTGATTTGACATTCCATTGGCCACTCCGCAGATAAGGTGGGTAACTTCAGGCACCCGAGAGGTACTCCGGTAGCCTCAAGGATGGTGACAGGGAAGTTCTTGTTTACCCACACTTGCCATTGTTGTTGTTCCAGGCTGCGAGACCCGGCAGGAGGATGAGTATAGCGTCGTTCTAAACTTGCTTTAGAAGTGCACGTCTATATGACTCTGCCAGAGGGTTGTCGTAGTCAGTGGGAGCAGCGGAAGCATTGGTGGACATCAGGCTTATGTCTATTTATAGACTAAAGCAGATGTAGCGGAGATAGATCATCCATTTCTGATGTGACAGTCATAGGTTTGACGTCATCAGAATGGGGATGGATCTGTTGAGAAGGTAGTAGGAAGTGATATTCCTATACTACGATCGGTTATACTTTGGTCGTCACATAGTGGTTTCTCCACACATGACTTGGATATTATATCAGACATTCTGGTTACTAGATCTATGGTTTTAGATCTAGATTTGGGTGGTTTCCCAATAAGGGTACTTTGACAGCATTCTGAGAGTATTTAGAATGAACGACTCCTGGCACGGTAGTGTACCTGCAGGTAAAGGAGTCACCCTCTCTAAAGGTGTCTTATAGACTAAAGTAGAGAGGGATGTGCATGATTGGCAGATCACTTGCTTAGGCAATTGAGTCAATCATGAGATGTCAAGTACCACACCAGATGTTGTTCTTGCAGTAGGTGCAATAAGTTGATATCGATCCAATCCTGGAGAAACAATCGGAAGCAGTTTTAGAACATAAGTGGATGTTCTAGGGATATGATAACGACAGCCTCATTCGAGAGACAGTTATCATTCCAGGCTTCCAAGGTGACATGGACGACAAGGAGGTTGTCAGAGTTATAGTTATCCTTCTGACGAGGGGCAGTATTTTGGACAGATGGTCCAAGGTGATACTGAGGGTGGCATGGCGCAGGATACTGATTAAGTTCAGTTGACGATACAGTCTAAGAAGTTTGGATTTGGAGTTCATTTATGAGCTAGGTCCCATCAGATATCCAGACACTCTAAGACAGGTATTGCTCATTTCGGGAGATAGTTTTCTCCGCGAACATGAGATATAGAGAGACATAGAAAGAAACACCAGAGCGGATCCACTCACTGAGGCTATTCCTCGACCGCAATAGTTTCGCAAACGGATTTTGTGAGACTGACTAGTAGAGGAGTTGGGTGTTCGGTATCACACGGGCTGTGAGTATGCGACATCGCAATAATTAGCCTTGAGTGCAAGTGGGAGATTGTTGGAGATAGTGCCCTCAGAGTCGATTATTGGATCACAGGCACGTGATTGCAATGATTGAGGGAGGACCTATCCCGGTAGGACAGTCTTACTCGCGATGATAGTATGCTATCTGGTTTACCTTTATCATCGTGCACTGCTTTAGGTGACCTGAGAGGTCGCTATTGCACGTTGATAGAGCCCCTAGGATTTTTGCTTGACTGCCAGCAGTATGAGGGCAATCATATAAGTGAGAGCTGGAGTCTATAAGCACATCCTTAAAAGGTCCCTAGTCGTAGGAGTTTCGAGACAGGGCATCGATTCTCCAGAGTAGACTAGTGTATACAGTCGAGACCCCGACGAGGGGCGGTGGCCAGTCTCATAAGCCATTGGTGTCAGTTGGATCACCTAAGATGTATACAGGTACTCATTGGGTTATGAGTACACCGGACAGGACTCGCCGGGAACATGCTAGTTGGTCTTATACCTGACGTCAGATAGCAGTTCCCTGGTGACATGTGTACAGGTTAGTTCATCGACCTGGGGATCGTCATTTGTCTCGTGTGAGTTCCCACTGTACTTTGATTACTACCCTACCACGGCTCAAAGGAGTCGTGCAAACAGGTTTTAGTTGGGTACAGTCCCGAGCCACATGGAGGCAGTGAGCGGATCTTCAGGGGTTCGTCTCTCCCGGTATTGGGGGTGAGGTCGCGCTGTGTCTAGGAGAGCCAGAACATGAAAAGTCCTTGGCCAAGGCAGGAGATTTACTGGTAGGTGTTCCAGTAGTATCTCAGGGTGTTCTGGGCTACACTCCGACACGACTTGTACCGCTTTTGGGGGTCTGACTTTTACCAACCCCCTAGGCCCGCCATGCGATGCTCATAGACGAACGGACCGGACTGTACGGATATTGTCACTGACAGGCTCAGTTGGGTGTCGGGGTGAGCTTCCTCATCGACGTCCCTTTTGGTCAATAGCTGGTGGCCCGTCTTGTATTGGCTTATACCTCTGACGTGCTAGTGGTTAAATCCACAGCCATAGTATTGACGAGTCTTTAGAGTCCACCACACTTACAGTTACTCAAGCTTTCGGGCGAAACGCTGTAGAGGCTGTATGGAGATATGGCAGGGTCCGATCAGATACGTGCGGTATTGCACGGATCAGGATCGGACGGTTTTGTACTAGTGGCCGTATAGGTATATGGCTGCGTTCGATCAGATACGTGCGGTATTGCACGGATCAGGATCGGACGGATATTACTAGCCGGCTTTGGTTTAAGCCGGATCCTAGTATAGTACAGTGTAGATTTTGTCTCTTTGCATTTGTATCCGGACGGAATACAGATGCGGGTGTGTATGCACAGTATCGGGGTTTTCCTGTAATTTATTACGGGACCAGTTTTCTGGAGTTGCCAGTTCGCATTCCGTTCCGGCCGGTTTTCCTTTGTTCTTTCCCGGCCGGACTTTTCCGATGGAGGGTGTTATTTGCAAGTTTGCAAATAACACATGGTGGGGGGTTTTGTTGCATAAGGTGTGATATGATAAGCATTTTTGCTTTTCATGTATTTATGAGATTAGAACGGATTTGAGATGGATTTGAGGTTGATGTAAAGTTTAGTGATGATTATGTTTGGATGTGGTCACCCTCCTCCTTTTACTACACTCACCTCCCTCTTGCTTCATATTGTTATCCTCCACCATTTCTAAATGAGAGAGATTATTATCATGGCTGAGAAAAGAAAGAGAGAAGAAGAAAAGAGAAGAAAATGAGAGCTTCATCTTTGAGAGGAAGAAAAATGAGAGTGATTCATTTTGTGTATATCATTCTTCATCTCATTCCATTGCTAGAAAATTGAAAGCACCAATTTTCTATACACCATTCCTCCATCTATGGCAACCAACCCCAAAGTGAGACATACACTCTACACTATATTCCTACAGCAAATCTTGGACGCGTCGATTCGCCAGCTTCGCGCCCGAGTTGCCTCGGTATTGAGGTGGGAGCCCGTAAAAGTACCCGGCTTCGTGGTGCCCTTTCCGACGAGGAGGAGACGACCGGAGATCCCGCGAGGAGATTGGAGTGGAGATGAAGACCGGAGGACTCGGATCAGTCGGTACATCTCTAACCCATCTTGTTACTTAGCTTAGACTAGTTTAATGGCACGATCCGGGGTTTAGTGCGCGGTGGTGCCGGTTTGCTAAGTCCGCAAAAATTTTAAGTTTACCACCGTTTCCGCGTTTGGCCGTCGGATTGACGGCCGGGGCGCCGCCGTGCACTTACAGATTTCCCTTGATATGCTCATATTGTTGTTTTATGTTGCATATATCAGTTTTTCATGGATTTACGCATTGAGATATGGATTTCATATGATTTATGGATTTGAGAACCGTGGGGGTATTTCAAGAAAACTATGTATTGTTTGAAAACCCGGTTTCTCTTGATATGATATTTCAGTGCGTCCACCATGTGATTTCTCGGTTCTGAGATTTGGCTTGTGATACCCGATTCGAGGAGCGGGAGGCACCGTTTGCGAGTACATGGTGGACCCGGTATGGTACCCAGGGGCGAGTGGTGATTTCGTGGTGTAGACGATAAGCCTGGCGGTGGGACCACTACCTACCGGTGATTGTATTTGGTCTCGGCGGTTATCGTGGGGATACCGACCGGAGTGAGGTATGACATATCGTCAGGGCCAGTCGTGATGACAGCGCCTAAGTTATGAGGATTTACATTTCGATGCTAGACATGGGTTTCATGATGTTTGAGTGTCGGTGTTGGACACTCAGGTTTTTCCATGATTTTTACGTATCGTCGGTGGACATACGGGATGGATACCTTCATACTTATATATATATATATACATACAGGTATATGTTTTCATGATGATTAGGGTGTCGATGATAGACACTCAGGTTCCATGAGACTTACATGTGAGGGCCGATTTGAGGATGCGGTGCCTGAGGATTTGGGATTTGATGTGTCAGTGAGGGACACTGGAGTTTTCCATGCTGATGATTTTGCATGAGATTTTATATTATGTCATTCCACACTCAGGATTATGTTGTAATGCATTGATTCATGTAGTTGTAGTTCCCTGATGATGTACCTTTACATGATTGTTGCATATTCACTTATCATACTTATGCTATCGGATTACATGTGATAGATAGATCGCTGTTCGTGCATACTTGTGATTAAAGTATGATGTTATTTACTATTCACGAGTTGGCAACTCACCCCCGTTGTGCCACGGTGTTTTGCAGGACTTACCCTCAGAGTAGTCGCGGCAGGGCGTTTTATCATCTCTACTTTTGCGGATACCGCTACGTTTGGCTGTGATGCCTGTGCTTTTAGGTGGGTTTGCGGTTATCTGCTTGTACATTGTATATCTTTTTTGTTGGATCTAGTATTCTCCATCTACTACTGTTTGTATATGACTTAGAGACGACTTGTGAGGATTCTGTGTTGTATATTTTGGTGACTTTGGGTGCCGTGCTTGTGGGAGCGGTTATGTTGGAATGTTTTACCTCTTTATGAAGTTTTCCTTTATATTCTTCACTTCGGCGTCGTATACTTTTTGTGGTGTTTGCCTCCGCCGTTGGGCATGAGTTTTCTCCCATTTGGGATGCTTTGTATTTTATCTATGTTGTACCCGTTTTCGGGGCTAGTTTTTACAAAGGAGGTGCTGCCGAAATTTTCAAGAAAGAAAACTAGAGTTAGATATTTTACTTGTGATTTTCCAAATGTTAAAACTATGTTTTTCTCCGTTGATCCAGATTTGGATGGTTTAGATTTTTGGGTTTCGGCTTACTTGAGTTGCGTACGCCGGTAGACGTTACGTAGTTTAATTGCCGGTTACGGGCCAAATTTTGGGTCGTGACACTTTATCATCGTGTACATGCTTTAGGTGACACTACAGATCACTATTACATGTTGATAGAGCCCATAGGATTCTTGCTTGACTACCAGCAGTATGATGGCGATCATATACGTGAGAGTTGGGTGGTCTATAAGCACATCCTTAAAGTTTCCCTAGTCATGGGAGTTTCGAGACTAGGAATCGATACTCCATGAGTAGACTAGTGTATACGGATTGAGACCCCGACGAGGGGTGGTGGCCGGTCTCACGAGCCATTGGTGTCAGTTGGTTCACCTAAGATGTATACAAGTGCTCATTGGGTTATGAGTACACCAGACGGACTCGCCGGGAACTTGCTAGTTGGTATTATACCTATTGTCAGATAGCAGTTCCTAGGTGACATGTGTACAGGTTAGTCTATCGACCTAAGATCATCATTTGTCTCGTGTGAGTTCCTATTGTGCTTTGATTACTACCCTACACGGCTCAAAGGAGTCGTGTAAACAGGTTTTAGTTGGGTACATGTAACACCTTAGAATGTGTTTTGTAGCTAATTATATTTTTAAAGTATTGTTTTTAATAAAAAGTTTACCAAATTAAGTTTTAAATATTTTATCCTATTTAATGTGTATTTTATTAGAATTTTTTTAGGCACACACACACTTGTGCATGACAACTAGGGTTTAGAGATGGGGTTAGACCATGTTAGCAAGCATGATAGATTAACCCATTCTCTTTAAGTTAGTTTTATGATTTGTTTAAGTGTTTTGGGTTTAATAGTGATGATTGTTTTAAAAATGAAAATGAATTTAAAAAAAAAGGTTTTTAAATTGGCTCCATGGTTGACTTTGTGTGAGAGAGGGGGGCATAGGAAGCATGGTGTGAGCCATGCCTCATAATGAGGGAAGAGAGAGAGAGGGGGGTCTTGGCTTGTTCTCTCATTCTCCTCTCATTTCCTCTTACTCTCATTCTCTCTCTCAAACACACACACACACACACAAACCCAGCAGCTTCATCAACAACAACAACAACAATAACATCATCATCATCATCAGCACCAGAGGCAGCAGCAGAAGCAGCAGCAAGCATCAGAGGCAGCAGCAACAACAGCAACAGGAACCCCAGCTCTTGCAGAAGCCCTTCTCCACTTCTTCACCTGCCTTCTAGGGCTCTTTAAGGTCCAATAAGGTATATTTTCTGAACCCATATCTCCTTTCCCTAGCTTGTATGCTTATTGGTGTCGGTTAGTGTTAAATTAGTTAATTTGTGCTAGATTGTGGTGTTTAAGTGGAATTTTGGGAAATTGTTGATTGTGTTAGCTACCCTAGTTTGTTTAAGTGTTAATAGGGCCACTTCAACTGAGAAATCCCAGGTTTCACAAAAATACCATCGGGTTTGTGATTTGTGCTAAATTGTCGTTTTTAAGCGATATTTGTGGCTTTTGAAATCTGCTTGTGACCCGATGCCTTCAGTGTAAAATTGAGAAGACTGGGACATGATACCTAGGTTTAGATCACACCACAGGAGTACGAACCCACCCCTCCCTAACCTGGCCGCTAATTTCTCCATTTTGGCCGCAAATTGCGGCCCAGAAGGGGACTGGGGTGTTGGGGTTTTGTGTAGGGTCCTCTGCAGTGTTTTCTAGGTCTTTGGCATGTCTAGTTTTGTGATATCTTACCTGTAGGAAAATCTGGGGTCATATATCGCTTTTGGTGTCCGTTGTGTTTGCGTGATACGCGCGATACGTGAGTGGGTTCTGTGATCCAGCGTATCGCGGCGTGTCGCGATGGTTTTAGACGCGTACACACACGATTCAGCGTATCGTGCACACGCGTGTTTAGTTCGCGACGCGAGTTTCTCGTTTTGGTTCGATATCGCGTTTTGCGAGATATTTTGGCTTATATATGATTTCATGTCGTATTTGCAGGTTTGCAGGCAGGGACTACGGACACTGCTACAGGGGGGAGCAGATGGTAGGATTCACCTAGCGTGGAGCGTAGGTGAGTAGATTTAACATCTACAGGGGAATCGCCCGCATGGCGTTATGCGTCTGGGCTAGGATTCAAATACCTGTCGCATATTCTACGTCAGTGTAGAATTGCGCCATACTTTATTTTCCTTGATATAGTTATACTGTGACTAGCAGCCGTAGGACACTGCACACATTATTGACGGTTCATGTTGCACGAGAACGGATTGTATGCTACACACACACCGTCAATAATTGCCATGTCACACACTACCCCTTATAGCTACTATTGCTTACCACACATGACATCTAGCTACCGGTATACCTATAGTGTATCATACCTTTAGTGATAGGTACATTTACACCTTGCGATACAGCTACAGGTATACCTTTTACATATTTTACTTATACTGGGGGATATCTTACTCATATTCTTCTTATACCCAGGGGGGTATACGACATCAGTTCTTATAGGTAGATACCTATACATTGCTACACTTGTATGTTACACACATATTCAGTTGCAATCGTATATTTACCTTTACTGATGTTACTTAACTGTACCTTATTGATTTTGCATACATCTGGTTCAGCTATATACTTTTGTTTACCTGCTCGCATTCAGATATATCGCATATATTTATTCCTGGATTTTCGCATTGTTTATCTGGATCTTATATGATGTTTTCGGGATTTGGGAACCGCGGGAGTTCATAAAATTATGCATACATTGAACAACCCAGTTTCCTTGATATGATATTTGCGCGTCCACCATGAGTTTTATCGGTGCTGATTATATACTCCATACGAGGTGTGGTTGCCGTATGAGAGTACATGGTGGGGCCCGATATGGTTCCCCTCGGTAAGAAGATCGATGGGTTTGCCGATTGAGCCTGGAGGCGGGCGAGTACCTACCGGTGATTGGTTGGACCTGGCAGTTGTCCATAGGATACTGGCCATAGTCGAGAGATGGATGCGGGATGATCTGTACTTTCGGGGCCGAGGGCCGACACCGCAGACAGACCCCGTAGGCCGATCCGGACTGACGGAGCCCGATATACGAGGATTTCTGTGTCGATGCTTGGCACACTGTTTTCATGATAATTCTCTAACCCCTTTTTGTATATATAATAGGGGATTTAGCCGTTGTTATATATACCCTTACACCAATATTAGTGGAATGGGACGCTAATATATGTGTATTGCCCCCATTATACTTACTTCTGTATATATTTACCTTTAGGATGTTAGATACTTACTGAAGATTCGACTTGGGATATAGGTGATTCATTGAGATTGGATATTGGATGTGAACGAGATTGCTGAATTGTACATTCGAGATATAGGAGAGCTATTCGATATTGTACATTGAGGTGATGTGAGACTTATATATTGTGAGAGCCCAATGTGGGGGCTGATTTGAGGATTTGGGATTTGAGTGTCTTGATGGAATGTGATCCTGCCACGATGTCAGGTTTCCGTGGAAATGACATTATCCACCCTATACCTCACCTTTATCTATTTTTATGCACAGTTTCATACATTGGTAGTACCTGTTAGTGTACCCTTATGATAGTTGCATATTTACATTCTTATATCCCTACTGCATTGTTATTGCATATTACTGTCATGTTACTATTGCTTCACATATTGATTGTACCTGCTAGTGTACTCTCCTTTATTCAGCATTTGCATGACATGTTATTACTGTAATCGCATATCTTAGATTCATGCTGTACGTGCATTCCTGCGATTACCTGCATATGTTTTATACTATTCACGAGTTGGCAACTCACCCCCGTTGTGCCACAGGTGTTTCAGGTTGTTCCCCAGAGTAGTCGAGGCAGGCTATTTCTCTATTCAGCTATTCAGCTACTATCTTTTACCACAGATACCGCATCAGCTCACAGTTTACCGTTTTGCTTAGGTGGGTTAGATGATTATCTGTATTTTCTATTGTACCTTCGTTGTATCTGTACTCTCCATCTACTATTGTATTATTGCCTTAGAGACTTGGTGAGGACGTATTTGTATATTATTGTGGATTTGTTGTATTTTTATACAGCTTTCTCTCTACTGTCTTTATTTCTTCGCTACGGCGTCGTATATTTGTATTGTATTCATCTTGGCTGGGTTTTTACAAAAAGGGGTGTTGCTAAAATTTTAAAGAAAGAAAGTAAGACTTTTAAAGAATTTGGGTTGCGATTTCAAATGTTTCAAAACTTATATTACCGTTTCCGTATTTCTATGGTTTAGACTTCTGGGTTTTGGCTTTCTTTTGCTACGTTACTTCTTAGGGCGTTGCGTAGTATTAGGGCCGTCACGGGCCAATTTTGGGTCGTGACAAAGTTGGTATCAGAGCGTTAGGTTTTACCTTTCGGAGTGTAGGATGACCTTAGTATGATGGAGTAGGTAGCTTAAGCAGAGTAACGTAGTGTGTGTATGTCTGCAGCATACCCACGATGCGGTACTTCGCATTAAGTGACCTAAGTACAAATTTCTTGAAATTCCTTCCTTGATGATTCCTATCCTTAAGATTCGATTTCCTTATTCTCATCGGATCTTATATCTAATTATATCCTTGCCGCCGATGACTATGGGGACTCAGAGTGATGCAGCGAGGGCCGAGGTCAGAGTTGGCTCGGGTGAGACGAGTACTGACCAGGATGGCACTCTAGTTGCATAGGTGCAGACGGATCAGCCTACGATCTATACTATGGATAGACTTTTGGCAGAGATGCAGGAGTTCCGCCAGACGATGAGTTCTTTAGTTGACGTCGTTCGGGAGCTACGACAGGAGGTTGTCACCCCTGTTACTCAGCTGTCCCTTACGATCAGCATGCAGCAGTCCGTCACCTACATAGCACCAGTGGTTGCAGCTTCTGTTGACGAGGCACATATTCCAGGACTGTGGAGGACTCGTACCAGCGTACCAGCCCAGAGATAGAGGTATGGTCGTCGAGACAGATTTCGTGGCCGTCGCGGGAGTAGCAGAGGCTTAGGACGAGGGCAGTCGTTCAGCTCTCATCCCCAGGATGGTCAGCAGTCAGCACGTGGATGTTTTCGATGCGGGAGCCTTCAGCACTTCGTCCGGAATTGTTCCTTGGCACCTCGTCAGGATCGTTGTCAGAGAGGCCGTGGACGTGGAAGATTCGCTCAGAGGGCTCAGTCTACCAGAGGAGTTCATCCAGCTACGAGTAGAGGGCAGACGCAGGAGTTTGCTTCTACTCATCGGGACGCACAGACGTCCAATGTGGAGTTTTCAGGTACCCTTGATTTATATGTTCTTCCAGGTATTCGTTTGTTTTCTTGCTTGTACCGTGGTTGGGTAGATTAGTCGTAGTGGTGCTAACTTCTGTCAGCGATTCTTTTGTTGCGCAACACGTATTTCAGTTTTGTGCCAATCGGAAGGGAGATAGAGATTCGTCCGTCGTTTTGATCCTTCTAGAGATGTTGGATTTGACGTTCTCCTGGGCACGGATTGGTTAATTGCGTGCTAGGCGTCTGTGGACTACCGTGAGGAAACAGTCAGGTTTGTTTTCCCGGCAAGTGAGTTCTTGTTGTGCAGGTGGATAGTTGTGCCGTCTCTTACAGCTTGAATTCAGCCTTTTTCACTAGTCGGCTACTGAGGAGATGTCGTGGATTCTCGGCGTTCATTCGTGATATCGGAGCCACAGTGGGATTGTTGGACCGGGTTCCTTTCGTGCGAGAGTTTTTCCGACGTTGTTCCGGGTGAGCCGGCGAAGCTTGGGAGCTAAAGGATCAGCTGCAGAGTTGTGGTTTGGGGAGTTTGTGCGTCTGAGTGTTTCGCTTTTGGAAGCTCCTATTTTTGTTCGTCGAGGAGGAAGACGGCAGTTAGGGTTGCATATCGACGGATCGTCAATTGAACCGGCTTACAGTGCGGATAGGTATCCTTCAACTCGCCGTGACGATTTCTTCGATCAGCTCCAGAGTGCGAGACATTTTTCTAAGTTTGCTTGGGATCAGGTCATCATTATTGCGGATTCGGAGTGATGGCATTCCGAAGACTGCCTTATGCGTGCTACGGGCTTTTTGTGTGTTTTTGTGAGTCGTTGGATTCACTGTTGCCCTAACAGCATTCGTAGATATGATGAACCAGATTTCTGCAGGCCGTTCCTCGACCAGCTTTTGTTGTCTTATTTACGACACTCTGGTCTACTTAAATTGTCTTAAGGGACAGGAGTAGCACTTGAGGATTTTTTATGTAGATGCTGGGAGAGCACCAGCAGTTGCTAAATTCTCGGAGTGTTTCTTCAGGCTTGTTTATGTTGACTCCTAGGTCTTGTAGTCACGGGAGACGGCTCCGTATGGTTCCGAGGGAGATCGTGGCCGTACAGCTTAGGCCCAGACTTGTGTGCAGGACGGAGATCCGCAGATTGTTGGGCTTAGCAGGTTTTTACCGCCGTTTCGTGCAGGATTGCTAGAGTAATGCTGCACCGTCGACTGTATGGACCGGAAGGGAGGTTTCTGTTCTGTGGACTGAGGCATGTGTACGGAGTTTCGGCAGTTGGAGATTCCGTTAATAGCTGCAACAGTTCTTTCTTTGCTTTTGGTTCGGGCAACCTTGTTGTCTAACTGTAGTGTTTCTTGAGTGGGCTCGATTGTGTACTGATGTGACACTACAGAGTCATCGCTTTTGCTTCCCTACATTTGGAGGAAGTACGAGGAGGATATTCCACTCATGATCTGGAGATGGCCGCGTTGGTTTTGCGTGGGAAATTTAGGAACACCCCTTGCTTGAGAGTCGTGTCAGATTTTCCACGGACCACCAGAGCTTAATGTACATCTTCCTGCAGCGGATTTTGATTGTTGTGACAGTCTTCTGCAGATTTTCAGTTCTTGTGTGATCGTTGAGTATAGCTTGAGTTCGTCTCTACGGAGGGGACAGCTTGCTCATGTCCGCGCCCGACCACTTTCCTTAAGTCGTTTTCGCGAGACACTGCCCATCGAAGCTCGTACGTCAGAGATACTTGAGCATATTCGGCTGGGTAATGATTCGGAGACCTTGAATTGTGACAATGATGTGCTAAGTTAGGGACGCGTTTGTGTACCTGGTTTCATCAGGTAGAGACGTGTAATCCTAGAATATGCACATCTGTCAACTCTCTATATGCATTCAAGTTCCGCCAATAGCGACGTGACTTGTGAGATGGTTATGGGTGGACAGGATGTAAGGAGAAGTTTCAGGTTTCGTTTCAAGGTGTCAGTCTTGTTGTGTGCTTGATTCGAGCATCTGAGGCCGGCTGGAGAGTTGCAACCTTTTTCCATCCTGAATTAGGAATGGGAGCAGATCTCCACGAATTTCGTTATGGTTTCTACCCAAGTCTGGTCAGGGTGTGACTCCATTCAGATTCTTGTCGTCCGATTATACTCAGTTTGCTCAGTTGTTTTGTTAAAGTTGAGTGTTTGTTTGGATTTTTGTCAGCGGTTGGGGATCGTCACTCGCCATCGTTAGGGTTCTCCTTCGATAGCTGTTATCAGTAGACACTCCAATTGGCCACCCTTAGGCTTACGGGTTAGGTCGTGTCGATCACCAGTCTGTTGTTCTTCTGACTCTGCGTAAGTAGGACTTTGGACCCCAGCTATATCTAGAGACTTCGGAGTTAGTCCAGCTGTGTTAGGTCAGGATGGGAATTTTCCATTGCGAACTGAGGTCTTATGCCGACTGTGTTAGCCATAGACTCGAGTTCGCAGGGACAGATCATGTATTCCTATGGGCTTTCCGATGAGTGACGTATTGGATTTTGGGAAGCTTATCTCAGGATTTAGGTTCTTCTGAGATCCTATAAGTGAGTTAGTTTTGTTGCCTTTAATTTGGCACTTCCGCCCAGATTATTAAATTTCCACCCCGTATTCCTTGTGATGATACTCTACAATTACCTTCTCGACCTTTCTCACATGATTTGGCACCAGACCATTTAGCTGGACGCGATCTTCCGTTCACCAGCAGAGTAGTCGCGGCAGGGCGTTTTATCATCTCTACTTTTGCGGATACCGCTACGTTTGGCTGTGAGGCCTGTGCTTTTAGGTGGGTTTGCGGTTATCTGCTTGTACATTGTATATCTTTATTGTTGGATCCAGTATTCTCCTTCTACCACTGTTTGTATATGACTTAGAGACGACTTGTGAGGATTCTGTGTTGTATATTTTGGTGACTTTGGGTGCCGTGCTTGTGGGAGCGGTTATGTTGGAATGTTTTACCTCTTTATGAAGTTTTCCTTTATATTCTTCGCTTCGGCGTCGTATACTTGTTGTGGTGTTTGCCTCCGCCGTTGGGCGTGAGTTTTCTCCCATTTGGGATGCTTTGTATTTTATCTATGTTGTACCCGTTTTCGGGGCTAGTTTTTACAAAGGAGGTGCTGCCGAAATTTTCAAGAAAGAAAACTAGAGTTAGATATTTTACTTGTGATTTTCCAAATGTTAAAACTATGTTTTTCTCCGTTGATCCAGATTTGGATGGTTTAGATTTTTGGGTTTCGGCTTACTTGAGTTGCGTACGCCGGTAGACGTTACGTAGTTTAATTGCCGGTTACGGGCCAAATTTTGGGTCGTGACACTTTATCATCGTGTACATGCTTTAGGTGACACTACAAATCACTATTACATGTTGATAGAGCCCATAGGATTCTTGCTTGACTACCAGCAGTATGATGGCGATCATATACGTGAGAGTTGGGTGGTCTATAAGCACATCCTTAAAGTGTCCCTAGTCATGGGAGTTTCGAGACTGGGAATCGATACTCCATGAGTAGACTAGTGTATAAGGATTGAGACCCCGAGGAGGGGTGGAGGCCGGTCTCACGAGCCATTGGTGTCAGTTGGTTCACCTAAGATGTATACAAGTGCTCATTGGGTTATGAGTACACCGGACGGACTCGCCGGGAACATGCTAGTTGGTATTATACCTATTGTCAGATAGCAGTTCCCAGGTGACATGTGTACAGGTTAGTCTATCGACCTAAGATCATCATTTGTCTCGTGTGAGTTCCTATTGTGCTTTGATTACTACCCTACACGGCTCAAAGGAGTCGTGTAAACAGGTTTTAGTTGGGTACATGTAACACCTTAGAATGTGTTTTGTAGCTAATTATGTTTTTAAAGTATTGTTTTTAATAAAAAGTTTACCAAATTAAGTTTTAAATATTTTATCCTATTTAATGTGTATTTTATTAGAATTTTGTTAGGCACACACACACACTTGTGCATGACAACTAGGGTTTAGAGATGGGGTTAGACCATGTTAGCAAGCATGATAGATTAACCCATTCTCTTTATGTTAGTTTTATGATTTGTTTAAGTGTTTTGGGTATAATAGTGATGATTGTTTTAAAAATGAAAATGAATTTTAAAAAAAAGGGTTTTAAAATGGCTCCATGGTTGACTTTGTGTGAGAGAGGGGGCATGGGAAGCATGGTGTGAGCCATGCCTCATAATGAGGGAAGAGAGAGAGGGGGGGTCTTGGCTTGTTCTCTCATTCTCCTCTCATTTCCTCTTACTCTCATTCTCTCTCTCAAATACACACACACACACACAAACCCAGCAGCTTCATCAACAACAACAACAACAACAACAACAACATCATCATCATCAGCACCAGAGGCAGCAACAGAAGCAGCAGCAAGCATCAGAGGCAGCAGCAACAGCAGCAACAGGAACCCCAGCTCTTGCAGAAGCCCTTCTCCACTTCTTCACCTGCCTTCTAGGGCTCTTTAAGGTCCAATAGGGTATATTTTCTGAACCCATATCTCCTTTCCCTAGCTTGTATGCTTATTGGTGCCGGTTAGTGTTAAATTAGTTAATTTGTGCTAGATTGTGGTGTTTAAGTGGAATTTTGGGAAATTGTTGATTGTGTTAGCTACCCTAGTTTGTTTAAGTGTTAATAGGGCCACTTCAACTGAGAAATCCCCAGGTTTCACAAAAATACCATCGGGTTTGTGATTTGTGCTAAATTGTCGTTTTTAAGCGATATTTGTGGCTTTTGAAATCTGCTTGTGACCCGATGCCTTCAGTGTAAAATTGAGAAGACTGGGACATGATACCTAGGTTTAGATCACACCATAGGAGTACAAACCCACCCCTCCCTAACCTGGCCGCCAATTTCTCCATTTTGGCCGCAAATTGCGGCCCAGAAGGGGACTGGGGTGTTGGGGTTTTGTGTAGGGTCCTCTGCAGTGTTTTCTAGGTCTTTGGCATGTCTAGTTTTGTGATATCTTACCTGTAGGAAAATCTGGGGTCATATATCACTTTTGGTGTCCGTTGTGTTTGCGTGATACGCGCGATACGTGAGTGGGTTCTGTGATCCAGCGTATCGCGGCGTGTCGCGATGGTTTTAGACGCGTACACACACGATTCAGCGTATCGTGCACACGCGCGTTTAGTTCGCAACGCGAGTTTCTCGTTTTGGTTCGATATCGCGTTTTGCGAGATATTTTGGCTTATATATGATTTCATGTCGTATTTGCAGGTTTGCAGGCAGGGACTACGGACACTGCTACAGGGGGGAGCAGATGGTAGGATTCACCTAGCGTGGAGCGTAGGTGAGTAGATTTAACATCTACAGGGGAATCGCCCGCATGGCGTTATGCGTCTGGGCTAGGATTCAAATACCTGTCGCACATTCTACGTCATTGTAGAATTGCGCCATACTTTATTTTCCTTGATATAGTTATACTGTGACTAGCAGCCGTAGGACACTACACACATTATTTGTTACTGTTTATGCCCTAGAAGGCCATTACTGTATCATACTAGCTTGTATATTACTTAATGGAAGCTTGGGATATTCACATGTATATAACAGTCTTGCTAAACATGGTAGTATGCTACTTGGTTTTTCTATCTTAATATGTGAGTGTACGTATTGATAGAGCTCTTAGGATCTTGCTTGTCTACCAGCGTTGTGATGGCAGTCACACTAGTGGGGGCTTGGTAGTCTACAAGCACATCCTTATTCAGGTCCCTGGTCGTTGGATTATCGAGACAGAGCATCGATACTCCGGAGTAGACTGGTGTGTACGCTTCTCATCCCAGTTGGGGAGATGGTCTGTTCCACAGCCGTCAGTACGTCGTACTGGAGATAGTATACAGGTGCTCGTTAGGTTACGGGTACACCGGACAGGACTCACAGGGAACTGTTGGTTGGTTTGATACCAGTCGTCAGTGAACAGTTCCCAGGTGACATGAGTACAGCGTAGTCCGCAGACTTGACACTGCTACTTCGCCTCGAGTGTGTCCCACTGTTCTTAGATTGCTACCCTACCACGGCTCAAAGGAGTCGTGCAAACAGGTGGCAGTTGGGTGCAGTCCCGAGCACTTGGAGGCAGTGGCGGTTAGACAGGATTCGTCCCTCCCGGTATTGGGAGTAGATATCGTGCTGTGTCAGAGAGCCATTACGCAAAGTCCCTGGCCAGGGCAAGCGAGATTTGCTGGTAGGTTCCAGTAGTTTCTCAGGGTGTAATGGGCTTTACTCCGACACGACTTATACCGCTATTAGGGGACTGACGCTTGCCGCCCCCTAGGCCCGATATGCGATAGTCTTGGACGAACGGACCAGACTGTATGGAGATTGTCACATCAGACTCAGTAGGAGTTCGGATGGGTTTACTCATCGGCCTTCTTATCGACAACTACCTGGGGACCGTTACGTACAGCTAGTGCCGCTTGCGGTCTGTGGTTAAACCCACTGCCAGCGTAGTAGTCGAGTCTCTAGAGTCCCACACAGAGAGTTTCCTACTCCAGGCGAAACGATATAGAGGTTGCATGGTTTTGCGACAAAGGGTTCGGACGCATACGTGCGTTTACGCGCGTACGACTTTCGGACAGTTTTTACCAGTCGGCTTTGGTTTAAGCCAGTTACTGGTATCCGGTTATTGGATTTTTACAGTCTAAAGTTTTTCCGTATTTTTGCGGATTGGAGGGGCGTTCTCGTAATTGTACGAGAAGCTTCTAGAAGATGTGACTAAGGAGGTTTCTTTTGGAAAGAAAGTGAGTCATGGTGGTGATTCATTCATTTCATTAATGCACATTTATTGCTTAATGACTCATGCTAATGAATCACCACTAGATATTTTATGAAGCATGCTTATTCATTTCTTTTATGCATTATTCTTAAAAAGAATGCTTCATAATATATTATGATACACTCTCTCTCCTCTCATTATCTCATCTCACATTCTCTCTCCTCAAGCTCTCATCTTCAAACCCTAATCCTTAATCCTCATGTGTTGAGATCAAAGGATTAGTTAGACTAAACATTCCATAACCTTCACTCTACATCATCCTTTCATCTTTGATTAGCAATCAAAGTTGATTAGTTACCTCAAGTTAGAGGTTTAGCTTGGAGTTTCGCTCTCGGGTGGATCATCTACTACCTAGAGAAGGTCGAGGAGAATGTTAGTGTATATGCCCTAGAGGCCATTACTGTATCATACTAGTATGTATATTACTTAATGGAAGCTTGGGATATTCACCTTGTATATACAATCTTGCTCAAAATGGTAGTATGCTACTTGGTTTATTTCTACCTCAATGTGTACATGTGTTTATCTTTGTATATTGCTTATACACATTAGTAGAGCCCTTAGGATCTTTGCTTGATTACCAGCGATGTGATGGCCGTCACACTAGTGGGGCTGGGTAATCTAGAAGCACATCCTTATGCAGGTCCCTGGTCGCAGGACTATCGAGACAGGGCATCGATACTCCGGAGTAGACCAGCGCATGCGCTTCTCATCCCAGTATGGGAGACGGTCTGTCCCACAGCCGTCAGTACGTCGTACTTGAGATAGTATGCGGGTGCCCGTTAGGTTACGGGTACACTGGACAGGACTCGTCGGGAACTGACCAGTTGGTATTATACCTATCGTCAGTTATCAGTTCCCAGGTGACATGAGTACAGCTTAGTCCGCTGACTTGACACTGTCACTTCGCCTCGGGTGTGTTCCCACTGTACTTTGATCACTACCCTACCACGGCTCAAAGGAGTCGTGCAAACAGGTGGTGGTTGGGTGCAGTCCCGAAGCACTTGGAGGCAGTGACGGTTAGACAGGATTCGTCTCTCCCGGTATTGGGGGTTGACATCGCGCTGTGTCTAGGAGAGCCATTACACGAGTAGTCCCTGGCCAGGGCAAACGAGATATACTGGTAGGTATCCAGTGTTATCTCAGGGTGTTTTGGGCTTCGCTCCGGCACGACTTGTACCGCTATTGGGGGACTGACATTTACCGCCCCCTAGGCCCGCCATGCGATGTATCAGACGAACAGACCGGACTGTACGGAGAATGTCACACTCAGGCTCAGTAGGAGTTCAGATGGGTTTCGCCTCGTCGGTCTTCTTGTCGGCATTACCTGGGGACCGTTACGCACAGCTAGTGCCGCTTGCGGTCTGTGGTTAAACCCACTGCCAGCGTAGTGTCGAGTCTTTAGAGTCCCACACAGAAAGCTTTTCGCCTTTAGGCAAAAGAGTAGAGGTCGCATGGTATTGCGACAGGTCGCATGGTTTTGCGACAGGGTAAAGTCACATCCGTGCACTTGTGCACGTACAGTGTCCGGACAGTTTACACTAGCGGGCTTTGGTTTAAGCTAGATCCTAGTGTACCTTATGGGATTGGATTTATCCAGTTTGCATTCGTGTTCCTCGGAACGCGGATGCGGGTGTGTATGCACAGTTGACAGGGAGGCACAGACAGCGGATTCTCATTAGGGTTGTTGACAGTTGACCGTTGACTTTTGACTTTTTGCTCAACCCTAATGAGAATATGATATGTGATTAACTATTATATTAATTAAGTATTATGGTGATATGGTTGTTGACTTGTTGACTTTTGTTGACTTGTTGACTTTGTTGACTTGTTGACTTTAGTTGACTTGTTGACCGGTTGACTAGGCTTGACTAGTTGACCATCATGATAACCATGGTTATCATTTCATGCCAAAGACTTTTTCTTGCTTATTCATTTGAGTAAAATGAGTGCATGACATGATAAGGTTATGGTTGCTTCCTACCATCACATAAGACTTTTTTGATATGATGAGTTATCATTTTCTTTTGGATTATGAGAGGGTGAGAGACAAAAGAGTTGCTCATTCTTTCTTGCTCATTCTCTCTCTTGTTCTTGAGCTCTCCTCTTGCTCTCACCCTCAACCTCTTGCTCCCTCTCTTGATCTATGGTTCTCTTGTCTCATGAGTTGAGAATCAAGAACCATAGATAAAATCCCATTCTAAATCATCTCTACTCATTCTAGTTCACTAGGTTTGGCAAACCAAGTGAACTAGTTTCTTCAAAGAACGAAGAAGGAGCTAAAGGTTGGAGCTTTCAAGTGGATCTATCTTCGGCGTACGGAGACGACGAGAAGGAGCCATCGGACCACCACCGGAGCTTGAAGAGAAGGAGTTCAAGAAAAGCTAGGTATAACCATCTTCAACCGAGTAGCTAAACTTCTTTAGCTAAGTAGGCTAGTTTTAGTTTAGGTAACGATCCCGACCTCGGATAGTCCATGTTGCCTCTTGCACTAAAAATTTGATTTTTATACCGTTTCCGCCTCCCCGTAAGAACCGGGGGTGGCAACGTGGACTTACAGTGGTATCAGAGCCTAACTAAACTTAAACTAGCTTGGTAGTAAAGTGTAACGAAGTTCGGAACCGTAAAAAACCCAAAAACCGTATTTTTCCAAAACCTGAGTTTCTGTTGAAATTTTTTTGGCTCGAAATGAAAAACTTTACATCTGTAAATTCATCTCAGGGTTTTCTAAAAACACCCATGAAAAACGACACAGAGATTCGTCTAAGCCGCCGCCCTTCCGCCGCGTGAGCCTTCTTGGCCGCCGCGGATCCGCCGCGACTTGATGTCCCCTCTGCATCGATTTTCGTGCAGTGTCTTTATTTGTTGATTTTGGGATTTTTAAGATATATATTATATGCCCAGATTTTCCAGAACTAAAATTTACTTTTGGGGGCCTATAATTCCGTATTTTTCCGAACTTCACTGCACTTTGACTATGATGGTTATATCTGTGATGTTTGCATGTATTGAACGTCGACTAATCGCTATAAGACGATTAGTCGGGGTTATACATGATCTGTAATGTGCTGGAATGTGTATATAAATATGTTGGATTGTCGCGGGTGAATAGCCGGGGGTTGTGAGACGAGAGTTTTCTTTTCTTGCAATTCATTGTAAATGTAAATTGATGTAATAATTATTATTTGTTTGGCCGCACAACCGGGTCGGGGTTGTAGCCGTCATTGTATAATTCTTCTACTGTTTTTGCTCCTAGGATAGACCCATGGAGGGGTGCACAAACTACCGGGTATGCCGAAGTGTCGAGTGGCCTACTCATGGAGATGAGGGAGGTTGCTACGCTTCGGGTACTTGGCGGGTAGTTTGCCGCACCCGTAGGGGTCTTGGGTGGGGTATTGGCTATTCACCGCGACCGTGTTATCTGTTTTTGTTACAGGCTCGTACAAATTACAGATTACTAGTATATCCAATGTATTTATCTGTGATCTGAAATGTTTATCATTGCTTTCTATTTAGGCGTTGCTTATGTTTTACAGACGCGCTAGCCCAGCCCCCGCTCTGTCGTTAGTTAAGTAACCTAACGGGTAATGACGGGGCCCAGTGGCGAATGCGAATGGCATAAGCGTACGTCATATTTTGGTTGTTTTCTGCAATGGTAGGATTTAAATGATGGGACGCATTAAAAGTACTAATGCAAGAATATCACGCATTAAAAGAACTAATGCAAGATAATAAACCAAGTTAAAGTCGTTGGAACACTTTCGAAAAACCACTCGGTTCTTTTCAAAACTAACTTTTAAAATGCGGAGTTTGAGCCACTCCATTTAAAAGCTATCTCGTTCCATCGACCAAATCAAGTTCACTACGTTCACGGTTTTGCCAAAACCATCCGTAGCCCTCCGTCGTTTCACATGAACAGTCAATAGTATTCAAGCTGTGTTTGTTGGCCAAAGTCAAGGCACAGTGATTGGTAGCTATTGGGTATTCATGTGCAGCATAGATAGATGCGTTGGTTTGGAACAGTCGTACTGCCTTGTTGGCCAAAGTCAAGGGTAGGTACGGGTGGATTCAAATTAACCTGGAGAACGACGGGTAGAACTTGACATGTGACTTATGATTTGTTGGCCAAAGTCAAGGTCATAAGAGCATGGGGCAAAAATCCACATCGGGAGTTTCATAAGTACTGAAACTTGCTAGATTTGCATACCATTTGGAGTGTGGTGATTCTGGTAGGATTCCTTCAGTTTCGTCACGCGATGATATTTGGATCCCGATCCTACTGTGAGTATATGCTACTCCTCGGGAAATTTCTCACTTAACGATCAATGCTATAAACCTAGTAGGTGCCTAGAAAGGTGTTAGCGGGGCTACGCCCCCAGGGAAAAGAGGTTCTTTAATTAAGGAACTTCGCGAAAGCGTTGGAAAACCTCCCTCGAAGTACCGACACCAGCCTGGCCGAACGGTTAAGCAAGTATTGTACGGTGGGATTGATCCTGACTAATTCTTCCTTTATGGTTTGAGGAGGGATTCGAGAAACAGTGGGAGCCATCCTGTTTAGACAAACTAAAAACCACTCTAAACTTGCAAGAGCATCATGCTGAGTGTTTCTTCTTCTCTCCAAATTGCAGCGACCAATCAACATGACTGGACTTAAGTTACTCCTAGATAAAAACAAACTGACAGGGCCAAACTACAAAGATTGGCTCAGGAATGTCAAGATAGCAATCACTTATGACAAGCTGGGGTATCTTCTTACCACCAAAGCTCCCCCTGTCCCTGGTCCAACTTCCAGCGTCGCGGATAAGGAAATCCGCAAGACTTGGGAGATTGATAGCGCGAAGGCCAAGTGCCTCTTGCTTGCCTCGATGGACAACGAACATCAGAGGAGGCATGAGAATATGGACATGGAATCCATATTGCTCCATACAAAAGAACTGTATGGAGAGCAATCTCGTATCGCAAGATACGAAGCGTCGAGAAAGTTATTTTCGACAAGAATGGCCGTCGGATCATCAGTAGCCGAGCACGTGCTAAAGATGATCGGCTACATTGAGGAGCTCGCTGACCTAGGGATCACATTGGAGAGTGAGCTATATACAGATATAGTTCTCCAGTCCCTTCCTTCCACTTACGCCCAGTTTATACTGAACTTCAACCTACAAGAAAAAGAGGTTGAACTATCAGAGCTCCTCAACATGCTGAGGAGCGCAGAGGGCACCCTACAGAAAGGTAGGGATACATCCACTTTGTTTGTAGGAGGATCATCTTCTTCTAGGTCCAAGGCGAAAGCCAAGGGAAAGAAGAAGAAGGCCCCCGCCAAACCAAGGGGCGGTGTAAGTAAAGTGGATACGAAGGGAAAGGGTAAAGCAACAAAGATAGCAGGGAAGCTTGTGGATAAGGAAGAATGCTTCTATTGTCATAAGAAAGGACACTGGAAGAATGATTGCAGGGCCTGGAAGGCCAGAACACAGGAATTGAAGCAGGTTGCAGCTTCAGCTTCAGGTGTGTATGTTATTGAAAACTGTCTTTCAATAAACTCTACTTCCTGGGTATTGGATACCGGATCAGGATCTCATATCTGTAATTCTTTGCAGGCGTTGAGAAACCGTAGGGTTTTGAAGGCAGGTGACATGACCCTCAGAGTTGCGAACGGAGCTAGCATGGATGCTAAAGCCGTGGGGGACTATCACCTGGGAATGTCAGATGGACATGTTTTGGTTTTGCGTAATTGCTTTTTTGTACCCAACGCAACTTGTAATATCATTTCTGTATCTTTAGTTTCTAAAGAAGGTTATGAATTTGCGTTTGTAAGTAATGTTGTAAACATTCACCTTAATCAAGTTTTGATTGGGTCAGGTACTTTGAGTAATGGTATATACGTGTTAAACCAACCACAGATTTTTAATGTCCAGAATACACACAAAAGAAAGTCTCCAGAAATAAATCAGACTTTCTTATGGCATTGTAGATTGGGTCACATCAATGAGAGAAGGTTGACGAAGTTACATACAGAAGGATACTTGGATCCGTTCGAGTATCAGTCTTATGCCACTTATCAATCCTGTCTCAAAGGAAAGATGACAAAGACTCCGTTTACTGGACATGGAGTAAGAGCGGGCGAGCTCTTGGGACTCGTACACAGTGACGTGTGCGGTCCAATGTCTACACATGCCCGAAGCGGACATTCTTACTTCATTACTTTTACGGATGACTTCTCAAGGTACGGTTATGTCTTCTTAATGAAACATAAGTCCGAGGCCTTTGGAAAATTCCAGGAGTATAAGAATGAAGTAGAGAAACAGACCGGCAAGAGTATTAAGATTCTAAGATCGGATCGAGGTGGAGAATACTTAAGTGCCGAATTCCTGAATTACTTAAAAGAGAATGGTATTCTCTCTCAGCTTACTCCTCCATACACTCCGCAACATAACGGTGTATCGGAGAGACGGAACCGAACCCTATTGGATATGGTTCGGTCCATGATGAGTAACGCTGAGTTGCCGCGATCATTCTGGGGATATGCGCTAGAATCAGCCGCATACCTTTTGAACCGAGTTCCGACTAAGACTGTGCCTTCCACACCATATGAAATGTGGTGTGGGAAGAAACCCTATCTTAAGCACATTAAGACATGGGGATGTCCGGCTTTTGTCAAAAAGCAGCATCCGGACAAGCTCGAGGCACGCTCAGTACAGTGCAAGTTTGTGGGGTATCCAAAGAACTCAAAAGGATATTTCTTCTACTGTGAAGAGGAACAAAAAGTTCTTGTCTCTCGTCATGCCTACTTCTTGGAAACTGAGTTTTTGGAAAACCAGATAAGTGGGAGCACAGTAGAACTGGAAGAAGTTCCAGAACCACAGACTGTTACTGAAAGTTTGGTGGAACCAGAGGGTTCAACAGAACAGGACATTCCTACGCCGCTCCGCAGAAGTAGTAGGCAGTCTCATCCGCCCGAGAGATACTACGGTTTTCTCATAGACGGGGATAGAGAGGATTGCATCATAGATTATGATGAGCCTACTAGCTTCCAGCAGGCCGTTCAGAGCGTTGACTCAGTGAAATGGCTGGATGCAATGCGGACCGAAATGGAGTCCATGTACACCAACAAGGTATGGACGTTGGACATTGCTCCAGACGGGGTAAAACCCGTAGGATGCAAGTGGATCTTCAAAAGGAAGATTGGTGTAGATGGACAGGTTGAGACCTATAAAGCTAGGCTGGTAGCAAAGGGTTTTCGTCAAAGACCTGGCTTGGACTATGACGAAACCTTTTCTCCAGTAGCCATGCTGAAATCCATTCGGATCCTTCTTGCCATTGCTGCCTTCCACGATTATGAGATTTGGCAAATGGACGTAAAGACAGCTTTTCTAAATGGAAATTTGGAGGAGTGTGTGTATATGGACCAGCCAGAGGGTTTCATTCAGAGTGGGAGCAGCGGAAAGGTGTGCAAGTTGCTTAAGTCCATCTATGGACTAAAGCAGGCATCGCGGAGTTGGAACATCTGTTTTGATGAGACGGTCAAAGAATTTGGCTTTATCAAAAATCCAGATGAACCATGCATCTATAGTAGATTTGTAGCGAGAACTGCAGTATTCCTCGTTTTATACGTGGATGACATTCTCTTAATAGGAAATGACATTCCTATGCTACAATCTGTCAAGGGGTTCTTGTCACACAGGTTCTCCATGAAAGACCTGGGTGATGCCTCATACATTCTGGGTATCCGGATCTACCGTGACAGATCCAAGAGGATATTAGGACTTTCACAGTCCAGGTACATCGACACCATACTGAAGAGATTCAGTATGGAAGATTCCAAGCGCGGTAACCTACCGGCTTGTCACGGGATCACCCTCTCTAAAGAGATGTCTCCCAAGACTGATTTAGAGAGGGATCGCATGTCTATTATACCCTACGCTTCTGCGGTAGGCTCTATAATGTATGCGATGTTGTGTACCAGACCGGATGTAGCTTATGCACTGAGTGTGGTAAGCCGGTATCAGTCAAACCCTGGGGAGAAACATTGGATAGCGGTAAAGAACATTCTCAAGTACCTGAGAAGGACTAAGGAGATGTTCTTGGTGTATGGCGGAAAAGACCTCCAGATCGAGGCCTTTGCTGACTCCAGCTTCCAGAGTGACAAGGATGATTCCAAGTCCATGTCGGGTTTTGTCTTCACCCTCAATGGAGGGGCGGTGTGTTGGAAGAGTTCCAAACAGGAAACCGTTGCAGACTCGACGATGGAAGCGGAATACATCGCTGCATCAGATGCCGCAAAAGAAGCTGTCTGGATGAGGAAGTTCTTGAAAGAACTTCAGGTGGTTCCGTCCATTGTTGATCCAATACCTCTGTATTGCGACAACAACGGGGCTATAGCTTTAGCGAAGGAACCCAGGTCCCATCAGAGATCCAGGCACATCTTGAGGCGGTATCACCTGATCAGGGAGATCGTGGATCGCCAGGAGATCGAGGTTCGGAGAGTCGCTTCGGAAGACAACACTGCAGATCCATTCACCAAGGCCCTACCCCAGACTCAGTTCGAGCGGCTGATCGAGATGATAGGTCTTCGATACGCCAGTACATGGCCTTAGTGCAAGTGGGAGATTGTTAGTGTATATGCCCTAGAGGCCATTACTGTATCATACTAGTATGTATATTACTTAATGGAAGCTTGGGATATTCACCTTGTATATACAATCTTGCTCAAAATGGTAGTATGCTACTTGGTTTATTTCTACTTCAATGTGTACATGTGTTTATCTTTGTATATTGCTTATACACATTAGTAGAGCCCTTAGGATCTTTGCTTGATTACCAGCGATGTGATGGCCGTCACACTAGTGGGGCTGGGTAATCTAGAAGCACATCCTTATGCAGGTCCCTGGTCGCAGGACTATCGAGACAGGGCATCGATACTCCGGAGTAGACCAGCGCATGCGCTTCTCATCCCAGTATGGGAGACGGTCTGTCCCACAGCCGTCAGTACGTCGTACTTGAGATAGTATGCGGGTGCCCGTTAGGTTACGGGTACACTGGACAGGACTCGTCGGGAACTGACCAGTTGGTATTATACCTATCGTCAGTTATCAGTTCCCAGGTGACATGAGTACAGCTTAGTCCGCTGACTTGACACTGTCACTTCGCCTCGGGTGTGTTCCCACTGTACTTTGATCACTACCCTACCACGGCTCAAAGGAGTCGTGCAAACAGGTGGTGGTTGGGTGCAGTCCCGAAGCACTTGGAGGCAGTGACGGTTAGACAGGATTCGTCTCTCCCGGTATTGGGGGTTGACATCGCGCTGTGTCTAGGAGAGCCATTACACGAGTAGTCCCTGGCCAGGGCAAACGAGATATACTGGTAGGTATCCAGTGTTATCTCAGGGTGTTTTGGGCTTCGCTCCGGCACGACTTGTACCGCTATTGGGGGACTGACATTTACCGCCCCCTAGGCCCGCCATGCGATGTATCAGACGAACAGACCGGACTGTACGGAGAATGTCACACTCAGGCTCAGTAGGAGTTCAGATGGGTTTCGCCTCGTCGGTCTTCTTGTCGGCATTACCTGGGGACCGTTACGCACAGCTAGTGCCGCTTGCGGTCTGTGGTTAAACCCACTGCCAGCGTAGTGTCGAGTCTTTAGAGTCCCACACAGAAAGCTTTTCGCCTTTAGGCAAAAGAGTAGAGGTCGCATGGTATTGCGACAGGTCGCATGGTTTTGCGACAGGGTTCGGTCACATCCGTGCACTTGTGCACGTACAGTGTCCGGACAGTTTACACTAGCGGGCTTTGGTTTAAGCTAGATCCTAGTGTACCTTATGGGATTGGATTTATCCAGTTTGCATTCGTGTTCCTCGGAACGCGGATGCGGGTGTGTATGCACAGTTGACAGGGAGGCACAGACAGCGGATTCTCATTAGGGTTGTTGACAGTTGACCGTTGACTTTTGACTTTTTGCTCAACCCTAATGAGAATATGATATGTGATTAACTATTATATTAATTAAGTATTATGGTGATATGGTTGTTGACTTGTTGACTTTTGTTGACTTGTTGACTTTGTTGACTTGTTGACTTTAGTTGACTTGTTGACCGGTTGACTAGGCTTGACTAGTTGACCATCATGATAACCATGGTTATCATTTCATGCCAAAGACTTTTTCTTGCTTATTCATTTGAGTAAAATGAGTGCATGACATGATAAGGTTATGGTTGCTTCCTACCATCACATAAGACTTTTTTGATATGATGAGTTATCATTTTCTTTTGGATTATGAGAGGGTGAGAGACAAAAGAGTTGCTCATTCTTTCTTGCTCATTCTCTCTCTTGTTCTTGAGCTCTCCTCTTGCTCTCACCCTCAACCTCTTGCTCCCTCTCTTGATCTATGGTTCTCTTGTCTCATGAGTTGAGAATCAAGAACCATAGATAAAATCCCATTCTAAATCATCTCTACTCATTCTAGTTCACTAGGTTTGGCAAACCAAGTGAACTAGTTTCTTCAAAGAACGAAGAAGGAGCTAAAGGTTGGAGCTTTCAAGTGGATCTATCTTCGGCGTACGGAGACGACGAGAAGGAGCCATCGGACCACCACCGGAGCTTGAAGAGAAGGAGTTCAAGAAAAGCTAGGTATAACCATCTTCAACCGAGTAGCTAAACTTCTTTAGCTAAGTAGGCTAGTTTTAGTTTAGGTAACGATCCCGACCTCGGATAGTCCATGTTGCCTCTTGCACTAAAAATTTGATTTTTATACCGTTTCCGCCTCCCCGTAAGAACCGGGGGTGGCAACGTGGACTTACAGAGAACAAAGGAGGACACAAAGACGAAGGACTAGTTTCGATCGGTATAATCCCTTAACACTATAGTTTAGTTTAGCTATGTGTTTGGTTATTATTTGTTTAGCTTCGATTCAAGCGGTTAGTCGATGTTCGATGTTTAAACTTGATCGTTTTTGAAAATTCCGCCTCCCCATAAGTACTGGGGTGTACTACATCGACTTACAGTATTGACGGTTCATGTTGCATGAGCACGGATTGTATGCTACACACACACCGTCAATAATTGCTATGTCACACACTACCCCTTATAGCTACTAATGCTTACCACACATGACATCTAGCTACCGGTATACCTATAGTGTATCATACCTTTAGTGATAGGTACATTTACACCTTGCGATACAGCTACAGGTATACCTTTTACACATTTTACTTATACCGGGAGGATATCTTACTCATATTCTTCTTATACCCAGGGGGGTATACGACATCAGTTCTTATAGGTAGATACCTATACATTGCTACACTTGTATGTTACACACATATTCAGTTGCAATCATATATTTACCTTTACTGATGTTACTTAGCTGTACCTTATTGATTTTGCATACATCTGGTTCAGCTATATACTTTTGTTTACCTGCTCGCATTCAGATATATTGCATATATTTATTCCTGGATTTGCGCATTGTTTATCTGGATCTTATATGATGTTTTCGGGATTTGGGAACCGCGGGAGTTCATGAAATTATGCATACATTGAACAACCCAGTTTCCTTGATATGATATTTGCGCGTCCACCATGAGTTTTATCGGTGCTGATTATATATTCCATACGAGGTGTAGTTGCCGTATGAGAGTACATGGTGGGGCCCGGTATGGTTCCCCTCGGCAAGAAGATCGATGGGTTTGCCGATTGAGCCTGGAGGCGGGCGAGTACCTACCGGTGATTGGTTGGACCTGGCAGTTGTCCAGAGGATACTGGCCAGAGTCGAGAGATGGATGCGGGATGATCTGTACTTTCGGGGCCGAGGGCCGACACCGCAGACGGACCCCGTGGGCCGATCCGGACTGACGGAGCCCGATATACGAGGATTTCTGTGTCGATACTTGGCACACTGTTTTCATGATAATTCTCTAACCCCTTTTTGTATATATAATAGGGGATTTAGCCGTTGTTATATATACCCTTACACCAATATTAGTGGAATGGGACGCTAATATATGTGTATTGCCCCCATCATACTTACTTCTGTATATATTTACCTTTAGGATGTTAGATACTTACTGGAGATTCGACTTGGGATATAGGTGATTCATTGAGATTGGATATTGGATGTGAACGAGATTGCTGAATTGTACTTTCGAGATATAGGAGAGCTATTCGATATTGTACATTGAGGTGATGTGAGACTTATATATTGTGAGAGCCTAATGTGGTGGCTGATTTGAGGATTTGGGATTTGAGTGTCTTGATGGATTGTGATCCTGCCACGATGTCAGGTTTTCGTGGAAATGACATTTTCCACCCTATACCTCACCCTTATCTATTTTTATGCACAGTTTCATACATTGGTAGTACCTGTTAGTGTACCCTTATGATAGTTGCATATTTACATTCTCATATCCCTACTGCATGGTTATTGCATATTACTGTCATGTTACTGTTGCTTCACATATTGATTGTACCTGCTAGTGTACTCTCCTTTATTCAGCATTTGCGTGACATGTTATTACTGTAATCGCATATCTTAGATTCATGGTGTACGTGCATTCCTGCGATTACCTGCATATGTTTTATACTATTCACGAGTTGGCAACTCACCCCCGTTGTGCCACAGGTGTTTCAGGTTGTTCCCCACAGTAGACGAGGCAGGCTATTTCTCTATTCAGCTTTTCAGCTACTATCTTTTGCCACAGATACCGCATCAGCTCACAGTTTACCATTTTGCTTAGGTGGGTTAGATGATTATCTGTATTTCCTATTGTACCTTCGTTGTATCTGTACTCTCCATCTATTATTGTATTATTGACTTAGAGACTTGGTGAGGACGTATTTGTATATTATTGTGGATTTGTTGTCTTTTTATACAGCCTTCTCTCTACTGTCTTTATTTCTTCGCTACGGCGTCGTATATTTGTATTGTATTCATCTTGGCTGGGTTTTTACAAAAAGGGGTGTTGCTAAAATTTTAAAGAAAGAAAGTAAGACTTTTAAAGAATTTGGGTTGCGATTTCAAATGTTTCAAAACTTATATTACCTTTTCCATATTTCTATGGTTTAGACTTCTGGGTTTTAGCTTTCTTTTGCTACGTTACGTCTTAGGGCGTTGCGTAGTATTAGGGCCGTCACGGGCCAATTTTGGGTCGTGACAGTACAGTTCCGAGCTACATGGAGGCAGTGAGAGGATCGTCAAGGGATTCGTCTTTCCTGGTATTGGGGGTAGATGTTGTGGTGTGCTTGGGTGGCCATCACCAGAAATCCTTGGCCAAGGTAGTCGAGAATTACTGATCTAGGATCGGTAGTTTCTCAGGTGGTGATAGGCTTCATACCGACACTAAATATCAAGTTATTAGGGGACTGACATTATCCATCCCCCTAGATCTCGATATGCGATACTCATAGACGAACGGACCGGACTGTACGGATATTGTCACTGTCGGGTTCAGTAAGGTTTCAGGATGAGTTTGCTCGTCGGCCTCCCTTTCGCTCAATACTTGGGCAGCCGTTACATACAGCTAGTGCCACTGACGTGCTTGTGGTTAAACCCACTGCCAGAGTATTGACGAGTCTTTAGAGTCCCACACAGAGGGTTTCCCTAGTTCGGGCGAAACGTTGTAGAGGCCGTATGGTTTTATGGCAGGGTTCGATCATATACGTGCACTTTTGCACGGATCATGATCGGACGGATAATACTAGTGGGCTTTGGTTTAAGCCGGATCCTAGTATTATATTGTTGGATTATTTTCATCTCATTGTATTCATTTTCAGTCGGAATACGGATGCAGGTATGTATGTTCAGATGAGGGGTATTCTTGTAATTCGTTACAAGTTTGCTTTAGAAGATGCCATTTCATTTCTTTGTGATTAAACATTTAGGTTAATGTTTACTATATGTAAAGTGTGAGTGCAAGTCTTGTTTTTAAGTATTGATCATGGCACATGCACTTGGTGACTCATGGTATTGGGTCATGGGATCATTTTGTTTTGGCTGGGATATTTGTGAGTGTGTTGTGAGATATTTGGTGAGAGAGAGGCAGATCATTTATGAGGCTGGGAAAATTCTTTAGTTGCTTCACTGACAAATAACTCACAACACTCACAAAAGCTAGCCACCACTTTTATTCACTTGGCCAAAAACTTGAGCTCACACTCTTCACTCATGGCTTCTTCTTCATGCCACGACCCAAAATTTGGCCCGTAACCGGCACTTAAACTACGTAACGTCTACAGGCATATGCAACTCAAGTAAGCCGAAACCCAGAAATTTAAACCACCCAAATCTGGATCAACAGAGAAAAACATAGTTTTAACATTTGGAAAATCACAAATAAAATCTCTAACTCTAGTTTTCCTTCTTAAAAATTTCGGCAGCACCTCCTTTGTAAAAACTAGCCCCGAAAACGGGTACAACACAGATAATATATAAAGTATCCCAAATGGGAGCAAAATCACGCCCAACGGCGGAGACAATCACCACAACATGTATACGACGCCGAAGCGAAGAAATAACAAAAGAAAGACAGCAATAAGTTGTAAACTTTCCAACATAACCGGCTCCCACGAGCACGGCACCCAAAGTCACCAAAATAATACAACACCGAATTCTCATAAGTCATCTCTAATTCATATACAAACAGTGGTAGATGGAGAATACTAGATCCAACAAAAAGATATACAATGTACTGGCAGATAACCGCAAACCCACCTAAAAGCAAAGGCCTCACTGCTTGACGTAGCGGTATCCGCAAAATAAGAGATGATAAGACGCCCTGCCACGACTACTCTGAGGGTAAGTCCTGCAAAACACTGTGGCACAATGGGGGTGAGTTTCCAACTCATGAATAGTAAATAACATCATACAGTAAGCGTAGGTATGCACGAACATCGATATATCTATCACATGTAATCCGATAGCATAAGTATGATAAGTGAATATGCAACAATCATGTAAAGGTACATCTTCAGGGGACTACAACTATATGAAACAATGCATAACAACAATAATCCTGAGTATGTGGGATGATACAATAAAATCTCATGCAAAATCATCACCATGGAAAAACACCAGTGTCCCTCACTGACACATCAAATCCCAAATCCTCAGGCACCGCATCCACAGATCGACCCTCACATCCTGTAAGTCTCATGGAACCTGAGTGTCAAACATCGACACCCAAAACGTCATGAAAACATATTCCTGTGTGTATATATATATGTATATAAGTATGAGGATATCAACCCCGTATGTCCACCGACGATACGTAAAAGTCATGAAAACCTAAGTGTCTAACACCGACACTCGAACCATCATGAAACCCGTGTCTAGCATCGACACGTAAATCCTCATAACTCAGGTGCTGTCACCACGACTGGCCCTGACGATATGTCGTACATCACTTGTTGGAGATAGTGCCCTCAGTGTCAATTATTGGATCACAGGCACGTGATTGCAATGATTGAGGGAGGACCTGTCCCAGTAGGACAGTCTTACTCAAGGTGATAGTATGCTATCTGGTTTATCTTTATCATCATGTACTGCTTTAGGTGACCTTATGAGTCGCTATTGCACGTTGATAGAGCCCCTCGGATTCTTGCTTGACTACCAGCAGTATGAGGGCGATCATATACGTAGGAGCTGGGGTCTATAAGCATATCCTTAAAAGGTCCCTAGTCGTGGGAGTTTCGAGACAGGGCATCGATTCTCCAGAGTAGACTAGTGTATACAGTCGAGACCCCGACGAAGGGCGGTGGCTGGTCTCACAAGCCACTGGTGTCAGCTGGTTCACCTAAGATGTATACAGGTGCTCATTGGGTTATGAGTACACCGGACAGGACTCGCCGGGAACCTGCTAGTTGGTATTATACCTGAAGTTAGATAGCAGTTCCCTGGTGACATGTGTACAGGTTAGTTCATCGACCTGAGATCATCATTTGACTCGTGTGAGTTCCCACTGTACTTTGATTACTACCCTACCACGCTCAAAGGAGACGTGCAAACAGGTTTTAGTTGGGTACAGTCCCGAGCCACATGGAGGCAGTGAGCGTATCTGTAAGGGTTCGTCTCTCCCGGTATTGGGGGTGAGGTCGCGCTGTGTCTACGAGAGCCAGTACATGAAAACTCCTTGGCCAAGGCAGGAGATTTACTGGTAGGTATTCCAGTAGTATCTCAGGGTGTTCTGGGCTACACTCCGACACGACTTGTACCGCTTTTGGGGGTCTGACTTTTACCAACCCCCTAGGCCCGCCATGCGATGCTCATAGAAGAACGGACCGGACTGTACGGATATTGTCACTGACAGGCTCAGTAGGGTGTCAGGATGAGTTCGCTCATCTACGTCCCTTTTGGTCAATAGCTGGTGGCCCGTCACGTATGGCTAATACCTCTAACGTGCTAGTGGTTAAATGCACAACCATAGTATTGACGAGTCTTTAGAGTCCACCACACATAGTTACTCAAGTTTCGGGCGAAACGCTGTAGAGGCCGTATGGAGATATGGCAGGGTTCGATCAGATACGTGCGGTATTGCACGGATCGTGATCGGACGGATTATACTAGCCGGCTTTGGTTTAAGCCGGATCCTAGTATTAGACAGTGTAGATTTTGTATCTTTGCATTTGTGTTCAGTGGGAATACAAATGCGGGCATGTATATGCAGTCATGGGGTTTTCCTGTAATTTATTACGGGATCAGTTTTCTGAAGTTGCCAGTTTGCATTCCGTTCCGGCCGGTTTTACTTTGTTCTTTCGCGGCCGGACTTTCTGGTGGAGGGGGTTATTTGCAAGTTTGCAAATAACTTATTGTGGAGGGGGTGTCTTGCATTTGAGGGATTATGATATGACCATCATCATTATATTCTTTTTCCATCACTTTGCTAGCATTTATTGTGATGAGATTGAGTGGGGTTTAGATTAGAAATGAGTGTGACCAATTTCTTCTCATTATGATACCTTTTCTTCTCTTGATAATTCATCCTTTTTCCACCACCATTCTTAGAGAGGCCGGCCACATCTTGGAGAGGGAGAGAGAGATTCATTTTTAGTGTGTGGCATTTTTCCTTCATCTCATTCTTTGCAAGAAAATGATAGCTCCATTTTTCCAAAGCTCATCTTCTTTCTCCACCTCCACATCATGGCAACTTCTATAACCTCAAGAGTCAAAGTGTTCTACACTAGCCTACAGCATTCCTTGGATGCGTCGGTTAGCCAACTTTGCGCCCGAGTTGCCTCGGTCCAGAGGTGGGAGCCCGTAAAAGAAATCGGCTATGTGGTGCCCTTTCCGACGAGGAGGTGACGGACGGAGATTCCGCGGGAGATCGGAGTGGAGACGAAGATCGAAGGACACGGATCGCTTGGTATACTTCTCTACCCATCTTTTAGTTTGCTAGTAGTTAGGTTAATGGCCCGATCCGGATTTTTTGTGCGCGGTGGTGCCGGTTTGCTAGTTTGCAAAGTTTTTCGTTTCCGCGTTTCCGGCGTCGGATCGACGGCCGGGGCGCCGCCGTGCACTTACATCACTCTGGTCGGTATCCCTACGATAACCGCCGAGTCCAAATACTATCACCGGTAGGTACTTGCCCACCTTCCAGGCTCATCGTCTGTACCACGAACATCTTGCCGAGGGGAACCGTACCGGGCCCCACCATGTACCTGCACACGGCCCACTCACTCTTCGTATCGGGTATATATCACAAATCTCTGAACCGAGAAATCTCATGGTGGACGCATCAAATATCATATCAAGACAAACCGGGTTTTCAAACAAAACATAGTTTCTGGAAAATACCCCCACGGTTCTCAAATCCATAAATCATATGAAATCCATATCTCAATGCGTAAAATCCATATAAAACTGATATATGCAACATAAAACATCAATATGACCATATAAAGGGAAAACCGCTCTTTTAAATGAATCCAACTTTTTAAAATATATCTTGCGGTTCCCAAAATCCTCCGAAAACAAATGCAGCATCATATGAGGTGTACATGTAAGTGTAGCAAGGTTTAAGTATCTACATGTAATGTCACGCCCCGCTTCCCAGAGTACACAAGATCGGGCACGTGACATAGCCAACCATGCTACCTGTGGGTAGGAAGTATCCATCCACAGTCACATTACGGCTGTAGAGATATCAAGAACAAGATAAAACTATCTAACACATGTCCAAATCCAGAATAACAAGAGTCAATAATAAATAAGTGCGGAAGCAAATGATCCAATACAAAATAGAAAAGTACGTCCCATAATGCGGGCTCACATCTGGAATAAAATGCAATAAATAAACTAATCACTACAGCACTCACAAATCAGCCTGCTGGCTGAAGTACTCCTGCTCGGTCGGCGACAGTGGTAAAGAATCTGGGCCATGCAAAACCCAGACGTCAGCGCGTCATGTCAACCAATAATATAGTATGAACATGGTAATAAGCAATGCAGAAATAAACATGAAATAAGCAGTAGTATGTAACAACAGTGCAGGGTAGTGTGCAGTGGGTAACTAAACTGTTCTATCGGGTTTCTATTCTAAAGTCTTTGAAATCAATTGATGACTCGTCGATGTAACTCAATAGTATCCCGTGCGTGCCCGGGACCACGGTCAAGATTCTCGGGGCTGAATCCGAGACGTGCCGCTAGGCAGTAATAAGTAGCAGGATGGGCGAGTGATGTCAGCATCATCACTCCGGGGCTGGCCAAGCCCGTAAGACTGATCAGAACAGGTATCGAACTGTTGAGTTACAAGTCGGTTTCACCTTTGATTTCCCCATACCCCCAAGTTATGTATGTCAGGTCAGGTATTCAGTAATCAAGGACTAATGCCAACACGGGATCAGGTAACAGGTCAGGTTTGTCTGGATAGACAACAGGAATGGTCCATGAGGACCCCAAGTCAGGTTTGTTGGCATTAGACACAAGATCAGGTAACAGGTAAAGCCATGGTACATCAGGTCAAGCCAGGTAATGTATAAAGGTGTCATGTCATGCCAAGAGTGTACGGTACCATGTCATGTCAAGTAGGAAGTGTAACATGTCATGTCAGGAAGCACAAGATGTCATGTGGGTGCTCATAATCAAACTAACATAAACATGTGTATAAATAAACAAGCATGAGTACTATCAGAACAATAAACTGGAACATGTAATATGATATGCAAATAGATATAATTTCAAGGATATGGATGCACAGTTATCGATTAGGGTTACATTTATAGTTCCAATATTAATTAGGATGCAATTTATTAAACATGGAGTGTTAATATCACATTATTATGTAGTAATGTGATCTATGGATGCAATTATATGTATCTTAAATGCGATGGATGCAAACGGGTATCCGAAAAGTTATAAAACTATAAAATGGTAATGTGGGATGTACAACTAAGCAATATGTGATATAAATATTGATATAATAATATTAATATGGATAGCATATTCAAAGCGATTAATAACTATAAAAGTGGTATTGATTAACCAACACAAGAAAGTTCCGTTCAGAAATTCAGCGTCACCCTAATTTGTAAAATACCTTAAAAATAACAAACGTTCTCCAAAAGGGACGTGTCTTATACCAAAACAAAGATAATTCAATAAGGTTTTCAGTTTTATAAGTATAAGCATCTCAGGTTGTCCCTACAAAAAGTTATGAATATTCGAAGTTGAAAGTTTGCTGCTGGAATTTCCCTGGACAGCAGTTTGGAGACATTTTCATTTGCATTTTACGTTATTTAAAATGAAGATTATAAAAAATTTATTTTGCAAGTACATATTTCATACATTTATAGTATTCTGAGTTAGCTTCGTAACGAACTAAAGAACGTATACTAATGATTTTTCTATGATTTATAATGAATTTTATAAGATAAGGTGTACAGTAAATTTCAGATTTGTCATATCCGATTTTCCAACAACGTTTCATGTGTAAACTATAAGATTTTCAAATGTATAACATTATAAAATGAAGATTATAAACTAATTAAAGATAATAATAATAAATATTACGACGATATATAATTTAAATGATATGGTATTTATTTAAATAGGTATAAAATGAATTATATAGCATGTAGCAAGATTAACTTGCCTCGATGGGTCGCGAATCGGGAAAACGGAACGTTAACCATCGGCGGGGAAAACTCGCGACGGGCGCACGGTTCACGGAATGAACCCAAACGACGAACAAAGGAACCACACGGGTCGGGGTACCTCGCTGGAACGTCGAGAAGCGTCACCGGCACGACAGAATTCCGGCAACAAAAGAACAGTTCAAAAAAAATGAGAAACGAGATATGAAGGAAGAAGAGAAAGAATGATAAAGAGAAGTACGAGAGAATATATGAGGGAGAGGGAGAGAGAGGAAAAAGGAGAGAGAGAGAGAGAAAAAGTGGGGCCCACAGGGTTAAAGGGGAGGTTGCGATTGGCAGAGAGAATAAATTGAGAAGGATATAAAAGATTGTAAAAAATATTATATGGTTAACTTAAAGATTTAAAAGATAGGTAATGAACAGTAAGATATCAGGTTAGTTAGAAAAATATATGCGATGGTTTTAATAATATTAAAAATTTGGGATTTTGGCGCCAAATGAAACATTTCCAAATTGCGCCCGGGTTGGGTCAAAAAATTCGAAATTCAAATAATAGGATTTTAAGCGGGTTCCAAATTTTAAAATGAAATGTTTTATGATTAAAAAGCATACTCCCAAAACGGACACACGCACGTGCACGTAGCCATCCAAACTCGCCCGTTTCACTGAACGGGATGAGAACACAATGCATGGACGCTACCACGAGGCTAGGGTGTCAAGTAGGCCAAGATGAATATTTTCAATTTTATTTTAGGTGCTAAATTTTGTTATATGCAGAATGACTTAGCCAGATAAATTTTTACTGTAAGGCCCCAAACAAGCAAGATAAATGAAATGAGTAATATCTAATGCTCAACCAATAATAGAAAATAGTAATATTGGGCTCGGGTGTTACATGTAAGCAAGTATGTATGATGCATTTTATAAGCGCAATGATCAACAACTCAATATCACACATCAAAACAATATCACTTGGGGTACATACAACTATAGCGAAAATATGCGAGTGTACATGTCAATATGAGTGCATGATATACATGTAGCTGTAATAGACTATGTTGGTGTACATGTCAATATGTATGCAAGATGTACAAGTAGCTATAGTAAGGTATACGTGAAATGGATTAAGAGTTACTATCTTAACTATCCATGTCAAACACAATAACACGTATGTAGATGTCAACAATATCTCCTATGCACAAAGGAATAAGAGTTACTACCTCCACTACCCCTATCCACTACCATATCACGTATGTAGGTGGTTTGTGCATGTCATGGCAATTACCGACGATGTGGGTGTAGCATACAATTTGGTGCTCGTGCAACATGAACCGTCAGTAATGTGTTATATCTAAAGGTACGAGTCAAGTACAACAGATAATGCTATGCAATGGCATTCATATATAATTAACTAATATGCAAATACATGCAACTACCATATCATATCCGCCGCGACGCATAACGCCATACGGGCGATTTCCCCGTAGATGTTAAATCAACTCACCAATGGTCTCTAGCTATGAAAATCCGACCACCTGCTTCCCCTTGTTCGCAGCGTCCGAAGTCCCCGCTTGCGACGCTATATTTCCACAAACACAAGAAATAGTGCAAACATCTCAGAAATCGACCAATATAACGTAAAACTACGTATTAAATAACGCACCAACACTAAACTAACTCACGAGTGTACGTCTAGTGGCTAACGTGCGTAACGATACCACAAAACCTACCCAAGTACAGCAACTGCACAAGATCACGAATCGTGTCGCAACACGTAACACACAGACTCAAAACACTAGATTATAGGTAAACGATCCCAGATTATTCATACTGCAATTACTAAAAAAGTAAACAGTACCAAACACCCCTAACCAACAGCAGACAACTACCCACAGAAGCGTAACCCCAGCACCATCCTACAAAGCCGGCGTCGCCGGAGTTCATTAAAGGGGTCGCCGGCCCCGACTGGTGGGGTGGTCCTCCTGTCTCAGGTGGTGCTCCAGGGTCACTAGTACATCACTATAAATTTGTTTGATTTTTCTGTAAAAAACCCAGGTCACAGCAGGTACAGAGGCTCTAAAAAGACACTAAAAACTACGATATCGCACTAATCGATATCTAACGTGTTCTAAACCAAAATCCAACGAACTACACATCATAAAAACTTCATTTAAACAGATTAGGGATTATACCTATCAACTTTGCTCACAAGCTCCAAGCTTTCTTAGATCCAAGTGATCCAAGAGCAAAAACCAAGAATTTTAGAATTTTTGTGATATATTTGGAAATTTTGAGGATTTATTGTGCTAGAATTGATGAAAAATAGAAGGGAAATGATCAAGAGCAGTAGAGAGGGAGAGAGATTCGGCCAAGGGAAAGAGGTGAGGAATTGTGTAGGGTTTTCTAGCAATTTCCTTGCAATAAATGCAATAAATGCATTCACACACAGAGATGCACACATGCATGCACCTTGAATTTCTTTTCTTTTCTTTTTCTTTAAACTTAAATCCATTTGCACAACAAATATCTAGATATGTGAGAAGGTTTTGGTTTAACACAAACTTAATTGATGAGAAGTTCACTTAACAGAAATTTCCCAAAATGCGAATACCGCATTAAAATAACATTAAAATTGGGAAAAATTCAAATTGAACCAAAACCTCCCATATACCCCCAAAGCTTGCGCACTAGCTTTATTTTAGCTAAACTAGGTGATGGCAAGTCTATATGGTCGTTTGAACACAGTCGGTTTAAAACGGAAAATACCGACAATTTAACCCTAAAACGTAAAAATTCGCATAACGATTTCTAAAACGTTACAATCTCTCCCCTTATAGAAATTCGGTCCCCGAATTACAATATCATACTAAGCGTACCTTCAAAGAGATGAGGGAATTTCTTCCGCATCTCGCTCTCGGCCTCCCAAGTGATCTCCTCACTAGTCGGGCTACGCTAAAGAACCTTCCCAGACGGCAAGACCCTTGACCGAAGTTTCTTCACCTGCCGATCCAAAATAACTACCGGCTGCTCGGTGAACGAAAGATCACGCTCAAGCTGAACGGTCTCATGCTGAATCATGTGAGAAGGATCATGAAAGTATCTACGAAGCATCGATACTTGGAAAACATGGTGATCATCCGGAAAACTGGGCGGAAGTGCAAAACGATAAGCAACAGAACCCACTCGCAAGGATCTCGAAAGGACCTACAAATCTAGGACTGAGCTTCCCCCTCTGGCCAAATCGTATAACGCCCTTCATTGGAGATATCCTCAGGAATACATGATCCCCCACTGCGAACTCAAGTCTGCGACGACGACGGTCGGCATAAGACTTTTGCCTGCACTGGGCTGTTCTCATCCTGTCCTGAATCAGCTGGATCTTCTCCATAGTCTCCTGAACTAGCTGGGGTCCCAAAACCAGACTCTCACTAAGTTCGGTCCAACAGACTGGTGATCGACACTTCCTACCATATAGAGCCTCAAAAGGTGCCATCTGAATAGTCTCCTGAAAGCTGTTGTTGTAGGAGAACTCAATCAACGGCAAGTGACGATCCCAACTGCCACCAAAATCAAGCACACATGCACGGAGCATATCCTCTAGAGTCTGAATAGTCCGTTCCGACTGACCATCGGTCTGCGGATGAAAAGCGCTACTAAAACTCAACCGGGTACCCAAAGCTTCCTAAAGCTTCTGCCAAAGACGGCTAGTAAACTGGGTGCCTCTATCGGATACTATGCATGTAGGAACACCGTGCAAACGCACAATCTCATCTATATACAACTGCGCATTCTGAGCATACCCGAAAGTGGTCTTCACTGGAAGGAAGTGAGCCGCTTTCGTCAACCGGACAACAATCACCCAAATGGAGTCATACCCCCTACTGGTCCTGGGTAGACCCACAATGAAGTCTATGGAAATCTGCTCCCATTTCCACTCCGGAATGGGTAAAGGCTGCAACTCTCCAGCCGGTCTCTGATGCTCAGCCTTGACTTGCTGACAAGTCAGGCATCTCGAAACGAAGTCCGAAATATCGCGTTTCATCCCTTCCCACCAGTAAAAGTCTCTCAAATCACGGTACATCTTGGTGGAACCTGGATGAACGCTAAAGGCCGACTGATGTGCCTACTCTAGGATCTCATGTCTCAACCTATCAGCATCTGGTACACACAAGCGAGTCCCGCATCGTAGCACACCCTGGTCATCAATCATAAACTCCGAAACTGTACCCTGTCGAACAAGCTCAAGTATCTCGGACAAACGGGCATCACTGGGTTGCGCCTCACGGATACGATCAAATAGTAGTGGACGGGAGCGGACATGAGCAAACTGTCCCCCAGTGGAAGTGAACTCGAACTGCACTCTACCATCATACAAGAGTTGCTAATCTGCAGACGACTGACGCTGAACTGCGCTTAACTAGGACAAGCTACCCCCGGGCCTACGACTCAAAGCATCAGCCACCACATCCGCCTTGCCCGGGTGATAAAGGATCTCACAATCATAATCCTTCACTAGCTCCATCCATCGGTGCTGTATCAGGATCAGATCCCGCTGCTGGAAGATATACTTCAAGCTCTTGTGATCCGTGAAGATCTGACACGACTCCCCGTACAAGTAGTGTCTCCAAATCATCAATGCAAATACCACCGCGGCCATCTCAAGATCGTGAGTGGGGTAATTCTGCTCGTGCTTCTTCAGCTGCCTAGAGGCATACGGAATCACTCTACCATGTTGCATCAAAACAAAGCCGAGCCCCACTCTAGAAGCATCACAATAAACAACATAGCCGCCCGATCCAGAAGGTAATGAAAGAACTGGTGCTGTCGTCAACCGAGTCTTCAACTGCTGAAAACTCTGCTCGCACGCATCAGTCCAAAGAAAAGGAACTCCCTTCCGGGTCAGTCCAGTCAGCGGTGCAGCGATACTCGAGAAATTCTGCACAAAACGGCGATAATAACCAGCTAAGCCCAAAAAGCTGCGGACCTCAGTCACCGATACAGGTCTGGGCCAAAGCTGTACAGCCTCGATCTTCCTCGGGTCCACAAGAATACCATCACCAGTCACCACATGACCCAGGAAGTCAACTCTATCAAGCCAAAACGTGCACTTTGAGAATTTAGCTTACATCTGGTGCTCTCTCCAAATCTGCAAAGCAATCCTCAAGTGCTGCTCATGCTCCTCACGACTCCTAGAGTAGACCAGTATGTCATCAATAAACACTATAATAAACTGGTCGAGGAACGGCCTGAAAATCTGGTTCATCAGATCCATGAACGCTGCTGGCGCATTGGTGAGTCTGAATGACAACACCAAAAACCCATAATGCCCATAGCACGTACGAAAAGCAGTCTTTGGAATGTCATCATTCCGAACACGCAACTGATGATAACCCGAACGTAAATCAATCTTAGAAAAATGTCTCGCACCCTGGAGCTGATCAAATAAATCGTCAATGCGGGGTAAAGGATACCTGTTCCGCACCGTAACTCGGTTCAATTGACGATAATCCACACATAGCCTCAAACTGTCGTCATTCTTCTTGACGAACACAACAGGAGCTCCCCACGGCGAAACACTCGGACGCACAAGTCCCAAATCAAGCAACTCTTGCAATTGATATTTAAGCTCTCTAAGCTCTGCCGGAGCCATCCGATAAGGGGGTATGGAAATAGGCTCCGTGCCAGGAATCAGATCAATGCAGAACTCAATATCGCGCTCTGGAGGCAACCCAGGTAACTCATCGGGAAAGACATCGGGAAACTCTCCCACAGTAGAAACCTGGTCCAATGACTCCACTGTGGCTCCAGTATCATGAATGATAGCCAACAATCCCCAACATCCCCTCCTCAAAAGCTGACTAGCGCACAGAACATAAATCAAACTGTGAGGGGAGGCACCACGGTCCCCCTGCACAACAAACACTGACTCGTCGGGAAAACAAAATCTAACTGTCTTCTCGCGGCAGTCCACGGACGCATAGAAAGTAGCTATCCAGTCCATGCCCAACAGAACGTCGAAGTCCAGCATCTCAAGAAGGATCAAGTCGACGGACAGATCTCTGTCTCCTATACGGACAGCACAAGACTGGAACACGTGTCGCGCAACAAACGACTCTCCCACATGAGTAGTCACGACAAGCGGCTGATCCAGCAAACACGACTCTCGGCCTAACCTCGGCACGAAGTGCATAGAACATTCGAATGCGTAGATCCCGGATCAAAAAGAACATGTGCATCGAAAGAACATACAGAAAGGATACCTGAAACCACAGCATTTGACGCCTGAGCGTCCTGGTGAGTCAAGGCAAAAACCCGTGCTTGCCCTCTACCGGCTACCGGCTGTCCCCTGCCTCCGCAACCTCGACCTCTCGGTACAAAACCCCCTCGACCATGACCTCTCTGAACAGGAGTCTGACGCGGCGCAACAACAGGAATAAGAGGCAACGATCTCTGAGGCGGAGAAGGTGGTAAGGTAACCTGGGGTACTGCTGGCCCTCTCTGACACACCACGGTACAATCTCTCACTAGGTGCTGTAAACTGCCACATCCAAAACACCCACGTGTCGACGGCCGACCCTCCTGGGAAAAAGTACTGAACAACTGGCCACGTCTCACGTCTCTGCTACCCCCAGCGTCTGATCGAACTCTGTCTCAGAATCTAAACCTCTGCCTCCTGGCTGCAATACCAGTACGAGCCCTCTTCGGTTCCGGAACAACCGATGACTCAGATAGACGCTCTTCCACCAATAGGGCTGGATCCACAGCTGCCGCATATGTGTCGCAATGCTGAATGCTGATGGCTAGGACAACTGGGTAAGAAGGTCTCGAACAAACCTCTTCACCCTCATCTCCTCAGTCGCCACCAGGTACGGAGCATACACCGACAGCTCGGTAAATAGTACATCATACTCAGACACCGTCATCCCCGGAGTCTGACTTAACGACTCAAATTTGCGCGCTCGCGCATCCCTGACGCTCGGTGGAAGAAAACGGGCAAGAAATGACGTCACTAACTCAGCCAAGGTCATAGGAGCAAGACCCACGGCTCTGCCTTTCTCCAAGGACTCACACCACTTCTAGGTCAGACCCTCCAAACGAAAACTGGCAAACTCCACCCATCTCTCATCGGAGCGAACGACAAATCCTGGCCATCCGGTTGATGAACGACTGCGGATCCTCAGTAACATCTGTGCTAGTAAACACCGGAGGCCTCATCCTCATAAAATCTGTCAGTGACACGGAAATAACCTCCGGAGTTGTAACTGCGACTGCCGAAACTGTAGGTACCATTGTGGTCCCTGCAATGGGTAGAACAACTGCCTTCCCCTGCGCTCGAATGGTCTCTACTAAAGTCCCTACTATCTGGCGCAGATCCTACATACCAGCTCCAATCATAGCAATGTGCTCCGGTACAACAGGCGTACTGCCCTGGTCAGTCCTCGCCTCTGACGAGTCAACTCTGACCTCGGCCCTCGCGGCCGCTCTCTGTGCCCTCGTAGCCTTTGGCGGCATATAGGCTGGAAATTAAAACAAGATTCGATAAGGAAACAGGAATCGAATCACAAAGATGTATATCATCATGGAAGGATATCAATCAATAAGTCCTAAGGTCACTTAGGCGGAGTGCCGTGTCGTAAGTATGCCGCGGAACATACACACGCTACGTCACTCTGCTTAAGCTACCTACTCCATCATACCAAGGTCATCCTACACTCCGAAAGGTAAAACCTAGCGCTCTGATACCAACTTTGTCACGACCCAAAATTTGGCCCGTAACCGGCACTTAAACTACGTAACGTCTACAGGCGTACGCAACTCAAGTAAGCCGAAACCCAGAAATCTAAACAACCCAAATCTGGATCAATGGAGAAAAACATAGTTTTAACATTTGGAAAATCACAAGTACAATCTCTGACTCTAGTTTTCCTTCTTAAAAATTTCGGCAGCACCTCCTTTGTAAAACCTAGCCCCGAAAACGGGTACAACACAGATAATATATAAAGCATCCCAAATGGGAGCAAAATCACGGCCAACGGCAGAGAAAATCACCACAACATGTATACGACGCCGAAGCGAAGAAATAACGAAGGAAAGACTGCAATAAGAAGTAAACTTTCCAACATAACCGGCTCTCACGAGCACGGCACCCAAAGTCACCAAAATAATACAACACCGAATCCTCACAAGTCGTCTCTAAGTCATATACAAACAGTGCTAGATGGAGAATACTAGATCCAACAAAAAGATATACAATGTACAGGCAGATAACCACAAACCCACCTAAAAGCAAAGGCCTCACTGCCTAACGTAGCAGTATCCGCAAAAGTAGAGATGATAAGACGCCCTGTCGCGACTACTCTGAGGGTAAGTTCTGCAAAACACTGTGGCACAATAAGGGGTGAGTTTCCAACTCGTGAATAGTAAATAACATCATACTATAATCGCAGGTATGCACGAACAACGATCTATCTATCACATGTAATCCGATAGCATAAGTATGATAAGTGAATATGCAACAATCATGTAAAGATACATCATCAGGGTACTATAACTACATGAAACAATGCATAACAACAATAATCCTGAGTGTGTGGGATGATACAATAAAATCTCATGCAAAATCATCAGCATGGAAAAACACCAGTGTCCCTTACTGACACATCAAATCCCAAATCCTCAGGCACCGCATCCACAAATCGGCCCTCACATCCTGTAAGTCTCATAGAACCTGAGTGTCAAACATCGACACCCGAAACATCATGAAAACTTATTCCTGTGTGTATATATATATGTATATAAGTATGAGGATATCAACCCCGTATGTCCACCGACGATACGTAAAAGTCATGAAAACCTGAGTGTCTAACACCGACACTCGAAACATCATGAAACCCGTATCTAGCATCGACACGTAAATCCTCATAACGCAGGCGCTGTCACCACGACTGGCCCTGACGATATGTCGTACATCACTCCGGTTGGTATCCCCACGATAACCACCGAGTCCAAATACTATCACCAGTAGGTACTTGCCCACCTTCCAGGCTCATCGTCTGTACCACGACCATCTTTCCGAGGGAAACCGTACCGGGCCCCACCATATACCCGCACACGGCCTACTCACTCCTCGTATCGGGTATATATCACAAATCTCTGAACCGAGAAATCTCATGGTGGATGATTGATCTCAAAAACTATCTATTAACAGCAATCAAGAATGGCGTTGCTTGGTAGCTAGCCGGTGAGTACGGGTCCGTCCACAGGGATGTTGTGAATTTCCTAATCGCTTTTACGAGTTAATTCCGATGGGCGTCGGATTGATTATTAAATCTAAAAAACTAAATATATCTATACTAAGATTATCAAGATCTAAATCTTGCTAGGGTTAGGTTTAGGAATGGTTTGGAAATGTAAATAAATCTCAACGCTTTCTATACCCAAATTAGGATCTAAGAGGAGTTATGGTAACTATCAATAAAGGGGATTAGATCCATTCGGGAAGGTGTTCCTTCCTCTAGGTTCTTGTCCTTCCTTTAGAGATCCTTACCCTAACCTCCATGGAAAACGCGCGCAACCGGGCTTTTATACTACGGTATCACTGCTACCTCGAGGGATAGGGTGCCGTAGGGCGCGGTGTGTGCGTGTATGCATGGAGTCCTATTGATTATATGTGATGGGCAAGAAAGGGATGAGAGATCTCATCTCTCAAAAGCCTTCCCCAAAGCTAACCCTAACAAGCGAGGAGACTGCTTGCTCATTAGGGAATTTAAAAACATTTATCTAGGGCAAAGAATGAAAGATTGCCTAGGGCAAGAATTGAAATTACCTACTTACTTTACAGATGGCTCTCTCCAAACATGAACATAGGGTTGTCAGATCTGAATTCATGATATGAAAAGAGGCACCGATGCTCTCCAAAAGAATTCTAAATTTTATTCATAGAAAGAGACATAGGGAGGCATAGCCTTTACGATGATTTAGAGTTCCTATTTATAGAGGATAGGAAACCCTAGGTTACAATTGATCCGCATGTCTATATTTACCAAAATAACCTAGGTTGACCAGTCAAAGCCGTAACACAAAATATGGTAAAACAAATTCCACTTCTACAGGCTTAAGCTTGCCGCGGAACCGCGGCCCGGGGCCATGTTTGGCCGCGGGTCCGTGGCCAAAAAGAGGAATTGTGCCTTAAGATTTCTGGTTTAGGCTCCTGGTGTCTTTTACTTCTTGTTTCTGCCGGTCCTTTCTCAAATTAGTTTCTCATTCTCTTCCAGATCTTTCCAGTGAACATTGTAGTGGTCTTTTACTGTTTCTTCGTGTCGCTGCCTTTATACTCGGTGAACTGTTGTTCATTGTTCCTCAAAATGTAGGCGCGATCACGATTTCACCATTTATCATTCGTAGTCTCACTTTGTATCATCTTTTTCAGCAACTTCACTGTTTTAGATCCAAGAACTTGTAACCTGTACTATGTAGCAGACATGGGTCAAAAACACCTGTTTTATTGTAAAATGTATAAGAATGGGGAATATAATAATGCAAGAATATGATATGAACAAATACCCCCAAACTTATCTTTTGCTCGTCCTCGAGAAAACTTATTTTATTCTCTACAAAAAACCACCGCACTTTCGCAGGGAAACGCGATTGCACTGAGCTCGTGCAACAAGCCGTTAAACCTCTAGGTGTCCCTAGTAGAAGGAGTGTTGTCTCCTGAGGGTTTTCAGCGGATACTACCCACAAAATCCTATCAATTCGGCCCATTGACTTTAATTCTCCAATTAGGTTTTCTAACAAGGAATTCTATTATCTTCGATTCGTAAATCATCCACCCGTATTCTTCACACTTCCTCATCATTTAACTTAAGATTATATATGTTCTATAGATTTACTTAGCTTTCAGCATTTCTTAAGTTTTCCTTTTAGGGTTCCATCTCAACTTAGAATTTTTATCAACTTTACTAAAGATACAAGTTCTATTCTTCACTCCTTTCTCTCATCTAAACTCCAATCACATACCCCTACGTGTGTGTATAAATCACCCCTACACTTGGAAATTCAAATCAAGCAATCATACCCTTGTCGGTTGTCCAAAGTACTTATTAGTAGGTGAATTTTTAATTGAATTTTTCTTACACATCCTTCATGCGACCGTTAATACATCTTGAGGTACCAACAACCGATTACAAGATATGTTTGCACTTTAAAGCGTAATTCCTAGTCTTGCAACACCCAAGGCTTTTAGCAGTGACTCCCAAACCAGTTGGTCTAAGGCACTAAGTGATAAAGCACCCTCGCTAAATATTTTTCTATTTTTACAGCCTTAAGTAATCACAAAAAACAGTGTTCATTTTTTTTTATTCACTTTTTTTCTTTTATTTTCTTCGTACTAAGGACTTTAGACAAGAGCATTTCAAGGTCTCCTCTACTATTCCAAATATCAATGTGCGTGTTTGTGCAAATTGTAGGGTATACATTTTCAGAATCTAGACTTAAGCTTAGGAATTATTTTTCAAACTTATACTCTAATAAGAATATCAATACTTTTCCTTTGTTTCGACTTAGCCCAAAAAGTTAACTCAAAATTTGCCTATTTCTAAATAAACTATAAAGACATATACTTTCTACCGCTAAACTTTAAGGAAGGTTATCTTTAGGGTTTTGAATTTACTACGTCTAAGATCTAGTTGTTCCTAGCTAGTTGACCTATTTGTCAAACTCAAATCAAATATGGCCAAAATTGAATACAATAATTTTTATGATTTTTGAAAATTTTCAATTTTTATGGGTTTTCAAATAAATATGCAAATGCAAAAATGTACATATGAATGCGAAGGAAGAAGACTTACCGAGAATACCCCCAAACTTAAACTTGACAGTGTCCTCACTGTCATGTCACACCAAGAGGGTCAAAATGTCGGCACTCCCCTGTTTATTTATTTATAATTTTTTATTTTTTTGATTTTTTTTTTATAGAAAAAGAAAACAAAAAATATATGTACATATATACAACAAGGTTCCCCCCAAACATAAGCTTGGCCTTACACAAGCCAAAGGTTAGCACCAACCATTCAAAAATCTTATCGTGGTAATGGTCGAGTTGGTGAAAGAATGGAGTGGAAAGAAAAGAGATGAGAAACACACGAGACCGTGTGGAGGTAGAAACGAGATACGGTCTCGGTGGGGGAGAAGAATGGCGGAAAAGAGAAAGAAGTGGAGTACGATCTTGAGGGTGTAAATCGAGTGAATAAATTAGCGCAATTTGTGATGACCGATGTGTTAAAAGCGATTGTGCTAACCTATCAACCCGTCGAGAAATGGGGTCAAATCTCTCAAGATTCGCAAGAAGGCATGGGTAAGCCGAACTTGGTATTGGATACAAAAGCGTAACGGTCTCTTGTACGGTCGGAACGATAGGATGGACCAAACTGAGTGAATTAGGGATAGTCTCATTCTCACCGTAGTAAACTGTCTCGAACTTGAAAGATTCCATCAATGGTTCGAAACGACTGTACGCAACCGAGTCTGATGGTTTAACTAACTCATCTGAAAATTCAAAGGACTCAAACTCGGACGGTGAGTCATCAACATCGTCCGAAAAAGTGAAACACTCGTAAGTGTTATTGTTGCGCCACGGCAGCGCCCCGGCCGTCTATCCGAGGCCAAAATGCGGAATCAAAATTTTTATTAACTTTAAACTGGCGCTACCGCGGACAATATACCCGGATCGTAACCATTAACCGATACTAGCTAACTAGAGATGGGGTGAGAGATATACCGAGCGATCCGTGTCCTTCGGTCTTCTCGTCGTCGTCCCGATCTCCCGCGGAATAACCATTCATCGTCTTCTCGTCGTAAATGGCACCACGTAGCCGGATTCTTTTACGGGCTCCCACCTCTGGACCGAGGCAACTCGGGCGCGAAGTTGGCTAGCCGACGCGTCCAAGATTTGTTGTAGATGTAGTGTAGAATCTATTGTCTCTTTTGGGATTTATGTTGCCATTGGAGATGGAGGAATGAGGCTAAGGAAAAAATGGTGCTTTCATTTTTTCCAAAACAAGAAGAATGAGATGAAGAAATATGTGCCACCATCAAAAATGAAACTCTCTCTCATTTCTCAAAAATGTGTGGCCTCTTCCTTCTTTGTGAGAATGGTGGAGGATAAAACATCAACCATGAAGGGAAATATGTGCCACCATGAAGAATGAGATGAAGAAATATGTGCCACCATCAAAAATGAAACTCTCTCTCATTTCTCAAAAATGTGTGGCCTCTTCCTTCTTTGTGAGAATGGTGGAGGATAAAACATCAACCATGAAGGGAGGTGATCGTAGTAAAAGCAAGAGGTGACCACATCCAAAGTAAACCTCACATCAACTCCTAATCAACTCCAATCCATTCTAATCACCATTAATGCAAAAGAAATGATGATAGAAAAGAATGGTATCAAAAGATGCTTTCATAATCAATCCATATGCAAGAAACCCCTCCACAATATGTTATTTGCAAACTTGCAAATAACACCCTCCATCGGAAAAGTCCGGCCGGGAAAGAACAAAGGAAAACCGGCCGGAACGGAATGCAAAATGGCAACTCCAGAAAACCGGTCCCGTAATAAATTACAGGAAAAACCCTAATACTGTGCATACACACCCGCATCTGTATTCCGACCGGATACAAATGCAAAGAGACAAAATCTACACTGTACTATACTAGGATCCGGCTTAAACCAAAGCCGGCTAGTAATATCCGTCCGATCCTGATCCGTGCAATACCGCACGTATCTGATCGAGCCGCCGCCATAAACCCATACGGCCACTAGTACAAACCGTCTGATCCTGATTCGTGCAATACCGCACGTATCTGATCGGACCCTTCCATATCTCCATACGACCTCTACAGCGTTTCGCCCGAAACTTGGGTAACTATAAGTGTGGTGGACTCTAAAGACTCGTCAATACTATGGCTGTGGATTTAACCACTAGCACGTCAGAGGTATAAGCCAATACGTGACGGGCCACCAGCTATTGACCAAAAGGGACGTCGATGAGCGAACTCATCCTGACACCCTACTGAGCCTGTCAGTGACAATATCCGTACAGTCCGGTCCATTCGTCTATGAGTATCGCATGGCGGGCCTAGGGGGTTGGTAAAAGTCAGACCCCCAAAAGCGGTACAAGTCGTGTCGGAGTGAAGACCAGAACGCCCTGAGATACTACTGGAATACCTACCAGTAAATCTCCTGCCTCGGCCGAGGGATTTGTGTAATGGCTCTCCTAGACACAGCGCGACCTCACCCCCAATACCGGGAGAGACGAACCCCTGCAGATCCGCTCACTGCCTCCATGTGGCTCGGGACTGTACCCAACTAAAACCTGTTTGCACGACTCCTTTGAGCCGTAGTAGGGTAGTAATCAAAGCACAGTGGGAACTCACACGAGACAAATGACGATCTCAGGTCGATGAACTAACCTGTACACATGTCACCAGGGAACTGCTATCTAACGTCTGGTATAAGACCAACTAGCATGTTCCCAGCGAGTCCTGTCCGGTGTACTCATAACCCAATGAGCACCTGTATACATCTTAGGTGAACCAACTGACACCAGTGGCTTGTGAGACCGGCCACCGCCCCTCGTCGGGGTCTCGACTGTATACACTAGTCTACTCTGGAGAATCGATGCCCTGTCTCGAAACTCCTACGACTAGGGACCTTTTAAGGATGTGCTTATAGACTACCAGCTCCCACGTATATGATCGCCCTCATACTGCCGGCAGTCAAGCAAGAATCCTAAGGACTCTATCAACATGCAATAGCGACCTATCAGGTCACCTAAAGCAGTGCACGATGATAAAGGTAAACCAGATAGCATACTATCATCTTGAGTAAGACTGTCATACTGGGACAGGTCCTCCCTCAATCATTGCAATCACGTGCCTGTGATCCAATAATTGAGTCTGAGGGCACTATCTCCATCAATCTCCCACTTGCACTCAAGGCTAATTATTGCGATGTCGCATACTCACAGCCCGTGTGATACCGAACACCCAACTCCTCTACTAGTCAGTCTCACAACGCTCGTTTGCGAAACTATTGCGTTCGAAGAATAGCCTCGGTGAGTGGATCCGCTGTGATGTTTCTTTCTATGTCTCTCTATATCTCAAGTTCGCGGAGAAAGCCATCTCCAGAAATGAGCAATACCTGTCTTAGAATGTCTGGATGTCTGATGGGACCTAGCTCATAAATGAACTCCAAATCCAAACTTCTTAGACTGTATCGTCAACTGAACATAATCAGTATCCTGCGCCATGCCTTCCCTCAGTATCCACCTGGACCACCTGTCCAAAATACTACCCCTCGACAGAGGGAGAACTATAACTCTGACGGCCACCCTGTCGTCCAGGTCACCTTGGAAGCATGGAATGATAACCGTATCCTAAAGGAGGCTGCCGTTATCAAATCCCTAGAACACGCACTTATGTCCTAAAACTGCTTCCGATTGTTTCTCCAGGATTGGATGAATATCAACTTATTGCACTTACTGCAAGAACAACATTTGGTGTGGTACTTGACATCTCACGATTGACTCAATTGCCTAAGCAAGTGATCTGCCAATCATGCACATCCCTCTCCCTTTTAGTCTGTAAGACACCTTTAGAGAGGGTGACTCCATCACCTGCAGGTACACCACCGTGCCAGGAGTCGTGCATTCTAAATACTCTTAGAATGCTGTCTAAGTACCCTGATTGGGAAACCACCCAATTCTAGATCTATAGATCTAGTAACCAGAATGTCTGATATAATGTCCAAGTCCCATGTGGAGAAACCACTGTGTGACGACCAAAGTGTAACCGATCGTAGTATAGAAATATCACTTCCTACTCTGTGTATGTCATCCAAATAACATGACAACACACCCTACTACCTTCTCAACAGATCCATCCCCTATTCTGATGAAGTCAAACCTATGACTGTCACATCAGAAATAGATGATCTATCTCCGCTATGTCTGCTTAAGTCTATAAATAGACATAAGCCTCTTGCCCACTGTGCTTCCGTTGCTCCCACTGACTACGACAACCCTCTGGCAGAGTCATATAGACGTACACTTCCAAAGCCAGTTTAGAATGACGCTATACTCATCCTCCTACCGGGTCTCACAGTCTGGAACAACAGCAATGGCAAGTCTAGGTAAACAAGAACCTCCCTGCCACCGTCCTTGAGCATACCGAAGTACCTCTCGGGTGCCTGAGATTACCCACTTTATCTGCGGAGTGGCCAATGGAATGTCAAATCAGATTGAATCTTTAGGTTCTTATCAAATCTTCAGTAATCGTTTGCGGTTCTAGAATCACTTCCAGTTCTACCATACTCCCACTACTGTTTTCTGAAAAAATCCATTTTTTAAAATTGTGGCGAGTGAAGAACAATATCACTATTGATCTTCCAGATGGTAGAAAGTCAACCCTCGTCATAGCCTGGGTCAACCCACAAACAGCCATTACAGAAACGTGCCTTGAGTTATCTGGAGTCTGGTTTTAAGCATAAGCCGGACAACTCCCCGTACCTTAATAATGTCAAGATATGAACTGTTCTATATCCAATACAGAAACAGATGCACTGATTTAATTGGAACCAGATTCAAATCATGCAGCTGTCACCAGTGCATGTCTGCTAAATGGAAGGAGGTCGATCAGCGTTACTCAGCTTAGGAATACTTCCAATTATGAGTAACCTGAAAGAGAAGCAAGTTCTCTTAATCATTACTATCAACTGAATACTATTCACAAGTATCTACATCTTCGATCACCTTGAAGAATCCCGATACTTGCAATACCTGGTTCTCTACTTTATTCATATACCTATAACTTCTCAAAACTCAGACCCTGTGTTTCTACGAAACACCTGTCTAAGAACTAGAGAAGTCACAAGTAAACAGAATATAGTACGAGGACCAACCCCTCTGTCCTAATGGACACTGGACAATATACAATACTCTGTATAAGTCCCTTGAGTATAATAACTCATTCACTGTGTGCCGTAGGTTGAAAACTGTACTATGGTTATGAAGAATTACACCGCCGTTTAATGCTCCTTACCTAACCATCCACTGATATAGGTAAATGTCATAGACATAATTTCAAAAGGTACATCTCACTCTATAAAAATAGACGTACAGATATATCAATTTGAAATTGGTGCATAACAACGGATATTCAAAACCAAATATTTGCCGTCCGGCAAACAACCCAGGTGACTTCCTCAAATATCGCCAATTACAACGAATTCCGATATAATGAGGACGATCACCTACTTCCCAATAACTTACTCCCACTCATCATCTGTAAAACCATACAGATGTGAGATTCATACTTGGTAAATACATACCCTGGAGCAAGTGTCTAATTGGGAAATCAGTTTTCTATTAACAGTACACAGTAAAACTGAAACATTGAAATGTTTCGATGGGGTATCCTGGTATTCCCAGTAATGCCTCTTCCATTATCCAGATTCACAACTGTAACCGTATAATTCTTTGCCATCTCTCCAAATCCCTTTATATGTCTTTAGTCATTACCTTCTGTACACCCCTTTAGGCCAAATGGTTTTCTTCCTTCCCTACCGTTCAGCACCAGCCTATGGTTTGGAAGAAGACTATCCAATAAGCATAATGGGTGTACTGTCCTAATCCTAGGAGCACTCGCAATGCGAGAGAAGGTGAAGATAAAAGACAACCGAATAAACCTTATTCCTATTTCTCCTGAACCAGAATCCATCCCCGAACTGGAACAAGTTCCTTTCGAGTTCGTATATAATCATACGATGGAATATCCAAATAAACTGTGGATCTTCGTAGTGATACGGAGTGTCCTGGAGAAATACAAAGGTGATTTAGGATTGGCGAAGAAATACTTAGTTTGGTCATGAATAGCAGTCGCAATTTACTTTGCCCTCGTACTAATCCCTTTCTTTGTCTTAACTTAATACCTTCTGCAAACCATCATTATGCTAATTGGTTTTCTTCATTCCCTACCGTTTAGCACCAGCCTAAGGTTTGGAAGAAGACTATCCAATTTGCGTAATAGGTGTACTACTCCTAAACCAAGGAGTACTCGCAACCTGAGAGAAGGTAAAAAGAAAAGACAACTGAATAGTCCTATCCGTTTTCTCCAGAACCGGAAACCATCCTCGAATTCCTTCGAGTTCGTACCTAACCATACGATGGTTTTGTTCAATGGAAGTGGACGTTCGTAGTAATACGTGGTGTCCTGGAGAAAAAAAGGGTAAAAGTAGGAGTGGCAATGAGGTTTGCAACTCAGACAATCCAAAAGCCAGTGTTTTTAGAAGGTTCGGTCAACTTGGTCACTGAGTCATAGTCTAGGGTCGGGTCAATGGTCGCTGCCAAAGAGAGAGAGAGAAAAGAAACACTCAGCGTGCACTCTAACCTAGATCAGAATGGTTATCACTTTATCTAATCTGGAAACCTCCCACTGTAACCTCAAATTCTTCTCCAAACCCGAAAGAAGAATTAGTCGGGATCACCCGAGGAGTAAACCAACTCATCTGTGGGAATCGGGATCCAACTATCATCGCATGATGACTTTACGGAATCCACTCAAGTCACCACACTCCAGAAGGTATGCGCATGCCTGGCAAGTTTCAGTTTCTTTAGAAACTCCCGATGTGATTTTTACCCCTAGGACCCATGTGACCTTGACACAGTCAACAAATCAAAGAGTCCTAGTCAAGTTCAACCCGTCATTATCCTGGATTGCATTAAACCCACCCGTACGAGCCCTTGACACAGTCAACAAGGCCGCACGACCGTCCTAACCAATCCCATTAATATGCTGCAAACAAACACTACTTAGCTACCGCACACTACGCCTTGACACTGTCAACAAACGCAGCACGAATACTAAGTAATACTTGTAAGAAATGACGAAGGGCTACGTCTAGTTTTTGGCGAAAAACTTTTAACGTAAAGAACTTGATATCGTTGAAGGAACTGCATAGTTTTTATAAAAATATAGTGACGAAAACCCTTTGCTAAAGAGGTCACTCCCGGTGAAGGGATCTCGGCTCTTTCCCCGTAGAATGAGGTGCAGGATATTCCAACTGAATACCATGATGCAAAGCAAAAATTAATCGGCTATAGTGAAGTTATTACCTTGACGCAAAATTCTGTCCAAGGGGTCACTCCCGGTGAAGGGATCTCGGCCCTTGCCTCGTCGACTGAGGTGCTGGATATTCATAACCGAATACCACTGTGCAAAACAAAAGAGAACGCCCTTGCAATAACAGCTTTTTGAAAAATTGTTTCAACAACATCAAAATAGGTTTCTTTATCTTGCATTGATCCGAATCAACGCAGTCCCATCAATTGATCACACCACAAAGAACGAAAATAATATGACGTACATATATGCCATCCGCATTCGCCACTGGGTCCCGTCATTACCCGTTAGGTTAGCTAACTAACGACAGAGCGGGGACTGGACTAGCGCGGATGCAAAACATATACAACATCTACTAATATATATATACCAATATATAATTTTCGCTCAAGGCGTGATAAAATGCAACATCACAGAAATGTACAGCATCACAGAACAATACAGATATCTGGAAGCCCCGGGTTTCACAGAGCTGCTGCTGAAACCCGACGTTCCCCTGGTCGTGTAGATAGCTTGTGCAATGAAATCCTAGACCCCTACGGGCGCGGCAAGTCACCCGCCAAAACCTGAAGCGAGGCAGCCCCTTTCAGTACAATGAATGGACCATCCAGCACTTCACGGAATCCGATAACTTGGGCACCCCTCCTGGGTCAACCTGTACCCCCTACGAGTGCGGCGAATAGCCCGCCAATTCTAGAGTGAATCCCCCTTTGTCTCAATGCCATGAGATGCGGGCTTGTTGCCCTCTAGAACCCGGCTATCCGTGCACCCCACCGCGGGGTAATCCTAGTACAGAAAGTAAAATATACATACACCGGGTACATCGACCGCAACCAGGTCGTGCCCTAAAAAAATAATACAAACAGGCAGTGACGGCAGTCCACATGTCGGACGCTCGCCCCGCAATATCAAATGTACATAAAACAACAAAACTGTACCAACATTGCATCCAGGCTATCCCCCACGACCAATCCGCAACATCACAGCACAGACACAGAACATCAACGTGAAAGTCACGTTCGCAAATCCGTCTAACCGGGCTATAGCAGTTAGACAGGATTTACCGATCGAGTGACATTCACGGTCGCAGATATAATGTAAATACTGTGAACTAGCATGTTTAAAATATCCGATCGAACAAGTTTTATCAAGTGGGCCCCCAAGCAATACTGTAGCACTTACAGAAAATCTGGGCCCAAAAAGAATGTCCCAAAACCCATAAATCCATGTCAGAAGCACACTGGAAAAAATTGGTGAGATGAAGCCTAAATACTGCAGCGTAACCGCGGCCAAAGTGGGGTTATGGCCGCGGTTCCGCGGTCGTTTTGAAGGATCATGTTACCAAATTTTTTCAGTGATCTTAGAATACCATGTACATCATTCTGCAACAACCTGAAAAATTTTTGGAGCCCAAAAAAATTCGACAGAAACCTGATGCACACGAAATATGGTTTTTGGGATTTTTGTTCGATCGGGTCTTTAAACATACTAGAGCAAGCTAGACTAGGTTAATGGCGTGGCTCTGATACCATGTTGCGCCACGGCAGCGCCCCGGCCGTCTATCCGAGGCCAAAATGCGGAATCAAAATTTTTCTTAACTTTAAACTGGCGCTACCGCGGACAATATACCTGGATCGTAACCATTAACCGATACTAGCTAACTAGAGATGGGGTGAGAGATATACCGAGCGATCCGTGTCCTTCGGTCTTCTCGTCGTCGTCCCGATCTCCCGCGGAATCACCATTCATCGTCTTCTCGTCGGAAAGGACACCACGTAGCCGGATTCTTTTACGGGCTCCCACCTCTGGACCGAGGCAACTCGGGCGCGAAGTTGGCTAGCCGACGCATCCAAGATTTGCTGTAGATGTAGTGTAGAATCTATTTTCTTTTTTGGTATTTATGTTGCCATTGGAGATGGAGGAATGAGGCTAAGGAAAAAATGGTGCTTTCATTTTTTCCAAAACAAGAAGAATGAGATGAAGAAATATGTGCCACCATCAAAAATGAAACTCTCTCTCATTTCTCAAAAATGTGTGGCCTCTTCCTTCTTTGTGAGAATGGTGGAGGATAAAACATCAACCATGAAGGGAGGTGATCGTAGTAAAAGCAAGAGGTGACCACATCCAAAGTAAACCTCACATCAACTCCTAATCAACTCCAATCCATTCTAATCACCATTAATGCAAAAGAAATGATGATAGAAAAGAATGGTATCAAAAGATGCTTTCATAATCAATCCATATGCAAGAAACCCCTACACAATATGTTATTTGCAAACTTGCAAATAACACCCTCCATCGGAAAAGTCCGGCCGAGAAAAAACAAAGGAAAACCGGCCGGAACGGAATGCAAAATGGCAACTCCAGAAAACTGGTCCCGTAATAAATTACAGGAAAAACCCTAATACTGTGCATACACACCCGCATCTGTATTCCGACCGGATACAAATGCAAAGAGACAAAATCTACACTGTACTATTCTAGGATCCGGCTTAAACCAAAGCCGGCTAGTAATATCCGTCCGATCCTGATCCATGCAATACCGCACGTATCTGATCGAGCCGCCGCCATAAACCCATACGGCCACTAGTACAAACCGTCTGATCCTGATCCGTGCAATACCGCACGTATCTGATCGGACCCTGCCATATCTCCATACGGCCTCTACAGCGTTTCGCCCGAAACTTGAGTAACTGTAAGTGTGGTGGACTCTAAAGACTCGTCAATACTATGGCTGTGGATTTAACCACTAGCACGTCAGAGGTATAAGCCAATACGTGACGGGCCACTAGCTATTGACCAAAAGGGACGTCGATGAGCGAACTCATCCTGACACCCTACTGAGCCTGTCAGTGACAATATCCGTACAGTCCGGTCCGTTCGTCTATGAGTATCGCATGGCGGGCCTAGGGGGTTGGTAAAAGTCAGACCCCCAAAAGCGGCACAAGTCGTGTCAGAGTGAAGACCAGAACACGGAGGGATCTTCCTTAAATCGACCGAAACAATTGACGTACGAAGCAAAATTAGGTTCGGGATACCAAAGTTCGGAAAGTGATTTATGATGTGGGGTACCCATGATAGAAGAAAGAGAAGAGAAAGAAGGTAGGGGTGCAAGTGGGGTGCAAGGATTTCTCAGCGACAAAATTTTGCAAGTTTTTATAAAAAAATTTCCTTCTTTTTTCTTTTTCTCTTTATTTGGAACTGTTTGCAAAAAGAAAATTCGATAAAGGGATTTGACACAAATGCAATCAACCACAAATGCACAATCAGGCCTAGATCTTGGGTCACCTATGTCAGCTAGACAGCTCCTAATTGTTCCAAAGGGCTAGAAATAGGACCTCAAACCGCCTCTTCACCGCCAATTGCGGCCAGGTAAGTGCCAGGTAAGTAGGAGGCTCCCCGCTACAAGTAGCGGTCCTAATTAAGTAACTACTTGCCTTAGACACATTTGCCTAGACACCGCAAAGTCAGGTTAGGATAAACGGTCGATGCCTATAACTAGTCATCTGTCCTATTGAGCTCGAAGTCCTTAGGGCTGAGTCTAGTATTTTTTAATTAAGAATGGTAAATGCAAATGCCCTATGTGATTTCTGGGGCCCTGGGAAGGGTGATGAAATCCCCACCCAATCTGAATTGGTCAAAAGCCCCTTAAAGTCCGATTAAAGATATGCAAAACAGCAAATCACTTGCAATCTAAGATTTTTTTTTGTTATTGCAATTTGAGAAAAGATATGCAAAACAGAAAAGATTTCTTGCAATAAATTTTTATTTTAAACGCGCGCAAAGAATCATGCACAAGACTTGTTATTTGGAAAGGGGAAGATTTTTAAAGCGCAAAAATCCTGCAGGAGATTTTTAGAAAAGATATATTTAGATTTCCATAGAAAGAACAGAGGAGCTTACAGCGCAATTTTCAGAAGCTGATGTCATTAGGGCGCCGCCCTTCCGCGGTCGTAATAGGTATTGTGCGGCGGATCCGCGGTGGGGGAGGCGACACAAGTCCCGAGAATTTTTTTTCAGCAGACGACTCCACAGGAAGGCCGCGTTTCCGCGGTCCTAGATAGCGTGAGGCCGCAGTTTCGCGGTAAGATGGCGGCTACAGAGCCCAAGAATTTTTCTGTCTCTCTGTTTTGAGTTTCCCCTATTTTTCAGATCTTTATCTTTCTGTTTCGTTTTCTGGATTTTTCCAGATCCGAAGTTGTTTGTAGATCCTGCAAAATTCTACTAAACTACCCTTTCCAAAAATAACAGATGATATATTTTTATATTTTTCTGATTTTTCAGTTTTTATTTTTTTTTAATTTATATTAACCCGAAATTGCAAAAAGGAAATAACACGCCATCCCCGGCAACGACGCCATTTGATTGATCTCAAAAACTATCTATTAACCGCAATCAAGAACGGCGTCGCTTGGTAGCTAGCCGGTGAGTACGGGTCGGTCCACAGGAATGTTGTGAATTTCCTAATCGCTCTTACGAGTTAATTCCGATGGGCGTCAGATTGATTATTAAATCTAAAAAACTAAATCTATCTATACTAAGATTATCTAGATTTAAATCATGCTAGGGTTAGGTTTAGGAATGGTTTGGAAATGTAAATAAATCTCAACGCTTTCTATACCCAAATTAGGATCTAAGAGGAGTTATGGTAATTATCAATAAATGGGATTAGATCCATTCGGGAAGGTGTTCCTTCCTCTAGGTTCTTGTCCTTCCTTTAGAGATCCTTACCCTAACCTCTATGGAAAACACGCGTAACCGGGCCTTTATACTACGGTATCGCTGCTACCTCGAGGGATAGGGTGCCGTAGGGCGCGGTGTGTGCGTGAATGCATGGAGTCCTATTGATTATATGTGATGGGCAAGAAAGGGATGAGAGATCTCATCTCTCAAAAGCCTTCCCTAAAGCTAACCCTAACAAGCGAGGAGACTACTCGCTCATTAGGGAATTTAAAAATATTTATCTAGGGCAAAGAATGAAAGATTACCTAGGGCAAGAATTGAAATTACCTACTTACTTTACAAATGACTCTCTCCAAATATCAACACAGGGTTGTCAGATCTGAATTCATGATATGAAAAGAGGCACCGATGCTCTCCAAAAGAATTCTAAATTTTATTCATAGAAAGAGGCATAGGGAGGCATAGCCTTTACAATTATTTAGAGTTCCTATTTATAGAGGATAGGAAACCCTAGGTTACAACTGATCCGCATGTCTACATTTACCAAAATACCATAGGTTGACCAGTTAAAGCCGTAACACAAAATATGGTAAAAAAAATTCCACTTCTACAGGCTTAAGCTTGCCGCGGAACCGCGGCCCGAGGCCCTGTATGGCCGCGAGTCCGCGGCCAAAAAGTGGAATTGTGCCTTGAGATTTCTGGTTTAGGCTCCTGGTGTCTTTTACTTCTTGTTTCTGCAGGTCCTTTCTCAAATTAGTTTCTCATTCTCTTCCAGATCTTTCCAGTGAACATTGTAGTGGCCTTTTACTGTTTCTTCGTGTCGCTGCCTTTATACTCGGTGAACTGTTGTTCATTGTTCCTCAAAATGTAGGCGCGATCAAGATTTCACCATTTATCATTCGTAGTCTCACTTTGTATCATCTTTTTCAGCAACTTCACTGTTTTAGATCCAAGAACCTGTAACCTGTACTATGTAGCAGACATGGGTCAAAAGCACCTGTTTTATTGTAAAATGAATAAGAATGGGGAATATAATAATGCAAGAATATGATATGAACAGTGGAGCATCAAATATCATATCAAGAGAAAACGGGTTTTCAAACAATACATAGTTTCTTGAAAATACCCCCACGGTTCTCAAATCCATAAATCATATGAAATCCATATCTCAATGCGTAAAATCCATATAAAACTGATATATGCAACATAAAACATCAATATGAGCATATAAAGGGAAAACCGCTCTTTTAAATGATTCCACCCTTTTAAAATATATCTTGCGGTTCCCAAAAACCTCCGAAAACAAATGCAGCATCATATGAGGTGTACATGTAAGTGTAGCAAGGTTTAAATATCTACATGTAAGCAAGTATGTATGATGCATTTCATAAGCGCAATGATCAACAACTCAATATCACATATCAAAACAATACCACTTGGGGGACATACAACTATAGCGAAAATATGCGAGTGTACATGTTAATATGAGTGCATGATATACATGTAGCTGTAATAGACTATGTGGGTGTACATGTCAATATGTATGCAAGATGTACAAGTAGCTATAGTAAGGTATACGTGAAATGGATTAAGAGTTACTATCTTAACTATCCATGTCAAACACAATAACACGTATGTAGATGTCAACAATATCTCCTATGCACAAAGGAATAAGAGTTACTACCTCCACTACCCCTATCCACTACCATATCACGTATGTAGGTGGTTTGTGCGTGTCATGGCAATTACCGACGATGTAGGTGTAGCATACAATTTGGTGCTCGTGCAACATGAACCGTCAGTAATGTGTTATATCTAAAAGTACGAGTCAAGTACAACAGATAATGCTATGCAATGGCATTCATAAATAATTAACTAATATGCAAATACATGCAACTACCATATCATATCCGCCCCGACGCATAACGCCATACGGGCGATTTCGCCGTAGATATTAAATCTACCCACCAATGGTCTCCAACTATGAAAATCCGACCACCTGCTTCCCCGTGTTCGCAGCGTCCGAAGTTCCCGCTTGCGACGCTATATTTCCACAAACACAAGAAATAGTGCAAACATCTCAAAAATCGACCAATATAACGTAAAACTACGTATTAAATAACGCACTAACACTAAACTAACTCACGAGTATACGTCTAGTGGCTAACGTGCGTAACGATACCACAAAACCTACCCAACTACAGCAGCTGCACAAGATCACGAATCGTGTCGCAACACGTAACACGCAGACTCAAAACACTAGATTATAGGTAAACGATCCCAGATTTTTCATACTGCAATTATTAAAAAAGTAAACAGTACCAAACACCCCTAACCAACAGCAGACAACTACCCACAGAAGCCTAACCCCAGCACCATCCTACAAAGCCGGCGTCGCCGGAGTTCATCAAAGGGGTCGCCGGCCCCGACCGGTGGGGTGGCCCTCATATCTCAAGTGGTGCTCCAGGGTCACTAGTACATCACTATAAATTTGTTTGATTTTTCTGTAAAAAAAAACCCAGGTCACAGCAGGTACAGAGGCTCTAAAAAGACACTAAAAACTACGATATCGCACTAATCGATATCTAACGTGTTCTAAACCAAAATCCAACGAACTACACATCATAAAAACTTCATTTAAACAGATTAGGGATTATACCTATCAACTTTTCTCACAAGCTCCAAGCTTTCCTAGCTCCAAGTGATCCAAGAGCAAAAACCAAGACTTTTAGAATTTTTGTGATATATTTGGGAATTTTGAGGATTTATTGTGCTAGAATTGATGAAAAATAGAAGGGAAATGATCAAGAGCAGTAGAGAGAGAGAGAGAGAGAGAGAGAGAGAGAGATTCGGCCAAGGGAAAGAGGTGAGGAATTGTGTAGGGTTTTCTAGCAATTTCCTTGCAATAAATGCATTCACACACATACATGCACACATGCATGCACCTTGAATTTCTTTTCTTTTCTTTTTCTTTAAACTTAAATCCATTTGCACAACAAATATCTAGATATGTGAGAAGGTTTTGGTTTAACTCAAACTTAACTGATGAGAAGTTCACTTAACAGAAATTTCCCAAAATGCGAATACCGCATTAAAATAACATTAAAATTGGGAAAAATTCAAATTGAACCAAAACGTCCCATATACCCCCAAAGCTTGCGCACTAGCTTTATTTTAGCTAAACTAGGTGCTGGCAAGTCTATATGGTCGTTTGAACACAGTCGGTTTAAAACGGAAAATACCGACAATTTAACCCTAAAACGGAAAAATTCGCATAACGATTTCTAAAACGTTACACTTCACCTCCATCCATACCCTCTCATGAGTTGAGAATCCATGGATGTTTTGAGACAAAGTATTCACACACTATCTTTACTTCATCTTGGGTATCTAGGCTAGCAAACTGGATTCCCGAGTTTCTTCGGTTTTGAAGCGGGAGACCGTATTACTAATCCTCGACGTGGATCGTCTTCGATGAGAGAGACCGGAGACCAAACATTATCGAGGCAGCCGCGAGGAGCTTGGACAGAGGTTGAAGACCGAAGGATACTGATCGATCGGTATAACCTCTCTAAACACTTTACAGATAACTAGTATAAGGTTAATGGTACGATCTGTCATTTAGGGTTCCGTTAGCACCAAGTTTAAAAAGTTTTTGTTCCGCATTTGGCCACGGATTGATGGCCGGGGCACTGGCGTAGCCTTACAGAATGCACTAGTGGCGTCAAGATTACTGTGATCAAATAAGAATTCCTCAAATTCACAGTCCTATAGGGCGATCTCCTGGATGGAACAAACATCTAGTATATGAGCACTTGGTTCGGATGGCTGATTCCCTAACCTAAAAATGTTGAGTTCAATTGTCATGTTGCCAAAGGATAGGTTCATCGAACCATTTCGACAATTGATCACAATATTTGAGGTTGCAAGGAATGGGCGACCGAGTATCACCGAAATTTTATTCCTGGGGTTAGCTACAGGTTGTGTATCTAAAACAATGAAGTCAACGGGGAATATGAAGTCCCCAACCTTTATTAACATATCCTCTAGCTCACCCCTATGATGGGTGATAGATCAGTCGGCCATTTGAAGAGTACAATATGTAGGTTTCAGTTCTTCTACACCTAGTTGCTCATATACAGAATAAGGAAGCAGGTTAACACTGGCACCAAGATCCAAAAGAGCGCGGTTGATGTTCTTATTCCCAATGGTTATTGAAATCGTAGGACAGCCAGGGTCCTTCCGTTTTTGTGGTTAGTTTTGGGTAAGAGCATCACTCACGTTACTAGCTAGAAAAACCTTCTTTGGTACATGAGATTTCCTCTTCTTAGTGAACAAGTCCTTCAAGATTTTTGCGTAAGACGGGATTTGCTGAATTGCATCTAAGAGGGGAATGTTGATGTTAACCTATTTGAACAACTCCAGAATCTTCTCCATTTGTGGATTTTGTTTATTGGACCTCAACCGGTTTGGAAATGGAACATTTTTGAAATTGGTTGAGTCCAATGCTTATGGAGGAGATTGTGGAGTTGGAACGGAACCCAAAACTGGAGTTTGAGTGGAGTGAGATATGGATCCGTTCGGAGCAGCGGTTGAAGAAGAAGAGCCTTTTGAAGAATGGAGAATAGGTTCAGAAGAAGAAGAAGAAGGATTAGAAGAAACGGCCGGGGTGTCATCGTCATCAATTCGGGTGCCGACGTTGTTGTTTAGCATTCTTCCAGATCTCAATGTAGTCATGACACTCACATTATGGTTCTGTTCTTCAAGAGCAACATGTACATTATGTGGGTGACCAAGATTTGGGAGTGGTTGAGATGGAAGCTTTCCCTTCTCTCGCTCGCTTAAAGACGCATTCAACTATGCAATCTGGGCTTCGATGGTCTTGATGCTTTGCCCGTGTGCAGCGGTGTGTTGTACTAGAGACTGAATAGACGACTGGATGTTGGCGGTGGATTGAGTCGATTGCTTTACAAAAGCCTCTAGACTCCGTTCTAGCGAGGAAACCTTATCATTATTTGACGGAACAAAGTTGTTTTGAGGAAAAGAATTGTTGCATGGTGCAAAGTTGTTCGCCGGATTCTGAAAAGGTTTGGGTTGGAAAGGCTGCTGAAATTGTTGTTGAGTTTGTTGTTGAGTTTGTTGTGGACGAGGAGGCCTCTGGAAGTTGTTGTGGCCTTGGAATTGATGCTGATTCTGATTCCAGGAAAAATTGGGATGGTTCCTCCAACCGGGATTGTATGTAGAAGAGTATGGATCGTTTCTTGGTATGTCACGACCCGAAAGAGCACGTGACTGGCCCTTGAACCATATGAAGTCTATAGGACTCCATCTGATCCAAGCAAGCCAAAGCCCAGAAATCTAAAACCATTTTAAGAGTAAGTAAAGAAAACTGGTTTTTAGAGAAGTGAAGGAAAACATGTTTGAAGTCAAGGTTTTAAAATAACTAAGCCGAATGTGCATTTTTAAAAGGTAAAGTCTTTTCTAAAAATTTCGGCAGAGTTTCTTTTGTAAATACTGGCCCCGAACGGGGTACAACAAGAACAACATATATACAATGATAAAAGGCATCCCCAAGCGGGAGCTAGCTCTTCGTCAATTGACGGTCACAACCACACATGCAATATAATATACAATGCCGAAAGGCGAGGATCAAATCCAAAAGAAACACAGTAAGCATGAAAACCGCAATACTACTGAGCACGACTCTAAGGCCAAATAATACATCACTAAAGTCTGAGTCTGAAACAATATACAGGTTTGGTTGATGGAAATTCTAGATACAATGAATAATATGAGTACAATGGTGATTCTTGATGCAAAAGAAACCACCTACCAAATGCAATTCACCCGCAAGGAAGCAATGTGCCAGAAATTCCGCAATGAAACCTGTACGGCAAAACCTGCAAGAACTGTGACACAGCGGGGGTGAGTTGCCAACTCGTGAATAGAAAATATCTACAAGCAGAAACCGAACGCAAGACATAATCCTAGGTCAAAACGATCAGTACAAAATCCTCAATATATAACATGCAGCCTATAACAAGGCTAGGGTAAATATCTAACCCGAGTGTAATCTCATGTGCCTGTGTCAGTGCCTCAGGTAGCAATATAACATAAGAATGAGATATGAATGAATGAAAACAGAATACATGTACATGAAGAAACTGTTTTCATAATTTAGTGAGATTTCCCTTGTATTTTTAAAATGAGGTAACATAATGAAATCAGCATAAAACCATACCTAGCATCGGCACAAAACGTAATCCCAATATCTCGATATCTCTGTATCACAGTCTCTGTACCTCAATATCTAGGGCGCCGTCAGTCCAGACCGGCCCCTGCCATCCATCTCAAGACCACGACGGTATCCTCCGGATATCCGACGCGTCGGGTAAAATCACCGGTAGGTAGTGCTCCCCTGCCAGGCTCACATCGTCATCATCACGCGCTTCTTGCCCCGGGGTACCTTACCGGGTCCACCATGTACCCGAAACGGTTCATCCGTCTCCTCGAATCGGGTTTCCAAATCCATCAGCAAACTCATGGTGGACGACTCATACATCATGGGAAAACCGCACTTTTTATTTTAAAAGAGAGAAAATGTTTATTTGTGTTTTTGCGGTTTTCCTCCAAATCCAGAAAATCTCACGGAAATCCAAATCCAAAACCTCAATAACACGTAAAATAGTGAATATATGCATGAGAATCCATGAATGTGGCATAACAATGAATAACAGTATGCATGAAGTAGCAGGTAATAACTACAATGTCTAAACTAACATATAAGGAAGGTACACTACTATCATGTCTAAACTATTAGCTAATAGGCTATGTCAAGCAATAATATTTTCTAAGGTGTACGTGACATGGCAATTACCGATGAAGATGTGTGTGAGCCGGCAAGTAAGTGTACGTGGTACATACGCATCATCGGTAACGGTGCTGGTGTCCTATCAGCATGATATCAATAATGGAGTATGAAACATAATATAAGAATGCGATGCAAAGCGAACCACAAAAAATGAGTGGGAGCTGAAACTAGACGCAACTATAACTAATCTGCATTAATCTATAATATAAGTCCTACAAATGGTGCCTTTTGAAATAACACGAATCATGGGGTTTTGAAAATAGGGGCTACGGTGTTTTTTATGAAGAGATACGCCTTTTGAAATATCCGTAGATCCCTTGACCTGTCTTTTAAAATACCCACGACCCGGTAGTTTTGAAATAGGTAGGAGTCTAATCTAATCTAACAACTACACTAAACTATACGGCTGAACTAACAAGCTGAGCTACAGGTAAGGAAACCGCCTAACATCTGAGTCGATATATATATAGATACTAGTCGGTGATCCCGCCTCAATAATATCACGTACGATACAGTATATCATATGACATCCTCAAGTCATGAGCGCGGATCTATCATCAATATAGGCTCGTACGGTAAATCGTCGTACGGCATCCCAATAGCTGGGTATGGGTCAATATCACACTATCTCATCATATCTCAGGTATCACTATCATCGTATCACATAAGCTGGGGTACTGATCTAAGTCTAGTACAACTGATGCCATCTACAAAGTATGAATGCGGAGGTAAACACACATCCCAAACCCGCAAGAATCACATTTCGTATCCCAAATACGAATCATATCACATCACCGATCTCGCGGCACAAAGCCCAATATCATCGACTCATCTTCAAAGTCATCCAATATCATCATTAACACCGTGTAAGTCGGTAATATGCAAGGGTGTACGTGTAGGTGTAATTCTATTCTAGGGTTCGCGACTATGAACTACACTAGTCACTTCTAACCCTACACTAACTATAATACACCTAACTATGATATATAATATAACCACTACGGACTGCGGGGGTGCTATACGCCATCCACCCGACTTCCCCCAGTAGATATAATCTACTCACCTTGCGTCTTCATTTGTGGACGTCGCCACACGCTTGCTTGTCGTCCCGAAGTCTTCATGGGGTACCTACACATCAAAGTATCGTATATGCGTATTAAAACTAAATCAAAGCTAACACGGCACACGAAACCCAAAACGATACAATAAGAGGCCTATAGGTTAGAACCTATGGCACGCCTTCAAAACCATTAATAAATCCTCTATATCGTCGTATAAATGCCAAATAGTCGAGGTAAGACACAAGACACAAATTCAGACTTAAAAATACGGAATACGGAAACACGAATCCAAAACAGCAACTTAGGAAATATGTTCCAGATTTCACCCTAGGTCCAATTAGACAATTCTATGTATACCAGGGGCCTAATATACAGATAAGGGAACACCAAAACCAAAACGAGCCAATTCCATCATGGTCTGGCCGCAATTTGCGGCCAGAATGGAGGAATTTGCGGCCTGGAAATGGAAGTAGGGGCTGGGGTCTTGGTGGTAGCTTCCTGGGTGCCTGCACATGTCACTGTCCAATCAATTTTAATTTAGGATGTCTCGGGTGATAGCAGATTCAATATACCCTGCACAGATTTCACAAATTCTCCGATATCGGTTTCTAAAATCCGTATTATGGGTTTAAGCTTCGGGTTAGGGTCTCCATTCCAGCACTAGGGTGTTTATAAAACCTCTACTGAGCTCAATTTCACAGTACAACACAAAGTTCCCTCAAACCCTAACTTGGTTTTTCCCATGTTCACAAAATTACCCGATATCGATTCAATCTTAACATAAGGTTAAAAGTAATGCTAAAACTAAGCTAATGGTTCAGTAAATACCTCATTTGGCAACTCAAGAAAATTCTTGAGTTGCCCCTAGTGGCCAAAATCCATGCTTTCTTGGTCCATCATGTAGGTCTTGAGCTTGTGCATCTTTTTAGTGAAATGGGGTTAGGGTTTTGAGTTTGTTTTCATGGTGATTTGAGAAGTTGAAGAGGGAGGGAAGTGAGGGAGGAGCGGCAGCAGGAGAGAGGAGAATAGGGAGGGAAATGAAGGGAAGAAAAATGGCTAAGTCTTTAGTCAATGGTGCCCATACCTCTCTCTCACCAAACCTCATTCTTTAATATAAAACCTTTTTTCCATTTCTTTTCCTTTTCTTTTCTTTCCTCAAAATTCCTTTCTCACATAAATAGTAACCCCAAAACAACTCATGGCAATAAAAATGTAACACAAGTGTGAAAAAGAATGATATGTGCATGTTTCGCACAAAAATGCTAAAAAACCGATTAGCGATTTTTAATCGCGATTAGCACTAAATTAGTGTCAAACTAATCACAAAAACTTTAAAAGTCATAATTCTCTAATTTACCCTATTTTAGAATTTTCCATAATTTTCCATAATTTTTCCCCATTTATTTGTATTTAATAATTCCAAAATATTAAAATATTCAATAAAATAATATTAAATTTTAAAAATTCCCAAAATTAATATTTTATCTTTTTGAAATGTTACATGGTATTTGCTGAAATGCAGCATTAACCTTGTCCTGTCCTTGACACTCTTCGGTCAAATGAGATGGATCCAACAACAAGCGCAAATGGTACGGGGGGGAAGAGCAGGGAAGGAGAAGGAGATGGGAATTTTCTCTCAATTGCTTCCAGTTTCCGCGTGATTGCATCCATCTCGGCCTTCATTGCAATTGAGATGTCGAGTTGATGAACTCCTGCCCTAGAGAGACCTGAAGAAGAAGAAGAAGTTGTGGTGTTCGGTCGGGTGCTCTCCCACTGCAGCGTTTGCTCCGCAAGATCGTCAAAGAATTGCCAAGCCTCCTCGTCAGATTTGGATAGGAAGTGGCCTTGACAAATGGTTTCCAGCAACTGCTTAGTTGCTGGATTCAGGCCTTCATATAAAGTGGCAAAGTTTCCATTTCTCTATACCGTGATGAGGACACTGAACAAGAAAGTCCTTGTACCGGTCAAAGTACTTCCAAAAAGGTTTGGTTGGAAGCTGGGTGAATTGGTTTATCTCGTTTCGGATCCGTGCGGTCTTATAATTTGGGTAGAATTTATTTAAAAACGCTTTCACAAACTCATCCCAACTGGTTATCGAATGAGATGCGGTGCTATACAACTACTTTTCAGCAAGGTCGCACAAAGTGAAAAGAATAACTCGTAGCCATATAGCATCATCAGACAGTTGGGTTGTCTTCATCATCGCACAAACGTTCTGGAATTTATTGATGAAGATCTAGGCATCTTCAGATTCAAGCCCGTGAAATATGGGCAACATGTTGATGAAGTGGGGCTTAATTTCAAAATTATCCCCATTGGCCGGTAGAAGTGAAAGACAGGTAGGGAGTGCGGCGCGGGTAGGATAGAATCGATCTTGGAGCACAATTCGCTATGACGCTTCAACAAGAGGTGGTCGCGGGTTAGTCACAGCTAATAGAGGTAGAATAAATCCCGGGGGAGGTAATGGGATGTTAGGAGGAAATCCCGACATCTCGGAAGAAGAGTCTGGTGAAAGTGAAGGTGAAGAAGCATGGACAGAATCACGGTCAACGTCAGAGTTTACCGGCAAGGGTAAAGGTGAAAGAGGCGTGGAAGGAGTTTCGACTGCGGTGTCGATCGCGTAGTCCGTAGCGACTAACGAAACGCGGACTAAACGGGCACTAGGGTCCCTAGTCCAAGCGGGCATACACTAAACGAGTTTAGTGTAGTCAAAGCGTAGAATGTGAGGGTAAGAAAGCGAAAGTGGAGAAAAAATTGGGTGAAGGTGGTAAAAATGGCGAATTTGTGTTTGTTTCATAAGAATGTGAAAATGAAACGACAGTTCAACAAACACAATCACAAACGCACAGTCACAAATGCACAATCAATACCTAGACCAGGATTCTCTAAGTCCACTAGACTTGCTCCTAACTGTTCCAAAGTGCAAATTGTGAGATAACCCTCAAATCGCCTCTTCACAGCCAGTTGTGGCCAGGTAAGCACAAGTGAGGTAAGGAGGGTTTCGCTCATGAATCACCGTGAGACGGGCCTTTTAAAGTTACCTCCTCACTTGTCTAGCCTAGGCACCACAAAAGTCATGTTTAGATAAACGACCGAATGCCCACAATCTTCCTTTGTCCTATTGAGCGCGACAAGCCCTTAGTTGGCTGAGTCTAGATATTTTTTATTAAGATTGAGGTGACACTTATGCAATTAGTGATTTCTGGGGTCTTAGGAAGGGTGATGAAATCCCTACCCAATCTGAATTGGTGTTATAGCCCCTTAAGTCCGTATTAATGATGCAATGCGCAAATCAACAAGGTTTTCAAACAAACAATCAATTTTTCTTTTACTTTAAATGAGGCGCTGCAACAAATACGGTTAGTTTTTCTTTAGCTATTGCGGCAGTGTTGCAAAGAATCCTGCAAAGATAGGAATAATGGAGCGTCGGATTTGAGAAGAGGAAGCTTAGAAAATTACGTACCAAAAGAGTTGAGTTTAAAAAACTCGTGTCGATATTGCCTCCGAGTGTTTGAATGGTACGCTTGCGCGGGTCAAACTACCCGGGTATTTGGCATAAAGTGTTGAATCCCCTTATACTTGACAATGCCCCCTTTGCTCCGCACGATCGCTGCTCGTCAATCCGTCAAATCTGCAAATGTCAGAAAAATACGGATATTTGAGCTGGAAAGCGATATAGATAGCCAAAGTTCTGAACACAAATAATTAAGAATATCAAACAATAAAAATGGGATACTATCAGAACACTGGAGGCGACACAAAAAATCAATTTTCAAAACATCACCAGAAAACCGGCGAGATCGGGAATTAACAAGCTTTCGCGGGGAAAATTTGCAATTTTGGTGCTCAAATTTTGTGTGTTTCTTCTATGTAACAATAGTATTCCACTCTTATACCTTGATTTTCATTTTAAAACACAATGTGTTAGCAGAACACAAATCCAAAGAACATTCTTGTTTTTAGTTTTCGTGTCGATTTAAAAAGAATGTGTTTTATCTGTTGAATGAGTTAGAAGGTTAGTTTTGTACAAAATATTCACAAATTAACCCGAGACTACAAGTGTAAAAGAGTTGCCGTCTCCCCGGCAACAGCGCCATTTAATTGATAAGTTTTCACCGTGTCGTATTTAGAAAGAATTTGAAATTACCGCAATCAAAGACGGTGTTACGTGTAGCGAGCCGCGATGAGTACGGGTCGTCCGCAGGGAGATGGTAGGCTTTTAGCTTGTTTTACTGAGTTAATACCGTAACTTGGGTTGTTTGTTATACTTAGTGTCGTAACAATGATATGTTTAATAAAAAGACTTGTTAGGGGTAGTTTTAGGTTAGCTTGTGTTAGGATGATATTTGCCGCCTCCTTATAGACCTTAATTCTGATATTGACACTAAGGAAATAAGCAACAACGCGGATTAGGGAACTTGAAATACGGTATTTATGATTTTCAGCTAAATCCGTATTCCTAGTCCCTTGTCCTTCCGTTGTTGTCTCTTGACCTTAGCCTTCGACAAACCATTCGCAATCCGGTCACGATTAGGATTCACTACTATCGTGGTAGGATAGGGTGCCTAACGGAGCGGAATTGCGAGTGGTTTGTGTTAGTTATATGTATGCCCTAGAGGCCATTACTGTACATTGGATTTATATTGTAGTGGATGCTGGGACATATATAGGTAGGACTTTCTTGCTCGACATGATAGTACGCTATCTGGTTACTCTTTATCTCAACATGTATACTTTCTGTCTCTCTGATACATGTTGATAAAGCCCTTAGGATGTGTACTCGACTTCCAGGACTATGATGCAGATCATACTAGTAGGGCCTGGGTAGTCCATGAGTACATCCTTTAATGTTCCTAGTCGTGGGAATATCGAGACGGGGCATCGATATTCCAGTGTAGACTAGCGTATATCTTCTCGACCCATGTGATGGGCGATGGATGATCCTATATCCATTGGTGTTTGACATCAGAGATGGTATGCGGGTGCTCAGTGGAGACTGGGTACACTGAACGGACTCGCCGAGAACTCCCAGATGGTATTATACCTCACGTCAGATGGCAGTTCTCTGGTGACACTGGTACAGCTTAGTCTGTTGACCCGAGATCATCATAGAGTCTTGTGTGTCTCCCACTGTGCTTTGATTTCCACCCTACCACGGCTCTACTGAGTCGTGCAAACAGGTGGTTTTTGGGTACAGCCCCGATTCATATGGAGGCAATGAGCGATAGGAGGGGATTCGTCTCTCCCGGTATTGGGGGTTGATGTTGTGCTATGCTCGACTGGCCATAACAGGAAATCCCTGGCCAGGGTTACAGTGATATACTGGTAAGAGTTATCAGTAGTTTCACGATTGTTATGGACCTTACGTTGGCATGACTTATCAAGCTATTTGGGTCTGACGTTTACCACCCCTAGGCGAGATATGTGACATAGAAGACGAACAGACCGGACTGTACGGTAAGTGTTACTGGTTGGATTCACAGGAGTGTGAGCGGGCTTGCTCGTCGATCTTCTGATCGCTCAATACCTGGGTGGTCGTTACGTTTAGCAGACCACTTGCGGCTTGTGGGTGTTTAATATGATCATCACCTGCTGCCGGCGTATTGACGAGTCTTTAGAGTCCTACACAGAGGTTTCCTGGCTCAAGCGAAACGAAATAGGAGCGCATATGAGATATGTGCGGGACCGAGAATAGTACCAATATGTGATACTGTATTCGATTCTCGCGATTTGTAACATTGATCGGTTATATGCGTTATAGCCGGGTTATCGGATCAAGTGTCGATTCAATAAGTTGTTACTATTGATATTAGTCGGTCATATGCGATATGACCGGTTCGTTAAATCAAGTGATGATTTAATGATTTAATGTATAATTATATATTTGATATATTACTTTGCATTAACTAGTATTTGTTCACTTTAGATGGATTTTCTCACTTGAAGTGCACATTGTATATATGATATAGTTTTGTGCACTAGTGTGTATCATGTTTGATGATACATGCAAGTTTAGGTGTATGCTTAGTTTAAACCATGTTTAAGTGAATGGTTAGGGTTTTATTATCTTCTCTTGATTATTTAGTTTATTTATTTATTCTTTATTTTAGGAAAAGAAAAGATATGGTTGCTTATTTTGTTTGTTTTGTTGAAACTTCAAGAAGCTTTGACCATTCTTGTTCTTTTCCTAAACCTAACCATTCACCTAACCTTGGTTCATTCTCTACACTTAACCATGGTTGCTATTATGATAAGAATGAATGGGATTTTCTTTTTAAGTTAATTCTTTTTATTCTATCATATTCTTTTTCTTCTTCTTCTTCTTCTTCAACAAGAAGAGAGCTTGCTACCATTAATGGCAACATGAGAAAAAGAGTGAGAAATCCAATTCTAAAGTGAACCCACTTCCTATTTCTTCATCCTCTACCACTTGCCAAGTAGTATAGGGTGTTTTCTTCACAAGTTTCATGACTTGGTGAAGTTGGAGTTTGATCTAGAGTTGCCTCGACGTAGATCATCTTCGGGATCGAAGTCGACAACCTAGCCTGATGATTTCTCCGACGAAACCTTCGCCAGAGTCCGGATTCCGATAGGTACAGCGGAGGGACGTCATCACGGAGCATAAGAAGTGGAGGACCGGATCTACAAAGGTTGTAGTCACTTTCCTTTAGCAATAAAGTCGTTTACTTGCTTGCATCGCCTTATCATCTAGTTAACGATCCGTATTAGGGTTTGTAGGCACATGAAAAAATTTGAATTGGGCATGTTTGATCTGTTGTGAGACCTCATTATCGTGCCTAGGAACCCTACAGTAGTATCAAAGCCTAGCTAGAGCCTTAGGCGATGAGTAGACGGAGTTAGAAGTCCGATCGAACCGAAACCCTAATCTCAAATTGCTCTCTGTACATTTTTTGAAATCCGGGATTTTTTCGAATTAAAAATATGCAGAAAAATCAGCAGGAGTTTCTAAGAATTACTGTGAAATTCGAGCGGCCAATTCGACTAAAGCGCCGCGGAATCGCGGAGCGAGCAGGGCTTGTGCGGCGGTTCCGCGGCCATATGGTCACCTTTTGCATTAATTTTTGCACAGTAACTTTTTTATTTCATTGCTGAGTTTTCTGGGAATTTTTAATGTATACTCAAGAGTTGAGTATTTTGGGTTGTATTGGGAGTTCGTAGATTCGATCGGATTGTCAAACTTTGTCTATGTGTTTTTCCGGATAATTTTTGAATATGTTAAAAAGTTCGACCGGATATGAATTCCCACTTTTTCCCCTGTCGGGAAATTTCCAATTGTTGGATTTTTTCGTGGTTTAAAGACGTTCTAAGTAGTGCAAGTAACGCGATGGACCCTCTAGAAGACAACAAACCTTAACTCGATTATGTGACCGTCTTGAACTGCCCTTTGAACCTTCGGGTTTGGGGCAGTACGGCGTGCCACATATGAGGCGTTGGCTTGACCCTTCTACGGCTGGACCGTTGGTACTGAGGCATGAACTGAATGTTTTTAAACTTGTTTCATGTGTTGAGCTATTTCGGGAAAACTTGGGTGTTTGAATGTTCGATCGGAAAGTTTAACATTTTCTATTTTATCTGGAATAGGATACAATACTTGGAATCCACATAAAGTTATGTGATAACTGAATGAATGTTATAAACATAGCAGTTTAGTCTCACTTGATCGGTTGCCACGGGATTTTGATGCGATCAAAAGTCCGCCGCAATCACGTAGCGTACGCGGATACTCGCCGGATAAACTTAATAGACAGCTACACCTCATAGCCCCGACCAAGTGACTGTAGGAGAACCCCGTCGCCGAAAGCATCCTTTCGGGTGCTCGCGGCAGCGGTGTTCCGCCTTGGTGCACTTCGTCGACGGTATCGGGGGTGCGGCCGTCTACTAAAGTTTGCGACGAGCATTCGATCAGAATGTCGGGAATCCTGTTGAATTGCCCGACTTGATATTGAAAAGTGTTTTCGATAATGAAACTAAAATGCGGGGTTTATAATTGTTAGGCATGCGATGTCTAAGGAATTCATTTGGCTAGGCATGCGATGTCTAAAGAGTTTGCGGATTCCAATTGTTGTAGTTTTACACTTTCTTTTCTGTGACCGTAAGTGTAATATGTGATATCGCCGGTTTCGTTGCTATATGTTAACGACAATTGGGATACGCATGTTTACTTACATTGATGACATGTGATGTTTTGTGGTGATGGATATGTTATATTGGATCGTCGTGTTTGAATAGCCGGGTTTTTTTTATGTGAGACGAGTGTTTTTCATTTTCATTCATGTAAAAACTTATATGTATTATTCTTTTATTGGGACACTTCCAGGTTGCGGATGATGTCACCATTTGTATATTATTTACTTTTCCGCATTAGGATAGACCCAAGGATGGGAGCACAAGTAACCGGGTTCTAGGGTCCAGTGGGAGACCATCTCGAGGAGTCGAGTCCGGGTCTCCTAACCCTAGAATTGGTAGGGTTGCTTGTCGCTCTCGTAGGGGTCTAAGGGTGTAGGATTGGCTATTCATCACGACCGTGGAATCCGTGTTTTATACTGGCTCGTATTAAAAACACGGACGTCCTAGTATATCCAATATTTCATATGATATTTTCTGCTGCGTTATCTGTGATGTGATCATGTGATATGTTCAGATAGATATTGCATATAGTATATATGATATATTATATAGACGTTGCTTATGTTTTACACCCGCGCTAGCCCTGCCTCGCTCTGCCGTTAGTTACCTAACCTAACGGTGCAGACGGGACATCGAGGCGAATGCGGATGGCGTAAGCGTACGTTATATTTATCTGTGATGTTTAGGTGGACTTAAATGATGGGACATTCATTAATGAGATTAATGAAAGAAAATAAACCTAATTGATGTTGTGGAATCGAATTTCAAAATAAAACAGGTAGCTACAGTTCTTGCTTTGCATCGCGGTGTTCATTGTAGAACATCCTGCACCTTATTCGATGAGGAAATGACCGAGATCCCTTCACCGGGAGTGACTCCTTTAGCAATAACTGGCAGATGCTACAACCCTCGGTTTGTCTTTTGATTGCTTCTATAGTTTCTGCTTTGCACAGTGATATATATGATATATCCCGCACCTCATTCGACGAGGAAAGGGCCGATGATCCCTTCACCGGGAGTGACCCCTTTAGCAAAACTAGAAAAGCCTCAAAAACATTCCATTTAAAAACCATTTGATTCCGCAACGAGATCAAGTTCAAAGCGTTAAAGGTTTTCATAAAAACCATTCGCAACCTCCGTCATTTTAGGAAGTAGAGTACTTAGTATTCGTGCTGTGTTTGTTGACCTTAGTTAAGGCATAGTGTACGGTAGCTAAGTGATGTCTTCCTACACCGCATATGATGCGATTAGTTAGGACAGTCGCTTGATTTTGTTGACCTTAGTTAAGGGTCATGTGGGTGGGTCTAATTAATCACGAAATGACGGGTAGAACTTGACTAGTGCTTATGATTTGTTGACCATAGTTAAGGTCATAAGCGCTAGGGGTAAAAATCTTTATCGGGAGTTTCAAGTGTTGAAATTTGCAATGAGATTGCATACCTTCTATATGATAGTTGGATCCCGATACCCACTGCGAGTAATTGTTACTCCTGAGAGAGTTTTGCACTTTGCAATTAGCGGATCAAGTAGGTGTCTAGAAAGGTGTCAACGGGGTTACGCATCTGGGAAAACGAGTTTTGCTGTAATTAGGTCCGTGCGAAAGCACGAGGAACCTCCCTCAAAGTACCGACACTGGCCTGGCTGAAAGATTGGCGAACTTGTAGAGTGTAATTAATCCCGGCTAGTCTTTCCATTTAGGGTTTGAAGGAAGATTTGATAAAAACAGTGGGAGCCATCCTGATTAGATAAAATAAATAACCAATCTAATCTTGCAAGAGCGCACGCAGAGTGTTTTCTTTTCTCTCTCTTCAGGTAGCGACCATATCACGCCTTAATCAAGATAATAATATGGATGTATTGACTGAACCCGCTTGTTATACTGAGCTGGGGAACGTTGGTCCCGCTCCAACTTATAATTGTTATAAGACTGAGCAGGAAATAGGGGAATACCAGGATTCCCATGCCGCCCAAACGAAGAAAGTGCATATGATGCATCTCCTTCGGGTGTGTTCATTATAAAGAACCGTTTCTCAGTATCCTCTGAATCCTGGGTATTTGATACCAGATCAGAATCCCAGATATGTAATCTGTTACATAGGGCTACAAAAAGGTAGAAAACTGAGAATGCGTGATAAGTTTCATGAGACAGAAAACGGGGCAAGTGTTGCAGCCAAGTCTGTTGGTCACTGTCACCCTGTATTACTAATACATTGATTCTGAACGAATGTTATTAGATACCGAACCTGATATACAAAATCATATCAGTCTCTTTACAAGTAAAGAAATGATAAAATTTTGTATTGTTGGATAATGTTTTGAACATTTCCTATATCAAAAGTTGATCGGTTCAGGCACGTTATCTAAAAGCATTGATGTTCTAAATCAAACTACAGTTCTTAGTATACGGAACACACACAAGAGGAAGAGTTCAAAAATGAACGAATCCTTCTTGAGGCATTGTAGACTAGGTCATATCAATGCGACCCGACTGGCTGAAGTTACATTTTAGATGCATATTTAAATCAGTTTGAATTTACATCTTGTGAAACTTGCCAGTCATGTCACAAAGATTAGATGACCATAGCTCTGTTTATTAGAAACAGAGAAAGAGTTAGTAAACTTTTGGGACTGATACATGAGGATGTATGTAAGGTCCCCTGTCTACACATGCCAGGACCGGTTCTTTGTACTTCACTACATTCTCTGATGATCTCTAAAGATTCAGTCATATGTTCCTGTTGAAACATAAGTCCGAACCTTTTGAGATATTCACAGAATATAAGTTAGAAGTAGAGAACCAAAAACAGGGTATAAGGATTATGTCCTTTGATAAGATCAGGGAGGAGAATACTTGTGCATGGAATTCTTGGACTATTATAAAGCAGAATGAGATTCTCTCTCGGTGTTACTCCTCTGAATACACCACAACACAACGGTGTATCGGGGTGGAGCAATCGCACCCTATATGATATGGTGTGCTCTATGATGAGTATTACTGAGTTACCTGTTTCTTTTAGGGAGTTATGCACTTATAAAGTTGCATACCTATTGAATAGGGTTCGATTCAAATCAGTGCCTGCCACTCCATATAAGATATGGTATGGGAAGAACCCATCTCTTAAGCAAGTTAAGATTTGGGATTGTCCGGCCTATGTCAAAAGCAAAATCCGGACAAAATCGAGGCAAGGTCAGTTCTGTAGAACTGGAAAGGTTCCAACTATACAAAACTGCAGCTGATTTGACAGAACCAGAGGATTCAATAGTCCCCGACGAACCTCAGCCTCTCCGCCGATCTAGCAGGGTTCCTCACCTGTGTGAGAGATACTTCGGTTTCTCGATGACAGTGGGAGCGAGGATTGCATCATGAGATGATGACCCAACTAGTTTCGAGCAGGCCATCAAGAGTAGGGACTCTGTAAGAATGGCTGGATGCTTAGCGATCTGAGATGGAATCCATGTACACCAACAAAGTATGGACTTTGGATGCTATAACTGAAGGGTTAAATCCCCATCAGGAGCAAGTATATCTTTAGAAGATTACTTGGTGTAGATGGAAAAGTTGAGACTTTCAAAGCTAGACTTGTTAAAGGTTTTCGTCATCGACCAGGCGTGGATAATGATGAAACCTTTTTCCAGGGACTATGCTTAATTCCATCCAGATCCTACTTACCATTGCTACATACCATAACTACGATATCTGGTGGTTGGGTGCCATAACTGCTTTTCTAAAATGATTTAGAAAAGATCGTCTATAAGAACACAGCCAGAGGGCTTCGTAAAAAGTGGGAGCAGCGGAAACAGTGTGCAAGTTGCTTTACAGGATAAAGCAGGCATCGCGGAGTTGGAACATCTGTTTTGATATGGTAGTCAAAGAGTTTGACTTCATCAAAATGGTAGATAAACCTTGTATGTACAAAAGGGTAGTATGGAGTATGGTAATAATACTCGTAGAGTACGTGGATGACATACTCTTGATAGGAAAGAAGTTTCCTATGCTACGATCGGTCGATCTCATCCTATCACATAGATTCTCCATATAGGATCAAAGTGATACCTCATAAATCCTGGGTTTTGGATCCATGAGATAGATCTAAATGGATGTTAGGATTCTCACTAGCTATAGTGAGATAGTATCAGTTGATCCTGGGGAGAATCACTGGAAACATTCCAGGGTGATAAGGACGACTGAGTGTCAGTCGCAGGCATTGTCTTTACCCTCAGTGGAGGGACGGTATGTTGGAAGAGTTCCAAGATAGATACCGTGGCAAACTAGACGATAAAGGCTAGTAACATCGCTATTAAAGATGCTACCAAAGAGGCAGTTTGGGTGTATATTGGTTCATGAGACGAACTAGGTTCCTATCATTGTATGACAATGAAAGTGTGGCTTTGGCCCAGGAACCCTGGTCCCATCAGTGACCCAGACATATTCTGAGGCAGCATCACCTGATCATGGAGATAGTTGATCTCCAGGGTGATCGAGGTTATGAGAGTAGACTTGGAGGACAACACGGCGGATCCACTCACAAAGGCTTTTTCCCAAAGAGAGACTTATATGGGATGGTTGAGTATGTGATACTGCAACCACTGCTATAGATGGCCCTAGTGCAAGTGGGAGATTGTTAGTTATATGTATTCCCTAGAGGCCATTACTGTACATTGGATGTATATTGTAGTGGAAGCTGGGGCATATATAGGTAGGACTTTCTTGCTCGACATGATAGTACGCTATCTGGTTACTCTTTATCTCAACATGTATACTTTCTGTCTCTCTGTTACATGTTTATAAAGCCCTTAGGATGTGTACTCAACTTCCAGGACTATGATGCAGATCATACTAGTGGGGCCTGGGTAGTCCATGAGTACATCCTTTAATGTTCCTAGTCGTAGGAATATCGAGACGGGGCATCGATATTCCAGTGTAGACTAGCGTATATCTTCTCGACCCATGTGATCGGCGATGGATGATCCCATATCCATTGGTGTTTGACATCAGAGATGGTATGCGGGTGCTCAGTGGAGACTGGGTACACTGAACGGACTCGCCGAGAACTCCCAGATGGTATTATACCTCACGTCAGATGGCAGTTCTCTGGTGACACTGGTACAGCTTAGTCTATTGATCCGAGATCGTCATAGAGTCTTGTGTGTCTCCCACTGTGCTTTGATTTCCACCCTACCACGGCTCTACTGAGTCTTCCAAACAGGTGGTTTTTGGGTACAGTCCCGATTCACATGGAGGCAATGAGCGAAAGGAGGGGATTCGTCTCTCCCGGTGTTGGGGGTTGATGTTGTGCTATGCTCGACTGGCCATAACAGGAAATCCCTGGCCAGGGTTGCAGTGATATACTGGTAAGAGTTATCAGTAGTTTCACGATTGTTATGGACCTTACATTGGCATGAATTATCAAGCTATTGGGGTCTGATGTTTACCACCCATAGGCGAGATATGCGACATAGAAGACGAACAGACCGGACTGTACGGTAAGTGTTACTGGTTGGATTCACAGGAGTGTGAGCGGGCTTGCTCGTCGATCTTCTGATCGCTCAATACCCGGGCGGCCGTTACGTTTAGTAGACCGCTTGCGGCTTGTGGGTGTTTGATATGATCATCACCTGCTACCGGCGTATTGACGAGTCTTTAGAGTCCTACACAGAGGTTTTCTGGCTCAAGCGAAACGAAATAGGAGCGCATATGAGATAAGTGCGAGACCGAGAATAATACCAGTATGTGATACTGTATTCAATTCTCGCGATTTGTAACATTGATCGGTTATATGCGTTATAGCCGGGTTATCGGATCAAGTGTTGATTCAATAAGTTGTTACTATTGATATTAGTCGGTCATATGCGATATGACCGTATCGTTAAATCAAGTGATGATTTAATGGTTTAATGTATAATTATATATTTGATATATTACTTTGCATTAACTAGTATTTGTTCACTTTAAATGGATTTTCTCACTTGAAGTGCACATTGTATATATGATATAGTTTTGTGCACTAGTGTGTATCATGTTTGATGATACATGCAAGTTTTGGTGTATGTTTAGTTTAAACCATGTTTAAGTGAATGGTTAGGGTTTTATTATCTTTTCTTGATTATTTAGTTTATTTATTTATTCTTTATTTTAGGAAAAGAAAAGATATGGTTGCTTATTTTGTTTGTTTTGTTGAAACTTTAAGAAGCTTTGACCATTCTTGTTCTTTTCCTAAACCTAACCATTCACCTAACCTTGGTTCATTCTCTACACTTAACCATGGTTGCTATTATGATAAGAATGAATGGGATTTTCTTTTTAAGTTAATTCTTTTTAATCTATCATATTCTTTTTCTTCTTCTTCTTCTTCAACAAGAAGAGAGCTTGCTACCATTAATGGCAACATGAGAAAAAGAGTGAGAAATCCAATTCTAAAGTGAACCCACTTCCTATTTCTTCATCCTCTACCACTTGCCAAGTAGTATAGGGTGTTTTCTTCACAAGTTTCATGACTTGGTGAAGTTGGAGTTTGATCTAGAGTTGCCTCGACGTAGATCATCTTCGGCATCGAAGTCGACGACCTAGCCCGATGATTTCTCCGACGAAACCTTCGCCAGACTCCGGATACCGATAGGTACAGCGGAGGGACGTCATCACGGAGCATAAGAAGTGGAGGACCAGATCTACAAAGGTTGTAGTCACTTTCCTTTAGCAATAAAGTCGTCTACTTGCTTGCATCGCCTTATCATCTAGTTAACGATCCGTATTAGGGTTTGTAGGCACATGAAAAAATTTGAATTGGGAATGTTTGATCTGTTGTGAGACCTCATTATCGTGCCTAGGAACCCTACAGTTTGCTCGAAGTTTCAATTGCAAAGTTAAGGTTTTTAAGGCTTTAGCAAACACATCTCTTAACACAAACTAACCATATTCTATCCTTAACAATAAAATCAATTACTCACAATATTTAAAATACCAAAATAAAAAAGAAAAGAGTAAGTCAACATAAAAAAAAATGCAAGAAAAGAAAAGACAAAGAGAGAACCGATATGTCACGACCCGAAATTGGCACGTGACGGCCCTAATACTACGCAACGTCTACAGGCGTAACGTAGTAAAAGAAAGCCAAAACCCAGCAATCTAAACCATCAAAAGTAATAAGAAAGTGATACTAGTATTTTCAAAACCTTTGAAATCACAAGCCAAATTCTTTAAAGTCTCACTTTTATCCCTTAAAATTTTGGCAGCACCTCCTTTGTAAAACAAGCCCCCAAAATGGGCACAACATGAATATAAAGTAAAGCATCCCAAACGGGAGCAAAATCCACGCCCAACGGCTGAAAACAAACACCACAACAGATATACGACGCCGTAGCGAAGAAAGAGACGATATAAATAAAACCGCATAAAAACTTCCAAGTCACAAAATAATATACAATATCGTCCTCATACAAAGTCTCTAAGTCATACATAATACTGGTAGATGGAGAGTACAGGGATACACCGAATATACAATACAACATCGGATAACCACAAAACCCACCTGGGCAAAACTGCACACTGTCAGGCGAAGTGGTATCCGCAGCAAAGGATGATACGATGGATGGAAATAGCCTGCTTCTGACTATCCTGAGGAACACCTGCAAACTCTGTGGCACAACGGGGGTGAGTTGCCAACTCGTGAATAGTACATAACATATGCAGGTAATCGCGAGTATGCACGTACAATGCGAATCTAATATAAGCATTTAATATCAATGAATAGTCATATGTAATACAATAATCATGAAAGGTACACTAACAGGTACAACTACACATGAAGCGGTAATAATATGACAATCTGTATGCAGCATCATGTAAAGTACTATAACTGTACTACTAATACATGAAGAAATGATATGAATAAAGGTATGTAAATGCAACAGTCATGGAAGGTACGCTAACAGGTACACTAATGCATGAAGCAGTGCATAAAAAGTAAATGTGGAGTATGGAATACAACATGTCATTTCCACGGAAATCCTAACCTCTTGGTAGGACCAAAATCCAACAAGACAATCCAAATGCTAATTCCTCAATCAGCCCCCAAATTGGCTCTCATATCATAAAAGTCTCACAAATCCTGAATGTACACTATCAAGTATATCTCGAATATTCCGAATGTATAACATCAAGTAGATCTTACATATCCCGTATGTACAATATCAAGTATATCTCACATATCTCGAATGTACAACATCAAGTACATCACATATCCCGTATGTACAATATCAAGTATATCTCACATATCTCGAATGTACAACATCAAGTCGATCTCACATATCCCGTATGTACAATATCAAGTATATCTCACATATCTCGAATGTACAACATCAAGTAGATCTCACATATCCCGTATGTATAATATCAAGTATATCTCACATATCTCGAATGTACAAAATCAAGTAGATCTCACATATCCCGTATGTACAATATCAAATGAATTCTCAAATATCCTAAATCCAATGTCAATGAGCCCTTTACATTCTAGGTATATTCGCATGAATAAAAACGATGATGTATATAATTAAGGTCAATACACATATATTAGCGTCTCATTCCACTAATATTGGTGTAAGGGCATATATAACAGCGGCCTAATCCCCTGTTATATATACAAAGGAGTAAGAACAAATATCATGAAACCATTGTGTCAAGCATCGACACAGAAATGCCGATCTATCAGGTGATGTCTCCATGACTGGCCCTCTGATAGGTACGTATCATACGCTATCCCGAAAGCTCGAGTGCCTAGCTCTGACCCTCGCCTCTCGACGTATCCATACGCACATGACTCCCGTCGGTATCCCCATGATAACCGCTGAGTCATTGGTAATGTCACCGGAAAGTATGGTTCCCCCACTAACTCATCTCCTCACTGAGAATCTTGCCTCAGGGTACTTCCGGGCCCCACCATGTACCCTCACACGGATCCCTCCTTTCCTCGCGTGGAGTATATATATATCCGAACCGATAAATCTCATGGTGGCTGCTGAAATATCATATCAAGGGAAACCGGGTTTCTTAAATAATGCATAATTTCATGAACTCCCACGGTCCCCAAATCCAGAAAACATCATGAAAAATCCTTATCTCAATGCGAAAATTCATGAATATAATATACGCATCATAAATCTGAAATGCGAGCATATACAGGAAAAAGCCGCAATTAACTGTAACAAGTTAATATAATATCATGCGGTTCCTAATCTCTCCAATTCTATATGACATCAAGTAAAGGTAAACATGTAGCTATAACCAGATATATGTGCAGCATAAAGGTATAGCAAGATATATGTATCTACCTATAAGTAATGATGTAGTATACCCCCTGGGTATAAGTGAAATATGAAATGCCAAGTACACCTGTAGCTATGTCCTTAGGTGTGTATGTACCTATCGCTAATGGTACGATACCCTATAGGTATACAGGTAACTAGCATGTCAAAGCATATGTGTAAGCATGTAGGTATACAGGTATGCTATATGTCATATGCGATAAGAAATATGAATCAATGTCACAATGTCCCTAACCAGACAATATCATTCTATATGTGGGTTATGCGTGACATGGCAATTATTGACGGTGTGTGTGGCATACAATCAGTGCTCGTGCAACATGAGCCGTCAATAATAGTGCAGTGTCCTGAGGATACTAGTCCAAGCACAATAATTTACTAAGCAGTATGGTAAATGCGCAATTCTAAATATGACATAGAATATGGGACAATTTAAGTCATTTCTAGCCCAAACGCATAACGCCATGCGGGAGATTCCCCTGTAGATGTTAAATCTACTCACCAACACTCCTAGCTAAGTGTAGCGAACCACCTGTTTTCCTCTTGTAGCTGTGTCCGTAGTCCCCGCCTGCGAACCTACCACATCAAAACAATAAAACAAGCATATATTAATAATAGACTCAAAACACGCACACACTACATTTAACCTACACAACAACACAAAACATCCTCTTAAGTGTTCGTATTGTGGCTAACGTGCATAGTGACACGACGAAAACAACTTAAGAGCAAAACCACACAAAGTGCACGATCCGTGTCGTATAACGTATCGCGCGAACACTAAACACTACATCCTACCTAAGTGATCCAAGATTTCGTATACAGAGAAAACGCAACAACTAAACAAGACCAAACACACCCAAACCAAAGAATAGAGCTACCCTATAAAACCCACACCCCAACTCACCCTAGGGGCCGAGGTCGCCGGAATTTCCCCTCCTGTCGCCAGCCGAGGTCCGAGCAGTTGGGTTCGTGTCTCAGGTGGGGTCCTATGGTCACAGGTACTACAAAACTACATTGTTTGGTTTTCTGGAAAAATCTCGGGGTCACAGCAGGTCATAGATATCACAAATCGATACTAAAATACGATATTACGCACACATCCTAACTTTAAACTCTTAAAACTGAATCTATAAGGCTATATAAATCAAAAACTATAGAAAGAAAAGATAGAGATCATTACCTAACCAAGAGAACTCAAAGATCCAAGCTTCTCCTAGCTCTAAGGCATCCAAGAGACACAAGTGAAGAAAAATGTGATTTTTGTGATATATTTTGGGATTTTGGGGATTTAATGAGATTTGAATTGATGCAAATGGAGAAAGAAATGGTCAAGGGCAGTAGAGAGAGAGGGCTCGGCCAAGGAGGAGAGGGTGAGGAAGTGTGTAGAGTTTTCTAACAATTTCCTTGTATTTAATGCACATAAATACATTCACACACACACACATGTATACATGCATGCACCTCCTTATCTATTTCTTTTCTTTTCTTTAATCCAAGGTCAACACAAGGATCTAGATAAGAAGAGAAGGGTTTTTGGTTAACTCAAGCATAAAAGAAAGAAAAGATCACAAAAGAGAATTTCCCAAAATGTGAATACCGCATTAAAATAATATTAAAATTGAGAAAAATTCAAATTGAACCAAAACGTCCCATATAACCCCAAAGCTTGCGCACTAGCTTTATTTTAGCTAACTAGGTACTGACAAGTCTATATGGTCATTTGATCACAGTCGGTTAAAAACAGAAAATACCAACAATTTTACCCAAAAACGGAAAAATGCACATAACGATTTTCTAAAACGTTACAATCTCCCCCCTTATAAAAATTCGTCCCCGAATTTAAAATTCTTCCCCGAATTTAAGATTCTCACTAAGCGTACCTTCAAAGAAAAGATTACAAAGTCTCATATCTTGCTCGCAGCCTCCCAAGTGATCACCTCACTAAACGGCTACGTCCAAAAAAACTCTCCACAGATGGCAAGACCCTTGACCGAAGTTTCTCCACCTGCCGAACCATTGACACAAATGGCTGCCGGTGAACGAAAAGATCGTGTCAAAGCTAATTGGTCTGGTGCTGAATCATGTGAGAAAGGTCATGAAGGTATTTGCAAAGATCAACACAAAGAAAACGGGGTGAATAGTCAATAATCTGGGCGGAAGTGCCAAGTTATAGGCAACGGAACTAACTCGCTTGAGGATCTCAAAAGGACCTACAATCCTGGGATATGCTTCCCAAAACTCAACACGTCATTCATCAGAAAGTCCGTAGGAATACATGATCTCCCACTGCGAACCCAAGTCTGTGACCACCCTGGTCGGCATAAGACCTTTGTCTGCACTGGGCTACTCTCATCCTGACCTGAACCAACTGGATCATATCTGAAGTCTCTAGACTAGCTGGGGTCCAAAAATCCTACTACGCAGAGTCAGAAGAATAGATTGGTGATCGATACGACCTAACAACAAAATCTAAAGGTTGCCAATTGGAGTGTCTCCAGATAACAGCTATTGAAGAAGAACTCTAACAATGGCAAGTGACGATCCCAACTGCCGACAACAACAAGTACATACGCACAAACATAACAAAGAACAACTGAGAAAATTGAGAATAATCGGACAACAAACACCCGAATGGAGTCACGCCCTTACTAAACCTGGGTAGACACCACAACGAAATTCGTGGAGATCTGCTCCCATTCCTACTTTGGAATGGTTACAGATTGCAACTCTCCAGCTGGTCTCAGAGGCTCAACCCAAACTCACAACAAGACAGACACCTTGAAACGAAAACCAAAACTTCACTCTTCATCCCGGTCCACCAGTAACTATCTCACAAGTCACGCCAAATGTTGGTGGAACTTGAATGAACACCGAAGCTGACTGATGTGCCTGTGCTAGGATTTCGCGTCTCTGCCCATCAGCAACAGGTACACAACGCGTCCCCAAATATAGAACACCCTGGTCACAAATCAAGGACTCTGAATCATTAACCAGCCGAGTATGCTCAAGTATCTCTAACGAACGAGCGTCGGAGGGCAGTGCCTCGCGAAAGCGATTAAGGAAGAGTGGTCGGGCGCGGACATGAGCAAGCTGTCTCCTCAGAAGAGGCGAACCTATGCTGTACTACACGACCGAACAAGAACTGTAAATCTGTAGAAGACTATCTCAACAATCAAAATCCGCTGCAGGAAGATGTACATTAAGCTCTGGTGGTCCGTGAAGAATCTGACACGACTCTCCGAACAAGTAGTGTCCCCAATTCTCCAACGCACGACCACAGCGGCCATCTCCAGATCATGAGTGGGATATGTTAGTGTATATGCCCTAGAGGCCATTACTGTATCATACTAGTTTGTATATTACTTAATGGAAGCTTGGGATATTCACAGTTGTATATACAATCTTGCTCGAAATGGTAGTATGCTACTTGGTTTGTCTCTGCTTTAATATGTGCATGTGTTTCTTTTAGCATATTGCTGGTATACATATTAGTAGAGCCCTTAGGATCTTTGCTTGATTACCAGCGTTGTGATGGTGCTCGCACTCGTGGGAGCTGGGTAATCTATAAGCACATCCTTATACAGGTCCCTGGTCGTTGGACTATCGAGACAGGGCATCGATACTCCGGAGTAGACTAGCGTATGCGCTTCTCATCCCAGTTTGGGAGACGGTCTGTCCCACAGCCGTTAGTACGTCGTACTTGAGATAGTATGCGGGTGCTCGTTAGGTTACGAGTACACTGGACAGGACTCGTCGGGAACTGTTGGTTGGTAATATACCTATCGTCAGTTATCAGTTCCCAGGTGACATGAGTACAGCTTAGTCCGCTGACTTGACACTGTCACTTCGCCTCTAGTGTGTTCCCACTGCACTTTGATTACTACCCTACCACGGCTCAGAGGAGTCGTGCAAACAGGTAGTTTTTGGGTGCAGTCCCGAAGCACTTGGAGGCAGTGACGGTTAGACAGGATTCGTCTCTCCCGGTATTGGGGGTTGACATCGCGCTGTGTCCAGGAGAGCCATTACACGAGTAGTCCCTGGCCAGGGCAAGCGAGATATACTGGTAGGTTTCCAGTGTTATCTCAGGGTGTTCTGGGCTACACTCCGACACGACTTGTACCGCTATTAGGGGACTGACGTTCACCGCCCCCCTAGGCCCGCCATGCGATGTATCAGACGAACAGACCGGACTGTACGGAGATTATCACATACAGGCTCAGTAGGAGTGCAGATGGGGTTCACCTCGTCAGTCTTCTTATCGACATCTACCTGGGGACCGTTACGTACAGCTAGTGCCGCTTGCGGTCTGTGGTTAAACCCACTGCCAGCGTAGTGTCAAGTCCTTAGAGTCCCACACAGAGAGCTATTCGCCTTTAGGCAAAATGAGTAGAGGTCGCATGGTTTTGCGACAGGGTTCGTTCGCATCCGCGCACTTGTGCACGTTTGCTGTCCGGACAGTTTATACTAGCGGGCTTTGGTTTAAGCCGGATCCTAGTATATGATTTGAGATTGGTTTTTCTCATTGTGTTCGTGTTCCTCGGATCACGAATGCGGGTGCGTATGCACAGTTGCTTGAGATTGAGGGAGAGGACCTTGTTTAGGGTTAATGACTAATGTCATTTTATTAACCCTATTGTTTTTGTGTGTATTATTGTTAATTAATAATTAGCTTAATTATTGTGCATGGTTGTTGTTGTTGACATTTTGACTTCATTGACTTGTTGACCATGTTGACAAGTTTGACCATGATCATTTCATTTGGAAGATGCTCTTTGATCCTTGCAATTTGCATTAAAAGTGAAATGATAATGGTCACCTCTTGATTAAACCATGACAATTTTCTTGCTAATTAATTAATTAAAATAACACACACATATTAGTGAGAATGGCTCACTAATAATTCATTCTATTATATCCTTTCTCTCTCTTGCTCATCCTCTCCCTCAAGCTCTCTCCCTCTTATGTGTTGAGAAACAAAAAAGCTTGAGAAAAACCTTCACTTGATCTTCTCTACTCACTTCTAGGGTTCAAGTCTTAGCATTTCTTGGACTCTAGTTACTCCTAGCTTGGAGTTGAAGCTAAAGGTCGAGGCTTTCGGGTGGATCGTTCTTTGACGGGAGAAGACAAGCAAGGTGACATCTTTCTACCATTCCGGCGAGCAAGGAGAGAAGGAGTTCGAGCTCAAGGTATAACCTTTCTACAACTTAACTAGTTGTTAGTTTTCTTTAGCTAGTTTTAGTTTAGTAAAGATCCTCACAAGCAAGGTCCATGTTGCCTAAGTCATTAAAAATCCAATTTTTATTATGTTTTCCGCCTCCCCGTAAGCACCGGGGTGGGCAACGTGGACTTACAGTGGTATCAGAGCCTAACTAAACTCAAACTAGCTAGGTAGTGAAGTGTAACGAAGTTTCGAAACCGAAAATCCAAAAACCGAACTTTTGAAAAACCCTAGTTTCTGTTGAAATTTTTTATGCTCAAAATGGAAAACTTTATACTTGTAAATTCGGCTCAGGGTTTTTTATGAACACCCACGAAAAACGGCACTGGGATTCGTTCAAACCGCCGCCCTTCCGCGGCACGAGGTAGGCATGTGCCGCGGAAGCGCCGTGGTTTGTCGTCTTCTCTGCATCGTTTTTCGTGCAGTGTCTGTCTGTGTTGATTTTGGGATTTTTAGGATATATTATATATGCCCAGATTTTCCAGAACTAAAATTTACTTTTGGGGGCCTATAAATCCGTATTTTTTCGGAACTTCACTGCACTTTAACTACATCGGTTATATCTGTAATGCTTGCATGTATTGAACGTCGGCTAATCGCTATAAGACGATTAGTCAGGGTTATACATGATCTGTGATTGTTATTGGTTTGTGGATATGAATGGATTGGATTGTCGCGGGTGAATGGCCGGGATGGATGTGAGATGAGCGTTGTTTTTCTTTCATTCATTTGTAACATGTAAATTGATGTAATAATATTATTTGTATGGACGCAAAACCGGGTCGGGGTTGTAGCCGTCATTGTATAATTCTTTTTACTGTTTTTGCTCCTAGGATAGACCCATGGAGGGGTGCACAAACTACCGGGTATCTCGAAGTGCCGAGTGGCCTACTCACGGTGGTGAGGGAGGTTGCTTCGCTTCGGGTGCTTGGCGGGTAGTTTGCCGCACCCGTAGGGGTCTTGGGTGGGGTATTGGCTATTCACCGCGACCGTGTAATCCGCTTTTCGTTGCAGGCTCGAACGCATTGCGGATTCCTAGTATATCCAATGTATTCATCTGTGATCTGTAATGTCTATCATTGCTATATATTTATATATAATAACTATTTAGGCGTTGCTTATGTTTTACAGCCGCGCTAGCCCAGCCCCCGCTCTGTCGTTAGTTAAGTAACCTAACGGGTGATGACGGGGCCCCGTGGCGAATGCGAATGGCATAAGCGTACGTCATATTTTGGTTGTTTTCTGCAATGGTAGGATTAATTGATGGGACGCATTAAAAGAACTAATGCAAGAAATAAACCAAGTAAAAGTCGATTGGAACACTTTGAAAACCACTCGGTTCTTTTCAAAACTAAACTTTTAAACGCGGAGCTTGAACCACTCCTTTTAAAAGCTATCTCGTTCCATCGATTATATCAAGTTCACTACGTTCACAGTTTCGCCAAAACCATTCGTAGCCCTCCGTTATTCCACATGAATGGTCAAAAGTATTCAAGCTGTGTATTTTGGCCAAAGTCAAGGCATAGTGATTGGTAGCGTTTGGGCATTCATGTGCAGCATAGATAGATGCGTTGATTTGGGACAGTCGTACTGCCATTTTGGCCAAAGTCAAGGGTAGGTACGGGTGGGTCCAAATTAACCAGGAGAATGACGGGTAGAACTTGACATGTGACTTATGATATTTTGGCCAAAGTCAAGGTTATAAGAGCATGGGGCAAAAATCCACATCGGGAGTTTCATAAGTACTGAAACTTGCTAGATTTGCATACCATTTGGAGTGTGGTGATTCTGGTAGGATTCCTTCAGTTTCGTCACGCGATGATATTTGGATCCCGATCCTACTGTGAGTATATGCTACTCTTCGGGAAAACTCTCACTTAACGATCAATGCTATAAACCTAGTAGGTGCCTAGAAAGGTGTTAGCGGGGCTACGCCCACAGGGAAAAGAGGTTATTTAATTAAGGAACTTCGCGAAAGCGTTGGAAAACCTCCCTCGAAGTACCGACACTGGCCTGGCTGAACGGTTAAGCAAGTATTGTACGGTGAGAATGATCCCGGCTAATCCTTTTCTTTATGGTTTGAGAAGGGATTCGAGAAACAGTGGGAGCCATCCAGTTTAGACAAACTAAAAACCACTCTAAACTTGCAAGAGCATCATGCTAAAGTGTTTCTTTTCTCTCTCCTAATTGCAGCGACCATTCAACATGACCGGACTTAAGTTACTGTTAGATAAAAATATATTGACAGGGCCAAACTACAAAGATTGGCTCAGGAATGTCAAGATGGCGATCACTTATGACAAGCTGGGGTATATACTTACCACCAAAGCTCCCCCTGTCCCAGGTCCCACCTCCAGCGTCGCGGATGTAGAAATCCGTAAGACATGGGAGATAGATTGCGCGAGGGCCAGATGCCTCGTACTAGCCTCGATGGACAACGAACATCAGAGGAGGCACGAGAATATGGACCTAGAGTCCATATTTCTCCATACAAAAGAACTGTATGGAGAGCAGTCTCGTATCGCTAGATACGAAGTGTCGAAGAAGCTTTTTTCGGCAAGGTTGGCCGTCGGATCAACTGTAGCGGACCACGTGCTTAAGATGATCGGCTACATAGAGGAGCTCGCGGACCTTGGGACCACGTTGGAGAATGAACTCTATACCGATTTGATTCTCCAGTCCCTTCCTTCCACTTACGCCCAGTTCATTCTTAACTTCAACATGCAAGGAAAGGAGGTTGAACTTGCCGAACTTCTGAACATGTTGAGGACTGCTGAGGGCACCCTACAGAAGGGTAGGGAGACATCCACTTTGTTTGTAGGAGGATTTTCCTCTTCTAGGTCCAGGGCGAAAGCCAAGGGCAAGAAGAAGAAAGCCCCCGCCAAACCAAGAGGCGGTGTCGGTAAAGTGGATACGAAGGGAAAGGGTAAAGCAACAAAAGTAGCGGGGAAGATGGTGGGGAAGGAAGAATGCTTCTATTGTCACAAAAGTGGTCACTGGAAACAGGATTGCAAGGCTTGGAAAGCCAGAACACAGGATTTGAAGCGAGTTGCAGCTTCAGCTTCAGGTGTGTATGTTATTGAAAACTGTCTATCAATAAACTCTACATCCTGGGTATTGGATACCGGATCAGGATCTCATATCTGTAATTCTTTGCAGGCGTTGAGAAAGCGTAGAGTTTTGAAGGCAGGTGACATGACCCTCAGAGTTGCGAACGGTGCAAGCATGGATGCTGAGGCCGTGGGGGACTATCACCTGGGATTATCTGATGGACACTTTTTGGTTTTGCGTAGTTGTTATTATGTACCAAATGCAACCTGTAATATCATATCTGTATCTTTATTATCTAAAGAAGGTTATGAATTTGCATTTGTAAGTAATGTAGTGAACATTCACCTTAATCAAGTTTTGATTGGGTCAGGTACATTAAACAACGGTATTTACGTTTTAAACCAACCACAAGTTTTCAATATCCAGAATACACACAAAAGAAAGTCTCCAGAAATTAATAAAACTTTCTTATGGCACTGTAGACTGGGTCACATCAATGAGAGAAGATTGACTAAGTTACATACTGAAGGATATTTGGATCCGTTCGAATATCAATCGTATGCAACTTGTCAATCCTGTCTCAAAGGAAAGATGACAAAGGCTCCGTTTTCTGGACACGGAGAAAGAGCGAGCGAGCTCTTGGGACTCGTACACAGTGACGTGTGCGGTCCAATGTCTACACATGCGCGAAGCGGTTTTTCTTACTTCATTACCTTTACGGATGACTTTTCAAGGTACGGTTATGTCTTCTTAATGAAACATAAATCCGAGGCTTTTGAAAAATTCCAGGAATATAAGAATGAAGTAGAAAAACAAACCGGCAAAAGTATCAAGATCCTAAGATCGGATCGAGGAGGAGAATACTTAAGTGCCGAATTCCTGAACTACTTAAAAGAGAATGGAATTCTCTCTCAGCTTACTCCTCCATACACTCCGCAACATAATGGTGTATCGGAGAGACGGAACCGGACCCTATTGGATATGGTACGGTCCATGATGAGTAACGCTGAGTTACCGCGATCGTTCTGGGGATATGCGCTAGAATCAGCAGCATACCTTTTGAACCGAGTTCCAACTAAGACTGTGCCTACTACACCATATGAAATGTGGTGTGGGAAGAGACCCCATCTTAATCACATTAAGACATGGGGATGTCCAGCTTTTGTAAAAAAGCAGCATGCGGACAAGATCGAGGCACGCTCAGTACAGTGCAAGTTTGTGGGATATCCGAAGAACTCCAAGGGATATTACTTCTATTGCGAAGAGGAACAAAAAGTCCTTGTTTCTCGCCATGCCCACTTTCTAGAACATCAGTTCATAGAAAAAGAATTAAGTGGGAGCGCGATAGAACTGGAAGAAATTCCAGAACCGCAAGCTATTACTGAAAGCTTAGTAGAACCAGAGGGTTCAAAAGATCAAGACATTCCTACGCCGCTCCGCAGGAGTAGTAGGCAGTCTCATCCGCCCGAGAGATACTACGGTTTTCTCATTGACGGGGATAGATAGGACTGCATCCTAGATTGTGATGAGCCTACTAGCTTCCAGCAAGCCATTCAGAGCGTCGACTCGGTAAAATGGCTGGATGCAATGCGGACCGAGATGGAGTCCATGTACACCAACAAAGTATGGACATTGGACATTGCTCCAGACGGGGTAAAACCCGTAGGATGCAAGTGGATCTTCAAAAGGAAGATTGGTGTAGATGGACAGGTTGAGACCTATAAAGCTAGACTGGTAGCAAAGGGTTTTCGTCAGCGACCTGGTTTGGACTATGACGAAACCTTTTCTCCAGTAGCTATGCTGAAATCCATTCGGATCCTTCTTGCCATCGCTGCTTTCCACGATTATGAGATTTGGCAGATGGACGTAAAGACAGCTTTTCTAAATGGTCATTTAGAGGAGTGTGTCTATATGGACCAGCCAGAGGGTTTCATTCAGGGTGGGAGCAGCGGAAAGGTGTGCAAGTTGCTCAAGTCCATTTATGGACTCAAGCAGGCATCGCGGAGTTGGAACATCTGCTTTGATGAGACGGTCAAAGAATTTGGCTTTATCAAAAATCCAGATGAACCATGCATCTATTATAGATTTGTAGCGAGAACTGTAGTATTCCTCGTTTTATACGTGGATGACATTCTCTTAACAGGAAATGACATTCCTATGCTACAATCTGTCAAGGGGTTCTTGTCACACAGGTTCTCCATGAAAGACCTGGGTGATGCCTCATACATTCTGGGTATCCGGATCTACCGTGACAGATCCAAGAGGATATTAGGACTCTCACAGTCCAGGTACATCGACACCATACTGAAGAGATTCAGTATGGAAGATTCCAAGCGCGGTAATCTACCGGCTTGTCACGGGATCACCCTCTCCAAAGAGATGTCTCCCAAGACTGATTTGGAGAGGGATCGCATGTCTATTATACCCTACGCTTCTGCGGTAGGCTCTATAATGTATGCGATGTTGTGTACCAGACCGGATGTGGCTTATGCACTGAGTGTGGTAAGCAGGTATCAGTCAAACCCTGGGGAGAAACATTGGATAGCAGTAAAGAACATTCTCAAGTACCTGAGAAGGACTAAGGAGATGTTCTTGGTGTATGGCGGAAAAGACCTGCAGATTGAGGCCTTTGCTGACTCCAGCTTCCAGAGTGACAAGGATGATTCCAAGTCCATGTCGAGTTTTGTCTTTACCCTCAATGGAGGGGCGGTGTGTTGGAAGAGCTCCAAACAGGAAACCGTTGCTGACTTGACTATAGAAGCGGAATACATCGCTGCATCTGATGCCGCAAAAGAAGCTGTCTGGATGAGGAAGTTCTTGAAAGAACTTCAGGTGGTTCCGTCCATTGTTGACCCAATACCTCTGTATTGCGACAACAACGGGGCTATAGCTTTAGCGAAGGAACCCAGGTCCCATCAGAAATCCAGACACATCTTAAGGCGGTATCACCTGATCAGGGAGATTGTGGATCGCCAGGAGATCGAGGTCCGGAGAGTTGCATCAGAGGATAACACAGCAGATCCATTCACCAAGGCCTTGCCCCAGACTCAGTTCGAGCGGCTGATCGAGATGATAGGTCTTCGATACGCCAGTACATGGCCTTAGTGCAAGTGGGAGATTGTTAGTGTATATGCCCTAGAGGCCATTACTGTATCATACTAGTTTGTATATTACTTAATGGAAGCTTGGGATATTCACAGTTGTATATACAATCTTGCTCGAAATGGTAGTATGCTACTTGGTTTGTCTCTGCTTTAATATGTGCATGTGTTTCTTTTAGCATATTGCTGGTATACATATTAGTAGAGCCCTTAGGATCTTTGCTTGATTACCAGCGTTGTGATGGCGCTCGCACTCGTGGGAGCTGGGTAATCTATAAGCACATCCTTATACAGGTCCCTGGTCGTTGGATTATCGAGACAGGGCATCGATACTCCGGAGTAGACTAGCGTATGCGCTTCTCATCCCAGTTAGGGAGACGGTCTGTCCCACAGCCGTTAGTACGTCGTACTTGAGATAGTATGCGGGTGCTCGTTAGGTTACGAGTACACTGGACAGGACTCGTCGGGAACTGTTGGTTGGTAATATACCTATCGTCAGTTATCAGTTCCCAGGTGACATGAGTACAGCTTAGTCCGCTGACTTGACACTGTCACTTCGCCTCGAGTGTGTTCCCACTGCACTTTGATTACTACCCTACCACGGCTCAGAGGAGTCGTGCAAATAGGTAGTTTTTGGGTGCAGTCCCGAAGCACTTGGAGGCAGTGACGGTTAGACAGGATTCGTCTCTCCCGGTATTGGGGGTTGACATTGCGCTGTGTCCAGGAGAGCCATTACACGAGTAGTCCCTGGCCAGGGCAAGCGAGATATACTGGTAGGTTTCCAGTGTTATCTCAGGGTGTTCTGGGCTACACTCCGACACGACTTGTACCGCTATTAGGGGACTGACGTTCACCGCCCCCCTAGGCCCGCCATGCGATGTATCAGACGAACAGACCGGACTGTACGGAGATTGCCATATACAGGCTCAGTAGGAGTGCAGATGGGGTTCACCTCGTCAGTCTTCTTATCGACATCTACCTGGGGACCGTTACGTACAGCTAGTGCCGCTTGCGGTCTGTGGTTAAACCCACTGCCAGCGTAGTGTCGAGTCTTTAGAGTCCCACACAGAGAGCTATTCGCCTTTAGGCAAAATGAGTAGAGGTCGCATGGTTTTGCGACAGGGTTCGTTCGCATCCGCGCACTTGTGCACGTTTGCTGTCCGGACAGTTTATACTAGCGGGCTTTGGTTTAAGCCGGATCATAGTATATGATTTGAGATTGGTTTTTCTCATTGTGTTCGTGTTCCTCGGATCACGAATGCGGGTGCGTATGCACAGTTGCTTGAGATTGAGGGAGAGGACCTTGTTTAGGGTTAATGACTATTGTCATTTTATTAACCCTATTGTTTTTGTGTGTATTATTGTTAATTAATAATTAGCTTAATTATTGTGCATGGTTGTTGTTGTTGACATTTTGACTTCATTGACTTGTTGACCATGTTGACAAGTTTGACCATGATCATTTCATTTGGAAGATGCTCTTTGATCCTTGCAATTTGCATTAAAAGTGAAATGATAATGGTCACCTCTTGATTAAACCATGACAATTTTCTTGCTAATTAATTAATTAAAATAACACACACATATTAGTGAGAATGGCTCACTAATAATTCATTCTATTATATCCTTTCTCTCTCTTGCTCATCCTCTCCCTCAAGCTCTCTCCCTCTCATGTGTTGAGAAACAAAAAAGCTTGAGAAAAACCTTCACTTGATCTTCTCTACTCACTTCTAGGGTTCAAGTCTTAGCATTTCTTGCACTCTAGTTACTCCTAGCTTGGAGTTGAAGCTAAAGGTCGAGGCTTTCGGGTGGATCGTTCTTTGACGGGAGAAGACAAGCAAGGTGACATCTTTCTACCATTCCGGCGAGCAAGGAGAGAAGGAGTTCGAGCTCAAGGTATAACCTTTCTACAACTTAACTAGTTGTTAGTTTTCTTTAGCTAGTTTTAGTTTAGTAAAGATCCTCACAAGCAAGGTCCATGTTGCCTAAGTCATTAAAAATCCAATTTTTATTATGTTTTCCGCCTCCCCGTAAGCACCGGGGTGGGCAACGTGGACTTACAGGATATCCTGCTAGTACTTCCTCCAAGTGTCGGGAAGCAAAAGCGATAACTCTATAATGTCACCTCAGTACACAATCGAGCTCCACTCGTGAAATCTTATAGTTAAACAACAAGTCGCCCGAACCAGAAAGCAAGGAAAGAACTGATGCAGTTGTTAACCGAATATCCAACTACTGGGAAACTCCGCATGCATGCCTCAGTCCAAAGAAAAGAACCTCCTTTCAGGTCAGTCCAGTCAACGGTGCAACAGTACACTAGCAATCCTGCACGAAACGGCGGTAAAAACCTGCTATGCCCAAAATCAACAGACCTCAGTCTGTACACCAGTCTGGGCCAAAGCTGTACGGTCTCGATCTCCCTCGGAACCATACGAAACCATATCCCGTAACTACAAGACCTAGGAGTCAACACAAACAAGCCTGAAGAAACACTCCGAGAATCTAGCAAACAACTGGGGCTCTCCGCATGTTTGCAAAAACAAATCCTCGAGTGTTACTCCTGTTCCTCAAGACACATTAGAATAGACCAGAATGTCATCAATGATGCAACAATAAACTAGTCGAGGAACAGCCTGAAGAAATCTGGTTCATTATATCTACGAATGCTGCTAGGGCATTGGTGAGTCCAACGACACCAGCAACACACATAAAGCCGGAGAACGCACAAAAGCAGTCTTCGGAATGACATCACTCCGAACCCGCAGCGATGATGACCTGATCCCCAAACAAACTTAGAAAATGTCTCACACTCTGGAGCTGATCGAAGAAATCGTCAAAGCGAGGTAAATGATACCTAACCGCACCGTAAGCCGGTTCAACTGACGATCCATCAATACACAACCTCAAACTGCCGTCTTTCTCCTTGACGAAGAGAAATAGGAGCTCCTCAATGCGAAACACTCAGACGCACTAGCCCCCCAACCAAACAACTCTGCAGCTGATCCTTAAGCTCCCTAAGCTTCGCCGGCATATCTGGAACAACATCGGAAAACTCTCGCATGAAAGGAAATTGGTCCAACAAACCCATTGCGGCTACGGTATCACGAATGAACGCCAAGAATCCACGACATCTCCTCAAAAGCCGACTAGCAAAAAAGGATGAATTCAAGATGTGAGAGGCAGTACCACTGTCCCTCAGCACAACTAGAACTGGCTTGCCGGGAAAACAAACCTGACTGTTTTCTCGCGGTAGTCTACATACGCCAAGCACGTAGATAACCAGTCCGTGCCCAGGAGAACGTCAAATCCAACATCTCTAGAAGGATCAAATGACGGATGAATCTCCTAACCGATTGGCATACGACTGAAATACGTGTCGCGCAACAAAAGAATCGCTGGCAGAAGTTAACACAACAAACGGCTGATCTAGCTAACAAGAATCCCCTCATCCCAAACCTCTGCTACTCCCGCAACGGTCACAAAAGCTGTCTCGACGACTAAGCCTCTGTCTCTGAGCTGATACCCCGGTACGAGTCCTCCACAGTTTTGAAACTCCCGAAGTCTCTGGAATACGTGTCTCATCAACTAGGGCCGCATCCACTGGTGCTATGTAAGTGATGGAAAGTTGTGTGCTGATCGCAAGGAACAACTGGGTAACATGGGTGACAACCTCCTGTCGCTGCGCTCGAATAGCCTCAACCAATGAACTCATCGTCTGGCGCAAGTCCTGCATCTCTGCCACAAACCTAACGATACTATCAGTCGAAGGCAGATCCATCTGCTCCTATGAAACGAGCGTGCCATCCTGGTCAGTCATCGCTCTCCCCGAGCCAATACTGACCTCGGCCCTCGCTGCACCTCTCTGAGTCCCCATAGTCGTCGGCGAAAAAGGCTATAATAGAGATAGGATTCGATATGAACACAGAAATCGAATCACAAGGATATGTATCATCAAGGAAGGAATTTCAAGCAATTTGTACTTAGGTCACTTTAGGCGGAGTACTGCATCGTGAGTATGCTGCAGACATACACACACTACGTTACTCTGCTTAAGCTACCTACTCCATCATACCAAGGTCATCCTACACTCCGAAAGATAAAACCTACCGCTCTGACATCAACTTTGTCACGACCCGAAATTGGCACGTGACGGCCCTAATACTACGCAACGTCTACAGGCGTAACGTAGTAAAAGAAAGCCAAAACCCAGCAATCTAAACCATCAAAAGTAATAAGAAAGTGATAATAGTATTTTCAAAAGCTTTGAAATCACAAGTCAAATTCTTTAAAGTCTCACTTTTATCCCTTAAAATTTTGGCTGCACCTCCTTTGTAAAACAAGCCCCCAAAATGGGCACAACATGAATATAAAGTAAAGCATCCCAAACGGGAGCAAAATCCACCCCCAACGGCGGAAAACAAACACCACAACAGATATACGACGCCGTAGCGAAGAAAGAGACGATATAAATAAAACCGCATAAAAACTTCCAAGTCACAAAATAATATACAATATCGTCCTCACACCAAGTCTCTAAGTCATACATAATACTGGTAAATGGAGAGTACAGGGATACACCGAATATACAATACAACATCGGATAACCACAAAACCCACCTGGGCAAAACTGCACACTGTCAGGCGAAGTGGTATCCGCAGCAAAGGATGATACGATGGATGAAAATAGCCTGCCTCTGACTATCCTGAGGAACACCTGCAAACACTGTGGCACAACGGGGGTGAGTTCCCAACTCATGAATAGTAAATAACATATGCAGGTAATCGCGAGTATGCACGTACAGCGCGAATCTAATATAAGCATTTAATATCAATGAATAGTCATATGTAATACAATAATCATGAAAGGTATACTAACAGGTACAACTACACATGAAGCTGTAATAATATGACAATCTGTATGCAGCATCATGTAAGGTACTACAACTGTACTACTAATACATGAAGAAATGATATGAATAAAGGTATGTAAATGCAACAGTCATGGAAGGTACGCTAACAGGTACACTAATGCATGAAGCAGTGCATAAACAGTAAATGTGGAGTATGGAATACAACATGTCATTTCCATGGAAATCCTAACCTCGTGGTAGGACCAAAATCCAACAAGACAATCCAAATCCCAATTCCTCAATCAGCCCCCAAATTGGCTCTCATATCATAAAAGTCTCACAAATCCTGAATGTACACTATCAAGTATATCTCGAATATCCCGAATGTATAACATCAAGTAGATCTCACATATCCCGTATGTACAATATCAAGTATATCTCACATATCCCGAATGTACAACATCAAGTAGATCTCACATATCCCGTATGTATAATATCAAGTATATCTCACATATCTCGAATGTAAAACATCAAGTAGATCTCACATATCCCGTATGTATAATATCAAGTATATCTCAGATATCTCGAATGTACAACATCAAGTAGATCTCACATATCCCGTTTGTACAATATCAAGTATATCTCACATATCTCGAATGTACAACATCAAATAGATCTCACATATCCCGTATGTACAATATCAAATGAATTCTCAAATGTCCTAAATCCAATGTCAATGAGCCCTTTACATTCTAGGTATATTCGCATGAATAAAAACGATGATGTATATAATTAAGGTCAATACACATATATTAGCGTCCCATTCCACTAATATTAGTGTAAGGGCATATATAACAGCGGTCTAATCCCCTGTTATATATACAAAGGAGTAAGAAGAAATATCATGAATCCAATGTGTCAAGTATCGACACAGAAATGGTGATCTATCAGGTGTTGTCTCCATGACTGCCCCCTGATAGGTACGTATCATACGCTATCCCGAAAGCTCGAGTGCCTAGCTCTGACCCTCGCCTCTCGACGTATCCATACGCACATGACTCCCGTCGGTATCCCCGTGATAACCACTAGGTTATTGGTAATGTTACCGGAAAGTATGGTTCCCCCACTAACTCATCTCCTCACTGAGATTCTTTCCCCGGGGTACCTCCGGGCCCTACCATGTACCTCACACGGATCCCTCCTTTCCTCGCGTGGGGTATATATATATCCGAACCCATAAATCTCATGGTGGCTGCTGAAATATCATATCAAGGGAAACCGGGTTTCTCAAATAATGCATAATTTCATGAAACTCCCACGGTCCACAAATCCAGAAAACATCATGAAAAATCCATATCTCAATGCGAAAATCCATGAATATAATATACGCATCATTAATCTGAAATGCGAGCATATACAGGAAAAAGCCGCAATTAATTGTAACAAGTTAATATAATATCATGTGGTTCCTAATCTCTCCAATTCTAAATGACATCAAGTAAAGATAAACATGTAGCTATAACCAGATATATGTGCAGCATAAAGGTATAGCAAGATATATGTGTCTACCTATAAGTAATGATGTAGTATACCCCCTGGGTATAAGTGAAGCATGAAATGCAAAGTACACTTGTAGCTATGTCCTTAGGTGTGTATGTACCTATCGCTAATGGTACGATACCCTATAGGTGTTAGTTATATGTATGCCCTAGAGGCCATTACTATACATGTGTTGTATATTGTAGTGGATGCTTGGACATATATAGGGAGGACTTTCTTGCTCGACATGATAGTATGCTATCTGGTTACCCTTTACCTTAACGTGTATACTGATTGTCTCTCTGTTACATGTTGGTAAAGCCCATAGGATGTGTACTTAACTACCTGGACTATGATGCGGATCATACTAGTGGGGACATGGTAGTCCATAAGTACATCCTTCAAGGTCCCTAGTCGTGGGTATATCGAGACGGGGCATCGATATACCAGAGTAGACTAGCGTATACCTTCTCGACCCATACAGATGGGCAATGGATGATCCCATATCCATTGATGTTTGACATCAGAGATGATATACGGGTGCTCAGTGGAGACTGGGTACACTGGACGGACTCGCCGAGAACTCCCAGATGGTATTATACCTTACGTCAGATGGCAGTTCTCTGGTGACACTGGTACAGGTTAGTCTGTAGACCCGAGTTCGTCACAGAGTCTTGTGTGATTCCCACTGTGCTTTGATTTCCACCTTACCACGTCCAAGAGGGCGTGCTAAGCGGTGGTTTTTTGGTACAGTCCCGAGTCACATGGAGGCAATGAGCGATAGGAGGGGTTTCGTCTCTCCCGGTATTGGGGGTTGATGTTGCGCTGTGCTCGATTGGCCATAACAGGGAAGTCCCTTGCCAGGGCTGATTTAGAGATTTACTGGTAAGTGTTACCCAGAGTTTCTCGACCCGTTATGCGCCTCATATCGGCACGACTTATCGGTTATTGGGGTCTGACGTTTACCACCCTTAGACTTGATATGCGACATATCAGACGAGGAGACCGGACTGTACGGTGGTGTCACTGTCAGGCTTTTTGCAGGAGTTGGAGCGGGCTTGCTTGCTGATCTTCTGATCGCTCAATACCCGGATAGCCGTTACGTCCAGCTAGTACCGCTGACGGCTTGTGGGTGTTTGATATGATCATCACCTATTGCCGGCGTATTGACGAGTCATTAGAGTCCTACATAGATGTTGTACTGGCTCAGGCAAAACGAGATAGGAGCGCATATGTGATATGTGCGGGACCGAGAATGATACGAGTATGTGATACCGTATTCTATTCTCGCGATGATTGTATCGATTGGTTGTATGCGATATAACCTAGTTATCGAATCAAGGATTGATTCGATAAGTCGATACATTGGATATTAGTCGGGTATATGCGATATGACCGGATCGTTAAATCAAGTGTTGATTTAATGATTTAATGTATAATTATATATTTGATATATTACTTTACATTAACTAGTATTGGTTCACTTAAGATTGATTTTCTCACTTGATGTGCACAAGTTATATATGTGATATATTTTTGTGCACAAGATTGTATCATGTTTGATGATCCATGCAAACTTGGGTGTGAATGATTTAAACCATAGTTTAGGTTAATGGTTAAGGTTTTATTTATTTATTTATTTAATTAATTTTGGAAAAACTAAATGGTGGCTTTTTGTTTCTTTGCTAGAAGCTTCATGAAGCATGCTAGCATCTTTGAGAAAGTCTTGCCATTTTGTTTTATCCTTAACCTAACCATCAACCAAAACCCTAGTTTATTCTCTACAAGTGTTAACTCACCCATGGTTGCAATATGATAAACATCACTTGATAATTCATTTATGATTATTCATTCTTATTCTCTTTTCTTCTTCTTCTTCTTCTTGAAGAAAAAGAGATAGCTTGCTAGAAAATTTCAAGTGAAGATTTAGAGTGAGAAATCAAAATCTAAAGAGTACCCACTTCCTATCTCACCATCCTCTACTAGACTAGCACTTTAGTTTAGGGTGTTTGCTTCACTAATTCTATGGTTAGTGAGGTAGAAGCTTGAGTCCGTATTCCCTCGACGTAGATCATCTTCGGCACCGAAGACTTCAAGCGATCCCGTTGCAATTTCCTCATGGAGACATCCGAGAGTCCGGGAGTTGGTTGATCGCAGCGAAGGGATGTCGTCATGGAGCTATGGAAGTGGAGGACCGGATCTACAAAGGTTGTAGTTCCTTTCCTTTGGTGTAAATGTGATTTACTTGCTTTTGATTCGCCTAATATCTAGTTAACGATCTTGCTTAGGGTTGTTAAGCACCTAAAAATTTTAATCCGGCATGGTCGATGCCATGTAGAGCCTCCTTAGTGTGCCTAGTAACCCTACAGTGGTATCAGAGCCTAGCTAGAGCTTTAGGCGATGTGTAGACGATGTTAGAAACCCGATCGAACCCCGAAACCATAATCGATACCCCTTTCTGTTCATTTTCTGAAATTGTGGATTTTTCCAGATTAAAAATATCCAAAAAAATCAGCAGGCTTTTCTAAGAGTTACTGTGCAACACGTGCCCATAACTCGACATATGCGCCGTGGAACCGCGGCCCCACCATGGTATTTGCGGCGGTTCCGCGGCCAATGTGTTGAATCAGGGCACGTGGTTTGCACAGTAATTTCTCTCTGTTAGTGCTGTGTTTTCTGGGAATTTTTAATATTTACTCAAGAGTTGAGTTTTCTGGTTTGTATTGGGGACTCGGTGTTTCGATCGGGATGTTTAACTTCGTCTATAGGTTTTTCCGGATTATTTTAGAATATGTTAAAAAAGTTCGACCGGATATAAATACCCACTTTTTCCCCTGTCGGAAAATTTCCAAGTGTTGGATCTTTCCGTAGTTTAAGAACATTCGAAGTAGTGCAAGTAACACGATGGACCCTTTAGAAGACAACAAACCTTAACTTGATTATGTGACCGTCTTGAACTGCCCTTTGAACCTTAGGGTTTGGGGCAGTACGGCGTGCCACATGTGAGGCGTTGGCTTGACCCTTCTACGGCTGGACCGTTGGTACTGTGGCATGAAATGGATGTTTTTAGACTTATTTCATGTGTTGAGCTGTTTCGGGAAAACTTGGGTGTTTGATTGTTCGATCGGAAAGTTTAACATTTTCTATTTATCTGGAATGTGATACAATATTTGGAATTCACAAGTAGTTATGAGATAACTATTATGAATGTTATAAACATAGCACTTTGGTCTCATTTGATCGGTTGCCATGGAATTTTGATGTGATCAAAAGTCCGTCGCAATCACGTAGCGTACGCGGATACTCGCCGGTAAACTTAATAGACAGCCACGCCCCATAGCCCCGACCAAGTGACTGTAGGAGAATCCCGTAGCCAAAAGCATCCGTTCGGGTGCTCGCAGCAGCGGTGTTCCGCCTTAGTGCACTTCGTCGACGGCGTCCGGGGGTGCGGCCGTCTACTAAAGTTTGCGACGAGCATTCGATCTTATATGAGGAATCTTGTTGAATTGCCCGACTAGATATTGAAAAGTGTTTTCGATATAGAGACTAAAATGCGGGGTTTATAACTGTTAGGCATGCGATGTCTAAGGAGGTTGCGGATTCCAATTGTTGTAGTTTTACACTTTCTTTTCTGTGACCGTAAGTGTAATATGTGATATCGCCGGTTTCGTTGCTATATGTCAACGACAATTGGGATGCGCATATTTACTTACGTTGATGACATGTGATGTTATGTGTTGCTGGATATGTTATATTGGATCGTCGCGTTTTGAATAGCCGGGGGTTTTATGTGAGATGAGAGTTTTTATTTTCATTCATGTAAAATTTATTGTATGTAATATTCTTTTATTGGGGCACTTTCGGGATGAGGTTGATGTCACCATTTGTATATTATTTACTTTTCCGCACTAGGATAGACCCAAGGAGGAGGGCACAAGTAACCGGGTTCTAGAGTCCAGTGGGAGACCAACTCGAGGAGTCGAGTCTGAGTCTCCTAACTCTAGAATTGGTAGGGTTGCTTGCCGCTCTCGTAGGGGTCTAGGGGTGTGGGTTTGGCTATTCATCGCGACCGTGGAATCCGTGTTTTATACTGGCTCGTATTAAAAACACGGACGTCCTAGTATATCCAATGTTTCATATGTTTCTTCTGCTGCGATATCTGTGATGTGATCATTTGATGTTCTGTGATAAATACTGTATATAGTATATATGATATATTATATAGACGTTACTTATGTTTTGCACTCGCGCTAGCCCTGCCCCGCTCTGTCGTTAGTTACCTAACCTAACGGTGCACGAGGGAAAATCGAGGCGAATCCAGATGGCATAAGTGTACGTCGTATTTATCTGTGATGTTTAGGTGATTTAAATGATGGGAATTCATTAATATGATTAATGAAAGAAAAAGAAACCTAAAAGATGTTGTGGAATCGAATTTTCAAAAATAGGTAGCTACAGTTCTTGCTTTGCATCGCGGTGTTCCTTGTAGAACATCCTGCACCTTATTCGATAAGGAAAGGGCCGAGATCCCTTCACCGGGAGTGACCCCTTTAGCAATAACTGGCAGATACTACAACCCTCGGTTTGTCTTTTGATTGCTCCTATAGTTCTTGCTTTGCACAGCGGTATATATGATATATCCTGCACCTTATTCGATAAGGAAATGGCCGACAATCCCTTCACCGGGAGTGACCCCTTTAGCAAAACTAGAAAAGCCTAAAAAACACTCCATTTCAAAATCATTTGATTCTGCAACGATATCAAGTTCATTACGCAATAGGTTTTCAGAAAAACCTGTCGTAGCCCTCTGTCATTTCAGATAAGTCCTACTTAGTATTCGTGCTATGTTTGTTGACCTCCGTCAAGGCGTAGTGTGCGGTAGCTAACTAGTATTTATCTGCTTATGCATATGATGCAGATTGGATTAGTGTAGTCGTACGACCTTGTTGACCTCCGTCAAGGGTCGTGCGGGTGGGTTTGATTCAATCAGGAAATGACGGGTTGAACTTGACTAGTAGCCTATGGTTTGTTGACCTCCGTCATGGTCATAGGATGCTAGGGGCAAAATTATCGGGAATTTCATGTGTTGAAATTTGCAATGAGATTGCATACCTTCTATGAGATAGTTGGATCCCGATACCCACTGCGAGTAATTGTTACTCCTGGGAGAGTTTTACACATTACAATTAGCCGATCAAGTAGGTGTCTAGAAAGGTGTCAACGGGGTTACGCCTCTGGGAAAACGAGATTTACTTTAATTAGGTCCGTGCGAAAGCACGGGGAACCTCCCTCAAAGTACCGACACTGGCCTGACTGAAAGATTGGCGAACTTGTATATGTAATTAATCCCGGCTAGTCTTTCCTTTTAGGGTTTGAAGGAAGATTTGATAAAAACAGTGGGAGCCATCCTGATTAGATAAAAAAATAACCAATCTGATCTTGCAAGAGCGCACGCAGAGTGTTTTCTTCTCTCTCTCTCTCCAGGTAGAGACCATGTCACGTCTTAATCAAGATAATAATACGGATATATTGACCGAACCCGCTTGTTATACTGAGCTGGGGAACGTTGGTCCCGCTCCAACTTATAACTGTTATAAGACAGAGTAGGTGATTGGGGAATACCAGATTTCCCGTACCGCCCAAACGAAGAAAGTGCATGCTGATGCATCATCTTTGGGTGTGTTCATTATAAAGAACTGTTTCTCAATGTCCTTTACTTCCTGGGTATATGATACTGTATCAGGATCCCACATATGTTATATATTACATGGGCTACAGAAAGGTAGAGAACTGAGAACGGGTGATAAGTTTCATGAGGCAGAAAACGGTGCAAGTGTTGCAGCCAAGTCTGTTGGTCACTGTCACCCTGTATTACCAGAATACATTGATTCTGAACAAATGTTATTAGATACCGAACCTGATATACAAAATCATGTCAGTCTCTTTATTTAGATAAAGAAGGATATAATTTTGTATTGTTGGATAATGTTTTGAACATTTCCTAAATCAAGAGTTGATCGGTTCAGGCACGTTATCTAAAAGCATTGACGTTCTAAATCAAACTACAGTTCTTAGTATACAGAACACACACAAGAGGAAGAGTTCAGAAATGAACAAATCCTTCTTGAGGTATTGTAGACTAGGTCATATCAATGCGACCCGACTAGCTCAAGTTACATTAAGATGCATATTTAAATCAGTTTAAATTTACATCTTGTGAAACTTTCCAGTCATGTCACAGAGATAAGATGACCATAGCTCCGTTTACTGGAAACAGAGAAAGAGTTAGTGAACTCTTGGGATGATACATGTTGATGTATGAAAGGTCCCCTATCTACACATGCCAAGATCGGTTCTTTTTACTTCATTACATTTTCTGAAAATCTCTCAAGATTCAGACATATGTTCCTGTTGAAACACAAGTCCGAACCTTTTGAGATATGCACAGAATATAAGTTAGAAGTAAAGAACCAAAAACGGGTATAAGCATTATATCCTTTGATGTGATCGAGGAGGAGAATACTTGAGCACGGAATTCGTGGATTATTCTAAAGGAGAATGAGATTCTCTCTCAGCATTACTCCTCCGTATACACCACAGCACCTCGGTGTATCGGGGCGGAGCAATAACACCCTATTTGATATGGTGTGCTCTATGATGAGTACTACTGAGTTACCTAGTTCCTTTTAGGAGTTATGCACTTGTGAAGATGCATACCTATTGAATAGGGTTCAAATCAAATCTGTTGCGTACCACTTCATATGTGATATGGTAAGGGAAGAGCCCATCTCTTAAGCCAGTTAAGATTTGGGGTTGTCCGGCCTATGTCTAAAAGCATAATCCGGACAAGCTCGAGGCAAAGACAGATCTATGGAAGTTTGTTGGATATCCAAGTATACGCAAGGGAATATCTTCTACCTAACCGAGGAACAAAAATGTTTTGTTTCTCAACGTGCCACCTTTGTGAAAGGAAATTTCTTGAGAAGAAATTAGTGGACATGTTGTAGAACTGGAAACAGTTCCAGCTATACAAACTGCAGCTGATGATTTGGCAGAACCAAAGGATTCAATAGCAACCAACGAACCTCAGCCTCTCCGCCGATCTAGTAGGGTTCCTCACCCACCTGAGAGATACTTTGGTTTCTCTATGATAGTGGGAGAGAGGATTGCATCATGAGATGATGACCCAACTAGTTTCGAGCTGGCCATCAGGAGTAAGACTCCGTAAGAATGGCTGGATGCTTATCGATCTGAGATGGAATCCTTATACACCAACAAAGTATGGACTTTGGTTGCTTTGTCTGAAGGGTTAGATCCCCATCAGGAGCAAGTATATCTTGAGAAGATTACTTGGTGTGCATGGAAAAGTTGAGACTTTCAAAGATAGACTTGTTAAAGGTTTGCATCATTGACCAGATATGGATTATGATGAAACTTTTTCTAAGTACCTATGCTTAAGTCCATCCAGATCCTACTTGCCACGGCTACATACCATGACTACGATATCTGGCGGTTGGGTGTCATGACTACTTTTCTAAATAAAGATTTAGAAGAGAGAGTCTATAAGTACACAGTCAGAGGGCTTCGTAGACAGTGGGAGCAGCGGAAACGTGTGCAAGATGTTTTATGTGATAAAGCAGGCATCACGGAGTTAGAACATCTATTTTGATGTGTTAGTAAAAGAGTTTGACTTCATCAAAATGGTAGATGAACCTTGTATATACAAAAAGGTAGTAGAGAGTATGGTGGTGATCCTCGTAGAGTACGTGGATAACATACTCTAGATGGGGAAGGAGTTTCCTATGCTACGCTCAGTCAATCTCTGCTTATCACAATGACTCTCCATATAGGATCAAAATGATACCTACTAAATCCTGGGTTTTGGATCTATAGGATAGAACTAATTGGATGTTAGGATTCTCAGTAGTTGTAGTGAGATGGTATCAATCGATCCTGGGGAAAATCACTGGAAGTGTTCCAGAGTGATAAGAACAACTGAATGTCAGTCACAGGTATTGTATTTACCCTCAGTAAAGGGACGGTATGTTGGAAGAGTTCCAAACTAGATACCGTGGCAAACTAGACGATAAAGGCTGGATACATCGCTACTTAAGATACTACCAAAGAGGCAGTCTGGATGTATATTAGTTCATGAGATGAACTGTGTTCCCTCCATTGTGTGACAATGGAGTTGTGGCTTTTGCCGAGGAACGCCCGTCCCATCAGTGATACAGACATATTCTAAGGCAAGTGTCACCTGATCATGGAGATGGTTGATCTCCAGGGGATCGAGGATAGGAGAGTAGATACAGAGGACAACACGGCGGATCCACTCACAAAGGCTTTTTCCCAAAGAGAGACTATGAAGGGATGGTTGAGTATGAGATACTACAACCACTGTTATCAGATAGCCCTAGTGCAAGTGGGAGATTGTTAGTTATATGTATGCCCTAGAGGCCATTACTATACATGTATTGTATATTGTAGTGGATGCTTGGACATATATAGGGAGGACTTTCTTGCTCGACATGATAGTATGCTATCTGGTTACTCTTTACCTTAACGTGTATACTGATTGTCTCTCTGTTACATGTTGGTAAAGCCCTTAGGATATGTACTTAACTACCTGGACTATGATGCAGATCATACTAGTGGGGACATGGTAGTCCATAAGTACATCCTTCAAGGTCCCTAGTCGTGGGTATATCGAGACAGGGCATCGATATACCAGAGTAGACTAGCGTATACCTTCTCGACCCATACAGATGGGCAATGGATGATCCCATATCCATTGATGTTTGACATCAGAGATGATATACGGGTGCTCAGTGGAGACTGGGTACACTGGACGGACTCGCCGAGAACTCCCAGATGGTATTATACCTTACGTCAGATGGCAGTTCTCTGGTGACACTGGTACAGGTTAGTCTGTAGACCCGAGTTCGTCATAGAGTCTTGTGTGATTCCCACTGTGCTTTGATTTCCACCTTACCACGTCCAAGAGGGCGTGCAAAATGGTGGTTTTTGGGTACAGTCCCGAGTCACATGGAGGCAATGAGCGATAGGAGGGGTTTCGTCTCTTCCAGTATTGGGGGTTGATGTTGCGCTGTGCTCGATTGGCCATAACAGGGAAGTTCCTGGCCAGGGCTGGTTTAGAGATTTACTGGTAAGTGTTACCCGTAGTTTCTCGACCCGTTATGCGCCTCATATCGGCACGACTTATCGGTTATTGCGGTCTGACATTTACCACCCCTAGACTTGATATGCGACATATCAGACGAGGAGACCGGACTGTACGGTAGTGTCACTGTCAGGCTTTTTGCAGGAGTTGGAGCGGGCTTGCTTGATGATCTTCTGATCGCTCAATACCCGGGTAGCCGTTACGTCCAGCTAGTACCGCTGACGGCTTGTGGGTGTTTGATATGATCATCACCTACTGCCGGCGTATTGACGAGTCTTTAGAGTCCTACATAGAGGTTGTACTGGCTCAGGCAAAACGAGATAGGAGCGCATATGTGATATGTGCGGGACCTAGAATGATACGAGTATGTGATACCGTATTCTATTCTCGCGATGATTGTATCGATTGGTTGTATGCGATATAACCTAGTTATCGAATCAAGGATTGATTCGATAAGTCGATACATTGGATATTAGTCGGTTATATGCGATATGACCGGATCGTTAAATCAAGTGTTGATTTAATGATTTAATGTATAATTATATATTTGATATATTACTTTACAGTAACTAGTATTGGTTCACTTAAGATTGATTTTCTCACTTGATGTGCACAAGTTATATATGTGATATATTTTTGTGCACAAGATTGTATCATATTTGATGATACATGCAAACTTGGGTGTGTATGCTTTAAACCATAGTTTAGGTTAATGGTTAAGGTTTTATTTATTTATTTATTTATTTAATTTTGGAAAAACTAAATGGTGGCTTCTTTGTTTCTTTGCTAGAAGCTTCATGAAGCATGCTAGCATCTTTGAAAAAGTCTTGCCATTTTGTTTTATCCTTAACCTAACCAGTAACCAAAACCCTAGTTTATTCTCTACAAGTGTTAACTCACCCATGGTTGCAATATGATAAACATCACTTGATAATTCATTTATGATTATTCATTCTTATTCTCTTTTCTTCTTCTTCTTCTTCTTGAAGAAAAAGAGATAGCTTGCTAGAAAATTTTAAGTGAAGATTTAGAGTGAGAAATCAAAATCTAAAGAGTACCCATTTCCTATCTCACCATCCTCTACTAGACTAGCACTTTAGTTTAGGGTGTTTACTTCACTAATTCTATGGTTAGTGAGGTAGAAGCTTGAGTCCGTATTCCCTCGACGTAGATCATCTTCGGCACCGAAGACTTCAAGCGATCCCGTTGCAATTTCCTCATGGAGACATCCGAGAGTCCAGGAGTTGGTTGATCGCAGCGAAGGGACGTCGTCACGGAGCTATGGAAGTGGAGGACCGGATCTACAAAGGTTTTAGTCCTTTTCCTTTAGTGTAAATATGATTTACTTGCTTTTGATTCGCCTAATATCTAGTTAACGATCTTGCTTAGGGTTGTTAAGCACCTAAAATTTTTAATCCGGCATGGTCGATGCATTGTAGAGCCTCCTTAGTGTGCCTAGTAACCCTACAATAGGTATACAGGTAACTAGCATGTCAAAGCATATGTGTAAGCATATAGGTATACATGTATGTTATATGTCATATGCATTAAGAAATATGAATCAATGTCACAATGTCCCTAACCAGACAATATCATTCTATATGTGGGTTGTGCGTGACATGGCAATTATTGACGGTGTGTGTGGCATACAATCAGTGCTCGTGCAACATGAGCCGTCAATAATAGTGCAGTGTCCTAAGGATACTAGTCCAAGCACAATAATTTACTAAGCAGTATGGTAAATACGCAATTCTAAATATGACATAGAATATGCGACAAGTTAAGTCATTTCTAGCGCAGACGCATAACGCCATGCGGGCGATTCCCCTGTTAATGTTAAATCTACTCACCAACACTCCTGGCTAAGTAAAGCCAACCACCTGTTTTCCCCTTGTAGTTGTGTCCGTAGTCCCCGCCTGCGAACCTACCACATCAAAACAATAAAGCAAGCATATATTAATAATAGACTCAAAACACGCACACACTACATTTAACCTACACAACAACACAAAACATCCTCTTAAGTGTTCGTATTGTGGCTAACGTGCGTAGCGACACGACGAAAACAACTTAAGAGCAAAACCACACAAAGTGCACGATCCGTGTCGTATAACGTATCAGGCGAACACTAAACACTACAACCTACCTACGTGATCCCAGATTTCGTATACAGAGAAAACGCAACAACTGAACAAGACCAAACACACCCAAACCAAAGCATAGAGCTACCCTCAAAAACCCACACCCCAACTCACCTTAGGGGCCGAGGTCGCCGGAATTTCCCCTCCTGTCGCCGGCCGAGGTCCGAGCAGGTGGGTTCATGTCTCAGGTGGGGTCCTATGTGTTAGTTGTATGTATGACCTAAAGGCCAGTATTATACTGATGATGTATATTATATTGGATGCTTGGACATATATAGAGATGACTTTCTTGCTTGATATAATAGTATGCTATCTGGTTACACTTTATCTTAACATGTATACTTGTCTCTTTAAACTGTCTTATAGTTACATGTTGGTAAAGCCCTTAGGATGTGTACTTGACTACATGGACTATGATGCAGATCATACTAGTGGGGACATGGTAGTCCATAAGTACATCCTTCATGGTCCCTAGTCGTGGGTGTATCAAGACGGGGCATCGATATACCAGTGTAGACTAGCGTATACACTTCTCGACCCATGAGATGGGCGATGGATGATCCCATATCCATTGGTGTTTGACATCAGAGATGGTATACGGGTTCTCAGTGGAGACTGGGTACACTGGACGGACTCGCCGAGAACTCCCAGATGGTATTATACCTCACGTCAGATGGCAGTTCTCAGGTAACAGTTGTGCAGGTTTGTCTGTAGACCCGAGATCGTCATAGAGTCTAGTATGATTCCCACTGTGCTTTGATCTCCACCTTACCACGTCCATGAGGGCGTGCAAAACGGTGGTCTTTGGGTACAGTCCCGAGTCACATGGAGGCAATGAGCGATAGGAGGGGTTTTGTCTCTCCCGGTTTTGGGGGTTGATGTTGCGCTGTGCTCGATTGGCCGTAACAGGGAAGTCCCTGGCCAGGGCTGATCAGAGATTTGCTGGTAAGTGTTACCAGTAGTTTCTCGACCCGTTATGAGCCTCACATCGGCACGACTTATCGGTTATTGGGGTCTGACGTTTACCACCCCTAGACTTGATATGCGACATATCAGACGAACAGACCGGACTGTACGTTAAGTGTTACTGGTTGGATTCACAGGAGTGTGAGCGGGCTGGCTTGTCGATCTTCTGATCGATCAATACCCGAATGGCCGTTACGTTTAGCAGACCGCTTGCGGCTTGTGGGTGCTTGATATGATCATCATCTGCTACCGGCGTATTGACGAGTCTTTAGAGTCCTACACAGAGGTTTCCTGGCTCAAGCGAAACGAAATAGGAGCGCATATGAGATATGTGCGGGACCGAGAATAATGCGTGTATGTGATATCGCATTTCATTCTCGCGATGAATGTTTCGATTGGTTGTATGCGATATGACCTAGTTATCGAATCATTGATTCGATAAATCGATACATTGGATACTAGTCGGTTATGTGCGACATGACCGGATCATTGAATCAAATGTTGATTTAATGATTTAATGTATAATTATATATTTGATATATTACTTTGCATTAACTAGTATTGGTTCACTTTATATGGATTTTCTCACTTGATGTGCAAGAAGTATATGTGATATACTTTTGTGCACATATTTGTATCATGTTTGATGATACTTGATCATTTAGTTAAGTGTATAGAAGTAAACCATGGTTAAGTGATCATTAGGGTTTTGCTTTTTCATTTATTTATTTGTTTATTTATTTGGAAAAGATTTGGATAAGAATGGTGGCTATGTTTGTTTCTAGTTGAAGCTTCATGAAGCTTTGACTTCTTAACCATTCTTATCTTCATGCTTAACCCTAACCCATCCTAGTAACCATGGTCTATTCTCTACACTTAACCTTAGTTAGGATATGATAAGTATTGATTTCTTTTCTATTATTGAAATAACTTATCATATTCTTTCTTCTTCTTCATCATCTTCTTCTTCAAGAAAGCTTGATGCCATCAATGGCAACTTGAGTTCTAAAGTGAGAAATCCAATTCTAAAGTGAACTCACCTCCTATTTCTTCACCCTCTACCTCTTGCCAAGTTGTTTTGGGTGTTTTCTTCACAAGTTTCACAAATTTGTGAAGTCGGAGCTTGAACTTGTGATGCCTCGACGTAGATCATCTTCGGCACGAAGTCGACGACCTAGTCCGCCCAATTCTCCGATGAAGCCGACGTTTGAGTTCGGGATTCGAGATGGACAGCGAGAGGACACCTACGTGGAGCTTAGGAAGTGGAGAAACGGATCTACAAAGGTTGTAGCCTCTCTCCTTTAGTTAAGATGTTAACTAGATTTGTTTTTCGCCTAAACTTCTAGTCAACAATCCGTGTTAGGTTTTCTCGGCACCCTAAAAATTTGAAATTGGCATGGTTGATGCCTTGTGAGACCTCTTGAAAGTGCCTAGGAACCCTACAGTGGTATCAGAGCCTAGCTAGAGCCTTAGGCGAAGTCTAGACTATGTTTGAAACCCGATCGAATCGAAACCCTAATTGCCAAAATGCTCTCTGGAAATTTTCTGAAAATTTGGATTTTTGTCAATTAAAAATATGCAGAAAAATAAGCAGGGTGTTATTTGAATTACTGTGAAATACGAGGACCTGAATCGATTATTCCACCGTGGAACCGCGGCACATGCTAGACATGTGCGGCGGTTCCGCGGCCGTACTGTCCTCTTGTCTGATTATTTCTGCACAGTAACTCATATAATTTAATGCTATATTTTCTAGGTATTTTTATTGTGACTCTACAGATGAGTATTCTGGGGTTGTATTGGGAATCATTGATTCGATCGGATTATTAAACTTCGTCTATATATTTTTCCGGATAATTTTTTGAATATGTTAAAAAGTTCGACCGGATATAAATACCCAACTTTTCCCCTGCCGGAAAATATCCAAGTGTTGGATTTTTGTGTGGTTTAAGGACGTTTTGAGTAGTGCAAGTAACGCGATGGTCCCTCTAGAAGACAACAAACCTTAACTCGATTATGTGACCGTCTTGAACTGCCCTTTGAACCTTCGGGTTTGGGGCAGTACGGTGTGCCACATGTGAGGCGTTGGCTTGACCCTTCTACGGCTGGACCGTTAGTACTGAGGCATGAAGTGAATGTCTTTGAACCTATTTCATGTGTTGAATGGTTTCGGGAAAACTTGGGTGTTCGAATGTTTGATCGGAAAGTTTAATATATTCTATTTATCCGGAATGGGATACAATAATTGGAATTCACAAACAGTTATGAGATAACTGAATGAATGTTATAAATCTAGCGGTTTAGTCTCACTTTATATTGAAAAGAGTTTTCGATAATGGGACTAAAATGCGGGGTTTATAAGTGTTAGGCATGCGATGTCTAAAGAGGTTGCGGATTCCAATTGTTGTAGTTTTACACTTGCTTTTCTGTGACCGTAAGTGTAATATGTGATATCGCCGGTTTCGTTGCTATATGTCAACGACAATTGGGATGCGCATATTTACTTACGTTGATGACATGTGATGTTATGTGTTGCTGGATATGTTATATTGGATTGTCGTGTTCGAATAGCCGGGGGTTTTTATGTGAGATGAGTGTTTTTCTTTTTCATTCATGTAAAAACTTGTATGTAATATTCTTTTATTTAGGGCACTTCCAGGTAGCGGAAGTCGTCGCCTTTTGTATATTATTTACTTTTCCGCATTAGGATAGACCCAAGGAGGGGAGCACAAGTAACCGGGTTCTGGGGTCCAGTGGGAGACCAACTCGAGGAGTCAAGTCCGGGTCTCCTAACCCTAGAATTGGCAGGGTTGCTTGCCGCTCTCGTAGGGGTCTAGGGGTGTGGGATTGGCTATTCATCACGACCGTGGAATCCGTGTTTTATACTGGCTCGTATTGAAAACACGGACGTCCTAGTATATCCAATGTTTCATATGTTTCTTCTGCTGCTTTATCTGTGATGTGATCATGTGATGTTCTGTGATAGATACAATATATAGTATATATGATATATTATATAGATGTTACTTATGTTTTGCACCCGCACTAGCCCTGCCCTGCTCTGTCGTTAGTTACCTAACCTAACGGTGCACGATGGGACATCCAGGCGAATACGGATGGCATAAGTGTACGTCGTATTTATCTGTGATGTTTAGGTGACTTAAATGCTAGGACTTCATTAATGTGATTAATGAAAGAAAAGAAACCTAAGATGTTGTAGAATCAAATTTCAAAATAAAAGGGTAGCTACAGTTCTTGCTTTGCACAGCGGTATATGTGATATATCCTGCACCTTATTCGATGAGGAAAGGACCGAGATCCCTTCACCGGGAGTGACTCCTTTAGCAGTAACTGGCAGATGCTACACACTCGGTTTGGTTTTGATTGCTTTTAAGAGTTTTTGCTTTGCACAGCGATATATATGATATATCCCGCACCTCATTCGACGAGGAAAGGACCGAGATCCCTTCACCGGGAGTGACTCCTTGAGCAAAACTAAAAAAGCCTCAAAATCACTCCATTTCAAAACTTCATTTGATTCTACAACGATATCAAGTTCATTACGCTCATGGTTTTCTGAAAACCTGCATAGCCCTCCGTCATTTCAGATAAGTACTACTTAGTATTCGTGCTACGGTAGTTTGGCATTCGTCAAGGCGTAGTGTACGGTAGCTAACTAGTATTTATCTGCTTATGCATATGATGCAGATTGGATTAGGGTATTCGTACGGCGTTGTTTGGCATTCGTCAAGGGTCGTGCGGGTGGGTTTAATTCAATCAAGAAATGTACGGGTTGAACTTGACTAGTGGACTATGGGTTGTTTGGCATTCGTCAAGGTCATAGAACACTAGGGGTAAAATATTATTGGGAATTTCAAGTGTTGAAATTTGCAATGAGATTGCATACCTTCTATAAGATAGTTGGATCCCGATACCCACTGCGAGTAAGAGTTACTCCTGGGAGAGTTTTGCACACTACAATTAGCCGATCAAGTAGGTGTCTAGAAAGGTGTCAACGGGGTTACGCCTCTGGGAAAACGAGGTTTACATTAATTAGGTTCGTGCGAAAGCACGGGGGACCTCCCTCAAAGTACCGACACTGGCCTGGCTGAAAGATTGGCGAACTTGTAGTGTGTAATTAATCCCGGCTAGTCTTTCCTTTTAGGGTTTGAAGGAAGATTTGATAAAAACCAGTGGGAGCCATCCTGATTAGATAAGATAATAACCAATCTGATCTTGCAGGAGCATACGCTAAAGTGTTTTCTTCTCTCTCTCTCCAGGTAGCGACCATTTCATGCCTTAATCAAGATAATAATATGGATGTATTGACCGAACCCGCATGTTATACTGTGCAGGGGAACGTTGAACCCGTTCTATCTTATAAGTGTTATAAGAATGAACATGAAACAGGTGAATATCTGGATTCTCACACCGCCCAAATGGAGAACATGCATGTTGATGCATCATCTTCGGGTGTGTTTGTCATTGAGAACTGTTTCTCAGTTCACCCTACGTCCTGGGTATTAGATACCGGATCAGGATCCCACATATGTAAGATGTTACATGGGCTGTGGAAAGGTAGAGAACTGGGAAAAGGTGATCATTCCGTTCAAGTTGGGAACGGTGCAAATGTTGCAGCCAAAGCAGTTGGCGAATATCACCTAGTATTACCAAGTGGTGATACAATGATCCTGAATGAGTGCTATTATATACCGAACATGATATGCAACATTATATCAGTTTCTTTATTGAGTAAAGAAGGATATAATTTTGTAGTACAGGATAATGTTATGAACATATTCCTAGATCAAAAGTTGATTGCATTAGGCTCGTTACATAATGGCATATTCATTCTAAATCAAAGTACAGTCCTCAATATACAAAACACACACAAGAGGAAAAGTTGAGAAATGAACGAATCCTACTTGTGGCATTGTAGACTTGGTCATATCAATGCGACACGACTGGCTAAGTTACATAAGGATGGTTATTTGAATCCGTTCGAATTATCATCTTATGATACTTGCCATTCATGTCTCAAAGGAAAAATGACCAAAGCTCCGTTTAGTGGACACGGAGAAAGAGTTACTGAACTCTTAGGACTGATACATAGTGATGTATGTGGTCCCATGTCTACCCTTTCCAGGAACGGTTCTTCCTACTTCATTACATTCACTGACGATCTCTCTAGATACGGGCATGTGTTCCTATTGAAACACAAGTCTGAAGCTTTTGAGAAATTCAGAGAATATAAGCACGAAGTAGAGAACCAAACGGGCAAAAGTATTAAGATCCTTCGATCTGATCGAGGAGGAGAATACTTGAGCAATGAGTTCCAAGATTATCTAAAAGAGAATGGGATTCTCTCTCAGCTTACTCCACCTTATACACCACAGCACAACGGTGTATCGGAACGAAGGAATCACACCCTATTAGATATGGTGCGTTCAATGATGAGTACAGCTGAGTTACCTATTTCCTTCTGGGGATATGCGCTTGAGTCAGCCATACACCTATTGAATATGGTTCCTACCAAATCAGTGCCTACCACTCCATATGAGATATGGAAAGGGAAGAGACCATCTCTTAAGTATGTTAAGATATGGGGTTGTCCAGCCTATGTCAAAAGACAAAATCCGGACAAACTCGAGGCAAGATCAGTCTTATGTAAGTTTGTAGGATATCCCAAAAATTCACAAGGGTATATCTTCTACCACCTCGAAGAACAAAAGGTGTTTGTTTCTCGACATGCCACTTTTCTAGAAAAAAGGTTTTCTTATGAAACAGATTAGTGGCATTGAGGTAGAACTGGAAGAGGTTCCAGCAACACAAACTATAACAGAAGACTTGGTAGAACCAGAGGATTCAGTAGTACCCAACGAACCCCAGCCTCTCCGCCGATCTAGCAGGGTTTCTCGTCCACCTGAGAGATACTACGGTTTTCTCATTGACGGTGGAAGCGAGGATTGCATCATGGAGGATGATGACCCAACTAGCTTCGAGCAGGCCATCACGAGTAGGGACTCAGTGAAATGGTTGGATGTTATGCGGTCCGAGATGGAATCCATGTACACCAACAAAGTATGGACTTTGGAAGTTGCTCCTGAAGGGGTAAAACCCATTGGGAGCAAGTGGATTTTCAAGAAAAAACTAGGTGTAGATGGGAAAGTGGAGACTTTCAAAGCTAGACTTGTTGCAAAAGGTTTTCGTCAAAGACCAGGTGTGGACTATGACGAAACCTTTTCTCCAGTGGCTATGCTTAAATCCATCCGAATCATGCTTGCCATTGCTGCCTTTCATGACTACGAAATCTGGCAAATGGATGTTAAGACCGCCTTTCTAAATGGTGATTTAGAAGAGTGCGTGTACATGACTCAGCCAGAGGGCTTCGTAGACAGTGGGAGCAGCGGGAAGGTGTGCAAGCTGCTTAAATCCATTTATGGGTTAAAGCAAGCATCGCGGAGTTGGAACATCTGCTTTGACGTCGTTATCAAAGAGTTTGATTTCGTCAAAAATCCAGATGAACCTTGTATCTATAAGAAGGTGGCAGAGAGTAAGGTTGTCTTCCTCATATTGTACGTGGACGACATACTCTTGATAGGAAATGATATTCCTATGCTGCAATCGGTCAAGCTCTTCTTAGCACAAAGATTCTCAATGAAAGATCTTGGTGATGCCTCCTGCATATTGGGAATTAGGATCTATAGAGATAGATCCAAACGGATTTTGGGATTGTCCCAATCCAGGTACATTGACACCATACTAAAGAGGTTTAGTATGGAAGAATCCAAGCATGGGAACTTGCCCACGATCTCTGGAGTCATTCTCTCCAAAGAAATGTCTCCCAAGACAGATTTGGAGAGAGCTCGCATGCAAGGGATACCCTATGCTTCGGCTGTAGGCTCTATCATGTATGCGATGCTATGTACCAGACCCGATGTAGCATACTCACTAAGTGTAGTGAGCAGGTATCAAGCTGATCCTGGAGAGAGTCACTGGACGGCTGTGAAGAGCATTCTCAAGTACTTGCGAAGGACTAAAGAGATGCTCTTGGTGTATGGTAACGGAGAACTCCAAGTGGAGTCCTTTACCGATTCGAGCTTCCAGAGTGATAAGGACGACTCTAAGTCGCAGTCGGGATTTGTCTTTACCCTTTACGGAGGAGCGGTTAGCTGGAAGAGTTCCAAGCAGGAAACCGTGGCAGACTCGACGATGGAGGCTGAATACATCGCTGCCAATGATGCTGCCAAAGAGGCTGTCTGGATCAAGAAGTTCATTACTGAACTTGGAGTGGTTCCATCCATTGAGCATCCAATACCTTTGTATTGCGATAACAATGGAGCGGTGGCTTTGGCCAAGGAACCCAGGTCCCATCAGCGATCCAGGCATATTCTGAGGTGGTATCACCTGATCCGGGAGATAGTTGATCGCCGGGAGATCGAGGTCAGGAGAGTTGACACGAAGAACAACACGGCGGATCCACTCACGAAGGCCATTCCCCAGATACAGTTTGAGAGACTCTTCGGGATGCTCGGTATGCGATACTACAGTAGCTGGCCCTAGTGCAAGTGGGAGATTGTTAGTTGTATGTATGCCCTAGAGGCCAGTATTGTACTGATGATGTATATTATATTGGATGCTTGGACATATATAGAGATGACTTTCTTGCTCGTTATGATAGTATGCTATCTGGTTACACTTTATCTTAACATGTATACTTGTCTCTTTAAACTGTCTTATAGTTACATGTTGGTAAAGCCCTTAGGATGTATACTTGACTACATGGACTATGATGCAGATCATACTAGTGGGGACATGGTAGTCCATAAGTACATCCTTCAAGGTCCCTAGTCGTGGGTGTATCGAGACGGGGTATCGATATACCAGTGTAGACTAGCGTATATGCTTCTCGACCCATGACATGGGCGATGGATGATCCCATATCCATTGGTGTTTGACATCAGAGATGGTATACGGGTGCTCAGTGGAGACTGGGTACACTGGACGGACTCGCCGAGAACTCCCAGATGGTATTATACCTCACGTCAGATGGCAGTTCTCAGGTGACACTTGTGCAGGTTAGTCTGTAGACCCGAGATCGTCATAGAGTCTTGTGTGATTCCCACTGTGCTTTGATCTCCACCTTACCACGTCCATGAGGGCGTGCAAAACGGTAGTATTTGGGTACAGTCCCGAGTCACATGAAGGCAATGAGCGATAGAAGGGGTTTCGTCTCTCCCGGTATTAGGGGTTGATGTTGCGCTGTGCTCGATTGGCCGTAACAGGGAAGTCCCTGGCCAGGGCTGATCAGAGATTTCCTGGTAAGTGTTACCAGTAGTTTCTCGACCCGTTATGAGCCTCACATCGGCATGACTTATCGGTTATTGGGGTCTGACGTTTACCACCCCTAGACTTAATATGCGACATATCAGACGAACAGACCGGACTGTACGTTAAGTGTTACTGGTTGGATTCACAGGAGTGTGAGCGGGCTGGCTCGTCGATCTTCTGATCGCTCAATACCCGGATGGCCGTTACGTTTAGCAGACCGCTTGCGGCTTGTGGGTGCTTGATATGATCATCATCTGCTACCGGCGTATTGACGAGTCTTTAGAGTCCTACACAGAGGTTTCCTCGCTCAAGCGAAACGAAATAGGAGCGCATATGAGATATGTGCGGGACCGAGAATAATGCGTGTATGTGATACCGCATTTCATTCTCACGATGAATGTTTCGATTGGTTGTATGCGATATGACCTAGTTATCGAATCATTGATTCGATAAATCGATACATTGGATACTAGTCGGTTATGTGCGACATGACCGGATCATTGAATCAAATGTTGATTTAATGATTTAATGTATAATTATATATTTGATATATTACTTTGCATTAACTAGTATTGGTTCACTTTATATGGATTTTCTCACTTGATGTGCAAGAAGTATATGTGATATACTTTTGTGCACATATTTGTATCATGTTTGATGATACTTGATCATTTAGTTAAGTGTATAGAAGTAAACCATGGTTAAGTGATCATTAGGGTTTTGCTTTTTCATTTATTTATTTGTTTATTTATTTGGAAAAGATTTGGATAAGAATGGTGGCTATGTTTGTTTCTAGTTGAAGCTTCATGAAGCTTTGACTTCTTAACCATTCTTATCTTCATGTTTAACCCTAACCCATCCTAGTAACCATGGTCTATTCTCTATAGTTAACCTTAGTTAGGATATGATAAGTATTGATTTCTTTTCTATTATTGAAATAACTTATCATATTCTTTTTTCTTCTTCATCATCTTCTTCTTCAAGAAAGCTTGATGCCATCAATGGCAACTTGAGTTCTAAAGTGAGAAATCCAATTCTAAAGTGAACCCGCCTCCTATTTCTTCACCCTCTACCTTTTGCCAAGTTGTTTTGGGTGTTTTCTTCACAAGTTTCACAAATTTGTGAAGTCGGAGCTTGAACTTGTGATGCCTCGACGTAGATCATCTTCGGCACGAAGCCGACGACCTAGTCCGCCCAATTCTCCGATGAAGCCGACGTTTGAGTTCGGGATTCGAGATGGAAAGCGAGAGGACACCTACGTGGAGCTTAGGAAGTGGAGAAACGGATCTACAAAGGTTGTAGCCTCTCTCCTTTAGTTAAGATGTTAACTAGATTAGTTTTTCGCCTAAACTTCTAGTCAACAATCTATGTTAGGTTTTCTCGGCACCCTAAAAATTTGAAATTGGCATGGTTGATGCCTTGTGAGACCTCTTGAGAGTGCCTAGGAACCCTACACTATGGTCACAGGTACTACAAAACTACATTGTTTGGTTTTCTGGAAAAATCTCGGGGTCACAGCAGGTCATAGATATCACAAATCGATACTAAAATACGATATTACGCACACATCCAAACTTTAAACACTTAAAACCGAATCTATAAGGCTATATAACTCAAAAACTATAGAAAGAAAAGATAGAGATCATTACCTAACCAAGAGAACTCAAAGATCCAAACTTCTCCAAGCTCCAAGGCATCCAAGAGACACAAGTGAAGAAAAATGTGATTTTTGTGATATATTTTATGATTTTGGGGATTTAATGAGCTTTGAATTGATGCAAATGGAGAAAGAAATGGTCAAGGGCAGTAGAGAGAGAGGGGGCTCGGCCAAGGAGGAGAGGGTGAGGAAGTGTGTAGAGTTTCCTAACAATTTCCTTGTATTTAATGCACATAAATGCATTCACACACACACTTGTACACATGCATGCACCTCCTTATCTATTTCTTTTCTTTTATTTAATCCAAGGTCAACACAAGGATCTAGATAAGAAGAGAAGGGTTTTTGGTTAACTCAAGCATAAAAGAAAGAAAAGATCACAAAAGAGAATTTCCCAAAATGTGAATACCGTATTAAAATAATATTAAAATTGAGAAAAATTAAAATTGGACCAAAACGTCCCATATAATCCCAAAGCTTGCGCACTAGCTTTATTTTAGCTAAACTAGGTGCTGACAAGTCTATATGGTCGTTTGATCACAGTCGGTTAAAAACAGAAAATACCGACAAATTTACCCTAAAACGGAAAAATTCAGATAACGATTTTCTAAAACGTTACACGATAAATCAAACGTGCAAATTCCTTCAACCGTTCTTTTAATCCCGTACCAATGTGAAATCAAAATACCAAAATTTAAGGTTGTAAACTCACTTAAGAGGTTGCAAGATCAAAGTAAAGTAAGGATTTCACAAGTTCAAAGTATGTAGAAAGCAAGACACATCAAATGAACAATGGGAACTTTTTATTGATTTTCAAGTAAGATACTGTAGGGTTACTAGGCACAGTCACAAGGGTCTATAAGGCATCAACCATGCCCGATTCAAATTTTAGACGTGTCGAACAACCCAAAGCGAGGATCTTTGCTAGATAATTAGGGTTAAACATGCAAGTAAACACCTTTACAACTAAGAGAGAGGGATTACAACCTTTGTAGTCCGCTCCTTCGCTTCATAAGCTCCGAGTGGTAGTCCCTTCGCCGCGATCCATGATCTCCCGGACTCAAGAGAAGCTCCACAACCCGAATGATCCATGCTTTCTTGAAGTCTTCCTTTTCAAAGATGATCTACCTTGAAGTTTCTTTAACTCAAGCTCTCACTCACTAAACAAATATTAATGAAGTGAACACCCTAATCTAATTGGCTAGAATAGATGAGGATGATGAAGTAGGATTTATGATCTCTTTAATTATCAAAATCTCACACTAATCCATCACAAAAGAAAAACCTAGAAAGCTTTTCAAGAGCTCAAGGAAGAAGAAGAAGAATGATCAATCCCATTGTGATGAATAATGATTTGTTATATCATTACAATTGCAACCATGGTCAAGTTAAGAAAGACTTAACCATTGTAGATATTTAACTAGGGTTAAAGGGTGTGGGTTGGGTTAGGAAAATATCTCCAAAACATCTACACATAATATCTTTGCAAGAAACAAAACAAAAGCTTCTAGAAGCTTCTAGAAAAGATTAACCCAAATCAAACCCTAACCATGTTTAATCTCCATTAATCATGTTGCATTTGTAAACATAACTTGTTACAATATTATATATCATATATACAATATATTTTTGCAACAAAAGAAAATAAGACAATTAACATTTATCGCATATATATCAATGTATTATCCGGTGAGAAAATGAATCAATAAAGCGAGCCAATATTAGATAATGTAATGTAATATATCATATATATAATTATACATTAAATTATCGAATCAACACTTGATCCGACAATCCGGCTATTTCTCAAATAACCGACTAATATAAACTGTATCATTTCATCGAATCAACACTTGATACGATGACCCGGCTATATCACATATACCCGGCCGATATCAAATATCGCGAGAATAGAATACGGTATCTCATATCGTATTATTCTCGGTCCCGCACATATCGCATATGTGCTCCTACTCCGTTTTGCCTGAGTCAAGAAACCTCTGTGTAGGACTCTAAAGAATCGTCAATACGCTGGCAGTAGGTGATGATCATATCAAACACCCACAAGCTGCAAGCGGTCAGCTAAACGTAACATCCACCCAGGTATTGAGCGATCAGAAGATCAACCAGCAAGCCTGTACATTCTCCTGTGAATCCAATCAGTAACACTACCGTACAGTCCGGTCTCTTCGTCTGATATGTCGCATATCTGGTCTAGGGGTGGTAAACGTCAGACCCCAGTAACCGATAAGTCGTGTCGATGTGAGGCTCATAACAGGTAGAGAACCTACTGATAACACTTACCAGTAGTACTCAGTATCCGCCCTGGCCAGGGACTTCCAGTTATAGCCAATCGAACACAGCACAACATCAACTCCCTATACCGGGAGAGACGAATCCCCTCCTATCGCTCATTGCCTCCATATGATTCGGGACTGTACCTAAAAGACACCGTTTTGCATGCCCTCTTGGATGTGGTAAGGTGGAAATCAAAGCACAGTTGGAATCACACAAGACTCTATGACGATCTCGGGTCTACAGACTAACCTGTACCAGTGTCACCGGAGAACTGCCATCTGACGTGAGGTATAATACCATCTGGGAGTTCTCGGCAAGTCCGTCCAGTGTACCCAGTCTCCACTGAGCACCCGTACACCATCTTTGATGTTAAACACCGATGGATATGGGATCATCCATCGCCCATCATATGGGTCAAGATGCATATACGCTAGTCTACACTGGTGTATCGATGCCCTGTCTCGATACACCCTCGACTAGGAACAATTATAGGATGTATGTTAGTGTATATGCCCTAGGGGACATTATTGTATCATACTTGTATGTATATTACTTAATGGAAGCTTGGGATATTCACAGTTGTATATACAGTCTAGCTAAAAATGGTAGTATGCTGCTTGGTTTGTGTCTACTTTAATATATGGATAGGTTTCTTGTAACGTATCACTTATACATATTAGTAGAGCCCATATGATCTTTTCTTGATTACTAGCGTTGTGATGGCAGTCACACTAGTGGGGGCTGGGTAGTCTATAACCAACATCCTATACTTGTCCCTAGTCGTAGGATTATCGAGACAGGGCATCGATATTCCGGAGTAGACTAAGTGTGTAAGCTTCTCATCCCAGTTGGGGAGATGGTCTGTCCCACAGCCATCAGTACATCATACTATAGATAGCATACAGGTGCTCGCTAGGTTACGGGTACACCGGACATGACTCGCAGGGGAACTGTTGGTTGGTATTATACCAATCGTCAGTTAACAGTTCCCAGGTGACATGAGTACATCATAGTCCGCAGACTTAACACTGCTACTTCGCCTCGAGTGTGTCCCACTGTTCTTAGATTGCTACCCTACCACGGCTCAATAGAGTCGTGCAAACAGGTAGCAGTTGGGTGCAGTCCCGAGCACTTGGAGGCAGTGGCGGTTAGATAGGATTCGTCTCTCCCGGTATTGGGAGTTGATATCGCGCTGTGTCAGAGAGCCATTACGCAAAGTCCCTGGCCAGGGCAAGAGAGATTTACTGGTAGGTTCCAGTAGTTTCTCAGGGTGTAATGGGCTACGCTCCGACATGACTTATACCGCTATTAGGGGACTGACGCTTGCCGTCCCTAGGCTCGATATGCGATAGTCATAGACGAACAGACCGGACTATACAGAGATTGTCACATCAGGCTCAGTAGGAGTTTGGATGGGTTTCCTCATCGGCCTTCTTATCGACATCTAGCTGGGGACCGTTACGTACAGCTAGTGCCACTTGCGGTCTGTGGTTAAACCCACTGCCAGCGTAGTGTCGAGTCTTTAGAGTCCCATACAGAGGGTTTCCCTGCTCCAGGCGAAACGATATAGAGGTCGTATGGTTTTACGACAAGGGTTCGGACGCATACGTGTTTAAACGCACGTACGACGTTCGAAAAGTTTTTACTAGTCGGCTTTGGTTTAAGCCAGATTCTAGTATCAGGTTATTGGATTTATACAGTCTAAAGTTTTTCCGTGTTTTCACGGATTGGAGGGGCATTCTCGTAATTTTCCGGGAAGCTTCTAGAAGCAGGGTGACTTGGGGGGTAAGGTGTCATTAGCATTAAATGATATTGTGACTCATTATGTGTGATTCATCATGTCATTAATGCATTATTAAATGCTTAATGACTCACATAGTGAATCACTCATAATACATTTATGTAGCATGACGAATAATCTCATTTTATTCATTTATTCATTATGCTTCATATATCAAGTGAGAAACAATATCATATTTCATTCTTATATCAGGTTATTGGATTCATTATGATTCACCTTCTCTCTCCTGAAGCTCTCTCATTCTTGAAACCCTAACCCTAACCTCTCATGTGTTGAGATCAAGGGTTAGCTAGACTAATACATCCATAAGCTCACTCTATATCCCTTAGGTAGCTTAGATCAGCACTTTGAGCAACCTAGTTATCTCAAGCTAGAGATCAAGCTTGGCGTAGGAGCTCTCGGGTGGATCGTCTTTGACTCGAGGAGACCGTTGAGGTGCCGATGTTACAAGGAGCCTACGAGGAGTGAAGGACAGCGATGAAGACCCGAAGGACAAGTAACGTGAGGTATAACTTCGAATCCGAGTAGTTAAACCTCTCGTAGTTTTCTAGTAACGGTTTAGATACGATTCATGCGCTCAAGTCCGTGTTATGAAGCTTTGATAATCGTTTTTCATATATTCCGCTTCCCAGCAAGTTCGTGGGGTGCGTGACATGGACTTACAGTGATATCAGAGACAACTAAACCATTACTAGCTTGTTAGCAACTGATTAGAACTTCGATCGTCAGAAAACGCGAAAACGAAACACTGGATACCCTAAGTTTCTGTTGATTTTAAAAGTGTCGAAAAAATTATTTGATATGCCTTAAAATTCACAGCAGGGAAATATAAGAATACTGGAAAAATACGAGATCCTAACTCGGCAAGACAGCCGCGGATCCGCGGCAAGATGGTGCTTTTGGCCGTGGATCCGCGGCGGAGTCAACTCCGAGTTGACTCGGATTTTCACAGAAATTCATATTTTTTGGTTTTTGGTTTTCCTGTATATTCTGTTTCTGCCCAGGTTACTTCAGTGCTAGTTTGCTTTTGGGGTAGACACGGAATATGGTAATCGATCGATGTTCTAAGATATTTGCTAATTGGGTTTTTATCTGTAACGTTTAATGTGTTCGTAAACCTCCCCTAACTGCTAGTATGTCGGTTGGGAGGAGTTGCACATTTCTGTAATGTTTACTGTTTGTGTATATGGACTTGATTGGAGTGTTGTGATGATTAGCCGAGGTTTGAGATGGGTTTAATATTCATTCATTCGATGTAAATGTAATATGATGTAATATTCTTTTGCGGGGCGCATCCAGGTTGCGATTGTAGCCACCGTTGTATTATTTCTTTTACTGTTTTTTTGCTCCTAGGATAGACCCAAGGTGGGGTGCACAAACTACCGGGTACTTTGAAGTGTTTAGTGGCCTACTCACTTTGTGAGGGAGACCGCTTCACTTCGGGTACTTGGCGGGTAGTTTGCCGTACCCGTAGGGGTCCAGGGTGGGGTAATGGCTATTCATCACAACTGTGTAATCCGTCTTTTATTGCAGGCTCAAAGAAAATGCGGATTGTGTAAGTCTACGGTAGCGCCCCGGCCGTCTACAGACGCCAAATGCGGAACAAAAACTTTTTAACTGGCGCTATCGTATACTTTAACCCGGATCTTCCATTATTGCTAAACTAACAAACTGTAAAGAGAGTAGAAAGGTTATACCGAACGATCCGAGTCCTTCGTTCTTTAACCATCATCCCACGCTCCGTTGCGGCTTCTCCGATCTCATCGTCCTCCGATCTCCTCGTCGAGGTGGCACCACGTCAACGATTCTTTAAACGGGCTCCCGCCTCTGACTCAAGGCAACTCGGTCGTTAAGTTTGCTAAAAGAGACGACCAAGATTGATGTAGAGAATGAGTAGAATACTTTGTCTCGTTCCGTCCAAAGCTATGGACGAACGGTTAATGAAGTTGCCATGGGAATCGGGTGATGGAATGAAATGAGCTGTGAAATTCCATACACCCCAAAATCTATCATAATCTTTTTACCAAATGAAACATCAAGTGAGAGTGAGTGAGAGAGGCGGAAGGGGCCGGCCATATATAGCAATGGGGGGTGAGTGTAGGAGAGGGGAGGTAACCTTAAGAGAAAATATCTAGTGTGAACACAAACAAATATCTAGTGTGAACACAAATAAATATATAGTGTGAACACACAGTGTGAACACAAAGAAAGCAACCAATGAAACAATAACACCTCACCGCTTCTAGAACCTTCTAGAATCATCCACACTCTTCCAAAGAAAAGATAAATCCGTCTTTAACCGAATGTTAAAAGACGGCTGATAGAAAACTGGAAACTGGCAACTTCCAAAAGTGATCCCGAAACGAATTTCAGGATAACCCCATAACTATATAAATATACCCGCATTTTTATTACGACCGAATACAAATGCAACTGAGACAAAGATATTATATCTACTCAATATAATGCTCGGATCCGACTTAAACCAAAGCCGACCAGTATCATCTGCCCGAAAAATAATACGTGCGTAAACGCACGTGCATTTTCCGAACCCTGCCATAAAACCATACGGCATCTACAACGTTTCGCCTGAACTTGGGAAACTGTCTGTGGGGGACTCTAATGACTCGTCAGTACCTTGGCAGTGGATTTAACCACAAACCGTCAGCGGCACTAGCTATACGTAACGGCTGCCCATGGACTGACCTCAAGGGAGGCCGATGAGCGAACTCACCCGGAAACCCTACTGAGCCTAACAGTGACAATGTATATACAGTCCGGTCCGTTCGTCTATGAGTATCGCATATCTGCCTAGGGGCTAGTAACGTCAGACCCCCAATAGCAGTATAAGTCGTGTCGGAGTATAGCCCAATAACACCCTGAGATACTACTAGAGTACCTACCAGTAAATCTCCTGCCACGGCCGTGGGCTTTGTGTAATGGCTCTCCTAGACACAGCACGATCTCGCCCCCAATACCGGGAGAGACGAATCCCCTGCCGATCCGCTCACGTGCCTCCATGTGGCTCGGGACTGTACCCAAAAACTACCTGTTTGCACGACTCCTTTGAGCCGTGGTAGGGTAGAAATCAAAGCACAGTGGGAACTCACACGAGACAAATGATGACCTCAGGTCGATGAACCAACTTCTACACATGTCACCAGGGAACCGCTATCTGACGATATGTATAATACCAACTAGCAGATTCCCGGCGAGTCCTGTCCGGTGTACTCATAACCCAATGAGCACCTGTATACATCTTAGGTGATCCAACTGACATCAGTGGCTTATGAGACCGGCCACCGCCCCTCGTCGGGGTCTCGACTGTATACACTAGTCTACTCCGGAGTATCGATGCCCTTTCTCGAAACTCCCACGACTAGGGACCACAATTAAGGATATGCGTATAAACTACCCAACTCTCACGTATATGATCGACATCATACTGTTGGTAGTAAAGCAAGATCCTAAGGGCTCTATCAAAGTGTAACATGTAATCAGTCACCTGAACATGTACACGACTGATAAAGGCAAACTAGATAGCATACTATCATCTCGAGTAAGACTGTCCTACCGGTATAGGTCCTCCGCAATCATTGCAATCACGTACCTGCGATCCAATAATTGACTCTGAGGGCACTATCTCCAACAATCTCCCACTTGCACTTAAGGCTAATTATTGCGATGTTGACTACTCACAGCCCGTGTGAAACCGAACATCCAACTCCTCTACTAATCAGTTTCACAAAACCCGTTTGTAAAACTATTGTGTTCGAGAAATAGCCTCAGTGAGTGGATCCGCCTAGATGTTTCTTTCTATATCTCTCTAAATCTCAAGTTCGCGGAGAAAGCCATCTCCCGAATCGAGTAATACCTGTCTTAGAATATGTCTGGATATCTGATGGGACCTAGTTCATAAATGAACTCCAAATCCAAACTTCTTAGACTGTATCGATCACTGGACCTAATCAGTATCCGGCACCATGCCACCCACAGTATCCTCTTGGACCACCTGTCCATAATACTTCCCCCTTCGTCAGAGGGAAAACTATAACTCTGACAATCACTCTGTCAACCATGTCACCTTTGAAGCCTGGAATGATAACCGTCTCCCGAAAGAGGCTGTCGTCATCAAATCCGTAGAACATGTACTTATGTTCTAAAACTGCTTCCTTATGTTTCTCCATGATTGGATTAATACAAACTTATTGCATCTAGTGCAAAAACAACATCTGGTGTGGTACTTGACATCTCATGATTGACTCGGTTGCCTAAGCAAGTGATCTGCCAATCATGCACATCCTTCTCCCCTTTAGTCTGTAAGACACCTTTAGAGAGGGTGACTCCATCACCTGCAGGTACACCACCATGCCAGGAGTCATCTATTCTAAAAACCATTAGAATACTGTCAAAGTACCCACATTTGGAAACTACCCAAATCCAGATCTAAAACCATAGATCTTGAAACCATAATGTCTGATATTATATCAATATCCTGTCTGGAGAAACAACTGTGTGACGACCACAGTATAACCGATCGTAGTAAAAGAATTTTACTTCCTATTCTGTGTATGTCATCCAAATACCATGACATCACACCCTACTACCTTCTTAACAGATCCATCCCCTATTCTGATTGAAGTCAAACCCATGACTGTCAGATCTATCTCCGCTATAACTGCTCAAGTCTATAAATAGACATAAGCTACTTGCCCACTAAACTTCCGCTGCTCCCACTGACTACGACAACCCTCCTACCGGGTCCCATAGCCTGGAACATCAGTAGTGTCAAGTCTGGGTAGATAAGAACCTCCCTGTCACCGTCCTTGAGTCTACCGGAGTACCTTTCGGGTGTCTGAGGTTACCCACCATATCTGCGGAGTGGCTAATGGAATGTCAAACATGATTGAATATATAGATCCTATTAAATTTTCCGTAATCGTTCGCGGTTCTGGAATCACTTCCAGTTCTACCATACTCCCATTACTGTTTTTTGAAAAAGATCCATTTTACTAAAACTGTGGCGAGTCAAGAACAAAATCACTATTAATCTTCCAAATGGTAGAATATCAACCCTCGTCATAGCCAGGGTCAACCCACAAACAACCATTATAAAAACGTGCCCTGAGTTATCCAGAGTCTGGTTTTAAGCATAAGCTGGACAACTCCTCGTACCTTAATATCTTTTAAGGTATGAACCATTCTATATCCAATATAGAAAATTTGGCACTTATTTAATTGGAACCAGATTCAAATCATGCAACTGTCTCCAGTGCATATCAACTTAATGTAAAGAGGCTAATCAGCATTACTCAACTTAGGAATCCATCCAATTATGAGTAACCTAAAAGAGAAACAAGTTTCTTAAAACCATTACTATCATCTGAATACCAATCACAAGAATCTACATCTTCGATCTCTTTGAAAAATCCCGATACTTGTGACACCTGGTTCTCTACTTTATTCTTATACCTACAACTTCTCAAAACTTAGACCTTGTATTTCTACGAAACACTTGTCTAAATACTAGAGAAGTCATAAGTAAACAGAACAGAGTACGAGGACCTACCCCTTTGTCGTGATGGACACTGGACAACATACAATACTTTGTATAAGTCCGCTGAGTTAAGCAACTCATAACCTGTGCGTCGTAGGTTGAAAACTGTACCCTGGCGATTTCCTCAAATATCACCAATTACAACGAATTCCGATATAATGAGGATAATCACCTAATTCTCAATAACTTACTCCCTCTCATCATCTGTAAAACCATACAGATATGAGAATGAAACCTGGTAAATACATACCCTTGGAGTAAGTATCTAATCGGGAAAACAGTTTTCCTTTAACAATGCACTGAAACATGAAAATGTTTCGTAGGGGTATCCTGGTATTCCTAGCAATGCCTCTTCCATAATCCAATTCATGACTTTAACCGTATATTTTATTGCCATCTCTCCAAATCCCTTTATTTGTCTTTAGTCATTACCTTCTGTACACCATCGTTAGGCTAAATGGTTTTCTTCCTTCCCTACCGTTCGGCACCAGCCTATGGTTTGGAAGAAGACTATCCAGTAAGCATAATAGGTGTACCCTCCTAAACCAAGGAGTACTCGCATCTTGAGAGAAGGTGATGATAAAAGACATCTGAATAATACCTTATTCTTTTAAAGGTGAAATAGGAGTGGCGATGAAGTACGCGGTTTGGTCGTGAATGATAACAGTCGCAATTTACTTTGCCCTCTTTCTAATCCCTTTATTTTGTCTTTAGTTATTTCCTTCTGTACACCCTACTTAGGCTAATTGGTTTTCTTCATTCCCTACCTTTCGGCACCTGCCTATGGTTTGGAATAAGACTTTCTAATAAGCGTAATAGGTGTACTCTCCTAAACCAAGGAGCCCTCGCAACCTGAGAGAAGGTGATAATAAAAGACAACTGAATAAACCGACTCTATTTCTCCTGAACCTGGATCCATCCTCGAAGAAGTCCCTTCGAGTTCGTATATAACCATACGATGGATCTATCCAATGGAAGTGGATGTCCGTAGTAATACAGGGTGTTCTGAGAAATACAAAGGGCAAAAGAAGGAGTAGCAATGACTTATGCAACTCAGACAATCCAAAAGCCAGTATTTTAAGAAGGCTCGGTCAACTTGGTCACTGAGTCATAGTCTAGGGTCGGTCAAAGGTCGCTGCCAAAGAGAGAGAGAAAAGAAACACTCTGCGTGCACTCTAACCTAGATCAGAATGGTTATCACTTTATCTAATCCGGAAACCTCCCACTGTCCTGTCAAATTCTCCTCCAAACCTAAAAGAAGAATCAATCGGGATCACCCGAAGAGTAAACCAACTCATAAGTAGGAATCGGGATCCAACTCTCATCGCATGATAACGTGATGGAATGCATCCACGTTACTCATACTCCAGAAGGTATGCGCATACTTGGCAAGTTTCAGTTTCTTTAGAAACTCCCGATATGATTTTTGCCCCATGCTCTTATAACCTTGGCGTTAGGTCAAAATGTCATAAGTCACATGCCAAGTTCTACCCGTCACTATCTTGTTAATTTGAACCCACCCGCACATACCCTTGGCGTTAGGTCAAAATGGCAGAACGACTGTCCCAAACCAACTCATCTATCTATGCAACAATTGAATACCCAGCAGCTACCAAACACTATGCCTTGGCGTTAGGTCAAAATACATAGCTTGAATACTACTGAATACCCAAAAGAAGTGACGGAGGGCTACGGCTGTTTTTTGGCGAAAAACCTTTAACGTAGTGAACTTGATATCGCTGAAGGAACCAGATAGCTTTTTAAAATATAGTGGCGAAAACCTTTTGCTAAAGAGGTCACTCCCGGTGAAGGGATCTCGGCTCTTTCCTCGTGGAATGAGGTGCAGGATATTCCACTGAATACCGCGATGCAAAGCAACTTGTAATCGACTATAGTGAAGTTATTACCCTGACGCAAACTTCTGCCCAAGGGGTCAGTCCCGGTGAAGGGATATCGGCCCTTGCCCCGTCGAATGAGGTGCAGGATATTCCACTGAATACCGCTATGCAAAACAAAAGGAAACGTCTTTGCAATAACACCTTTTTAATTTGTTCCAACAACTGCAAACAGGTTTGTTTTACTTTGCATTGATCAGAATCAACGCAGTCCCATCAATCAATCACACCAGAAAAGAACGAAAATAAAATGTACGTATATGCCATCCATATTCGTCACTGGGTCCCGTCATCACCCGTTAGGTTACTTAACTAACGACAGAGCGGGGACTGGACTAGCGCGGGTGTAAAACATATACAACATCTAATAGTATATAAACCAATATACAATAATCGCTCCAGGCGTGATAATATGCAACATTACAGAAAAGTAATAAGCATCACAGAACAATACAGATAATTTGGGATCCCCGGGTTTCACAGAGCCGCTGCTGAAACCCGACATTCCCCTATCGTGTGGATAGCCTGTGCAATGAAACCTAGACCTCTACGGGTGCGGCAAGTTACCCGCCAAAACCTCAAGCGAGGCAGCCCCCTATAGCAAAGTGAATGGACCACCCAGCACTTCACGGAATCCGGTAATCTTGGGCACCCCTCCTTGGGTCAACCTGTACCCCCTACGAGTGCGGCGAATAGTCTGCCAATTTCTAGAGTGAGGCCCCTCTGCCTCTCAAAGCCATAAGATGCGGACCCGTTGCCCTCCAGAACCCTGCTATCCGTGCACTCCGTCGCGGGGTAAAACCTAGTACAGAAATGGAAAAATAGTACAACAGGTACATCGACCGCAACCTGGTCGTGCCCCAAAAGAATATTATACAACAGGCAGAGATGGCAGTCCACATGTTGGACGCTCGCCCTGCAATATCAAATGTACAAATAAACTCAAACTGCACTACCATTGCACACTGCTATCCACCACGACAAATCCGCAACATCACAGCACAACACAGAATATCAACGCGAATGTTACGTTCGCAAACCCGTCTAAAAGAACTATAGCAATCAGACGCGGTTTACCGATCAAATGACATTCCCGGTCGGAGATATAATGTAAGCACTGTAAACTAACATGTTTAAATTTCGATCGACTAAATATCACAAAGTGGGCCCCACGAACTTCTGTTGAACAGTAACAAAATCTGGGCCCAAAAGATATATACCAAAAACCCCAATTTCCAGTAAATAACCAACAGTAGAAATTTGACCCTCTAAAACGCCAATACGGCCGCGGTTCCGCGGTCAAAGCTAGGCTTTGACCGTGGTTCAGCGGTCGTACGGACGACTTAGGGGACCGTATTTCTCTGTTATTTTTCTAAAAGCCTGCTTGTATTTCTGTGATGGTTAAAATAATTTTTGGAACCCTTTAAAAATCAACAGAAACTGTGAATGGAAATTTTGCAGTTTTTGATATTCTGTCCGATCGATATTTTAAACGCGTTAGCACAAGTTAGTAAAGCAAAATGGTGAGGCTCTGATACTACTGTAAGTGTACGGTAGCGCCCCGGCCGTCTAAAGACGCCAAATGCGGAACAAAAACTTTTTAACTGGCGCTATCGTATACTTTAACCCGGATCTGCCATTATTGCTAAACTAACAAACTGTAAAGAGAGTAGAAAGGTTATACCGAACGATCTGAGTCCTTCGTTCTTTAACCATCATCCCACGCTCCGTTGTGGCTGCTCCGATCTCATCGTCCTCCGATCTCCTCGTCCAGGTGGCACCACGTCAACGATTCTTTAAACGTGCTCCCGCCTCTGACTCGAGGCAACTCGGTCGTCAAGTTTGCTAAAAGAGATGACCAAGATTGATGTAGAGAATGAGTAGAAGACTTTGTCTCGTTCCGTCCAAAGATATGGACGAACGGTAAATGAAGTTGCCATAGGAATCGGGTGATGGAATGAAATGAGCTGAGAAATTCCATACACCCCAAAATCTATCATAATCTTTTTACCAAATGAAACATCAAGTGAGAGTGAGTGAGAGAGGGGGAAGGGGCCGGCCATATATAGCAATGGGGGGTGAGTGTAGGAGAGGGGAGGTAACCTTAAGAGAAAATATCTAGTGTGAACACAAACAAATATCTAGTGTGAACACAAATAAATATCTAGTGTGAACACACAGTGTGAACACACAGTGTGAACACAAAGAAAGCAACCAATGAAACAATAACACCTCACCGCTTCTAGAACCTTCTAGAAGAATCCACACTCTTCCAAAGAAAAGATAAATCCGTCTTTAACCGAATGTTAAAAGACGGCTGATAGAAAACTGGAAACTGGCAACTTCCAAAAGTGATCCCGAAACGAATTTCAGGATAACCCCGTAACTGTATAAATATACCCGCATTTGTATTACGACCGAATACAAATGCAACTGAGATAAAGATATTATATCTACTCAATATAATACTCGGATCCGGCTTAAACCAAAGCCGACCAGTATCATCTGCCCGAAAAATAACACGTGCGTAAACGCACGTGCATTTTCCGAACCCTGCCATAAAACCATACGGCCTCTACAACGTTTCGCCCGAACTTGGGAAACTGTCTGTGGGGGACTCTAATGACTCGTCAGTACCGTGGCAGTGGGTTTAACCACAAACCGTCAGCGGCACTAGCTATGCGTAACGGCTGCCCATGGACTGACCTCAAGGGAGGCCGATGAGCGAACTCACCCGGAAACCCTACTGAGCCTAACAGTGACAATGTATATACAGTCCGGTCCGTTCGTCTATAAGTATCGCATATCTGCCTTGGGGGCTAGTAACGTCAGACCCCCAATAGCAGTATAAGTCGTGTCGGAGTATAGCCCAATAACACCCTGAGATACTACTGGAGTACCTACCAGTAAATCTCCTGCCACGGCCGTGGGCTTTGTGTAATGGCTCTCCTAGACACAGCACGATCTCGCCCCCAATACCGGGAAAGACGAATCCCCTGCCGATCCGCTCACGTGCCTCCATGTGGCTCGGGACTGTACCCAAAAACTACCTGTTTGCACGACTCCTTTGAGCCGTGGTAGGGTAGAAATCAAAGCACAGTGGGAACTCACACGAGACAAATGACGACCTCAGGTCGATGAACTAACTTGTACACATGTCACCAGGGAACTGCTATCTGACGATATGTATAATACCAACTAGCAGATTCCCGGCGAGTCCTGTCCGGTGTACTCATAACCCAATAAGCACCTGTATACATCTTAGGTGATCCAACTGACACCAGTGGCTTGTGAGACCGGCCACCGCCCCTCGTCGGGGTCTCGACTGTATACACTAGTCTACTCCGGAGTATCGATGCCCTGTCTCCAAACTCCCACGACTAGGGACCACAATTAAGGATATGCGTATAAACTACCCAACTCTCACGTATATGATCGCCATCATACTGTTGGTAGTAAAGCAAGATCCTAAAGGCTCTATCAAAGTGTAACATGTAATCAGTCACCTGAACATGTACACGACTGATAAAGGCAAACCAGATAGCATACTATCATCTCGAGTAAGACTGTCCTACCGGTATAGGTCCTCCGCAATCATTGCAATCTCGTACCTGCGATCCAATAATTGACTCTGAGGGCACTATCTCCAACAGATTGCTAGTATATCCAATAAAGTTCATCTGTGATCTGGAATGCTTATTATTGCGTCTGACGAATGTACAATATCTATATATGATAGCTATTAGACGTCACTTATGTTTTACACCCGCGCTAGCCCAGCCCCCGCTCTGTCGTTAGTTAAGTAACCTAACGGGTGATGACGGGACCCCATGGCAAATGCGGATGGCATAAGTGGACTTGGTATTTTCATTGTTTTCTGCAATGATAGGATAACTGATGGGACGCATTATTATAATGCAAAGAAAATAAACCAAAGTTTAATCGTTGGAACAAATTTAAAAGAAACCACTCGGTTATTTTAAAAAGGAGTAGAATTTTTAATTACGGAGCTTTAACCACTCCTTTTAACAAAGTATCAGGTTCCTTCGATTATATCATGTTCACTACGTTCACGGTTTTTGCCAAAACCATTCGTAGCCCTCCGTCATTTCATTTGGGTATTCAGTAGTATTCAAGCTATGTATTTTGACCAACGCCAAGGCATAGTGTTTGGTAGCTGCTGGGTATTTCATTTGTTACATAGATAGATGTGTTAGTTTAGGACAGTCGTATTATCATTTTGGCCAACGTCAAGGATATGTACGGGTGGGTTCAAATTAACAAGGATAATGATGGGTAGAACTTGACATGTGACTTATGATATTTTGACCAACGCCAAGGTTATAAGAGCATGGGGCAGAAATTTATATCGGGAGTTTCTAAAGAAACTGAAATTTGCAGAGGGAGCATACCATTTTGGAGTTTGATGAATGTTGGTAGGATTCCTTCAACATTATCATACGATGATATTTTGGATCCCGATCCTACTGTGAGTATATGCTACTTATCAGGAGATTCGTCACTTAACGATCAATGCTATAAACCAAGTAGGTGCCTAGAAAGGTGTCAGCGGGGCTACGCCCCCAGAGAAAAGAGGTTATTTAATTAAGGAACTTCGCGAAAGCGTTGGAAAACCTCCCTCGAAGTATCGACACTGACCTGGCTGAACGGTTAAGCAAGAATTGTATGGTGAGAATAGTCCTGGCTAATTCTTATTTTATGGTTTGAGGAGGGATTCGAGAAACAGTAGGAGCCATCCTGTTTATATAAATTAAAAACCACTCTAAACTTGCAAGAGCATCATTCTAAAATGTTTTCTTCTCTCTCTCTTAAATTGCAGCGACCTTGTGACCACGACTAGCTTACATCTAGATAATAATTTGACTGATTCTGACTTATATGATTGGCAAAGGTCTGTACAGATGTCCATTGCTTATGACAAGCTGGACCACCCTATTACTACTCAAGTTCTCGCCGTCCCAGGTCCAGATTCCACCGTCACGGATATGGATATCCGCCAGTCAAGGGAAAAGGATAAAACGAAAGCCAAATGCCTCGTGTTAGCTTCAGTTGATGGTATATACCAGAAGCAGCACGAGAAGATGGACTCAGTTTCCATCTTTCTCCATAACAAAGATTTATATGGAGAGCAATCTCATATCGCAAGATATGAGACCTCGAACGAATTAATTCAAGCGAGGTTGACTTTCGGGTCATCTGTAGGGGACAACGTCCTTACAATGACTAGCTGTATTGATGAGCTTCAGGACCTGGAGACCACGTTGGGAAACAAGTCAGATACTGACTTGATTCTACAGTCTCTACCTTCTACCCTGAAGGAAACCAAGGAAGAAGAAAGAAAGAGAAGGGCAAAAGTTTCGGGACTGAATGTAGTAAAAGAGGAACATTCCTATTGTTGTGGGACTGGGCATTGGCAGAAAGATTGCAGGGCTTTTTGAAGCCAGTAGCCAGGATACGAAGCATGTTGTGGCTTCAGCCTCAAGTGTGTTTGTAATTGAGAACTGTTTATCAATTAACTCTACTTCCTGGGTACTAGATACCGGAGCAGGATCTCATATCTGTAATTCATTACATGCTTTGAGAAACCGCAGAGTTATGAAGGTAGGTGATTTGTCTCTCAGAGTTGCAAACGGAATGAGCGTGGACGCTGAATCCATGGGAGAATATCGCCTAGGTTTGACAAGTGGGCATATATTGATTTTACGTAACTATTTATATATACCTAGTATGACTTGTAATATTATATCAGTGTCCTCACTTTCGAGAGAGGGATATGATTTTACATTCGCAAGCGATGTAGTTAACATCCACCTAAATCAAGTTATGATTGGGTCAGGTACATTAGATAACGGTATATACGTATTAAGTCAAGCTCAGGTTTTCAATATCCAGAATACACTTAAATGAAAGTCTCCGGAATTAAATCAGGCTTTCTTATGGCATTGTATACTAGGTCACATCAATGAGAGAAGGTTGACTAAGTTACATAGAGAAGGGTATTTGAATCCGTTCGAATATCAATCTTATGCTACTTGTGAATCTTGTCTCATAGGAAAGATGACAAAGACTCCGTTTACTGGACACGGAGTAAGAGCAAGCGAGCTCTTGGGACTCGTACACAGTGACGTGTGCAGTCTAATGTCTACACATGCGCGAGGTGGTTATTCCTACTTCATTACTTTTACAGATGATTTCTCTAGGTATGGATATGTCTTCTTAATGAAATATAAATCCGAGGCCTTTGAGAAGTTCCAAGAATACAAGAATGAAGTGGAAAAACAAATAGGCAAGAGTATAAAGACACTGAGATCAGATCGAGGTGGTGAATACTTAAGTGCCGAGTTCCTGGATTACTTAAAAGAGAATGGAATTCTCTCTCTGCTTACTCCTCCATACACACCACAACACAACGGTGTATCAGAAAGGAGGAATCGAACCCTATTGGATATGGTTCGTTCCATGATGAGTAACGCCGAGTTACCGCGATCATTCTGGGGATATGCACTAGAATCAGCTGCATATCTTTTGAACCTAGTTCCTTCCAAGACTGTGCCTACCACACCATATCAGATGTGGAGTGGAAAGAAACCCTATCTTCAGTATCTAAAGATTTGGGGATGTCCGGCTATTGTTAAAAAGCAGCATACGGACAAGCTCGAGGTACGATCAGTACATTTTAAGTTTGTGGGATATCCAAAGAACTCCAAGGGGTATCTGTTCTATTACGCAGAGGAACAAAAAGTTTTTGTTTCTTGTAATGCCCATTTTCTAGAATATCAGTTTCCAGAAAAGGAAACAAGTGGGAGCGAAATAGAACTGGAAGAAATTTCAGAACCACAAACTACTACTGAAAGTATGGTCGAACCTGAGGCTTCAGAAGAAAGGGACATCCCGACGCCACTCCGCAGTAGTAGTAGGCAGTCTCATCCGCCTGAGAGATACTACGGTTTTCTCATAGACGGGGATAGAAAGGATTGCACTATTGACTATGATGAGCCTACTAGCTTCCAGCAAGCCATTCAGAGCGGTGACTCAGTAAAATGGCTGGATGCAATGCGGACCGAAATGGAGTCCATGTACACTAACAATGTATGGACTTTGGACATTGCTCCAGATGGGGTAAAACCCGTAGGATGCAAATGGATCTTCAAAAAGAAGATTGGTGTAGATAGACAGGTTGAAACCTATAAGGCTAGACTTGTTGCAAAGGGTTTCCGTCAAAGACCTGGTTTGGACTATGACGAAAACTTTTCTCCAGTGGCTATGCTTAAATCCATTCAAGTCCTTCTTGCTATTGTTGTGTAGCATTTTGAAAATCGTTTCGGTGATATTTCGGAAAATCGGTAAAATAAGGGGGTTTTCTGTAAAAAGTCAAAATACAAATATCTTATTATAAAAATTAAATATACATATTCTAGCTATGTAATTGCTAGTATTTGGTGTTTATTGAGCCACTGGTGAAATTTCAAATTTTCTGAAAAATTTTCCGAAATTAATTATTTTAATATTATTTTAAGCCGTCACTAATATATTTAATTAGGGAAAATTAAAAATTGGAATGAGTTGAAACAAATTTTGTACATCATGACACATTAAATAAAATTTTATCATGTGGTTTTTGAAACGAAATCGTTTGCCAAAAATGATTTAGAAATTATTGAAGAAAAAAGGCTTTTTTTAGTGTAAATGGAGATTTGGGGTATAATATTTATCATTTTCCCTCATCCCACACACACACCCACACTCACCCACCCCCACTTCCATTGTGGCCGAACCCTTGCTGCCCCCAATTCCCCACTTGAGAAAAGAAAAGTCTAAGCAAACAACAAAAGAGAAGAATGAATAAAGAAAAAAGTGTATAAGTGTTGACTTTGGGGTATGGGTTTTGTTTGACTTTTGCCACAAAACCCCATTCTCTCTCTCTCTTTCCTCACTCACCCCCCCCTCCCATTTCAGCCGAGCCCTATGGCTGCAGCCCCCCTCATCTTCTCCTTCTCATTTCATCACAAAATTCATCACAAAATGCCTCAAAAATCCATATAAACCCTCATTAATCTCCTAATTTAAATCCTACCCATTATTCCTTGACCCATCTAGCTTGGATTCATGAAACAAGAAGCCATTTTGGAGAACAAGATTTTCATGCTAGCTCTCTAGTTTTGTGAGGTACAATCTTACTCTAATTGTTACCTTGTTAATAATTGTTGTAATCCAAGCTAATTAGGTGTTTTATTATGGGTTTAATTGAAAGTTGAAATCTAAAGAGAGGGTTTTGAAATTCAAGTGAGGGTTTTGATTTGGAGCTAGGGTTTGATCACTTGAGGTTGGTTGCGATGTGTGGTTTCACATCTTTAGTATGCTAAAAACCTAACCTAATTGCTAAATTTCGAATTGTTACAACTAAATTGTCCAAATTGCTTAATTGTTGCAAACTAGGGTTTTAAATTTAATTCGAAAATATGAGATTAAAATATGGTTAGAGTTTTTATCACATTATTAGCTATATAATGTGTAGATCAATATTTTAGAGCATGCAAAACCTAGTCTAGTTATGGATTTGTGGATTGTTGCATCGAAATGGTTAAAATTGGGTTATTGTGCTAACTAAAAATTTTGGTTTAATACAGATTAGTGTGATAAAATCTAGTTAAAGTTTATGTAGCCTAATTAAGCTAATTAGTGAACATTGTGGCCGCTAGATTTGTTTAAATAGCAAGTTTTGTACTAAAACGGTTAAATTTTGCATACTAGAGTTTCGGGAAAATAGCTTTTAAAGCGAATTTGAAGTTTTGATGAAGTAAACCCTATTATATATATATATTTTGTGGGCTGTGAAACCACGAATGGCGCGTTTGTGTTTTTCTCGATCACTCGGCATTTGTACGCCGATGTCGAGGGTTTTGGGTTGATTTGAGAGAGCGGACCATAGGTTTTGACCTATGTGGGATTCGTGAGTCGTTTTTGTCATGAGTCGGATTTTAATGCGATACGGTGCGTTATGATATGTAGGTACCCCATGTGGACTTCGAGACGACAAGCAAGCGTGTGGTGACGTCGGCACCGGCGAGCGAGGACCAGGTGAGTAGATTTATATCTACGGGGAGAAGTCGGGTGGATGACGTATAGCACCCCCGCAGTCCGTGGTGGTGTATACGGATGCGTATACACACCAACAATTATTATATGTTATTTGGGATTAATAACGATGTTTAGGATGGATATTAGTGTGTTGGATTATTTTAGTGTTGCGAACCCTAGGGTAGTGTTGCACTACACATACACACATACATACTTGCATACATTCCTATTTATATGTGCTCATGGGATTCTTTATAGTTATGTGTTTACATGGGTATGGGACTATGTGTTCACATACGGATTTGAGGATGATACTTGGGATTGAGCTGAGTCGATGAGATTTGTTTTGTGGCTGTGATATCGGTGATATGGCAGGATTCGTACTTGAGGTACGTCCTGGTATTATAGCGGATCTTGGGGCGGCGATATGGGTGAATAGTGTTATAAATAAAATGGTCGACATGTGATCGTGATATGAGACATGATATGCTAGGATATTGATCCTAGGCTGTATTAGGCGATGTATACCCCTTGATGATGTTATGTGCTGACGGTATCGGTTTGTACGAGATTGTCGATCTGTAGTCAGATCATGACTATATTGATGATATTAGTATTGTATTAGAAATAGGTCAGTACCTTAGACTATGATCTTTGATAAAGAGGATACCGGATGAATAGTGTGATGAATATGATTTTGACCCGTACCCAGATTTAGGACGCCGTACGACGGTTTTATGTACGAGCTATATATTGATGATTGATCCGCACTCTTGACTTGGGATGTCTGGTTATAGATATGATATTATTGAGGCGGGATCACCAACTGTACATATACAGGTATGTATATGTATCGACTTTGATGATAGGCGGTTTCCTTACCTGTAGTTCAGCTTGTTAGTTCAGCCGTATAGTTCAGTGTAGTTGTTAGATTAGATTAGACTTCTTACCTATTTCAAAAACTAACGAATCGTGGGTATTTTAAAAGACAGCCCAAGGGATCCTACGGATATTTCAAAAGACGTATCTTTTTATAAAAACACCGTAGCCCCTATTTTCAAAACCCCATGATTCGTGTTATTTCAAAAGGCACCATTTGTAGGACTTATATTAGATTAATGCAGGTTAGTTACAGTTGCGTCTAGTATTCAGCTCCCGCTTATTATTGTGGTTCGCTTCGCATCGCATACTTATGTTATAATTTCTTATTGCAATGTTGATATCATATTGTTAGGACACCAGCACCATTACCGATGATGCGTATGTACCACGTACACTTACTTGCCGGCTCACACACATCTTCATCGGTAATTGTCATGTCACGTACACCTTAGAAAATATTATTGCTTGACTTAGCTTGTTAGTTAGTAATTTGACATGATATTAGTGTACCTGCCTTATATGCCAGCTTAACATTGTAGTTATTACTTGTCACTTCATGCATACTGTTATTCATTGTTATGCCTATATTCATGGTTTTACATGCTATTGATGATTTGGATTCGGATTTTCATGAAATTTTCTGGATTTGGGGGGGAAACCGCAAAACTTATATAAACTGATTTCGCTCTTTTTAAATAAAAAAAGTGCGGTTTTTCCCATGATGTATGAGTCGTCCACCATGAGTTTGCTGATGGATTTTGAGACCCGATTCGAGGAGGCGGATGAACCGTTTCGGGTACATGGTGGACCCGGTAAGGTACCCCGGGGCAAGAAGCGCGTGATGATGACGATGTGAGCCTGGCAGGGGAGCACTACCTACCGGTGATTTTACCCGACGCGTCGGATATCCGGAGGATACCGTCGTGGTCTTGAGATGGATGGTAGGGGCCGGTCTGGACTGACGGCGCCCTAGATATTGTGATTGGGACATTGAGATTTCGAGATATTGAGGTACAGAGACTGTGATACAGAGATATCGAGATTTTGGGATTACGTTTTGTGCCGATGCTAGGCACTGTTTTATGCTGATTTCATTATGATACCTCATTTTAAAAATACAAGGAAATCTCACTAAATTATGAAAACAGTTTCTTCATTTACATGTATTCTGTTTTCATGCATTCATACCTCATTCATATGATATATTGCTACCTGAGGCACTGACACAGGCACATGAGATTACACTCAGGTTAGATATTTACCCTAACCATTGTTATAGGCTGTATGTTATACATATATTTGAGGATATATTTTGATCATTGACCTAGATTGCGTTATTTATGCGATTTCTGTGCGTAGATGTTTTCTACTCACGAGTTGGCAACTCACCCCCGTTGTGCCACAGTTCTTTCAGGTTTCGCCGTGCAGGTTTCATTACGGCTTGCTAGCACTATTTCCATTTCCGGGTGATTTGCTAGTAGGTGGGTTTATTTGTATCGCACCCATCATTATATCTTGTATATCATTATTCTGTTGTATCTAGAAGTTCCATCAACCAAAACATGTATTTATTTGAGATAGAGACCAGTGATGTTATTTCTTCGACCTTAGAGTCGCGCGTTATATTTCTGTGGTTTTCTTGTGGTTTTGAGTTTCCTTTTGAATTTTGATCCTCGCCGTTGGCGTTGTATATTATATTTCTTGTGTGGTTGTGACCGTCGATTGACGAAGAGCTAGCTCCCGCTTGGGGATGCCTTTTTATTGATTTCGTATACTATTCATGTTGTATCCCGTTTGGGGGCCAGTATTTATAAAGGAGACTCTGCCGAAATTTTCGGGAAATATTTGATGTTTTTTTTAAAAAAAAGAACCGTATAATTGGCTTATTCTATTAAAACTACTTGTATTAAATTGGTTTTCCTTCACTCTACTACTTTTCTTGGTTTGGGTTCTGGGTTTTCGACTTACTTAGGTTACGTACGCCTCGAGACGTTCGTAGTTTAAGTGCCGGTCATATTCCGTACTTTCGGGACGTGACAAAGTTGGTATCAGAGCGTTAGGTTTTACCTTCGGAGCGTAGGATGGCCCTTGGTTGATGGAATATGTGACTAAAGTAGAGTGACGTACCGTGGGTATCTTCCGCGGCATACTTACGACACGCCACTCCACTTAAGGAGCCTTATGATGTACATTTCTTTGCTCAGTATTATATTCATTCCGATCTAGCCTCATCGGTACCAGTTATGGTTTTGCTGCCATGATTACGGGCAGGGAGAGCTACGGCTAGAGTTGCGGTCAACACGAACTCGTTACGAACGAGGACTGACCAGGGCGTGATTCCGGCGACACATGATTGCAGAGATGTGTCTTTTTTTTGTGTTTTCGCGCCACGAGCGTTGATGGATCGCTGTATGAGATTACTCGGACGGGCAGATCAGCACCAGAGGATTGAGCCAATGATAGAAGGTCGCTATTCAACCATGGATGAATGACTGAGACATGTGGTTCGTTCGCCTACCCGATGAGAGGTCATCAGATAAATTGATTCTAGCTAGACACGACTTCACGTGGAGACGTTGGGAGTCGACAGAGGCGATCGAATGTCAGAAACCTATTATTCCAAGTTTAAAGTAGTCGGAAGGACATGCAGGCAATTCTATGGTCCCTCTAGAAGAATGAAACCCTAACTCTACTTAATGACCGTGTGAAAGCTTTTGAACCTTCGGGTTTGCGGCAGTTCTACGGCGCCATTAGTGAGGCTTGGGTTTGCCCTTCTACGGCTGGACCACCGATGCTGTGGTATGTACTCGATACTATTAAACTGTGCCCAAGAGGTTGAGCTCTTGGGGGATTATGAGGTTTTGACGACTCGATCGGATGGCTCGACTTAATTCGGATGCTAGGTGGTGAGATGCATTTCTTGGGAGACTTCCAATACGAGGATAGCCGTTGGAGCTCAGTCCATGTAGCCACGATGAGACGAGTCCGAAGCAGTCGACATTAGAGAAAGTGGAGTAAAGAGGTCCGTACAAGATCTGGATAAGACGACGTTCCACTCCGCCGACATCAGAGATGCGATACGCATGCCGATGCAGAGTACTGGATATACCTTCCAGAAGGAGTCGCGATGGGTATGCAGCCGTTCCGGAGCAAGATGCAGATATAGGAAAGGACGATGACTTCCGGACAGTTGGCAGAAACGAGACATGGAGGAGACCGTGAGCAGGATTCCTTCCAGGACACCGCTGCAATGATACTTGCACCCAGGATCAGATGTGTCACGTACATTCAGAGAGCCAGAGGCCGACGCCAGTGATATGCTGTCTTACGAGTGGTCGCGATGATTGACCGGGAGATGACAAGAGACGTGCCAGCACGGGATCATCCCCGTTAACACACCTGATAAGGCCGATGAGCCGATGGACCGAGAGGTTGGTAATTCCCAATGAAGACCTTGACCCAGGAGTGGTCATTGTTACGCACACCAGCAGGCCAGAGTTCATGATCATCGACGAGACGTCCCACTAGTGACCGCGACAGTTGGCCCGAGATTCTTAAAGGATGCGCTTGAGCGGTACTATGCCACCATTATTGATTTCGAGGTTTGGGTGATTTATTCGAATGATTTGATTTTGATGATTGAGGATTTACGATCTTTGCACAGTGTTGCACTTGATATTGTTTTCGTGCTTGGGTTTCACATGTTTGTGATTTTACGGTTTTAGACATTTGAGTTGATTTTGTGCGTATGCACGCACACGATTTGGTTCTTGCACTCTGTATAGTTTATATATGCTTGCAGTGCAGTGATACGCCTTTTATGCACTTAGATGCACTGGACTTCGATTTCGATTGTGATACTCGATATTTGTTTTGTGCACCTTGTGCACCTGATTTGATTTTGCGCATATTCGGCGCTTGATATTGGATTTCATGATTTCGTGCATGATGGATGCACCTGCCTTGGATTTTCGCACATGTTGGGCGCATGTTTTGAGATGTGATTTTGGTGCACACCAGATGCACTAAATCGAGATTTTTCGTGCATGTCAGATGCACCTGATTTCGCTGTCAGGCACACATGTTGCCTACGACAGATGTTTCATGCACACCCGATGCACTTGGATGTTGTTTCTGTGCATATGTATGGCACATATTTGGATTTTGATTTCCGTGCGCACCAGACGCACGTAGTACTCATACGCGTATTTTGGGATTGATTTTTTCTATAGAGCAGTACGTTTTTATGATATTTACTATGTGTTTTCGTACTGGGCAGGACTAGTCAGAGGACAATACCTGAATATATTTGGCATTCATTTCCTTCAGATATTTATATATATAGATTTGATATTTACGTGTGCAGTTCCGATTATAGCATATTGGTTTTGTATTGGATTTGACATTTGTGTCTTTACCATGACTCCAATGATGGCGGGATGCTTGACGGAGTTTTGATTTTGAGTTATATGCTCATTGCTCATGCGCATGCATTGCGCTATGATGCGTATTATGTACTTATGGTTTCGGAGCCCCGACGGCTTGATGATTTTGCTTAGATGTTTTTGTATTTGGGGGGAGTTTGAATTTAAATTCGGGGACCAAATTTCTTTAAGGGGAGAAGATTGTAGCGTTTTGAAAATCATTTCGGTGAAATTTCGGAAAATCGGTAAAATAAGGGGGGTTTCTGTAAAAAGTCAAAATACAAATATCTTATTATAAAAATTAAATATACATATTCTAGCTATGTAATTGCTAGTATTTGGTGTTTATTGAGCCACTGGTGAAATTTCAAATTTTCTGAAAAATTTTCCGAAATTAATTATTTTAAGCCGTCACTAATATATTTAATTAGGGAAAATTACAAATTGGAATGAGTTGAAAAAAATTTTGTGCATCATGACACATTAAATAAAATTTTATCATGTGGTTTTTGAAACGAAATCGTTTGCCAAAACGGTTTAGAAATTATTGAAGAAAAAAGGCTTTTTTTTAGTGTAAATGGAGATTTGGGGTATAATATTTATCATTTTCCCTCATCCCACACACACACCCACACTCACCCACCCCCACTTCCATTGTGGCCGAACCCTTGCTGCCCCTAATTCCCCACTTGAGAAAAGAAAAGTCCGAGAAAAGAAAAGTCCAAGCAAACAACAAAAGAGAAGAATGAATAAAGAAAAAAGTGTATAAGTGTTGACTTTGGGGTATGGGTTTTGTTTGACTTTTGCCACAAAACCCCATTCTCTCTCTCTCTCCTCACTCACCCCCCCTCCCATTTCAGCCGAGCCCTATGGCTGCAGCCCCCCCTCATCTTCTCCTTCTCATTTCACTACAAAATTCATCACAAAATGCCTCAAAAATCCATATAAAACCTCATTAATCTCCTAATTTAAATCCTACCCATTATTCCTTTACCCATCTAGCTTGGATTCATGAAGCAAGAAGCCATTTTGGAGACCAAGATTTTCATGCTAGCTCTCTAGTTTTGTGAGGTACAATCTTACTCTAATTGTTACCTTGTTAATAATTGTTGTAATCCAAGCTAATTAGGTGTTTTATTATGGGTTTAATTGAAAGTTGAAATCTAAAGAGAGGGTTTTGAAATTCAAGTGAGGGTTTTGATTTGGAACTAGGGTTTGATCACTTGAGGTTGGTTGTGATGTGTGGTTTCACATCTTTAGTATGCTAAAAACCTAACCTAATTGCTAAATTTCGAATTGTTACAACTAAATTGTCCAAATTGCTTAATTGTTGCAAACTAGGGTTTTAGATTTAATTCGAAAATATGAGATTAAAATATGGTTAGAGTTTTTATCACATTATTAGCTATATAATGTGTAGATCAACATTTTAGAGCATGCAAAACTTAGTCTAGTTATGGATTTGTGGATTGTTGCTTCGAAATGGTTAAAATTGGGTTATTGTGCTAACTAAAATTTTTGATTTAATACAGATTAGTGTGATAAAATCTAGTTAAAGTTTATGTAGCCTAATTAAGCTAATTAGTGAACATTGCGGCCGCTAGATTTGTTTAAATAGCAAGTTTTGTACTAAAACGGTTAAATTTTGCTTACTAGAGTTTCGGGAAAATAGCTTTTAAAGCGAATTTGAAGTTTTGATGAAGTAAACCCTATTTTATATATATATTTTGTGGGCTGTGAAACCACGAATGGCGCGTTTGTGTTTTTCTCGATCACTCGGCATTTGTACGCCGATGTCGAGGGTTCTGGGTTGATTTGAGAGAGCGAACCATAGGTTTTGACCTATGTGGGATTCGTGAGTCGTTTTGGTCATGAGTCGGATTTTAATGCGATATGGTGCGTTATGATATGTAGGTACCCCATGTGGACTTCGAGACGACAAGCAAGCGCGTGGCGACGTCGGCACCGGCGAGCGAGGACCATGTGAGTAGATTTATATCTACGGGAGAAGTCGGGTGGATGACGTATAGCACCCCCGCAGTCCGTGGTGGTGTATACGGATGCGTATACACACCAACAATTATTATATGTTATTTGGGATTAATAACGATGTTTAGGATGGATATTGGTGTGTTGGATTATTTTAGTGTTGCGAACCCTAGGGTAGTGTTGCACTACACATACACACATACATAGTTGCATACATTCCTATTTATATGTGCTCATGGGATTCATTATAGTTATGTGTTCACATGGGTATGGGACTATGTGTTCACATACGGATTTGAGGATGATACTTGGGATTGAGCTGAGTCGATGAGATTTGTTTTGTGGTTGTGATATGGCAGGATTCGTACTTGAGATACGTCCTGGTATTATAGCGGATCTTGGGGCGGCGATATGGGTGAATAGTGTTATAAATAAAATGGTCGACATGTGATCGTGATATGAGACATGATATGCTGGGATATTGATCCTAGGCTGTATTGGGCGATGTATACCCCTTGATGATGCTATGTGCTGACGGTATCGGTTTGTACGAGATTGTCGATCTGTAGTCAGATCATGACTATATTGATGATATTAGTATTGTATTAGACATAGGTCAGTACCTTAGACTATGATCTTTGATAAAGAGGATACCAGATGAATAGTGTGATGAATATGATTTTGACCCGTACCCAGATTTGGGATGCCGTACGACGGTTTTATGTACGAGCTATATATTGATGATTGATCCGCACTCTTGACTTGGGATGTCTGGTTATAGATATGATATTATTGAGGCGGGATCACCGACTGTACATATACAGGTATGTATATGTATCGACTTTGATGATAGGCGGTTTCCTTACCTGTAGTTCAGCTTGTTAGTTCAGACGTATAGTTCAGTGTAGTTGTTAGATTAGATTAGATTTCTTACCTATTTCAAAAACTAACGAATCGTAGGTATTTTAAAAGACAGCCCAAGGGATCCTACGGATATTTCAAAAGACGTATCTTTTCATAAAAACACCGTAGCCCCTATTTTCAAAACCCCATGATTCGTGTTATTTGAAAAGGCACCCTTTGTAGGACTTATATTAGATTAATGCAGGTTAGTTACAGTTGCGTCTAGTATTCAGCTCCCGCTTATTATTGTGGTTCGCTTCGCATCGCATACTTATGTTATAATTTCTTATTGTAATGTTGATATCATATTGTTTGGACACCAGCACCATTACCGATGATGCGTATGTACCACGTACACTTACTTGCCGGCTCACACACATCTTCATCGGTAATTGCCATGTCACGTACACCTTAGAAAATATTATTGCTTGACTTAGCTTGTTAGTTAGTAATTTGACATGATATTAGTGTACCTGCCTTATATGCCAGCTTAACATTGTAGTTATTACTTGTCACTTCATGCATACTGTTATTCATTGTTATGCCTATATTCATGGTTTTACATGCTATTGATGATTTGGATTCGGATTTCCATGAAATTTTCTGGATTTGGGGGGGAAAACCGCAAAACTTATATAAACTGATTTCGCTCTTTTTAAATAAAAAAGTATGGTTTTTCCCATGATGTATGAGTCGTCCACCATGAGTTTGCTGATGGATTTCGAGACCCGGTTCGAGGAGGCGGATGAACCGTTTCGGGTACATGGTGGACCCGGTAAGGTACCCTGGGGCAAGAAGCGCGTGATGATGACGATGTGAGCCTGGCAGGGGAGCACTACCTACCGGTGATTTTACCCGACGCGTCGGATATCCGGAGGATACCGTCGTGGTCTTGAGATGGATGGTAGGGGCCGGTCTGGACTGACGGCGCCCTAGATATTGTGATTGGGACATTGAGATTTCGAGATATTGAGGTACAGAGACTGTGATACAGAGATATCGAGATTTTAGGATTACGTTTTGTGCCGATGCTGGCACTGTTTTATGCTGATTTCATTATGATACCTCATTTTAAAAATACAAGGAAATCTCACTAAATTATGAAAACAGTTTCTTCATTTACATGTATTCTGTTTTCATGCATTCATACCTCATTCATATGATATATTGCTACCTGAGGCACTGACACAGGCACATGAGATTACACTCAGGTTAGATATTTACCCTAGCCATTGTTATAGGCTACATGTTATACATATATTTGAGGATATATTTTGATCATTGACCTAGATTGCGTTATTTATGCGATTTCTGTGCGTAGATGTTTTCTACTCACGAGTTGGCAACTCACCCCCGTTGTGCCACAGTTCTTGCAGGTTTCGCCGTACAGGTTTCAATACGGCTTGCGGCACTCTTTCCATTTCCGGGTGATTTGCTAGTAGGTGGGTTTATTTGTATCGCACCCATCATTATATCTTGTATATCATTATTCTGTTGTATCTAGAAGTTCCATCAACCAAAACATGTATTTATTTGAGATAGAGACCAGTGATGTTATTTCTTCGACCTTAGAGTCGCGCGTTATATTTCTGTGGTTTTCTTATGGTTTTGAGTATCCTTTTGAATTTTGATCCTCGCCGTTGGCGTTGTATATTATATTTCTTGTGTGGTTGTGACCGTCGATTGACGAAGAGCTAGCTCCCGCTTGGGGATGCCTTTTTATTGATTTCATATACTATTCATGTTGTATCCCGTTTGGGGGCCAGTATTTACAAAGGAGACTCTGCCGAAATTTTCGGGAAATATTTGATGTTTTTAAAATAAAAAAAAGAACCGCATAATTCGGCTTATGCTATTAAAACTACTTGTTTTAAATTGGTTTTCCTTCACTCTACTACTTTTCTTGGTTTGGGTTCTGGGTTTTCGACTTACTTAGGTTACGTACGCCTCGAGACGTTCGCAGTTTAAGTGCCGGTCATATTCCGTTCTTTCGGGACGTGACATGTTGCCTTCCACGATTATGAAATCTGGCAGATGGACGTAAAGACGGCCTTTCTAAATGGTAATTTGTTAGAGAGCGTCTATATGGATCTGCCAGAGGAATTCATTCAGAGTGGGAGCAGCGGTAAAGTATGCAAGCTGCTTAAGTCCATTTATGGACTAAAGCAAGCATCGCGGAGTTGGAACATCTGTTTTGATGATGCTGTCAAAGAATTCGACTTTATCAAAAATCCAGATGAACCATGCATATACAGTAAGATTGTAGGGAGAGCTGTAGTATTCCTCGTCTTGTACGTGGATGACATTCTTCTAATAGGAAATGATATTCCTATGTTACAGTCAGTCAAAAGATTCTTGTCACATAAATTCTCCATGAAAGACCTTGGTGATGCCACCTACATTCTGGGGATCCGAATCTATTATGATAGATCAAAGAGGATGTTGGGACTTTCGCAGTCCAGGTACATAGACACCATAGTGAAGAGATTCAGTATGGATGATTCTAAGCGCGGTAACCTACCGGCTTGTCACGGAATCACCCTCTCCAAAGAAATGTCTCCCAAGACTGATTTGGAAAGGGATCGCATGTCGATTATACCCTACGTTTCTGCGGTAGGCTCTATAATGTATGCGATGCTATTTACCAAACCAGATGTAGCATACGCATTGAGCATAGTAAGCCGGTATCAAGCAAACCCAGGGAAAAAGCACTGGATAGCCGTAAAGAACGTTCTCAAGTACCTGAGGAGAACTAAGGAGATGTTCTTGGTGTATGGAGGAAAAGACCTCCAGATTGAGGCCTTTGCCGACTCCGGCTACCAGAGTGACAAAGATGACTCAAAGTCCATGTCAGGTTATGTCTTTACCCTCAATGGAGGGGCGGTCTGTTGGAAGAGTTCCAAACAGGAGACCGTTGCTGACTCAATGATGGAAGCGGAGTACATAGCTGCTTGCGTTGCCGCAAAAGAAGCTGTCTGGATGAAGAAGTTCCTCACAGAACTTCAGGTGGTTCCTACCAGTGTTGATCCAATACCTCTGTATTGTGACAACAACGGCGCTATATCTTTAGCGAAGGAACCTAGGTCCCATCAGAAGTCCAGACACATCTTAAGGCGGTATCACCTGATCAGGGAGATTGTAGATCGCCGGGAGATCGAGATAAAGAGAGTAGAGACGGAGAATAACATTGTTGATCCATTCACAAAGGCCATTCCTCAGACGCAGTTCGAGAGGCTATTCGAGATTATAGGTCTACGATATGCCAGCTCATGGCACTAGTGCAAGTGGGAGATTGTTAATGTATATGCCCTAGGGGCCATTATTGTATCATACTTGTATGTATATTACTTAATGGAAGCTTGGGATATTCACAGTTGTATATACAGTCTTGCTAAAAATGGTAGTATGCTACTTGGTTTGTGTCTACTTTAATATGTGCATATGTTTCTTGTAACGTATCACTTATACATATTAGTAGAGCCCATAGAATCTTTGCTTGATTACCAGCGTTGTGATGGCAGTCACACTAGTGGGGGCTGGGTAGTCTATAAGCAACATCCTATACTTGTCCCTAGTCGTAGGATTATCGAGTCAGGGCATCGATATTCCGGAGTAGACTAAGTGTGTACGCTTCTCATCCCATTTGGGGAGATAGTCTGTCCCACAGCCATCAGTACATCGTACTAGAGATATTATACAGGTGCTCGTTAGGTTACGGGTACACCGGACAGGACTCGCAGGGGAACTGTTGGTTGGTATTATACCAATCGTCAGTTAACAGTTCCCAGGTGACATGAGTACAGCATAGTCCGCAGACTTGACACTGCTACTTCGCCTCGAGTGTGTCCCACTGTTCTTAGATTGCTACCCTGCCACGGCTCAAAGGAGTCGTGCAAACAGGTAGTAGTTGGGTGCAGTCCCGAGCACTTGGAGGCAGTGGCGGTTAGATAGGATTCGTCTCTCCCGGTATTGGGAGTTGATATCGCGCTGTGTCAGAGAGCCATTACGCAAAGTCCCTGGCCAGGGCAAGAGAGATTTACTGGTAGGTTCCAGTAGTTTCTCAGGGTGTAATGGGCTACGCTCCGACACGACTTATACCGCTATTAGGGGACTGACGCTTGCCGCCCCTAGGCTCGATATGCGATAGTCTTAGACGAACAGACCGGACTGTACGGAGATTGTCACATCAGGCTCAGTAGGAGTTCGGATGGGTTTCCTCATCGGCCTTCTTATCGACATCTACCTGGGGACCATTACGTACAACTAGTGCCGCTTGCGGTCTATGGTTAAACCCATTGCCAGCGTAGTGTCAAGTCTTTAGAGTCCCACACAGAGGGTTTCCCTGCTCCAGGCGAAACGATATAGAGGTCGTATGGTTTTACGACAAGGGTTCGGATGCATACGTGTTTAAACGCACATACGACGTTCGAAAAGTTTTTACTAGCCGGCTTTGGTTTAAGCCAGATTCTAGTATCAGGTTATTGGATTTATACAGTCTAAAGTTTTTCCGTGTTTTCACGGATTGGAGGGGCGTTCTCGTAATTTTTCAGGAAGCTTCTAGAAGCATGGTGACTTGGGGGGTAAGGTGTCATTAGCATTAAATGATATTGTGACTCATTATGTATGATTCATCATGTCATTAATGCATTATTAAATGCTTAATGACTCACATAGTGAATCATTCATAATACATTTATGTAGCATGATGAATAATCTCATTTTATTCATTTATTCATTATGCTTCATATATTAAGTGAGAAACAATATCATATTTCATTCTTATCATCACCTTCTTTCTCCTCAAGCTCTCTCATTCTTGAAACCCTAACCCTAACCTCTCATGTGTTGAGATCAAGAGTTAGCTAGACTAATACATCCATAACCTCACTCTATATCCCCTAGGTAGCTTAGATTAGCACTTTGAGCAACCTAGTTATCTCAAGTTAGAGATCAAGCTTGGCGTAGGAGATCTCGGGTGGATCGTCTTTAACTCGAGGAGGCCGTTGAGGTGCCGATGTTCCAAGGAGCCTACGAGGAGTGGAGGACAGCGATGAAGACCCGAAGGACAAGTAACGTGAGGTATAACTTCGAATCCGAGTAGTTAAACCTCTCGTAGTTTGCTAGTAACGGTTTAGATACGATTCATGTGCTCAAGTCCGTGTTACGAAGCTTTGATAATCGTTTTTCATATATTCCGCCTCCCCGCAAGTTCGTGGGGTGCGTGATATGGACTTACAATGTACTCGTCGACTACCGTGGCCCCACTAGTATGATCTCATCATAGTCCCAGTAGTCGAGTACATATCCTAAGGGCTTTATCAACATGTGAGAATAAGGCAGTAAACTAATACAAGTCAACATGTTAAGATAAAGTGAAACCAAATAGCATACTATCATGACGAGCAAGAAAGTCCTCTCTATATATATCCAAGCATCCATTATAATATACATCATATATACAACAATAGCCTCTAGGGCATATACATAACTAACAATCTCCCACTTGTACTAAGGCCAGCTGTTGTAGTATCTAATACCCAGCATCCCGAAGAGTCTCTCAAACTGTGTCTGGGGAATGGCCTTCGTGAGTGGATCCGCAGTGTTGTCCTTCATATTAACTCTCCTGACCTCGATCTCCTGGCGATCAACTATCTCCCTGATCAGGTGATACCACCTCAGAATATGTCTGGACTTCTGATGGGACCTGGGTTCCTTGGCCAAAGCCACAGCTCCATTGTTATCACAATACAAAGGTATTGGATGCTCAATGGACGGAACCACACCAAGTTCAGTGATGAACTTCTTCACCCAGACATCCTCTTTGGCAGCATCGTTGGCAGCGATGTATTCAGCCTCCATCGTCGAGTCTGCAACGGTATCCTGTTTGGAACTCTTTCAACACACCGCCCCTACATTGAGGGTAAAGACAAATCCCGAGTGCGACTTAGAGTCTTCCTTATCACTTTGGAAGCTTGAATCGGTAAAGGACTCCACCTGGAGTTCTCCGTTACCATACACCAAGACCATCTCCTTAGTTCTTCTCAAGTACTTGAGAATGTTCTTCACAGCTATCCAGTGACTCTCTCCAGGATCTGCTTGATACCTACTCACTACAATTAGTGAGTATGCTACATTGGGTCTGGTACATAGCATCGCATACATGATAGAGCCTACTGCCGAAGCATAGGGTATCCCTTGCATGCGAGCTCTCTCCAAATCAGTCTTGGGAGACATCTCTTTCGAGAGAGTGAGTCCAGAGATCGTAGGTTGGTTCCCACGCTTGGATTCTTCCATACTAAATCTCTTTAGTATAGTGTCAATGTACCTGGATTAGGACAATCCTAATATCCATTTAGATCTATCCTGATAGATCATAATTCCCAGTATGCAGGAGGCATCACCTAGATCTTTCATTGAGAATCTTTGTGATAAGAAGAGCTTGACTGATTGCAGCATAGGAACATCATTTCCTATCAAGAGTATGTCATCGACGTACAATACGAGGAATACAACCTTACTCTCTGCAACCTTCTTATATATACATGATTCATCTACATTTTTGATGAAGTCAAACTCTTTGACTACAACATCAAAGCAGATGTTCCAACTCCGTGATGCCTGCTTTAACCCGTAGATGGATTTAAGCATCTTGCACACCTTTCCGCTGCTCCCACTATCTATGAAGCCCTCTGGTTGAGTCATGTACACGCACTCTTCTAAATCACCATTTAGAAAGGCGGTCTTAACATCCATCTGCCAGATTTCATAGTCATGGTATGCAGCAACGGCAAGTAAGATCCGGATGGACTTAAGCATAGCCACTGGAGAAAAGGTTTCGTCATAATCCATACCTGGTCGTTGACGAAAACCCTTTGCAACAAGTCTAGCTTTGAAAGTCTCAACCTTTCCATCCAAACCAAGTTTCTTCTTAAAAATCCACTTGCCCCATTCAGGAGAAACTTCCAAAGTCCATACTTTGTTGGTGTACATGGATTCCATCTCAGATCGCATTGCATCCAACCATTTCACAGAGTCACCACTCGTGATGGCCTGCTCGAAACTAGTCGGGCCATCATCTTCTATGATGCAATCCTCACTCCCACCATCAATGAGAAAACCGTAGTATCTCTCAGGTGGATGAGAAACCCTACTAGATCGGCGGAGAGGCTGGGGTTCTTCGGGAACTACTGAATCCTCTGGTTCCACTAAATCATCAGTTGTAGTTTGTGGTGCTGGAACCTCTTCCAGCTCTACCGCTTTGCCACTAATTTCTTTTACAAGAAATTCCTTTTCTAAAAAGGTGGCATGCTGAGCAACAAACACCTTTTGTTGTTCACTGTGGTAGAATAGATATCCATTTGAATGTTTAGGATATCCTATAAACTTACAAAGAACTGATCGTGCCACGAGTTTGTCCGGATTTTGCCTTTTGACATAGGCCAGACAACCCCATATCTTAACTCGTTTAAGACATGTTCTCTTCCCACTCCATATCTCATATGGTGTGGTAGGTACAGATTTTGATGGAACCTGATTCAATAGGTATGCTGCTGATTCAAGCGCATAACCCCAAAAGGAAATAGGCAACTCAGCAGTGCTCATCATAGAGCGCACCATATCTAATAGGGTGCGATTTCTCCGCTCCGATACACCGTTGTGCTGTAGTGTATAAGCAGGAGTAAGCTGAGAGAGAATCCCATTCTCTTTTAGATAGTCCAGGAACTCATTGCTTAAGTATTCTCCTTCTCGATCAGATCGAAGGATCTTAATACTTTTGCCCGTTTGGATCTCTACTTCGTGCTTATATTCCTTCAATTTTTCAAAAGCTTCAGACTTGTGTTTTATCAGGAACACATGTCCTGTAGCGCCTTGAAAAGTCGTTTTGGTGTTTTCCTGAAAATCGGTGAAAATTCGGTATTTTTCCGAAAACCGTCTTTCTCGTTATTTTGCAGTTTAGGACTAATTATACCTAAAATGGATAGGTAATTGCTTGTTTTTAGTAGCTAATGAGTTACTTATGAAATTTTGGTCATTTAAAATTTTTTCCCTATTTTTCAATTTTTTAATATTATTTTAAGCCGGTAAGAAAATACATTAAATTAGCGATAAATACAAATTTAAATGGGCTAAAATTAAGCTTTAAAATCATGTTAATTAAAATCTAGGTGTAACATATATTTTTAGTATTTTATTTTGATTTTTAACTAATTTTTATTATAGAAAACGAAATTTATTGAATTTTAAGCTAAAACTTGCAATTTTGGACTTGTGGGGGGTCTTTTTGCATAAAACCTCTTTGTATTCACTCCCACTCACCCCCACTCCCTAAGGCCGGCCCCACCACTGCTGCAGCAGCCCCCATCCCTCTCTTTTTGACTTTTAGACCATGTTAATGAATTGTTTGGAGTAGGATTTAAATATAGTAATTTGCATGTGGGTTTTTAGTGAGATGTGAGAGCTTTGACCTTGGAAAATTCCACATAACTCTCCCCCACTCCTCCCCCTTTCCTCCCCCTTTCCCCCTAGGCCGAAACCCCACCTGCTCACAGCCCTTCTTTTCCCCCAAATTTCCCTTCTCTTTTGCTTCAAAATTTCCATCAAAATCCATTAAAAACCATCAAAAATCCACAAATTTCTTCACAAAACCAAAATAAATCCTTGTGCTATCTCTTCTCAAGCCTATTATAGTTGAAAACATGTGGAAAGGAGGCATTTTTAGAGGCAAATCACCATGCTTGATCCATAGAAATTGAGGTATAATTCTTACCCATTCAACACTTGTGGCTAAATTCCTTTAATTATATGGTTTTAGTGTTAAAAGTTTATCTAATTTCTAATCTAGTTTCTAAAAGAGTAGTTTGTTTTAAACTAGGGTTTTTAGCACACCATTATTTGGTTAATTAAATTTATTTTGCTTGCTAGTTCCTACACAACCAAATCAAAGAAGTTACCTTGTTTATGTGGTCTTCAAATTATGCTAATTTAGTTAATTTTAATGTGTGAAATTGGTTTGTAATTGTTGTTTTATGAAAATCAAGAAAGGGGTTTGTGTATGGAAATGGATTTTGAAGCATGGTAAATGAGTTGAAATTATGTGATTGTGGCTAACTAGTTGTGTGGTTGGATATTGTGTTGGATTGTGATAACCGTATCGCTAATTTTCGATATTTGCACTAAAATTGCAAGTTTTGTGCTTACTAGGTTTTTTTTAAAATTAATTGGTGAATTATTTGTGATACCTTGGGGATATTTTTAGCATCTCCTATGACGTTTAGGATGCGTGAGTGCGGAGTTTTGAGTAGTCGGGTTTTAGTTTTGCCGGACGACCAAATCGGCGTTTTTTTGGCAGTTTTTGCGATTTTCGCGTGTGTTCCGCGCACCCTGTGCACGTTGTACCTAGCTAGTGAACATTAGTATTTTCGTTTGGGTTTTGCGTCAGTCTTGATAGGTAACCTTATGTTTGGTATTGATGTAAATTCCAGGTTCGGTCGCGGAGACGTCAGACGCGGCACGAAAGGGGAAAGCGGTGATTGGACACAGCTAGCCAGGGATTCCGGTGAGTAGATGTAATATCTACGGGGGACTATCGTTGGATGGCGCAAGCCGCCCGATAGTTTTAGTAACTTACAAGATTCTTAGTGATGTTAGTAATTAGGGGTGAAATACGTATATGATTATTTGCTGCATCCATGCATTATATTGACATACCTATGCGAAACCATTTTATAGGACACCTGCACCATTGCCAGGTTTTTATATGCAGCACGAGCACTATTCATGCTTACACACACACCCTGGTAATTGCCATGCCACCACACTAGATAACCTTTAAATTTAAACCTTTTACTAATTGATACTTAAACTTGTGCTATTGCCTTTAATTCCTTAAAATGAAACCGTAGGATTGCTATTCATGTGCATGTACTTAATCATATTAATTGTTCATGCTTAATCTATTAATCACACATCGCAACTTGATTATTGATACCATATGCATTCATTATCATTGATATATGCACTTATGAGGATTTCTTGAGATTTTATGATATTTCTGGATTTCGGGGGAAAGCCGCAAAATTTCTAAACTTATTATATTTTTAAAATATGTAAATTGCGGTTTTCTAGTGATGTAAGTGTCGTCCACCATGAGTTTGCTGTGGTTTTGGAAATCCGTGTCGAGGAGTGGAGGAACCGTCACGGGTACATGGTGGGCCCGGTAAGGTACCCCGGGGCAAGAGGAATGTGGTGTTGACGTTGAGCCTGGCAGGGGACGGATTACCTACCGGTGACTGTTTGGGACGGCGGATATCCAGAGGATACCGACCGTGGCCGCTAGATGATGAGATATTGATATTTGAGATGGGTCAGCCGGACGGCTGAGGCCAGAGATACATTGATATGAGATTTGAGACAGTTTTGAGGTGTCGATGCTGGACACAGGTTCTTGTTGATTCTATTGGTATTGTGCTGGTATTTCAAAAGACATTTTTAAAGGGAAAAACACGATTTCTTATACTTACACATTCAGATCACGAGTTGATTCGCATTGCATTCATACCTGCTAGTATATCCATATTGCATACATACTTGCCATTATGTCCTGCCTTACCTGTATTTAGATGCTAGGATGCTTGTGTGCATGCATTCGATAGCCTGTGTAGATGTTATTTATTACTCACGAGTTGGCAACTCACCCCCGTTGTGCCATAGCCTTTTGCAGGTCCGCTTCGTCAGTACAGTAGCGGCGGGTGCGCTTGCTTCTTTTGCCTCTTTTGCCTGGACTCGAGATTTTGCTCATAGGTGGGTTATGTTATTATTTTTGTACCACCTTGTATATTCCTTGTATCTAGTGTACTCCATCTACTGTATCTACCAGCATTATTGTATATTGACCTAGAGATAAGGCTGTGAGATTTGTAGACTTTTATGCTGTATTTTGGGGTCGAGCTCACTTGAGCCGACATGCTGCTTTTCTCATGCTTCCTTATGATTATTTTCGCATGTTGTTGCTTTATATTGCTTGGGATTTGTGACCGCCTTGTGGCGAAGAGCTAGCTCCTGCTTGGGGATGCCCTATTTTGTTGGATTCATATTTATTCTTGTTGTACCCATTTTGGGGGCCAGTATTTACAAAGGAGACTCTGCCGAAATTTTCGGAAAAATTGGTATTGTTTTTAAAAAGGGTTTTACGTGACTTATTTGATAAACTCGCTTTCAATGGATTGGTTTTCCTTCATTCTTTTGCTTAATTGGTTTTGTTTTCTGGGCTTTGGCTTACTTATTTTACGGACGTCTTTAGACGTTTCGTAAACTTAAGTGCCAGTCACGTTCCGTACCCTGCGGGTCGTGACATGTCCGTATCTTGAGAGATCGTCAGTGAATGTAATGAAGTAGGAAGAACCATTCCTGGCATGTGTAGACATGGGACCGCATACATCACTATGTACCAATCCTAAGAGTTCCTCAACTCTTTCTCCGTGTCCACTAAACGGAGTTTTGGTCATTTTACCTTTGAGACATGAATGGCAAGTATCATAAGATGATAATTCGAACGGATTCAAATATCCATCCTTATGTAACTTAGCTAGTCATGTCGCATTGATATGACCAAGTCTACAATGCTACAAGAAGGATTCGTTCATTTCTGAACCCTTCCTCTTGTGTGTGTTTTGTATATTAAGGATTGTATTTTGATTGAGAATGAATATGCCATTATGTAACGAGCCTGATCCAATCAACTTTTGATTTAGGAAGATGTTCATAACATTATCCTGTATTACAAAATTATATCCTTCTTTACTTAATAAAGAAACTGATATAATGTTGCACATCATGTTTAGTATATAATAGCACTCGTTAAGAATCAATGTATTACTACTTGGTAATACTAGGTGATATTCGCCAACTGCTTTGGCTGCAATATTTGTACCATTCCCTACTTGTACGGAATGATCACCCTTTCCCAGTTCTCTATCTTTACGTAGCCCACGTAACAATTTACATATGTGGGATCCCGATCCGGTATCTAATACCCAGGACGTAGGGTGAACTGAGAAACAGTTCTCAATAACTAACACACCCGAAGAAGGTGCATCAACATACTTGTTCTTCGTTTGGGCGGCGTGAGAATCCAGATATTGTCCTATTCCCTACTCAGTCTCATAACACTTATAAGAAAGAACGGGACCAACGTTCCCCTGCTCAGTATAATAAGTGTGTTCAGTCAATATATCCATATTATTATCTTGATTAAGGCCTGACATGGTCGCTACCTGGAGAGAGAGAGAAGGAAACACTTTAGCGTATGCTCTTGCAAGATTAGATTGGTTATTATCTTATCTAATCAGGATGTCTCCCATTGTTTTTATCAAATCTCCCTTCAAACCCTAAAAGGTAAGATTAGCCAGGATTAATTACACCCTACAATTTCGTCAATCTTTCAGCCAGATCAGTATTGGTACTTTGAGGGAGGTTCCCCGTGCTTTCGCACGGACCTAATTAAAATAAACCTCGTTTTCCCAGAGGCATAACCCCGTTAACACCTTTCTAGACACCTACTTGATCGGCTAATTGTCCTGTGTAAAGTTCTCCCAGGAGTAACTTTTACTCGCAGTGGGTATCAGGATCCATCTATCTTATAGAAGGTATGCAATCTCATTGCAAATTTCAACACTTGAAATTCCCGATAATGCTTTTGCCCCTAGTGTGCTATGACCTTGACAGTGGTTAACAAACCATAGTGCACTAGTCAAGTTCAACCCGTCATTTCTTGATTGAATCAAACCTACTCGCACGACCCTTGACAGAGGTCAACAAGGTCGTATGACCACCCTAATCCAATCACATCATATGCTTTACAGATAATTACTAATCAGCTACCGCACACTACGCCTTGACAGAGGTCAATAAACGCAACACGAATACTAAATAGTCTTTATCTGAAATGACGGAGGGCTACGCAGGTTTTTCAGAAAACCAAGAGCGTAATGAACTCGATATCGTTGTAGAAACAAGTGATTTTGAAAAGGAGTGTTTTTTAGGCTTTTCCAGTTTCGCTAAAGAGGTCACCCCCGGTGAAGGGATTTCGGCTCTTTCCTCATCGAATAAGGTGCAGGGTATATCATATATACCGCTGTGCAAAGCAAGAACTATAGAAGCTTTCAAAAACTAAACCGCGAGTTTGTAGCATCTGTCGGTTTTGCTAAAGAGGTCACTCCCGGTGAAGGGATCTCGGCTCTTTCCTCATCGAATAAGGTGCAGGGTATATCATATATACCGTTGTGCAAAGCAAAACTGTAGCTACCCTTCTTATAAAGTTTTGATTCTAAAACATTTTTAGGTTTCTTTTCTTTTATTAATCTCATTAATATAATCCCATCAATTAATGCTTCCTAAGCATCACAGAAGAAACGAAAGCAGTAATATTTATATATCAACATATATATATATATATATATATATATATATATATATATATATATATTATATAGTATAAGCATTCGTCTCGGGCAGTAATATGATCTCATCACAGAACATTGCAGCAGAAGATAACATTTGAAATATTGGATATTCTAGGACGTTCGTGTTTTATTTCGAGCCTTTATAAAACACGGATTCCACGGTCGCAATGAATAGCTAAACCCACATCCCTAGACCCCTATGAGAGCGGCAAGTAACACTGCCAATTCCAGGGTTAGGAGACCCGGTCTCGACTCCTCGAGATGGCCTCCTACTGGACCCTAGAACCCGGTTACTTGTGCTCCCCTCCTTGGGTCTACCTAATGCGGAAAAGTAAATAATATATAAAGGTGACATCAACCTTATCCCGGAAGTGACCCAATAAAAGAATATTACATACACATGAATTTTAAATGAATGAAAATAAAAACTCTCATCTCACATAAAACCCCCAGCTATTCAGAACACGACGATCCAATACAACATATGACAGCAACACATAATATCTCATATCATCAACGTAAGTAAGTATGCGTATCCCGATTGTCGTTGATGTATAGCAACGAAGCCGGCGATACACCACATACTACGCTTACGGTCACAGAAAAGAAAGTGTAAAACTACAACATTTGGAATCCACAATCTCTTTGGACATCATAAATCCGAAATATCACATACTTCGCATTTCATGCCTAACTATATGAATTCCATATATTGTATCATATTCCAGATAAATAGACAATATTAAACTTTCAGATCGAATAATCAAACACCCAAGAATTCCCAAATAGCTCAACACTTTAGCGGAGTTCAAAAAATCCCAGAACATGTCACCGTCCCAGTGAACCAGCCATAGAAGGGTCAAACCAACGCCTCACAAGTGGCAACGCCAAACTACCATAAACCCAAAGGTTCAGTGGAAGTTTTGACAGTCACATAATCGAGTTAAGGTTACGTTCTTCTAGAGGGTCCACAGATATGCTTGCATGTTTTTCTGAAAGTTTTAAACTCAAGAAAAATTCAACATTTGAAAGTTTTTCGTGTCGGGAAAAGGAGAGTTATTGATATCCGTTCGAACATTTTAATACGTTCCAAATTATCCGGAAAACTAGACGAAATTAAACTTTCCGATCGAATCAACCAATACAAAAGATCTCCAGCGAACTCAACACTTGAGCAAGATTAAAAATTCCCAGAAGTATATACTAATACCTACGGATTAACCCTACAAATAAAAGACCTTAACTCCCAAGTACGGCTGCGGAACAGCCGCGGGAAGCATGTTCCTGCCACGGTTCCGTGGCGACTTTATGGAGTTGGGTGCTCGTATTTTACAGTAATCCTTAGAATTGCCTACTGAATTTTCTGAGTATTTTTAATATGGAAAAAATCAACATTTTAAAAAATTTCCAGAGAGGGGTTCAAAACCGACGTTTCGGGGTTCGATCGGACTTTTAACTTCATATACACGTCGCCTAATGCTCTAGCTTGGCTCTGATACCACTGTAGGTCAGGCAGCCACCCCATCCAATGGGGTCACCGTGGCACCAACGGGTCCCTCAGCAGCTACTTTTTACGCATTCCCCCCGCCCCCGCAAGGACTACAACCCGCCGGAACACCTTCCAGTCTCGGGACACCCTGATGGTAAGGACCTATGCTTCGCCACAGTGTCACACAGTGAGAACCCCCCATAGGTCGACATCCAATGCCTAGTAGCTCTAATACCACTGTAGGGTTACTAGGCACAGTCACAAGGGTCTATAAGGCATCAACCATGCCCGATTCAAATTTTAGACGTGCCGAACAACCTAAAGCGAGGATCTTTGCTAGATAATTAGGGTTAAACATGCAAGTAAACACCTTTACAACTAAGAGAGGGGGATTACAACCTTGTAGTTCGCTCCTTCGCTTCATAAGCTCCGAGTGGTAGTCCCTTCGCCGCGATCCATGATCTCCCGGACTCAAGAGAAGCTCCACAACCCGAATGATCCATGCTTGCTTGAAGTCTTCCTTTTCAAAGATGATCTACCTTGAAGTTTCTTTAACTCAAGCTCTCACTCACTAAACAAATATTAATGAAGTGAACACCCTAATCTAATTGGCTAGATTAGATGAGGATGATGAAGTAGGATTTATGCTCTCTTTAATTATCAAAATTTCACACTAATCCATCACAAAAGAAAAACCTAGAAAGCTTTTTAAGAGCTCAAGGAAGATGAAGAAAAATGATCAATCCTTTTGTGATGAATAATGAATTGTTATATTATTACAATTGCAACCATGGTCAAGTCAAGAAAGACTTAACCATTGTAGAGATTTAACTAGGGTTAAAGGGTGTGGGTTGGGTTAGAAAAATATCTCCAAAATATCAACACATAATATCTTTGCAAGAAACAAAACAAAAGCTTCTAGAAAAGATTAACCCCAATCAAACCCTAACCATGTTTAATCTCCACTAATCATGTTGCATTTGTAAACATAACTTGTTACAATATTATATATCATATATATAATAAATTTTTGCAACAAAAGAAAATAATACAATTAACATATATCACATATATATCAATGTATTATCCGGTGAGAAAATGAATCAATAAAGCGAGCCAATATTAGATAATGTAATGTAATATATCACATATATAATTATACATTAAATTATCGAATCAACACTTGATCCGACAATCCGGCTATTTCTCAAATAACCGACTAATATAAACTGTATCATTTCATCGAATCAACACTTGATCCGATGACCCGGCTATATCACATATACCCGGCCGATATCAAATATCGCGAGAATAGAATACGGTATCTCATAACGTATTATCCTCGGTCCCGCACATATCACATATGTGCTCTTATTCCATTTTGCCTGAGTCAAGAAACCTCGGTGTAGGACTCTAAAGAATCGTTAATACGCCGGCAGTAGGTGATGATCATATCAAACACCCACAAGCTGCAAGCGATCAGCTAAACGTAATAGCCACCCAGGTATTGAGCGATCAGAAGATCAACAAGCCTATACATTCTCCTGTGAATCCAATCAGTAACACTACCGTACAGTCCGGTCTCTTCGTCTGATTTGTCACATATCTGGTCTAGGGGTGGTAAACGTCAGACCCCAGTAACCGATAAGTCGTGTCGATGTGAGGCACATAACAGGTCGAGAACCTACTGATAACACTTACCGGTAGTACTCAGTATCCGCCCTGGCCAGGGACTTCCAGTTATAGCCAATCGAACACAGCACAACATTAACTCCCTATACCGGGAGAGACGAATCCCCTCCTATCGCTCATTGCCTCCATGTGATTCGGGACTGTACCCAAAAGCCATCGTTTTGCACGCCCTCTTCGACGTTGTAAGGTGGATATCAAAGCACAGTGGGAATCACACAATACTCTTTGACGATCTCGGGTCTACAGACATACCAGTACCAGTGTCACCGGAGAACTGCCATCTGACGTGAGGTATAATACCATCTGGGAGTTCTCGGCGAGTCCGTCCAGTGTACCCAGTCTCCATTGAGCATCCGTACACCATCTTTGATTTCAAACATCGATGGATATGGGATCATCCATCGCCCATCATATGGGTCAAGATGCGTATACGCTAGTCTACACTGGTGTATCGATGCCCTGTTTCGATACACCCTCGACTAGAACAGTTATAGGATGTACTCGTCGACTACCGTGGCCCCACTAGTATGATCGCATCATAGTCACAGTAGTCGAGTACATATCCTAAGGGCTTTATCAACATGTGAGAATAAGACAGTAAACTAATACAAGTCAACATGTTAAGATAAAGTGAAACCAAATAGCATACTATCATGACGAGCAAGAAATTCCTCTATATATATATTTAAGCATCCATTATAATATACATCATATGTACAACAATGGCCTCTAGGGCATATACATAACTAACAGATACAACTAATCTTGAATTCAAGAACCTAAATCTTAAGCTTGCAAGTTCAATGAAGAAGTTGCAAGGTCAAGAAAAAGGGGCAAGAGCTCAAGAGTTCAAAGGAAAGAAAAATTACAATTGTTCTAGACTAAAACTAAAGGAAAAAAGTATCCACTCCCCTTGCCCATGACCTGGTATTTGTAGGCTCAAAATTAAATTAAACAAATAATAAAAATAGGAAGATGGGACAACAATGAGTGAACAGACAAAAGATGAAGCCATTTCTCCTTCGTGGGCCCGGCGCCGCCGGTCATTCTAAAGATGTCGCCGGTTTTGTATAGGCTAATGGGTCTCGTCTTGGTTCTGTGATGTTGTGTGCACTCCACAAGTCTACTGGAATTGTTTGATTTCTTGATAACAACATGGGTTGCTTAGTAGCTTTTGGAGGGAACTCATGATGCTTTAAATCACATCACCTCTTTTAGCATTTAATGCACATCACACTCACTTGTGCCCATTTTACACAAGTTGTTGTGCCTAGGTAGCCCCCATCATTCTCTAGTGTTCACTTGCATTGTGTTGGACCAAAATTTGTGTACACTTTATTGTTTTCAAAAGAACTTATTGGATATCGATCGGTTTTCTGTTCTGTTTGCAGTGTCGGCTCCCAAACATTATATTCATGATTTTGAGTGTGTTTCCAGCATTTTATCTCAAACACCTGTAATCTGTATTACTGAGCAGAAACTGGTTTGTAGGGATTCTCTAGCACCATCCTAGGTTATGGGTTGCATCACACATGCTATAACAAAATTTAGGGGGTGCTAAACAATTCCAACCATGAATCGAGAAAAATAGTGTAACAACTACTAGTATCATATACTACAAGTGTCTAACACTAAGAGGTAAGTAATACAACCTTTGTAGACCTCCTCTAGATACTCCTTGGATCGAGTAGGGTTTGAACCGGTTAGCTTGTGTCCTTCCAAGTCCACGTGATCTACCATGAAGTCCATTTGCTCAAGCTCCAAGCTTCACTTGATCAAGGATGAAGATGAAGCAAACACTCCACACTAGTGGGCTAGACTAAAGTAGAGTGGTGATGTGGGTTTGGATCTCACTTAAAAACCTTTTCTTTTTAATTTCTTCTCTTTCTTTTTAAACCCTGGAGAGCTTTGAGGAGAGAGAGGAAGAAGGAGATGGCTCAAGCTTGACTCAAGAGAATAATGAATAACTCAACCTAATCTCAAGAGAGTAAGTGAATTATCTCATGCTAAACTATGGTTACAAAATATCTAGATATTTTGTGACTTGAGGTTAAGCAAAACCATGGGCTACAAAACCATGGGCAAATGAAACCATTGACTTGGGTCAACTCAAAAGAGTTGAATAGTCAACCATGATCATGTTGCCATTTTGCTTTTCTCAAATAAAAAAAAATCTAAATATGTTACCATGTAAGTCTTTCATTGCTACCACCAATGTATCATCAACCATGACACATGTATGCTTGCATGTGTGCATCCATATCAACATATACATACACTCATGCATGCATCATAAAGAAATAGGTTTTAATAAATGAGCTAATAGACTTAATATTAAATCAACACTTGATTTAATAACCCAGTCATATCACATACGACCCATCCAATAGAAAATGCCTGATTAAAATACAGTATACAATACACGCATTTAATCGAGCTCCCGCGCATATCTCATGTGCACCCCCACATCTTTTCTCCTGAGCTAGGAAACCCCTTTGTGGGACTCTAAGACTCGTCAATACGCTAGCAGTAGGCAGCGATCATATCACATGCCCACAAACTGTCAGTGGCACAAGCTGTACGTAACGGCTCCCAGGTATTGAGCGATCAGAAGAAACACAAGCAAACCCGCTAAAACTCCCATCGAGCCAACTGGTAACACTTACCGTACAGTCCGGTCTCTTCATCAAATATGTTGCATATCAAGTCTAGGGATGGTATCGTCGACCCCAATGACTCAATAAGTTATGCCGGTATATGGCTCATAACAGATCGAGAAACTACTGATAACACTTATCAGTAAATCTCAGCAGCCCTGGCTAGGGACTTCCTGTTATAGCCAATCGTGCATAGCGCAACATCAATCCCCAATACCGAGAGAGACGAAACCCCACCTATTGCTTTTTGCCTCCATATGCCTCGGGACCGTACCTAAAATCCACCTGTTTGCACGACTCAGTAAAGCCATGGTAGGATGGAGATCAAAGTACAGTGGGAGGCACACAAGACTCTATGATGATCTCGGGTCTACAGACTAACCTGTACCAGTGTCACCTGAGAACTGCTATCCGACGATAGATATAATACCATATAGTATTTCTCGGTGAGTTCGTTCAGTGTATCCAGTCTCACTGAGCACCCGTATACGGTCTTTGGTGTCACCATACCAATGGATATGGGATCATCCCTCGCCCATCATATTGGAAAAGTAACGTATACGCTATTCTACTCTGGTGATATCGATGCTATGTCTCGATACACCCACGACTAGGAACATTTCAAGGATATGCTCATAAACTACACATGCCCACTAGTATGATCCGCATCATAATCTCAGTAGTCAAGCATATCCTAAGGGCTATATCAACATGTACCAAATGAGTGAAAGCATGATCTGTTGGTGTGTAACATTTTCAAAAATATAAAATATTAATTTTGGGAATTTTTATAATTTAATATTATTTTTATTGATTATTTTAATATTAAATGCAAATAAATAGGAAAAATGTTTGAAAAATTATGAAAAATTATGGAAAATTCTAAAATAGGGTAAATTAGTGAATTATGACATTTTTAAGTTTTTGTGATTAATTTGACACTAATTTAGTGCTAATCGCGATTAAAATCGCTAATCGGGTTTTTTTGGCAATTTTGTGCAAAACTTGCACATATCACTTTTTCTCACACTTATGCATTTTCTTTCATGTGTTTCTTATTTGGGATTACTATTGAGGTGAGAAGGTTTGGGTTAAGGATTAAAAGAGAAAAGAAAAAGAAAAGAAAAGGATAAAGAATGAGAGTAGGTGAGAGAGAGGAGTATGGGCTCTTTGACCTTGAGACTTAGCCATTTTCTCCCATCATTTCTTCCCTTCCTCTTCATCCTCCTCCAGCTGCTGCTCCTGCACCATTTCCCCCCCCCCCCCCTCTTCAACTCCTCACTTCACTTCAAATCCATCTCAAAACCTCACATCCCTTTCACGAAAAAGATGCTCAAGCTCGAGATCTACAAGATGGACCAAGAAAGCGTGGATTTGGCCACTAGAGGGCAACTCAAGAAAGTTCTTGAGTTGCCAAGTGAGGTAATTTCTGAACCATTAGCTCAATTATAGCCTTTCCTATAACCCCATGTTAAGATTATATCGATATTGTGTGATATTATGGACTTGATGAAAACCTAGTTAGGGTTTGAGAGAAACTTGAGTTGTAATGTGAAATTGAGCTCAGTAGAGGACTTGTAAACACCCTAGTGCATGAATTGGAACCCATAACCCGAAGCTAGAACCAGAATACGGATTTTAGAAACCGATATCGGGGAAATTGTGTAATCTGTCACTGTTAATTGGAATCTGCTATCATACGAGGTATCCTAAAATAATATTGAGTGGAAATTGAGATGTGCAGGCAACATAGAGGCATCACCCAAAACCCTAGCTCCCCACTCCACCTTCTGGCCGCCAAAACCTCCATTCTGGCCGCAAATTGCGGCCAGACCAGTGAGGAATCTCCTCGTTTTCTGTGCACAGCCCCATTTCATCAATTCTTGGCCCTGGGTACTTCTAGTTTTGACAGATTCTTTCTAGGGTGAAATCTGGGACATATATTCTAAGTTGCTGTTTTGGATTCGTATTTCCGTATTCCGTATTCTTGATTCTGAAATGGCGGAATGTGTTTTGCCTCGACTATTTGTCGTTTATACGACGATATAGAGGATTTATTGATGGTTTTGAAGGCGTGCCATAGGTTCTCACCTATAGGCCCCCTTATCGTATCGTTTTGGATTTCATGCGCCGTTTTAGCTTGGATTTGGTTTTAATGCGCATATACGATATTTGATGTGTAGGTACCCATGAAGACTTCGAGACGACAAGCAAATGCGTGGTGACGTCCGCAAATGATGATGCAAGGTGAGTAGATTATATCTACAGGGGGAAGTCGGGTGGATGGCGTATAGCACCCCCGCAGTCCGTAGATAGATTACTATGTAGTTTATTGTGTTTTTAGGTGTTTTATGGATAGTTAGGGTTAGTAATGACTAGTGTAGTCATAGTCGCGAACCCTAGGATAGAATTACACCTATACACACACCCTTGCTTATCACTTACACTTGCACTGTGTTTGATCATATGGGATGACTTTGGAGATGAGTTGATGATGTGGGCTTGGTGCCCTGGGATCGGTGATTTGATACGATTCATATGTGGGATATGACTTGTGATTTCTTGCGGGCTTGGGATATGTGTTTACCCCCGCATGCATACTTCATTGATGGTATCGGTTTGTACTAGACATAGAGTAGTACCCCCAGACTATATGATCTGATGATAGTGATACCTGTTATGTGATGAGATAGTGAGATGTTGACCTGTACCCAGCTTTTGGGGATGCCGTGCGATGATTTACCGTACGAGCCGATATTGATGATAGATCCGCACTCATAACTCGAGGATATCTTACGATATGACATTGAGGCGAGATCACCGACTATATATCTATATATATACATTGACTCAGTTTTAGGTGGTTTCCACACCTACTCCTCCTGATTGACCTGACATTTAGATGTAGTTGCATAGTAGATACTTCACTGTGGTGTTGACTACTAGATTTCTGCATTTTCATGCTTTTCGCATTGCTGGCATATATTCATTGCTATATTATTGTCATGCTGTAGGACACCAGCACCATTATCGATGATGCGTATGTTCCACGTACACTATTTGCCGGCTCACACACTTCATCATCGATAATTGCCATGTCACTACACAATAGTATTATTGCATCAGGATATGACCTTGTATGTGCATACCATTATTCCATGTTGCATGATATGTTGTTATACTTGCACTTCATTTATATGTCACCTACATCATGCTTTCTGATTATGCGCATTGGGATGTTGTTTCCATGATATTTCTGGATTTGGGGAACCGTGGGTATTTCAAGTGATTATGTAAATGTTTTGAAACCCGGTTACCCTTGATATGATATTTCAGCTTCCACCATGAGTTTTATCGGTTCTGATTTATATACCCCTACGAGGAGGCGTCGAGGCCGTACGAGGGTACATGGTGGGGCCCGGAGTACCCCGGGGCAAGAAAGAGATGTCGATGTGCTATGAGCCGATGAGCCCGGCTGGGGAACCATACAGTCCGGTGATATTACCTTTTGCTCGGCGGATATCTGGGGGATACCGCCTGGAGCCGAGAGATGGGCGTACTGCCGGGGGCCGACGGGCCGATGCCGCAGACGGAGCCCAAAGATGCACATGGGTTGACTCGTACTGCAGGGGGCCGAGGGCCGATACCGCAGACGGAGCCCCATATGGATGAGGATTTACGTGTCGATGCTAGGCACGGGTTTTCATGAGGTTTTTCCATGACATTGTTTATATCCTCATACTTGCATACATGATGCTTACTGTCAGTGGGTGACAGGTGGACGGGTTCCACATATATACAGACATGGATTATATACAGACTGGTTTTACACTTATCATACTTCATTTGTATATATAACAGGGTATGAGGGCGCTGTTATATATACCCTTACACCAATATTAGTGGAATGGGACGCTAATATATGTGTATTGATATCATTGATATTTCAACATATTTACTTCATGCAGACATACCTTACACTGATGATATGCTTTTACCTGAGTACGTGGCACTACATGCATGTTTAGATGTTACCTTGCCACCTTATTACACTCAGATGCACTCTTGTGGATTGTATTACTGATTGTTGACTTAGGATTATGTCTTGCATTCGGTTTCTGCTTGTAGATGTTTCTATTCACGAGTTGGCAACTCACCCCCGTTGTGCCACAGTTCTTGCAGGTTCTGCCGTACAGGTTTCTTTGCGGCATTTCTGGCACACTACCCTCTTGCGGGTGATTTGCTTTGGTAGGTGGATTCATTCGCATCAAGAACCACCCTTGTATTTATTTTATTTCATTGTATCTAGAAATTGTCCATCAACCAAAACATGTATATTCTTCCAGACTCAGAGACAGTGTTGTATTATTCGACCTTAGAGTCGCGCTTAGTAGTATTGCGGTTTTCTTGCTACTTTTGAGCTTTCTTTGGTTTTGATCCTCGCCACTTGGCGTTGTATATTATCATATCATTGCGTGGTTGTGACCGTCGATTGACGAAGAGCTAGCTCCCGCTTGGGGATGCCTTTATCATTTTATATATTGTTATTCATATTGTACCCCATTCGGGGCCAGTTTTACAAGAGAAACTCTGCCGAAATTTTTAGAAAAGACTTTATTGTTTTCAAAACGTACTTTCGGCTTAGTTATTTAAAAACCTTGATTTCAAACCTGTATTCTTCACTTCTTTAAACCAGTTTCTTTACTTATTCCTAAAATGGTTTTAGATTTCTGCGCTTTTGGCTTACTTGGTCCTATAGGCTTCATATGGTTCAAGGGCCAGTCACGTGCTCTTTCGGGTCGTGACAAAGTTGGTATCAGAGCGCTAGGTTGACCTTGGTTCGAGTTTAAGTTTGACTATGTGGAGCCTAGGGAGTTGTTTATATACGGAACTTAGGCTTGACCTTACGGAACTTAGACTTGGTCGAGGGGGTGTAAACCCGAACTTTCATCGTTTTAGGATGACCCTTGGTTGATGGATTAGGCGACTAAAGTAGAGTGACGTACCGTTGGTATGTTCCGCGGCATACTTACGACACGCCACTCCGCTTAAGGAACCTTAGGATGTACATACTTTCGAGATTAGTGATTCTCTTCATATCCTGGATTATACATCCATTTGAGATTCCCGCTTCTATTAGTTTCATGATCATACCTTCACTGATACTGTTCCTTCCTATGATCATGTATCCACTTTGGAACTGCTGTTTCCTTTCTTGCCATTGATGTGCTCTCTTTGATACTCGATTGAGGTTCCTGTCACCATGTTTGAGCGCAGTTTGGGCTGCTGCTAGGGTTACGGCCGGTGTGAGCTCGTTTGGTACGAGGGCCGACCATTGTGTTTTCTGGTGACATGGGAACGTCTCGAGTTAGTGTTGGTGATTGTGACCTCTGGTGGAGGCGAATGCTTGGTCTTGCACCGGATGATCGAGCCACTGTTAGAGCTGCCAGTTGAGAGAGGACTGTTGATGTACAGCATACCTCAGGGGTTGTGATGTCGCCTACCGTGCAGACAGATGGACCAGCTGTTGCTGAGATTGACAGGATGTTGCTTTCGGAGCTTACGAGCTGAGATTGCCGGAGCTTTCAGGCAGATACGCGACAGATGGTAGCTAGTCTACCCGATTTGAGAGACGAAGGTGATTCGTCCGAGTTTGCGCCTGAGCGGGTCCAGTTGAGTTGAAGATTTCCAGTGTGGAGAGTCTTACTCAGATCTAGAGCAGGCTGATTCGGAGATGACCGCTTATGTATTTCCTTTCCTGGAGGATTGAGGCGTTGTTCGGTGTACAGGCATATGAGCCAGTTGTTGCTGCAAAGGATGGGATATCGCCCAGATGATTGGAGCTACTGCAGCATGAGCATGTTCTTAGAGAGATGTTAGCGAGTTGCTAGTCACCGAGGATGGATGACTAGGACGTGTGGTGAGTTCGCTTACCCCGATGCGAGGTCATCAGGTGGATCGATTCCAGCTAGAGACGACTTCACGCAGGTTCGTTGAGAGTCGATAGAGACGATCGAATGTCAGGCGCCTATTTTCCAAGTTTAAAGTATACGGAAAGACATGCAGGTGATTCTATGGACCCTCTAGAAGAATGAAACCCTAACTCGACTTAATGACCGTGTGACAGCCTTTGAACCTTAGGGTTTACGGCGGTTCCGCAGCGCCATTAGTGAGGCTTGGGTTTGCCCTTCTACGGCTGGACCACCGACGCTGTGGCATGTACTCGATACTATTAAACTGTACCCGAGATGTGAGCTCTTGGGGGATTATGAGGATCTGACGAGTCGATCGGATGGTTCGACATCTTTCGGATATCGTGATGGGACACTGCTTGGGAGACTCCAGATGCGAGCATAGCCGTTGGAGCACCGTACATGCAGCCATGATGAGACGAGTCCGAATCAGTCGACATTGACGCAGAGTGAAGAAAAGAGTTCGCGAGATATTTCGACGAGATGGTGTCCCACTCCGCTGACATTAGAGATGTGATATGCACCCCGAGGCGTGGTATATGGATATATCTTCCAGAAACAAGCGCGATAAGTATGCAGCCGTTCCGGAGTAAGCTTTACCTTCAGCATTGGATGACGACTTCCGGGCATTTCGGCAGAAATGAGACTTGAGAAAGGACCCTCGACAGGACTTTTCTGGAGTACGATACGAGAAGACCTGGACCCAGGAGTGGTCATTTTGCGCACACCCAGCAGACCAGAGTTCAGCCTTGTCGACGAGGTAGTTGACCAGGTTTGGATAAAGGGACTTACCCAGATGCGTTGCGAATTGATCAAGGACGGACGAGTGATGAGTTTTCCTCCGATGGTTGGGACGTGTTCCCGAGGATCTGTTCGGCCTGACATCTTCTACAGAATGATGAAGCTACAGAGTACACGATTTCGAGTCCATGTGAGAGACTTCAGATTGGTCGTGGCCGAGGACAGTGCAGTGCATAGTAGCTTGGCGTGACGTCATAGTGGACGACGATAGAGACAGTTGGAACAAGAGGTTCGTGTGAGACACTGACGAGCTGTCATTGCTTTCCGTCGAGACTAGAGACCTGATATGCTTACAGAGACGTTGGGATGTGACCAGTTTCTGAGGGAATATTGTGCTGCGGACACAGGTGTCTTTTGAGAGAGAAGAGGTTGTGCAGGAAAGCCAGCTTCTGTGCAGATCGGCATAGGCAGGATTGGAAGAGACCTTGAGCAGGATTCCTTCCAGGACGTTGCTGCAACGGTATTTGCACCCAGGGTCAGATGTGAGACGTGCTTTCAGAGAGCCAGAGGCCGACGCCAGTGATATGCTGCCTTACGAGTGGTCGTGAGGTTTGACCGAGAGGTGACCAGAGAAGTACCAGAACGGAATCGTCCCCATTAGCACATCTGACAGGGCCGATGAGCCGATTGACCGCGTGACAGGTGATCCGCAGGGAAGATAAGAATCCAGAGACAGAGGACGCCAGACCGTGAGCAAGAGGCAGGTAGATATCCTGCGCTGCTAGCAGTGGATTGCACCGACTCCTTCTCGACCTTGAAGGAGGAACTACCGAGGACGGTATTTATGATTTGTGATTTTGTGATTCGATTATCACGTATCCGTCATTTTGGATTTCGGTATTTTGGGCGTTCTGTTTGCATGATTTAGTTTTGATGACTGAGTTTCATGATTTTGGTTTCATGCACCCACTGGATATTTATATATTTTGCGCTGAGTTATTACATTTGAGATATTGATTGAGATTTCATGCCTATCGTATTCAGTGATTTGATTTGCACTTCCAGCGTAGTTTTCATGCATATTTAGTGTCTTGATATACGATTTTGGTGCACGCCAGATGCACTAAATCGGAATTCTTCATGCATTTCACATGCACCTGATTTATTTTTCTGTCAGGCACACACGTTGCCTACGACAGATGTTTCGTGCACACCCGTTGCACTTAGATGTTGTTTGTACACCTGTTTGACACATATATGGATTTTGATTCCTTGCGCACCAGACGCATAGGATATTCTTATATATGCATTTTGGGGATCGATTTCTAGTAGAGCAGTATACTTTTATGATATTCTTATGTGATGATGCTTTCGGAGCCCCGACAAATGGATTATTACTGAAATTTTTTTTTTTTTTGTATTAGGGATTTAAATTTAAATTCGGGGACCGAATTTCTTTAAGGGGGGTAGATTGTAACATTTTCAAAAATATAAAATATTAATTTTGGGAATTTTTATAATTTAATATTATTTTTATTGATTATTTTAATATTAAATGCAAATAAATAGGAAAAATGTTAGAAAAATTATGAAAAATTATGGAAAATTCTAAAATAGGGTAAATTAGTGAATTATGACATTTTTAAGTTTTTGTGATTAATTTGACACTAATTTAGTGCTAATCGCGATTAAAATCGCTAATCGGGTTTTTTTGGCAATTTTGTGCAAAACTTGCACATATCACTTTTTCTCACACTTATGCATTTTCTTTCATGTGTTTCTTATTTGGGATTACTATTGAGGTGAGAAGGTTTGGGTTAAGGATTAAAAGAGAAAAGAAAAAGAAAAGAAAAGGATAAAGAATGAGAGTAGGTGAGAGAGAGGAGTATGGGCTCTTTGACCTTGAGACTTAGCCATTTTCTCCCATCATTTCTTCCCTTCCTCTTCACCCTCCTCCAGCTGCTGCTCCTGCACCATTTCCCCCCCCCCTCTTCAACTCCTCACTTCACTTCAAAATCCATCTCAAAACCTCACATCCTTTTCACGAAAAAGATACTCAAGCTCGAGATCTACAAGATGGACCAAGAAAGCGTGGATTTGGCCACTACAGGGCAACTCAAGAAAGTTCTTGAGTTGCCAAGTGAGGTAATTTCTGAACCATTAGCTCAATTATAGCCTTTCCTATAACCCCATGTTAAGATTATATCGATATTGTGTGATATTATGGACTTGATGAAAACCTAGTTAGGGTTTGAGAGAAACTTGAGTTGTAATGTGAAATTGAGCTCAGTAGAGGACTTGTAAACACCCTAGTGCATGAATTGGAACCCATAACCCGAAGCTAGAACCAGAATACGGATTTTAGAAACCGATATCGGGGAAATTGTGTAATCTGTCACTGTTAATTGGAATCTGCTATCATACGAGGTATCCTAAAATAATATTGAGTGGAAATTGAGATGTGCAGGCAACATAGAGGCATCACCCAAAACCCTAGCTCCCCACTCCACCTTCTGGCCGCCAAAACCTCCATTCTGGCCGCAAATTGCGGCCAGACCAGTGAGGAATCTCCTCGTTTTCTGTGCACAGCCCCATTTCATCAATTCTTGGCCCTGGGTTCTTCTAGTTTTGACAGATTCTTTCTAGGGTGAAATATGGGACATATATTCTAAGTTGCTGTTTTGGATTCGTATTTCCGTATTCCGTATTCTTGATTCTGAAATGGCGGAATGTGTTTTGCCTCGACTATATGTCGTTTATACGACGATATAGAGGATTTATTGATGGTTTTGAAGGCGTGCCATAGGTTCTCACCTATAGGCCCCCTTATCGTATCATTTTGGATTTCATGCGCCGTTTTAGCTTGGATTTGGTTTTAATGCGCATATACGATATTTGATGTGTAGGTACCCATGAAGACTTCGAGACGACAAGCAAATGCGTGGTGACGTCCGCAAATGATGATGCAAGGTGAGTAGATTATATCTACAGGGGGAAGTCGGGTGGATGGTGTATAGCACCCCCGCAGTCCGTAGATAGATTACTATGTAGTTTATTGTGTTTTTAGGTGTTTTATGGATAGTTAGGGTTAGTAATGACTAGTGTAGTCATAGTCGCGAACCCTAGGATAGAATTACACCTATACACACACCCTTGCTTATCACTTACACTTGCACTGTGTTTGATCATATGGGATGACTTTGGAGATGAGTTGATGATGTGGGCTTGGTGCCCTGGGATCGGTGATTTGATACGATTCATATGTGGGATATGACTTGTGATTTCTTGCGGGCTTGGGATATGTGTTTACCCCCGCATGCATACTTCATTGATGGTATCGGTTTGTACTAGACATAGAGTAGTACCCCCAGACTATATGATCTGATGATAGTGATACCTGTTATGTGATGAGATAGTGAGATGTTGACCTGTACCCAGCTTTTGGGGATGCCGTGCGATGATTTACCGTACGAGCCGATATTGATGATAGATCCGCACTCATAACTCGAGGATATCTTACGATATGACATTGAGGCGAGATCACCGACTATATATCTATATATATACATTGACTCAGTTTTAGGTGGTTTCCACACCTACCCCTCCTGATTGACCTGACATTTAGATGTAGTTGCATAGTAGATACTTCACTGTGGTGTTGACTACTAGATTTCTGCATTTTCATGCTTTTCGCATTGCTGGCATATGTTCATTGCTATATTATTGTCATGCTGTAGGACACCAGCACCATTATCGATGATGCGTATGTTCCACGTACACTATTTGCCGGCTCACACACTTCATCATCGATAATTGCCATGTCACTACACAATAGTATTATTGCATCAGGATATGACCTTGTATGTGCATACCATTATTCCATGTTGCATGATATGTTGTTATACTTGCACTTCATTTATATGTCACCTACATCATGCTTTCTGATTATGCGCATTGGGATGTTGTTTCCATGATATTTCTGGATTTGGGGAACCGTGGGTATTTCAAGTGATTATGTAAATGTTTTGAAACCCGGTTACCCTTGATATGATATTTCAGCTTCCACCATGAGTTTTATCGGTTCTGATTTATATACCCCTACGAGGAGGCGTCGAGGCCGTACGAGGGTACATGGTGGGGCCCGGAGTACCCCGGGGCAAGAAAGAGATGTCGATGTGCTATGAGCCGATGAGCCCGGCTGGGGAACCATACTGTCCGGTGATATTACCTTTTGCTCGGCGGATATCTGGGGGATACCGCCTGGAGCCGAGAGATGGGCGTACTGCCGGGGGCCGACGGGCCGATGCCGCAGACGGAGCCCAGAGATGGACATGGGTTGACTCGTACTGCAGGGGGCCGAGGGCCGATACCGCAGACGGAGCCCCATATGGATGAGGATTTACGTGTCGATGCTAGGCACGGGTTTTCATGAGGTTTTTCCATGACATTGTTTATATCCTCATACTTGCATACTTGATGCTTACTGTCAGTGGGTGACAGGTGGACGGGTTCCACATATATACAGACATGGATCATATACAGACTGGTTTTACACTTATCATACTTCATTTGTATATATAACAGGGTATGAGGGCGCTGTTATATATACCCTTACACCAATATTAGTGAAATGGGACGCTAATATATGTGTATTGATATCATTGATATTTCACCATATTTACTTCATGCAGACATACCTTACACTGATGACATGCTTTTACCTGAGTACCTGGCACTACATGCATGTTTAGATGTTACCTTGCCACCTTATTACACTCAGATGCACTCTTGTGGATTGTATTACTGATTGTTGACTTAGGATTATGTCTTGCATTCGGTTTTTGCTTGTAGATGTTTCTATTCACGAGTTGGAAACTCACCCCCGTTGTGCCACAGTTCTTGCAGGTTCTGCCGTACAGGTTTCTTTGCGGCATTTCTGGCACACTACCCTCTTGCGGGTGATTTGCTTTGGTAGGTGGATTCTTTCGCATCAAGAACCACCCTTGTATTTATTTTATTTCATTGTATCTAGAAATTGTCCATCAACCAAAACTTGTATATTCTTCCAGACTCAGAGACAGTGTTGTATTATTCGACCTTAGAGTCGCGCTTAGTAGTATTGCGGTTTTCTTGCTACTTTTGAGCTTTCTTTGGTTTTGATCCTCGCCACTTGGCGTTGTATATTATCATATCATTGCGTGGTTGTGACCGTCGATTGACGAAGAGCTAGCTCCCGCTTGGGGATGCCTTTATCATTTTATATATTGTTATTCATATTGTACCCCATTCGGGGCCAGTTTTACAAGAGAAACTCTGCCGAAATTTTTAGAAAAGACTTTATTGTTTTCAAAACGTAACCTTGATTTCAAACCTGTATTCTTCACTTCTTTAAACCAGTTTCTTTACTTATTCCTAAAATGGTTTTAGATTTCTGGGCTTTTGGCTTACTTGGATCAGATGGAGTCCTATAGGCTTCATATGGTTCAAGGGCCAGTCACGTGCTCTTTCGGGTCGTGACATGGTGTGTAGTAGCGCCTCTAGTAAGGTTGCAACATCATAAAGTAGTGAACTTTCATTTTAAAGAGGGCTATTACAAAGGAACTACGAATCGTAACTACAGATTAGGGTAATAACATCATTATGTGAAGTCTAAACTAAAGGAAAAGGGAATACAACCTTTGTAGCCAACTCCTTCGGTCTTTAGGACTCCTACGGTTTTGCACAAGGTTTGGAATGACTCCGCTCGACGTCCTTCGTCATCTATGATGATCCACCCGGAGATTCCTAGATCAAGCTCTTAGCTTCACAAAATGAAGCAAACACTCTACACTAAAGGGCCAGGGTAGTGTAGAATGGTTGTGTGGTTTGTAAACTCACTTAAAAACCCTTTCTTTTTAAGTTCCTCACTCAAAACAAAACTCAAGAGAGCTTGGAGAAGGAGGAAGGTGAAGATGGCAAAAGCTTTTGTGAATAATAATGAAAACTTATTTCTAAAAAGAAAAAGAAAAGAATATATATAAGACATTCTCAAATATAACTATAGTTAACTAAATATCTAGATATTTTGTAGATGGGTTAAAGAACAAAGGAAATTAAACCATGGTTAAAGTCAATGGTCAAAGAAGAAGTGTGTAGAAAATGAGTCATTATGCTAATTTCCTTTTTCCTTTAAATTATTAACAAAAATCTAGATATTTATCAACCATGTAAGTCTTGCATTGCCATCTCCTTTGTATCATCAACCATGACACATATGTATGTGTGTATGTGTGCATGCACATCATCATGTGTATGTGTGAACATACATGCATACATCCAAAAGAAAAAGGGTTAATTAAAAGTAAGCTAAAAGATAATATTAAATCAAACACTTGATTTAATAAATCGGTCACATCAAATGCGACCGGACCAATATCGAACGTCCGATTAAAATACGGTATCACATATTCGTATTTAATCGAGATCCTGCGCATATCACATATGCACACTACATCATTTCACCTGAGCTAGAAAAATCCTGTGTAGGACTTTAAGACACGTCAATACGCCGGCAGTAGGTGATGATCATATCAAAACACCTACAAGCCGCAACCGGTCAGCTAAACGTAACGGCCACTCGGGTATTGAGCGATCAGAAGAAAAACAAGCGAACCCGTCAAAACTCCCGTCGAGCCAATGGCAACACTTACCGTACAGTCCGGTCTCTTCGTCTGATATGTTGCATATCAAGTCTAGGGATGGAATCGCCGAGCTCTAATAACTCAATAAGTCATGTCGATTTGGTCTATGACCGGTCAAGAAACTACTGATAACACTTATCAGTAAATCTCATCAGCCCTGGCCAGGGACTTCAAGTCAGAGCCAATCGCACATTGCACAACATCAACTCCCAATATCGGGAGAGACGAAACCCCTCATATCGCTCATTGCCTCAATGTGTCTCGGGACTATACCCAAAAGCCACCTGTTTGCACGACTCAGTAGAGCCGTAGTAGGGTGGAAATCAAAGTACAGTTGGAGAACACACAAGACTCTATGACGATCTCGGGTCTACAGACTAACCTGTACCAGTGTTACCAGAGAACTGCTATCCGACAATAGATATAATACCATATAGGAATTCTCTGTGAGTCTGTTCAGTGTACCCAGTCTCCACTGAGCACCCGTATACAATCTTTGATGTCACAACACCAATAGATATGGGATCATCCATCGCCCATCATATGGGTCAAGAAACGTACATGCTAGTCTACTCTGGAATATCGATGCCCTATCTCGATATACCTTCGACTAGGAATATTTAAGGATATTCTTATAGACTACACATGCCCCACTAGTATGATCTCTATCATAGCCATGGAAGTCAAGCTAATATCCTTAGGGCTTTATCAACATGTATCAAATGAACAGTATCAAGTAAACATGTCAGATAAAGTAAAACCAGATAGCATACTATCATGTCGAGCAAGAAAGTCATATATCAAATATATATATACACACGTCCAAGCATCCACTATACATATAATGGCCTCTAGGGCATACATATATCCAACAATCTCCCACTTGCACTAAGGCCAATTATTGGCGTATCTCATACCTAACATCTCATAAAGTCGCTCATGTTGCGGCTGTGGAAGTGGCTTGGTGAGTGGATCTGCGGTGTTATCCTTTGTATCTACTCTCCGAATCTCGATCTCATGGCGATCAACTATCTCCCGGATCACATGATATCGCTTGAGGATGTGGCTGGACTTTTGATGGGATCTGGGTTCTTTGGCCAGCACCATAGCTCCATTATTATCACAATACAATGGTATTGGATCAATAATGGTTGGAACTATTCCTAGCTCCGTAACGAACTTCCTCATCCAGACGGCTTCCTTGGCAGCATCATTTGCAGCAATATACTCAGCTTCCATCGTGGAGTCTGCAACTGTATCCTGTTTGGAACTCTTCCAACATACCACCCCTCCATCGAGGGTAAATACAAACCCTGAGATAGATTTACTGTCATCCTTATCACTTTGGAAGCTGGAATCGGTAAAGGCCTCCATTTGGAGATCCCCATTACCATACACCAAGAACATTTCTTTAGTCCTTCGCAAGTACTTAAGAATGTTCTTCACGGCTATCCAGTGTTGCTCCCCTGGGTTGGATTGATACCTGCTCACTACAGCTAGTTCATAAGCTACATCAAGGCGAGTACATATCATTGCATACATTATAGATCCTACGGCTAAAGCGTAGGGTATAATGCTCATGCGAGCTCTCTCTTCATCAATCTTCAGACAGAAGTCCTTAGAGAGAGTGATTCCATGGCAAGCGGGCAAGGCACCACGCTTGGAATCATCCATACTAAACCTTTTTAGGATGATATCAATGTACTTTGATTGGGACAATCCCAATAATCTTTTGGATCTATATCTATAGATCCTTATGCCTAAAATACACGAGACATCACCCAGGTCCTTCATGGAGAACCTTTATGATAAGAATAATTTGACCGATTGTAGCATAGGAATATCATTTCCTATCAAGAGGATGTCATCTACGCACAATATGAGGAAAGTGACAGTACTCCCTACAATCTTCTTATAAATGCATGGTTCATCTATATTTTTGATAAAATCAAACTCTTTGATTGTATCATTGTCACAACCCAAAGTTCGGCCCGTGACCGGCACTTAACCACGTAATGTCTAAAGGCGTAACGCGACTAAGTAAGCCGAAACCCAAAAATCAAAACCCTTAAAAGTAGTGAGTGTTGAAAACATTGGTATAAAAACATTTAGAAAATTTGAGTAAAAATCATTAAAGTTTGTTATTTTCTTAAAAATTTCGGCAGCACCCCCTTTGTAAAAAATGGCTCCGAAAGCGGGTACAAGATATGATATAAGTAAAAATGGCATATAATAAGAATAAAGCATCCCCAAACGGGAGCAATCACGCCCAACGGCGGAAAAAACCACCACAATAATAATATACGACGCCGTAGCGAAGAAATGGACAATATAAGTAAAATGGCATAAAAGAAATAAAGAGAAATAAACTGCAAAAATAAAAGTCGACTCACATGAGCTCGACACCAGAGTCACCAAATAAAATACAACATCGTCCTCACAACTGGTCTTTAAGTCAATACATAAATAGTAGATGGAGTGTACTAGATACAATGAAATGTAAACAGATAACCATAACCCACCTAAAGCAAAATAGCTCGCACGCCAGCTGTAGCGGTATCCGCAACAAAAATATACTAGGATATAGCCCTGCCGCGACTACTCTGAGGGTCTACCTGCAAGCACTGTGGCACAACGGGGGTGAGTTGCCAACTCGTGAATAGTAAATAACATATAAAGGTAATCCCAGGTATGCACGTACTGCGATACTCTAACATGTGCAAATGATAACATCAATATGGTAATCTGGGTATACTGTAATCATGCGAGGTACTCTATCAGGTACTAAAGGTACTTGATGCAATGCATGTAAATGAGTGCTGAGCATGGGAAAACAAATCATCAACACGAGTCATCATCGTAGAAAACCCCGGTGTCTACCAAAAACACCCCAAAGTCCCGATAACTCAGGCGCCGTCACTCAATCCGGCCCTCATATCCTGTAAATCTCATGGAACAGAAGTGCCCAACATCGGCACCCAAATATCATGAAATACTCGTGTCTAGCATCGACAAGCAAATCCTCATCTTTCAGGCCTCACATACCAGATCGGCCCTCAGTATGTATCTCATGTCATAACCCCCAGACGGTATCCTCCGGATATCTGTCGGGTCTCTAAACTGTCACCGGCAGGTAGTAGTCCCTCCGCTGGGCTCACCATCTAACTATACGAGTCTTCTTGCCCCGGGGTACCATACTGGGTCCACCATGTACCTGCAGACGGTGCCTACCACTCCTCGAATCGGGTATACTCACACAAGCTCTCAGAACCGAGAAAACTCATGGTGGACGCACTAAAATATCTTATCAAGAGAAACCGGGTTTTTAAAATAGTGCACATTTTCTTAAAATAATACCACGGTTCTCAAATCCAGAAATCACATGAAATCCAAACTCAATGCGTAAATCCATGCGATGTGATGTATGCATCATAAGGTCGTACTATGAGTAAAAGGGGGAAAACCGCTCTTTAAATGAATTCGGTTTTAAATAATCTCATGCGGTCCCCAATTTCACCAAAAACCAGCTTACCTAGGTAGGTACAATGTGTATATGCGTAAGTATGGATATACCAAGGTATATATGCACCAATAAGAATATACAACGTGTATGTGCACAAGTAACATAATCATGTCAAATCATATATAAGGTGAGCTATAATTTATTGTTCATGGCAATTCTATAGTGTGAATGTCATGGCAATTACTAACGGTGTGTGTATAACATGAAGATTAGTGCCCGTGCAACATGAACCGTTAGTAACAGTGCGGTGTCCTATTAATTCTAAGTCCATATATAGCAGGGAATACAATATGCAACAAATGGTATCCATGAGCAATCAATGTATATGAATGCAAATATGCCACTACAATATCCTATCAAGCCCTGGCGCATAACACCATACGGGCGATTTCCCCGTAGATGTTAAATCTACTCACCGTGATCTCGATCTACGTGTATCCGACCACCTGCTTTCCCTTCTGTGCGGCGTCCGAAGTACCCGCCTGCGACCGTAGAATTTACACCAAGTAATACACATAAGCTAAAATCTTGCAAAAACACGATATCAATCTTATACAAGAAACTAGCGTCGCAAACTAAACGCGTGTGTATACGTAACGTGTGTGCGTATACCAAAAACCATCGCGACACCCCGTGGCACACAGCAACACGCTGTGACACACAGCAACACGCTGTGACACACAGCAACACCAAACCCACTCATAGCGCACGTATCGCGCAAGTCCCGCTACACAAATTATAGGTAAATTGGTCCCAGATTTTATCTGGAGCAAAAACAAGAAAAATAAACAAGACCAAATCTCTTATAATACCTACAGACAGCTACCTGCAAAGTTTCAACAAGTTCCAAAAAATTTGGGTCGGCCACCATAGGCTAGATATCGGCTAAGGCTAGGTGAAACTGGTCCAGGTTTTTATATTACACCCCAAGCACAAATTATAGTCTAGTGTATATGTTTGCTCGTCAAGAAAATAACTCCAGATATAGCAGATTCTACGAATCCTATAAGTTGGTTTAAAACGTTTTAAAAACACTAATAGAACACAAGGGTATTTTAGTGCAAACTGGAACAAAGCCTAGGTTTAACAGTATTAAAAGCACTTATCTAAGTTAAACAACCCTTATGAACCCTAATTTAACAGAAATTCCACTTAGACCACCACAACCCAAAGCTCTCAAAACTCTTAAATATAGCTAAACTACCCCAGATTTTGCCCACTGCAAATACCCAAAAACCAAACAATACCAAAGGATCCCAAACCAAAGAAGACACCTACCATAAAAGTTCCAACCCCCAACTCACCCCAAAAACCGATCTCGCCGGAATTTCGCCTCTTACCGCCGGCCAAAACCGCCCAGGTTGGGTCCAAACTCCACTCACACACTCAGGGTACCTAGCACTACACTACTACCTTGTTTGGGTTTCATAAAGGGTCTCGGGGTAACAGCAGAGTACGGTAGCTCAAAAACGAGACTAAAATACGACATCGGCACAAAACTACGAATTTAAAGTTCTAAACTGAAGCTAAAGTGTAACACAACCTAAAAACTAGCTAAATAACAGTTAGGGGATTATACCTATACCAACTTACTCCAAAGTCCAAGCTTTCCTAGCTCCATAGGTTGATTTGGGGTGTTTGATCAATTTGTGTGAAAGAAATGTTGATTTTTTGATGAATTGAGGTGGAGATCTTGTAGATTTGGGTGAGGGTTTGGTGAGGACAGAAGTGGTTCTGTTTTGGAGAGAGAGGGAGAAGAAAATATGAGGGAAAAAGAATTGGTTTGAAATAATGTGTAGAGAGTGAGATGAGTGTGAAGTCAACCATGTCCCTCTCTCTCTCCTCCATAAATGCTAGTCATGCCTTGTCCCCCCAAGCCTCATAGCCACCATTCTCTCTCTCCACAAGTCAACCCCAAAAGAAAAAAAATATATAATTTGTGAATTTAAATTTAAATTTTTTTGAAAACTAATAATTTTGTTAATTACATTTTCTAATTAGTAAGATGGTTAAACTCCCATGACCGCATAAACATGGTTTAACCCAAAAATTTTCCCTAGTTTACATGCACATGTGTGTGCAAGCCAAAATAAATTCTAATAAAATATTCATTAATTTTTATAAAATATTTGAAAACCGTTTTGGTAAACTTTTTACGAAAAAACCCATATTAACGCATAATTAACCTCCAATCGCGTCTTAAAGTGTTACAATCTCCCCCCTTAAAGAAATTCGTCCCTGAATTTAAAAATATAGCTACGCGTACCTTTAATGAGATGAGAGAATTTCTTCCGCATCTCGCCCTCGTCCTCCCAAGTGATCTCTTCACCGTTTGGGCTGCGCCAAAGCACCTTCACAGATGGCAAGACCTTTGATCGAAGTTTCTTCACCTGCCGGTCCAATATCACTACTGGCTGCTCGGTGAACGAAAGATCGCGCTCGAGCTGAATGGTCTGATGCTGAATCATGAGAGAAGGATCATGCAGGTATATGCGAAGCATCGACATGTGGAATACGGGGTGAACATCCGGGAAGTCGGGTGGAAGAGCCAGACGATATGCCACCGCGCCCACATGCTCGAGGATCTCGAAGGGACCTATAAATCTGGGGCTAAGCTTCCCTTTCCATCCAAATCTCATCACGCCCTTCATTGGAGAGACCCTCAGAAAAACGTGATCGCCAACTGCGAACTCTAATCTGCACCGGCGTCTGTCAGCATATGATTTCTTCCTGCTCTGGGCCGCTCTGATCCGATCTCGAATCAACTGGATCTTCGCGGTCGTCTCCTCGACAATCTGCGGCCCCAGAATGCTGCTCTCGCTGAGCTCTGTCCAACAGACGGGCGATCTACATCTCCTCCCATACAAGGCCTCGAAAGGTGCCATCTGAATAGTATCCTGGAAACTATTGTTGTAGGAGAACTCCACCAAGGTTAAATGATGATACCAGCTACCTCCAAAGTCTAGAACGCACGCTCGGAGCATGTCCTCAAGAGTCTGAATGGTCCGCTCTGACTGGCCGTCGGTCTGCGGATGAAAGGTTGTGCTGAAACTCAAGCGGGTGCCCAAAGCCTCCTGAAGCCTCTGCCATAGTCGGCTGGTAAACTGGGTACCTCGGTCTGACACAATACACGTCGGGACTCCATGCAGTCATACGATCTCGTCGATGTAAATCTGGGCATACTGAGAAAATCCAAAAATGGTCTTCACCGGCAGGAAGTAAGCCGCTTTCGTCAATCGATCCATGATCACCCAAATGGAGTCATACCCTCGACTAGTCCTGGGTAGACCCACAATGAAGTCCATAGAAATCTGCTCCCATTTCCACTCCGGAATGGGCAACGGCTGTAGCTCTCCCGCGGGCCTCTGGTGCTCGACCTTGACTTGCTGACAAGTCAGGCATCTCGACACGAAGTCTATGACGACCCTCCTCATCCCATCCCACCAGTAAACATCTCTCATATCATGGTACATCTTGGTAGAACCCGGATGAACACTATACACAGATCGATGTGCCTCCTCAAGAATCTCACGCCGCAGTCCCTCAGCATCTGGCACGCACAGTGTCACGCCCCGCTTCCCAAAATACGGAAAACGAGGGATGACTAGGCCAGCCATGCTCCTACGATCAAGGAATCATCCCGCCGTAGTCACACTTCGGCTTCTAGCATTACATGGTAATCAGTAAATAAAGTACAGTAGTAAAGGTATCACATCACTAATTTATTACATTAAAATCCATTGTTCACAATTTACAAATAACAAGAACAGTTACTAACCAAGTTCAATCTAACGATCACTTTTATGGAAAGCAGTAAAGAAAGAAAGTACACCAGACTATATTTCCGTGAACTCGAAAGGTAGATCCGACTCCTGCGCTGGTCCTTCCACGGGATCTGAGCATGCATACTCAGGTCGTCAGAGCGACACAATAACAATATTATTATAATAAGATGAAACAGGTAAAAGAGGTAATAACAGTGAAAATACAATGCGAGTAATCACTATGTCACTATATGATGCAAAATATGATCTGTGTCCCTATCGGTCTCTAGGTCATGTTTGAAATCGTATAGTGGAAGGAGGACCATGTTTAACAGGAGTCTCGTACATACCCGAGACAACGGCCCACATGCCCGGGACATAACCCTGTCAGCCGGATCGCTAGATCCTACCTAATATATATATCGCTGTAAGTCTACGCTAGCGCCCCGGCAGTCTACAGACGCCAAATGCGGAACAAAAAACTTTTAACTGGCGCTATCGTATACTTTAACCCGGATCTGCCATTATTGCTAAACTAACAAACTGTAAAGAGTGTAGAAAGGTTATACCGAACGATCTGAGTCCTTCGTTCTTTAACCATCATCCCACGCTCCGTTGCGGCTGCTCCGATCTCGTCGATCTCCGATTCCTTCGTCGAGGTGGCACCACATGATCGATTCTTTAAACGGGCTCCCGCCTCTGACTTGAGGCAACTCGATCGTCAAGTTTGCTAAAAGAGACGACCAAGAATGATGTAGAGAATGAGTAGATGACTTTGTCTCACTTCTTCCAAATCCGTGGACGATCGGTTAATGAAGTTGCCGTGGAAATCGGGTGATGGAATGAAATGAACTGTTAAATTCCATACACCCCGAATACTATCATAATCTTTTCTAACCAAAATGAAACATCAAGTGAAGTGAGGAGAGAGAGGGACGGTCATATATAGCAAGAGGGAGGTGACCGTAGGAGAGGGGGGTGACCACAAGAGAAAGCTTCTCACTTCAAAATATCTTAAGCAATCCAAAAGGTATTAATGGTAAATGGTGACTCATTAAACACATCATCAAAAACCCATTAATGCACTAATGAGTCATGAAGCCTAGTCATCATCCAGAACCTTCTAGAAGCACTGACTCACCATATCTGAAGAAAAGATAAATCCGTCTTTAACCGAATGTTAAAAGACGGCTGATAGAAAACTGGAAACTGGCAACTTCCAAAAGTGATCCTGAAACGAATTTCAGGACAACCCCGAAACTGTAAAAATATACCCGCATTTGTATTACGACCGAATACAAATGCAACTGAGACAAAGATATTATACCTACTCAATATAATACTCGGATCCGGCTTAAACCAAAGCCGACCAGTATCATCTGTCCGAAAACTGACACGTGCGTAAACGCACGTGCATTTTCCGAACCCTGCCATAAAACCATACGGCCTCTACAACGTTTCGCCTGAACTTGGGAAACTGTCTGTGGGGGACTCTAATGACTCGTCAGTACCCTGGCAGTGGGTTTAACCACAAACCGTCAGCGGCACTAGCAATGCGTAACAGCTGCCCATGGACTGACCTCAAGGGAGGCTGATGAGCGAACTCAAGGGAGGCCGATGAACGAACTCATCCAGAAACCCTACTGAGCCTAACAGTGACAATGTATATACAGTCCGGTCCGTTCGTCAATGAGTATCGCATATCTGCCTAGGGGGCTAGTAACGTCAGACCCCCAATAGCAGTATAAGTCGTGTCGGAGTGAAGCCCAATAACACCCTGAGATACTACTGGAGTACCTACCAGTAAATCTCCTACCATGGCCATGGATTTGTGTAATGGCTCTCCTAGACACAGCACGATCTCGCCCCCAATACCGGGAGAGACGAATCCCCTGCCGATCCGCTCACATGCCTCCATGTGGCTCGGGACTGTACCCAAAAGCTACCTGTTTGCACGACTCCTTTAAGCCGTGGTAGGGTAGAAATCAAAGCACAGTGGGAACTCACACGAGACAAATGACGACCTCAGGTCGATGAACTAACCTGTACACATGTCACCAGGGAACTGCTATCTGACGGTAGATATAATACTAACTAGCAGATTCCCGGTGAGTCCTGTCCGGTGTACTCATAACCCAATGAGCACCTGTATACATCTTAGGTGATCCAACTGACACCAGTGGCTTGTGAGACCGGCCACCGCCCCTCGTCGGGGTCTCGACTGTACACACTAGTCTACTCCGGAGTATCGATGCCCTGTCTCGAAACTCCCACGACTAGGGACCACAATTAAGGATATGCGTATAAACTACCCAACTCTCACGTATATGATCGCCATCATACTGTTGGTAGTAAAGCAAGATCCTAAGGGCTCTATCAAAGTGTAACATGCAATCAGTCACCTGAACATGTACACGACTGATAAAGGCAAACCAGATAGCATACTATCATCTCGAGTAAGACTGTCCTACCGGTATAGGTCCTCCGCAATCATTGCAATCACGTACCCGCTATCCAATAATTGACTATGAGGGCACTATCTCCAACAATCTCCCACTTGCACTCAAGGCTAATTATTGCGATGTCGACTACTCACAGCCCGTGTGAAACCGAACATCCAACTCATCTACTAATCAGTATCACAAAGCCCGTTTGTAAAACTATTGTGTTCGAGAAATAGCCTTAGTGAGTGGATCCGCCTAGAAGTTTCTTTCTATATCTCTCTAAATCTCAAGTTCGCGGAGAAAGCCATCTCCCGAATCGGGTAATACCTGTCTTAGAATATGTCTGGATATCTGATGGGACCTTGTTCATAAATGAACTCCAAATCCAAACTTCTTAGACTGTATCGATCTCTGAACCTAATCAGTATCGGGCACCAAGCCACCCACAGTATCCTCTTGGACCACCTGTCCATAATACTGTCCCTCTTCGTCAGAGGGAAAACTATAACTCTGACAATCACTCTGTCAACCATGTCACCTTTGAAGCCTGGAATGATAACCGTCTCCCGAAGGAGGCTGCCGTCATCAAATCCGTAGAACATGTACTTATGTTCTAAAATTGCTTCCTTATATTTCTCCAGGATTGGATTAATACAAACTTATTGCATCTAGTGCAAAACCAATATTTGGTGTGGTACTTGACGTCTCATGATTGACTCAATTGCCTAAGCAAGTGATCTGCCAATCATGCACATCCCTCTCCCCTTTAGTCTGTAAGACACCTTTAGAAAGGGTGACTCCATCACCTGCAGGTACACCACCTTGCTAGGAGTCAACTATTCCAAAAACCATTAGAATATCTGTCAAAGTACCCACATTGGGAAACTACCCAAAACCATATCTAAAACCATAGATCTAGAAACCAGAATGTCAAATATTATATCCATATCCTGTCTGGAGAAACAACTGTGTGACGACCACAGTACAACCGATCGTAGTATAGGAATTTTACTTCCCACTCTGTGTATGTCATCCAGATATCATGACATCACACCCTACTACCTTCTTAACTGATCCATCCCCTATTCTGATTGAAGTCAAACCCATGACTGTCACATCAAAATTAGATGATCTATCTCCGCTATAACTGCTCTAGTCTATAAATAGACATAAGCATCTTGCCCACTATTGCTTCCATTGCTCCCACTGACTACGACAACCCTCCTACCGGGTCTCATATCCTGGAACAACAGTAGTGTCAAGTCTTGGTAGATAAGAACCTCCCTGTCACCGTCTCTGAGGCTACCGAAGTACCTCTCGGGCGTCTGAGGTTACCTACCATACCTGCGGAGTGGCTATTGGAATGTCAAACCTGATTGAATGTATAGGTCCTATTAAATTTTCCGTAATCGTTCGCGGTTCTGGAATCACTTCCAGTTCTACCATACTCCCACTACTGTTTTCTGAAAAAGATCCATTTTTACTAAAACTGTGGCAAGTCAAGAACAATATCACAATTGATCTTCCAAATGGTAGAATATCAACCCTCGTCATAGCCAGGGTCAACCCACAAACAGCCACTACAGAAACGTGCCCTGAGTTATCCAGTGTCTGGTTTTAAGCATAAGCTGGACAACTCCCCGTACCTTAATATCTTTTAAGGTACGAACTATTCTATATCCAATACAGAAACTTTGGCACTAATTTAATTGGAACTAGATTCAAATCATGCAGCTGTCTCCAGTGCATATCAACTTAATGGAAAGAGGCTAATCAGCATTACTCAACTTAGGAATCCATCCAATTATGAGTAACCTAAAAGAGAAACACGTTTCTCAAAACCATCACTATCATCTGAATACCAATCACAAGAATCTACATCTTCGATCTCTTTGAAGAATCCCGATACTTGTGACATCTGGTTCTCTACTTTATTCTTATACCTACAACTTCTCAAAACTTAGACCTTGTATTTCTACGAAACACTCGTCTAAATACTAGAGAAGTTATAAGTAAATAGAACATAGTACGAGGACCTACCCCTTTGTCCTGATGGACACTTGGACAACATACAATACTCTGTATAAGTCCGCTGAGTTAAACAACTCAAAACCTGTGCGTCGTAGGTTGAAAACTGTACCCTGGCGATTTCCTCAAATATCACCAATTACAACGAATTCCGATATAATGAGGATGATCACCTAATTCCCAATATCTTACTCCCATCATCATCTGTAAAACCATACAGATATGAGAATGAAACCTGGTAAATACATACCCTTGGAGTAAGTGTCTAATCGGGAAAACAGGTTTTTCTTTAACAATGCACTGAAACATGAAAATGTTTCGTAGGGGTATCCTGGTATTCATAGTAATGCCTCTTCCATAATCCAATTCATGACTTCAACCGTATATTTTATTGCCGTCTCTCCAAATCCTTTTATTTGTCTTTAGTCGTTACCTTCTGTACACCATCGTTAGGCTAAATGGTTTTCTTCCTTCCCTACCGTTCGGCACCAGCCTATGGTTTGGAAGAAGACTATCCAGTAAGCATAATAGGTGTACCCTCCTAAACCAAGGAGTACTCGCATATCGAGAGAAGGTGATGATAAATGACAACTGAATAATACCTTATTCTTTTAAAGGTGAAATAGGAGTGGCGATGAAGTACGCGGTTTTGGTCGTGAATGATATCAGTCGCAATTTACTTTGCCCTCTTTCTAATCCCTTTATTTTGTCTTTACATACTACCTTCTGCACACCCTACTTAGGCTAATTGGTTTTCTTCATTCCCTACCTTTCGGCACCAGCCTATGGTTTGGAATAAGACTATCCAATAAGCGTAATAGGTGTACTCTCCTAAACCAAGGAGCCCTCGCAACCTGAGAGAAGGTGATAATAAAAGACAACTGAATAAACCAATTCTATTTCTCCTGAACCTGGATCCATCCTCGAAGAAGTCCCTTCGAGTTCGTATATAACCATACGATGGCTCTATCCAATGGAAGTGGATATCCGTAGTAATACGGGTGTTCTGAGAAATTCAAAGGGTAAAAGAAGGAGTGGCAATGACTTATGCAACTCAGACAATCCAAAAGCCAGTATGTTAAGAAGGTTCGGTCAACCTGGTCACTGAGTCATAGTCTAGGGTCGGTCAAAGGTCGCTGCCAAAGAGAGAGAGAAAAGAAACACTCTGCGTGCACTCTAACCTAGATCAGAATGGTCATAACTTTATCTAATCCGGAAACCTCCCACTGTCCTGTCAAATTCTCCTCCAAACCTAAAGAAGAATCAATCGGGATCACCCGAAGAGTAAACCAACTCATCAGTGGGAATCGGGATCCAACTCTCATCGCATGATAACGTGATGGAATGCATCCACGTTACTATACTCCAGAAGGTATGCGCATACTTGGCAAGTTTCAGTTTCTTTAGAAACTCCCGATATTGTTTTTGCCCCATGCTCTTATAACCTTGGCGTTGGTCAAAATGTCATAAGTCACATGCAAAGTTCTACCCATCACTATCTTGTCAATTTTAACCCACCGGTACATGCCCTTGACGTTGGCCAAAATGGCAGAACGACTGTCCCAAACTAACTCATCTATCTATGCAACAATTGAATACCCAGCAGCTACCAAACACTATGCCTTGGCGTTGGTCAAAATACATAGCTTGAATACTACTGAATACCCAAAAGAAGTGACGGAGGGCTACGGCTGGTTTTTGGCGAAAAACCTTTAGCGTAGTGAACTTGATATCGCTGAAGGAACCTGATAGCTTTTTAAAATATAGTGGCGAAAACCTTTTGCTAAAGAGGTCACTCCCGGTAAAGGGATCTCGGCTCTTTCCTCGTGGAATGAGGTGCAGGATATTCCACTGAATACCGCTATGCAAAGCAACTTGTAATCGACTATAGTGAAGTTATTACTCTGACGCAAACTTCTGCCCAAGGGGTCAATCCCGGTGAAGGGATATCGGCCCTTGCCCCGTCGAATGAGGTGCAGGATATTCCACTGAATATCGCTATGCATAACAAAAGGAAACGTCTTTGTAACAACACTTTTTAAATTTGTTCCAACAACTGCAAACAGGTTTGTTTTAACTTTGCATTGATCAGAATCAACACAGTCCCATCATTTAATCACACCAGAAAAGAACGAAAATAAAATGTACGTATATGCCATCCGCATTCGTCACTGGGTCCCGTCATCACCCGTTAGGTTACTTAACTAACGACAGAGCGGGGACTGGACTAGCGCGGGTGTAAAACATATACAACATCTAATAGTATATAAACCAATATACAATAATCGCTCCAGGCGTGATAATATGCAACATTACAGAAAAGTAATAAGCATCACAGAACAATACAGATATCTAGGATCCCCGAGTTTCACAGAGCCGCTGCTGAAACTCGACGTTCCCCTGTCGTGTGGATAGCCTGTGCAATGAAACCTAGACCCCTACGGGTGCGGCAAGTTACCCGCCAAAACCAGAAGCGAGGCATCCCCCTACAGCATAGTGAATGGACCACCCAGCACTCCACGGAATCCGGTAATCTTGGGCACCCCTCCTTGGGTCAACCTGTACCCCCTACGAGTGCGGCGAATAGTCTGCCAATTCTAGAGTGGGACCCCTCTGCCTCTCAAAGCCATGAGATGCGGACCCGTTGCCCTCCCGAACCCGGCTATCCGTGCACTCCGTCTCGGGGCAAAACCTAGTACAGTAATGAAAAATAGTACAATAGGTACATCGACCGCAACCTGGTCGTTCCCCAAAAGAATATTATACAACAGGCAGTGACGGCTGTCCACAAGTTGGACGCTCGCCCCGCAATATTAAATGTACAAATAAACTCAAACTGTACTACCATTGAACACTGCTATCCACCACGACAAATCCGCAACATCACAGCACAACACAGAACATCAACGCGAATGTCACGTTCGCAAACCCGTCTAAAAGAACTATAGCAATCAGACGCGGTTTACCGATCAAATGACATTCCCGGTCGGAGATATAATGTAAGCACTGTAAACTAACGTGTTTAAATTTCGATCGACCAAATATCAAAAAGTGGGCCCCACGGCTTACTGGTGAACAGTAACAAAATCTGGGCCAAAACGACATTTACCAAAAACCACAAAATCCAGAGAAGAACCCACTGACAAAATTTGGGAGCACGAGCTCACCACGTGGCCGCGGATGCGCGGCCAAACCATGGGTTTGGCCGCATTTCCGCGGCTCTTTGGTGGAGACACGTGCCCAAATTTCGTCGTAGTTCCTAGAAAAGCCTGCATAGATTTTTAAGACATGTAGAATTAATTTTTGAGACCATTTAAAATCAACAGAAACTGTCGGCTTGGAATTTTGCAATTTTCGATTTCCGGTTCGATCGATGTTTTAAACGCGTTAGCACAAGTTAGTATAGCAAAATGGTTAGGCTCTGATACCACTGTAAGTCTACGCTAGCGCCCCGGCAGTCTACAGACGCCAAATGCGGAACAAAAAACTTTTAACTGGCGCTATCGTATACTTTAACCCGGATCTGCCATTATTGCTAAACTAACAAACTGTAAAGAGTGTAGAAAGGTCATACCGAACGATCCGAGTCCTTCGTTCTTTAACCATCATCCCACGCTCCGTTGCGGCTGCTCCGATCTCGTCGATCTCCGATTCCTTCGTCGAGGTGGCACCACATGATCGATTCTTTAAACGGGCTCCCGCCTCTGACTTGAGGCAACTCGATCGTCAAGTTTACTAAAAGAGACGACCAAGAATGATGTAGAGAATGAGTAGATGACTTTGTCTCACTTCATCCAAATCCGTGGACGATCGGTTAATGAAGTTGCCGTGGAAATCGGGTGATGGAATGAAATGAACTGTAAAATTCCATACACTCCGAATACTATCATAATCTTTTCTAACCAAAATGAAACATCAAGTGAAGTGAGGAGAGAGAGGGCCGGCCATATATAGCAAGAGGGAGGTGACCGTAGGAGAGGGGGGTGACCACAAGAGAAAGCTTCTCACTTCAAAATATCTTAAGCAATCCAAAAGGTATTAATGGTAAATGGTGACTCATTAAACACATCATCAAAAACCCATTAATGCACTAATGAGTCATGAAGCCTAGTCATCATCCAGAACCTTCTAGAAGCACTGACTCACCATATCTGAAGAAAAGATAAATCCGTCTTTAACCGAATGTTAAAAGACGGCTGATAGAAAACTGGAAACTGGCAACTTCCAAAAGTGATCCTGAAACGAATTTCAGGACAACCCCGAAACTGTAAAAATATACCCGCATTTGTATTACGACCGAATACAAATGCAACTGAGACAAAGATATTATACCTACTCAATATAATACTCGGATCCGGCTTAAACCAAAGCCGACCAGTATCATCTGTCCGAAAACTGACACGTGCGTAAACGCACGTGCATTTTCCGAACCCTGCCATAAAACCATACGGCCTCTACAACGTTTCGCCCGAACTTGGGAAACTGTCTGTGGGGGACTCTAATGACTCGTCAGTACCCTGGCAGTGGGTTTAACCACAAACCGTCAGCGGCACTAGCAATGCGTAACGGCTGCCCATGGACTGACCTCAAGGGAGGCTGATGAGCGAACTCAAGGGAGGCCGATGAACGAACTCATTCAGAAACCCTACTGAGCCTAACAGTGACAATGTATATACAGTCCGGTCCGTTCTTCAATGAGTATCGCATATCTTCCTAGGAGGCTAGTAACGTCAGACCCCCAATAGCAGTATAAGTCGTGTCGGAGTGAAGCCCAATAACACCCTGAGATACTACTGGAGTACCTACCAGTAAATCTCCTACCATGGCCATGGATTTGTGTAATGGCTCTCCTAGACACAGCACGATCTCGCCCCCAATACCGGGAGAGACGAATCCCCTGCCGATCCGCTCACGTGCCTCCATGTGGCTCGGGACTGTACCCAAAAGCTACCTGTTTGCACGACTCCTTTGAGCCGTGGTAGGGTAGAAATCAAAGCACAGTGGGAACTCACACGAGACAAATGACGACCTCAGGTCGATGAACTAACTTGTACACATGTCACCAGGGAACTGCTATCTGACGGTAGATATAATACTAACTAGCAGATTCCCGGCAAGTCCTGTCCGGTGTACTCATAACCCAATGAGCACCTGTATACATCTTAGGTGATCCAACTGACACTAGTGGCTTGTGAGACCGGCCACCGCCCCTCGTCGGGGTCTCGACTGTACACACTAGTCTACTCCGGAGTATCGATGCCCTGTCTCGAAACTCCCACGACTAGGGACCACAATTGAGGATATGCGTATAAACTACCCAACTCTCACGTATATGATCGCCATCATACTGTTGGTAGTAAAGCAAGATCCTAAGGGCTCTATCAAAGTGTAACATGCAATCAGTCACCTGAACATGTACACGACTGATAAAGGCAAACCAGATAGCATACTATCATCTCGAGTAAGACTGTCCTACCGGTATAGGTCCTCCGTAATCATTGCAATCACGTACCCGCTATCCAATAATTGACTATGAGGGCACTATCTCCAACAATCGCTGCTCGAATGATCATCCTCTAAAACACGGTCCCGCTTAATACGATTCTCTTTCCACTTCGATTTCCCCTTTATCCCCAGGTTTACACTATTTATGATCTTGATTTGGTCGTGTACAAGTATACCAATGGCACGGTTTTATCACTGTTCACTGTATCAATCACTGTCACGAATATTCACTTCCCATTAGTGTACTTTTCACTCCTAAACCAACATCAATCACGCACGATATTGCAATGTCCACTGACCCTAACACGCACTAACACTAAGTATATGGTTATTGGGGTATGATATATGTATGTATGCCATTAACAAGCTGATTATGTTATGAACCAATGTGCACGTCATTAACTTACAAAAATTGTATAAATTCATATGTTTAGAATTTAATGAAATGATACAAATACGATAAATAGAACACTCAGTCAGAAATTCATCAAAATTAGTTTCAATTCAATCGGGTTTCCGGTATTCAAGATACAGCTGTTTCATTTTAAGTGCTCGCGGCTGGAAATTCAGTTTCAGAACTGAACGTCCGTTTCGCGACACGAATTGCACCCAGTTGGGCTCAGAATTTAGCGATACTACAGTTGAATAAAATCTAGGGTTTTCGATAGGGTATTCAACGCAATAGATGAATTCTTGATCTCATCTGTACGTCGAAAGTTATACACAGTTTAACATCAGTATGTCACTTCTGAATCTGTTCTGGACAGTTATACGTTCTGCCCTTTTATTTACAATTTAAATAGCAAACGGAAATGAAACCACTTGTTTTGTTTAGCTAACAGATCCATATTTAATACACTGCAGAGTTCCGTAACATATGAATTCAGGAAACAAAGTGACACACATTTTAGGACAGTACACAGTAATCAGAGTCGCTCTGGACTGCAGTCCAGAGTCTCGCTCCGATCTAAATATCGTCACAGTTACTGTACATAAAACATTAGAAGTTTACATAGAGTTAAGGTTCGTCGAGTCGTCTTCGATTTAAGCCCTCGAATGCATCATTCCAGTATGTACATAATTTACAGTGATTTTAACCATTTTCAGATACAGGAAATTTCTAGTTTTATCGGTATATTTAGGGGTATTCATTTTAGTCACTAACAGTCGTATTTTCCAGTGAGATTTATACACGATATTCGTCATTATATGGGCCAACAGAAAACATCTATTTTCATCAAATTAAGCAAGTATTTTCATTGGGGTCTAGCATCGAACACATGTGTCACTAAGTTTTATCGGGGAAAGTAATTTCATAACTTATCCGTTTGAATTTGAAATAAGTGTAGATTAGCATGTAGCAAGTAAATTACTTCCCTGGAAACGTCTCGGGGTTTCCCGGTAGCAGCGGTGTCACGAACGCGCGATGTACGTCGTGAAACGATTTGCGCGAGCTTGGCTCGCGATACGGAATTGGTGTCGGAGTTGCCCGGAGGCTTCTTGTGCTTGCTGGAAGTAGAGGGGGTGTTCTGTGGTTCGCCTGAGAAGTGTTGGGGTCGCTGACGGTCGGCGGGGTCGCTCCGGCGATGTGCACAGTGGGTGTTTGGATGGTGGTCGTGGGTTTTGGTATGGTTTTGGAGAAAGGGATAATGGGGCTCGGGTTTGGAGTGATGATGACGATGCTAAGGGTGAGGATGAAAGGGTGTCGACTGAGGCGGTTCAAGTTCGCCGGCGTCGAGGGTAGGTGGCCGATCTCGGGTGTGCAGGGGGTTTGGTGTGCAGGGGGTTGGTGTGCAGGGGAGCTCGGGATTAAAGGGTCGGGTGGAGTCGTAGAGGGTGAGGGAGGATGAATGAGGGGTCTCCGAGGGGGTTGTCGTCGTCGGAGGGGTCGAGCGGAGTTGGGTTGATGTGGGTTCGTGAGTTTTCGAGAGGGAGAGAGATGAGGGATTCTGGAAAACGAGAGGGGAGTTAGGTGTGAGGGAGATAAGGGAGACGAGGGGAGCGCATCGTGGGTGTAACGTCGCAAGAGCGGGGACGTGGGCCTTGGCGCGAGCGGGGGCGAGGAGCGCGGATCGCGAGCGGGAAATAAGGAAGGAGCCATTGGAGAAGGAAGGTGAATAGGAGCGGGTCGGGTCGGGTCGGCTGAGTAGGCGGGCTTGGCTTGGGGTTTTTTAGAAATTCAAATTACTTAATTTTTGTGGGCTGAGGATTGAAACGGGACGGGGAAGCTTGTTTAATTGTTTTCATTCTAAAAGGAAAATCCCTTTGGGCTGAGTGTTATTTTAAAGGGGAAATGGGCTGGGGTTAAAGGAAATTAATTTATTTTATTTTGGGTTTTAGTTTAGGTTTGGTCTTAGATTGTTTTAAGGGTTTGAAAGAATTTAAATACTAATCTTATGCAACCAATTCCCTACAAAAGTACGTGGGAAAAAAAAAGAAAAGAAACTCGGGGAATTAGGAAAATAGAAAACTTTTATTGTGATGGGAACGGGGATTTACATCATACCCCCCTAACAAAAATTTCGTCCTCGAAATTTAACAAGGATACAATGAAACAATGTACTAAACAAGGAGATGTGGATAACGATCACGAATATCTTCCTCCCGCTCCCAGGTGGATTCTCCTGGGGAACGACCGCCCCAAGACACTCGGACTAACGGAATGATCTTATTCTTCAGCACTTTCTCTCTGCGGTCGGGGATGGTAGTAGGTTGTTCTTCGTATGATAGATCGGTACCCAAAACTAGCTCCGAATGGTCCAGAACATGGCTCTCATCCCGAACATAACGCCGCAACTGTGACACGTGGAAGGTATTGTGCACACCAGCTAGAGATGGAGGCAAGTCGATAGGCCACCTCTCCTACTCGCTCTAGCACCTCAAAAGGTCCGATAAAACGGGGACTGAGCTTTCCCCGGCCTCCGAACCTGATAACTCCACGGGTAGGGGAAATCTTCAAGAACACGTGATCTTCGACTTTGAATTCTAGTGCCCTCCTGTTGGTATCTGCCCAACTCTTCTGTCGATCCTGAGCCGTCTTAATACGCTGTCTGATCATTTGGACCTTGTCGACTGTCTGAACAATGAGTTCGGGGCCCAGTAATCTTCGTTCTCCCACATCATCCCAACATACTGGGGATCGACACTTCCGCCCGTAAAGTGCTTCAAAAGGAGTCATCTGAATACTAGCCTGATAACTATTGTTGTACGAGAACTCGACTAGATGCAGATGGTCCTCCCAGGAACCCTGAAAGTCCAACATACAGGCTCTCAACATATCCTCGAGCGTCTGAATCGTACACTCGGATTGTCTATCCGTCTGCGGGTGATACGCTGTGCTGAATTTAAGGCGGGTACCCAAGCTCTCCTGTAAGCTCTTCCAAAAGTGCGACAAGAATCTGGTGTCCCGGTCTAAAACAATGCTGACTGGAACACCGTGAAGTCGTACAATCTCCTGTATATATCTTTCTGCCAGTGATTCTGTCGACTGACCCACTCGGAATGGTAGGAAGTTGCAGCTTTTGTGAGGCGATCGACGATAACCAAAATGGCGTTATTGCCCCTAGGGCTCCGTGGTAAGGCCGTCATGAAATCCATAGTAATGTGCTCCCACTTCCATTAAGGTATCGGCAGTGGTTGTAACAATCCTGCTGTCCTCTGATGCTCCACCTTCACCTGCTAGCATACCAAACACCTGGATACGAACCTCGCAATTTCCCGCTTCATCCCGTTCCACCAAAAATGTTGCTTTAGGTCCTGGTACATTTTTGTACCTCCCGGATGCACAGAATAAGCTGAACTGTGTGCTTCAGCTAAAAATTCTTCTCGAACATCTCCCTTGGGTACACAGAGTCTGCTACCGAATCTCAGAGAGCCATCTCCATGTATAATCAAGTCCGTTCTCAGCCCGGCTTCCACTAGCTCTCTGAACTTTTGCAATCGGGGATCATCCGCTTGTGCAGCCTTGATGCGATCCACCAGGGAAGACTGCACCTGTAGTTGCCAAAGTTGACTGAGTGCGTTCGGCGTAACGACTTCAAGTTCGAGTCTCTGAAAGTCCTCAATAATGCTCCTCTGATCGGTCAACATCATGACCGCTGGCTTGCGAGTGAGCGCATCTGGTACAACATTCACCTTCCCCGGGTGATACTGAAGGTCCAAGTCATAATCTGCCATCAGCTCTAGCCATCGGCGCTGCCTCATATTTAGTTATTTCTGAGTAAAAACATACTTCAAACTTTTGTGATCTGTGTACACCTCCACTTTCTCACCCAATAGATAGTGCCTCCAAATCTTCAACGCAAAAACTACCGCAGCTAACTCCAAGTTATGCGTAGGGTAGTTCTTCTCGTGGTTTCTCAGTTGTCGAGAGGCGTAAGCAACCACTCGGCCGTGCTGCATCAGAACACAACCTAATCCCTTCCCTGAGGCATCACTGTGTATCACCAAACCACCGAAATCATCTGGTACTGTAAGAATAGGCGCCGTGGTTAACTTCTGCTTTAGTGTGTTAAATGCCTGAGTGCATTCCTCTGACCATGTAAACGGTACGTCCTTCCGTGTCAGCCTCGTCAATGGTTCAGCAATCAGTGTCGGCCTCGTCAATGGTTCAGCAATTCTTGAGAAGTCTTGGACGAATCTCCGATAATAACCTGCCAATCCTAGAAAACTCCTGATCTCAGCCACTGACTTCGGCATTGGCCAATCTCTGACGGATTCTATCTTTGCCGGGTCCACCGCGATGCCTTCGCCCGAAACGATATGTCCCAAAAACTGAACCTTGTCGAGCCAGAATTCACACTTACTTAGCTTCACATACAGCTTCTCTTCCCGAAGAATTTGTAGGACCGTGCGCAAATGTTCAGAATGCTCTTCCCGGGTCTTCGAGTAGACAAGTATGTCATCGATAAACACAACGACAAACGTGTCCAAGTACTTTGCGAACACCCTATTCATAAAGTCCATAAATATTGCTGGGGTATTGGTAACACTGAACGGCATCACAAGGAACTCGTAATGTCCGTATCGGGTCGTGAAAGCCGTCTTGCATACATCCTCGGCTGCTACTCTGATTTGATGATATCCAGAACGGAGGTCCAACTTCGAGAATACCTTGGCTCCACTTAGCTGATCGAATAGGTCGTCAATGCGCGGGATTGGGTACTTGTTCTTTATTGTGACCTTGTTCAGCTCCCGATAATCTATACACATTCGCAGCGATCCATCCTTCTTCTTTACCAATAGAACTGGTGCACCCCACGGTGAAGCGCTTGGCCGAATAAATCCCTTCTCCAATAGTTCTTCAACCTGCTTCTTCAATTCCGCCAACTCAACTGGTGCCATTCTGTATGGGGCTCTGGATACTGGGGCCGTACTTGGAGTCAAATCGATAAAGAACTCCAAGATTCGAGGAGGTGGTAGACCTAGTAGATCTTCAGGAAATACGTCCAGAAAGTCCCGAACAATTTCTGGGACTGGGCTCTCATCAATCTCCATAACTGTCAGCTCCTTGGGCTTGGCTCTGTACTTAGCTGGCTCCAAAGATTCGCTTCCGCCCTCGAAAGTAAACTCCGGGTGATTGGGAATGCGGAAGATCACCTTCCTTGCATGACAATCGATAACTGCATGGAAAGTGCTCATCCAATCTATCCCGAGAATTGCGTCGTAACTGCCTGTCCCAATCAGAAGGAAATTCGCATAGAATTCCCTGCCACACACTACAACTGGGCATAACCTACATTCTCGACTAGATATTATAATGCCATTACCCGTATGTATTTCCTATCCCTTGGTTAGTGGTTCATGTTGTATGGAGTGTGTATCAGTGAAATGCTCAGACAAGAAACAATGCGATGCTCCAGAATCAAATAGTACTCTAGCTGGCAAGGAATGTACGAGTAGAGTACTTGTAACCACGTCTCCTGAAGCCTCTGCCTGCTCGGCGGTCAAAGTGAAAGCCCGTCCCTGACCGCGACCTGTAAAGGGTTGCCTCTGCTCCTGTGGCCTCTGCTGTGGCGGTCCAGAACCTCCCTGTATCTCTGCTCGCTCAGGGCAACTGCTAATCCTGTGCTGACTGGATCCGCAAATCAAGCACTGACCCTTGGCATGGAGACAATCCTTCTGGGTATGCCCAGCTCTACCGCAATAGCCGCAAACTACGCCCTGTCTCTGGGGGCGATGCTGTGGTACGAACGGGCGCTTCATTTGTGTCGTTCCAGGCCTGTGAACCGGTATGGCTCCTCGAGAAGGCGCGTGGGTACGTGCTGGAACGACTGGGGGCCTCCTGAACTTGTTAATCAATTTCTCCTGAACTCTCGCCGCGTTGAGTACCTGTGCGAAAGTCTGCAAATCCAATGATGCAATCAACTGCTGCAACTCGAAATCTAGCCCCTGAAGAAAACGTCTGGCCCTGGTGGCCTCTGAGACGACCATGTATGGAGAAAAACGGCTCAGACGGTTGAACTCTGCCGCATAAACATCCACTGGGCGTCCATTCTTCTTCAAAAGAATAAATCTTTCCTCCATTTCTGCTTTGGCTGTGGAAGGAAAATAATGATCTAGGAAACATTCCTTAAATTTGCCCCATTCAATCGGCCCGTCTAGCCTGCTTTCTTCCACCGACCACCATGTACGGGCTTCATCTTCCAATTGTATCTTTATCACGTCCACCCTATCTTCCTCTAGAACCCTGGCGGCTGTTAGTAAGTTCTCCATGTTCACCAGCCATTGCTCGGCCTCAAGGGGTTCAGCTAGCCCTGTGAATGCAGCTGGATGTAACCGTCGAATTCTGATACGGTACCAGCCCTAGCATGATAAGCTGGTGGGGTAGCGCCCTCGGGAGTGGTAATGAGTGCGGAGGGTCCTCCTGCGACGGTAATCGCCCTGAGTCCCTCAGCGAGTAAATCTGTCTTCCTCTCCTGAGCTTCCGCGAGCGTGGTCAGTGCACTAAGTATTCTTTCCGTGCGGTCCTGAGAGCTGGAGTCCGAGGAGGGGTCGTTCGGGGACGTCATATCACTGGAAGATTCAAAAGGATAAGATCAGATTCAAGGATGAAAATCAAGAGTAGTGAAACGAGAATAACGTAATACAGTGTAGTTAATGTTATCCCTTGATAATAAACACGGCTCTGATACCAACTAAACCATGTCACGCCCCGCTTCCCAAAATAAGGAAAACGAGGGATGGCTACGCCAGCCATGCTCCTACGGTCAAGGAATCATCCCGTCGTAGTCACACTTCGGCTTCTAGCATTACATGGTAATCAGTAAATAAAGCACAGTAGTAAAGGTATCACATCACTAATTTATTACATTAAAATCCATTGTTCACAATTTACAAATAACAAGAACAGTTACTAACCAAGTTCAATCTCACGATCACTTTTATGGAAAGCAGTAAAGAAAGAAAGTACACCAGACTATATTTCCGTGAACTCGAAAGGTAGATCCGACTCCTGCGCTGGTCCTTCCACGGGATCTGAGCATGCATACTCAGGTCGTCAGAGCGACACAATAACAATATTATTATAATAAGATGAAACAGGTTAAAGAGGTAATAACAGTGAAAATACAATGCGAGTAATCACTATGTCACTATATGATGCAAAATATGATCTGTGTCCCTATCGGTCTCTAGGTCATGTTTGAAATCGTATAGTGGAAGGAGGATCATGTTTAACAGGTGTCTCGTACATACCCGAGACAACAGCCCACATGCCCGGGACATAACCCTGTCAGCCGGATCGCTAGATCCTACCTAATATATATATCGCTGCTCGAATGATCATCCTCTAAAACACGGTCCCGCTAAATACGATTCTCTTTCCACTTCGATTTCCCCTTTATCCCCAGGTTTACACTATTTATGATCTTGATTTGGTCATGTACAAGTATACCAATGGCACGGTTTTATCACTGTTCACTGTATCAATCACTGTCACGAATATTCACTTCCCATTAGTGTACTTGTCACTCCTAAACCAACATCAATCACGCACGATAATGCAATGTCCACTGACCCTAACACGCACTAACACTAAGTATATGTCAATTGGGGTATGATATATGTATGTATGCCATTAATAAGCTGATTATGTTATGAACCAATGTGCACGTCATTAACTTACAAAAATTGCATAAATTCATATGTTTAGAATTTAACGAAATGATACAAATACGATAAATAGAACACTCAGTCAGAAATTCATCAAAATTAGTTTCAGTTCAATCGGGTTTCCGGTATTCAAGATACAGCTATTTCATTTTAAGTGCTCGCGGCTGGAAATTCAGTTTCAGAACTGAACGTCCGTTTTGCGACATGAATTGCACCCAGTTGGGTCTCAGAATTTAGCGATACTACAGTTGAATAAAATCTAGGGTTTTCGATAGGGTATTCAACGCAACATACGGATCCTCGATCGCGTCTGTACGTCGAAAGTTATACACAGTTTAACATCAGTATGTCACTTCTGAATCTGTTCTGGACAGTTATACGTTCTGCCCTTTTATTTACAATTTAAATAGCAAACGGCAATGAAACGGAATGAAACCACTTGTTTTGTTTAGCTAACAGATCCATCTTTAATACACCGCAAAGTTCCATAACATAAGAATTCAGGAAACAAAGTGACACACATTTTGGGACAGTACACAGTAATCAGAGTCGCTCTGGACTGCAGTCCAGAGTCGGACTCCGATCTAAATATCGTTGCAGTTATTGTATAGAAAACATTAGAAGTTTACATAGAGTTAAGGTTCGTCAAGTCGGCTTCGATTTAAGCCCTCGAACGCATCATTCTAGTATGTAAATAATTTACAGTGATTTTAACCATTTTCAGATACAGGAAATTTCTAGTTTTATCGGTATATTTGGGGGTATTCATTTTAGTCACTAACAGTCGTATTTTCCAGTGAGATTTATACACGAAATTCGTCATTATATAGGCCAACAGAAAACATCTATTTCCGTCAAATTAAGCAAGTATTTTCATTGGGGTCTAGCATCGAACACATGTGTCACTAAGTTTTATCGGGAAAAGTAATTTCATAACTTATCCGTTTGAATTTGAAATAAGTGTAGATTAGCATGTAGCAAGTAAATTACTTGCCTGGAAACGTCTCGGGGTTGCCCGGCAGCAGCGGCGTCACGAACGCGCAATGTACGTCGTGAAACGATTTGCGCGAGCTTGGCTCGCGATACAGAATTGGTGTCGGAGTTGCACGGAGGCTTCTTGTGCTTGCTGGAAGCGGAGGGGGTGCTCTGTGGTTCGCCTGAGAAGTGTTGGGGTCGCTGACGGTCGGCGGCGTCGCTCCGGCGATGTGCACAGTGGGTGTTTGGATGGTGGTCGTGGGTTTTGGTATGGTTTTGGAGAAAGGGATAATGGGGCTCGGGTTTGGAGTGATGATGACGATGCTAAGGGTGAGGATGAAAAGGTGTCGACTGAGGCGGTTCAAGTTCGCCGGCGTCGAGGGTAGGTGGCCGAGCTCGGGTGTGCAGGGGTTTGGTGTGCAGGGGTTGGTGTGCAGGGGAGCTCGGGTGTAAAGGGTCGGGTGGAGTCATAGAGGGCGAGGGAGGATGAATGAGTGGTCACCGATGGGGTTGTCATCGTTGGAGGGGTCGAGCGGAGTTGGGTTGATGTGGGTTCGTGAGTTTTCGAGAGGGAGAGAGATGAGGGATTCTGGAAAACGAGAGGGGAGCGAGGTGTAAAGGAGATAAAGGAGACGAGGGGAGCGCATCGTGGGTGTAACGTCGCAAGAGCGGGGGCGGGGCGTGGGCGCGAGTGGAGGCGAGGAGCGCGGATCGCGAGCGGGAAATAAGGAAGGAGCCGTTGGAGAAGGAAGGTGAATAGGAGCGGGTCGGGTCGGCTGAGTAGGCGGGCTGGGCTTGGGCGTTTTTAGAAATTCAAATTACTTAATTTTTGTAGGCTGAGGATTGAAACGGGCCGGGGAAACTTGTTTAATTGTTTTCATTCTAAAAGGAAAATCCCTTTGGGCTGAGTGTTATTTTAAAGGGGAAATGGGCTGGGGTTAAAGGAAATTAATTTACTTTATTTTGGGTTTTAGTTTAGGTTTGGTCTTAGATTGTTTTAAGGGTTTGAAAGAATTTAAATACTAATCTTACGCAACCAATTCCCTACAAAAGTACGCGGGAAAAAAAAAGAAAAGAAACTCGGAGAATTAGGAAATTAGAAAACTTTTATTGTGATGGGAACGGGGATTTACACACAGTCTGGTCCCAAATCGTAGTATCCCCTGATCATCAATCACGAACTCGGAAAATCTGCCTTGTCCAATCTGTGCCATGATCTCTGAACAACGATCATCACTGTACTGTGCCTAATGTATACGGTCAAGCAACTGTTGGCGTGCACGAACATGCGCAAGTTGTCCCCCGATCGGAGTGAACTCGAACTGCACTCGGCTATCGCATAAAATCTGCTAATCTACCGACGACTACCTCTGCATTGCGCTCAAACAAGATAGACTACCCCCGGGCCTCCTACTGAAGGCGTCTGCCACTACGTTCGCCTTGCTCGGGTGATACAAGATCTCGCAATCGTATTCCTTCACTAGTTCCATCCAACGGCGCTGTCTAAGATTCAGGTCTCGCTGCTGAAATATGTACTTCAAGCTATTGTGATCAGTGAATATCTGGCACGACTCGCCGTATAGGTAATTTCGCCAGATCTTGAGTGCAAAGACCACTGCAACCATCTCCAAATCGTGAGTGGGGTAGTTCTGTTCGTGTTTCTTCAGCTTCCGAGAAGCATACGCGATCACCCTGTCGTGCTCCATCAATATGCACCCTAGCCCCACTCGAGAAGCATCGCAATAAACTACGAATCCGCCCGATCCTGAAGGCAATGATAACACCGGCGCCGTAGTCAAACGAGTCTGCAACTGCTGAAATCTATCCTCACACGCCTCCGTCTAATCAAAAGGAACTCCCTTCCGGGTCAACCCGGTCAACGGTGCAGCAATACAGGAGAAGTCCTGTACAAATCGCCGGTAGTAGCCGGCCAGGCCTAGGAAACTGCGGATATCCATAACTGATGTCGGTCTGGGCCAATGCTGAACGGCCTCAATCTTCTTCGGGTCCACACATATACCATCTCGTGTAATCACGTGACCCAAGAAATCTACATTGTCAAGCCAAAACGCACACTTGGAGAATTTTGCGAACAGCTGGTGCCTCCTCAAAGTCTGCAATGTGATCTGCAGGTGCTGCTTGTGCTCCTCTCGGCTCCGGGAATACACCAAAATGTCGTCAATGAATACGATGATGGACAGATCAAGATACGGCCTTAAGACGTGGTTCATCAAATCCATAAACGCTGCTGGAGTGTTGGTGAGTCCGAACGACATCACCAAAAACTCATAGTGCCCATAACGCGTGCGAAAAGCCGTCCTCGGAATATCCTCTTGCCGAACCCGCAGCTGATGGTATCCTGATCGCAAGTCGATCCTCGAAAAGTATCCTGCACCCTGAAGCTGGTCGAACAATTCGTCGATGCGTGGTAAAGGATATTTGTTCTGCAAGGTAACCCTGTTCAGCTGGCAGTAGTCAATACACAAACGCAAACTGCTGTCCTTCTTCTTGACAAATAGAACTGGAGCACCCCAAGGAGACACACTAGGTCGAATAAGCCCCTTATCCAACAAATCTTGCAACTGACCATTCAACTCTCTAAGCTCCGCCGGGGCCATCCGATAAGGCAGTATGGAAATAGGCCCCGTGCCGGGAATCAAGTCAATGCAGAAAACAAAATCGTGCTCAGGCGGTAGCCCAGGAAGCTCGTCAGGAAAAACATCAGGGAACTCACGAACAATCAGAACCTGGTCCAACGGAACCTCTGTAGCTCTAGTATCGCAAACATAGGCTAGAAATTGATTGGAAGAATTAAAGTTAACCGCAATCAAGACGGTGTTGCTATGCAGCTAGCCGGTTGAGCACGGGTCGATCCACAGGGAGATGGTTGTATGTCCTTTCTTGTTTTAGACGAGTCAATAAAGAATGAGTATGTTTGTTCGAGACTATCCTAAGTGTAATATTTGCAAGTATAAAATTGTTAAGAAAAGATACGAAAATGTAAGCTAAAGAAATCCGTACTCAAAACCTTTGAGCCGAGTCTTAACCAATTGAAGCTAGAGCAATTGGCAACAACGTGGATTAGGGGATTTAAGCGCGGTATTCGTGGAATACGGCTTATTTACCCTTGTCCTTCCGTTCTTGTCTCTTGCTTTCGCCTCCGGCCAAACCGAACGCAAACGGTCGCGGTTAGGAATCACCGTTACCTTGTCAGGGTACGGTGCCTAATGGAGCGCTTGCGTATCGTTTGGGCGGAGTTCAATGGAAAATACGGGAAAAGGAAATGGGCAAAGAAACGTTAACTTATAATACCGTATTTTTTCTTAACAATAATAATTACATTCATTCACAAAAGATAACCAAAAAGAGAGAACAAAAAGAAAAGAACAAAGACAAGAAAAGATTACAAGTAATTAAGTGCATGAATTAAATTGCAAGAAAGTAAAGCAAGATAATAATAAGCAAGTAATAAAAAGCGATAAAAAGAACAAGAAACTAGAACTCAAGACAAGCATGTGATCAATAGCCAACCCTTAAACTTGCAAGCTCAATCAAGAGGTGCAAGATCAAGGGAAGGGTAGAGAACGCATGTGAAATGAAGCGCTAATTCCATAAGAAAATACGACCCTTGAGATCAATAACTAACCCTTAACCATTCAAGCTCAATGAAGAGGTTGAATGATCAAGAGAAATCAAGAATCTCAAGGGGAAGAAGAAACAAAAGAGAATGATACAAAAAGCCCTCATCTTCATTGATCTCCCACTCAAAAAGCTCTCACTACAATTTTCATGGAAAAAGAATGAAGAAGAAGAAGAAAAAGACTAAATCCTAAAAAGAAAGAAGAACAAAAAATGACACCTTGGTTGGGCTCAGTTCTGGAGTATTTTTAGGAGGGGAATGGGAAACCTAGGGCAACCATCTGCACATAAACAAAAGTACCAAACTACCCCTGAAAATTGACGCAGAGAGGAGACCACATGGCCGCGGATCCGCGGCCAATACCCCCTATTGGCCGCGGATCCACGGCCGTATAGGTGAGTTGGGTCCTCGAAATTTGTGTGCTTCCCTGGTTCCATTTTTCCTTTTGTCTGAAAACTTCATACTGCACAAAAGTCTTCCAGAATATCAGCAGAATTCTTAGTCCAAGATTGCTATCTTTTCTTAACTTTTGACTTCTATCTCTCTTGAGCTCCACGCACCCATTGATACTTGTGCTGCCCCCCTCGTGCTCTGTGCTTGTCCCAGACACGAATGACCACTGTCATATGTCTTGTCTCAGGAACTGGTACTCGGCACTGGACGGATATGGATGACCGGAGCCCGGCTTTTATCTGCTGTCAACAGATGTTCTGCTTTTGGCGTAACTGTGGAGATTTTGTCTTGATTTGCAATATTTGGACTGGAAACCTGTACTCTGTAAATATGTAACAGACACGGATTAAAAGCACCTACCTATAAACACTCGAGCGTAAGAATGGGCGGTATAAAATGTAATATTCTGGTATGAACAAATACCCCCAAACTTAACTTTTGCTCGTCCCGAGCAAAACCAATTATTCACAAAAATAAAATCCTAACCGCACTTTCGCAGGGAACGCGATTGCACTGAGCATGTGCAACAAGCCGTTAAACCTCTAGGTGTCCCTAGTAGGAAGAGTGTTGTCTCCTGAGGGTTTTCAGCGGATACTACCCACAAAATCCTGTCAAGCTAGTGTCATAAGTTAACATTGATTCTACTCCTACAGTTTAGTATTTATGTTAGAAATTCTATCATCCTAAGTTAGAAATATCCAACCCTTATTTTTCACACCTCCTATCTATTTAACGTTAGGTCCTATACGTTCCAAAAAAGTTTAGAAAGATGTTGGTTCTCCTGAGTTTTCCTTCTAAAGTGCGGCCTCAAATCAGGGATTTTTATCAACTTTACAGAAAACACAAGTCTTATTCTTTATTTCTATCTTTTATTCAAACATCGATTGTATACCTCTACGTGTGTGTATATTTGCACCCCTACACTCAAGAATTCAATTCAAGCTATAATACCCTTGCCCTAATACCTAATACTACTTCTTTTCATTAAGGATGGACGGATTTGCTCACACACCTTTCATGGGACTATTAATGCTTCTTGAGGCACTAACGGCCGATTACTGAATGTGTGAACATTAAAGCGTAAATAGCAGTTTTCAGGTCTTGACTTTATTCTATTTTTTTTCTTTTTCTTTTTCTTTTTTTCTTTTTTCAAGACCGGATATATTTTTCAATATGCTCTTTTGGTGTTTAGCTTTAAATACCGTTTTTTCTTTCATACTAGGCTTTCAGGCAAGAGTATTTCTAGGTATCCTCTACTATCCCAAGTTTCAAGATGCGTGTATGTGCAGTTTGTAGGGTATATACTTTCTAAATTTGAACTCAAGAAAAGAAACTATTTTTCAGACTTATCCTTCAGTAAAGCATCAATACTTTCCCTTCATCTTGACTTTAACTAAAGAACTGAACTCAAGATTACCTATTTCTCAAAAAAAACTGTAAGGACGTATACTTACCAAGTTTAAACAGAATGAGGGTTATTTTTAGGGTTTTCAATTCCTAAGCCTAGAATTTAGTTATTTCTATCATATCAACTAATCTTTCGGAATAAAGATCTAAGTTACCCTGTTAGCTAACTTGACGACAAAGTTTTTATATTTTTGGAAATTTTCGATTTTTGTGGGTTTTTAATAAGGTATGCAAATGCAAAATATACAACTGAATGCGAAGAAAGAAAGCTTACCGAGCACACCCCCAAACTTAAACTTGACAGTGCCCTCACTGTCAGGCTATACCAAGAGGGTCAAAATTGTCGGCGCTCCCTAAAAACAAATTATATACAAAACAAAAAGGAAAACAAAAAATATATACAAAAATGGTGTCCCCCCCCCAAACTTAAGTAAAACAGTGTTTCCACTGTTAAGCGTTGAAATTCAGGATTTAGGGGGGAAAGAGAACAGTATCAAGCTATACAAGGCCTTACACAGGCCAAAAGTTAACACCAATCATTCAAAGATCTTATCGTGATAAAGCAGTGGCTGGTGAAAAAAGGCGTAGAGAAAAGAGATGGAGAATACGCGAGACCATATGGAGATAGAAGTGGGATACGGTCTCGGTATATCAGAAGAAGAATGGCGGAAGGGAAAAAGAAGTGGAGTACGAACTTGAGGGTGCAAATGGAGTGAATAGATTAGCACAATTTGTGATGAGCGATGTGTAAACAGCGATTGTGCTAATCTATTAACCCGGCGAGAGATTGGGTCAAATCCCTCAAGATTCGTGAGAAACCATGGGTACGCCGAACTTGGTAAACCAGACACAGGAAGTGAAAATGGTACGGGTTCTTGCAAGGTCGGAATGATGGAAAGGATGGAGGGAAGTGGTTGAGGAAGGGTATCGGTTAAGGGTTCTGGAGGGTGTACACAGTCAGTGAAAGGAACAGGATGAATTGGAAAATCCGACTCATCAATTAAAACTGTTTCATCCTCAGTGCTATCCTCAATATTCTCCTCAAAGTTTAGCTCATCCATGCATTTATCATCAAAATTAAGACGCATACGGGGTTCGGAAAAAACATTTAATGACTCGGGATGATGATTTGAAGAGACGAACTCAGCCAAATCTACGGGTTCATCATCCAAAATATCCCCAGCGTCAATATCCTTAATCAAGTGAAAATCAAAATTCTCTGACATCTCAACAAAAGCATGGATATCAATCGATTCAGGTTCTAAAGTGGAGGTGTAGAGGTCAAAAAGATTGGGATTGGTTTCACTTGGCAAGGTCCCTTCATAATCTGGCAAATCAATTACTACAAAGTCGCACAACTCATTAAACATTCTATCTTCAACTGATAATTCATTTGGGACACTTGATAGACTTTCAACACAGGAGTTGTGGGATTCAATTTGGACGGGGTAGGCTTGATTCGGAAGGGGGTACTGCTCACTCTCTCCACTCAAATTCACAGCCTGTCCTACCGCCTCATCATACATTGGAAAATTTGGAGCTAGCTGGAAACTAGCTACCGGGTCAGTAGGTTGTATGAGAGCGGCCATGGACGCATTCAAATCCATCATCTGTTGGCTTGACACTACCCTAAAGTCTTCCAAGGACTGTTCTAGACTAGACATTGGTTGTGAAGGGGTTTCAGTAAAAGATTCAAAGTTGTTTGGATACTGAAAACTCCCAAAAGGCGGTTCAGAAGCAATGTCTAGTGAAGGTGCAAAAGTCGGGTAGGACTGGTAGGAATTGAATGGCTGGATAGGAGCAGGATCAACATTTGGATAAGAAGGTGAATGGAATTGTTGATCCCAAGAATCTGTAGTGGTGAAAGGAGAGAAAGATCGGCTACGAGATTGTTCAATACGTTCTGCAATAGACATAGGTCTTGGAATTGCAACATGACTCGAAGAAGGGGTATCAACGTAAGAAGGGGTGAATGTTTGAAATGGTTGATACGAAGTGGATTGCGGAGTCAAATTGTTTGTCCTAGACGCGTCTATCCGATCTCTCAATGAAATTTTTGGCATGGATGGATCGTTCGAAGTTCGGCCAAAGCAAGAACCGTAAGAAGTAATGTCTGGTTGTGGGTACCAAAGTTTGGCAAGAGTTTTGCGAGGTGGAGTACCCATGATTATGAAGAGAGAAGGAAAGAAAGGTAGAGAAAAGGAGGGGAAAAAGAATGTGATAACTTTTTTTTTAGTTATATATAACAAAAGAATGAAGTATACACACAAAAAGAATATGGACAAAAACAATCACGACACAAAAAAAAATACCACACACCTAATCGTTCTAGGGTTAACCTAGGTCAACTAGACCTGCTCCAGAACTTGATTGTCGAAGTAAAACTGTGTCGAGAAACAGGCTCAAGATACACTGATCACGAGGCCAGGTAAGTGCAGAGATAAGGGGAAGTTTTCCAACGCTTTCGCGAAGTTCCTTAATTAAATAACCCTTTCTCTTTTGGCGGTTTCGCCGTTAACACTTTCCTAGACACCCCGTAAACAATATACCGTTAAGCAAGGTTCTAAACACAGTTAACTTCTCCTAGTGAGCGCGAAGTCCTTAAGGCTTAAAGTCTAGTTTCTTTTAAATTTTTGTGCGGGTAAACGTTATGCTCAAGTTCATGATTTGTGGGCCACGGAAAAGGTGATGAAATCCTTTACCGTATGTTGTGGGGTTCGCTTGCCCTTAAGTCCGTATTAATTGATGTAATGCACAATTCAATAAAAATTCTATAAAGAATCAAAAAATTGTTTTTTTTAGTTTAAGCGCGGCACTGCAACAAATACGGGTTAGTCAATTTTTAGCGTTTGCTAGCGAACTTGCAAAGAATCCTGCAAAGAATAGTATATTGGATGCGTCGGATTTGAGAAGAAGGTGTTAGTAAAATACGTACCGTTAAGTTTTGGGTTAGGAAACCCCCGTTGAATCAAATCCGGTAAGCTTGAAAGGTTCTCTTGCGTGGGTCAAACTACCCGGATCTTTGGCACTGTATTTCGTAATCACCTTTGCCTTGAATGCACACTTTGCTCCCCACAATCGCAGTTTGCAAATACGCAAAAATCTGCACACTTGCCCACAAAAATTATCAAAAAAACAAACAGAATTTTTTTTTTAAATATATACAAAAAGAATATTAACCCGAATAACAAGAAAGAAAATACGCTACCGTCTCCCCGGCAACGGCGCCATTTGATTAGAAGAATTAATGTTAACCGCAATCAAGACGGTGTCGCTATGCAGCTAGCCGGTTGAGCACGGGTCGATCCACATGGAGATGGTTGTATGTCCTTTCTTGTTTTAGACGAGTCAATAAAGAATGAGTATGTTTGTTCGATGTAGGGTTCCTAGGCACTCTAGTGTGGTCTCACAAGGCATCGAACATGCCAAATTCAAAAATTCTAGGTGCCGAGAGACCCGATTACGGATCGTTTGCTAGATTTCTAGGCGAAAAAGCTAACTAGTTAACACTTAACTAAAAGAATACGGAAATACAACCTTTGTAGATCCGGTGGTCCACCTCCATAGCTCCGCAACGAAGTCCCCTCGCTGTCCATATGAGTTTCCGGGCTCTAGCGTCGGCTTCGTCGGAGAATGGGCAAGCTAGGTCGTCGATGTCCATGCCGAAGATGATCTACGTCGAGGCATCGCTAAATCAAGCTCCGACTTCACCAAGTCAAGAAACTTGTGAAGAAAACACACTCTACAACTTGGCAAGAGGTAGAGGATGAAGAAATAGGAAGTGGGTAGACTTTAGATTTGGATTTCTCACTTGTTTCCATCAATCACCATTGATGGTCCAAGGTTTTCTTCTTTGAAGAAGATGAAGAAGAAGGAGAAGATATTATGATAAGTTATTAGAAAATAGAAAATAATGGAATACTTATCATAATTCTAACTATGGTTATGTGTAGAGAATTGACCAAGATTAAAGGGATGGTTAGGGTTAAGGATGAGATAAGAATGGTGGACTAGGTCAAGGTTTCATGAAACTTCAACTAAACAACAAAAGAAGCCACCATTCTTTTCTCTTTTCCATTTAATTTCCAAAATGAATAAATAGACAAATAAATGAAAAAGAAAACAAAACCCTAATCATAAGTTTAACCATGGTTTAATTCTTTACACTTAACCAAATAAACATGTATCATCAAACATGATACAATCATTTGCACAAAAAGTATATCATATATACAACTTGTACATCCAAGTGAGAAAATCCTTTAAAGTGAGCCAATACTAGTTAGTGCAAAGTAATATATCAAATATATAATTATGCATTAAATCATTAAATCAACACTTGATTCAATGATCCGGTCATGTCGCACACAACCGACTAGTATACAATGTATCGGCTTATCGAATCAACGCTTGAATCGATAACTAGGTTATATCGCATACAATCATTCGATACATTCATCGCCAGAATGAAATACGGTATCACATACACGCATTATTCTCGATCCCGCACATATCTCATATGCGCTCCTATTTCGTTTCGCTTAAGCCAGGAAACCTCTTTGTAGGACTCTAAAGACTCGTCAATACGCCGGCAGCAGATGATGATCATATCAAACATCCACAAGCCGCAAGCGGTCTGCTAAATGTAACGGCCACCCGGGTATTGAGCGATTTGAAGATCGACGAGCAAGCCCGCTCACACTCCAGTGAATCCAACCAGTAACACTACCGTACAGTCCGGTCTCGTCGTCTGATATGTCGCATATCTTGCCTAGGGGTGGTAAACGTCAGACCCCAATAGCTCGATAAGTCGTGTCGATATGAGGTCTATAACAATTCGAGAAACTGCTAGTAACACTTACCAGTAAATCTCAACAACCCTGGCCAGGGATTTCCTGTTATAGCCAATCGAACACAGCGCAACATCAACCCCCTATACCGGGAGAGACGAATCCCCTCCTATCGCTCATTGCCTCCATGTGATTCGGGACTGTACCTAAAAACCACCGTTTTGCACGCCCTCTTGGACGTGGTATGATGGAAATCAAAGTATAGTGGGAACCACACAAGACTCTATGACGATCTCGGGTCAACAGACTACTCTGTACCAGTGTCACCAGAGAACTGCCATCTGACGTGAGGTATAATACCATCTGGGAGTTCTCGGCGAGTCCGTCCAGTGTACCCAGTCTCCACTGAGCACCCGTATATCATCCCTGATGTCAAACACCAATGGATATGGGATCATCCATCGCCCATCTTTATGGGTCGAGAAGGTACACGCTAGTCTACTCTGGTATATCGATGCCCCGTCTCGATACACCCACGACTAGGGATTTTGAAGGATGTACTTATGGACTACCATGTCCCCACTAGTATGATCCGCAACATAGTCCAGGTAGTCAAGTACACATCCTAAGGGCTTTACCAACATGTAACAGAGAGACAATCAGTGTACACGTTAAGGTAAAGAGTAACCAGATAGCATACTATCATGTCGAGCAAGAAAGTCCTCCCTATATATGTCCCAGCATCCACTACAATATACATCCAATGTACAGTAATGGCCTCTAGGGCATACATATAACTAATAATCTCCCACTTGCACTAGGGCCATCTGTAGCAGTGGTTGTAGTATCTCATACTCAACCATCCCATAAAAGTCTCTCTATGGGAATAGGCCTTCGTGAGTGGATCCACCGTGTTAACCTCTGGGTCTGCTCTCCTAACCTCGATCACCCTGGAGATCAACCATCTCCATGATCAGGCGATACTGCCATAGAATAAGTCTGGATCACTGATGGGGCCGGCGTTCCTTGGCATAAGCCACAACTCCATTGTCTCACAATGGTAGGAACGTAGTTCATCTCATGAACTAATATACACCCAAACATCCTCTTTGGTAGCATCTTAAGTAGCGATGTATTATGCCTTTATCGTCTAGTATGTCACGGTATCTAGCTTGGAACTCTTCCAACATATCGTCCCTTTACTGAGGGTAAAGACAATGCCTGCGACTGACATTCAGTCGTCTTTATCACCCTGGAACACTTCCAGTGATTCTCCCCAGGATCGATTGATACCATCTCACTACAGCTAGTGAGAATCCTAACATCCAATTAAATCTATCTCATAGATCCAAAACTCAGGATTAAGGAGTTATTACTTTGATCCTTTATGAAGAATCATTGTGATAAGCGGAGATTGACCGAGCATAGTATAGGAAACTCCTTTCTTATCAAGAGTATGTCATCCACGTACTCTACGAGGATCACTACCATACTCCCTACTACCTTTTTGTTTATACAAGGTTCATCTACCATTTTGATGATGTCAAACTCTTTGACTAACACATCAGAACAGACGTTCCAACTCCGCGATGCCTGCTTTATCAGATAAAACATCTTGCACACGTTTCCGCTGCTCCCACTGTTTACGAAGCCCTCTGGCTGTGTACTTACAGACGTTCTCTTCTAAAACATCATTTAGAAAAGATGTCATGGCACCCAACCGCCAGATATCGTAGTCATGGTATGTAGCCGTGGCAAGTAGGATCTGGATGGACTTAAGCATAGATACTGAAAAAAGTTTCATCATTATCCACGCCTGGTTGATGACGAAAACCTTTAACAAGTCTAGCTTTGAAAGTCTCAACCTTTCCAAGTACACCAAGTAATCTTCTCAAGATATACTTGCTCCTGATGGGGATTTAACCCTTCAGATATAGCAACCAAAGTCCATACTTTGTTGGTGTATAAGGATTCCATCTCAGATCGATAAACATCCAGCCATTCTTACAGATTCTCACTCCTGATGGCCAGCTCGAAGCTAGTTGGGTCATCATCTCATGATGCATTCCTCACTCCCACTGTCATAGAGAAACCGAAGTATCTCTCAGGTGGGTGAGGAGCCCTACTAGATCGGCGGAGAGGTTGAAATTCGTTGGCATCTACTGAATCCTTTGGTTGTACCAAATCATCTGCTGTATTTTGTATAGCTGGAACCTTTCCAGTTCTACATTACAGACTTTGCCTCGAGCTTGTCTGGATCATGCTTTTAGACATAGGCTGGACAACCCCAAATCTTAACTAACTTAAGACATGGGCTCTTCCCATTCCATATCACATATGAAGCGGTAGGCAACTGATTTGATTGAAACCCTACTCAATAGGTATGCAACTACTCAAGTGCATAACCCCCTTAAAGAAAAAGGTAACTCAGTAGTACTCATCATAGAGCACACCATATCAAATTGGGTGTATCTGCGCAGTGGTAACTAAACTGTCCTATCAGGTTTCTACTCTATAGTCTTTGAAATCAAATTGATGAATCGTCGATGTAACCCAATAGTATCCCGTACATACCCGGGACCACGGCCACAATATTCTCGGCTGCAGCCGAGACATGCCGTTAGGCACAGAATAGGAAAGTGTACACTCGGTATTATCCCGTACATACCCGGGATCACGGCCACAATATTCTCGGCCGAAACCGAGACATGCCGCTGGGCACAGAATAGGAATGTGTACACTCGAACGGTAGTGAACTGTCGACGACTGAGCAGGAGTACTTCAGCCAGCAGGCTGATTTGTGAGTTCTGTAGTGGTTAGTTCATTTATTGCATTTTATTTCCAGGTGTGATCCCGCATTACGGGACGTACCTTTCTATTATTGCATTGGATCATTTGCTTCCGCACTTATTTATCATTGACTCTGGTTATTATGGATTTGGACATGTGTTAGATAGTTTGTTCATTTTGTTCTTGATATCTCTACAACCGTAATGTGACTGTGGATGGATATTTCCTACCCACAGGTAGCATGGTTGGCTATGTCACGTGCCCAATCTTGCGTACTCTGGGAAGCGGGGCGTGACAGCTCCGCCCCGACATACCATCGTGCAATGGTGTATACGGAGGAGTAATGCTGAGAGAGAATCTCATTCTCCTTTAGAATAGTCCAGGATTTCCGTGCTCAAGTATTCTCCTCCTTGATCACATCAAAGGACATAATACTTATACCCGTATTTTGGTTCTCTACTTCTAACTTATATTCTGTGAATATCTCAAAAGGTTCGGACTTGTGTTTCAACAGGAACATAGGTCTGAATCTCGAAAGATCATCAGAGAACGTAATGAAGTATAAAGAACCAGTCCTGGCATGTGTAGACAGGGGACCTTCCATACATCAACATGTATCATCCCAAGAGTTCACTAACTCTTTCTCTGTTTCCAATAAACAGGGCTATGGTCATCTAATCTTTGTGACATGACTGGCAAGTTTTCACAAGATGTAAATTCAAACAGATTTAAACATGCATCTTTGTGCAACTTAGCTAGTCGGGTCGCATTGATATGACCCAGTCTACAATACCTCAAGAAGAATTCGTTCATTTCTGAACTCTTCCTCTTGTGTGTGTTCCGAATACTAAGAACTGTAGTTTGATTTAGAACATCAACGCTTTTAGATAACGTGCCTGAACCGATCAACTTTTGATATAGGAAATGTTCAAAACATTATCCAACAATACAAAATTTTATCATTTCTTTACTAATAAAGAGATTGATATGATTTTGTATATCAGGTTCGGTATCTAATAACATTCGTTCAGAATCAATGTATTGATAATACAGGGTGACAGTGACCAACAGACTTGGCTGCAACTCTTGCCCCGTTTTCTGCCTCATGAAACTTATCACCCGTTCTCAGTTTTTCTACCCTTTTGTAGCCCTATGTAACAGATTACATATCTGGGATCCTGATCCGGTATCATATACCAAGGATGCGAAGGATACTGAGAAACAGTTCTTTGTAATGAACACACCCGAAGATGATGCATCAGCATGCACTCTCTTCGTTTGGGCGGCACGGGAAATCTGGTATTCCCTAATTTCCTGCTCTGTCTTATAACAATTATAAGTTGGAGTGGGACCAACGTTCCCCAGCTCAGTATAACAAGCGGGTTCGGTCAATAATCCGTTTTATTATCTTGATTAAGGCGTGATATGGTCGCTACCTGGAGAGAAAGAGAAGAAAACACTCAGCGTGCGCTCTTGCAAGAATAGATTGGTTTTATTTTATCTAATCAGGATGGCTCCCACTGCTTTTTATCAAATCTTCCTTCAAACCCTAAAAGGAAAGACTAGCCGGGATTAATTACACACTACAAGTTCGCTAATCTTTCAGCCAGGCCAGTGTTGGTACTTTGAGGGAGGTCCCCCGTGCTTTCGCACGAACCTAATTAATGTAAACCTCGTTTTCCCAGGGGCGTAACCTCGTTAACACCTTTCTAGACACCTACTTGATCGGCTAATTGTAATGTATAAAACTCTCCCAGGAGTAACTCTTACTCGCAGCGGGTATCGGGATCCAACTATCTCATAGAAGGTATGCAATCTCATTGCAAATTTCAACACTTGAAATTCCCGATAATATTTTGCCTCTAGCGTGCTATGACCTTGACGAAAGCCAACAAACCATAGCCCGGTAGTCAAGTTCAACCCGTACATTTCTTGATCGAATTAAACCCACCCGCACGACCCTTGACGAAAGCCAACAAAGCCGCACGACTACCCTAATCCAATCGCATCGTATGCTAGCAGATAAGCAGCATATAGCTACCGCACACTGCACCTTGACGAAAGCCAACAAATGCAGCACGAATACTATATACAACTTATCTGAAATGACGGAGGGCTACGACAGGTTTTTCTGAAAACCTATTGCGTAATGAACTTGATATCGTTGTAGAATCAAATGATTTTAAAATGGAGTGCTTTTGAGGCTTTTCTAGTTTTGCTAAAGGAGTCACTCCCCGTGAAGGGATCGTCGGTCCTTTCCTCGTCGAATGAGGTGCGGGATATATCATATATATCACTGTGCAAAGAAAAACACTTAAAAGCTATCAAAAGACAAACCGAGTGTGTAGCATCTGCCAGTTATTGCTAAAGGAGTCACTCCCGGTGAAGGGATCTCGGTCCTTTCCTCATCGAATAAGGTGCAGGATATATCACATATACCGCTGTGCAAAGCAAGAACTGTAGCTACCTGTTTTATTTTGAAATTCGATTCTACAATATCTTAGGTTTCTTTTTTATTTCATTAATCACATTAATGAAGTCCCATCATTTAAGTACCTAAACATCACAGATAAATACGACGTACACTTATGCCATCCGCATTCGCCTCGATGTCCCCTCGTGCACCGTTAGGTTAGGTAACTAACGGCAGAGTGGGGCAGGGCTAGCGCGGGTGTAAAACATAAGTAACGTCTATATAATATATCATATATACTATATACTTTATCTATCACAGAACATCACATGATCGCATCACATATATCGCAGCAGAAGAATCATATGAAATATTGGATATACTAGGACGTCCGTGTTTTCAATACGAACCAGTATAAAACACGGATTCCACGGTCGTGATGAATAGCCAAACCCACACCCCTAGACCCCTACGAGAGCGGCAAGCAACCCTACCAATTCTGGAGTTAGGAGACCCGGACTCGACTCCTCGAGTTGGTTTCCCACTGGACTCCAGAACCCGGTTACTTGTGCCCTCCTCCTTGGGTCTATCCTAGTGCGGAAAAGTAAATAATATACAAAGGGTGACATCTTCCGCTACCTGGAAGTGCCCCAATAAAAGAATATTACATACAAGTTATTACATGAATGAAAATGAAAAACACTCATCTCACATAAAACCCCCCGGCTATTCAAACACGACAATCCAATATAACATATCCAGCAACACATAACATCACATGTCATCAACGTAAGTAAATATACGCATCCCAATTGTCGTTGACATATAGCAACGAAACCGGCGATATCACATATTACACTTACGGTTACAGAAAAGAAAGTGTAAAACTACAACAGTTGGAATCCGCAACCACCTCAGACATCGCATGCCTGACCAAATGAATTACTTAGACATCGCATGCCTAACAATTATAAACCCCGCATTTTAGTCTCATTATCGAAAACACTTTTCAATATCAAGTCGGGCAATTCAACAAGATTCCCGACATCCTGATCGAATGCTCGTCGAAAACTTCAGTAAGCGGCCGCACCCCCGATACCGTCGACGAAGTGCACCAAGGTGGAACACCGCTACCGGGAGCACCCGAACGGATGCTTCCGGCGACGGGGTTCTCCTACAGTCACTTGGTCGGGGTTATGGAGTGAGGCTGTCTATTAAGTTTACCAAGCGAGTATTCGCGTACGCTACGTGATTGCGACGGACTTTTGATCACATCAAAATTCCGTGGCAACCGATCAAGTGAGACTAAATTGCTATGTTTATAACATTCATTCAGTTATCTCATAACTTATTGTGAATTCAAATTATTGTATCACATTCCGGATAAACAGAAAATGTTAAACTTTCCGATCGAACAATCGAACACCCAAGTTTTCCCGATACAGCTCAACACATGAAATAAGTCTAACAACATTCAGTTCGTGCCTCAGTACCAACGGTCCAGCCGTAGAAGGGTCAAGCCAACGCCTCACATGTGGCACGCCGTACTGCCCCAAACCCGAAGGTTCAAAGGGCAGTTCAAGACGGTCACATAATCGAGTTAAGGTTTGTTGTCTTCTAGAGGGTCCATCGCGTTACTTGCACTACTTAGAACGTCGTTAAACTACGGAAAAATCCAACACTTGGAAATTTCCCGACAGGGGAAAAATTGGGTATTTATATCCGGTCGAACTTTTTAACATATGCTAAAATTTATCCGGAAATACACAAAGACGAAATTTGATAATCCGATCGAAACTTCGATTCCCAATAGTACCCCAGAATACTCTTCTGTAGAGTAAATATTAAAAATTTTCAGAAGACTCAGTACTTAAAAACAAGAATTACTGTGCAAGCCACGTGCACTAACTCAACAAAGTGGCCGCAGAACCGCCGCTAAGACCATGGTGGGGGCCGCGGTTCCGCGCCTCTGTAGTCGAGTTAGCTGCACGTGCTTCACAGTAACTCATGAAATTACCTGCTGAAATTTTTGGCAATTTTTAATTTGGAAAAATCCCAGAATTTAAAAAATGTACAGAGAGCATATTTAGGGTTGGGTTTTTCGGGTCGTTCGGACTTGAAATTCCGTCTGGACTTCGCCTAAGGCTCTAGCTAGGCTCTGATACCACTGTAGGGTTCCTAGGCACTCTAGTGAGGTCTCACAAGGCATCGAACATGCCAAATTCAAAAATTCTAGGTGCCGAGAGACCCGACTACGGATAGTTTACTAGATTTCTAGGCGAAAAAGCTAACTAGTTAACACTTAACTAAAAGAATACGGAAATACAACCTTTGTAGATCCGGTGGTCCACCTCCATAGCTCCGCAACGAAGTCCCCTCGCTGTCCATATGAGTTTCCGGGCTCTAGCGTCGGCTTCGTCGGAGAATGGGCAAGCTAGGTCGTCGATGTCCATGCCGAAGATGATCTACGTCGAGGCATCGCTAAATCAAGCTCCGACTTCACCAAGTCAAGAAACTTATGAAGAAAACACACTCTACAACTTGGCAAGAGGTAGAGGATGAAGAAATAGGAAGTGGGTAGACTTTAGAATTGGATTTCTCACTTGTTTCCATCAATCACCATTGATGGTCCAAGGTTTTCTTCTTTGAAGAAGATGAAGAAGAAGGAGAAGATATTATGATAAGTTATTAGAAAATAGAAAATAATGGAATACTTATCATAATTCTAACTATGGTTATGTGTAAAGAATTGACCAAGGTTAAAGGGATGGTTTGGGTTAAGGATGAGATAAGAATGGTGGACTAGGTCAAGGTTTCATGAAACTTCAACTAAACAACAAAAGAAGCCACCATTCTTTTCTCTTTTCCATTTAATTTCCAAAATGAATAAATAGACAAATAAATGAAAAAGAAAACAAAACCCTAATCATAAGTTTAACCATGGTTTAATTCTTTACACTTAACCAAATAAACATATATCATCAAACATGATACAATCATTTGCACAAAAAGTATATCATATATACAACTTGTACATCCAAGTGAGAAAATCCTTTAAAGTGAACCAATACTAGTTAGTGCAAAGTAATATATCGAATATATTATTATGCATTAAATCATTAAATCAACACTTGATTCAATGATCCGGTCATGTCGCACACAACCGACTAGTATACAATGTATCGGCTTATCGAATCAACGCTTGAATCGATAACTAGGTTATATCGCATACAACCATTCGATACATTCATCGCGAGAATGAAATACGGTATCACATACACGTATTATTCTCGGTCCCGCACATATCTCATATGCGCTCCTATTTCGTTTCGCTTGAGCCAGGAAACCTCTGTGTAGGACTCTAAAGACTCGTCAATACGCCGGCAGCAGATGATGATCATATCAAACATCCACAAGCTGCAAGCGGTTTGCTAAACGTAATGGCCACCCTGGTATTGAGCGATTTGAAGATCGACGAGCAAGCCCGCTCACACTCCAGTGAATCCAACCAGTAACACTACCGTACAGTCCGGTCTCGTCGTCTGATATGTCGCATATCTTGCCTAGGGGTGGTAAACGTCAGACCCCAATAGCTCGATAAGTCGTGTCGATATGAGGTCTATAACAATTCGAGAAACTGCTAGTAACACTTACCAGTAAATCTCAGCAACTCTGGGCAGGGATTTCCTGTTATAGCCAATCGAACACAGCGCAACATCAACCCCCTATACCGGGAGAGACGAATCCCCTCCTATCGCTCATTGCCTCCATGTGATTCGGGACTGTACCCAAAAACCACCGTTTTGCACGCCCTCTTGGACATGGTAAGATGGAAATCAAAGTACAGTGGGAACCACACAAGACTCTATGACGATCTCGGGTCAACAGACTACTCTGTACCAGTGTCACCAGAGAACTGCCATCTGACGTGAGGTATAATACCATCTGGGAGTTCTCGGCGAGTCCGTCCAGTGTACCCAGTCTCCACTGAGCACCCGTATATCATCCCTGATGTCAAACACCAATGGATATGGGATCATCCATCGCCCATCTTTATGGGTCGAGAAGGTACACGCTAGTCTACTCTGGTATATCGATGCCCCGTCTCGATACACCCACGACTAGGGACTTTGAAGGATGTACTTAAGGACTACCATGTCCCCACTAGTATGATCCGTATCATAGTCCAGGTAGTCAAGTACACATCCTAAGGGCTTTACCAACATGTAACAGAGAGACAATCAGTGTACACGTTAAGGTAAAGAGTAACCAGATAGCATACTATCATGTCGAGCAAGAAAGTCCTCCCTATATATGTCCCAGCATCCACTACAATATACATCCAATGTACAGTAATGGCCTCTAGGGCATACATATAACTAACATTCGAGACTATCCTAAGTGTAATATTTGCAAGTATAAAATTGTTAAGAAAAGATACGAAAATGTAAGCTAAAGAAATCCGTACTCAAAACCTTTGAGCCGAGTCTTAACCAATTGAAGCTAGAGCAATTGGCAACAACGTGGATTAGGGGATTTAAGCGCGGTATTCGTGGAATACGGCTTATTTACCCTTGTCCTTCCGTTCTTGTCTCTTGCTTTCGCCTCCGGCCAAACCGAACGCAACCGGTCGCGGTTAGGAATCACCGTTACCTTGTCAGGGTACGGTGCCTAATGGAGCGATTGCGTATCGTTTGGGCGGAGTTCAATGGAAAATACGGGAAAAGGAAATGGGCAAAGAAACGTTAACTTATAATACCGTATTTCTTCTTAACAATAATAATTACATTCATTCACAAAAGAGAACGAAAAAGAGAGAACAAAAAGAAAAGAACAAAGACAAGAAAAGATTACAAGTAATTAAGTACATGAATTAAATTGCAAGAAAGTAAAGCAAGATAATAATAAGCAAGTAATAAAAAGCGATAAAAAGAACAAGAAACTAGAAGTCAAGACAAGCATGTGATCAATAGCCAACCCTTAAACTTGCAAGCTCAATCAAGAGGTTGCAAGATCAAGGGAAGGGTAGAGAACGCATGTGAAATGAAGCGCTAATTCCATAAGAAAATACGACCCTTGAGATCAATAACTAACCCTTAACCATTCAAGCTCAATGAAGAGGTTGAATGATCAAGAGAAAGCAAGAATCTCAAGGGGAAGAAGAAACAAAAGAGAATGATACAAAAAGCCCTCATCTTCATTGATCTCCCACTCAAAAAGCTCTCACTACAATTTTCATGGAAAAAGAATGAAGAAGAAGAAGAAAAAGACTAAATCCTAAAAAGAAAGAAGAACAAAAAATGACACCTTGGTTGGGCTCAGTTCTGGAGTATTTATAGGAGGGGAATGGGAAACCTAGGGCAACCATCTGCACATAAACAAAAGTACCAAACTACCCCTGAAAATTGACGCAGAGAGGAGACCACATGGCCGCGGATCCACGGCCAATACCCCCTATTGGCCGCGGATCCGCGGCCGTATAGGTGAGTTGGGTCCTCGAAATTTGTGTGCTTCCCTGGTTCCATTTTTCCTTGTGTCTGAAAACTTCATACTGCACAAAAGTCTTCCAGAATATCAGCAGAATTCTTAGTCCAAGATTGCTATCTTTTCTTAACTTTTGACTTCTATCTCTCTTGAGCTCCGCGCACCCATTGATTCTTGTGCTGCCCCCCTCGTGCTCTGTGCTTGTCCCAGACATGAATGACCACTGTCATATGTCTTGTCTCAGGAACTGGTACTCGACACTGGACGGATATGGATGACCGGAACCCGACTTTTATCTGCTGTCAACAGATGTTCTGCTTTTGGCGTAACTGTGGAGATTTTGTCTTGATTTGCAATATTTGGACTGGAAACCTGTACTCTGTAAATATGTAACAAACACGGATTAAAAGCACCTACCTATAAACACTCGAGCGTAAGAATGGGCGGTATAAAATGTAATATTCTGGTATGAACAGAAATCCCTGATATCCCTTCCTCTAAAGCTGTCCAGCACGAAGAGAAGAAATCAAACTGTGAGGGGCGGCACTACGGTCCTCCTGCACAACAAAAACCGACTCACCAGGAAAACAAAACCTAACTGTCTTCTCGCAGCATTCCACAGACGCATAGCATGTGGCTAACCAATCCATGCCCAGAAGAAAGTCAAAGTCCAACATCTCAAGAAGGATCAAGTCGAAAGGCAACTCTCTCTCTCTCGCCAATACGAACAACACACGATCGGAACACGTGTCTAGCTATAAAAGACTCGCCCACAGGAGTGGTCACCACAAGAGGCCGATCAAGCCAACCAGACTCTCTACCCAAACTCGGCACAAAGTGTGTGGAAACGTACGAGTGCATGGATCCCGGATCAAACAATACGTGTGCGTCAACGGAACATACTGAAAGAGTACCTGAGACCACTGCATTGGACGCCTGCGCGTCCTGGTGCGTCAAAGCAAAAACCCGTGCCTGCCCTCCACCTGCGACTGGCTGTCCCCTGCCGGCAACTGGCTGTTCTCTGCCTCGGTCACCCAGTCCTCTCTGAACGAACCCTCCGCGGCCACGACCCCTCTTTGCGTAAGTCTGACGCGGAGCAATAGCAGGTGCAAGAGGCAACGCTCTATGAGGTGGTGAAGGGGGTAAAGTGACATGCGGTACTGCTGCCTCCCTCTGGCGTATCTCGGTACAATCTCTGATGCGGTGATGGGGACTACCACACCCAAAGCATCCACGCGATGACTGCAGACCCTCCTGGGGATAAGAGCTAAACATCTGGCCTCGCCCCGAGTCTCTTCCACCTGTACTACATCTGTCACGGCGTCCTAATGGAAGTATCCGTGCTGCTGTATCAGTACGAACTCTCTTTGGCCCTGGAACTAGCGAAGTCTCGGCTAGACGTTCCTCGACTAATAGGGCTGCATCTACTGCTGCTGCATAGGTCTTGCAATACTGTGCGCTGATGGCGAGAAACAACGGGGTAAGCAATCCTCGAACAAACCTCTTGACTCACATCTCCTCAGTAGCTACTAAATATGGGGCATACGTAGATAGCTCGGTAAACCGTACGTCATACTCTGCCACTGTCATCTCCGGAGTCTGACGTAATGACTCGAACCTGCGCTCTCTAGAATCTATGACACTCTGTGGAAGGAAACGGGCTAGAAACACCGTCACAAACTCAGTCCAAGTCATAGGAGGAAGACCTGCTGCTCTGCCTTTTTCAACCGATTCACACCACTTCTGCGCAAGACCTTCCAGGCGAAAGCTCGCGAACTCCACCCATCTCGCATCTGAGCATCTGAGTGAACGACATATCCGGGCCATCCTGTCAATAAATGACTGTGGGTCCTCGGCTGCATCGGTGCCTGTGAAGACCGGAGGCTTCAACCTCATAAATTCGGATAGCGATACTGTGATAACCTCTGTAGCTGCAGGTGCAACTACCTGAACTGTAGGTACCATCGCGGTCCCCGTAACGGGTGGAACTACCTCTGGTCGCTGCGCTCGGAGTATCTCAACTAACGACCCTATCATCTGGCGCATCTCCTGCATACCGGCCCCTAGCATAGCGATCTGATCTGTCGAAGGAGGAACAGTCCGCTCCGGTACAACTGGTGTACTGCCCGGGTCAGTCCTCGTCTCGGACGAGTCAACTCTAATCTCGGCTCTCGCGGCCACTCTCTGTGCCCTCGTAGTCTTTGGCGGCATAATGGCTGAAAAGAAAGTAGGATTCGATAAGGATACGGGAATCGAATCACAAGAATGTATATAATCAAGAAAGAATTTCAATCAATAAGTCCTAAGGTCACTTAGGCGGAGACCGTGTCGTGAGTATGCCGCCGAACATACACACGCTACGCCACTCTGCTTCAGCTACCTACTCCATCATACCAGGGTCATCCTACACTCCGAAAGGTAAAACCTATGCTCTGATACCAACATTGTGACGACCCAAAGTTCGGCCCATGACCGGCACTTAACCACGTAACGTCTACAGGCGTAACGAGACTAAGTAAGCCGAAACCCAGAAATCAAAACCCTTAAAAGTAGTGAGTGTTGAAAACATTGGTTTAAAAACATTTAGAAAACTCGAGTAAAAATCATTAAAGTTTGTTATTTTCTTAAAAATTTCGGCAGCACCTCCTTTGTAAAAACTGGCCCCGAAAGCGGGTACAAGACATGATATAAGTAAAAATGGCATATAATAAGAATAAAGCATCCCCAAATGGGAGCAATCACGTCCAACGGCGAAAATAACCACCACAATAATAATATACGACGCCGTAGCGAAGAAATGGACAATATAAGTAAAACAACATAAAAGAAATAAAGAGAAATAAACTGCATAAATAAAAATCGACTCATATGAGCTCAACACCAGAGTCACCAAATAAAATACAACATCGTCCTCACAACTGGTCTCTAAGTCAATACATAAATAGTAGATGGAGAGTACTAGATACAATGAAAGTATAATGAAATGTAAACAGATAACCGCAACCCACCTAAAGCAAAATAGCTCGCACGCCAGCTGTAGCGGTATCCACAACAAAAAGATACTAGGATGTAGCCCTGCTGCGACTACTCTGAGGGTCTACCTGCAAGCACTGTGGCACAACGGGGGTGAGTTGCCAACTCATGAATAGTAAATAACATATAAAGGTAATCGCAGGTATGCACGTACTGCGATACTCTAACATGTGCAACTGATAACATCAATATGGTAATCTGGGTATACTGTAATCTTGCGAGGTACTCTATCAGGTACTAAAGGTACATGATGCAATGCATGTAAATAAGTGCTAAGCATGGGAAAATAAATAATCAACACGAGTCATCATCGTGGAAAACCCCGATGTCTACCAAAAACACCCCAAAGTCCCGATAACTCAAGCGCCGTCACTCAATCCAGCCCTCATATCCTGTAAATCTCATGGAACAGGAGTGCCCAACATCGGCACCCAAATATCATGAAATACTCGGGTCCAGCATCGACATGCAAATCCTCATCTCTCAGGCCTCGCATACCAGATCGGCCCTCAGTATGTATCTCATGTCATAACCCCTAGACGGTATCCTCCGGATATCCGTTGGGTCTCGAAACTGTCACCGGCAGCTAGTAGTCCCTTCGCTGGGCTCACCGTCTAACTATACGAGTCTTCTTAACCCGGGGTACCATACCGGGTCCACCATGTACCCGTAGACGGTGCCTACCACTCCTCGAATCGGGTATACTCACACAAGCTCTCAGAATCGAGAAAACTCATGGTGGACGCACTAAAATATCACATCAAGAGAAACCGGGTTTTTAAAATAGTGCACATTTTCTTAAAATAATACCACGGTTCTCAAATCCAGAAATCACATGAAATCCAAACTCAATGCGATGTGATGTATGCATCATAAGGTCGTACTATGAGTAAAAGGGGAAAAACCGCTCTTTAAATGAATTCAGTTTTAAAAATATCTCATGCGGTCCCCAATTTCACCAAAAACCAGCTTACCTAGGCAGGTACAATGTGTATATACGTAAGTATTGTTGTACCAAGGTATATATGCACCAATACGAATATACAACGTGTATGTGCATGTTAGTGTATATGCCCTAGAGGCCATTACTGTATCATACTAGTTTGTATATTACTTAATGGAAGCTTGGGATATTCACAGTTATATAGACAATCTTACTCAAAATGGTAGTATGCTACTTGGGTTGTTTCTACTTTAATGTGTGCACGTGTTTCTTTTAGCATATCGCCTATACACATTAGTGAAGCCCTTAGGATCTTTGCTTGATTACCAGCGTTGTGATGGCAGTCACACTAGTGGGGGCTGGGTAATCTACAAGCACATCCTTATACAGGTCCCTAGTCGTAGGATTATCGAGACGGGGCATCGATACTCCGGAGTAGACTAGCGTATGCTCTTCTCATCCCAGCAGGGGAGATGGTCTGTCCCACAGCCATTAGTACATCGTACTTGAGATAGTATGCGGGTGCTCGTTAGGTTACGAGTACACTGGACATGACACACTGGGAACTGTTGGTTGGTATTATGCCTATCGTCAGTTATCAGTTCCCAGGTGATATGAGTACAGCTTAGTCCATTGACTTGACACTGTCACTTCACCTCGAGGGTGTTCCCACTGTTCTTTGATTACTACCCTACCACGGCTCAAAGGAGTCATGCAAACAGGTAGTAGTTGGGTGCAGTCCTGAAGCACTTAGAGGCAGTGACAGTTAGACAGGATTCGTCTCTCCCGGTATTAGGGGTTGATATCGCGCTGTGTCTAGGAGAGCCATTACATAATGTCCCTGGACAGGGAAAGCGAGATATACTGGTAGCGTCTCCAGTGTTATCTCTGGGTGTTCTGGGCTACACTCCGACACGACTTGTACCGCTATTAGGGGAATGACGTTTACCACCCCCCTAGGCCTGCCATGCGATACTCTCAGACGAACAGACCGGACTGTCCGGAGATTGTCACATTCAGGCTCAGTAGGAGTTCGGATGGGTTCACCTCATCGGTCTTCTTATCGGCATCTACCTGGGGACCGTTACGTACAGCTAGTACCACTTGCAGCCTGTGGTTAAACCCACTGCCAGCGTAGTGTCGAGACTTTAAAGTCCCACACAGAGGGCTATTCGCCTTTGGGCAAAACATAGTAGAGGTCGCATCGTTTTGCGATGGAGTTCGTGTAAGTCTGCGGCGGCGCCCCGGCCGTCGATCCGACGCCGGAAACGCGGAAACAAAAACTTTGCAAACTAGCAAACCGGCACCACCGCGCACTTCTCACTCGGATCGGGCCATTAACCTAGCTACTAGCAAATTAAAATACGGGTAGAGAAGTATACCAAGCGATCCGTGTCCTTCGGTCTTCGTCTCCACTCCGATCTCCCGCGGAAACTCCGTCCATCACCTCCTCATCGGAAAGGGCACCACGTAGCCGGAATCTTTTACGGGCTCCCACCTCTTGACCGAGGCAATTCGGGCGCGAAGTTGGCTAGCCGACGCGTCCAAGATTTGATGTAGGCTAGTGTAGAGTCTTTGTCTCTTTGGGGCTTAGTTGCCATGGAGGATGGAGGAAGAGGTTAAGAAAATTGGTGCTTTCAATTTTCTAGCAAGAAAAATAAGATGAAGAATAATGCCACCACTCAAAAATGAAATTCTCTCATCTCCCTCTCAAGAAATGTATGGCCGACCCTCCTCTTGTGGGGTGGGAAAAAGATGATTGAATAATAAAAGGAGAAAAGAAAAGATCAACAAGAATAATGGTCACAACAATATCTCATCTCATCAAATCACACACAACCATCACATGAAAGCAAGTCAAGTGATGCAAAAAGCATCTAATGATGAAAGAACCATCATGAAGCCCTCAATATGCAAAGAACCCCTTCCACAAAAAGTTATTTGCACAATTGCAAATAACCCCTCCATCAGAAAAGTCCGGCCGTGAAGGAATAAAGAAAAACCGGCCGGAACGGAATGCAAACTGGCAACTTCAGAAAACTGATCCCGTAATAAATTACAGGAAAACCCCGCTACTGCAAATACATGCCCGCATTTGTGTTCCCACTGAACACAAATGCAAAGAGACAAAATCTACACTATCTAATACTAGGATCCGGCTTAAGCCAAAGCCGGCTAGTAAAAACCGTCCGATCACGATCCGTGGAATACCACACGTATCTGATCGAACCCTGCCTTATCTCCATACGGCCTCTACAGTGTTTCGCCCGAAACTTGAGTAACTGAGTGTGGTGGACTCTAAAGACTCGTCAATACTATGGCTGTGGATTTAACCACTAGCACGTCAGAGGTATCAGCCATACGTGACGGGCCACCAGCTATTGACCAAAAGGGACGTCGATGAGCGAACTCATCCTGACACCCTACTGAGCCGGTCAGTGACAATATCCGTACAGTCCGGTCCGTTCGTCTATGAGCATCGCATGGCGGGCCTAGGGGGTTGGTAAAAGTCAGACCCCCAATAGCGGTACAAGTCGTGTCGGAGTGTAGCCCAGAACACCCTGAGATACTACTGGAATACCTACCAGCAAATCTCCTGCCTTGGCCAAGGACTTTTCATGTTCTGGCTCTCCTAGACACAGCGCGACCTCACCCCCAATACCGGGAGAGACGAACCCCTGCAGATCCGCTCACTGCCTCCATGTGGCTCGGGACTGTACCCAACTAAAACCTGTTTGCACGTCTCCTTTGAGCGTGGTAGGGTAGTAATCAAAGCACAGTGGGAACTCACACGAGACAAATGACGATCCCAGGTCGATGAACTAACCTGTACACATGTCACCAGGGAACTGCTATCTGACGTCTGGTATAATCCCAACTAGCAGGTTCCCGGCGAGTCCTGTCTGGTGTACTCATAACCCAATGAGCACCTGTATACATCTTAGGTGAACCAACTGACACCAGTGGCTTGTGAGACCGGCCACCGCCCCTCTTCGGGGTCTCGATTGTATACACTAGTCTACTCTGGAGAATCGATGCCCTGTCTCGAAACTCCCTCGACTAGGGACCTTTTAAGGATGTGGTTATAGACTCCAGCTCTCACGTATATGATCGCCCTCATACTGCTGGTAGTCAAGTAAGAATCCTAGGGGCTTTATCAACGTGTAATAGCGACTCGTAAGGTCACCTAAAGTAGTACACGATAATAAAGATAAACCAGATAGCATACTATCATCTTGAGTAAGACTGTCCTACTGGGACAGGTCCTCCCCTCAATCATTGCAATCACGTGCCTGTGATCCAATAATTGACTCTGAGGGCACTATCTCCAACAATATCCCACTTGCACTCAAGGCTAATTATTGCGATGTCGCATACTCACAACCCGTGTGATACCGAACACCCAACTCCTCTACTAGTCAGTCTCACAAAGTCTGTTTGCGAAACTATTGCGTTCGAGGAATAGCCTCAGTGAGTGGATCCGCTCTGGTGTTTCTTTCTATGTCTCTCTCTATCTCAAGTTCGCGGAGAAAGCCATCTCCCGAAATGAGCAATACCTGTCTTAGAATATGTCTGGTTATCTGATGGGACCTAGCTCATAAATGAACTCCAAATCCAAACTTCTTAGACTGTATCGTCAACTGAACTTAATCAGTATCCTGCGCCATGCCTTCCCTCAGTATCCATCTGGACTACCTGTCCAAAATACTGCCCCTCGTCGGGGGAAAACTATAACTCTGACAGCCACTCTGCCATCCAGGTCACCTTGGAAGCCTGGAATGATAACTGTCTCCCGAAAGAGAATGCTGTTATCATATCCCTAGAACATCCTCTTATGTTCTAAAACTGCTTCCGATTGTTTCTCCAGGATTGGATGAATATCAACTTATTGCACCTACTGCAAGAACAACATCTGGTGTGGTACTTGACATCTCATGATTGACTCAATTGCCTAAGCAAATGATCTGCCAATCATGCGCATCCCTCTCCCCTTTAGTCTGTAAGACACCTTTTGAGAGGGTGACTCCATTACCTGCAGGTACACCACCATGCCAGGAGTCGTCCATTCTAAATACTCATAGAATGCTGTCTAAGTACCCAGATTGGGAAACCACCCAACTCTAGATCTAAAACCATAGATCTAGTAACCAGAATGTACGATATAATATCCAAGTCCTGTGTGGAGAAACCACTGTGTGACGACCAAAGTATAACCGACCGTAGTATAGGAATATTACTTCCTACTCTGTGTATGTCATCAAATACCAGGACATCACACCCTACTACCTTCTTAACAGATCCATTCCCTATTCTGATGAAGTCAAACCTATGACTGTCACATCAGAAATAGATGATCTATCTCCGCTATATCTGCTTTAGTCTATAAATAGACATAAGCCTGATGTCCACCAATGCTTCCGCTGCTCCCACTGACTACGACAACCCTCTGGCAGAGTCATATACACGTGCACTTCTAAAGCTAGTTTAGAACGACGCTATACGCATCCTCCTGCCGGGTGTCACAGTCTGGAACAACAGCAATGGCAAGTCTGGGTAAACAAGAACCTCCCTACCACTGTCCTTGAGCATACCGAAGTACCTCTCGAGCGCCTGAGGTTACCCACCATATCTGCGGAGTGGCCAATGGAATGTCAAACCAGATTGAATCTTTAGGTTCTTATCAAATCTTCAGTAATCGTTTGCGGTTCTGGAATCACTTCTAGTTCTACCATACTCCTACTATTGTTTTCTGAAAAAATCCATTTTTAATAAAACTGTGGCGAGTCAAGAACAATATCACTATTGATCTTCCAGATGGTAGAAAGTCAACCCTCTACATAGCCTGGGTCAACCCACAAACAGCCATTACAGAAACGTGCATTGAGTTATCCGGAGTCTGGTTTTAAGCATAAGCCAGACAACTCCCCGTATCTTAACAATGTCAAGATATGAACTGTTCTATATCCAATATAGAAACAGAGGCACTGATTTAATTGAACCAGATTCAAATCATGCAGCTGTCTCCAGTGCATGTCAACTAAATGGAAGGAGGCCGATCAGCGTTACTCAACTTAGGAGTACTTCCAATTATGAGTAACCTGAAAGAGAAGCAAGTTCTCTTAATCATTACTATCAACTGAATACCATCCGCAAGTATCTATATCTTCGATCACCTTGAAGAATCCTGATGCTTGCAATACCTGGTTCTCTACTTTATTCATATACCTACAACTTCTCAAAACTCAGACCCTGTGTTTCTACGAAACACCTGTCTAAGAACTAGAGAAGTCACAAGTAAACAGAATATAGTACGAGGATCTATCCCTCTGTCCTAATGGACATTGGACAATATACAATCCTCTGTATAAGTCCCTTCAGTCAAATGACTCATTCACTGTGTGTCGTAGGTTGAAAATTGTACTTATGGTTAAGAAGAATTACACCGCTGTTCAATGCTCCTTACCTAACCATCCACTGATATAGGTAAATGTCATAGACATAATTTCAAAAAGAAATATCTCAGTCTATAAAAATAGACGTACAGATATATCAATTTGAAATTGGTGCATAACAACGGATATTCAAAACCAAATATTTGCCATCCGGCAAACAACCCAGGTGACTTCCTCAAATATCACCAATTACAACGAATCCCGATATAATGAGGATGACCACCTAATTCCCAATAACTTACTCCCACTCATCATCTGTAAAACCATACAGATGTGAGAATTCAACCTGGTAAATACATACCTTGGAGCAAGTGTCTAATTGGGAAATCAGTTTTCTTTCAACAGTACACAGTGAAACTGAAACATTGAAATGTTTCGATGGGGTATCCTGGTATTCCTAGTAATGCCTCTTCCATTATCCAGATTCACAACTATAACCGTATAATTCTTTGCCACTTCTCCAAATCCCTTTATATGTCTTTAGTCATTACCTTCTGCACACCCCTTTAGGCCAAATGGTTTTCTTCCTTCCCTACCGTTCGGCACCAGCCTATGGTTTGGAAGAAGACTATCCAATAAGCATAATGGGTGTACTGTCCTAGTCCTGGGAGCACTCGCAACGCGAGAGAAGGTGAAGATAAAAGACAACCGAATAAACCTTATTCCTATTTCTCCTGAACGAGGATCCATCCCCGAACTGGAACAAGTTCCTTTCGAGTTTGTATATAACCATACGATGGATTATCCAATAAACATGGGATCTTCGTAGTGATACGGAGTGTCCTGGAGAAATACAAAGGTGATTTAGGATTGGCGAAGAAATACTTGGTTTGGTCGTGAATAGTAGTCGCAATTTACTTTGCCCTCTTACTAATCCCTTGCTTTGTCTGAACTTAATACCTTTTGTACACCTTTTAGGCTAATTGGCTTTCTTCATTCCCTACCGGTCGGCACCAGTCTAAGGTCTGGAAGAAGACTATCCAATTTGCGTAATAGGTGTACTATCTCCTAAACTAAGGAGTACTCGCAACCTGAGAGAAGGTAAAAGGAAAAGACAACTGAATAGTCCTATTCGTTTTCTCCAGAACCAGAAACCATCCTCGAATTCCTTCGAGTTCGTATATAACCATACGATGGTTTTGTCCAATGGAAGTGGATGTTCGTAGTAATACGGGGTGTCCCGGAGAAAAGGGTAAAAGTAGGAGTGGCAACGAGGTTTGCAACTCTGACAATCCAAAAGCCAATGTTCAAGAAGGTTCGGTCAACTTGGTCACTGAGTCATAGTCTAGGGTCGGGTCAATGGTCGCTGCCAAAGAGAGAGAGAAAAGAAACACTCAGCGTGCACTCTAGCCTAGATCAGAATGGTTATCACTTTATGTAATCTGGAAACCTCCCACTGTAACGTCAAATTCTTCCCCAAACCTGAAAGAAGAATTAGCCGGGATCACCCGAGGATTAAACCAACTCATCAGTGGGAATCGGGATCCAACTATCATCGCATGATAACGTGATGGAATCCGCTCACGCTATCACACTCCAGAAGGTATGCGCATATCTGGCAAGTTTCAGTTTCTTTAGAAACTCCCGATGTGGATTTTTTGCCCCATGCTCTTATGACCTTGACTAAGGCCAACAAATCATAAGTCACATGTCAAGTTCTACCCGTCATTATCCAGGTTGATTTGAACCCACCCGTACAAGCCCTTGACTAGGGCCAACAAGGCTATACGACTGTCCCAAACCAACGCATCTATCTATGCAGTATATGAACACCCAATAGCTACCAAACAATGTGCCTTGACTATGGCCAACAAACACAGCTTGAATACTATCGACTATCCATATGAAACGACGGAGGGCTACGAATGGTTTCTGGCGAAAACCTTTAACGTAATGAACTTGATACCATTGAAGGAACGGATAGCTTTATAAAAATATAGTGACGAAAACCTTTGCTAAAGAGGTCACTCCCGGTGGAGGGATCTCGGCTCTTTCCCCGTGGAATGAGGTGCAGGATATTCCAAATGAATACCACGATGGAAAGCAAAAGTAATCGGCTATAGTGAAGTTATTGCCCTGACGCAAACTTTTGTCCAAGGGGTCACTCCTGGTGAAGGGATCTCGGCCCTTACCTCGTCGACTGAGGAGCAGGATATTCCAACTGAATACCACTGTGCAAAACAGAAGTGAACGTCCTTGCAATAACAGCTTTTTGAAAAATGTTCCAACAACATCAGAATAGGTTTGTTTATCTTGTACTGATCCGAATCAACGCAGTCCCATCAATTGATCACATCATAAAAGAACGAAAATAATGATGTACGTATATGCCATCCGCATTCGCCACTGGGTCCCGTCATCACCCGGTAGGTTACTTAACTAACGACGGAGCGGGGACTGGACTAGCACGGATGAAAAACATATACAACATCTACTAGTATATATATAATATATAATTTTCGCTCAAGGCGTGATAAAAAATGCAACATCACAGAAATGTACAGCATCACAGAACAATACAGATATCTGGGATCCCCGGGTTTCACAGAGCCGCTACTGAAACCCAACGTTTCCCTGGTCGTGTGGTAGCCTGTGCAATGAAATCCTAGACCCCTACGGGCGCGGCAAGTTACCCGCCAAAACCTGAAGCGAGGCAGCCCCCTTCAGCAACGTGAATGGACCACCCAGCACTTCACGGAATCCGGTAACTTGGGCACCCCTCCTGGGTCAACCTATACCCCCTACGAGTGCGGCGAATAGCCCGCCAATTCTAGAGTAAAGCCCCTCCGTCTCAACGCCATGAGATGCAGGCTTGTTGCCCTCTAGAACCCAGCTATCCGTGCACCCCTCCTTGGGGCAATCCTAGTACAGAAAGTAAAATATACATACAACGGGTACATCGACCGCAACCTGGTCGTGCCCCAAAATAATAATACAAACAGGCAGTGACGTCAGTCCACATGTCGGACGCTCGCCCCGCAATATCAAATGTACATATAAAACAAAAACTGTACTACCACTGCAACCAGGCTATCCCCCACGACCGATCCGCAACAACACAGCAATATACAGAACATCAACTTGAAGGTCACATTCGTAAATCCGTCTAACCGGGCTATAGCAGTTAGACAGGATTTACCGATCAAGTGACATTCACGGTCGCAGATATAATGTAAATACTGTGAACTAGCATGTTTAAAATATCCGATCGACCAAATTTTATCAAGTGGGCCCCAAGCCGTACTGTTGCACTTACAGAAAATCTGGGCCCAAAAAGAATGTCCCAAAACCCTCATTTTCAACTAAGAAGCCTACTGTGAAAATTTGGTATGATGAATAGTAAAAAGCGCGGCGGAACCGCGGCCCAAGCATGGGTTTGGCCGTGGTTCCGCGGCGGTTTGGAGAGATCTCGCGACCAAATTTTCACAGATTTCTTAGATTTTCATGCACAGTATCCTGAAACAACCTGAAAATTTTTTGGATCTAAACAAAATTCGATAGAGAACAGTGCACTGAAAATACGGTTTTTGCGATTTTTGTTCGATCGGGTTTTAAACATACTAGAGCAAGCTAGGCATGGTTAATGGCGTGGCTATGATACCAATGTAAGTCCGCGGCGGCGCCCCGGCCGTCTGTCAGACGCCGGAAACGCGGAAACAAAAACTTTGCAAACTAGCAAACCGGCACCACCGCGCACTTCTCACCCGGATCGGGCCATTAACCTAGCTACTAGCAAATTAAAATACGGGTAGAGAAGTATACCAAGCGATTCGTGTCCTTCGGTCTTCGTCTCCACTCCGATCTCCCGCGGAAACTCCGTCCATCACCTCCTCGTCGGAAAGGGCACCACGTAGCCGAAATCTTTTACGGGCTCCCACCTTTTGACCGAGGCAACTCGGGCGCGAAGTTGGCTAGCCGACGCGTCCAAAATTTGCTGTAGGCTAGTGTAGAGTCTTTGTCTCTTTGGGGTTTAGTTGCCATGGAGGATGGAGGAAGAGGTTAAGAAAATTGGTGCTTTCAATTTTCTAGCAAGAAAAATGAGATGAAGAATAATGCCACCACTCAAAAATGAAATTCTCTCATCTCCCTCTCAAGAAATGTATGGCCGGCCCTCCTCTTGTGGGCTGGGAAAAAGATGATTGAATAATAAAAGGAGAAAAGAAAAGATCAACAAGAATAATGGTCACAACAATATCTCATCTCATCAAATCACACACAACCATCACATGAAAGCAAGTCAAGTGATGCAAAAAGCATCTAATGATGAAAGAACCATCATGAAGCCCTCAATATGCAAAGAACCCCTTCCACAAAAAGTTATTTGCACAATTGCAAATAACCCCTCCATCAGAAAAGTCTGGACGTGAAGGAATAAAGAAAAACCGTCCGAAACGGAATGCAAACTGGCAACTTCAGAAAACTGATCCCGTAATAAATTACAGGAAAACCCCGCTACTGCAAATACATGCCCGCATTTGTATTCCCACTGAACACAAATGCAAAGAGACAAAATCTACACTATTTAATACTAGGATCCGGCTTAAGCCAAAGCCGGCTAGTAAAAACCGTCCGATCACGATCCGTGCAATACCGCACGTATCTGATCGAACCCTGCCATATCTCCATACGGCCTCTACAGTGTTTCGCCCGAAACCTGAGTAACTGAGTGTGGTGGACTCTAAAGACTCGTCAATACTATGGCTATGGATTTAACCACTAGCACGTCAGAGGTATCAGCCATACGTGACGGGCCACCAGCTATTGACCAAAAGGGACGTCGATGAGCGAACTCATCCTGACACCCTACTGAGCCTGTTAGTGACAATATCCGTACAGTCCGGTCCGTTCGTCTATGAGCATCGCATGGCGGGCCTAGGGGGTTGGTAAAAGTCAGACCCCCAATAGCGGTACAAGTCATGTCGGAGTGTAGCCCAGAACACCCTGAGATACTACTGGAATACCTAACAGCAAATCTCCTGCCTTGGCCAAGCACTTTTCATGTTCTGACTCTCCAAGACACAGCGCGACCTCACCCCTAATACCGGGAGAGATGAACCCCTGCAGATCCGCTCACTGCCTCCATGTGGCTCGGGACTGTACCCAACTAAAACCTGTTTGCACGTCTCCTTTGAGCGTGGTAGGGTAGTAATCAAAGCACAGTGGGAACTCACACGAGACAAATGACGATATCAGGTCGATGAACTAACCTATACACATGTCACCAGGGAACTGCTATCTGACGTCTGGTATAATCCCAACTAGCAGGTTCCCGGCGAGTCCTGTCCGGTGTACTCATAACCCAATGAGCACCTGTATACATCTTAGGTGAACCAACTGACACCAGTGGCTTGTGAGACCGGCCACCGCCCCTCGTCGGGGTCTCGACTGTATACACTAGTCTACTCTGGAGAATCGATGCCCTGTCTCGAAACTCCCTCGACTAGGGACCTTTTAAGGATTTGCTTATAGACTCCGGCTCTCACGTATATGATCGCCCTCATACTGCTGGTAGTCAAGCAAGAATCCTAGGGGCTCTATCAACATGTAATAGTGACTCGTAAGGTCACCTAAAGTAGTACACGATGATAAAGATAAACAAGATAGCATACTATCATCTTGAGTAAGACTGTCCTACTGGGACAGGTCCTCCCCTCAATCATTGCAATCACGTGCCTGTGATCCAATAATTGACTATGAGGGCACTATCTCCAACAGTTCGTTCACATCCGCGCACTTGTGCACGTTTGGTGTCCGGGCAGGTATTACTAGCGGGCTTTGGTTTAAGCCAGATCCTAGTAATTGTTTTGGGATTGTTTTTGTCTCATTGTATTCGTGTTCCTCAGAACACGGATGCGGGTGTGTATGCACAGTTGACAGAGGCAGAGGAACCTCATTAGGGTTATTGCCCGTTGACTTTTTCTTAACCCTAAAGAGAATGAGAAATATGATTAATGATATTGATTAAGGATAATTGTGCCATGGTTAGGTTGACCATTTGACTTTTGTTGACCTTTTGACTTTGGTTGACCGGTTGACTTTTGTTGACCTTTTGACCATCATCATTTCACTTGCAAGATGCTTCTTGTTTCTTGTAAAATGCATTTAATGTGAAATGATAATGGTCATTCCATACTAACCATCACAATTTCTTTAAATTATTATTATTATTATCATTTTCTCTCATATGAGCATGGTTGTAGATTTTCTAGTTCATTCTATCACGCTCTTTCTCTCTTTTGCTTAGCTCTTCCTCTTCCTCTCTCAAAGCTCTCATCTCTCATGTGTTGAGAACCATGAGCTTGCGAGATAAAACCATCAAAACTATTCTCTACTCTTTCTAGGGTTCTTAGTTTAGCAAGCCAAGCACTCTAGTTACCTCTTGGTTGAGGTAGGAGCTCAAGGTAGAGGCCTTCGGGTGGATCTTTCTTCGGCAAAGAGAAGACGACGAGGAGGAGCCGTCTACACCACTCCAAGGAGCAAGAAAAAAGGAGGACCACAACAAGAAGAGAAGGAGTTCAAGACCTAGGTATAACCTTCTAACCGAGTAGCTAAAACTTGTGGTTAGTTTGTTAGTTTTTGTTTAGCAAAGATCTTCAAGTTTTAGTCCATGTTACCTTGTGTTAAAAAACCGTTTTTTACCTTTTCCGCCTCCCTGTAAGCACCATGGTGGGTAACGTGGACTTACAGTGGTATTAGTGACTAGCTAAACAACAACTAGCATGTTAGCAAAGTGTTTAGAATTTCGATCCGAGAAAATATCGCAAAACGCACCGAAATCTCATACTTTCTGCCGATTTTTAAAACAACCCTAAAAATATTTCCACACACCTTAAAAATCCGTGCAGGGTATTTTAGGAACAACCAAGAAAAACGATCCCCTGAGTCGATCAAGCAGCCGCGGAAGCGCTTGCGAAACTAGGCGTTTCGCCGCGGATCCGCGGCCGAGTCGACTCGGTCGCGACTCGTTTTTCCTGCAGTGTGTTCAGTTTGGTGTTTTGTGATTTTTAAGATATTTTGTTTCTGCCCAGATTCTCCAGAGAACAATGTTGTGTTTGGGGTAGTTACAAATTGGTATTTTGATCGATGTTCTATAAACTTTAGCTATTTGGTTATATCTGTAATGTGATATATGCAATGAACGTCGACTAATCGCTATACTTCGATTAGTGGGGGTTGTGCATATCTGTGATCTGTAATGTTGGATTGTGTATATGAACTTGTTGGATTGTCGCGGATGAATAGCCGGGGTTGTGAGATGAGAGTTTCTTTATCTTTCATTTGATGTAAAATGTAAATTGATGTAATATTATTTTTATGGCCGCACATCCGGGTTGAGGTTGTAGCCGTCATTATATATTATTTCTTTTACTGTTTTTTCTTCTAGGATAGACCCAAGGTGGGGTGCACAAACTACCGGGTACTTTGAAGTGCCGAGTGGCCTACTCACGCTGTTGAGGGAGGTTGCTTCACTTCGGGTACTTGGCGGGTAGTTTGCCGCACCCATAGGGGTCTAGGGTGGGGTTTGGCTATTCATCGCGACCGTGTAATCCGTCTTTCGTTGCAGGCTTGAACGAAACGCGGATTCCTAGCATATCCAATGTGTTCATCTGTGATCTGGAATGGCTATCATTGCATCTGACGAATGTATATATCTATATATGATATCTAGTAAGCGTTGTTTATGTTTTGCATCCGTGCTAGTCCAGCCCCCGCTCTGTCGTTAGTTAAGTAACCTAACGGGTGATGATGGGGCCCAGTGGCGAATGCGGATGGCATAAGCGTACGTCATATTTTCGTTGTTTTCTGCAATGGTAGGATTAATTGATGGGAAGCATTAAATTAATGCAAAGAAAACAAACCAAAGTTGAATCGTTGGAACGATTTCAAAACCACTCGGTTTTTTCAAAAAAGAAAAACTTTTAAAAATGCGGAGCTTAAGCACTCCTTTTTAAAAGCTATCGGGTTCCTTCGATTATATCAAGTTCACTACGTTCACGGTTTCTCCAAAACCATTCGTAGCCCTCCGTCATTTCAGTTAAATATTCAGTAGTATTCAATCTATGTATTTTGACCTTCGCCAAGGCATAGTGATTGGTAGCTGCTGAATATTCATCTGTAGCATAGATAGATGCGTTGGTTTGGGACAGTCGTACTACTATTTTGGCCTTCGTCAAGGGTATGTACGGGTGGGTTCAAATTAACCTAGATAATGACGGGTAGAACTTGACATGTGACTTATGATATGTTGGCCTTCGTCAAGGTCATAAGAGCATGGGGAAAAAATCCACATCGAGAGTTTCTAAAGAAACTGAAACTTGCTAGTGCTGCATACCATTTGGAGTTTGATAATGTTGGTAGGACTCCTTCAGCATTATCTCACAATGATATTTGGATCCCGATCCTACTGTGAGTCCGCTACTCCGTGGGAAACTTTTCACTTAACGATCAATGCTATAAACCAAGTAGGTGTCTAGAAAGGTGTTAGCGGGGCTACGCCCACAGGGAAAAGATGTTATTTAATTAAGGAACTTTGCGAAAGCGTTGTACAACCTCCCTCGAAGTACCGACACTGGCCTAGCTGAACGGTTAAGCAAGTATTGTACGATGAGATTGATCCCGACTAATTCTTCTTTTATGGTTTTAGGAAGGATTCGAGAAACAGTGGGAGCCATCCTTTTTAGATAAACTAAAAACCAATCTAAACTTGCAAGAGCATCATGCTGAGTGTTTTCTTCTCTCTCTCTTAATTGCAGTGACCCAGTGACCAGACATAGGTTACATCTAGATAATAAAATGACTAAATCTGACTGTTATGACTGGCAAAGGTCTGTCCAGATGTCCATTACCTATGACAAGATGGGACACCTCCTAACTAATCAAACCCCTGCCTTCTCAGGACTGGTTTCCCCTGTCACGGATATTGATATCCGTAAGTCATCGGAAAAAGACTGTGCGAATGCCAAGTGCCTCGTGTTGGCCTGAGTTGATGGTGCATACCGGAGGCAGCACGAGAAGATGGACTCAGTTCCTATCTTCCTCCATAACAAAGATTTATATGGAGAGCAATCTCGTATCGCAAGATATGAGACCTCGAACGAATTGCTTCAAGCGAGGTTGCTGTCGGGTCATCTGTAGGGGACAACGTCCTTATAGAGACTAGCTATTTTGATGAGCTCACAGACCTGAAGACCACGTTAAAGAACGGGTCAAATACTGACTTGATTCTACAGTCTCTGTCCTCTAATTATACCCTGAAGGAAACCAGGGAAGAAAGGGAAAGGGAAGGGCAAAAGTTTCGGGACTAGATGTAGTAAAAGAGGGACGTTCCTACTGTTACGGGAAAGGACATTGGCAGAAGGATTGCAGTGCTAGAAAAGCCAGTAGCCAGGATTCGAAGCATGTTGTGGCTTCGGCTTCGGGTGTGTTTGTAATAGAAAACTGTATGTCAATTAACCCTACTTTCTAGGTATTGGATACCAGATCAGGATCTCACATCTGTAATTCATTACAGGCTCTGAGAAACCGTAGAGTTATCAGGATAGGTGATATGACTCTCAGGGTTGCTAACGGAATGAGCGTGGACGCTGAATCCGTAGGGGAATATGACCTTGGATTGACAACTGGGCAGATATTGATTCTGCGTAACTGTTTATATGTACCTAGTATGGCTTGTAATATCATATATGTATCCCTACTTTCTAAGGAAGGATATGATTTTACTTTTGTAAGCGATGTGGTCCACATCCACCTAAATCAAGTTCTAATTGGGTCAGGTACATTAGAAAACGGAATATACGTACTGAATCAAGCTCAGATTTTCAATGTCCAGAACACACTTAAAAGAAAGTCTCCGGAATTAAATCAGGCTTTCTTATGGCATTGTAGATTGGGTCACATTAATGAGACACGGTTAACAAAGTTACATAAAGAGGGATACTTGAATCCGTTCGAGTATCAGTCTTATGATACTTATGAATCTTGTCTCATGGGAAAGATGACAAAGACTCCGTTCACTGGACACGGAGTAAGAGCGAGCGAGATTTTGGGACTCATACACAGTGACGTGTGTGGTCCAATGTCTACACATGCGCGAAGTGGTTATTCATACTTCATTACTTTTACGGATGATTTCTATAGGTATGGACATGTCTTCCTGATGAAGCATAAATCCGAGGCCTTTGAGAAATTTCGAGAATACAAGAATGAAGTTGAAAAACAAACAGGCAAGAGTATAAAGACACTGAGATCTGATCGAGGTGGTGAATACTTGAGTGCCGAGTTTCTGGACTACTTAAAAGAGAATAGAATTCTCTCTCAGCTTACTCCTCCATACACACCACAACACAACGGTGTATCTGAAAGGCTGAATCGAACCCTATTGGATATGGTTCGTTCCATGATGACTAAGGCAGAGTTACCGCGACCCTTCTGGGGTTATGCACTAGAATCAGCTGCATATCTTTTGAACAAGGTTCCCTCCAAGACTGTGTCTACCACACCATATCAGATGTGGTGTGGGAAGAAACCCTATCTTCAATATTTGAAGATATGGGGATGTCCAGCTTTTGTGAAAAAGCAGCATACAAACAAACTCGAGGCACGCTCAGTACTGTGTAAGTTTGTGGGATACCCAAAGAACTCCAGGGGGTATCTTTTCTATTACGCAGAGGAACAAAAGGTTTTTGTTTCTCGTCATGCCCACATTCTGGAACATCAGTTTTTAGAAAAAGGAACAAGTGGGAGCGCAGTAGAACTGGAAGAAATTCTAGAACCACAAGCTATTACTGAAAGCTTGTTGGAACCAGAAGCTTCAGGAGAACCAGACATCGCAGCGCCACTCCGCAGGAGTAGTAGGCAGTCTCATCCGCCCGAGAGATACTACGGTTTTCTCATAGACGAGGATCGAGAGGATTGCGTCATTGAAAATGATGAGCCTACTAGCTTCCAGCAAGCTATTCAGAGCGGTGACTCAGTAAAATGGCTGGATGCAATGCGGACCGAGATGGAGTCTATGTACACCAACAAAGTTTGGACTTTGGACATTGCTCCAGAAGGGGTAAAACCCGTAGGCTGCAAATGGATCTTCAGAAAGAAGATTGGTGTAGATGGGCAGGTTGAAACCTATAAAGCTAGACTTGTTGCTAAGGGTTTTCGTCAAAGACCTAGTTTGGACTACGACGGAACCTTTTCTCCAGTGGCTATGCTCAAATCCATTCGGATCCTTCTTGCCATTGCTGCCTTCCATAATTATGAGATCTGGCAGATGGACGTAAAGACGGCTTTTTTAAATGGAAATTTAGAAGAGTGCGTCTATATGGATCAGCCGGAGGGTTCCATTCAGAGTAGGACCAGCGGTAAAGTTTGCAAGTTGCTTAAGTCCATCTATGGACTGAAGCAGGCATCACAGAGTTGGAACATCTGCTTTGATGATACTGTCAAAGAATTCGGCTTATCAAGAATCCAGATGAACCATGCATTTACAGTAAGATTGTAGGGAGAACTGTGGTTTTCCTCGTCTTGTACGTGGATGACATTCTCCTAATAGGAAATGATATTCCTATGCTACAGTCAGTCAAAGGATTCTTGTCACAGAGGTTCTCCATGAAGGACCTGGGCGATGCCAACTACATTCTGGGGATCCAGATCTATCGTGATAGATCTAAAAGGATGTTGGGACTTTCGCAGTCCAGGTACATCGACACTATACTGAAACGATTCAGTATGGAAGATTCAAAGCGCGGTAATCTACCGGCTTGTCACGGAATCACCTTCTCCAAAGAGATGTCTCCCAAGACTTATTTGGAAAGGGCTCGCATGTCATTTATACCCTACGCATCTGTGGTAGGCACTATAAAGTATGCGATGTTATGTACCAGACCAGATGTAGTATACGCATTGAGCATTGTAAGCCGGTATCAGTCGGACCGAGGGGAGAAACACTGGATAGCAGTAAAGAACATTCTCAAGTACCTGAGCAGGACTAAGGAGATGTTCTTGGTGTATGGCGGAAAAGACCTCCAGATCGAGGCCTTTGCTGACTCCAACTTCCAGAGTGACAAGGATGACTCCAAGTCCATGTCGGGTTATGTCTTTACCCTCAATGGAGGGGCGGTTTGCTGGAAGAGCTCCAAGCAGGAAACCGTTGCTGACTCAACTATGGAAGCGGAGTACATAGCTTCTTGCGATGCCGCAAAGGAAGCTGTCTGGATGAAGAAGTTCCTCACGGAGCTTCAGGTGGTTCCTACCGTTGTTGATCCAATACCGCTGTATTGTGACAACAACGGCGCTATAGCTTTAGCGAAGGAACCCAGTTCCCATCAGAAGTCCAGGCACATTTTGAGGCGGTACCACCTGATCAGAGAGATCGTAGATCGCCGGAAGATCGAGGTGAAGAGAGCAGATTCGGAGAATAACACTACAGATCTATTCACGAAGGCCATACCCCAGACTCAGTTCGAGCGGCTGATCGAGATGATAGGTCTTCGATATGCCAGTACATGGCCCTAGTGCAAGTGGGAGATTGTTAGTGTATATGCCCTAGAGGCCATTACTGTATCATACTAGTTTGTATATTACTTAATGGAAGCTTGGGATATTCACAGTTGTATAGACAATCTTGCTCAAAATGGTAATATGCTACTTGGCTTATTTCTACTTTAATGTGTGCATGTGTTTCTTTTAGCATATCTCTTATACACATTAGTGGAGCCCTTAGGATCTTTGCTTGATTACCAGCGTTGTGATGGCAGTCACACTAGTGGGGGTTGGGTAATCTACAAGCATATCCTTATACAGGTCCCTAGTCATAGGATTATCGAGATGGGGCATCGATACTCCGGAGTAGACTAGCATATGCGCTTCTCATCCCAGCAAGGGAGATGGTCTGTCCCACAGCCATTAGTACGTCGTACTTGAGATAGTATGCGGGTGCTCGTTAGGTTACGAGTACACTGGATAGGACACGCTGGGAACTGTTGGTTGGTATTATGCCTATCGTCAGTTATCAGTTCCCAGGTGACATGAGTACAGCTTAGTCCGTTGACTTGACACTATCACTTCGCCTCGAGTGTGTTCCCACTGTTCTTAGATTGCTACCCTACCACGGCTCAAAAGAGTCGTGCAAACAGGTAGCAGTTGGGAGCAGTCCCGAAGCACTTGGAGGCAGTGACGGTTAGACAGGATTCGTCTCTCCCGGTATTGGGGGTTGATATCGCGCTGTGTTTAGGAGAGCCATTACGCAAAGTCCCTGGCCAGGGCAAGAGAGATATACTGGTAGGTTTCCAGTGTTATCTCAGGGTGTTCTGGGCTACACTCCGACACTACTTGTACCGCTATTAGGGGACTGACATTTACTGCCCCCCTAGGCCCGCCATGCGATACTCTCAGACGAACATACCGGACTGTACGGAGATTGTCACATTTAGGCTCCGTAGGAGTTCAGATAGGTTCACCTCATTGGTCTTCTTATCGGCATCTACCTGGGGACCGTTACGTACAGCTAGTACCGCTTGCGGCCTGTGGTTAAACCCACTGCCAGCGTAGTGTCGAGTCTTTAGAGTTCCACACAGATGGCTATTCGCCTTTGGGCAAAACAGAGTAGAGGTCGCATGGTTTTGCGACGGGGTTCGTTCACATCCGCGCACTTGTGCACGTTTGGTGTCCGGGCAGTTATTACTAGCGGGCTTTGGTTTAAGCCAGATCTTAGTATTTGTTTTGGGATTGGTTTTGTCTCATTGTATTCGTGTTCCTCAGAACACGGATGCGGGTGTGTATGCACAGTTGACAGAGGCAGAGGAACCTCATTAGGGTTATTGACCGTTGACTTTTTCTTAACCTTAATGAGAATAAGAAATATGATTAATGATATTGATTAAGGATAATTATGCCATGGTTAGGTTGACCATTTGACTTTTATTGACCTATTGACTTTGGTTGACCGGTTGACTTTTGTTGACCATTTGACGATCATCATTTCACTTGCAAGTTGCTTCTTGTTTGTTGCAAAATGCATTTAATGTGAAATGATAATGGTCATTCCATACTAACCATCACAATTTCTGTTAATTATTATTATTATTATCATTTTCTCTCATATGAGCATGGTTGTAGATTTTCTAGTTCATTCTATCATGCTCTTTCTCTCTTTTGCTTAGCTCTTCCTCTTCCTCTCTCAAAGCTCTCATCTCTCATGTGTTGAGAACCATGAGCTTGTGAGATAAAACCATCAAAACTACTCTATACTCTTTCTAGGGTTCTTAGTTTAGCAAGCCAAGCACTCTAGTTACCTCTTGGTTGAGGTAGGAGCTCAAGGTAGAGGCCTTCGGGTGGATCTTTCTTTGGCAAAGAGAAGACGACGAGGAGGAGCCGTCTACACCACTCCAAGGAGAAAGCAAGAAGGAGGACCACAACAAGAAGAGAAGGAGTTCAAGACCTAGGTATAACCTTCTAACCAAGTAGCTAAAACTTGTGGTTAGTTTGTTAGTTTTTGTATAGCAATGATCCTCAAATTTTAGTCCATGTTACCTTGTGTTAAAAAACCGTTTTTTACCTATTCCGCCTCCCCGTAAGCACAGTGGTGGGTAACTTGGACTTACAGTGCACAAGTAACATAATCATGTCAAATCATATATAAGGTGAGCTACAATATATTGTTCATGGAAATTCTATAGTGTGAGTGTCATGGCAATTACTAACGGTGTGTGTGTAACTCCCGTCGAGCCATTAGCAATACTTACCGTACAGTCCGGTCTCTTCATCTGATATGTTGCATATCAAGTCTAGGGATGGAATCGCCGAGCCCTAATAACTCAATAAGTCATGTCGATTTGGTCTATGACCGGTCGAGAAACTACTGATAACACTTATCAGTAAATCTCATTAGCCCTGGCCAGGGAGTTCAAGTCAGAGCCAATCGCACATTGCACAACATCAACTCCCAATACCGGGAGAGACGAAACCCCTCATATTGCTCATTGTCGTCTTGGGACTATACTGTTAGTTATATGTATGCCCTAAAGGCCATTACTGTACATGAGATGTATAATGTAGTGGATGCTGGGACATATATAGGTAGGACTTTCTTGCTCGACATGATAGTACGCTGTCTGGTTACTCTTTATCTTAACATGTATACCTACTGTCTCTCTATTACATGTTGATAAAGCCCTTAGGATGTGTACTCGACTTGCAGAACTATGATGCAGATCATACTAGTGGGGCCTGGGGTGTCCATGAGTACTGTAAGTCCATATCACGCACCCCACGAACTTGCAGGGAGGCGGAATATATGAAAAACGATTATCAAAGCTTCGTAACACGGACTTGAGCGCATGAATCGTATCTAAACCGTTACTAACAAACTACGAAAGGTTTAACTACTCGTATTCGAAGTTATACCTCACGTTACTTGTCCTTCGGGTCTTCATCGCGGTCCTCCACTCCTCGTAGGCTCCTTGGAACATCGGCACCTCAATGGCCTCCTCGAATCAAAGATGATCCACCCGAGAGCTCCTACTACAAGCTTGATCTCTAACTTGAGATAACTAGGTTGCTCAAAGTGCTAATCTAAGCTACCTAGGGGATATAGAGTGAGGTTATGGATGTATTAGTCTAGCTAACCCTTGATCTCAACACATGAGTGGTTAGGGTTAGGGTTTCAAGAATGAGAGAGCTTGAGGATAGAGAAGGTGGTGATAAGAATGAATTGAAAATGTTTCTCACTTCTAATATATTATGAAGCATAAAGAATTATCAAATGAATAAATCAAATGCATTATCATCATGCTTCATTGAATATGTTCAATGAATCATCAAATGAGTCATTAAGCAATAAATTCTTCACTAACTCACTTGAATGATTCATCTCATGAGTCACAAAATCAATTAATGCTAATGCCACCTTACCCTCCAAGTCACCATGCTTCTAGAAGCTTCCCGAAAAATTACGAGAACGCCCCTCCAATCCGTGAAAACACGGAAAAACTTTAGACTGCATAAATACAATAACCCGATACTAGAATCTGGTTTAAACCAAAGCCGGCTAGTAAAAACTGTCCGAACGTCGTACGTGCGTAAACACACGTATGCCTCCGAACCCTTATCGTAAAACCATACGACCTCTATATCTTTTCGCCTGGAGCAGGGAAACTCTCAGTGTAGGACTCTAAAGACTCGACACTACGCTGGCAGTGGGTTTAACCACAGACCGCAAGCGGCACTAGCTGTACGTAACGGTCCCCAGGTAGATGTCGATAAGAAAGCCGATAAGGAAACCCATCCGAACACCTACTGAGCCTGATGTGACAATCTCCGTACAGTCCGGTCTGTTCGTATAAGACTATCGCATATCGAGCCTAGGGGGCGGCAAGCGTCAGTCCCCTAATAGCTGTATAAGTCATGTCGGAGCATAGCCTATTACACCCTGAGAAACAACTGGAACCTACCAGTAAATCTCGCTTTCCCTGGCCAGGGACTTTGCGTAATGGCTCTCTGACACAGTGCGATATCAACTCCCAATACCGGGAGAGACGAATCCTATCTAACCGCCACTGCCTCCAAGTGCTCGGGACTGCACCCAACTGCTACTTGTTTGCACGACTCCTTTGAGCCGTGGTAGGGTAGCAATCTAAGAACAGTGGGACACACTCGAGGCGAAGTAGCAGTGTCAAGTCTGCGGACTATGCTGTACTCATGTCACCTGGGAACTGTTAACTGACGACGTGTATAATACCAACCAATCAGTTCCCCTACGAGTCCTGTCCGGTGTACCCGTAACCTAACGAGCACCTGTATACTATCTCCAGTACGACGTGCTGATGGCTGTGGGATAGACCTTCTCCACAACTGGGATGAGAAGCGTACACACTTAGTCTACTCTGGAATATCGATGCCCTATCTCGATAATCCAACGACCAGGGACCTGTATAGGATGTTGCTTACAGACTACCCAGCCCCCACTAGTGTGACTGCCATCACAACGCTGGTAATCAAGCAAAGATCCTATGGGCTCTACTAATATATATAAGTGATACGTTACAAGAAACATATGCACATATTAAAGTATACACAAACCAAGTAGCATACTACCATGTTTAGCAAGACTGTATATACAACTGTGAATATCCCAAGCTTCCATTAAGTAATATACATACAAATATGATACAATAATGGCCCCTAGGGCATATACACTAACAATCTCCCATTTGCACTAGGTCCATGAGCTGGCATATCGTAGACCTATCATCTCAAATAGCCTCTCGAACTGCGTCTGAGGAAGGGCCTTTGTGAATGGATCAGCAATGTTATTCTCCATCTCTACTCTCTTCACCTCGATCTCCCGGCGATCTACGATCTCCCTGATCAGGTGATACCGCCTTAAGATGTGTCTGGACTTCTGATGGGACCTGGATTCCTTCGCTAAAGCAATAGCGCCGTTGTTGTCACAATACAGAGGTTTGGATCAACACTGGTAGGAACCACCTGAAGTTCTGTGAGGAACTTCTTCATCCAGACAGCTTCTTTTGCGGCATCACAAGCAGCTATGTACTCTGCTTCCATTGTTGAGTCAGCAACGGTCTCCTATTTGGAACTCTTCCAACAGACCGCCCCTCCATTGAGGGTAAAGACATAACCCGACATGGACTTAGAGTCATCTTTGTCACTCTGGAAGCCGGAGTCGGCAAAGGCCTTAATCTGGAGGTCTTTTCCGCCATACACCAAGAACATATCTTTAGTCCTCCTCAGGTACTTGAGGATGTTCTTTACTGCTATCCAGTGCTTCTCCCCTGGGTTTGCCTGATACCGGCTTACAACGCTCAATGCGTATGTTACATCTGGTCTGGTACATAACATCGCATACATTATAGAGCCTACTGCAGAAGCGTAGGGTATAATCGACATGCGATCCCTTTCCAAATCAGTCCTGGTAGACATCTCTTTGGAGATGGTGATTCCGTGACAAGCCGGTAGGTTACCGCGCTTAGAATCATCCATACTGAATCTCTTCACTATGGTGTCTATGTACCTGGACTGCGAAAGTCCCAACATCCTTTTTGATCTATCACGATAGATCCGGATCCCCAAAATGTAGGTGGCATCACCCAGGTCTTTCATGGAGAATTTATGTGACAAGAATCTTTTGACTGACTGTAACATAGGAATATCATTTCCTATTAGGAGAATGTCATCCACGTACAAGATGAGGAATGCTACAGCTCTCCCTACAATCTTACTGTATATGCATGGTTCATCTGGATTTTTGATAAAGTCAAATTCTTTGACAGCATCATCAAAACAGATGTTCCAACTCCGCGATACTTGCTTTAGTCCATAAATGGACTTAAGCAGCTTGCATACTTTACCGATGCTCCCACTCTGAATGAATCCCTCTGGCTGATCCATATAGACGCTCTCTTCCAAATTACCATTTAGAAAGGTCGTCTTTACGTCCATCTGCCAGATTTCATAATCGTGGAAGGTAGCAATAGCAAGAAGGACCCGAATGGATTTAAGCATAGCCACTGGAGAAAAGGTTTCGTCATAGTCCAAACCAGGTATTTGACGGAAACCTTTTGCAACAAGTCTATCCTTATAGGTTTCAACCTGTCTATCTACACCAATCTTCTTTTTGAAGATCCATTTGCATCCTACGGATTTTACCCCATCTGGAGCAATGTCCAAAGTCCATACTTTGTTAGTGTACATGGACTCCATTTCGGTCCGCATTGCATCCAGCCATTTTACTGAGTCACCGCTCTGAATGGCTTGCTGGAAGCTAGTAGGCTCATCAAAGTCAATAATGCAATCCTCTCTATCCCCGTCTATGAGAAAACCGTAGTATCTCTCGGGCGGATGAGATTTCCTATTACTCCTGTGGAGTGGCGTCGGGATGTACGGTTCTTCTGAAACCTCTGGTTCTACCAAGCTTTCAGTAATAGCTTGTGGTTCTGGAATTTCTTCCAGTTCTATTGCGCTCCCACTTATCTGATTTTCTAAAAACTCAGTTTCCAAGAAGCGAGCATTATGAGAAACAAAAATCTTTTGTTCCTCTGCGTAATAGAAATAATATCCTTTGGAGTTCTTTGGATATCCCACAAACTTACACTGTACTGATCGTGCCTCTAGCTTGTTCGCATGCTGCTTCTTTACAAAAGCTGGACATCCCCATATCTTAATATGTTTAAGATAGGGTTTCTTTCCACACCACATCTGATATGGTGAAGTAGGCACAATCTTAGTTGGAACTCGGTTTAAAAGGTATGCAGCTGATTCTAGTGCATATCCCCAGAATGATCGTGGTAACTCAGCTTTACTTATCATGGAACGAACCATATCCAATAGGGTTCGATTCCTTCTTTCCGATATACCGCTGTGTTGTTTTGTGTATGGAGGAGTAAGCTGAGAGAGAATTCCATTATCTTTTAAGTAACCTAGGAACTCGGCACTTAAGTATTCACCACCTCGATCAGATCTCAGTGTCTTGATACTTTTGCCTGTTTGTTTTTCCACTTCATTCTTGTATTCTTGGAAATTCTCAAAGGCCTCGGATTTATGTTTCATTAAGAAGACATATCCATACCTAGAGAAATCATCTGTAAAAGTAATGAAGTAGGAATAACCACCTCGCGCATGTGTAGACATTGGACCGCACACATCACTATGTATGAGTCCGAAGAGCTCGCTCGCTCTTACTCCGTGTCCAGTAAACGGAGTCTTTGTCATATTTCCCATGAGACAAGATTCACAAGTAGCATAAGATTGATATTCGAACTGATTCAAATATCCTTCTCTATGTAACTTAGTTAATCGTGTTTCATTGATGTGACCTAGTCTACAATGCCATAAGAAAGCCTGATTTATTTCTGGAGACTTTCTTTTCAGTGTGTTATGGATATTGAAAACCTGAGCTTGACTTAATTCGTATATACCGTTATCTAATGTACCGGACCCAATCATAACTTGATTTAGGTGGATGTTAACTACATCGCTTACGAATGTAAAATCATATCCCTCTCTAGAAAGTGAGGACACTGATATGATATTACATGTCATACTAGGTACATACAAACAGTTACGTAGAATCAATATATGCCCACTTGTCAAACCTAGGCGATATTCTCCCACGGATTCAGCATCCACGCTTATTCCGTTTGCAACTCTGAGAGACCAATCACCTACCTTTATAACTCTACGGTTTCTCAAAACATGTATTGAATTACAGATATGAGATTCTGCTCCGGTATCTAGTATCCAGGAAATAGAGTTAATTGACAAACAGTTCTCAATAACAAATACACTTGAGGCTGAAGCCACAACATGCTTCGAATCCTGGCTACTGGCTTTGCTAGCCATGCAATCATTCTGCCAATGTTCATTCCTGTAACAATAGGAACGTCCATCTTTTACTATATCCAGTCCCGAAACTTTTGCCCTTCTCTTTCCTTCTACTTCCCTGGTTTCCTTCTGCTAGTTGTATGTATGCCCTAGAGGCCAGTATTGTACAGATGATGTATATTATATTGGATGCTTGGACATATATAGAGATGACTTTCTTGCTCGATATGATAGTATGCTATCTGGTTACTCTTTATCTTAACATGTACACTTGTCTCTTTAAATTGTCTTATAGTTACATGTTGGTAAAGCCCTTAGGATGTGTACTTGACTACCTGGACTATGATGCGGATCATACTAGTGGGGACATGGTAGTCCATAAGTACATCCTTCAAGGTCCCTAGTCGTGGGTGTATCGAGACGGGGCATCGATATACCAGAGTAGACTAGCGTATACGATTCTCGACCCATGAGATGGACGATGGATGATCCCATATCCATTGGTGTTTGACATCAGAGATGGTGTACGGATGCTCAGTAGAGACTGGGTACACTGGACGGACTCGCCGAGAACTCCCAGATGGTATTATACCTCACGTCAGATGGCAGTTCTCAGGTGACACTTGTGCAGGTTAGTCTGTAGACCCGAGATCATCATAGAGTCTTGTGTGACTCCCACTGTGCTTTGATCTCCACCTTACCTCGTCCATGAGGGCGTGCAAAACGGTGGTCTTTGGGTACAGTCCCGAGTCACATGGAGGCAATGAGCGATAGGAGGGGTTTCGTCTCTCCCGGTATTGGGGGTTGATGTTGCGCTGTGCTCGATTGGCCGTAACAGGGAAGTCCCTGGCCAGGGCTGATCAGAGATTTGCTGGTAAGTGTTACCAGTAGTTTCTCGACCCGTTATGAGCCTCACATCGGCACGACTTATCGGTTATTGGGGTCTGACGTTTACCACCCCTAGACTTGATATGCGACGTATCAGACGAACAAACCGGACTGTACGGTAAGTGTTACTGGTTGGATTCACAGGAGTGTGAGCGGGCTAGCTCGTCGATCTTCTGATCGCTCAATACCCGGGTGGCCGTTACGTTTAGCAGACCGCTTGCGGCTTGTGGATGCTTGATATGATCATCATCTGCTACCGGCGTATTGACGAGTCTTTAGAGTCCTACACAGAGGTTTCCTGGCTCAAGCGAAACGAAATAGGAGCGCATATGAGATATGTGCAGGACCGAGAATAATGCGTGTATGTGATACCGCATTTCATTCTCGCGATATATGTTTCGATTGGTTATATTCGATATGACCTAGTTATCGAATCATTGATTCGATAAATCGATACATTGGATTCTAGTCGGTTATGTGCGACATGACCGGATCATTGAATCAAATGTTGATTTAATGATTTAATGCATAATTATATATTTGATATATTACTTTGCATTAGCTAGTATTGGTTCACTTTATATGGATTTTCTCACTTGATGTGCATGATGTATATGTGATATATTTTTGTGCACTTGTTTGTATCATGTTTGATGATGCATGTTTAAATGGTTAAGTGTAAAGAATAAAACCATGGTTAAGTAGATAATTAGGGTTTTGTTTTACTCTCTCATTTATTTATCCATTCTTATTTATTTAAATAATTTTATGAAAACAAAATGGTTTTCCTTTTTGTCATGAAGCTTGATGAAGCTTCATGAAGGTTTGACTCAAAGACCATTTTGTCTTCATGCTAAACCCTAACTATTCCCACTTACCATGCTTTGCTCTCTACACTTAACCTTAGTTATATTATGATAAGTATTAATTTTATTTCATTATTGAAAAAGACTTATCATAATTCTAGCTCATCTTCTTCTTCATCTTCAAGTTTGAAACCTTGAGGCCATTAATGGCAACTTGAGCTTAAGAGTGAGAAATCCAATTCTAAAGAGAACCCACCTCCTATTTCTTCATCCTCTACCTCTTACCAAGTAGTAGAGTGTGTTTTCTTCACAAGTTTCATCATTTAGTGAAGTGGGAGCTTGATCTAGCGATGCCTCGACGTAGATCATCTTCGGCATCGTCGTCGATGACCAAGCCCGTTCATTCTCCGATGAAGCCGACGCTAGAGCCCGGGGTTCGACTTGGACAGCGAGGAGACTTCGTTGCGGAGCCGTGGAGGTGGATATCCGGATCTACAAAAGTTGTAATTTCCGTATTCTAGTAGTTAAGTGTTAACTTGTTTACTTTTTCGCCTAGATTTCTAGCAACGATCCGTTAACTAGGATTTCTCGGCACCATATTTTTGTAAAATGGCATGGTCGATGCCTTGTGAGACCTCTTTAGGATGCCTATGAACCTTACAGTGGTATCAGAGCCTAGCTAGAGCCTTAGGCGAAGTCTAGACGGAGTTTGAAACCCGGACGAACCGAAAACCCAACCCCAAAATAGCTCTCTGGAAATTTTTCAAATTTGTGGTTTTTTGTCAATTAAAAATGCTTAAAAAATTCAGCAATAAAATCTAATAATTACTGTGCAAAACGTTTCCAGTGAACAGTACAAAGTGCGGCGGAACCGCGGCAGAAGCTAGGCTTCTGCGGCGGAACCGCGGCAGAAGCTAGGCTTCTGCGGCGGAACCGCGGCAGAAGCTAGGCTTCTGCGGCGGTTCCGCGGCAGAATAGTGACGTCAGCCCTTGGTTTTTGCACAGTAATTCCTGATTAATTGTTCTGAGTTTTCTGGGAATTTTAATTTGACTCCAGAGTTGAGTATTCTGGGGTTGTATAGGGAATCGACGATTCGATCGGATTATCGAACTTTGTCTAACTGTTTTCCGGATAATTTTTTGAATATGTTAAAAAGTTCGACCGGATATAAATACCCAATCTTTCCCCTGCCAAAAATATCCAAGTGTTGGATTATTGTGTGGTTTAAGGACGTTCTGAGTAGTGCAAGTAACGCGATGGTCCCTCCAGAAGACAACAAACCTTAACTCGATTATGTGACCGTCTTGAACTGCCCTTTGAACCTTCGGGTTTGGGGCAGTACGGCGTGCCACATGTGAGGCGTTGGCTTGACCCTTCTACGGCTGGACTGTTGGTACTGAGGCATGAAACGAATGTCTTTGAACCTATTTCATGTGTTGGATGGTTTCGGAAAAACTTGGGTGTTCGAATGTTCGATCGGAAAGTTTAATATATTCTATTTATCTGGAATGGGATACAATAATTGGAATTCACAAACAGTTATGTGATAACTGAATGAATGATATAAATCTAGCGGTTTAGTTTCATTTGATATTGAAAAGAGTTTTCGATAATGAGACTAAAATGCGGGATTTATAATAATTAGGCATGTGATGTCTAAGATATTCATTGGATTAGGCATGTGATGTCTAAAGAAGTTGCGGATTCCAATTGTTGTAGTTTTACACTTTCTTTTCTGTGACCGTAAGTGTAGTATGTTCATATCGCCGGTTTCGTTGTTATACGTCAACGACAATTGGGGTATGCATACTTACTTACGTTGATGACATGAGATGTTATGTGTTGCTGGATATGTTATATTGGATCGTCGTGTTTAAATAGCCGGGGATTTTTATGTGAGATGAGTGTTTTTCATTTTCATTCATGTAAAAACTTGTATGTAATATTCTTTTATTTGGGGCACTTCCAGGTAGAGGAAGTTGTCACCCTTTGTATATTATTTACTTTTCCGCATTAGGATAGACCCAAGGAGGGGAGCACAAGTAACCGGGTTCTGGGGTCCTGTGGGAGACCAACTCGAGGAGTCGAGTCCGGGTCTCCTAACCCTAGAATTGGCAGGGTTGCTTGCCGCTCTCGTAGGGGTCTAAGGGTGTGGGATTGGCTATTCATCACGACCGTGGAATCCGTGTTTTATACTGGCTCGTATTGAAAACACGGACGTCCTAGTATATCCAATATTTCATATGTTTATTCTGTGCGATATCTGTGTTGTGATTCTGTGATGGATATAGTATATAGTATATATGATATATTATATAGACATTACTTATGTTTTACACCCGCGCTAGCCCTGCCCTGCTCTGTCGTTAGTTACCTAACCTAACGGTGCACGAGGGGACATCGAGGCGAATGCGGATGGCATAAGTGTACGTCATATCTATCTGTGATGTTTAGGTATTTAAATGATGGGACTTCATTAATGTGATTAATGAAAGATAAGAAACCTAAGATGTTGTGGAATCGAATTTTAAAATAAAACAGGTAGCTACAGTTCTTGCTTTGCACGGCGGTATATATGATATACCCTGCACCTTATTCGATGAGGAAAGGACCGAGATCCCTTCACCGGGAGTGACTCCTTTAGCAATAACTGGCAGATGCTACACACTCGGTTTGCTTTTGACTGCTTTTGGGTTTTTGCTTTGCACAGTGATATATATGATATATCCAGCACCTCATTCGACGAGGAAAGGACCGAGATCCCTTCACCGGGAGTGACTCCTTTAGCAAAACTAGAAAAGCCTCAAAATCACTCCATTTCAAAACTTCATTTGATTCCACAACGATATCAAGTTCATTACGCTCATGGTTTTCAGAAAAACCTGGCGTAGCCCTCCGTCATTTCAGATAAGTCCTGTTTAGTATTCGTGCTGCGTTTGTTGACCTTGTCAAGGCGCAGTGTGCGGTAGCTAACCAGTATTTGTCTTCTTATGCATATGATGCAGATTGGGTTAGGGTAGTCGTACGGCCTTGTTGACCTTGTCAAGGGTCGTGCGGGTGGGTTTGATTCAATCAAGAAATGACGGGTTGAACTTGACTTGCGGTCTATGGCTTGTTGACCTTGTCAAGGTCATAGATCGTTCGGGGCAAAAGCATTATCGGGAATTTCAAGTGTTGAAATTTGCAATGAGATTGCATACCTTCTATGAGAATGTTGGATCCCGATACCCACTGCGAGTAAGAGTTACTCCTGGGAGAGTTTTACACATTGCAATTAGCTGATCAAGTAGGTGTCTAGAAAGGTGTCAACGGGGTTACGCCTCTGGGAAAACGAGGTTTACATTAATTAGGTTCGTGCGAAAGCACGGTGGACCTCCCTCAAAGTACCGACACTGGCCTGCCTGAAAGATTGGCGAACTTGTAGTGTGTAATTAATCCCGGCTAGTCTTTCCTTTTAGGGTTTGGAGGAAGATTTGATAAAAAGCAGTGGGAGCCATCCTGATTAGTTAAGATAATAACCAATCTGATCTTGCACGAGCATACGCTAAAGTGTTTTCTTCTCTCTCTCTCCAGGTAGCGACCATTTCATGCCCTAATGAAGATAATAATATGGATGTATTGACCGAACCCGCATGTTATACTGTGCTGGGGAACGTTGGTTCTGTTCTTTCTTATAAAAGTTATAGGAATGAACAGGATATAGGGGAATACCAGGATTCCCATGCCACCCGTATGAAGAAAGTACATGATGATGCATTTTCTTCGGGTGTGTTCGTTACTGAGAACTGTTTCTCCATTTGCTCTACGTCCTGGGTATTGGATACCGGGTCAGGATCCCATATATGTAATCAGTTACATGGGCTTAGGAAAGGTAGAGAACTTGGAGAAGGTGATAAAGACATAAGAGTTGGAAATGGTGCAATTGTTGCAGCTAAGACTGTCGGGGAATATCACCTTGTATTATCAACTGGTAATACATTGGTTCTGAACGAATGCCATTACATGCCGAACCTGATATGCAACATTATATCAGTTTCTTTATTGAGTAAAGAAGGATATAATTTTGTATTACAGGACAATGTTATGAACATTTTCCGTAACCAAAAGTTGGTTGGATCAGGCACGTTGTGCAATGGCATTTATGTTCTAAATCAATCAACAGTTCTGAGCATAACAAACACACACAAGAGGAAGAGTTCTGAACTCAACGAATCCTTCTTGTCTGCGACACGACTGGCTAAGTTGCATAAAGATGGATATTTAAATCCGTTTGAATTTTCATCTTATGACACTTGCCAGTCATGTCTCAAAGGCAAGATGACCAAAACTCCGTTTACGGGACACGGAGAAAGAGTTACCGAACTCTTGGGACTGATACATAGTGATGTATGCGGTCCCATGTCATCACATGCCAGGGATGGTTCTTCATACTTCATTACATTCACTGACGATCTCTTTAGGTTCGGGTATGTGTTCCTGATGAAACACAAATCAAAAGCTTTTGAGAAATTTAGGGAATATAAGCAAGAAGTTGAGAACCAAACCGGAAAAAGTATTAAAATCCTACGATCTGATCGAGGAGGAGAATACTTAAGCAATGAATTCCTGGACTTCCTAAAAGAGAATGGGATTCTCTCTCAGCTGACTCCTCCATATACACCACAGCACAACGGTGTATCAGAACGGAGGAACCGCACCCTATTAGATATGGTGCTCTCTATGATGAGCACAACTGAGGTACCTATTTCCTTCTGGGGTTATGTGCTGGAAACAGCAACATACCTATTGAATCAAGTTCCATCTAAATCTGTACCTACCACACCATATGAGATATGGAGTGGGAAGAGACCATATTTTAAACGAGTTAAGATATGGGGTTATCCGGCCTATGTCAAAAGGCAAAATCCGGACAAGCTCGAGGCACGATCAGTTCTCTGCAAGTTTGTGGGATACCCAAAGAATTCATATGGGTATTTTTTCTACCACAATGAGGAACAAAAAGTGTTTGTTGCTCAACATGCCACCTTTGTAGAAAAGGAATTCCTTGAAAAAGAAATTAGAGGCAAAGTGGTAGAGCTGGAAGAGGTTCCAGATACACAAACCGTAACTGAAGATTTAGTGGAACCAGAAGATTCAGTAGCTCCCAATGAACCTCAGCCTCTCCGCCGATCTAGTAGGGTTCCTCGCCAACCTGAGAGATACTACGGTTTTCTCATGGACGGTGGGAGCGAGGATTGCATCATGGAGGATGATGACCCAACTAGCTTCGAGCAGGCCATCACGAGTAGGGACTCAGTGAAATGGCTGGATGCTATGCGGTCCGAGATGGAATCCATGTACACCAACAAAGTATGGACTTTGGATGTTGCTCCTGAAGGGGTAAAACCCATTGGGAGCAAGTGGACCTTCAAGAAGAAACTTGGTGTAGATGGGAAAGTGGAGACTTTCAAAGCTAGACTTGTAGCAAAAGGTTTTCGCCAATGACCAGGTGTGGACTATGACGAAACCTTTTCTCCAGTGGCTATGCTTAAATCCATCCGGATCATGCTTGCCATCGCTGCATATCATGATTACGAAATCTGGCAAATGGATATTAAGACCGCCTTTCTAAACGGTGATTTAGAAGATTGCGTGTACATGACTCAGCCAGAGGGCTTCGTAGACAGTGGGAGCAGCGGGAAGGTGTGCAAGCTGCTTAAATCCATTTATGGATTAAAGCAAGCATCGCGGAGTTAGAACATCTGCTTCGACGTCGTTATCAAAGAGTTTGATTTCGTCAAAAACCCAGATGAACCTTGTATCTACAAGAAGGTGGCAGAGAGTAAGGTTGTCTTCCTCGTATTGTACGTGGACGACATACTCTTGATAGGAAATGATATTCCTATGCTGCAATCGGTCAAACTCTTCTTATCACAAAGATTCTCGATGAAAGATCTTGGTGATGCCTCCTGCCTATTGGGAATCAGGATCTATAGAGATAGATCCAAACGGATTTTAGGATTGTCCCAATCCAGGTACATTGACACCATACTAAAGAGGTTTAGTATGGAAGAGTCCAAGCGTGGGAACTTACCCACGATCTCTGGAGTCACTCTCTCCAAAGAGATGTCTCCCAAGACTGATTTGGAGAGAGCTCGCATGCAAGGGATACCCTATGCTTCGGCAGTAGGCTCTATCATGTATGCGATGCTATGTACCAGACCCGATGTAGCATACTCACTAAGTATAGTGAGCAGGTATCAAGCTGATCCTGTAGAGAGTCACTGGACAGCTGTGAAGAGCATTCTCAAGTACTTACGAAGGACTAGAGATATGTTCTTGGTGTATGGTAACGGAGAGCTCCAAGTGGAGTCCTTTACCGATTCGAGCTTCCAGAGTGATAAGGACGACTCTAAGTCGCAGTCGGGCTTTGTCTTTACCCTTTACGGAGGGGCGGTTAGCTGGAAGAGTTCCAAGCAGGAAACCGTGGCAGACTCGACGATGGAGGCTGAATACATCGCTGCCAACGATGCTGCCAAAGAGGCTGTCTGGATCAAGAAGTTCATTACTGAACTTGGAGTGGTTCCATCCATTGAGCGTCCAATACCTTTGTATTGCGATAACAATGGAGCGGTGGCTTTGGCCAAGGAACCCAGGTCCCATCAGCAATCCAGGCATATTCTGAGGCGGTATCACCTGATCCGGGAGATAGTTGATCGCCGGGAGATCGAGGTTAGGAGGGTTGACACGAAGAACAACACGTCGGATCCATTCACGAAGGCCATTCCCCAGACACAGTTTCTGAGGCGGTATCACCTGATCTGGGAGATAGTTGATCGCCGGGAGATCGAGGTTAGGAGGGTTGACACGAAGAACAATACGTCGGATCCACTCACGAAGGCCATTCCCCAGACACAGTTTGAGAAACTCTTCAGGATGCTCGGTATGCGATACTACAGCAGCTGGCCCTAGTGCAAGTGGGAGATTATTAGTTGTATGTATGCCCTAGAGGCTAGTATTGTACAGATGATGTATATTATATTGGATGCTTGGACATATATAGAGATGACTTTCTTGCTCGATATGATAGTATGCTATCTGGTTACTCTTTATCTTAACATGTACACTTGTCTCTTTAAACTGTCTTATGGTTACATGTTGGTAAAGCCCTTAGGATGTGTACTTGACTACCTGGACTATGATGCGGATTATACTAGTGGGGACATGGTAGTCCATAAGTACATCCTTCAAGGTCCCTAGTCGTGGGTGTATCGAGACGGGGCATCGATATACCAGAGTAGACTAGCGTATACGATTCTCGACCCATGAGATGGGCGATGGATGATCCCATATCCATTGGTGTTTGACATCAGAGATGGTGTACGGGTGCTCAGTAGAGACTGGGTACACAGGACGGACTCGCCGAGAACTCCCAGATGGTATTATACCTCACGTCAGATGGCAGTTCTCAGGTGACACTTGTGCAGGTTAGTCTGTAGACCCGAGATCGTCATAGAGTCTTGTGTGACTCCCACTGTGCTTTGATCTACACCTTACCACGTCCATGAGGGCATGCAAAACGGTGGTCTTTGGGTACAGTCCCGAGTCACATGGAGGCAATGAGTGATAGGAGGGGTTTCGTCTCTCCCGGTATTGGGGGTTGATGTTGCGCTGTGCTCGATTGGCCGTAACAGGGAAGTCCCTGGCCAGGGCTGATCAGAGATTTGCTGGTAAGTGTTACCAGTAGTTTCTTGACCCGTTATGAGCCTCACATCGGCATGACTTATCGGTTATTGGGGTCTGACGTTTACCACCCCTAGACTTGATATGCGACGTATCAGACGAACAGACCGGACTGTACGGTAAGTGTTACTGGTTGGATTCACAGGAGTGTGAGCGGGCTAGCTCGTCGATCTTCTGATCGCTCAATACCCGGGTGGCCGTTACGTTTAGCAGACCGCTTGCGGCTTGTGGATGCTTGATATGATCATCATCTGCTACCGGCGTATTGATGAGTCTTTAGAGTCCTACACAGAGGTTTCCTGGCTCAAGCGAAACGAAATAGGAGCGCATATGAGATATGTGCAGGACCGAGAATAATGCGTGTATGTGATACCGCATTTCATTCTCGCGATATATGTTTCGATTGGTTATATTCGATATGACCTAGTTATCGAATCATTGATTCGATAAATCGATACATTGGATTCTAGTCGGTTATGTGCGACATGACCGGATCATTGAATCAAATGTTGATTTAATGATTTAATGCATAATTATATATTTGATATATTACTTTGCATTAGCTAGTATTGGTTCACTTTATATGGATTTTCTCACTTGATGTGCATGATGTATATGTGATATATTTTTGTGCACTTGTTTGTATCATGTTTGATGATGCATGTTTAAATGGTTAAGTGTAAAGAATAAAACCATGGTTAAGTAGATAATTAGGGTTTTCTTTTACTCTCTCATTTATTTATCCATTCTTATTTATTTAAATAATTTTATGAAAATAAAATGGTTTTCCTTTTTGTCATGAAGCTTGATGAAGCTTCATGAAGGTTTGACTCAAAGACCATTTTGTCTTCATGCTAAACCCTAACTATTCCCACTTACCATGGTTTGCTCTCTACACTTAACCTTAGTTATATTATGATAAGTATTAATTTTATTTCATTATTGAAAAAGACTTATCATAATTCTAGCTCATCTTCTTCTTCATCTTCAAGTTTGAAACCTTGAGGCCATCAATGGCAACTTGAGCTTAAGAGTGAGAAATCCAATTCTAAAGAGAACCCACCTCCTATTTCTTCATCCTCTACCTCTTGCCAAGTAGTAGAGTGTGTTTTCTTCACAAGTTTCATCACTTAGTGAAGTGGGAGCTTCATCTAGCGATGCCTCGACGTAGATCATCTTCGGCAACGTCGTCGATGACCAAGCCCGTTCATTCTCCGATGAAGCCGACGCTTGAGCCCGGGGTTCGACTTGGACAGCGAGGAGACTTCGTTGCGGAGCCGTGGAGGTGGATATCCGGATCTACAAAGGTTGTAATTTCCGTATTCTAGTAGTTAAGTATTAACTAGTTTACTTTTTCGCCTAGATTTCTAGCAACGATCCGTTAACTAGGGTTTCTCGGCACCATATTTTTGTAAAATGGCATGGTCGATGCCTTATGAGACCTCTTTAGGATGCCTAGGAACCTTACACCTTCAGGGTAGGAAGTAGAAACTGTAGAATCAAGTCAGTATCTGACTCGTTTCCCAACGCGGTCTCCAGGTCCTGGAGCTCATCAATACAGCTAGTCATTGTAAGGACGTTGTCCCCTACAGATGACCCGACAGCCAACCTCGCTTGAACTAATTCGGTCGAGGTCTCATATCTTTCGATATGAGACTGCTCTCCATATAAATCTTTGTTATGGAGAAAGATGGAAACTGAGTCCATCTTCTCGTGCTGCTTCTGGTATACACCATCAACTGAAGCTAACACGAGGCATTTGGCTTTCGCTTTATCCTTTTCCCTTATCTGTCGGATATCCATATCCGTGACGGTGGAAACTGGACCTGGGACGGTGGGATCTTGAGTAGTAATAGGGTGGTCCAGCCTGTCATAGGCAATGGACATCTGGACAGACCTTTGCCAGTCATATAAGTCAGATTCAGTCAGTTTGTTATCTAGATGTAACCTAGTCGTGTTCACAAGGTCGCTGCAATTAAGAGAGAGAGAAGAAAACTTTTTAGCATGATGCTCTTGCAAGTTTAGAATGGTTTTTAATTTATCTAAACAGGATGGCTCCCACTGTTTTTCGAATTCCTCCTCAAACCATAAAAGAAGAATTAGCCAGGACTATTCTCACCGTACAATTCTTGCTTAACCGTTCAGCTAGGTCAGTGTTGATACTTCGAGGGAGGTTTTCCAACGCTTTCGCGAAGTTCCTTAATTAAATAACCTCTTTTCTCTGGGGGCGTAGCCCCTCTGACACCTTTCTAGGCACCTACTTGGTTTATAGCATTGATCGTTAAGTGATGAATCTCCTCATAAGTAGTATATACTCACAGTAGGATCGGGATCCAAAATATCATCGTATGATAATGTTGAAGGAATCCTACCAACATTCATCAAACTCCAAAATGGTATGCTCTTTCTGCAAATTTCAGTTTCTTTAGAAATTCCCGATGTGGATTTTTTGCCCCATGCTCTTATGACCTTGACTTTGGCCAAACAAATCATAAGTCACATGTCAAGTTCTACCCGTCATTGTCCAGGTTAATTTAAACCCATCCGTACATACCCTTGACTTTGGCCAAACAAGGTATTACGATAGTCCCAAACCAACGCATCTATCTATGCTACATATGAATATCCAACAGCTACCAAACACTGTGCCTTGACTTTGGCCAAACAAACACAGCTTGAATACTATTGACTATCCATATGAAATGACGGAGGGCTACGACTGGTTTTGGCAAAACCTTGAACGTAGTGAACTTGATATAATCGAAGGAACCTGATACTTTTTTAAAAGGAGTGGTTAAAGCTCCGCAATTAAAAATTTCTGATCTTTTTAAAATAACCGAGTGGTTTCTTTTAAATTTGTTCCATCGATTAAACTTTGGTTTATTTTCTTTGCATTATAATAATGCGTCCCATCATTTATCCTATCATTGCAGAAAACAACGAAAATACCACGTCCTCTTATGCCATCCACATTTGCCACGGGGTCCCGTCATCACCCGTTAGGTTACTTAACTAACGACCGAGCGGGGGCTGGGCTAGCGCGGGTGTAAAACATAAGTGGCGTCTAATAGCTATATATATAGATATTGTACATTCGTCAGACGCAATAATAAGCATTCCAGATCACTGATGAACTTTATTGGATTTACTAGCAATCCGCATTTTCTTTGAGCCTGCAATAAAAGACGGATTACACAGTTGTGATGAATAGCCATTACCACACCCTAGACCCCTACGGGTACGGCAAACTACCCGCCAAGTACCCGAAATGAAGCGGTCTCCCTCAACAAAGTGAGTAGGACACTAAACACTTCAAAGTACCCGGTAGTTTGTGTACCCCACCTTGGGTCTATCCTAGGAGCAAAAACAGTAAAAAGAAATAATACAACGGTGGCTACAACCGCAACCTGGATGTGCCCCGCAAAAGAATATTACATCATATTACATTTACATTGAATGAATGAATATTAAACCCATCTCAAACCCCAGCTAATCATCACAACATTCCAATCAAGTCCATATACACAAACAGTAAACATTACAGAAATGTGCAACCCCCTGCCAACCGACATACTAGCAGTTAGGGGAGGTTTACGAACATATTAAACATTACAGATAAAAACCCAATTAGCAATTAATTTAGAACATCGATCGACAACCTTTATCCGTGTCTACCCCAAAAGCAAACCTGTACAGAAGTAACCTGAGTAGAAAATAGAATATACTGGAAAACAGAACACCAAAATATATGAATTACTGTGAAACTCCGAGTCAACTCGGCGTTGACTCGGCGGCGGATCCACGGCTAAAATCACCATTTGGCCACGGTTCCGCGGCCGTCTTGCCGAGTTGTGTCCTCGTATTTTCCTAGAACTCTTATAATACCCTGCTGTGAATTTTAAGGCATATAAATAAAAAAATTTAGACACGTTTAAAAAATACAGAAACTGTTAGGGTTCGGGGTGTTTCGTTTTCGTGTTTTCCGTCGATCGAACTTCTAATTAATTGTTAACAAGCTAGTAATGGTTTAGTTGGCTCTGATACCACTGTAAGTCCATGTCACGCACCCCACGAACTTGCGGGGAGGAGGAATATATGAAAAACGATTATCAAAGCTTCGTAACACGGACTTGAGCGCATGAATCGTATCTAAACCGTTACTAGCAAACTACGAAAGGTTTAACTACTCGGATTTGAAGTTATACCTCACGTTACTTGTCCTTCGGGTCTTCATCGCGGTCCTCCACTCCTCGTAGGCTCCTTGGAACATCGGCACCTCAATGGCCTCCTCGAATCAAAGATGATCCACCCGAGAGCTCCTACTGCAAGCTTGATCTCTAACTTGAGATAACTAGGTTGCTCAAAGTGCTAATCTAAGCTACCTAGGGGATATAGAGTGAGGTTATGGATGTATTAGTCTAGCTAACCCTTGATCTCAACACATGAGAGGTTAGGGTTAGGGTTTCAAGAATGAGAGAGCTTGAGGAGAGAGAAGGTGGTGATAATAATGAATTGAAAATGTTTCTCACTTCTAATATATTATGAAGCATAAAGAATTATCAAATGAATAAATCAAATGCATTATCATCATGCTTCATTGAATATGTGGAATGAATCATCAAGTGAGTCATTAAGCAATAAATGCTTCATTAACTCACTTGAATGAATCATCTCATGAGTCACAAAATCAATTAATGCTAATGCTACCTTACCCTTCAAGTCACCATGCTTCTAGAAGCTTCCCGGAAAATTACGAGAAAGCCCCTCCAATCCGTGAAAACACGAAAAAACATTAGACTGTATAAATCCAATAACCCGATACTAGAATCTGGCTTAAACCAAAGCCGGCTAGTAAAAACTGTCCGAACGTCGTACGTGCGTAAACACATATGCGTCCGAACCCTTGTCGTAAAACCATACGACCTCTATATCGTTTCGCCTGGAGCAGGGAAACTCTCTGTATGGGACTCTAAAGAGTCGACACTACGCTGGCAGTGGGTTTAACCATAGACCGTAAGCGGCACTAGCTGTACGTAACGGTCCCCAGGTAGATGTCGATAAGAAAGCCGATGAGGAAACCCATCCGAACTCCTACTGATCCTGATGTGACAATCTCCATACAGTCCGGTCTGTTCGTCTAAGACTATCGCATATCGAGCCTAGGGGGCGGCAAGCGTCAGTCCCCTAATAGCTGTTTAAGTCGTGTCGGAGCGTAGCCCATTACACCCTGAGAAACGACTGGAACCTACCAGTAAATCTTGCTTGCCCTGGCCAAGGACTTTGCGTAATGGCTCTCTGACACAGCGCGATATCAACTCCCAATACCGGGAGAGACGAATCCTATCTAACCGCCACTTCCTCCAAGTGCTCGGGACTACACCCAACTGCTACCTGTTTGCACGTGCTGTACTCATGTCACCTGGGAACTGTTAACTGACGATGGGTATAATACCAACCAATCAGTTCCTCTGCGAGTCCTTTCCGGTGAACCTGTAACCTAATGAGCACCTGTATACTATCTCCAGTACGACGTACTGATGGCTGTGGGACAGACCATCTCCCCAACTGGGATGAGAAGCGTACACACTTAGTCTACTCCGGAATATCGATGCCCTATCTCGGTAATCCAACGACCAGGGACCTGTATAGGATGTTGCTTACAGACTACCCAGCCCCCACTAGTGTGACTGCCATCACAACGCTGGTAATCAAGCAAAGAGCCTATAGGCTTTACTAATATGTATAAGTGATACGTTACAAGAAACATATGCACATATTAAAGTAGACACAAACCAAGTAGCATACTACCATGTTTAGCAAGACTGTATATACAACTGTGAATATCCCAAGCTTCCATTAAGTAATATACATACAAGTATGATACAATAATGGCCCCTAGGGCATATACACTAACAAGTACATCCTTCAATGTTCCTAGTCGTGGGAATATCGAGACGGGGCATCGATATTCTAGAGTAGACTAGCGTATATCTTCTCGACCCATGTGATGGGCGATGGATGATCCCATATCCATTGGTGTCACGACCCGAAAGTACGGAACATGACCGGCACTTAGACTACGAACGTCTCAAGGCGTACGTATGCTAAGTAAGCCGAAACCCAGAAATCCAAACCAAGAGAAGTAGTAGAGAATAGGAAGAACCATATCAAATCAACCTGTATGCAACATAATATACAACGCCTAAAGGCGAGGATCACAACAGAAATGGAACTCAACCAGCAAGAAACTCAAGAAATATAACATGCTACTCTATGGTCGAAAGAATAACATTACTGGTCTCTATCTCAAAAAATACAAGTTTGGTTGATGGAACTTCTAGATACAACTGAAATATAATATACAAGGTACAATGATGGATAAGATACAATAAACCCACCCACTAGCAAGTCACCCGAAAAGAAACCGTGCCCGCAAAACCGTAATGAAATCCGTACGGCAACACCTGCAAGAAACTGGGGCACAACGGGGGTGAGTTGCCAACTCGTGAGTAGAAAAAGATCTACGAACAGAAAATCGCATAAATAACGCAACCTAGGTCAATGATCATAATATATCCTCAAAAATGAATAACATGCAGCCTATAACAATGGCTAGGGTAATATCTAACCTGAGTGTGATCTCACGTGCCCGTGTCAGTGCCTCAGGTAGCAATATATCATATGAATGAGGTATGAATGCATGAAAACAGAATACATGTAAATGAAGAAACTGTTTTCATAAATTAGTGAGATTTCCTTTGTATTTTTAAAATGAGGTATCATAAATGAAATCAGCACCAACAGTGTCTAGCATCGACACAAAACATAAATCTCAATGTCTCAAAAACCTCAGGCTCCGGCCATCCGGACTGGCCTGTATCATCAAATCTCAGTACCTCAATATCTCGAAATCTCAATGTCTAGGGCGCCGTCAGTCCAGACCGGCCCCTACCATCCATCTCAAGACCATGACGGTATCCTCCGGATATCCGACGCGTCGGGTAAAATCACCGGTAGGTAGTTTCCCCCTGCCAGGCTCATCGTCATCACCACGAGCTTCTTGCCCCGGGGTACCTTACCGGGTCCACCATGTACCCGAAACGGTTCATCTAACTCCTCTAATCTGGTCTCCAAATCTATCAGCAAACTCATGGTGGAAGACTCATACATCATGGGAAAAACCGCGCTTTTTATTTAAAAAGAGAAAGAAGAAGTTTGTATATATTTTGCGGTTTTCCCCAAATCCAGAAAATCTCATGGAAATCCAAATCCAAAACCTCAATAGCACTTAAAAAGTGAATATATGCATGAGAATCCATGAATGCGGCATAACAATGAATAACAGTATGCATGAGGTAGCAGGTAATAACTAAAATGTCTAAACTAACATATAAGGCAAGTACACTAATATCATGTCTAAACTATTAGCTAACAGGCTATGTCAAGCAATAATATTTTCTAAGGTGTACGTGACATGGCAATTACCGATGAAGATGTGTGTGAGCCGGCAAGTAAGTATACGTGGTACATACGCATCATCGGTAATGGTGCTGGTGTCCTAACCACAAGATATCAACAGTAGAATATGAAGCATAATATAAGCATGTGATGCAGAGCAAACAACAATAATGAGCGGGAACTGAATACTAGACGCAACGATAACTAATCTGTTTTAACCTAATATAAGTCCTACAATGGTGCCTTTTGAAATAACACGAATCGTGGGGTTTTGAAAATAGGGGCTACGGTGTTTTTAAGAAAAGATACGTTTTTTGAAATATCCGTAGGATCCCTTAGGCTGTCTTTAAAATTACGCACGATTCGTAAGCTTTGAAATAGGTAGGAACCGAATCTAATCTAACAACTAACTAAACTAAAGGGCTACACTACAAGCTAGACTACAGGTAAGGAAACCGCCTAACATCTGAGTCGATACATATACATACCTGTATATATATTAGTCGGTGATCCCGCCTCAATAATATCATATCCGATACCATATCTATAATCAGACATCCCAAGTCAAGAGTGCGGATCAATCATCAAGATATAGCTCGTACGTAAATCCGTCGTACGGCATCCCCCAATTCTGGGTACGGGTCAAAATCACATTCATCATACTATTCATCTGATATCCTCTTTATCAAATCATGATCGGGGTACTGATCTACGTCTAGTACCATACTGATACTGCCTACGTATGCATGGACGTGTGTGAAACACTACGTCAAGGACCCGCTACAACGTCATGTCGTATCTCAAATACGAACCCTGCTATATCACCGATCTCACGGCCTCAAATCAAATCTCATCGACTCAGCTCAATCCCAAGTATCATCCTCAAATCCGTATGTGAACACATAGTCCCATACCCATGTGAACCCATAACTATATAACCCCATATAAGCACATATGAAGAAAAATGTATGCAAGTATGGGTGTGTGTATAAATGTGGTGCAGCCTCTACTCTAGGGTCTCGCAACACTAAACCTATCTATTCACACCTAAAATCTATCTTTATCATCAATAACCTCAAAAAATAATAATCAATATATATGTGTGTATACGTATTCGTATACATCACCACGGACTGCGGGGGTGCTATACGCCATCCACCCGACTTCTCCCCGTAGATATAAATCTACTCACCTGGTCCTCGCTCGCCGGTGCCGACGTCGCCACACGCTTGCTTGTCGTCTCGAAGTCCACATGGGGTACCTACACATCATAACGCACCATATCGCATTAAAATCCGACTCATGACCAAAACGTCCCACATAGGTCAAAACCTATGGCTGCTTTCACAAATCAACCCAAAAACCCTCGACGTCGGCGTACAAACGCCAAACCATCGAGAAAAATCTAAACACACTCATTTGTACAATCACAAGCACTAATTATAATATAAAATAGCTTAAAATTCACAAGAACCCCAAATTCACTTTAAAAGCCATTTTTTCCGAAAATCTAGCAAGCACAATTCGCCGTTTTTGTACAAAACAAGATGTTTAAACAAATGCAGCGTCCATAATACTTATTAAATATCTTAAATAAGTCATAAAAACCATTTCCATAATTTAATCTCATAAATTTGCATAATTTCCAAAATCCTAGTTTGCAAAAATATCAATTTTTAACACCTTTTAAAGCAAAATTCACAATTCATCAATTAAGCTTGGTTTTGCATGATCCAAAATCATTAAACCACTCATTATAATATTAATAATGACATGAAACCTTAATTTAGATTTTAATCCCAATATAAAACAATTTCAAAAAAAACTAGTTAGTAAAAAGCACATTTATCACAATTTCCAACTAACAAATTTTGAAATTAGTAACTAGATTAGGTTTTAGCAAGAATTAACATGTCAATCTACTCATGGCAACCTTAATGATGTGATAAAACCCTATCTTGATTTTAATCTCACATATAACCATTAACACCACAATTTAAGTTTGCAATATACACACAAATTAAACACCAAATTTAGTTAAATTGGAGTAATTAACCAGCAATTAAGACATGGGTTAAGATTTATACCTCCCAATTAGAGATATAGCAAGGATCTAAGCCTCCCAAAATGCTCTCTTTTCATAAAGATCCATGCTATACGGGCTAAGCTAAAATGGGTAGCAGTCGGATTTGGGTTTTGGGATTTTTTTTTGATGGATTTGAGGCAATTTTTGATGAAGTTTGAAGAGAAAAGAGAAGGGAATTGGGGGGAGGGCTGCTGCTGCTGTAGGAGGGGGGAGGGCTGCTGGAATGGGAGTGGGAGAGGAGAGAGAGGGAGGTAGAGAAAGTGGGGGAAGAAGTCAAAGTCAAGGTAAGGTCAAAAGTCCACCTAATTCACCCATTTTCTTTTCTTTTCATTCATATCTTTTCCTTTGAAAATCAAGTGGGGAAAAATATGGTGGATGCTGAATTCAGCCATGAGGAGGAGTAAGTGGGGGTGTGGGAGTGTGGGTACGGGTGTGGGGTGATGAAAAATGATAAATACAATACCCCAAGCATCCATTTACGCTAAAAAAAGCGTTTTTTCTTGAATAATTTCTAAACCGTTTTGGCAAATGATTTCGTTCCAAAAACCACATGATAAAATTTTATTTAATGTTTTATGATGAACAAAATTTGTTTCAACTCATTCCAATTTGTAATTTTCCCTAATTAAATGTATTAGTGACGGCTTAAATAATAATAAAATAATATTTTTTTCAGAAAATTTGAAATTTCACCAGCGGCTCAATAAACACCAAATAATAGCAATTACATAACTAGAATATGTATATTTAATTTTTATAATAAGATATTTGTATTTTCACTTTTTACAGAAAACCCCCCTTATTTTACCGATTTTTTCGAAATTTCACCTAAACGATTTTCAAAACGTTACAATCTTCCCCCTTAAAGAAATTCGGTCCCCGAATTTAAATTCAAACTCCCCCAAATACTAAAACATCTAAGAAAAACCATCAAGTCGTCGGGGCTCCGAAATTGTAATTACATAAAACAAATCGTAGCGCAGCGCATGCGCTTGAAAAATGAGTATATAACTCAAATCGAAACTCCGTCAAGCATCCCGCAATCATCGGAGTCATGGAGAAGACATCAATGCCAAATCCAAATCAAAACCAATATGACATAACTCGAAACTATACCTGTAAATATCGAATCTATATTTGTAAGTATCTGAAGGAAATGCATGCCAAATCTCTTTAAGTCGCTGTGCAACTCGTATAACACTGCACAGTGGCGGACGTCTATCATAAGAAAATAACTATATACATATATACCTTTGTTTGAAATGTACGTTCCGCCGTTTTGGAAACAATTTAGAAGGGTCTCCTTGTTTTAAACTTTTCGTGTCATATCAGACACGTAGGTAAATACTGAGGCTATAGCTCGCTTTTTGGAAATCCCTTCAATAACTATCAATGCATGCAAAATATATTCAGGTACTGTCCTCTGACTAGTCCTGCTCAGTACGAAAACAGATAGCAATATCATAAAAACGTACTGCTCTATACGAAATCAATCCCCAAAATATGCACATGAATGCTACGTGCGTCTGGTGCGCACGGAAATCAAAATCCATGAATATGTCATACATGCGCACAGAAACAACATCTAAGTGCATCGGGTGTGCACGAAACATCTGTCGTAGGCAACGTGTGTGCCTGACAGCAAAATCAGGTGCATCTGACATGCACGAAAAATCTCGAATTAGTGCATCTGGTGTGCACCAAATCGCATCTCGTAACAGGCGCCCAACAGGGGCTAAAAATCCAAATCAGGTGCATCCATCGTGCACGAAATCAAGAAATCCAATATCAAGCGCCGAACGTGCGCAAAATCAATCAGGTGCACAAGGTGCACAAAACAAATATCGAGTATCGCCATCGAAATCGAATTCCAATGCATCTAAGTGCACAAAAGGCGTATCACTGCACTGCAAGCATATATAAACTATACAGAGTGCAGGAACCAAATCGTGTGCATGCATACGCACAAAACCAACTCAACTGTTTAAAACCATAAAATCACAAACACATGAAACCAAAGCACACAAACGATATCAAGTGCAACAACTGTGCGAAAATCGTAAATCCTCAATCATCAAAATCAAATTATGCGAATAAATCACCCAAAACATCGAAATCAAATATGGCGGAATAGTACCGCTCAAGCGCATCCTCTAAGAATCTCGGGCCAACTATCGCGGTCACTAGTGGGACGTCTCGTTGATGATCATGAACTCTGGCCTGCTGGTGTGCGTAACAATGACCACTCCTGGGTCAAGGTCTTCACTGTGAATTACCAATCTCTCGGTCCATCGGCTCATCGGCCCTGTCAGGTGTGCTAACGGGGATGATTCCGTTCTGGCACTTCTCTGGTCATCTTTCGGTCAATCATCGCGACCACTCGTAGGACAGCATATTACTGGCGTCGGCCTCTGGCTCTCTGAATGTACGTGACACCTCTGATCCTGGGTGCAAGTATCATTGCAGCAGTGTCCTGGAAGGAATCCTGCTCACGGTCTCTTCCATGTCTCCTCTCTGCCAACTGTCCGGAAGTCATTGTCCTTTCCTATATCTGCATCTTGCTCTGGAACGACTGCATACTCATCGCAACTCCTTCTGGAAGGTAAGTCCAAGTACCATTCCTCGGCATGCGCATCGCATCTCTGATATCGGCGGAGTGGAACGTCATCTCATCTAGATCTGGTACGAACCTCTTACTTCACTTTTCTCTAATTTCGTCTGCTTTGGACTCATCTCGTCGTGGCTGCATGGGCTGAGCTCCAACAGCTATCCTCGTATCTGGAGTCTCCCAAGAATGCATCTCACCACCTAGCATCCGAATTAAGTTGAGCCATCCGATCGAGTCGTCAAAATCTCATAATCCCCCAAGAGCTCAACATCTTGGGTACGGTATAATAGTATCGAGTACATACCACAGCATCGGTGGTCCAGCTGTAGAAGGGCAAACCTAAGCCTCACAAATGGCGCCGCAGAACTGCCGCAAACCCGAAGGTTCCAAGGCTTTCACACGGTCATTAAGTCGAGTTGGGGTTTCATTCTTCTAGAGGGACCATAGAATTGCCTGCATGTCTTTCCGACTACTTTAAACTTGGAATAATAGGTTTCTGACATTCGATCGTCTCTGTCGACTCCCAACGTCTCCGCGTGAAGTCGTCTCTAGCTGGAATCAATCTATCTGATGACCTTGCATCGGGGTAGCGAACAATCCACATATCCTAGTCATTCATCCTCGGTGACTAGTGATCTCCTATAATCTCTTAGTACAATCTCGTACTGCAATAGCTCCAATATCTGGGCAAAATCCCGTCGTTCGCAGCAATAACTGGCTCACTCGTCTGCACGCTGAACAGTGCCTCAATCATCATGAATGAGCAATACATCAACGATCATTAGTATCGGGCTGGCCTCTGTCAGTGAATCAATCCTCTAATGCTGATCGGCACGTCCAAGTAATCTCATACAGCGATCCATCAAACGCTCGTGGCGCAAAACACAATCAAGACACATCCCTGCAAACGTGTGTCTCCGGAATAATGCTCTGGTCAGTCCTTGTTCGTAACGAGCTCATGCTGACCGCAAATCTAACCGTAGTTCTCCCTGCCCGTAATCGTGGCAGCAAAACCATAACTGATACCGATGAGGCTAGATCAGGAAGGAATATGATACTGAAAAAAAAATGTACATCCTAAGGCTCCTTAAGTGGAGTGGCGTGTCGTAAATATGCCGCGGAACATACCAACGGTACGTCACTCTACTTTAGTCACCTATTCCATCAACCAAGGGTCATCCTATACCCCTAAGGTAAAAACCTAACGCTCTGATACCAACTTTGTCACGACCCGAAAGTACGGAACATGACCGGCACTTAGACTACGAATGTCTCAAGGCGTACGTATGCTAAGTAAGCCGAAACCCAGAAATCCAAACCAAGAGAAGTAGTAGAGAATAGGAAGAACCATATCAAATCAACCTGTATGCAACATAATATACAACGCCTAAAGGCGAGGATCACAACAGAAATGGAACTCAACAAGCAAGAAACTCAAGAAATATAACATGCTACTCTATGGTCGAAAGAATAACATTACTGGTCTCTATCTCAAAAAATACAAGTTTGGTTGATGGAACTTCTAGATACAACTGAAATATAATATACAAGGTACAATGATGGATAAGATACAATAAACCCACCTACTAGCAAGTCACCCGAAAAGAAACCGTGCCCGCAAAACCGTAATGAAATCCGTACGGCAACACCTGCAAGAAACTGGGGCACAACGGGGGTGAGTTGCCAACTCGTGAGTAGAAAAAGATCTACGAACAGAAAATCGCATAAATAACGCAACCTAGGTCAATGATCATAATATATCCTCAAAAATGAATAACATGCAGCCTATAACAATGGCTAGGGTAATATCTAACCTGAGTGTGATCTCACGTGCCCGTGTCAGTGCCTCAGGTAGCAATATATCATATGAATGAGGTATGAATGCATGAAAACAGAATACATGTAAATGAAGAAACTGTTTTCATAAATTAGTGAGATTTCCTTTGTATTTTTAAAATGAGGTATCATAAATGAAATCAGCACCAACAGTGTCTAGTATCGACACAAAACATAAATCTCAATGTCTCAAAAACCTTAGGCTCCGGCCATCCGGACCGGCCTGTATCATCAAATCTCAGTACCTCAATATCTCGAAATCTCAATGTCTAGGGCGCCGTCAGTCCAGACCGGCCCCTACCATCCATCTCAAGACCATGACGGTATCCTCCCGATATCCGACGCGTCGGGTAAAATCACCGGTAGGTAGTTTCCCCCTGCCAGGCTCATCGTCATCACCACGAGCTTCTTGCCCCGGGGTACCTTACCGGGTCCACCATGTACCCGAAACTGTTCATCCAACTCCTCGAATCGGGTCTCCAAATCTATCAGCAAACTCATAGTGGACGACTCATACATCATGGGAAAAACCGCGCTTTTTATTTAAAAAGAGAAAGAAGAAGTTTGTATATATTTTGCGGTTTTCCCCAAATCCAGAAAATCTCATGGAAATCCAAATCCAAAACCTCAATAGCACGTAAAAAGTGAATATATGCATGAGAATCCATGAATGCGGCATAACAATGAATAACAGTATGCATGAGGTAGCAGGTAATAACTAAAATGTCTAAACTAACATATAAGGCAAGTACACTAATATCATGTCTAAACTATTAGCTAACAGGCTATGTCAAGCAATAATATTTTCTAAGGTGTACGTGACATGGCAATTACCGATGAAGATGTGTGTGAGCCGGCAAGTAAGTGTACGTGGTACATACGCATCATCGGTAATGGTGCTGGTGTCCTAACCACAAGATATCAACAGTAGAATATGAAGCATAATATAAGCATGTGATGCAGAGCAAACAACAATAATGAGCGGGAACTGAATACTAGACGCAACGATAACTAATCTGTTTTAACCTAATATAAGTCCTACAATGGTGCCTTTTGAAATAACACGAATCGTGGGGTTTTGAAAATAGGGGCTACGGTGTTTTTAAGAAAAGATACGTTTTTTGAAATATCCGTAGGATGCCTTAGGCTGTCTTTAAAATTACGCACGATTCGTAAGCTTTGAAATAGGTAGGAACCGAATCTAATCTAACAACTAACTAAACTAAAGGGCTACACTACAAGCTAGACTACAGGTAAGGAAACCGCCTAACATCTGAGTCGATACATATACATACCTGTATATATATTAGTCGGTGATCCCACCTCAATAATATCATATCCGATACCATATCTATAATCAGACATCCCAAGTCAAGAGTGCGGATCAATCATCAAGATATAGCTCGTACGTAAATCCGTCGTACGGCATCCCCAAATTCTGGGTACGGGTCAAAATCACATTCATCATACTTTTCATCTGATATCCTCTTTATCAAATCATGATCGGGGTACTGATCTACGTCTAGTACCATACTGATACCGCCTACGTGTGCATGGACGTGTGTGAAACACTACGTCAAGGACCCGCTACAACGTCATGTCGTATCTCAAATACGAACCCTGCTATATCACCGATCTCACGGCCTCAAATCAAATCTCATCGACTCAGCTCAATCCTAAGTATCATCCTCAAATCCGTATGTGAACACATAGTCCCATACCCATGTGAACCCATAACTATATAACCCCATATAAGCACATATGAAGAAAAATGTTTGCAAGTATGGGTGTGTGTATAAATGTGGTGCAGCCTCTACTCTTGGGCTCGCAACACTAAACCTATCTATTCACACCTAAAATCTATCTTTATCATCAATAACCTCAAAAAATAATAATCAATATATATGTGTGTATACGTATTCGTATACATCACCACGGACTGCGGGGGTGCTATACGCCATCCACCCGACTTCTCCCCGTAGATATAAATCTACTCACCTGGTCCTCGCTCGCCGGTGCCGACGTCGCCACACGCTTGCTTGTCGTCTCGAAGTCCACATGGGGTACCTACACATCATAACGCACCATATCGCATTAAAATCCGACTCATGACCAAAACGTCCCATATAGGTCAAAACCTATGGCTGCTTTCACAAATCAACCCAAAAACCCTCGACGTCGGCGTACAAACGCCAAACCATCGAGAAAAATCTAAACACACTCATTTGTACAATCACAAGCACTAATTATAATATAAAATAGCTTAAAATTCACAAGAACCCCAAATTCACTTTAAAAGCCATTTTTTCCGAAAATCTAGCAAGCACAATTCGCCGTTTTTGTACAAAACAAGATGTTTAAACAAATGCAGCGTCCATAATACTTATTAAATATCTTAAATAAGTCATAAAAACCATTTCCATAATTTAATCTCATAAATTTGCATAATTTCCAAAATCCTAGTTTGCAAAAATATCAATTTTTAACACCTTTTAAAGCAAAATTCACAATTCATCAATTAAGCTTGGTTTTGCATGATCCAAAATCATTAAACCACTCATTATAATATTAATAATGACATGAAACCTTAATTTAGATTTTAATCCCAATATAAAACAATTTCAAAAAAAACTAGTTAGCAAAAAGCACATTTATCACAATTTCCAACTAACAAATTTTGAAATTAGTAACTTGATTAGGTTTTAGCAAGAATTAACATGTCAATCTACTCATGGCAACCTTAATGATGTGATAAAACCCTATCTTGATTTTAATCTCACATATAACCATTAACCCCACAATTTAAGTTTGCAATATACACACAAATTAAACACCAAATTTAGTTAAATTGGAGTAATTAACCAACAATTAAGACATGGGTTAAGATTTATACCTCCCAATTAGAGATATAGCAAGGATCTAAGCCTCCCAAAATGATCTCTTTTCATAAAAATCCATGCTATACGGGCTAAGCTAAAATGGGTAGGAGTCGGATTTGGGTTTTGGGATTTTTTTTTTGATGGATTTGAGGCAATTTTTGATGAAGTTTGAAGAGAAAAGAGAAGCGAATTGGGGGGAGGGCTGCTGCTGCTGTAGGAGGGGGGAGGGCTGCTGGAATGGGAGTGGGAGAGGAGAGAGAGGGAGGTAGAGAAAGTGGGGGAAGAAGTCAAAGTCAAGGTAAGGTCAAAAGTCCACCTAATTCACCCATTTTCTTTTCTTTTCATTCATATCTTTTCCTTTGAAAATCAAGTGGGGAAAAATATGGTGGATGCTGAATTCAGCCATGAGGAGGAGTAAGTGGGGTTGTGTGGGTGTGGGTACGGGTGTGGGGATGATGAAAAATGATAAATACAATACCCCAAGCATCCATTTACGCTAAAAAAAAGCGTTTTTTCTTCAATAATTTCTAAACCGTTTTGGCAAATGATTTCGTTCCAAAAACCACATGATAAAATTTTATTTAATGTTTTATGATGCACAAAATTTGTTTCAACTCATTCCAATTTGTAATTTTCCCTAATTAAATGTATTAGTGACGGCTTAAATAATAATAAAATAATTTTTTTTTCAGAAAATTTGAAATTTCACCAGCGGCTCAATAAACACCAAATAATAGCAATTACATAGCTAGAATATGTATATTTAATTTTTATAATAAGATATTTGTATTTTGACTTTTTACAGAAAACCCCCTTTATTTTACAGATTTTTTCGAAATTTCACCGAAACGATTTTCAAAACGTTACAATTGGTGTTTGGCATCAGAGATGGTATGCGGGTGCTCAGTGGTGACTGGGTACCCTGAACGGACTATACCTTACGTCAGATGGCAGTTCTCTGGTGACACCGGTACAGCTTAGTCTGTTGACCCGAGATCGTCATAGAGTATTGTGTGTCTCCCACTGTGCTTTGATTTCCACCCTACCACGGCTCTACTGAGGCGTGTAAACAGGTGGTTTTTGGGAACAGTCCCGATTCACATGGAGGCAATGAGCGATAGGAGATGATTCGTCTCTCCCGGTATTGAGGGTTGATGTTGCGCTATGCTCGACTGGCCATAACTGGAAATCCCTGGCCAGGGTTGCAATGATTTACTGGTAAGTGTTATCAGTAGTTTCATGCTTGTTATGGACCTTACATCGGCATGAATTATCAAGCTACCGGGGTCTGACGTTTACCACCCCCAGGCGAGATATGCGACATATCAGACGAATGGACCGGACTTTGCGGTAAGTGTTACTGATTGGATTCGCAGGAGTGTGAGCAGGCCTGCTCGTTGATCTTCTGATCGCTCAATACCCGGGTGGCGGTTACGTTTAGAAGATCGCTTGCGGCTTGTGGGGGATTGATATGATCACCACCTACTGCCGGCGTATTGACGAGTCTTTAGAGTCCTACACAGAGGTTTCCTGGCTCAAGCGAAACGAAATAGGAGCGCATATGAGATATGTGCGGGACTGAGAATAATACCAGTATGTGATACTGTATTCTATTCGCGCGATTTGTATCATCGGTCGGTTATATGTGATATAGCCGGGTTACCGAATCAAGGGTTGATTCGATATATTGATACACTAGATATTATTCGGTTATATGAGATATGACCGGATCATTAAATCAAGTGTTGATTTAATGATTTAATGTATAATTATATATTTGATATATTACTTTACATTAACTAGTATTGGTTCACTTAACATTGATTTTCTCACTTGATGTGCACAAGTTGTATATGTGATATATGTTTGTGCACTAGTTTGTATAATGATTGATGATACATGCAAACTTGGGTGTGTGTATGACTTACACCATATTTAAGATAATGGTTTAGGTTTTTATTTATTTTGGTAAAACAAAATGGTGGTTTTCTTTGTCTTGGCTTGAAGCTTCATGAATCTTTTAAGTATCTTTGACAAAGTCCACTTATTTTGTTTTGCATAAGATTTTCATTAACCAAACCATTATCTCAAACTATGGTTTAGTCTCTACAAAGGTAAACTCACCCATGGTTGCATTATGATAGACTTCACTTGATTATTCATTTTATATAATTTATATTATTCTTATTCTTTTTTCTCCTTCTTCTTCTTCTTCAAGAAGAAGAAAAGCTTGCTAGAAAATTTTCAAGTGAAGAAATAGAGTGAGAAATCCAAATCCAAAGTGAACCCACTTACTATTTCATCATCCTCTACTACTTGCCATTTAGTTTAGGGTGTTCTCTTCAAAAAGTTCTTGACCTAGTAAAGATGGAGCTTGAGTTTGAGTCTCCTCGACGTAGATCATCTTCGGCCTCGAAGTCAACGATCGAACCCGTTCATTTCTCCGAGGAAACCATCGCTAGAGTCCGGGATCACGATGATCACAGCGAAGGTACGTCAACACAGAGTTTTAGAAGTGAAGGACCGGATCTACAAAGGTTGTAGTCCCTTTCACTTAGTGTTAAAGTTGTTCACTTGCTTGTAGTTTTCGCATAATCTTTAGTATACGATCTTGGTTAGGGTTGTTCGGCACATCTAATTTTTTTGAATCGGGCATGGTTGATGCCTTGTAGAACCTCATGAGAGTGCCTAGGAACCCTACAGTGGTATCAGAGCCAAGCTAGAGCTTTAGGTGAAGTGTAGACGAAGTTAGAAGTCCGATCGAACCCCGAAACCCTAATTTAAACCCTTTTCTGGACATTTTTTGGAATTGTGATATTTTCTGAATTAAAAATGCTTAAAAAATTCAGCAGGAAATTATATGGAAAAATGTGCAAAACGACAAAGTTTGGCGCCCAAAGCGCCGCGGAACCGCGGCACGAGCATGGCTCCCGCGGCGGTTCCGCGGCCACAAGATGACGTCATTCTTTCCTTTTTGCACAGTAATGTCCCTATTATATTTTCTGTTGTTTCTGGGTATTTTTAATTTATACTCAAGAGTTGAGTTTTCTGGATTGTATTGGGGACTCGTTGATTCGATCGGAAAGTTTAACTTCGTCTATGTGTGTTTCCGGGTAATTTTAGAACGTGTTAAAAAGTTCGACCGGATATCAATAACTCACTTTTTCCCCTGCCAGAAAATTTCAAAGTGTTGGATTTTTCCGTAGTTTAAGAACGTTCTAAGTCGTGCAAGTAACGCGATGGACCCTCTAGAAGACAACAAACCTTAACTCGATTATATGACAGTCTTGAACTGCCTTTTGAACCTTAGGGTTTGGGGCAGTACGGCGTTGCCACATGTGAGGCGTTGGCTTGACCCTTCTACTGCTGGACCGTTGGTACTGTTGCATGCAATGGATGTTTTTAAACTTATTTCAAGTGTTGAGAACTATTTGGGAAAACTTGGGTGTTTGATTATTCGATCGGAAAGTTTAACATTGTCTATTTATCTGGAATGTGATACAATATTTGGAATCCACATGTAGTTATGAGATAACTAATTTGAATATTATAAATCTAGCAGTTCAGTCTCAAATGATCGGTTGCCACGGGATTTTGATGCGATCAAAAGTCCGTCGCAATCACGTAGCGTACGCGGATACTCGCCGGGTAAACTTAATAGACAGCCACGCCCCATAGCCCCGACCAAGTGACTGTAGGAGAACCCCGTATCCAAAAGTATCCGTTCGGGTGCTCGCGGTAGCGGTGTTCCACCTTAGTGCACTTCGTCGACGACATTCGGGGGTGCGGCCGTCTACTAAAGTTTGCGACGAGAATTCGATCAGGATGTCGGGAATCTTGTTGAATTGCCCGACTAGATATTGAAAAGAGTTTTCGATAATGAGACTAAAATGCGGGGTTTATAATTATTAGGCATACGATGTCTAAGGAATTTATATGGTTAGGCATGCGATGTCAAAGGAAATTGCGGATTCCAACTGTTGTAGTTTTACACTTTCTTTTCTGCGACCGTAAGTGTAATATGTGGAGTATCGCGGGTTTCGTTGCTATACGTCAACGACAATTGGGATACGCATATTTTCTTACGTTGATGATATGTGATGTTATGTGTTGTTGGATATGTTATATTGGATCGTCGTGTTTGAATAGCCGGGGTTTTTTTATGTGAAATGAGATTTTTTCATTTTCATTCATGTAAAATTCATTGTATATAATATTCTTTTATTGGGGCACTTCCGGACTGAGGATGATGTCACCATTGTATATTATTTACTTTTCCGCATTAGGATGGACCCAAGGCGGGGAGCACAAGTAACCGGGTTCTAGGGTCCAGTGGGAGACCATCTCGAGGAGTCAAGACCGGGTCTCCTAACTCAAGAATTGGTAGGGTTGCTTGCCGCTCTCGTAGGGGTCTACGGGTGTGGGATTGGCTATTCATCACGACCGTGGAATCCGTGTTTTATACAGGCTCAAAATAAAATACGGACGTTCTAGTATATCCAATATTTCATATGTTGTTTTCTACTGCGTTATCTGTGATGTGATCATGTGATATATTCAGATAGATACTGTATATAGTATATATGATATATTAAATAGACGTTGCTTATGTTTTACACCCGTGCTAGCCCTGCCCCGCTCTGCCGTTAGTTACCTAACCTAACGGTGCAGATGGGACATCGAGGCGAATGCGGATGGCATAAGTGTACGTTGTATTTATCTGTGATGTTTAGGTGGACTTAAATGATGGGGCATTCATTAATGAGATTAATGAAAGAAAATAAACCTAAAAGATGTTGTGGAATCAAATTTCAAAAATTAGGTAGCTCTAGTTGTTGCTTTGCATAGCGGTGTTCCTTGTAGAACATCCAGCACCTTATTCGATAAGGAAAGAGCCGAGATCCCTTCACCGGGAGTGAGCTCTTTAGCAATAACTAGCAGATGCTACAACCTTCGGTTTGTATTTTGATTGCTTTTCTAGTTCTTGCTTTGCATAATGGTATTGTGAATATCCTGCACCTCATTCGACGAGGAAAGAGCCGAGATCCCTTCACCGGGAGTGACCTCTTTAGCGAAACTAGCGAAAGCCTCAAAAACACTCTATTTAAAACCATTTGATTCTGCAACGAGATCAAGTTCAAAGCTTTAAAGGTTTTCTTAAAAACCATCCGCAACCCTCCGTCATTTTAGGAAATAGAGTACTTAGTATTCGTGCTGTGTTTGTTGACCATAGTCAAGGCACAGTGTACGGTAGCTAAGTGATGTCTTCTTACACAGCATATGATGCGATTAGTTAGGACAGTCATGTGACTTTGTTGACCTTAGCCAAGGGTCATGTGGGTGGGTCTAATTAATTATGAAATGACGGGAAGAACTTGACTAGTGCTTATGATTTGTTTACCATAGCCAAGGTCATAGATGCTAGGGGTAAAAACCATTATCGGGGGTTTCAAATGTTGAAATTTTTAATGAGATTGCATACCTTCTATATAATAGTTGGATCCTGATACCCACTGCGAGTAATTGTTACTCCTGGGAGAGTTTTGCGCTTTACAATTAGCCGATCAAGTAGGTGTCTAGAAAGGTGTCAACGGGGTTACGCCCCTGGGAAAACGAGGTTTATTTTAATTAGGTCCATGCGAAAGCACGGGGAACCTCCCTCAAAGTACCGGCACTGGCCTGGCTGGAAGATTAGCGAACTTGTAGAGTATAATTAATCCCAGCTAGTCTTTCCTTTTAAGGTTTGAAGGAAGATTTGATAAAAACAGTGGGAGCCATCCTGATTAGATAAAATATATTAACAATCTAATCTTGCAAGAGCGCACGCAGAGTGTTTTCTTCTCTCTTTCTCCAGGTAGCGACCATGTCACGCCTTAATCAAGATAATAATATGGATGTATTGACCGAACCCGCTTGTTATACTGAGCTGGGGAACGTTGGTCCCACTCCAACTTATAATTGTTATAAGACCGAGCAGGAAATTGGGGAATACCAGATTTCCCGTGCCGCCCAAACGAAGAAAGTGCATGATGATGCATCTTCTTCGGGTGTGCTCATTACAAAGAACTGTGTCTCAGTATCCTCTACGTCGTAGGTATTAGATACCGGATCAAGATCCCATATATGTAATTTGTTACATGGGCTACCGATAGGTAGAAAACTGAGAATGGGTGATAAGTTTCAAGAGTTCAAAATGGTGCAATTGTTGCAGCCAAGGTGTTGGCAGTTATCACCCTGTATTTCCAAATACATTGATTCTGAATGAATGTTATTAGATACCGAACCTGACATACAACATCATATCAGTCTCTTTATTGATAAAGAAGGATATAATTTTGTATTGTTGGATAATGTTTTGCACATTTCCTATATCAAGAGTTGATCAGTTCAGGCACGTTATCTAAAAGCATAGACATTCTAAATCAAACCACAGTTCTTAATGCACAGAACACACACAAGAGGAAGAGTTTAGAAATAAACGAATCCTTCTTGAGGCATTGTAGACTAGGTCATATCTATGGGACCCGACTAGCTAAGTTACATTTAGATGCATATTTAAATCAGTTTGAATTTACATCTTGTGAAACTTGCCAGTCATGTCACAAAGATAAGATGACCATAGCTCCGTTTACTGGAAACAGAGAAAGAGTTAGTGAACTTTTGGGACTGATACATAGTGATGTATGTAGGTCCCCAGTCTACATATGCCAGGACTGGTTCTTTGTACTTCCTTACATTCACTGATGATCTCTCAAGATTCGGACACATGTTCCTGTTGGAACATATATCTGAAACTTTTGAGAAATTCAAAGAATGTAAGATAGAAGTAGAGAACCAAAACAGGGTGGAAGTATTATGTCCTATGATGCGATCAGGAAGGAGAATACTTGTGCATGGAATTCCTGGACTATTCCAAACGAGAATGAGATTCTTTCTCAGCATTACTCCTCCGTATACACCACAGCACGTAGGTGTATCGGGGTGGAGCAATCGCACCATATATGATATGGTGCGCTCTATGATGAGTACTACTGAGTTACCTGTTTCCTTTTTGGGGTTATGCACTTGAGAAGCTGCATACCTATTGAATTGGGTTCGAATCAAATTAGTGCCTACCACTCCATGTGAGATATGGTATGGGAAGAGCCCATCTCTTAAGCAAGTTAAGATTTGGGGTTGTCCGGCCTATGTCAAAAGCAAAATCCGGACAAGATCGAGGCAAGGTCAGTTCTGTAGAACTGGAAGGATTTCCATCTATAAAAACTACAGCTGATGATTTGACAGAACCAAAGGATTCAATAGTCCCCGACGAACCTCAGCCTCTCCGCCGATCTATCAGGGTTCCTCATCCTCCTGAGAGATACTTCGATTTCTCGATGACAGTGGGAGCGAGGAATGCATCATGAGATGATGACCCAACTAGTTTCGAGCAGGCCATCGAGAGTAGGGACTCTGTAAGAATGGCTGGATGCTTAGCAATCTGAGATGGAATCCATGTACACCAACAAAGTATGGACTTTGGTTGCTATATCTGAAGGGTTAAATCCCCATCAGGAGCAAGTATATCTTGAGAAGATTACTTGATGTAGATGGAAAAGTTAGGACTTTCGAAGCTAGACTTGTTAAAGGTTCTCTTCATCAACCAGGTGTAGATAATGATGAAACCATTTCCAGTGGCTATGCTTAAGTCCATCCAGATCCTATTTGCCATTGCTACATACCATGACTATGATATCTGGTAGTTGGGTGTCATGACTATTTTTCTAAATACTGATTTAGAAGAGAACGTCTATAAGTACACAGCCAGAGGGCTTCATAAACAGTGGGAGCAGCGGAAACGTATGCAAGTTGCTTTACAGATTAAAGCAGGCATCGCGAAGTTGGAACGTCTGTTTTGATGTTGTAGTCAAAGAGTTTGACTTCATCAAAATGGTAGATGAACCTTGTATATACAAAAAGGTAGTAGGGAGTATGGTGGTGATCCTCGTATTGTACATGGACAACATACTCTTGATAGGAAAAGAGTTTCCTATGCTACGCATGGTCAATCTCCTCTTATCACAAGGATTCTGCAAATAGGATAAAGGTGATACCTCCTAAATCCTGGGTTTTGGATCTATGAGATAGATCTAAATGGATATTAAGATTCTCACTAGGTGTAGTGAGATGGTATCAATCGATCCTGGGGAGAATCACTGGACAGCTTCCAGGGTGGTAAGGTTGACTGAATGTCAGTCACATGCATTGTCTTTACCCTCAGTGGAGGGACGGTATGTTGGAAGAGTTCCAAGCTAGATACTGTGGCAAACTAGAAGATAAAGGCTGGTGACATCGCTATCAAAGATACTACCAAAGAGGCAGTTTGGGTGTATATTGGTTCATGAGATGAACTAGGTTCCGACCATTGTGTGACAATGGAAGTGAGGCTTTGGCCCTGGAACCCCGGTCCCATCAGTAACCCAGACATATTCTGAGGCAGCATCACTTGATCATGGAGATAGTTGATCTCCAGGGTGATCGAGGTTAGGAGAGTAAACTCAGAGGACAACACGGCGGATCCACTCACAAAGGCCTTTTCCCAGAGAGAGACTTATATGGGATGGTTGAGTATGGGATACTGCAACCACTGCTACAGATGGCCCTAGTGCAAGTGGGAGATTGTTAGTTATATGTATGCCCTAAAGGCCATTACTGTACATGAGATGTATAATGTAGTGGATGCTGGGACATATATAGGTAGGACTTTCTTGCTCGACATGATAGTACGCTATCTGGTTGCTCTTTATCTTAACATGTATACTTACTGTCTCTCTGTTACATGTTGATAAAGCCCTTAGGATGTGTACTCGACTTGCAGGACTATGATGCAGATCATACTAGTGGGGCCTGGGTAGTCCATGAATACATCCTTCAATGTTCCTAGTCATGGGAATATCGAGACGGGGCATCGATATTCTAGAGTAGACTAGCGTATATCTTCTCGACCCATGTGATGGGCAATGGATGATCCCATATCCATTGGTGTTTGACATCAGAGATGGTATGCGGGTGCTCAGTGGTGACTGGGTACACTGAACGGACTCGCCGAGAACTCCCATATGGTATTATACCTTACGTCAGATGGCAGTTATCTGGTGACACTGGTACAGCTTAGTCTTTTGACCCGAGATCGTCATAGAGTCTTGTGTGTCTACCACTGTGCTTTGATTTCCACCCTACCACGGCTCTACTGAGTCGTGCAAACAGGTGGTTTTTGGGTACAGTCCCGGTTCACATGGAGGCAATGAGCGATAGGAGGGGATTCGTCTCTCCCGGTATTGGGGGTTGATGTTGCGCTATGCTCGACTGGCCATAACTGGAAATCCCTGGCCAGGGTTGCAATGATTTACTGGTAAGTGTTATCAGTAGTTTCATGCTTGTTATGGACCTTACATCGGCATGACTTATCAAGCTACTGGGGTCTGACGTTTACCGCCCCTAGACGAGATATGCGATATATCAGACGAACGGACCGGACTGTGCGGTAAGTGTTACTGATTGGATTCGCAGGAGTGTGAGCAGGCTTTCTCGTTGATCTTCTGATCGCTTAATACCCGGGTGGCCGTTACGTTTAGCAGACCGCTTGCGGCTTGTGGGTGATTGATATGATCACCACCTGCTGCCGGCGTATTGACGAGTCTTTAGAGTCCTATACAGAGGTTTCCTGGCTCAAGCGAAACGAAATAGGAGTGCATATGAGATATGTGCGGGACAGAGAATAATACTAGTATGTGATACTGTATTCTATTCTCGCGATTTGTATCATCGGTCGGTTATATGTGATATTGCCGGGTTACCGAATCAAGTGTTGATTCGATATATTGATACACTAGATATTAGTCGGTTATATGAGATATGACCGAATCATTAAATAAAGTGTTGATTTACTGATTTAATGTATAATTATATATTTGATATATTACTTTACATTAACTAGTATTGGTTCACTTAAGATTGATTTTCTCACTTGATGTGCACAAGTTGTATATGTGATATATGTTTGTGCAGTAGTTTGTATCATGATTGATGATACATGCAAACTTGGGTGTGTGTATGACTTACACCATATTTAAGATAACGGTTTAGGTTTTTATTTATTTTGGTAACACAAAATGGTGGTTTTCTTTGTCTTGGCTTGAAGCTTCATGAAGCTTTTAAGCATCTTTGACAAAGTCCACTCATTTTGTTTTGCATAAGATTTTCATTAACCAAACCATTACCTCAAACTATGGTTTAGTCTCTACAAAGGTAAACTCACCCATGGTTGCATTATGATAGACTTCACTTGATTATTCATTTTATATAATTCATATTATTCTTATTCTTTTTTCTTCTTCTTCTTCTTCAAGAAGAAGAAAAGCTTGCTAGAAAATTTTCAAGTGAAGAAATAGAGTGAGAAATCCAAATCCAAAGTGAACCCACTTCCTATTTCATCATCCTCTACTACTTTCCATTTAGTTTAGGGTGTTCTCTTCACAAAGTTCTTGACCTAGTGAAGATGGAGCTTGAGTTTGAGTCTCCTCGACGTAGATCATCTTCGGCCTCGAAGTCCACGACCTAGCCCGTTCATTTCTCCGAGGAAACCATCGCTAGAGTCCAGGATCATGATGATCGTAGCGAAGGGACGTCAACATGGAGTTTTAGAAGTGAAGGACCGGATCTACAAAGGTTGTAATCCCTTTCACTTGGTGTTAAAGTTGTTCACTTGCTTGTAGTTTTCGCATAATCTCTAGTATACGATCTTGGTTAGGATTGTTCGGCACATCTAATTTTTTTGAATCGGGCATGGTTGATGCCTTGTAGAACCTCATGAGAGTGCCTAGGAACCCTACATATACCCAAAAGCCACCTGTTTGCATGACTCAGTAGAGCCGTGGTAGGGTGGAAATCAATGTACAGTTGGAGAACACACAAGACTCTATGACGATCTCGGGTCTACAGACTAACCTGTACCAGTGTTACCAGAGAATTGCTATCCGACGATAGATATATTACCATAAAGGAATTCTCTGTGAGTCCGTTCAGTGTACCCAGTCTCCACTGAGCACCCATATACAATCTTTGATGTCACAACACCAATGGATATGGGATCATCCATCGCCCATCATATGGGTCAAGAAATGTACACGCTAATCTACTCTGGAATATCGATGCCCTATCTCGATATACCTTCGACTAGGAACATGTAAGGTTATGATTATAGACTACACATACCCTACTAGTATGATCTCCATCATAGCCATGGAAGTCAAGCTAATATCCTTAGGTCTTTATCAACATGTATCAAATGAACAGTATCAAGTAAACATGTCGGATAAAGTAAAACCAGATAGCATACTATCATGTCGAGCAAGAAAGTCATATATCAAATATATATATATACACGTCCAAGCATCCACTATACATATAATGGCCTCTAGGGCATACATATATCCAACATGATCAAATGAACATGTCAAGATAAAGTTCGACCAGATAGCATACTATCATGTCGAGCAAGAATGTCCCCTGAACACACACGCACACACACACACACACACCGGTACATACACTATCATATAATGGCATCTAGGGCATACATATATCCAACATGGTTAATAATACCGATATATAACAAAATAGATAATAAATGAGCGGTATTAAAATGCAGTTTTCAGTGATGAACATAGACTTTTGCTCTTTTTATTTTTATTAAAACCCAATTTTTCTTGTACTAAAAATATAGTAGATAGCACTAGACCAACTTACATGGTATCAGAGCCTAGCCATCGCCCTAAACTAGCATTCAACCATGTTCGAATCCATCGTTTTTGCGGTTGAATTTTCTGCCCCAAAAATTTGTCCCAAATCTTGCATAAATTGGTGTTTGCACTCCCCGCGGGCTCACGGTTTGGACCGAGAAGCCGCGGGGAGATGCGGTGAAACCCCTGGGACGCCCTAGGAGGACTAAAGGAGGGCCCACCCCTGAGGACACTACAAGGTGGCCTTGGGGGAATGGGGACCTGAAACTACCCTTAAAAGGTGGTCTCGGGTCTACCTAACCCCCTAGGCCACATTGTGGTTGCCTCGGGGGTAGTGACCCCCTTAGTCCTTCTCCGAAACGTGATTAATTTTCTTTTTGACCTCCCTGCGAAGTTTCAGATCGATTTGAGGTTTTTTCGAACTCTAGGATTAGCTTTTAGCATGGAATTTTTTGGAATTTTAGCACAGTTGATTTTTCGCTGTTTGGAAATTTGAAGTGTTGGCTAATTGGTTGTGGGATTCGGATGTCGCAGTCTTCTTCGGAGTGCTTGCGTATGTGAGTATCATAACATTTGGTAAAACGTCGTCTAATTGCAATATGTATTAATTAGACGGGGTTACGAAATTGATACTCGCATTGTTTCTTTGTGATATTATGTGATGTTTATCTGTGATGTTATGGATAGTTGGATTGTTATGATACATAGCTCGGAGTATGGTATTAGATATTTTGTGATGTAATGTACATTCATATTGTGGGACGAGCTCCAACATGTGGCCGCCGTTTTCATTTAATGTATATTATTCTTTGGGGCGTGTCCTGGTTGAGGACGTAGTCACCGTTGTATATTCAGGTGTTCATTACATGCACTAGGATTACCCCGTGGTGGGGTGCTTGAGTAGCCGGGTTCTAGAAGGCAACGTGCCACCATCCCATGGCTATGAGACCGTGGTGCCTTACTCTGAAATTGGAAAAAGTTTGCTTTACTATTACCCACTCGGTTTTCTTCAAAATCAAACTTTTAAATGTGGAGCCTAAACCATTCCTTTTCAAAGCTATTCGATTCCTTCAACGATATCAAGTTCATTACATTAAAGGTTTTCGCCAAAACTAGCCGTAGCTCTCTGTCATTTCAGATGGGTGTCATCTATATCCAAGCTATGTATTTTGACCTTCGCCAAAGCATAGTGTTTGGTAGCTGGGTGATATTCATCTGTAGCATAGATAGATGCATTAATCTATGACAAGCGTACAGCTATTTTGGCCTTCGTCAAGAGTTTGTACGAATGAGTCTAGATTAATCAGGACAATGACGGGTTGAACTTGACTTGCGTCTTATGATATTTTGTCCTTCGTCAAGGTGATAAGCGGTTGGGGAAAAACTCATATCGGGAGTTTCAAACATAAAGGAAACTTGCTAGGCATGCACATACCTTCTGGAGTGTGATGACCTGAGAGGCTTCCATCAAGTTATCATGCGATGATAGTTGGATCCCGATCTCACTGATGGGTAGGTATTACTCCTCGGGTGATCCCGACTAGTTCTCCTTTTACGGTTTGAAAGAGAATTTAAGGAAATAGTGGGAGCCATCCTGATTAGATATATTAATAAACCAATCTAATCTAGGTTAAAGTGCATGCTGAGTGTTTTTTCTGTCCCTCTGTGGCAGCGACTATGACCCGCCTTAAACTAAAACTCATTACATAGTTGACCGACCTTTTTACCATCCGATTTTGAATTGTCACGTTTCACGACAAAGTCACATATATCCATGCCACTCCTGCTTTACCCTTTGCTTTCTCCCCGAACATACCGTATCACTACTGTCACGACCCAAAAATATTAGCTCGCGACCAGCACTTAAATCACGCCACGTCTACAGACGTAACGTAATTCAAGTAAGCCGAAGCCTAGAAATCTAAACCCTTTTAAATAAAATAAAAAAGATGAAGTTTTGAAATAAAAGTACGATGAAATCAACGTTATCTTGACTGCATAAATAATGGAACATGAAAAATGCAAATGGATGTTACTAGATGAAAACATGTTTCGTATTTTAAAAATTTGGGCAGCACCTCCTTTGTATATTTTGATCCAAAACCACATACATATGATAATATAAAAGGCATCCCGAAGCGGGAGCTAGCTCTTCGCCAATCGGCGAAATCACAACCACGCAAGTCATAATATAAGTGTACGACTCCCAACGGCGAAGATCAACACCAGGAATAATTAATAAAGCCTGACATCAACCCACCAAGAGAACATATAACCCATCGCTCTAAGTCTCGCAACCACAGTCTTTCTAAGTCTTACTACATATACAAATACTAGTTTCTGATTGATGGAGTTGACTAGATACGACAGGAATAATAATAAAAGAGTGGCACGATCCAACATGTACCACCTACCAAAGTAAATCACCCGAATGCAAGCTGTGTGCCAGCGATTCCGCTACTGATCCATGCGGTCAACCTGTAAGAACTGTGGCACAACGAGGGTGAGTTGCCAACTCATGAGTAGAAAACATCATCAGGTAGAAATCAAAATAAACAATGATCCCTAGGTCAACTATATCATAAGGGTAATACTATGATCTCTAGGGTGACCGTATCTGCATTTGTGCCAACAATATACTCAATGCCTATATGCATGTGGATCTCATCCACATGTCCATCAATGACACAACAACATCATGCATGTAACTATCATGAAAGCATATGCATGTAAATATGAGGATATCAACTAATGTGTGTCCATCAATGACACATCAAAAATCATGGAACCTGAGTGTCCAGCATCGACACTCGAAACATCATGAAACCCGTGTCCAACATCGACACGTAAATCCTCATATATCGGGCCCCGTCAGTCCGGATCGGCCCATATCAATATCTCGGGCTCCGTCAGTCCGGATTGACCCATATCAATATCTCGGGCTCCATCAGTCCGTATCGGCCCATGGGCTCCGTCAGTCCGGATTGGCCCGTATCATCTCACGACTCAGTCGGTATCCTCCGGATAACCGCCGAGCACAAATACTATCACCGGCAGGTAGTGTTCCCTCTGCCAGGCTCATCGGCTAATCCATGACATACCTTTCTTGCCCCGAGGTACCATACCGGGTCCACCATGTACCCGCAAACGGCCTCATCCAGCTCCTCGAATCGGGTTTCACATATCAATCTCAGAACCGAGAAAACATATGGTGAACGTCTCGAAATATCATATCAAGAGAAACCGGGTTTTTAAAACAATACATACTTTCTTTTGAAATAACCACGGTTCTCAAATTCAGAAATCTCATGAAAATAACATCTCTGTGCATATAATTTTAAAGCATGATATATGCAACATAGAACAGGAATGTGAGCATCTCAGCATATCATGCAACATGGAACAGTGATGTAACAATAGCAGTATATCATGCGACATATCATATGTTGGATATATGTATGCCCTAGAGGCCATTATATGTATAGTGGATGCTTGGACGTGTGTGTATATATATATATATATATATATATATATATTTGATATATGACTTTCTTGCTCGACATGATAGTATGCTATCTGGTTTTACTTTATCTGACATGTTTACTTGATATTGTTCATTTGATACATGTTGATAAAGCCCTAAGGATATAAGCTTGACTTCCATGGCTATGATGGAGATCATACTAGTAGGGCATGTGTAGTCTATAAGCATATCCTTAAATGTTCCTAGTCGAAGGTATATCGAGATAGGGCATCGATATTCCAGAGTAGACTAGCGTGTATGTTTCTTGACCCATATGATGGGCGATGGATGATCCCATATCCATTGGTGTTGTGACATCGAAGATTGTGTACGGGTGCTCAGTGGAGACTGGGTTCACTGAACTGACTCACAGAGAATTCCTATATGGTATTATATCTATCGTCGGATAGAAGTTCTCTGGTGACACTGGTACTGGTTAGTCTGTAGATCCGAGATCGTCATAGAGTCTTGTGTGTTCTCTAACTGTACTTTGATTTCCACCCTACCACGGCTCTACTGAGTCATGCAAACAGGTGGCTTTTGGGTATAGTCCCGAGACACATGGAGTCAGTGAGCGATAGGAGGGGTTTCGTCTCTCCCGGTATTGGGAGTTGATGTTGTGCAATGTGCGATTGGCTCTGACTTGAAGTCCCTGGCCAGGGCTGATGAGATTTACTGATAAGTGTTATCAGTAGTTTCTCGACCGGTCATAGACCATATCGACATGACTTTTTGAGTTATTAGGGCTCGACGATTCCATACCTAGACTTGATATGCAGCATATCAGACGAAGATACCGGACTGTACGGTAAGCGTTGCCAATGGCTCAACGGGAGTTTTGACGGGTTCACTTGTTTTTCTTCTGATCGCTCAATACTCGGGTGGCCATTACGTTTAGCTGACCGCTTGCAGCTTGTAGGTGTTTTGATATGATCATCACCTACTGCCGGCGTATTGACGAGTCTTAAAGTCCCACACAGGATTTTTCTAGCTCAGGCGAAATGATATGGTGTGCATATGTGATATGCACAGGAGCTCGATTAAATACGAATATGTGATACCGTATTTTAATCGTACGTTCGATATTGGTCGGGTCGCATTTGATGTGACCGATTTATTAAATCAAGTGTTGATTTAATATTATCTTTATGCTCACTTTTAATTAACCATTTTTCTTTTGGATATATGCATGTATGTTCACACATACACATGATGATGTGCATGCACACATACACACATACATATGTGTCATGGTTGATGATCCAAAGTAGATGGCAATATAAGACTCACAAGGTTGATAAATATCTAGATTTTTGTTAATGGATTAAAGGAAAAAGGAAATTAGCATAATGACTCATTTTCTACACACTTCTTATTTGACCATTGACTTTAACCATGGTTTAATTTCCTTTTGTTCTTTAACCCATACAAATAATATCTAGATATTTAGCCAACCATGGTTATATGTGAGAGTGTCTCATATATAATATTTTCATTTTCATTTTTGAAATGATGTTTTCATTATTTACACAAAAGCTTTTGCCATCTTCACCTTCCTCCTGTTCCAAGCTCTCTTGAGTTTTGTTTTGAGTGAGAAAATTAAAAAGAAAGGGTTTTTAAGTGAGTTTACAAACCACACAACCATTCTACACTACCCTAGCCCTTTAGTGTAGAGTGTTTGCTTCATTTTGTGAAGCTAAGAGCTTGTTCTAGGAATCTCCGGGTGGATCATCGTAGACGATGAAGGACCTCGAGCGAAGTCGTTCCGAACCTTGTGCAAAGCCGTAGGAGTCTTAAAGACCGAAGGAGTTGGCTACAAAGGTTGTATTTCCTTTTCCTTTAGTTTAGACTTCACATAATGATATTATTACCCTAATCTCTAGTTACGATTCGTATTTCGTTTGTAATAGCGCTCTAAAATATAAAAGTTCACTACTATATGTTATTACAACCTTACTAGAGGCGCTATTACACACCAACATGGTATCAGAGCCTAGATAGAGCTTTAGGGTAAGCCGGACGGCGTTTAAAAACTCAATCGAACATGAAAAATGCGATTTTTACATGCTCACTGGAAATTTTTTCAAAAGTTGGAATTTTTGTAATTAAAAATATGCAGAAAATAGAGCAGGGTTTTCTATGGATCCCCAAGAAAAATGAGTGCCTAACTCGACTCAACGACCGCAGAACTGCGGCCAAATAGGTTTATTTGCGGTGGTTCCGCGGCGCCATTGGTGAGGCTTGGACCGTGCGCTCTTGCGTTGATCCATAGGTACTATATATGCTCTCTGGGAATTTTTTATGCAGGTTCAAGTGTTGAGATCTATTATAACAGTGGGTATGTTGATGTGTTGATTGATATATTTTAACGTCGTCTATGCTTTTCAATTGTTGATGTGATATGATGTATAGGATCGTCGTGATCGAATGGCCGGGGGTTTTATGTGAGACGAGAGATTATCTTTTCATTCATGAAAAATTCATTGTATATATTATTCTTTTATTGGGGCACATCCGGGTTGAGGATGATGTCTCCATTGATGTATATTTTACTTTTCCGCATTAGGACATACCCAAGGAGGGGAGCACGAGTGACCGGGTTCTGGAGTTCAGTGGTAGGCCATCTCGAGGAGTCGAGACCGGGTCTCCTAAACACCAGAATTGGAAGGGTCACTTGCCGCTCTCGTAGGGGTCTAAGTGTGTGGGCTTTGCTATTCATCACGACCGTGGAATCTGTATTTTCTATCGTAGGCTAAATAGAAAATACGGAGTTCCTAGTATATCCTATATTTTCATATATATGATTTCTGCTGCTAATTATTCTGTGATGTGATTGCTTAATATATGAGATGAATGTGATATTGTTATATATGTAATATGTAATACTGTTTTTCGTTTCTTTCTATAATGGCTTAGGAACTTAAATGATGGGAATACATTAATGAGATTAATGTAAAAGAAAAGAAACCTAAAGATGTTGTAGAATCGGATTTGAAACCCACTCGGCTCTTTTATGAAAAAGCAAGTTTCAAAAGATGCGAAGCTTAAACCTAAAGATGTTGTAGAATCGGATTTGAAACCCACTCGGCTCTTTTATGAAAAAGCAAGTTTCAAATGATGCGGAGCTTAAGCCACTCCTTTTCTAAAAACAATTTAGATTCTACAACGAAATCAAGTTCAAAGCGTTAAAGGTTTTCATAAAAACCATCCGCAACCCTCCGTCATTTTAGGAAGCAGAGTACTTAGTATTCGTGCTACGTATGTTTTTTATAGTCAAGGCGTAGTGTACGGTAGCTAAGTAATGTCTTCCTACAAGCATATGATGCGATCGGTTATGACATTCATGTGATTATGTTGATCATAGTCAAGGGTCGTATGGGTGGGTCTATTTAATCTCGAAATGACGGGTAGAACTTGACTAGTGCTTATGATATGTTGACCATAGCCAAGGTCATAAGCATCTAGGGGTAAAAACCATATCGGGTGTTTTAAGAGTTGAGATTTGCAATGAGATTGCATACCATCTATATGATATTTGGATCCCGATCCCACTGTGAGTAAGAGTTACTCCCGGGAGAATTTGCACTTTACAATTAGCTAATCCAGTAGGTGTCTAGAAAGGTGTTAACGGGGTTTGACCTCTGTGAAAAACGAGGTTTATTTTAATTAGGTCCGTGCGCAAGCACGGGGAACCTCCCTCAAAGTACCGACACTGGCCTGGCTGACCGGTTTGCGAAACTGTAGAATGTAATTAATCCTGGGTAGTTTTCTTTTCAGGTGTCACGATCCGAAATAGCACATGACTGGTACTTGTATCATATGAAGTCTATAGGACTCCATCCAATTCAAGTAAGCCAAAAGCCCAGAAATCTAAAACCATTTTTAAGTAAAATGGTTTTAAGAACTGGAGAAAACAGTTTTAAAAACAAGGTTTTTAAATAGGTAAGCCGAATATGCATTTTTAAAATCTATAGTCTTTTCTAAAAATTTCGGCATAGTTTCCTTTGTAAATGATGGCCCCGAACGGGGTACAAGAAGAATAATATATATGCAATGATAAAAGGCATCCCCAAGCGGGAGCTAGCTCTTCATCAATCGACGGTCACAACCACGCAAGCAGTATAATATACAACGCTGAATGGCGAGGATCAAAACTCAAGGAAAACTCAAAATCAGCATGAAAACCATAATACTACAAGGCGTGACTCTAAGGTCGAAATAATACACAACTGGTTTTCTAAGTCTGAAACAATATAAAAGTTTGGTTGATGGAATTTCTAGATACAACTGAATAATACATATACAATAGTGGATCTGATGCAAAAGAATCCACCTACCAAAACAAGTCACCCGTAAGGGAAGCAGTGTGCCAGAAAAGCCGCAATGAAACCCTGTACGGCAAAACCTGCAAGAAACTGTGGCTCAACGGGGGTGAGTTGCCAACTTGTGAATAGAAAACATCACAGAGCAGAAATCGTATGTATGACACAATCCTAGGTCAATACGATCAGATATATATATATATATAAACCTCAAATGAATAAGTCTGAAGCATGATAAGGTGGCAATGTAACATCTATACATGAGTGTAGTGCCAAGTGCTCGTGCCAGTGCCTCAGGTAATAACATATCATAAAGCCTATGCATGGAAGTATGAGGATGTAAATCAACATGTGTCGCTCGCGACATATCAAATCATGGAACCTGAGTGTCAAGCATTGACTCATCTCCAAATATCATCCACTATCGTCATCATCAGGTATAAGTATCACAGATAAGCATGTGTGTGCCTATGGGTGTAAACCTATTCTAGGGTTCGCATCTAGGAAACTATACTAGTTTACTTCTAAACCCTATTCTATCCATTAGTACACCTAAACACATCTAGAATATCCATATCACACTTAACGCTATCATACGTATAAATAGTATACTAACTTCGAACTGCGCGGGTGCTATACGTCATCCACCCGACTTCCCCCGTAGATATAATCTACTCACCTTGCATCCTGCGTGTCGGTGTCGATGTCGCCACCATCTTCTTCATCGTCTCGGATCACCGTGGGGTACCTACATGTCACACGTATCGCATCGCATTAAAACTAAATCGAAATCAAAACGACACACGAAAACCAAAACGATACACTTAAGAGCTTATAGGTTAGAACCTATGGTTAGCTCTCGCAAAACAACCCGATATCACTCGATATAGACGTACAAACGTCACATGATCGAGATAACGCACAAATACAAAAATCTAGAAATCGAAATACGAAAAACCATAACTCAAATCAAAGCAGCAACCCAGGTTTTTAGTCCCAAATTTTGATCAGGGTGAAAACAAGCTTCCAAAACAACACTAGGTGATATATAGGGTACATATGACCTACTGATGCAACCTGGACCCACCCCCTCACCAAGTGGCCGAACCCCTCCCACTAAATTCCTGCCAGGCTGGCCCTGGGTGCTCCTCTGTGGTTTGTCTTACTATAGGGGGTTCCTAGGGTCTCAAATTGGTCTCTGGAGTTGTTTATTTTTCCAGTAAAAATCCCAGTTCATTCCAGATTTGCCTGCACACTCAAAGTTCACAAACCGACATTGCAAAGTTCTGTAAATCCGTATTTTTGTGTTTCAGGTTTGGTTGGGTCTGGTTTTTGGACAATTGGGGAATTTAAGGTCACTAATAAGGCTTATTACACATCTCTACTCAAATCAAACCCTAATTCCCATCTTGAGTTTTCAAAGCTCACTAAACTTTGCCAAAATGATATCAAACTTGAAATGAGGCTTAAACAACCTAAACACTACACTAATTGTGAAAGGGGTTACCTCATTTAGCTCCCAAGAATCCTCTACAACGCCAAAATCGAATTTTTCTTGGTCCATTGGGTAGCCAGAGGGCTTGTGCATCTTTTTTGTGAAATGGATGTGAGGTATTGTGTTGATTTTCATGGTGTTTTGTGGCTTGAAGATGAAGGAGGAGGGAGGAGGCAGCAGCAGCAGCAGGAAAGGGGAGAGAGAGAGGAGAGAAATGAGAGGGAGAAATGATAAGGGGATGGCATCATGACAAGGTTGACCCTCACCCACTCTTTCTCTCTCTTCACCATACCTAATATAATACTCTTACTTTTTCTCCTCTAATTTCCTTCTCTACACAATAGTAACCCCAAAATAAAAAGCCATGCACCCAAAACGTGTAGGAAAATGCCACAAGTGTTAAAGAAAAGATATGGTGTATGTTTGCACAAAATACGCTTAAAGCGCGATTAGCGATTTTTAATCGCAATTAGCACTAAATTAGTGTTAAATTAATCACAAAAACTTAAAATTTGTATAATTCATATAAAACACCGTCTTTTAGTAATTTCTATAATTTTGAAAAAATTTCCCCAATTTATCGGTATTTAATTATACCGAAATATTAAAATATTCATTTAAAATTAATATTAAATTATAAAAAATTCCCCAAAAATAATATTTTAATTTTTTGAAATGTTACATCAGGCTTGAAAGAAAATTTGATAAAAGCAGTCGGAGACATCGATTAGATAAGATAATAACCAATCTGATCTTTGCAAGAGCATTTCGCTGAGTGTATTCTTTTCTCTCTCCTAATGGCAGATACCGATGACGGGACTTAAGCTTCTTTTAGAGAAAAACAAACTGACTGGACCAAATTATAAAGAATGGTTGAGGAACTTGAACATTGCACTCACATATGATAAAGTATCATATGTCCTAACTACCAAAGCCCCACCCGTCCCAGGACCTGAATCATCTGTTTCGGATAAGGAGATCCGAAAAACTTGGGATATTGATTGCAACACGGCCACGTGCCTCGCGCTTGCTTCTATGGACAATATCCATTAGAAATAGAATGAGAAGATGGATATACAATCCATCATTCTTCATACAAAGGAGTTGTATGAAGAGCAATCTCGTACTTTACGATACGACGCGTCTTGAAAGCTGTTTCAGATGCGGCTGGCCCCCGGTGCATCAGTAGGAGACCATGTCTTGAAGATGATTGGTCTTATAGAAGAACTTGAGGAACTGGGATGGACTATGGATAATGAGCGATATACAGATATTGTTCTACAGTCTTTCTCCCCCGCCTTTGCTCCGTTCATAGTGAATTTCAATATGAACGATTTAGAGAAATTATTGCCTGAACTTCTCAATATGTTGAGAAATGCAGAGAGCACGCTTAAGACAGCGAAAACTCCCGCTCTGCTTTATGGGCCATCTTCCTCTTCAGTCCCGAAAGCCAAGGCCAAGGGAAAGAAGAAGAAGAATCCCACCAAGCCGAGAGGTAGAATTGAAAAGGCGAAGGGGAAAGACAAGTCTGGAACCGCGGGAAGTGGAAAAGGAGAATGTTTTTACTGCCACAAGTCGAGACACTGGAAACACAATTGTGCTTTGTACGCAGATCTCAAGAAGAAGAAGCATGATGATGCTTCTGCTTCAGGTGTGTTTGTAACTGAAAATTGTTTTTCATTAAACTCTACATCTTGGGTATTGGATACCGGTTCTGGTTCTCATATCTGTAATTGTATGCAGGGATTGAGAAATGGTAGAGTTTTGAAGACTGGGAACCACACTCTACGGGTTGGAAATGGTTCCAATGTACATGCTGTATCCGTAGGAGAGTATCATCTGGGGTTGCTTTCAGGATGTATTTTGGTTTTGAACCCTTATTATTCTGTACCTGGTATGCTATGTAATATAATATCTGTATCTTTGTTGGACAATGAAGGATATCATTTGTGTTGGAAAATAATGTTATGAACATTAACTTGAATCAACAGTTGATTGGGTATGGTATACTAAGTAACAGAATTTACGTCCTAAACCAACACACGGTATTCAATATACAACATACAAATAAAAGAAAGATTTCAGATATAAATGAATCTTTTCTTTGGCATTGTATACTTGGTCATATTAATGAAACAAGACTAAACAAGCTACATAAAGATGTATATTTAAAACCTTTTGAATAAATCTTATGCGACTTGTCAGTCTTGTATCAAAGGTAAAATGATCAAAACTCCGTTTACAGGACACGGAGAGAGCTACTGAACTCTTAAGCCTTATAAATAGTGATGTATGCGGACCAATGTCTACACATGCTAGAAGCGGTTTTTCATACTTCATCACTTTTACTGATGATTTCTCAAGAATCGGACATGTGTTTTTATTGAAGCATAAATCCGAAGCCTTCGAGAAATTCAAGGAGTACAAACTTGAAGTAGAAAAACAAACTGGCTCGAATATCAAGAAACTTTGATCAGATCGAGGTGGAGAGTATTTAAGCACTGAGTTTTCAGACTTCTTAAAAGAGAATGGGATTCTCTCTCAGCTCACTCCTCCGTACACACCACTGCACAACGGTGTGTCAGAGCGGAGGAATCGTACCCTATTGGATATGGTACGGTCCATGATGAGTGATGCTGAGTTGCCACTTTCCTTTTGGGGACATGCATTAGAGACATCAATTTATCTATTGAACAGGGTTCCATCAAAGACCGTGGCTACCACTCCATATGAGATATGGTGTGGAAGGAGACCATCTCTTAAAAAAGTTAGGATTTGGGGTTGTCCGGCTTATGTCAAAAAGCAGAATCCGGATAAACTCGAGACACGATCGGTCATGTGTAAATTTGTGGGATATCCAAAACACTCGTATGGATATCTATTCTACCACAAGGAGGAACAAAAAGTGTTTGTTTCTCAACATGGCACATTTTTGGAAAATGAAATCTTTACAGATAGGACTGATGGCAAAGTGGTAGAACTAGAAGAGGTTCTAGAGACACAAATTACTCAGGACGAATTGGTTGACACTGATGTTGCAGAAGAACTTCAAGAACCTCAGCCGCTCTGGAGATCTAGTAGAACTTCTCGCCCGCCGGAGAGATACTATGGGTTTCTCATTAATGGTGATAGAGAAGATTGCATCATGGATGATGATGACCCTACTAGTTTTCAGCAAGCTATCACAAGTGGTGACTCAGTGAAGTGGCTGGATGCCATGAGATCCGAAATGGAGTCCATGTACACCAACAAAGTATGGACTTTGGACGTTGCACCTCCTGGGATAAAACCCGTTGGGTGCAAATGGATCTTTAAGAGAAAGATTGGTGTAGATGGACAGGTAGAGACCTATAAAGCAAGGCTTGTAGCGAAAGGTTTTCGTCAAAGACCGGGACTGGACTATGATGAAACTTTCTCTCCAGTAGCAATGCTTAAATCCATTCGGATCCTACTTGCTATTTCTGCTCACTACGACTATGAAATCTGGCAGATGGACGTTAAGACCGCACTTCTAAATGGTGATTTAGAGGAATGCGTTTATATGGATCAGCCAGAGGGCTTCATTGACAGTGGGAGCAACGGGAAAGCATGTAGATTGCTAAAATCCATTTATGGATTAAAGCAGGCATCTCGGAGCTGGAACATCTGTTTTGATGATACAATCAAAGAGTTTGATTTTATTAAAAATATAGATGAACCATGCATTTATAAGAAGATTGTAGGGAGTACTGTCACTTTCTTCGTATTGTACGTAGATGACATTCTCTTGATAGGAAATGATATTCTTATGCTACAATCGGTCAAATTATTCTTATCACAAAGGTTCTCCATGAAGGACCTGGGTAATGCCTCGTACATTTTGGGCATAAGGATCTATAGAGATAGATCCAAGAGATTATTGGGATTGTCCCAATCAAAGTACATTGATACCATCCGAAAAAGGTTTAGTATGGAAGATTCCAAGCATGGTGTTGTAGGGTTATTAGGCACAGTCACAAGGTTCTACAAGGCATCAACCATGCCAAAATCGAATTTTTCATGTGCTGAACAACCCTAACCAAGATCTTATACTAGAGATTAGGCGAAACAAAAAGCAAGTAAACAACTTTACTTCTAAGAGTTTGGAATTACAACGTCCGTTCCTTCGCTTCATAAGCTCCGTATTGAGGTCCCTTCGCCGCGATCATCATGTACCCGAACTCTAGAGAAGCTCCATGAAGAGAAAGATGCAAGCTTGCTTCCGATCTTCGATAACAAAGATGATCTATCTTGAAGAAACTCAAGCCTAAGCTTTTGCTTCACTAATCAAGTATTAGCAAAGCAAACACCCTAATCTAAGTGGTTAGAATAGATGAGGATGATGAAGTAGGAATTTAGCTCTCATTTGTTTTCTTTATCTCACTCATTTTCATCACTTTTGAAAAAGCTAGAAAGCTTTTTATCAAAGAGGAAGAAGAAGAAGAAGCAAAACCATTTATGATGAATAATGAAACTTGTGTGAGGTTAGAAATGCAACCATGGGTTAAGAAAGAAAACTTAACCCTTGTAGAGATTTAACTAGGGTAAAGGGTTGGGTTGGGTTAAGGAAATATCTTTGCAAAATATCACAAAATTTCAAGGTCAAAGTCAAAGCTTCAATAAGCTTCATGAAAGATTCATGAAAGCTTAACCCCTAATCCAAACCCTAACCATATTTAAACTCCACAAATCATGTTGCATTTATAACCATAACATGTTACAATATTATATATCACATATACAATATTTATTGTAACAAAATAAAATAATACAATTAACATATATCACATACATATCAATGTATTACCCGAGTGAGAAAAAGAATCTTTAAGTGAGCTAATATTAGTTAATGTAATATAATATATCAAATATATAATTATACATTAAATTATCGAATCAAGACTTGATCCGATAATCCGGCTATTTCACAAATATCCGACTAATATAATCTGTATCAGTTCATCGAATCAACACTTGATCCGATAACCCGGCTATATTACATATACCCGGCCGATATCACATATCGCGAGAATCTAGTACGGTTTCACATACACGTATTGTTCTCGGTCCTGCACATATCACATATGTGCTCCTACTCCGTTTTGCCCGAGCCAGGAAACCTCTGTGTAGGACTCTAAAGAATCGTCAATACGCCGGCAGTAGATGATGATTATATCAAACACCCACAAGCTGCAAGCGGTCAGCTAAACGTAACAGCCACCCAGGTATTGAGCGATCAGAAGATCAATAAGAAAGCCTATACATTCTCCTGCGAATCCAATCAGTAACACTCCCGTACAGTCCGGTCTCTTCGTCTGATATGTCGCATATCTCGCCTAGGGATGGTAAACGTCAGACCTCAGTAGCTTGATAAGTCGTGTCGATATGAGGTTCATAACAGTTCGAGAAACTACTGATAACACTTACCAGTAAATCTCAGCAACCCTGGCCAGGGATTTCCAGTTATAGCCAATCGAACACAGCGCAACATCAACTCCCTATACCGGGAGAGACGAAACCCCTCCTATCGCTCATTGCCTCCATGTGATTCGGGACTGTACCCAAAAGCCACCGTTTTGCACGCCCTAATGGACGTGGTAAGGTGGAAATCAAAGCACAGTGGGAATCACATAAGACTCTATGACGATCTCGGGTCTACAGACTAACCTGTACCAGTGTCACCAGAGAACTGCCATCTGACGTGAGGTATAATACCATCTGGGAGTTCTCGGCGAGTCCGTCCAGTGTACCCAGTCTTCACTGGGCACCCGTATACCTTCTCTAATGTCAAACACCAATGGATATGGGATCATCTATCTCCCATCATATGGGCCAAGAAGCGCATACGCTAGTCTACTCTGGAGTATCGATGCCATGTCTCGGTACTCCTACGACTAGGAACATTTAAAGGATGTACTTAACGACAACACTGTCCCTACTAGTATGATCTGCATCATAGTCCTGGTATTCAAGTACTCATCCTAAGGGCTTTATCAACATGTAACATAGAGACAATCAGAGTACATGTTAAGATAATGTGCAACCAGATAGCATACTATCATGTCGAGCAAGAAAGTCCTACCTATATATGTCCAATTATCCACTACAATACACATCGTATATACAGTAATGGCCTCTAGGGCATACATATAACTAACAATCTCCTACTTGCACTAGGGCCATCTGTTGTGGTATCGCATACCCAACAATCAGATGTGGTTGAAGTATCTCATACTCTACCATCCCATAAAAGTCTCTACTGAGAAATAGGCTTTCGTGAGTGGATCCGCGTTGTTGTCCTCTGTGTCTACTCTCCTAACCTCGATCTCCCTGGAGATCAACCATCTCCATGATCAGGCGATACTGCCTAAGAATATGTCTGGATCTCTGATGGGATGGGGGTTCCTAGGCCTAAGCCATAACTCCTTGTTACACAATGGTAGGAACGAAGTTCATCTCATGAACTAGTGTACATCCAGACTATATCTTTGGTAGCATCATTGGTAACGATGTATCTAGCCTTTAATCGTCTAGTAAGTCACGGTATCTAGTTTGGAACTCTTCCAACATACAATTCCTCCATGGAGGGTAAAGACAATGTCTGCGACTAACATTCAGTCATCCTTATCACTCTAGAACCTTTCCAGTGATTCTCCCCAGGATCGAATAATACCATCTCACTACAACTAGTGAGAATCCTAACATCCAATTACATCTATCTCATAGATCCAAAACCGAGGACTTAGGAGGTATCACTTTGATCCTTATGGAGAATCCTTGTGATAAGAGGAGATTCACCGAGCGTAGCATAGGAAACTCCTTCCCTATAAAGAGTATGTCATCCACGTACTATACGAGGATCACCACCATACTCCCTACTACCTTTTTGTATATACTGGGTTCATCTACCATTTTGATGAAGTCAAACTGTTTGACTGCCACATCAAAACAGACGTTCCAACTCCGCGATGCCTGTTTTATCCCATAAAGCACCTTGCACACGTTTCCGCTGCTCCCACTGTCTACGAAGCCCTCTGGCTATGTACTTATAGACGCTCTCTTCCAAATCATCATTCAGAAAAGCAGTCATGATACCCAACCGCCAGATATCGTAGTTATGGTATGTAGCAAGGGCAAGTAGGATCTGGATGGACTTAAGCATAGCTTTGAAAGTCTCAACTTTTCCATGTACACTAAGTAATCTTCTCAAGATATACTTTCTCCTGATGGGGATTTAACCCTTCAGATAAAGCAACCAAAGTCCATACATTGGTTGTGTATAAGGATTCCATATCAGATCGTTAAGCATCCAGCCATCTTACAGAGTCCCACTCCGGATGGCCTGCTCGAAAACTAGTTGGGTCATCATCTCATGATGCAATCCTCGCTCCCACTGTCATAGAGAAACCGAAGTATCTCTCAGGTGGGTGAGGAACCCTACTAGATCGGCGGAGAGACTGAGGTTCGTTGGAAACTATTGAATCCTTTGGTTCTACCAAATCATCAGCTGCAGTTTGTATAGCTGGAACTCTTTCCAGTTCTACCTCATGACCACTAATTTCTTCACAAGAAATTCCCTTTCACAAAGGTGGAATGCAGAGAAACAAAACATCTTTTGTTCCTCGATGTGGTAGAAGATATTCCCATTCCATATCACATATGAAAAGGTAGGCATCTGATTTGATTGAAACCCTATTCAATAGGTATGCAGCTTCTCAAGTGCATAACTCCCAAAAGAAAATAGGAAACTCAGTAGTACTCATCATAGATGTCACGACCCAAAGTTTGGATGTGACCGGCACTTAGATTGTATCATATCTAAAGATATGCACACAGTCCAAGTAAGCCGAAAACCAAGATCAAAAACCTTTTTGCGGCATTCTTTATATAGAAATTTAGGTTTAAGTAAAAATCACAGTTTATGAAGTTAAAATATTAAATAAGTCTAAAGTGTTAAGTTTGGTTGCATCCCTAGTTGGGATCAACCATATCAACAGCGGAAAATAACATCTCAGTATATAGGACATCAATACGAATCCCAGACATAAAGAAAAGAAATAACAATTTATAGAACTAAAAGATCTCAACTGTCAAATAATATACATATAACCATCTCTCACTCTAGGTCAAAATACAGGTCTGATGGAGATCTTCTAGATACAAAATACAATACCCAAAAGAGAAGGTTACTACGTATATAATGCACCTATCAAAAGATGCGATAAAAGCGGAAAGAGTAGATCTGCACCGCTGCTAACCGTCCACTCTATCCATGCAAAGAACTGTGGCACAACGGGGGTGAGTTGCCAACTCAGTGAATATAATTAACATATAACGGTTAATAATATAAATATGACGATCATACTAACTGAAATGTGAACAATTATGATGTATAATTATCTGTGGAAATAATGAATCTATAATACGAATCTCATAATCAAAACTGAAATCTCTTCATTTATTTCCAATAAAATTTCATTTCTCCGTGTCCATCATAGACACAAAACTTCCATTTCTCACAGGCATTATTCCTCGAATGATCCTGAAATCAACAATACCGGTCGTTATCATCTAGATATACGTCGTATTTTTACCACTATCTCCGGTATCGAGTAACCTCGCTAGGCTCCCCCGTCTCAAATGCGGCTATCCTGCCCCTCGGTCTCGACCGGGTCCACCATGTATCCAACTGTATATCTCCCCCACTCAGTATGGATAACGTAAAATCCGCGACCGTATATCTCCCCCACTCGGTCCGGAATAAAACCAAATCATAAAACATCTCATGGTGGACATGACACATAAATCATGGAATCACTGGATTTATGTAATAGTATTCAAAACTCAAAACCATAAATCCTCAATAATACATCTACCTCTTATATCAACATAAAATACTCAAATACTAAACATGATATTAATGATGCAATTTACTACTGTTATTGGTATTTAAGATATGATATGAATCATTTTTAACAAGAAATTTACTAAGTGTAAAAGTGACATGGCAATATCGACGAGGGGTGCGTAACATGTAAGATGTGCACGTGGCATGACTCGTCGATATTTTTGCAGTGTACTAACAACTAAGAAAAATATATGAGAATTGTGAATGCATATTGTCAATTTAGCATAACAAAATAAAGTATTAAGTTAAATAAAACTACGGGCGTAACACGCCATCTTTACAAAATTCCCTGGTAGATGTTTAGTCTACTCACCGAAAAACGTCGAATCTACTCAGGAATTGCCAATTCTTTTCCTTTCCTCGCTGCCTCCGAAAATCCCGTATTCGAATCTAACATCACAATTTAACTTATATAAGGAAATGGCTACTCCGACATGACGGAAATGAAAAACACCCGTTCCTACGTACTAGTTATATTGCATACGACTATATCGAGCTATTAAACACTTAACCATACTGGATTTTAACCCTAACCTGCATCGCTACAGAATTTAAATCGCGATGCGTTTTAACCGTGTCGTATATTGTGTTTTTAGATATCTTTTCCGATATTTGTTTCCAGATTTCATATTCAGTGAAACTAACTTGATTAAATAACACCAAAATGGCCAAAATTATACACTGAAACCCACCCAACCATCCAAAACCACCTAGCATCCTACAAAACCGGCGTCGCCGGAATTTCCTTATTGGTCGCCGGCCACAATCCGATGCCTCTGGTTCGTTCTCCTATGGTTTGCTCTAGGTGCTACCTACATCATTTAGGACTTATTTAGTTGAGTAAACATTTCTCCAATTTAAAGCAGATTTTCAACAGAGCCTATATTTTACTAAAATATGATATTATAGAACTTGTTCATTTTAAATTAAACTAGTTACAGAACTTAAACTCCTACCGTGATTAAGAATATTAGCCACAATAATTTGTTGGAATAACCCCTCCAAGATGCTAAGCCCCTTGTCCTAGCTTGATGATGATGAAATCCTTGCCTAGTTCTTCTTCTTTCCTTTGTTCTTCTGTGTTTGTTCTTGTTTTTCCTTTCCTTTCTTTCAATTTTTCAGAATTTAAACTTGCTAAATGATCTGAACAAAGTTTATATATATGGTGATGGGAAGAAGGAGGTGGTAGGAGGAGGTGTTAAGGAATTAGATGTGCCCTCTTCATGCAAGGAGGAGGTGTAGGTGTGTGTGAGTGCATGTAAGGAAGAGGTGTCCTTGCATTATCTCCTAATTTTGTTTTAATTTGCAATAAAATTCTGAACTAAATAATTTTCTACCCCTTTTTCATTTATACCCTTAACAATATCCTATTTGCATAAAATCCTAAACTTTACCTAGAAACCCTTCACAACTTATGTTATTACAAAACACCATTTTTCTTAAAATGAAGCTAAAATTCACCTTAAAACCCTTATAACTTATTTATGTTGCATGCTAAAGTTTTTATTTAATTTGTTTTACAAACATCTTATGAAATTGTCTTATTTGGTTTTAAAAACTTTTTTATTTGGCTCTTTATTATTTAATTAATTAATTTTATTTATTTCTAAAATTTCAGAATGCTACAATATTCCCACCTTAAGAAAATTCGGTCCCTGAATTTAAATTTAACTAGACATACCTTCAAAAAGTTGTGGAAATTTCTTTCGCATCGCATCCTCGGTCTCCCAAGTAATTTTCTCGCGATTCTTTCCATGCCAAAGAACCTATACAGATGGAAGTATCCTTGATCGTAGTCTCTTTTCCTGCCTGTCAAGAATAGTGACTGGCTGCACTATGTAGGATAAATCCGGCTCAAGCTGTAAGGTCTGATGCTGGATCGCATGAGAAGGATCGTGAAGATACTTGCGAAGCATCGAAACGTGAAACACCGGATGCACGTCGGGAAAACTCGATGGAAGTGCTAAACGATAAGCTATAGAACCCTCCCTCTCCAGAATCTCGTAAGGTCCGACATATCTGGGGCTGAGCTTCCCCTTCTTTCCAAAGCGCATCACACCTTTCATCGGAGACATATAAAGAAACACATGATCTCCCACCTGAAACTCGAGTCTACGACGTCGTTGATCTGCATAGGATTTCTGTCTGCACTGGGCCGCCCTCATTCTTTCCCGTATCAATTGAATCTTCTCTGTTGTCTCCTGTACTATCTGCGGTCCTAAAATGCTACTTTCGCTCAGTTCCGTCCAACAAACAGGTGATTGACATTTCCTCCTATACAAAGCTTCAAAGGGTGCCATTTGAATCGTCTCCTGAAAACTGTTGTTGTACGAGAATTCTATCAAAGGTAGGTGGCGGTCCTAACTACCACCAAAATCAAGACTACAAGCGCGAAGCATTTCCTCTAGTGTTTGAATGGGCCGCTCCGACTGACCATCTGTCTGCGGGTGAAAAGCCGTACTAAAGCTCAATCGTGTGCCAAGAGCTTCTTGAAGTTTCTTCCATAGCCTGCTAGTAAACTGGGTACCCCTATCTGAAACTATGCACGACGGAACTCCATGCAGACGTACAATCTCATCGATATAAATCTGAGCATACTGTGCAAACCCATACGTCGTCTTCACTGGAAGAAAATGTGCAGCCTTTGTGAATCTATCTACAATCACCCAAATGGAATCATACCCTCTGCTAGTCCTGGGAAGACCCACCACGAAATCCATGGAAATATGTTCTCATTTCCACTCTGGAATGGGCAAGGGATGCAACTCTCCAGCCGGCCTCTGGTGTTCTACTTTGACTTGCTGACAAGTCAAGTATCTCGACACAAACTCCGCATCATCCCTCTTCATTCCTTCCCACCAATAAACATCCTTCAGATCATGATACATCTTGGTGGAACCAGGATGAATACTGTATGCTGATCTATGAGCCTCCTCTAAGATCTCACGTCTCAATCCGTCAGAATCTGGTACACAAAGACGAGTCCTAAAGCGTAATACTCCACGATCATCAATCACAAACTCCGATCCCCTGCCCTGCCTAACCTAATACATAATCTCCGATATAAGAGCATCTGCGGGCTGTGTCTCTCGAATACGATCCAATAACTGAGGCCGGGTGCGAACATGTGCTAACTGTCCTCCTGCCGAAGTGAACTCAAACTGTATACGGCTATCATATAAAATCTGCCAGTATGTAGAAGACTATCTCTGCAAGATGCGTAAATGAGATAAGCTACCCCCAGGTCTTCGACTCAAAGCATCTGCTACTATATTCGCCTTACCTAGATGATACAAGATCTCATAGTCGTAATCTTTCACCAGTTCCATCCATCTATGCTGCCTTAGATTCAGATCCCTCTGCTGAAAAATATACTTTATGCTTTTATGATCTGTGAAGATTTGACACGACTCTCCATACAAGTAATGTCTCCAAATCTTCAATGCGAATACCACAGCAGCCATCTCTAAATCATGAGTGGGGTAGTTTTGTTCGTGCCTCTTCAACTGTCGAGAAGCACGTACAGAACATGACCTGAATACGTGTCGAGCTATAAAAGAATCTCCCTCTGGGGTAATCACCACTAATGGTAACTCTAATAACGACGACTCTCTCCCCAAAGAAAGTGCAAATCATGAAAATACATAAGAATGAGTAGAACCGGGATCAAATAAAATATGTTCCTCTAATGAACATACTTTAAGAGTACCTGTCACGACTGCATTTGATGCCTGGGCATCCTGTGGAGTCGGCGCAAAAACCCGTGCCTGGCCCCTGCCTGCATCCTGTTGTCCTTTACCTCTATCTCCTTGACCTCTCTGAGAGCGTCCTGGAAAGCCTCGACCTCGTGGTGCAACTGCCTGGCGTGTAGAGCCAAGTGGGGGAGGTAGTAAAGCCATCAGCGTAGAAGGTGGAAGGGGTAAGGCAGTCTGTGGAACAACGGTCCCTCCCTGGAATCTACAATCCCTCGCAAAGTGTCCGGGAAGTCCACAACTAAAACATGTAGATGGGGGCCTCTGATCATCGGGATAAGAACTGAACATCTGGCCCTGGGTCCAACCTCGTCCTAAACTGCGGCCTGGAGTATATCTTCCTCTACCTCTGCCAAACTTCCTAGTCATTGGCCCAAACGGTCTACTCCTCTTTGGTTCAGGAACAACCACGGCCTCACTCAACCGCTCCTCCACTCGTATCGCTGCACCCATAGCTGCGAATACGTATCAAAATGCTGGGAGCCTATATCTAAATACAACTGCGTATCCAAACTCCTTAGGAACCTCTTCACCCTAAGTTCCTCCGTAGGTACTAAGTATGGAGCATAACGCGACAACTGGGTGAATCGTAAATCATAATCTGCCACCGACATACTTGCCGATTTCCGCAACGCTTCAAAACTGCTAGCTCTAGCGTCCCTCACACTCTATGGAAGAAATCTGGAAAGAAAGACCTCAAAAAACTCGGTCCATGACATCGGAGGAAGACCCGTAGCTCGCCCTCTCTCCATCGACTCACACCACTCCTGTGCAAGTCCCTCCAAACGAAAGCTAGTCAGCTCGACTGACCTCGCATCAGAACACCGCAATGATCTTCTAATCCTCGCCATCCTATCAAGAAAGGACTGAGGATCTTCCGCTACATCGGTCCCTGTAAATACCGGAGGTCTCAATCACATAAACTCTATAAGTGATACCTCCATCACCCTCGTATCTACAAGTGCTACCGTCTGCGTAGGCTGTACCTCGGACTCTGCTACGGTCGGTGCCGGATTCTGTCTCAGTACTCGAGTGGCCTCAGCTAATTGTCCTACCACTCGCTGCAATCCCAACATGCCCTCCTCAATCCTAGTCATGCAATCTGGAGGAGGAGGATCAACATGCTCATGCACCGCCGGAACGTCCGGTGTACCCATCGCCGTCACAGGCGGACTCGCCCTACCTGCATCTCTGGCTGCGGCTCGCCTAGCCCGCATAGCCATGTCAACTGGAACAAGAAACGAGAGTTGATAAGGCTTATGAATATGAACAATCAATAACGGAGAATCAACGGAAGAATAGATCAAGATATACATCCTAAGGTTAGTTAGGCTGAGTATGGTAACGTAAATATGCCGCGGAACATACGTACGGTACTGCACTCATCCTAATTCACCTACTCCATCAAACCAAAAGTCATCCTAAATCACGGACTCACGTCAACCTATCTTAATTCACTACTCGATTCCGTAAGGTTAATCCTACGCTCTGATACCAACTTCGTCACGACCCAAAGTTTGGATGTGACCGGCACTTAGATTGTATCATATCTAAAAATATGCACACAGTCCAAGTAAGCCGAAAACCAAGATCAAAAACCTTTTTGCGGAATTCTTTATATAGAAATTTAGGTTTAAGTAAAAATCACAGTTAATGAAGTAAAAATATTAAATAAGTCTAAAGTGTTAAGTTTTGTTGCATCCCTAGTTGGGATCAACCATATCAACAGCGGAAAATAACATCTCAGTATATAGGACATCAATACGAATCCCAGACATAAAGAAAAGAAATAACAATTTATAGAACTAAACGATCTCAACTGTCAAATAATATACATAAAACCATCTCTCACTCTAGGTCAAAATACAGGTCTGATGGAGATCTTCTAGATACAAAATACAATACCCAAAAGAGAAGGTTACTACATATATAACCCACCTATCAAAATATGCGATAAAAGCGGAAAGAGTATATCTGCACCGCTGCTAACCGTCCACTCTACCCCTGCAAGGAACTGTAGCACAACGGGGGTGAGTTGCCAACTCAGTGAATATAACTAACAAATAACGGTTAATAATGTAAATATGACGATCATACTAACTGAAATGTGAACAATTATGATGTATAATTATCTGTGGAAATCATGAATCTATAATACGAATCTCATAATCAAAACTAAAATCTCTTCATTTATTTCCAATAAAATTTATTTCTCCGTGTCCATAATCGACACAAAACTTCCATTTCTCACAAGCATCATTCCTCGAATGATCCTGAAATCAACAATACCGGTCGTTATCATCTAGATATATGCCGTATTTTTACCACTATCTCCGGTATCGAGTAACCTCGCTAGGCTCCCCCGCCTCAAATGTGGCTATCCTGCCCCTCGGTCTCGACCGGGTCCACCATGTATCCAACTGTATATCTCCCCCACTCAGTATGGATAACGTAAAATCCACGACCGTATATCTGTTAGTTATGTATATGCCCTAGAGGCCATTGTTGTACATATGATGTATATTATGATGGATGCTTGGATATATACAGAGAGGACTTTCCTGCTCGTCATGATAGTATGCTATTTGGTTTCTCTTTATTTTAACATGTTGGCTTGTATTGGTTTACTGTCTTACTCTCAAATGTTGATAAAGCCCTTAGGATTTGTACTCGACTACTGGGACTATGATGAGATCATACTAGTAGGGCCATAGTAGTCGATGAGTACATCCTATAACTGTTCCTAGTCGAGGGTATATCGAGACAGGGCATCGATACACCAGAGTAGACTAGCGTATACGCATCTTGACCCATATAATGGGCGATGGATGATCCCATATCCATCGGTGTTTGACATCAGAGATGGTGTACGGGTACTCAGTGGAGACTGGGTACACTGGACAGACTCGCCGAAAACTCCTAGATGGTGATATACCACACGTCAGATGGCAGTTCTCCGGTGACACTGGTACAGGGTAGTCTGAAGACCCGAGATCGTCATAGAGTCTTGTGTGATTCCCACTGTGCTTTGATTTCCACCTTACCACGTCCAAGAGGGCGTGCAAAATGGTGGCTTTTGGGTACAGTCCCGAATCACATGGAGGCAATGAGCGATAGGAGGGGATTCGTCTCTCCCGGTATAGGGAGTTGATGTTGTGCTGTGTTCGATTGGCTATAACTGGAAGTCCCTGGCCAGGGCTGATATAGAGATATACTGGTAAGCGTAACTAGTAATTTCTCGACCTGTTATGAGCCTCACATCGACACGACTTATCGGTTACTGGGGTCTGACGTATACCACCCCTAGACTTGATATGCGACATATCAAACGAACAGACCGGACTGTACGGGTGTGTTATTGATTGGATTCACAGGAGAACGGACAGGCTAGCTTGTTGATCTTCTGATCGCTCAATACCTGGGTGGCTGTTACGTTTAGCTGACCGCTTGCAGCTTGTGGGTGTTTGATATGATCATCACCTGCTACCGGCGTATTGACGATTATTTAGAGTCCTACACAGAGGTATTGAGCGATATGTGCAGGACCGAGGATAATGCGATATGAGATACTGTATTATATTCTCGCGATATTTAGATATGAATCGGGACATCGGATCAAGTGTTGATTCGATGAATCGGTACATGTTATATTAGTCGGTTATATTTGATATAGCCGGATCGTTGGATCAAGTGTTGATTCGATGATTTAATGTATAATGATATATATGATATATTGTATTACATTATCTAATATTGGCTCACTTTATTATTTCATTTTCTCACCGGATTAATACATTGATATATATGCGATATATGTTAATTGTATTATTTTCTTTTGTTGCAAATATATAATATATATGTGATATATATTATTGTGACATGATATGATTTATTATAAAACATGTTTAAGGATGATAATAAGGGATTAGGGTTTGATTAGGGTTAGCTCTTTCTTGCACATTTTAGAAGGATTCTCTTTTGTCTTGGTAAAGATATTATGGTTGATCCTTATCTTTAGCCTAACCAAACCCTAACCCTAGTTTATTCTCTACAAAGTTTAAGCCTCTCATCCTTGACCATGGTTTGATAATCAATCATATACTCTTGACTACTATTCATCACAAAAGGATTATTCTATTTTCATTCTTCTTCTTCTCTCTTTGGTTTTTGGGAGAGAGCTCACTTGTAATTCTTTTTGTGATGATTTCTTGTGAGAAAGTGAATTAAAAAGAAAGCATAAATACTAATCCATCATCCTCATCTAATCTAGCCCATTAGATTAGGGTGTTCATCTCTTTAGAGTGAGAAAGCTTGGGTTATAGCAACTTCGACGTAGATCATCGGAGAATCGGAACACTTCAAGCTAGCATGGATCGTTCGAGTCGTGGATCCTGTCTTGAGTCCGGGAGATCGTGGATCACGGCGAAGGGACTTCTACTCGGAGCTTGTGAAGCGAAGGAGCGGACTACAAAGGTTGTAATCCCTCACACTTAGTTTTAAAGATGTTATCTTGCATGCTAAACCCTAATAATCTAGCAAAGATCCCGTCTTTGGGTTGTTCGACACATGTAAAATTTTATTCGGGCATGTTTGATGCTTTATGAACCTTCACAAGTGTGCCTAGGAACCCTTCAGTGGTATTAGAGCCTAGCTAGAGCATTAGGCGATGTGTTAACGAAGTTAAAACCCCGATTGAACCCGAATACGACATTTCAAACCCCTCTCTGTACATTTTTTAAAATCTGGGTTTTTCCAGAATTAAAAATACCTAAAAATTCAGCAGGCTAATATAAGAATTATGGTGAAACACGTGCCCCCAATTCCACAACATGGCCGCGGAACCGCAGCACTGACCCCCCTTTTGCGGCGGTTCCGCGGTAGGATAAGAGTATTAGGTATGGTTTTGTGCACAATAATTCTTGTCTCTGTGTTTACTATTTTATGGGTAATTTTAATCTGACTCAAGTGTTGAGTATTCTGGGGTTTATTTTGTAATCGTCGATTCGATCGGGAATTTTAAATTCGTTATTGTTTTTCCGGATATTTAGAAATTGTTAAAAAGTTCGAACGGATATCATTAACTCACTTTTTCCCGACACAAAAATTTTCAAGTGTTGAATCTTTTATCGAGTTTAAATCTTTCGGAAAAATGTGCAAGTAACACGGTGGACCCTCTCGAAGACAACAAACCTTAACTCGATTATGTGACCGTCTTGAATTGCCTTTTGAACCTTCGGGTTTGGGGCAGTACGGCGTGCCATATATTAGGCGTTGGCTTGACCCTTCTACGGCTGGATTACTGGTACTGTGACATATTCTGGGATTGTTTGAACTCCGCTCAAGTGTTGAGCACTTTATGAAATTTTGGGTATTTGATTATCTGTACGAAAAGTTTAATATTGTCTATTTATCTGGAATGTGATACAATATGTGGAATTCATAAAGTTAGGCATGAAATGCGAAGTATGTGATATTTCGGATTTACGATGTCTAAAGTGATTGTGGATTCCAAATATTGTAGTTTTACAATTTCTTTTATGTGACCGTAAGTGTAGTATGTAGTTGTATTGCCGGTTTTCGTTGCTATACATCGACGATGATCGGTGTATGCATACTTACTTACGTTGATGATATAAGATATTATGTGTTGCTGAGATATGATGTGCAGGATTGTCGCGATTGAATAGCAGGGGGTTTTATGTGAGATGAGAGTTTTATATTTTCATTCATGTAAATTCAAATGTAATGTAATATTCTTTTATTTGGGGCACTTCCAGGTTGAGGTTGATGCCACCAGTGTTGTATATTATTTACTTTTCCGCATTAGGATGGACACAAGGAGGGGAGCACAGGTGACCGGGTTCTGGGGTTCAGTGGAAGGCTATCTCGAGGAGTCGAGACCGGGTCTCCTAAACTCCAGAATTGGTAGGGTTGCTTGCCGCTCTCGTAGGGGTACAGGGAGTGGGCTTGGCTATTCATCGCGACTGTGGAATCCTTATTTTCTATTGTTGTAGGGATCCTAGGCACTCTTGTGAAGGTTCAAAAGGCATCAAACATGCCCGGATAAAAATTTAGACGTGCCGAACAACCCAAAGCCGGGATCTTTGCTAGATTATTAGGGTTTAACATGCAAGAAGATAACTTTTATCTAAGTGTGAGGGATTACAACCTTTGTAGTCCGCTCCTTCACTTCACTAGCTCCGAGTAGAAGTCCCTTTGCCGCGATCCACGATCTCCCGGACTCATGAGAGGCTCCACGACTCGAACGATCCATGCTAGCTCGAAGTATTCCAAATCTCCGATGATCTACCTTGAAGTTGCTACGACTCAAGCTATCTCACTCTTAAAGAAGTGAACACACTAATCCCATGGGCTAGATGAGATGAGGATGAGAGAGTAGTATTTTTGCTTTCTTTTTATATCATTTTCTCATATTTTATCATCACTTTAGGATTTTCAAGAGAGCTTATCAAGAAGGAAGAAGATGATAATGGAAAAAGAATAATGATCTCAAAATCCTTTTGTGATGAATAGAAATAAAACATATGATTGATATATAACTATGGTCAAGGATGAATGGCTAAGAATAAGTAGAGAAACAACTAGAGTTAGGGTTTGGTTAAGTTAAAAATGTGTCATCACAAAATATCACAACCATGACAAAAAGAAAAAATGCTTCTAGAAGGAACTTGAAGCATCTAACCCTAATCAAACCCTAACCTCAATTAATCATCCTTAAACATGTTTAACAATTAATCATATCATGTCACAATAATATATATCACATATATATTATATATTTGCAACAAAAGAAAATAATACAATTAACATATATCGCATATATATCAATGTATCATCCAGTGAGAAAATGAAATAATAAAGCAAGCCAATATTAGTTAATATAATAATATATCATATATATTATTATATATTAAATCATCGAATCAACACTTGATCCGACGATCCGGCTATATCGAATATAACCGACTAATATATCATGTACCGATTCATCGAATCAACACTTGATCCGATGTCCCGGTTCATATCTGTAATGACCCCAAAATCTTTATACATTTGTATTATCCCTCTTCAATAATATACCGTATTTATTTGTACATGGTATTTTCCTTTTTCTATTAAATTTATTATTATTTTATTCCTTAATCTATTATGTATTTTTTTCTACGTACAATTTCTTTTTCTTATATTTAAGTTTTTAACTTCTCATTCTTATTTTTTCCTTTCAAAAATATTTAACCCAAATCCATTATTCTTATTTTCTACAGCCCATCTAAAAAGCCCATTTTCTTTTTAAGCAACATCATATATTTAATTCTAATTAAATATGTGCATGAACAACTTTATAGCTCATTGGTTAAGTCCTTGCATTGTTATTCCATAAGTCACATGTTCAAATCCCCATTCTTGCAATTATTTTTTATCATTTTTTATTCTTCTCATAACCTACAAATGAGACCTTTCATTTCCAAATTGAATGGTGACCTTTCATTTCTCTTTTAATTCTCATGTTGAATGCATATATTATTATACATAATTCACCATTACACCATCTTTATTGTCCTCCTCCATCTTTTCCTTCCTCATATTATTCCATCTCTCACTTCTTCCTCTTCACCTAGAATCCAAGAAGAAGAACATGAAGAAGTCTTCAAGAAGGTCTCGCTAGTAACGCGAGGCTATCGGCGGATAGACAAGCCCGGTGACAATACCGGCTTGTGCATGTAAGTCCCTTCTCTCTCCCTTCCTCCATCTCTTTATTCTTCTCTTTTCATATCTCGTGAACCCGTTTTTATCCATACCGTAATCCTTAAGAGAAAAATAAACATAAACATATACATATATATAAGTCTAGATACATATGGTTATATATGGTTTAATAATATCTTATTACCTCTTGTTCAAATTAAAGTGTTTTCGATTCTTTGTTCATGACTATAAATGTTTATTATGAGTAGTGAGAACATAGATTTCTTGTCACAATATATTTATGATATCTCATGGAATCGGTTTGGTTATTAAAAGAAAAGATGAAGCTTGCGTAAAAATTCTATTTAATCTTTTTGCCGATTTTAGTATACATATCAATATCTTTACCTTTAAAATAATTTTTAGAAATTAATTTTTACTTCTGAAAATTTCACGGAATTTACATATGATAGACTATATTATTTTTTATACGCTGTAAAAATTTTAGATCGATCCGCATAACGGTTTAGGAATTACATCGTATTTATTCACTGATCGTAAAACAGAAAACTGCAGCTATCAGTCAATTTCTAGGACACATAACTTGGTATACCGGTATCCAAATTGAGAAAACTCAGGTGTTTTTGATATCTACATCGAATGATCTATATTTTCTTAGTTTTATAGTTTTACCGAAAACCTATCTAAGTTAAAGAAAACTGCATTACAATATTAAGTGACGGATCAGGACAGAATCTGTTCCGATTCGCACACTGTTTTTAAATTGGACATAACTTGAACACCCGATTTCCGTTTGTGACAAAATTTAGATGTGTAGATGCACCATTGATAGAACTATAATTTTATGTATATTATATTACTTAGTAATGAATGAAACAAGCTGTTATACGCTTTGCAATACAATATATAGTTGCTGTCCAGAAATCTGAATTTCTGTTTTAAATGCTGATATTAAAATGATCATAACTAGAGCTTCAGAAATCCAAATCTTATGAATCTTGGTGTTTTGGATAAGTACATCGAAAGACATAAAATTTTCTAATAATTTTCATAACCTGAAACCCGATAAAAATTAACTCAAACTGCGTTTTAAAAATATGTGACGGTGCCGAATAGATTCTGATCTGTTTTGCGCGACGATACGAAAACATATATATCTCTCAAACCGGTAGTCGTATTTAGGTGAAACTGGAACTTACGCATGCAAAACATTTAGAGCCATATTTCTGTTTATATTCCTCATTCGTTCAACTTGATTAATTAGTCGTACATAATATTTCTTTACAGCATTGTTTATGGTAGTTACTCGAATAATATACTTGACCCTTTTCATGTTATTCGAACATGTATACATATTTATCTTGATCATTAAATTGTTTTATGTACATAAAGACGATAATGAAATACTTGAGTTGTATTTTGAAAAATATACAATAGTATTTTTACAATAAACCCCCTCAAGTTTTATAAATTACAATAAGGCCCCTAACAAATAAAGAACTTCAAATTATCTTCTCTAGTCTGACTCGGGTTAGAGTCTGACTATTTCTGACTTGAATATAATTCAAGTCAATCTATATTCTTTATATTTCAACTCAAGATGAATACATGAATCCCAGAATCCAGTTAACAATCTATATAACTTGACTGAACCGAACCATGGATATTCCTTTTACATGATTCCCAGTATTCCATTTACATGACTCTATGGTTATATCCATTTCCTGATATCATGGTTTCGTTCAGTCAGTTAATCACTCATACAATCAACACAATTTTACAAGATAACAATACAAACAAGACATCACGGGGTTTAAGGGGTAGACTGGTACGGAATATGTTAAAGGTGGCACGAGGTGGTCACTTAAGACGTAATTACATCCATGCCGTTGTTCCGTGGTATTATCGACGGAGCCTTGTACTACAGGTTACCAAAGTCCCCGGTGTAAGTGGGACTCCCCTCGTATACACTGGCATCTTCTGTACCAGGCTACAAACAACAGCGTTAATACAACATTACAATATTATAATACAACATTAAAAGCTACACTCTCCCTCTCTTACTCTCTGTCTATTCCTCTCTTATCTTTGGGACTTACCGAGCGACCTGTTCGCTGACGATATTCTGTTTCTCTCTTCTTTGAATGTCGTCAGGTGATTTGGACCCGGCCGAGATTGAGCCATCGCAAGAAGACTTGGAGCAGTTTACTGAAGACCCTGCACTGTAGTTTCATTGTACACTTTTCCTTTCTGTACTTTTCATTTCCTGTTATGCCACTGTTTAGGCATCTTTTATTTCAGTTGTATTTCCTTTCATGTATTGTATAAAGAATGTTAATAAATAAAAGTTGCTGTTCTTTTTATACTCTTGTCTCTTGTGTAATATTTTATATTGCTTAGCTACGCTTAGCGTATGTACTTCTGAGTACATACGTAGCGGACCTCGTCGCGTCCACTTCGCCGTACACTGGGAAGCGGGGCGTGACAATATCTAAATATCGCGAGAATATAATACGGTATCCCATATCGCATTATTCTCAGTCCTGTACATATCACATATGTGCCTCTACTCCGTTTCGCCTGAGCCAAGAAACCTCTGTGTAGGACTCTAAAGAATCGTCAATACGCCGGTAGCAGGTGATGATCATATCAAACACCCATAAGCTGCAAGCGGTCAGCTAAACGTAACAGCCACCCAGGTATTGAGCGATCAGAAGATCAACAAGCTAGCCTGTGCGTTCTCCTGTGAATCCAACCAGTAACACTCCCGTACAGTCCGGTCTGTTCGTCTGATATGTCGCATATCAAGTCTAGGGGTGGTATACGTCAGACCCCAGTAACCGATAAGTCGTGTCGATGTGTGGCTCATAACGGGTCGAGAAACTACTAGTAACACTTACCAGTAAATCTCCATATCAGCCCTGGCCAGGGACTTCCAGTTATGGCCAATCGAACACAGCACAACATCAACTCCCTATACCGGGAGAGACGAATCCCCTCCTATCGCTCATTGCCTCCATGTGATTCGGGACTGTACCCAAAAGCCACCGTTTTGCACGCCCTCTTGGACGTGGTAAGGTGGAAATCAAAGCACAGTGGGAATCACACAAGACTCCATGACGATCTCGGGTCTACAGACTACCCTGTACCTGTGTCACCGGAGAACTGCCATCTGACGTGTGGTATATCACCATCTGGGAGTTCTCGGCGAGTCCGTCCAGTGTACCCAGTCTCCACTGAGCACCCGTACACCATCTCTAATGTCTAACACCGATGGATATGGGATCATCCATCGCCCATCATATGGGTCAAGATGCGTATACGCTAGTCTACTCTGGTGTATCGATGCCCTGTCTCGATATACCCTCGACTAGGAACAGTTATAGGATGTACTCATCGACTACCGCGGCCCCACTAATATGATCTCATCATAGTCCCAGTAGTCGAGTACAAGTCCTAAGGGCTTTATCAACATGTGAGAGTAAAACAGTAAACCAATACAAGTCAACATGTTAAGATAAAGTGAAACCAAATAGCATACTATCATGAAGAGCAAGAAAGTCATCTCTATATATAACCAAGCATCCATTATAATATACATCATATGTACAACAATGGCCTCTAGGGCATATACATAACTAACAATCTCCCACTTGCACTAAGGCCAGCTGCTGTAGTATCGCATACCTAGCATCCCGAATAATCTCTCAAACTGTATCTGGGGAATAGCCTTCGTGAATGGATCCGCAGTGTTGTCCTTCGTATCTACTCTCCTGACCTCGATCTCCCGGCGATCAACTATCTCCCTGATCAGGTGATACCGCCTCAGAATATGTCTGGACTTCTGATGGGACCTGGGTTCCTTGGCTAACGCCACAGCTCCATTGTTATCGCAATACAGAGGTATTGGATGCTCAATGGATGGAACCACACCAAGTTCACTAATGAACTTCTTGATCCAGACAGCCTCTTTGGCAGCATCGTTGGCAGCGATGTATTCAGCCTCCATCGTTGAGTCTGCAACGGTATCCTGTTTGGAACTCTTCCAACATACCGCCCCCCCATTGAGGGTAAAGACAAATCCGAATGCGACTTAGAGTCGTCCTTATCACTTTGGAAGCTGGAATCGGTAAAGGACTCCACCTGGAGTTCTCCGTTACCATACACCAAGAACATCTCCTTAGTCCTTCGCAAGTACTTAAGAATGTTCTTCACAGCTGTCCAGTGACTCTCTCCAGGATCTGCTTGATACCGACTCACTATACTTAGTGAGTATGCTACATCGGGTCTGGTACATAGCATCGCATACATGATAGAGCCTACTGCCGAAGCATAGGGTATCCCTTGCATGCGAGCTCTCTCCAAATCAGTCTTGGGAGACATCTCCTTGGAGAGAGTGAGTCCAGAGATCGTGGGTTGGTTCCCACGCTTGGATTCTTCCATACTAAACCTCTTTAGTATGGTGTCAATGTACCGGGATTGAGACAATCCCAGTATCTGTTTAGATCTATCTCTATAGATCATGATTCCCAATATGCAGGAGGCATCACCTAGATCTTTCATTGAGAATCTCTGTGATAAGAAGAGCTTGACTGATTGCAGCATAGGAATATCATTTCCTATCAAGAGTATGTCATCCACGTATAATACGAGGAAGACAACCTTACCCTCTGCTACCTTCTTATAGATACAAGGTTCATCTATATTTTTGATGAAGTCAAACTCTTTGACTACAACATCAAAACAGATGTTCCAACTCCGCGATGCTTGCTTTAACCCATAAATGGATTTAAGCAGCTTGCACACCTTTCCGCTGCTCCCACTATCTACAAAGCCCTCTGGCTGAGTCATGTACACGCACTCTTATAAATCACCGTTTAGAAAGGCGGTCTTAACTTCCATTTGCCAGATTTCGTAGTCATGGTATGCAGCAATGGCAAGTAAGATCCGGATGGACTTAAGCATAACCACTGGAGAAAAGGTTTCGTCATAGTCCACACCTGGACGTTGACGAAAACCCTTTGCTACAAGTCTAGCTTTGAAAGTCTCAACTTTTCCATCTACACCAAATTTCTTTTTAAAGATCCACTTGCTCCCTATGGGTTTTACCCCTTCAGGAGCATTTTCCAAAGTCCATACTTTGTTGGTGTACATGGATTCCATCTCAGATCGCATTGCATCCAGCCATTTCACAGAGTCACCACTCGTGATGACCTGCTCGAAACTAGTGGGGTCATCATCATCCATGATGCAATCTTCGCTTCCACCATCAATGAGAAAACCGTAGTATCTCTCAGGTGGACGAGAAATCCTACTAGATCGGCGGAGAGGCTGGGGTTCGTCGGGTACTACTGAATCCTCTGGTTCCACTAAATCATCTGTTGTAGTTTGTTCTGCTGGAACTTCTTCCAGTTCTACCTCAGAGCCACTAATTTCTTTTTCAAGAAATTCCTTTTCTAAAAAGGTAGCATGTTGAGCAACAAACACCTTTTGTTGTTCACTGTGGTAAAATAGATATCCATACGAATTGCTTGGATATCCTACAAACTTACAAAGAACTGATCGTGCCTCGAGTTTGTCCGGATTTTGCTTTTTAACATAGGCCGGACAACCCCATATCTTAACTCTTTTAAGAGACGGTCTCTTCCCATTCCATATCTCATATGGAGTGGTAGGCACTGATTTAGTTGGAACTCTATTCAATAGATATATGGCTGTCTCCGGCGCATACCCCCAAAAGGAAATAGGTAACTCAGCTGTACTCATCATCGAGCGCACCATATCTAATAGGGTGTGATTCCTCCGCTCAGATACACCGTTGTGTTGTGGTGTATAAGGAGGAGTAAGCTGAGAGAGAATCCCATTCTCTTTTAGATAATCTAGGAACTCACCACTTAAGTATTCACCTCCTCGATCAGATCGAAGAATCTTAATACTTTTGCCCATTTGGTTCTCTACTTCGTGCTTATATTCCCTGAATTTCTCAAAAGCTTCAGACTTGTGTTTCATTAGGAACACATATCCGAACCTTGAGAGATCGTCAGTGAATGTAATGAAGTAGGAAGAACCGTTCCTGGCAAACGTAGACATTGGACCGCATACATCACTATGTACCAGTCCTAAGAGTTCGGTAACTCTTTCTCCGTGTCCACTAAACGGAGCTTTGGTCATTTTTCCTTTGAGACATGAATGGCAAGTATCATAAGATGATAATTCGAACGGATTCAAATAACCATCCTTATGTAAACTTAGCCAGTCGTGTCGCATTGATATGACCAAGTCTATAATGCCACAAGTAGGATTCGTTCATATCTGAACTTTTCCTCTTGTGTGTGTTTTGTATATTCAGGACTGTATTCTGATTTAGAATGAATATGCCATTATGTAACGAGCCTGATGCAATCAACTTTTGATCTAGGATTATGTTCATAACATTATCCTGTACTACAAAATTATATCCCTCTTTACTCAATAAAGAAACTGATATAATGTTGCACATCATGTTCGGTATATAATAGCACTCATTTAGAATCAGTGTATTACGACTTGGTAATACAAGGTGATATTCGCCAACTGCTTTGGCTACAATACTTGCACCGTTCCCTACTTGAACGGAATGATCACATTTTCCCAGTTCTCTACCTTTACGTAGCCCATGTAACTGTTTATATATGCGGGATCCTGATCCGGTATCTAATACCCAGGACGTAGGGTGAACTAAGAAACAGTTCTCAATAACTAACACACCCGAAGAAGATGCATCAACATGTATGTTCTTTTGGGCGGCGTGAGAATCTAGATATTCTCCTGTTTCCTGTTCAGTCTTATAACTCTTATAAGAAAGAACGGGTCCAACGTTCCCTTGCTCAGTACAATAATCGGGTTCAGTCAATACATCCATATTATTATCTTGATTATGGCCTGACATGGTCGCTACCTGGAGAGAGAGAGAAGAAAACACTTTAGCGTATGCTCTTGCAAGATTAGATTGGTTATTATCTTATCTAATTAGGATGTCTCCCACTGTTTTTATCAAATCTACCATAAAACCCTAAAAGGTAAGATTAGCCGGGATTAATTACACCCTACAACTTCGTCAATCTTTCAGCCAGATCAGTGTCGGTACTTTGAGGGAGGTTCCCCGTGCTTTCGCACGGACCTAATTAAAGTAAACCTCGTTTTCCCAGAGGCGTAACCTCGTTAACACTTTTCTAGACACCTACTTGAATGACTAATTGTCCTGTGTAAAACTCTCCCAGGAGTAACTCTTACTCGCAGTGGGTATCGGGATCCAACTATCTCATAGGAGGTATGCAATCTCATTGCAAATTTCAACACTTGAAATTCCCGATAATGCTTTTACCCCTAGCAACTTATGACCTTGGCTAAGGTCAACAAATCATAAGCGCTAGTCAAGTTTAACCCGTCATTTCTTGATTGAATTAAACCCACCCGTACGACCCTTGGCTAAGGTCAACAAAGTCGCACGACTACCCTAACTCAATCACATCTCATGTTTTAGCAGATAAATACTAATTAGCTACCGTACACCACGCCTTGGCTAAGGTCAACAAACGCAGCACGAATACTAACTAGTCTCTATCTGAAATGACGGAGGGCTACGCAGGTTTTTCAGAAAACCCTGAGCGTAATGAACCTGATATCGTCGTAGAATCGAGTGAAGTTTTGAAAAGGAGTGTTTTTGAGGCTTTTCTTAGTTTCGCTAAAGGGGTCACTCCCGGTGAAGGGATCGTCGGCCCTTTCCTCATCGAATAAGGTGCAGGATATATCATATATACCGCTGTGCAAAGCAAAACACTAAAAGCAATCAAAAGACAAACCGCGTTTTGTAGCATCTGCCAGTTTTGCTAAAGGAGTCACTCCCGGTGAAGGGATCTCGGTCCTTTCCTCATCGAATAAGGTGCAGGATATATCGTATATATCACTGTGCAAAGAAAAACTGTAGCTACCCCTTTTATAAAGTTTTGATTCTACAACATCATTAGGTTTCTTTTCTTTTATTAATCTTATTAATAAAAATCCCATCAGCTTATGCTTCCTAAGCATCACAGAAGAAACGAAAGCAGTAATATTTATATATCAGCATATATATATATAGTATAAGCATTCGTCTCAGGCAGTAATATGATCTCATCACAGAACATTGCAGCAGAAGAACATATATGAAATATTGGATATACTAGGACGTCCGTGTTTTCAATACGAGCCTGTATAAAACACGGATTCCACGGTCGCGACGAATAGCCAAACCCACATCCCAAGACCCCTACGAGAGCGGCAAGTAACACTGCCAATTCTAGGGTTAGGAGACCCGGTCTCGACTCTTCGAGATGGCCTCCCACTGGACCCTAGAACCCGGTTACTTGTGCTCCCCTCCTTGGGTCTACCTAATGCGGAAAAGTAAATAATATACACTGGTGACATCAACCGCAACCTGGAAGTGCCCCAAATAAAAGAATATTACATTACAAAAGAATTTTACATGAATGAAAATAAAAACCCTCATCTCACATAAAACCCCGGCTATTCAGAACGCGACGATCCAATATAACATATCACAGCAACACATAATATCTCATATCATCAACGTAAGTAAATATGCGCATCCCAATTATTGTTGACATATAGCAACGAAACCGGCGATATCACATATTACACTTACGGTCACAGAAAAGAAAGTGTAAAACTACAATATTTGGAATCCACAATCACTTTAGACATCGTAAATCCGAAATATCACATACTTCGTATTTCATGCCTAACTCTATGAATTCCACATATTGTATCACATTCCAGATAAATAGACAGTATTAAACTTTCTGAACAGATAATCAAACACCCAAAATTTCCTAAACTGCTCAACACTTGAGCGAAGTTCAAATAATCCCAGAATATGTCATAGTACCGGTGATCCAGCCGTAGAAGGGTCAAGCCAACGCCTCACATGTGGCACGCCGTACTGCCCCAAACCCGAAGGTTCAAAAGGCAGTTCAAGACGGTCACATAATCGAGTTAAGGTTTGTTGTCTTCTAGAGGGTCCACCGTTTAACTTGTACAATTTTTCCGAAAGATTTAAACCCGAAAAAATTTCAACACTTGAAAGTTTGCCGTACCGGGAAATAGTAAGTTAATGATATCCGTTCAAATAGTTTAACAATTTCTAAATATCCGGAAAGAAATACGAACTTAAATATTCCGATCGAATCTACTATTACAAAAGAACCTCCAGAATTTTCAACACCTGAAACAGATTAAAAATACCCAGAAAACTCAACAAGTACCTACGGTTATTACCATGAAGCCACGTGTCGCCAATCGATCAATCCGCCGCGGAACCGCCGCGAAAGCCTGGCTTGAGCCGCCGTTCCGCCGCCGTTTGGTCGAGTTGGAGGCTCGGGCTTCATGGTAATTCTTAGAATTCCCTGCTGATTTTTTTAAATATTTTTAATTCAGAAAAATCCCAAAATTTAAAAAATTTCCAGAGAGGGGTCTTTTTGCATCGTTTCGGGTTCGATCGGAGTTTTAACTTCGTAAACACATCGCCTAATGCTCTAGCTTGGCTCTGATACCACTGTAGGGATCCTAGGCACTCTTGTGAAGGTTCAAAAGGCATCAAACATGCCCGGATAAAAATTTAGAAGTGCCGAACAACCCAAAGCCGGGATCTTTGCTAGATTATTAGGGTTTAACATGCAAGAAGATAACTTTTATCTAAGTGTGAGGGATTACAACCTTTGTAGTCCGCTCCTTCACTTCACAAGCTCCGAGTAGAAGTCCCTTTGCCGCGATCCACGATCTCCCGGACTCATGAGAGGCTCCACGACTCGAACGATCTATGCTAGCTCGAAGTATTCCAAATCTCCGATGATCTACCTTGAAGTTGCTACGACTCAAGCTATCCACTCTTAAAGAAGTGAACACACTAATCCCATGGGCTAGATGAGATGAGGATGAGAGAGTAGTATTTTTGCTTTCTTTTTATATCATTTTCTCATATTTTATCATCACTTTAGGATTTTCAAGAGAGCTTATCAAGAAGGAAGAAGATGATAATGGAAAAAGAATAATGATCTCAAAATCCTTTTGTGATGAATAGAAATAAAACATATGATTGATATATAACCATGGTCAAGGATGAATGGCTAAGAATAAGTAGAGAAACAACTAGAGTTAGGGTTTGGTTAAGTTAAAAATGTGTCATCACAAAATATCACAACCATGACAAAAAGAAAAATGCTTCTAGAAGGAACTTGAAGCATCTAACCCTAATCAAACCCTAACCTCAATTAATCATCCTTAAACATGTTTAACAATTAATCATATCATGTCACAATAATATATATCACATAAATATTATATATTTGCAACAAAAAAAAATAATACAATTAACATATATCGCATATATATCAATGTATCATCCAGTGAGAAAATGAAATAATAAAGCAAGCCAATATTAGTTAATATAATAATATATCATATATATTATTATATATTAAATCATCGAATCAACACTTGATCCGACGATCCGGCTATATCGAATATAACCGACTAATATATCATGTACCGATTCATCGAATCAACACTTGATCCGATGCCCCGGTTCATATCTAAATATCGCGAGAATATAATACGGTATCCCATATCGCATTATTCTCGGTCCTGCACATATCACATATGTGTCTCTACTCCGTTTCTCCTGAGCCAAGAAACCTCTGTGTAGGACTCTAAAGAATCGTCAATACGCCGGTAGCAGGTGATGATCATATCAAACACCCACAAGCTGCAAGCGGTCAGCTAAACGTAACAGCCACCCAGGTATTGAGCGATCAGAAGATCAACAAGCTAGCCTGTGCGTTCTCCTGTGAATCCAACCAGTAACACTCCCGTACAGTCCGGTCTGTTCGTCTGATATGTCGCATATCAAGTCTAGGGGTGGTATACGTCAGACCCCAGTAACCGATAAGTCGTGTCGATGTGTGGCTCATAACGGGTCGAGAAACTACTAGTAACACTTACCAGTAAATCTCCATATCAGCCCTGGCCAGGGACTTCCAGTTATGGCCAATCGAACACAGCACAACATCAACTCCCTATACCGGGAGAGACGAATCCCCTCCTATCGCTCATTGCCTCCATGTGATTCGGGACTGTACCCAAAAGCCACCGTTTTGCACGCCCTCTTTGACGTGGTAAGGTGGAAATCAAAGCACAGTGGGAATCACACAAGACTCCATGACGATCTCGGGTCTACAGACTACCCTGTACCTGTGTCACCGGAGAACTGCCATCTGACTTGTGGTATATCACCATCTAGGAGTTCTCGGCGAGTCCGTCCAGTGTACCCAGTCTCCACTGAGCACCCATACACCATCTCTGATGTCTAACACCGATGGATATGGGATCATCTATCGCCCATCATATGGGTCAAGATGCGTATACGCTAGTCTACTCTGGTGTATCGATGCCCTGTCTCGATATACCCTCGACTAGGAACAGTTATAGGATGTACTCATCGACTACCGCGGCCCCACTAGTATGATCTCATCATAGTCCCAGTAGTCGAGTACAAGTCCTAAGGGCTTTATCCACATGTGAGAGTAAAACAGTAAACCAATACAAGTCAACATGTTAAGATAAAGTAAAACCAAATAGCATACTATCATGACGAGCAAGAAAGTCATCTCTATATATAACCAAGCATCCATTATAATATACATCATATGTACAACAATGGCCTCTAGGGCATATACATAACTAACAATTGTTGGCTAAATACTAAATATGGACGTCCTAGTATATCCCACATTATATCTATGTTTCTGCTGCGATATCTGTGATGTGATCATTTGATATGTTGTGATGGATACAGTATATAGTATATATGATATATTATATAGACGTTACTTATGTTTTACACCCGCACTAGCCCTGCCCTGCTCTGTCGTTAGTTACCTAACCTAACGGTGCACGAGGGGACATCGAAGCGAATGCGGATGGCATAAGTGTACGTCGTATTTATCTGTGATGCTTAGGAAACATAAGCTGATGGGATTTTTTATTAATGAGATTAATAAAAAGAAAAGAAACCTAAAAGATGTTGTAGAATCAAAACTTTATAAAAAGGGTAGCTACAGTTTTGCTTTGCATAGTGGTATATATGATATACCCTGCACCTTATTCGATGAGGAAAGAGCCGAGATCCCTTCACCGGGAGTGACCTCTTTAGCGAAACTGGCAGATGCTACAAAACTCGGTTTGTCTTTTGATTGCTTTTAGAGTTTTGCTTTGCACAGTGATATATATGATATGTCGTGCACCTTATTCGATGAGGAAAGAGCCGAATGATGCGAAAATAAGCACAAACCTCCCCCGAACTTGTTTTCAACAGTGTCCTCACTGTTGCCATCCACTAGATCTAAAAAACCTGTAAACTTGGGGGGAAATTTATTAATGGGGGAAATAAAAATGATCATGAAAATCCTTCCCCAAACTTATTTTTGGCTCATCATTTTGTGTAAAAATTTTCTTTTCAGGAGCCAGATTACACCCCCCCAAACATGAGTTAAAACATGTTAAGCTTTGAAAATCACAAGAGGGGGTAAAAATTATTGGTCGATGCCAAGCTTTGCAAAGACCAAAGGTAAACACCAACCATTCGAAAATTTTATCAATGTAGTGCTCTGGTTAGTGGAAGAAGAAGTAGGGAAAGGGTAAGTGGTGGAATAAAATGTGTTTGCGTCTCGTTTTGGAGCGACGATGCAGCGATTGTGATGGATTACTCTCATTCTTTTTACAATCCAGAAGAAGGGGTGGAGGTTCAATTTCATTGTTTTGATGTGGATTCATCTCAACACCCGTGCTTTTCAAAAATACGAGTTCATCAGCGAAGATCTCCTCAAAAGCCTCATCAATACCCCGAAGAATAATGTTGTAGGGTTTCCTATGCACCTATATTAGGGTTTAGAAGCATCATACATGCTATTACAATAAAATTTTTGAGGTGCTAAGCAAACTATACAAAGAATCGAACTAGAATTTATGAAGTAACTATTAATAGTATCAACAAATAAAGTTTATGTTATGCTAAGTGTTCAAACTACAACCTTTGTAGTTCACTCTGGAAGACTCCTAGGCTTTGCAAAGGTTCACTTGATCAACTCCTCGTCCACGACGATCCACCCGAAGCACTTTGCCCTAAGCTTGATGCTTCCTACGATCTTTGGAAGTCCTTGAAGCATAACACCCTACACAAGATGGCTAAGGTTGTGTAGGATGATGAAGTGGTTGCTATTCTTATTTATTACCTTTTCTTTTCTTTTTCTAACTCTTTTTAACCATTAAAAGAGAGCTAGGGTTTTTGGAAGAAGAAGAAGTCTCACTCTTTTCTTTTTCTAAGATAATGATAATGTAAAAAGAAAATGAGAGAGAGAGAGAGATCTTATCATAACTTTAACCATAGTAGAAAAAAAAATCTAGATATTTCATTTAAGGTTAAAAGGCAAAAGGAATGGAAACTAAGGTTGAGTTAAAGAAATGTGTAGATGAGTGTGGAAGCAATGACTCATTAACCATTTCTTTTGCCTTTAATCTTTAATGAAAAATCCAAACATTATCTTATCTACAATATGATTATTATATTGCCTTCCTCTTTGTATCATCAACCATGATACATTTCATATATGTATGTATGTGTGCACATCATCATGTACATATACATCCATGTATCCATAAGATGAAAAGGTTTTAAATAAATAATATAAAAGCCAATATTAAATCAACACTTGATTTAATAAATCCATCATATCTCATATGACCCGACTAATATTAAATGCCCAATTAAAATACAGTATCATATACTAGTATTTAATTGAGGCTCCGCGCATATCTCATATGCGCACCACTTCGTTTCGCCAGAGCCGAGAAACTTCTATGTGGGACTCTAAGACTCGTCAATACGCCAGCAGTAGATGATGATCATATCAAACACCTACAAGCCGCAAGCGGTCAGCTAAACGTAACGGCCACCCGGGTATTGAGCGATCAGAATAAGAACAAGCGAACCTGTCAAAACTCCTGTCAATCCATCTGGCAACACTAACCGTACAGTCCGGTCTCTTCGTCAGATATGCTGCATATCGAGTCTAGGGATGGAATCGTCGACCCCAATAACTCAATAAGTCATGCCGGTATATGGTTTATAACAGATCGAGAAACTTACTGATAACACTTATCAGTAATATCTCAGCAGCCCTGGCCAGGGACTTCCCGTTATAGCCAATCGTGCACATCACAGCATCAACCCCCAATACCGGGAGAGACGAAACCCCTCCTATCGCTCACTGCCTCCACATGCCTCGAGACTATACCCAAAATCCACCTGTTTGTATGACTCAGTAGAGCCGCAGTAGGGTGGAGATCAAAGTACAGTGGGAGGACACACAAGACTCTATGACGGTCTCGGGTCTACAGACTAACCTGTACCGGTGTCACCTGAGAACTGCTATCCGACGTATGATATAATACCATATAGGAGTTCTCGGTGAGTCCGTTCAGTGTACCCAGTCTCACTGAGCACCCGTATACTATCTTCGGAGTCAACACACCAGACGGATATGGGATCATCCACCGCCCATCACATGGAACAAGAATGGTATATGCTAGTCTAAGCTGGAATATCGATGCCCTGTCTCGATATACCTACGATTAGGAACATTTCAAGGATATGCTTATAAACTACATATGTCCCACTAGTATGATCCGCATCATAATTCCAGCAGTCAAGCCAATATTCTTAGGGCTTTATCAACATGCATCAAATGAATATAAACATGATCAAGTGAACATATGATAAAGTAAAACCAGATAGCATACTATCATTTTGAGCAAGACCGTCCCCCGAATATATATATACATACACATCAGTACATACACTATCTCATAATGGCCTCTAGGGCATACATATATCCAACAAATGTCATCACAAAGCGCGGGGTGATCTTCAGACTCCAAAAACGGTTCATAATCAGTGTTAGTTGTTGACCCGGATAACTCGGTGGAAGAGTCCGTATGTGTATGATACATAGTTGGGTCAAACAACAACATATGAAAAGAGTCTAGATCAGTATCATGAGGCTGATCAAATTCGCTGCTGTCGACATCCATTAATTCGACAGAACAGACCTGAGCAATAGGTTCGGAGGGTACACTTCCCAACTTGTAAATATTCAGCTCAATTGACCTATTCCCGAAGGATAGGGTCATAGAGCCATTACGACAGTTGATGATAGAATTGGAAGTGGCCAAAAAGGGGCAACCAAGAATCACCGGAATTTGATTCCGTGGGTTCTCTACAGGCTGTGTGTCAAGTATGATAAAGTCCACAGAGAATACAAATTCCCCTATTTTTATTAACACATCCTCCAGTTCACCCCTAGGTTTGGTGATTGATCGGTCGGCCATCTGGAGAGTTATGCTCGAGGGCTTTAACACTCCGATACCTAGTTGCTCATAGACTGAATAAGGAAGCAAGTTAACATTAGCGCCAATGTCAAGTAAAGCACGGTTAATGTGTTTATCCCTAATAGAAATATAATTAGTAGGACAACCAGGGTCCTTACATTTCCTTGGTAATTGTTGGAGGAAAGCTGTGTCTACTGTCTTTGCCATGAATATCTTCTTGGGCACTTGAGTCTTCTTAGTGCACAAGTTCTTAAGAGTTTCTGTAAGTCCATGTCACGCACCCCACGAACTTGCGGGGAGGCGGAATATATGAAAAACGATCATCAAAGGTTCGTAACACGGACTTGAGCGCATGAATCGTATCTAAACCGTTGCTAGCAAACTACGAAAGGTTTAACTACTCTGATTCGAAGTTATACCTCACGTTTCTTGTCCTTCGGGTCTTCATCACTATCCTCCACTCCTTGTAGGCTCTTTGGAACGTCGGCACCTCAACAGCCTCCTCGAGTCAAAGACGATCCACCCGAGAGCTCCTACTCCAAGCTTAACCTCTAACTTGAGGTAACTAGGTTACTCAAAGTGCTAATCTAAGCAACCTAGGAGATATAGAGTTAGATTATGGAAGTATTAGTCTAGATAACCCCTGATCTCAACACATGACATGTTAGGGTTAGGGTTTGAAGATGGAGAGCTTGAGGAGAGAGAAGGTGAGAGTGAGAATCCTTTTTGATGAATAGATCATGTGTGTATATATGAAACATAACATATATATTAAATGAATAACAAATAATGATATATCATTATGTTTCATTAATACACTAAGTGATTCATCACATGAGTCATATAAATCATAATTGATTCATTAACTCCATGTATGAATCACACCATGACTCACTTATCCAATTAATGCAAATGCCACCTTAACCCCCAAGTCACCATGCTTCAAAAAGCTTCCCGAAAAATTACGAGAATGCCCCTCCAATCCGTAAAAACACGGAAAAACTTTAGACTGTATAAATCCAATAATCCGATACTAGAATCTGGCTTAAACCAAAGCCGACTAGTAAAAACTGTCCGAACATCGTACGTGCGTAAAAACACGTATGCGTCCGAACCCTGTCGTAAAACCATACGACCTCTATATCGTTTCGCCCTAAGCAGGGAAACTCTCTGTGTGGAACTCTAAAGACTCGACACTACGCTGGCAGTGGGTTTAACCACAGACCGCAAGCGGCACTAGCTGTACGTAACGGTCCCCAGGTAGATGTCGATAAGAAGGCCGATGAGTAAACCCATCCGAACTCCTACTGAGCCTGCTGTGACAATCTCCATACAGTCCGGTCTGTTCGTCTAAGACTATCGCATATCGGGCCTAGGGAGCAGCAAGCGTCAGTCCCCTACAAGCGGTATAAGTTGTGTCGGAGCGTAGCCCATTACACCTTGAGAAACTACTGGAAAACCTACCAGCAAATCTCGCTTGCCCTGGCCAGGGACTTTGCGTAATGGCTCTCTGACACAGCGCGATATCAACTCCCAATACCGGGAAAGACGAATCCTGTCTAACCGCCACTGCCTCCAAGTGCTCGGGACTGCACCCAACTGCTACCTGTTTGCACGACTCCTTTGAGCCGTGGTAGGGTAGCAATCTAATAACAGTGGGACACACTCGAGGCGAAGCAGCAGTGTCAAGTCTGCGGACTATGCTGTACTCATGTCACCTGGGAACTGTTAACTGACGACGGGTATAATCCCAACCAACAGTTCCCCGTGAGTCCTGTCCGGTGTACCCGTAACCTAACGAGCACCTGTATACTATCTCCAGTACGACGTACTGACGGCTGTGGGATAGACCATCTCCCCAACTGGGATGAGAAGCGTACACACTAGTCTACTCCGGAGTATCGATGCCCTATCTCGATAATCCTACGACTAGGGACCTGAATAAGGATGTGCTTGTAGACTACCCAGCCCCCACTAATGTGGCTGCCATCACAACGCTGGTAGTCAAGCAAGATCCTAAGAGCTCTATCAATACGTATACTCACATATTAAGATAGATAAAACCAAGTAGCATACTACCATGTTTAGCAAGACTGTTATATAACTGTGAAAATCCCAAGCTTCCATTAAGTAATATACAAACTAGTATGATACAGTAATGGCCTTCTAGGGCATAAACACTAACAATCTCCCACTTGCACTAGGGCCATGTACTGGCATATCGCAGACCAATCATCTCGAATAGCCTCTCGAACTGCGTCTGAGGAATGGCCTTTGTGAATGGATCAGCAGTGTTATTCTCTGTATCTACTCTCTTTACCTCGATCTCCTGGCGATCGACGATTCCCTGATCTGGTGATACCGCCTTAAGATGTGTCTGGACTTCTGATGGGACCTGGGTTCCTTCGCTAAAGCTATAGCGCCATTGTTGTCGCAATACAGAGGTATTGGACCAACACTTGTAGGAACCACCTGAAGTTCTGTGAGGAACTTCTTCATCCAGACAGCTTCTTTTGCGGCATCGCAAGCAGTTAAGTACTCCGCTTCCATCGTTGAGTCAGCAACGGTGTCCTGCTTGGAACTCTTCCAATAGACCGCCCCTCTATTGAGGGTAAAGACATAACCCGACATGGACTTAGAGTCATCCTTGTCACTCTGGAAGCTGGAGTCAGCAAAGGCCTCGATCTGGAGGTCTTTTCCGCTATACACCAAGAACATCTCCTTAGTCCTTCTCAGGTACCTGAGAATGTTCTTTACTGCTATCCAGTGCTTCTCCCCTGGGTTTGCCTGATACCGGCTTACAACGCTCAATGCGTATGCTACATCTGGTCTGGTACATAACATCGCATACATTATAGAGCCTACCGCAGAAGCGTAGGGTATAATCGACATGCGATCCCTTTCCAAATCAGTCTTGGGAGACATCTCTTTGGAGAGGGTGATTCCGTGACAAGCCGGTAGGTTACCTCGCTTAGAATCATCCATACTGAATCTTTTCAATATGGTGTCCATGTACCTGGACTGCGAAAGTCCCAACATTCTCTTTGATCTATCACGATAGATCTGGATCCCCAGAATGTAGGTGGCATCACCCAGGTCTTTCATGGAGAATTTCTGTGACAAGAATCTTTTGACTGACTGTAGCATAGGAATATCATTTCCTATTAGGAGAATGTCATCCACGTACAAGACGAGGAATACAACAACTCTCCCTACAATCTTACTGTATATGCATGGTTCATCTGGATTTTTGATAAAGTCGAATTCTTTGACAGTATCATCAAAACAGATGTTCCAACTCCGCGATGCTTGTTTTAGTCCATAAATGGATTTAAGCAGCTTGCATACTTTACCGCTGCTCCCACTCTGAATGAATCCCTCTGGCTGATCCATATAGACGCTCTCTTCTAAATTTCCATTTAGAAAGGCTGTCTTTACGTCCATCTGCCAGATCTCATAATCATGGAAGGCAGCAATAGTAAGAAGGACCCGAATGGATTTGAGCATAGCCACTGGAGAAAAGGTTTCGTCATAGTCCAAACCAGGTCTTTGACAGAAACCCTTTGCAACAAGTCTAGCCTTATAGGTTTCAACCTGTCCATCTACACCAATCTTCTTTCTGAAGATCCACTTGCATCCTACGGGTTTTACCCCATCTGGAGCAATATCCAAAGTCCATACTTTGTTAGTGTACATGGACTCCATACTCCATTTCGGTCCGCATTGCATCTAGCCATTTTACCGAGTCGCCGCTCTAAATGGCTTGCTGGAAGCTAGTAGGGTCGTCATTATCATTGACGCAATCTTCTCGATCCCCGTCTATGAGAAAACCGTAGTATCTCTCGGGCGGATGAGACTGCCTACTACTTCTGCGGATAGGCACTGGTATGTCCCTTTCTTCTGAAACTTCTTGTTCTACCAAACTTTCAGTAACAGCTTGTGGTTCTGGAATTTCTTCCAGTTCTACTGCGCTCCCACTCTTCTGATTTTCTAAAAATTTAGTTTCTAAGAAGTGGGCATGAAGAGAAACAAAAACCTTTTGTTCCTCTGCGTAATAGAAATAATATTCCTTGGAGTTCTTTGGATATCCCACAAGCTTACACTGTACTGAGCGTGCCTCGAGCTTGTCCGGATGCTGCTTTTTTACAAAAGATGGACATCCCCATGTCCTAAAGTGTTTAAGACAGGGTTTCTTCCCACTCCACATCTGATATGGTGTGGTAGGCACAGTCTTGGTTGGAACCTGGTTCAAAAGATATGCTGCTGATTCTAGCGCATAACCCCAGAATGATCGCGGTAACTCAACCTTACTCATCATGGAACGAACCATATCCAATAGAGTTCGATTCCTTCTTTCCGATACACCGTTGTGTTGTGGTGTATATGGAGGAGTAAGCTGAGAGAGAATTCCATTCTCTTTTAAGTATCCCAGGAACTCGGCACTTAAGTATTCACCACCTCGATCAGATCTCAGTGTCTTGATACTTTTGCCTGTCTGTTTTTCCACTTCATTCTTGTATTCTTGGAATTTCTCAAAGGCCTCGGATTTATGCTTCATTAAGAAGATATATCCATACCTAGAGAAATCATTCGTAAAAGTAATGAAGTAGGAATAACCTCCTCGCGCATATGTAGACATTGGACCGCACACGTCACTGTGTACGAGTCCTAAGAGCTCGCTCGCTCTTACTCCGTATCCAGTAAACGGAGTCTTTGTCATCTTTCCCATGAGACATGATTCACAAGTGGCATAAGATTGATATTCGAACGGATTCAAATATCCCTCTCTATGTAACTTTGTTAATCGTGTTTCATTGATGTGACCTAGTCTAAAATGCCATAAGAAAGCCTGATTCATTTCTAGAGACTTTCTTTTAAGTGTGTTCTGGACATTGAAAACCTGAGCTTGATTCAATACGTATATATCGTCATCTAATGTACCGGACCCAATCAGAACTTGATTTAGGTGGATGTGAACTACATCGCTTACGAATGTAAAGTCATATCCCTCTCTCGAAAGTGAGGACACTGATATGATATTACAAGTCAAACTAGGTACATACAGACAGTTACGTAGAATCAATATCTGCCCACTTGTCAAACCTAGGCGATATTCTCCTACGGATTCAGCGTCCACGCTCATTCCGTTTGCAACTCTGAGAGACAAATCACCTACCTTATATCTCTACGGTTTCTCAAAGCATGTAATGAATTACAGATATGAGATCCTGCTCCGGTATCTAGTACCCAGGAAGTAGAGCTAATTGACAAACAGTTCTCAATTACAAACACACTTGAGGCTGAAGCCACAACATGCTTCGTATCCTGGCTACTGGCTTCCAAAGCCCTGCAATCCTTCTGCCAATGCCCATTCCCATGGCAATAGGAACATCCCTCCTTAGCTACACCAAGTCCCGAAACTTTTTCTCTTCCCTTTCCTCCTACTTTATTGACACCGTATATCGGCTTTGTAGAGGTCTTCTTCTTTTCACCCTTTCCTTTCGCCCTGGATGTAGAAGAAGAAGGTCCCCCATTAAGCAGAGCTTGTGTCTCCCTGGTTTCTTTCAGGGTGTAAGTAGAGGGTAGGGACTGTGGAAATAAGTCAGCGTATGACCTGTTTCCCAACGTGGTCTTCAGGTCCTTGAGCTCATCAATATAGCTAGTCATTGTAAGGGCGTTGTCCCCTACAGATGACCCGACAGCCAACCTCGCTTGAATTAAATCGTTCGAGGTCTCATATCTTGCGATATGAGTTTGCTCTCCATAAGAATCTTTGTTATGGAGAAAGATGGAAACCAAGTCCATCTTCTCGTGTTGCTTCTGGTATACACCATCAACTGAAGCCAACACGAGGCACTTAGCTTTCGCTTTATCCTTTTCCTTTGTCTGACGGATATCCATATCCGCGACGGTGGAAACTAGACCTGGGACGGAGGGATCTTGAGTAGTAATAGGGTGGTCCAGCTTGTCATAGGCAATGGACATCTGGACAGACCTTTGCCAGTCAAATAAGTTAGATTCAGTCAACTTGTTATCTAGATGTAACCTAGTCATGGTCACAAGGTCACTGCAATGAGAGAGAGAGAAGAAAACACTTTAGCATGATGCTCTTGCAAGTTTAGATTGGTTTTTAATTTATCTAAACTGGATGGCTCCCACTGTTTCTCGAATCCTTCCTCAAACCATAAAAGAATAATTAACCAGGACTATTCTCACTGTACAATACTTGCTTAACCGTTCAGCCAGGCTAGTGTCGGTACTTCGAGGGAGGTTTTCCAACGCTTTCGCGAAGTTCCTAAATTAAATAACCTCTTTTCTTTGGGGGCGTAGCCCCACTGACACCTTTCCTGACACCTACTTGGTTTATAGTATTGATCGTTAAGTGACGAATCTCCTGATAAGTAGCATATACTCACAGTAGGATCGGGATCCAAATATCATCGTATGATAATGTTGAAGGAATCCTACCAACATTCATCAAACTCCAAATGGTATGCAACACTAACAAGTTTCAATTTCTTTAGAAACTCCCGATATGGATTTTTGCCCCATGTTCTTATGACCTTGACTAAGGGCCAACAAATCATAAGTCACATGTCAAGTTCTGCCCATCATTATCTTGTTGATTTGAACCCATCCGTATATACTCTTGACTAAGGGCCAAACAAAGTAATACGACTGTCCCAAACCAACTCATCTATCTATGCAACAAATGAATACCCCAGCAGCTACCAATCACTATGTCTTGACTAATAGCCAAACAAACATAGCTTGAATACTACTGACCATTCATAAGAAATGACAGAGGGCTACGACTGGTTTTGGCGAAACCGTCAACGTAGTGAACTTGATATAATCGAAGAAACCTGATAGCTTTTTAAAAGGAGTGGTTAAAGCTCCGTAATTAAAAATCTGCTCTTTTAAAATAACCGAGTGGTTTCTTTTAAATTTGTTCCAACGATTCATCATTGGTTTATTTTCTTTGCATTATAAATAATGCGTCCCATCATTTAACCTATCATTGCAGAAAACAACGAAAATACAACGTCCTCTTATGCCATCCGCAATCGCCACTGGGTCCCGTCATCACCCGTTAGGTTACTAAACTAACGACAGAGCGGGGGCTGGGCTAGCGCGGGTGTAAAACATAAGTGACGTCTAAATAGCTATCATATATAGATATTGTACATTCGTCAGACGCAATAATAGGCATTCCAGATCTCAGATGAACATTATTGGATATACAAGTAATCCGCGTTTGCTTTGAGCCTGCAACAAAAGACGGATTACACAGTTATGATGAATAGCCTTTACCCCACCCTAGACCCCTACGGGTATGGCAAACTACCCGCCAAGTACTCGAAGTGAAGCGGTCTCCCTCAACAATGTGAGTAGGCCACTAAACACTTCAACGTACCTGTTAGTTTGTGTACCCCACCTTGGGTCTATCCTAGGAGCAAAAAACAGTAAATGAAATAATACAACGGTGGCACAACCGCAACTTGGATGTTCCCCGCAAAAGAATATTACATCATATTACAATTTACATTGAATGAATGAATATAAAACCCATCTCAAACCCCGGCTAATCATCACAACGATCCAATCAAGTTCATATATACAAACAGTAAACATTACAGAAATGTGCAACCCCCTGCCAACCGACATACTAGCAGTTAGGGAAGGTTTACGAACACATTAATCATTACAGATAAAAACCCGATTATCAAATAACTTAGAATATCGATCGATAACCATTTTCCATGTCTACCCCAATTGCAAACCTGTCCTGAAGTAACCTGGGTAGAAACAGAACATACAGGAAAACAAAACACCAGAAAATAGGAATTACTGTGAAACTCCGAGTCAACTCGGCGTTGACTCGGCGGCGGATCCGCGGCCAAAAGCACCATTTGGCCGCGATTCCGCGGCCGTCTTGCCGAGTTGTGACCTCGTATTTTCCTAGAACTCTTATAATACCCTGCTGTGAATTTTAAGGACTATCAAAAAAAAATTCTGACACTTTTAAAATCGACAGAAACTGATAGGGTTACGGGGTGTTGTTTTCGTGTTTTCCGTCGATCGAAGTTCTACTTAGTTGCTAACAAGCTAGTAATGGTTTAATTAGCTCTGATACCACAGTAAGTCCATGTCACGCACCCCACGAACTTGCGGGGAGGCGGAATATATGAAAAACGATCATCAAAGGTTCGTAACTCGGACTTGAGCGCATGAATCGTATCTAAACCGTTACTAGCAAACTACGAAAGGTTTAACTACTCTGATTCGAAGTTATACCTCACGTTTCTTGTCCTTTGGGTCTTCATCACTATCCTCCACTCCTTGTAGGCTCTTTGGAATTTCGGCACCTCAACGGCCTCCTCGAGTCAAAGACGATCCACCCGAGAGCTCCTACTCCAAGTTTAACCTCTAACTTGAGATAACTAGGTTACTCAAAGTGCTAATCTAAGCAACCTAGGTGATATAGAGTTGGATTATGGAAGTATTAGTCTAGCTAACCCTTGATCTCAACACATGAGAGGTTAGGGTTAGGGTTTGAAGATGGAGAGCTTGAGGAGATAGAAGGTGAGAGTGAGAATCCTTTTGGATGAATAGATCATGTGTGTATATATGAAACATAACATATATATTAAATGAATAACAAATAATGATATATCATCATGTTTCATTAATACACTAAGTGATTCATCACATGAGTCATATAAATCATAATTGATTCATTAACTCCATGTATGAATCACACCATGACTCACTTATCCAATTAATGCAAATGCCACCTTAACCCCCAAGTCACCATGCTTCAAGAAGTTTCCCGACAAATTACGAGAACGCCCCTCCAATCCATAAAAACACGGAAAAACTTTAGACTGTATAAATCCAATAATCCGATACTAGAATCTGGGTTAAACCAAAGCCGACTAGTAAAAACTGTCCGAACATCGTACGTGCGTAAAAACACGTATGCGTCCGAACCCTGTCGTAAAACCATACGACCTCTATATCGTTTCGCCCGAAGCAGGGAAACTCTATGTGTGGGACTCTAAAGACTCGACACTACGCTGGCAGTTGGTTTAACCACAGACCGCAAGCGGAACTAGCTATACGTAACGGTCCCTAGTAGATGTCGATAAGAAGGCCGATGAGTAAACCCATCCGAACTTCTACTGAGCCTGCTGTGACAATCTCCGTATAGTCCGGTCTGTTCGTCTAAGACTATCGCATTTCGGGCCTAGGGGGCGGCAAGCGTCAGTCCCCTAAAAGCGGTATAAGTCATGTCGGAGCGTAGCCCATTACACCTTGAGAAACTACTGGAAAACCTACCAGCAAATCTCGCTTGCCCTGGCCAGGGAATTTGCGTAATGGCTCTCTGACACAGCACGATATCAACTCCCAATACCGGGAGAGACGAATCCTGTCTAACCGCCACTGCCTCCAAGTGCTCGGGACTGCACCCAACTGCTACCTGTTTGCACGACTCCTTTGAGCCGTGGTAGGGTAGCAATCTAAGAACAGTGGGACACACTCGAGGCGAAGCAGCAGTGTCAAGTCTGCGGACGATGCTGTACTCATGTCACCTGGGAACTGTTAACTGACGACGGGTATAATCCCAACCAACAGTTCCCCGTGAGTCCTGTCCGGTGTACCCGTAACCTAACGAGCACCTGCATACTATCTCCAGTACGACGTGCTGATGGCTGTGGGACAGACCATCTCCCCAACTGGGATGAGAAGCGTACACACTAGTCTACTCCGGAGTATTGATGCCCTGTCTCGATAATCCAACGACTAGGGACCTGAATAAGGATGTGCTTGTAGACTACCCAGCCCCCACTAGTGTGACTGCCATCACAACGCTGGTAGTCAACCAAGATCCTAAGAGCTCTATCAATACGTATACTCACATATTAAGATAGAAAAACTAAGTAGCATACTACCATGTTTAGAAAGACTGTTATATACATGTGAATATCCCAAGCTTCCATTAAGTAATATACAAACTAGTATGATACAATAATGGCCCCTAGGGCATAAACATTAACAGTTTTCGCATAGGACGGAACTTTTTGGATAGCATCTAGGAGAGGGATGTTGATGTTAATTTGCTTAAACATGTCCACAAGCTTCTCCATTTGGGCATTGGGTTTGTTGGGCCTCAACCTATTTGGAAATGGAGCTCTATCAATAAGTGTTGGGTCCAACATTTGTGGAGAAGTTTGTGGGGGTCGGAAGGATGAAGTGGGTGGAGGGTTCGAGCCTTTGGAAAAATGGAGAATAGGCTCGGAAGAAGACGGTAAATTAGACGAAATAGGGTAAGAAGTAGAAGTGGGAGTGGAAGTGGAAGCCAGGGTGTTAATGATCAATTCATTATCAATTTGTTCACCCACATGATTGTCTAGCACTTTTCCAGATCTCAACGTGGTAAGTGCATCCACATAATGTGAATAGCTAGGATTGGGTAAAGGTTGAGCTGGAAGTTTCCCTTTTTCTCTCGCACTCAATTCGGCTTTTAATTGTGCAATTTGTTCTTCCATCGATTTAATATTCTCATTTTGAGTGAGAATGATCATCATCATATTATCGACGGAAGATTGAAAACTTGCCGACCCTTGGATAGATTGTTTCATGAAAGTATCCAAGGTTTGTGCTAGTGCCGAGGAATTATCAGTACCGGCCAATTGCAAAGAGTTTTCATGTGGTGCAAAAGTGTTGGCCCAATGTTGGAAGTTTTGTGATTAATAGGGGTGCTGACTCAATTGAAGTGGTTTCTGTTGTGGTGAAAGAGCCTTTTGAAAATTGTTTTGGGTTGGAACCGTGTTTTGAGTTTGTGATTGGTTCCAAGCAAAGTTAGGGTGATTCCTCCAATCTTGATTGTATGAAGAAGAAGAAGGATCGTTTCTAGGTCTTTGCTGAAATGAAGCTTTAGTGTGACCTTGAAACAGTACATTCAAAGGACATTCTTCCGTCAAATGTGATGGGTTTGAACAGCAGCCACACACGGTTTTGGGAAGTGTGTATTGGTTTAGGGAGGCTGAAGTGATTTTGTTTTCTATAGCGTCGAGTTTCCTTTGTATTGCAGCCATTTCGGCTCTAATTATGACGGAAACATCGAGCTGATTGACATCTTCCCTAGGCTGTGGTGGTCTAACACTTTTCCATTGTAATGTGTTTTGAGCTAAATCTTCTAGGTATTTCCAAGCTTCATTAGATAGGAATTGGCAATGACACATGGTTTCAAGCATCTGTCTAGTAGTGAGACCAATACCCTCATAGATAATTCGACACAAATCCCATCTAGAGATTCCGTGATGAGGGCATTGTAAAAGAAGATCCTTGAACCGTTCAAAACATTTCCAAAATGGTTCATTGGGAAGTTGGGTAAATTTGAAGATTTCGCTCCGAACACGGCTGGTCTTGTGATTGGGATAAAATTTCTTAAGGAATGCTTTTACAAATTCATCCCATTTTGAAATAGAATGTGCGGTTGTATTATAAAGCCACTTCTCGGCTAAATCACACAAAGTGAATGGGAGAAAACGTAAACGCAGAGCATCCAAAGACAGTTGTGACGTTCCAATCATTGCGCGTACGTTTTCAAATTTGGAGATAAAAACGTATGCGTCTTCAGAATCAAGACCGTGAAATTTGGGTAACAGTTTGATGAATTGTGGATTGATTTCAAAATTGTCGCCATTGGCTGGTGGTATAGAAAGACAGGTGGGAAGGGGAACACGTGAAGGATAGCATCTCTCTTGGAGAGAAATGCGTGGAGGATTCAGCGCACCTGCGGGAGGTGGCAGAGTGGTGTAAAAGTTTGATGGAAATCCGTCCATCGCGGTGGTGGTGGGATAAAGAAAATGTAGAAATACCGACTTTGGGGTCGATGGGGGAAAACGCGGAAAAGACGGGCACTAGAATCCCGTGTCCAGCCGAGCTTGCACTAAAGGATTTAATACAAGTGGCAGCGTTATGACAATTAAGGAAAAGATGAAGTAGTGTTTGTTTTGAAAAAGATACGGATTTTAAAAAAATTGATGCAAATCACAACAAATGCACACACAACCCTAAGTCTAATGGTCACCTAGGTCAAGTCTCTAGACCGCTACTAACTACCAGAAGATAAATCGCAGGATCAATCCTCTACTGCCTCTTTGTCTCTCCTGTGGCCAGGTAAGTGGGAGGTTCTCCACTACGTAAGTAGTGGGCCTAATTATGTAACCACTTGCCTTAGACACACTTGCCTTAGACACCACAAAAGAAACGCGGATAAGAATTAGATTACCCACGACCTTCTCCTGTCCTAAGTGAGCGCGACGGTCCTTAGAGTCAAGTCTAGATTTCTTTTAGTTAATGAGGGTAATGCGGATGCAGTTTTATGATTTTCGGGGCTTAAGAAGGGTAATGAATTCCCCACCTAATCTGAATTTGGTCTTTGCCCCTTAATTTCCGTATTAAAAATGCAAACAACCAAGATCAAACACGCACAATTTTTATTTTTGCGGCGCTGCGAATTTTTGCAAAGAAACCTGCAGAAAATTGTTATTGGAGCAGATGAGTAAAGAGATAAGACAGTGAGGGAGTTACTGAGCAATTTTAGTGCACTGTAGATACAGGAGAGCCGCAGATCCGCCGCGGTTGAGCTCTAATGCCGCGGAAACGCCACAATCCAATAAGGTCCCTGCACAAAAATTTTAGGATCTCTTCCTGTTCACTTCTTGAGCTCTCTGGAATATTCAGAAAAGTTTTCCTCAAGCTCCACAGATTCCAGATTTCCTCGCAACAAATCACAACAAATCGTTTAGTGTTTGCGCGAATTTTGATCTAAAAATTCTGATGGAATAAATTTTTCAACTCAAATTTCAAAAACGAACAAATTTGCACACGATCTCCGGCAACGGCGCCATTTGATTGATTCGATTTCTCGTTGTGTCATGTTTTAGAAATGATGTTTCACAATCAAAGAAATTTGTATACCGCAATCAATAACGGTGTCGTATGTAGCGCGTTAGCGAGTGCGGATCGTCCACAGGGAAAGTGAGATGTGCTTGTAATTGAATTAGATGAGTCGAAAATTAAAGAGAAAAGAAAAAGACAATTCAATTCAGGATTTAAAAGTGAATTTCAAGAATTATCTAGATCTAAATCAAGAAAACATTAAAAATCAAGAATCAAGAATTGATGATTTCCAATCGAATTAGGTTTCAAGAATCGAAGTGAGGCTTGTAGGAATCGATCGAATCTATAGACGTGATGAAAACTAGTGATTACGTATTCTTATCCATTAATAATTTGATACTAGATCGATGACGATTAATCGAGGTTTAAGGATCTTTTGAAGGAACTAGGGTTTCTTCATCTCATCCTTTGTCCTTTCGATGAATCTCATTCAAAAAGCTAGCCTCTAGTAAATTGAAGCATCGATTGTGGATCGCTAATTAAGAGCGAAAACCTTCAAGAAAGCATCGCTCGAAACTAAGTTGTCAATGTTTCAATTTACAAGAGTTTACAAAACTTATAGGAATTAAGAATCGTTTCAAGATTTGTAACATCATCATCTATTGATTCTCTCGACTCCTTCATGAGCGGAGTTTTACTCAAACATCATCTCAAAGAACACAATCAAAATGCGAGATCTAATCATGATGCAAGAATGTAAAGAAAGCAAGATAAAGAATTTCACCTTTTATTTATCAACAATTTTGTTACAATTCTCTCAAGATCTACAATGAGGAAAGAACTCGATCGTCGATTTGGCTTCGCACATCTTCGTGAGTCGCGGATCGTCTTGGACCACTTGGTCGGATGAATATCGGCTTCGCTCCTAAAAGTTTGAAGGCTTCTTGCTTGAAATGTACTCGGTGATCTTGAATTTTGCTTTTGTGATTGGATTAGGGTTAGGGTTTGAATGCACAAGTCGTGTCACTCAACTTGTGTTGGGAATTGGAGAACTACTCAACAACCCTCTAAATATTCAACAACCTTTAGAATGAAGCTTTAAGGTTCCTTTTATAACTTTCATTAGGATTAGCTTCCTTTAGAAGCTAGGTTTAGTTTAGCTTCCCTTGTAAGCTTGGTAGTTAGGTAGAAGGTTCTAGAGTTAGTTAGTTAGGGTTAGCTTCCTTCATAAGCTAGGAGCTTAGGGAGAAGCTTCTATGCTTAGGTAGTTAAATAGCTTGCTTTGGAAGCTTGAAGATATTTATCTTGAACAATAAGCCTTGCTGTTCTGACAGAAGATTTTGGAGTTCTCTGGAGCTTTGAGTGGCTTGAATGAGTTCTGAAGCTGAACTGGGAATTCTGGAGAAGTCAACTGCTGACGTCACACCCACATTGCCGCGGATCCACCGCGGGAGGGGCACTTTGGCCGTGGATCCGCGGCCCATTGAAAGCTTCAGTGCTCCAAAATTCCTGGCAACTCTTGTGCTGACTTCATGGTATATTTCTGATGTGTGGAATTTCATCTCTCTTTATAAATCACTACCAGATCACAAGTCTTGGGCTTGGCGTATTTTTCTCAGCACTTTTAGCCGTTTCGGTTCTTTCCCTGGAATTTCCTGCACAAATTCTCGAGACAAGTGTTGCGCTATACAAAGATTATGCGATGCAATGATAAACACTTAATTTCCCTCAAAATGTCGGTTTTAAAGTATAACACAAGTAATTTGGTATTTTACAGCTGTTTTGCTAATATGTGTTATATTCATACCGAACACCTCTAGATGATTGCAAATGGTAGGGAAGTTGTCGTGTTAAAAATGCAATATTTTCGACTGATCAACGTCTATGCTTTAACATGCCTGAACCGATCAACTCTTGATATAGCAAATGTTCAAAACATTATCCAATAATACAAAATTATATCCTTCTTTACTAATAAAGATAATGATATGATGTTGTATATCAGGTTCGGTATCTAATAACATTCGTTCAGAATCAATGTATTCTGGTAATACAGGGTGATAACTGCTAATAGACTTGGCTGCAACACTTGCATCATTTCCAACTCTTGAAAATTATCACCCGTTCTTAGTTCTTTTACCTTTCAGTAGCCCATGTAACAGATTACATATCCAGGATCCTGATCCGGTATCAAATACCCAGGACGTAGAGGATACTGAGAAACAGTTCTTTGTAATGAAACACACCTGAAGAAGATGCATCAGCATGCACTTTCTTCGTTTGGGCGGCACGGGAATTCTGGTAATCCCCAATTTCCTGCTCGGTCTTATAACATTTATAAGTTGGAGCGGGACCAATGTTCCCTAGAGCAGTATAACAAGCGGGTTCGGTCAATACATTCGTATTATTATCTTGATTAAGGCGTGACATAGTCGCAACCAGGAGAGAGCGAGAGAGAAGAAAACACTCTGTGTGCGCTTTTTGCAAGATTAGATTGGTTATCAATTTATCTAATCAGGATGGCTCCCACTGTTTTAGTCAAATCTTCCTTCAAACCCTAAAAGGAAAGACTAGCCGGGGTTAATTACACGCTACAAGTTCGCCAATCTTTCAGCCAGGCTAGTGCCGGTACTTTGAGGGAGGTTCCCCGTGCTTTCGCACGGACCTAATTAAATTAAACCTCATTTTCACAGAGGCATAACCCCGTTGACACCTTTCTAGACACCTACCTGATCGGCTAATTGTAATGTGTAAAACTCTCCCAGGAGTAACTCTTACTCGCAGTGGGTATCGGGATCCAACTATCTCATAGAAGGCATGCAATCTCATTGCAAATTACAACACTTGAAATTCCCGATAATATTTTGCCCCTAGTACTTATGACCTTAACTATGGTAAACATATCATAAGCACTAGTCAAGTTCTTCCCGTCATTTCATGATTAATTAGACCCACCCACATGACCCTCAACTATGGTCGAAATAATCACATGACTGTCCTAATTAATCGCATTATATGCATTGTAGGAAGACATCACTTAGCTACCGTACACTATGCCTCAACTATAGTCGACATATGCAGCACGAATACTAAGTACTCTACTTCCTAAAATGACGGAGGGCTACGACAGGTTTTTAAGAAAACCTTTTGCGTAATGAACTTGATATCGTTGTAGAATCGAGTGATTTTGAAAAAGGAATGTATTTGAGGCTTTTCTAGTTTCGCTAAAGAGCTCACTCCCGGTGAAGGGATCTCGGCTCTTTCCTCATCGAATATGGTGCAGGATATTTCATAAATACCGCTGTGCAAAGCAAGAACTATAGAAGCAATCAAAGACAAACCGAGTGTGTAGCATATGCTAGTTTCGCTAAAGAGGTCACTCCCGGTGAAGGGATCTCGGCACTTTCCTTATCGAAAAGGTGCTGGATATTCTACAAGGAATACCGCTATGCAAAGCAAGAACTAGAGCTACCAGTAGTTAAACAAGTTTCTACAACATCTTTAGGTTTCTTTTATTTCATTAATCTTATTAATGAAGTCCCGTTTTATTATGCTTCATAAGCATCACATTTGAAACGAAATCAGCAATATAACATATATCTCATATATATAATATAAACATTCGTCTCAGGCAGTAATATGATCTCATCACATAACATTGCGGCAAAAGAACATATATGAAATATTGGATATACTAGGAGGTCCGTGTTTTAATGCGAGCCTGTATAAAAACACGGATTCCACGGTTGCGATGAATAGCCAAACCCACATCCCTAGACCTCTACGAGAGCGGCAAGCAACACTGCCAATTCTAGGGTTAGGAGACTCGGTCTCGACTCTTCGAGATGGCTTCCCACTGGACCCTAGAACCCGGTTACTTTTGCTCCCCTCCTTGGGTCTACCTAATGCGGAAAAGTAAATAATATACAATGGTGACATCATCCTCAGCCCGGAAGTGCCCCAATACAAGAATATTACATACAATGAATTTTACATGAATGAAAAAGAAAAACTCTCATCTCACATAAAACCCCCGGCTATTCAGAACACGACGATCCAATATAACATATCACAATAACACATAATATCTCATATCATCAACGTAAGTAAATATGCGTACCCCAATTGTCGTTGATGTATAGCAACGAAACCGGCGATACACCACATATTACACTTACGGTCGCAGAAAAGAAAGTGAAAAAGTACAACAGTTGGAATCCGCAACCTCCTTAGACATCTCATGCCTAACCAGAAGAATTCATTAGACATCGCATGCCTAACAATTATAAACCCCGCATTTTAGTCTCAATCTCGAAAACACTTTTCAATATCTAGTCGGGCAATTCAACAAGATTCCCGACATCCTGATCGAATGCTCGTCGAAAATTTTAGTAGACGACCGCACCCCCGATGCCGTCGACGAAGTGCACTAAGGCGGAACACCGCTGCCACGAGCACCCAAACGGATTCTTTTGGCGACGGGGTTCTCCTACAGCCACTTGGTCGGAGATATGGGGCGTGGCTGTCTATTAATTTTAACCGGTGAGTATCCGCGTACCTACGTGATTGCAACGGACTTTTGATCACTTCAAAATCCCGTGGCAACCGATCATCTGAGACTAAACTGCTAGATTTATAACATTCAAATTAGTTATCTCATAACTACTTATGGATTCCAAATATTGTATCACATTCCAGATAAACAGACAATGTTAAACTTTCCGATCGAATAATCAAACACCCAAGATTTCCCAAATAGCTCAACACTTGAGCGGAGTTCAAAAAGTATCCATCACATGCGACAGTACCAATGGTCCAGCCGTAGAAGGGTCAAACCAATGCCTCACATGTGGCAACGCCGTACTGCCCCAAACCCTAAAGTTTAGAGGCGGTTCAGAGGGTCACATAATCGAGTTAAGGTTTGTGTTCTTCTAGAGGGTCCACAGATACGCTTGCATGATTTCCTGAAAGTTTTAAACTCGTGAAAAAATCCAACACTTGAAAGTTTTCCGACAGGGGAAAAAGTGAGTTATTGATATCCGCTTAAACTTTTTAACACATTCTAAAATTACCCGGAAAAACTTAAACGAAGTTAAACATTCCGATCGAATCAATGAATACAAAAGATCTCCAGAAAACTCAACACTTGAGTGGAATTAAAAATTCCCAGAAATATGCAAAAGTACCTACGGATGTTACTGTGAAAAACCTGACCCTAATACCCCTGTACGGCCGCGGAATCGCCGCGCAAGGCATGGTATTGCCGCGGTTCCACGACGCTTTGAGGGGATTAGGGGCTAGTTTTTCACAGTAATCCCTATAATTCCCTGCTTAATTTTCTGAGTATTTTTAATACAGAAAAAAATCAACATTTTAAAAAATTTCCAGAGAGGGGGTATTATGCGACGTTTCGGGGTTCGATCGGACTTTAAACTTTGTCTAGACTTCACCTAAAGCTCTAGCTTGGCTCTGATACCACTGTAGGGTTATTAGGCACAGTCACAAGGTTCTACAAGGCATCAACCATGCCAAAATCAAATTTTTCATATGCCGAACAACCCTAACCAAGATCTTAGACTAGAGATCAGGCGAAACAAAAAGCAAGTAAACAACTTTACTTCTAAGAGTTTGGGTTTACAACCTTTGTAGTCCGTTCCTTCGCTTCATAAGCTCCGTGTTGAGGTCCCTTCGCCGCGATCATCATGTACCCGGACTCTAGAGAGGCTCCATGAAGAGAAAGATGCAAGCTTGCTTCCGATCTTCGATAACAAAGATGATCTACCTTGAAGAAACTCAAGCCCAAGCTTTTGCTTCACTAATCAAGTATTAGCAAAGCAAACATCCTAATCTAAGTGGCTAGAATATATGAGGATGATGAAGTAGGAATTTAGCTCTCATTTGTTTTCTTTATCTCACTCATTTTCATCACTTTTGAAAAAGCTAGAAAGCTTTTTATCGAAGAGGAAGAAGAAGAAGAAGCAAAACCATTTGTGATGAATAATGAAACTTGTGTGAGGTTAGAAATGCAACCATGGGTTAAGAAAGAAAACTTAACCCTTGTAGAGATTTAACTAGGGTAAGGGTTGGGTTGGGTTAAGGAAATATCTTTGCAAAATATCACAAAATATCAAGGTCAAAGTCAAAGCTTCAAGAAGCTTCATGAAAGCTTCATGAAAGCTTAACCCTAATCCAAACCCCAACCATATTTAAACTCCACAAATCATGTTGCATTTATAACCATAACATGTTACAATATTATATATCACATATAGAATATTTATTGTAACAAAATAAAATAATACAATTAACATATATCACATATATATCAATGTATTACCCGAGTGAGAAAAATAATCTTTAAGTGAGCTAATATTAGTTAATGTAATCTAATATATCAAATATATAATTATACATTAAATTATCGAATCAACATTTGATCCGATAATCCGGCTATTTCTCAAATAACCGACTAATATAATCTGTATCGGTTCATCGAATCAACACTTGATCCGATGACCCGGCTATATCACATATACCCGGCCGATATCACATATCGCGAGAATCTAGTACGATATCTCATACACGTATTGTTCTCGGTCCCGCACATATCACATATGTGCTCCGACTCCGTTTTTCCTGAGCCAAGAAACCTCTGTGTAGGACTCTAAAGAATCGTCAATACGCCAGCATTAGGTGTTGATCATATCAAACACCCACAAGCTGCAAGCGGTCAGCTAAACGTAACAGCCACCCAGGTATTGAGCAATCAGAAGCTCAACAAGCAAGATTGTAAATTCTCCTATGAATCCAAACAGTAACACTCCCGTACAGTCCGGTCTCTTCGTCTGATATGTCGCATATCTCGCCTAGGGGTGGTAAACGTCAGACCCAGTAGCTTGATAAGTCGTGTTGATATGAGGTCCATAACAGTTCGAGAAACTACTGATAACACTTACCAGTAAATCTCAGCAACCCTGGCCAGGGATTTCCAGTTATAGCCAATCGAACACAGCGCAACATCAACTCCCTATACCGGGAGAGACGAAACCCCTCCTATCGCTCATTGCCTCCATGTGATTCGGGACTGTACCCAAAATCCACCGTTTTTGCACGCCCTAATGGACTTGGTAAGGTGGAAATCAAAGCACAGTGGGAATCACACAAGACTCTATGACGATCTCGGGTCTACAGACTAACCTGTACCAGTGTCACCAGAGAACTGCCATCTGACGTGAGGTATAATACCATCTAGGAGTTCTCGGCGAGTCCGTCAAGTGTACCCAGTCTTTACTGAGCACCCGTATACCTTCTCTGATGTCAAACACCAATGAATATGAGATCATCCATCGCCCATCATATGGGTCAAGAAGCGCATATGCTAGTCTACTCTGGAGTATCGATGCCCTGTCTCGGTACTCCTACGACTAGGAACATTTGAAGGATGTACTTAACAACTACACTGTCCCCACTAGTTGATCTGCATCATAGTCTTGGTAGTCAAGTACTCATCCTAAGGGCTTTATCAACATGTAACATAGAGACAATCAGAGTACATGTTAAGATAAAGTGCAACCAGATAGCATACTATCATGTCGAGCAAGAAAGTCCTACCTATATATGTCCAAGCATCCACTACAATATACATCGTATATACAGTAATGGCCTCTAGGGCATACATATAACTAACATGTGCCTTGCCCGCTTGCCATGGAATCACTCTTTCTACGGAATCTGTCTAAAGACTGATGAAGAGAGAGCTCGCATGAGCATTATACCCTACGCTTCAGACGTAGGATCTATAATGTATGCAATGATATGTACTCGCCCTGATATAGCTTATGCACTAGCTGTAGTGAGCAGGTATCAATCCAACCCAGGGGAGCAACACTGGATAGCCGTGAAGAACATTCTTAAGTACTTGCGAAGGACTAAAGAAATGTTCTTGGTGTATGGTAATAGGGATCTCCAAATGGAGGCCTTTACCGATTCCAGCTTCCAAAGTGATAAGGATGACAGTAAATTTATCTCAGGGTTTGTATTTACCCTCAATGGAGGGGCAGTATGTTGGAAGAGTTACAAACAGGATACCGTTGCAGACTCCACAATGGAAGCTGAGTATATTGCTGCAAATGATGCTGCCAAGGAAGCCGTCTGGATGAGGAAGTTCGTTGCGGAGCTAGGAGTAGTTCCAACCATTATTGATCCAATACCATTGTATTGTGATAATAATGGAGCTATGGCGTTGGCCAAAGAACCCAGATCCCATCAAAAGTCCAGACACATCCTCAGGCGATATCATTTGATCCGGGAGATAGTTAATCGCCATGAGATCGAGATTCGGAGAGTAGATACAAAGGATAACACCGCACATCCACTCACCAAGGCACTTCCATAGCCGCAACATGAGCGACTTTTTGAGATGTTGGGTATGAGATACACCAATAATTGGCCTTAGTGCAAGTGGGAGATTGTTGGATATATGTATGCCCTAGAGGCCATTATATGTATAGTGGATGCTTGGACGCGTGTGCGTGTGTCTATATATATATATATATATATATATATATATATATATTATATGACATTCTTACTCGACATGATATTATGCTATCTGGTTTTACTTTATCTGACATGTTTACTTGATATTGTTCATTTGATACATATTAATAAAGCCCTAAGGATATAAGCTTGACTTCTATGGCTATGATGGAGATCATACTAGTGGGGCATGTGTAGTCTATAAGCATATCCTTAAATGTTTCTAGTCGAAAGTATATCGAGATAGGGCATCGATATTCCAGAGTAGACTAGCGTGTACGTTTCTTGACCCATATGATGGGCGATGGATGATCCCATATACATTGGTGTTGTGGCATCGAAGATTGTATACGGGTGCTCAGTGGAGACTGGGTATACTGAACGGACTCACAGAGAATTCCTATATGGTATTATATCTATCGTCGGATAGCAGTTCTCTGGTGACACTGGTATAGGTTAGTCTGTAGACCCGAGATCGTCATAGAGTCTTGTGTGTTCTCCAACTGTACTTTGATTTCCACCCTACCACGGCTCTACCGAGTCATGCAAACAGGTGGCTTTTGGGTATAGTCCTGAGACACATGGATACAGTGAGTGATAGAAGGGGTTTCGTCTCTCCCGGTATTGGGAGTTGATGTTGTGCAATATGCGATTGGCTCTGACTTGAAGTCCCTGGCTAGGGCTGATGAGATTTACTGATAAGTTTTATCAGTAGTTTCTCGACCGTTCATAGACCATATCGACATGACTTATTGAGTTATTAGGGCTAGACGATTCCATCCCTAGACTTGATATGCAGCATATCAGACGAAGAGACCGGACTGTACGGTAAGTGTTGCCAATGGCTCGACAGAAGTTTTGACGAGTTCGTTTATTTTTCTTCTGATCGCTTAATACCCGGGTGGCCGTTACGTTTAGCTGAACGCTTGCGGCTTGTAGGTATTTTGATATGATCATCACCTACTGCCGGCGTATTGGCGAGTCTTAGAGTCCCACACAGGATTTTTCTAGCTCAGGAGAAATGATGTGGTGTGCATATGTGATATGCGCAGGAGCTCGATTAAATACGAATATGTGATACCGTATTTTAATTGGACGTTCGATATTGGTCGGGTCGCATTTGATGTGACCGATTTATTAAATCAAGTGTTGATTTAATATTATCTTTAAGCTCACTTTTAATTAACCCTTTTTCTTTTGGATGTATGCATGTATGTTCACACATACACATGATGATGTGCATGCACACATACACACATACATATGTGTCATGGTTGATGATACAAAGTAGATGGCAATATAAGACTCACAAGGTTGATAAATATCTAGATTTTTGTTAATGGATTAAAGGAAAAAGGAAATTAGCATAATGACTCATTTTCTACACACTTCTTATTTGACCATTGACTTTAACCATGGTTTATTTTCCTTTTGTTCTTTAACCCATCCAAATAATATTTAGATATTTAGCCAACCATGGTTATATGTGAGAGTGTCTCATATATAATATTTCCGTTTTCATTTTTGAAATGAAGTTTTCATTATTTACACAAAAGCTTTTGCCATCTTCACCTTCCTCCTTTTCTAAGCTCTCTTGAGTTTTGTTTTGAGTAAGGAAATTAAAAAGAAAGGGTTTTTAAGTGAGTTTACAAACCACACAACCATTCTACACTACCTTAGCCCTTTAGTGTAGAGTGTTTGCTTCATTTTGTGAAGCTAAGAGCTTGTTCTAGGAATCTCCGGGTGGATCATCGTAGACGACGAAGGACCTCGAGCGGAGTCGTTCCAAACCTTGTGCAAAGCCGTAGGAGTCTTAAAGACCGAAGGAGTTGGCTACAAAGGTTGTATTTCCTTTTCCTTTAGCTTAGACTTCACATAATGATGTTATTACCCTAATCTCTAGTTACGATTCATGGTTCGTTTGTAATAGCGCTCTAAAATATAAAAGTTCACTACTGTATGTTGTTACAACCTTACTAGAGGCGCTACTACACACCAACATCATAATGATGTGACAATTCTACTGTGTAAGTGACATAGCAATTATCGATGATGAAGTGTGTAAGCCGGCTAATCTGTGTAAGTGTAACATACACATCATCGATAATGGTGTAGGTGTACTAGCACAGGTATATGTAATGCAATGAGAATGACATGAACGTAGTATAAGGTACATCGTGAGCGCAATGCAATAAGGTATACGTCTCTATCACATATCCGAGTCGGTGAATCTACCAATCGGCATCCAGCCTCATAACATCACGTATGGTACAATCCATCATACGACATCCTCTAGTCAAGGGTATGGATCAATCATGAAGTAAAACTCATCACGTATGGTATCCATCGTACGGCGGCATTAAACCATTAAGGATCCTATCAAGCTATATGACAATGAGGGTACGGACCTAACGTCTCGTACGGCATATAACTCATGATTCACAATATTATATATGTATATACCTATATCTCAGGTCACATCCGTATCCATCTCGTGTCATGGGACCGATAAAGGTATCAATTATCGCATATCGACTCGCATCCGTATAACGACATATCAACCAAGTCATCATATCTCATCGTAAACTCTTTTCATAACATTAATATCTCACATCAAGTCATGTTACATATACATTCTAACTTATTAATCTCATGTCATGCTACTCTACATCTCATACTTATTCTCGTGCTCTACATATCTATATATCATGATTCACATTCGCTTTTCCTATCCTTATATATATATATCAATTTGAGACATCATTTCTTTCATATCATGTCACACTAAACCTTTAATCACATCCATAGGTTCCTAGAATAGGTTTCTCTAACCATATCATATATATCGGTTTCCATTTATAATTGCGGGGGTACTATACGCCATCCACCCGACTTCCCCCGTAGATATAAATCTACTCACCCGCGGAACTCCTTGTTCAGTCGTAGTCGATGCGCTTCATCGTCTCGGAATTCACGTGAAGGTACCTACAATCAATACGCAATTGCAAAGCTATTAACATCAAGTCCGGAAAACCAATACAGCACACGATGCGATCATAGGTAGAACCTAAAGAATACGCATGGAAAAACAACCAAACAACCCTCGTCGTTGACGTACAAGCATCAAATGAACCAATACAATATCACATCTCAAATCCCAAATTCATAAATCACAAATACCATATTCAACAACCTAGGAAAATGGTCCCAGATTTCACCCTAGGCCAAACTAGGGAATTTTGCATACAGGGAAGGTCTAATTAGAAGATATAGGAGCTATGGACCAAGTACGAACCATTTCCAACATACCCAGGCCGCAATTTGCGGCCATATGGAGTTTATTTGCCGCCAGGATTTGGACTTGGGGTCTCGGGTTTCAGGGGTAGATACATGGTTTCCTGCATGTCTCGCTGTCAAGGGAACTTATTTTATATTGGTGTCGGGTCATCCCAGATTCCCATATACACTCACAAACTGTCAATTAACCGATGTCGGAAAGTTCTAAGTTCGTGTTTTGGTTTCAAATCCGGGTCTTGGCCGGTAAAGTCGATACTAAGGTCTTGTAACGGCCGCTAAAAATCACCACAACACAACTCAAACCCTAAACCTCTCTTGGAATTTCTAAACATCGCATAACCTAACGAAACCAATTCTAAACTAAAATAGAAACTAAAGCAACTAAATTACTAAGCTAATGGTATAGGAAATATCTCTTTTGGCAACTCAAGAATTTTCTTGAGTTGCTCAAAGTCTTCAAAATCCAACTTTGATTGGTCCAATGTGTTGAGGATGAAGTGGGGATCAACTTTTGTGAAGGGAGTATAGGGTTTTGGTGAGGGGATTGAGATAGGTCATGAGGGTAGAAGAGGTGGAGAAAGAGATGAAGAAGGAGGTGAAGAAAACAAATGAGGATGGTGATGATGGCAGCCTTCTCTCTCTCTCTCTCTCTTATTCTCACCATCTCTCAACTCATGTCTCACACTCTCTCCCCAATAATTGTTCCTTTTTCTTTTCTCTTTTTTCCTTTAAATCCAATTATCAATAAAACAACACAATGAAACAACATGGAACAAAATGCAACATGACATGGTGCACTAGCCATGGAAAAAATGTAGAAACACAGATTTGGCTTAATCGCGATTACTAGTGCACTAATCAATTTTTATTTAAACTTGCGTATAATTAATTATAAAAATGCCAAATCCAATAAATATATTTTTAAATGAATAAATAATTTTAATCTCCATTTATTTCACAATTATTGGTATATATTTATACCATTTTACGAAAACCCCAAATTCGCAAATCGGGTAGATTTCGCGAAATATATTATTTAAATATTAAATTCCAAAAATAATATTTTATATTTTCTAAAATTTTACAATCTTCCCCCCTGAAATAAATTCGGTCCCCGAATTAAATTTTAAACCCCCAAATGCTAAAACATTTCAATAATCAACAAAAATCAATGGGGCTCCGAAATCACGGAAGATATAGAATTACTACAGCGCATCGTGTGCGCCTGAAAACGAGTACGAAACTCAAAATCGAACTCCGTCAAGCGTCACGCAAATCGTCGAAATTGCATGCATATCATCAGAGTTACAATGGAGATACAGATTTCGAAATCCACTCCTAAAATCCAATATGCACTAGTCAAATACTATAATACGTGTATAGTACGCATCCTTTGAAAAACCTTCAAAACCTGAATAAAACACATGCAAAATCTCTTCTGAATCGCCGTGTAATACGTAACTCATGGCACAAGTGACGAATGCTCATTTGTAAAGTCATAAATATATGTTCATGTATGTTTTGCTCAGATATACGTTCCGCCCTTTTAAAATATCCCAAAAGGATTTTTCTTTGTAAACGTTCGTGTCGCTCACGGACACATAGGAAATAGAGAGACTATAGCTCCTTTTTGAAAACCTCTTGGTAAACTTTTTATTCATGAAAAGTACTTAGGTACTGTCCTCGGATCAGTCATGTTCGGCTACTACTTAATATAGTGCCCATCATGAAATAAAGTGCTCAAGAGCAAAATCAGCCCTAAAAGGCGTATCCAATAATCACGTGCGTCTGGTGCGCACGGAACTCAAAGCCAAATACAAGTGCTACGAATGTGCACAAAACCACCTGTCCAGTGCAACAGATGTGCACGACAATAATATCGAGTGCATCTATAGTGCACGAAAATCTCAATCAAGTGCAACTAACATGCACGAAAGGAAATCCCAATTGAGTGCATCCGGTGTGCACAAAATCACATCTCATATCATGCACCCAACATGCGCGAAAATCCAAATCAAGTGCATCTGTCATGCTCGAATGAAATCTAAATCAAGTGCATCCAACATGCACGAATAAAATCTAAATCAAGTGCATCCGACATGCATGAATGAAATCTAAATCAAGTGCATCCAACATGCATGAATAAAATCTAAATCAAGTGCATCCGACATGCACGAATAAAATCCGAATCAAGTGCATCCGACATGCACGAATAAAATCTCACTCATGTGCATCCTATGCATACAAAATCCAGTACCAAGCACCTAATATGCGCAAAAATCCAACCCAAGCGCGTCAGGTTCGTATAAAACATCTAGTGCAGTAGCATGCACGAAAACGAACATCAAGTGCAAACACGTACAAAAAATAAATCTGGTGAAACAAATGCATGAAACACAAACCTGGTGCATCCAGTGCACGAAATACAAATCCGGTGCATCTAGAGCACGAAATACAAATCCGGTGCATCTAGTGCACGAAATGCCAATCTAGTGCAACAAATGCATGGAAACTCATCAATAACTCAAATGCGTATAAAAAGCAACACTGAGTGTACCAAGGTGTATAAAATCCAAAAACGTGTGCAACTATGTGCATAAAATCCATATCAATGCACTGCAAGCACATGTAAGCTATACCAAGTATAAAAACCAAATCGGGTGTGTACCACATGCACAAAATTGAATCAACCATATAAAATCCACAAAATCATCAACACGTGAAGCCAAGGCACAAAATCGACATCAAGTGCAATAGATATGCACAAATCGCAAATCAACACAACGGTGTATAAAATATATATCAAGTGCAATAACTATGCACAAAATGTAAATACCCAGTAGGTGCAGCCATGGTGCACGAAAACAATATCATGAACTCAATCATCAAAACTCAAATCCAAGCGATATAAGCGTGATACTCGGATCACAAACGCAAATCGCAACAAATGACATTGAGGTACACCTCCTACAATGTCGAAAAATTTTGGTGCTCCCAAAACTGGCAGAGCAAGAACAACCGCTTTCCTCCTGCTCACAGTCTGGCGTCCTCTGTCTCTGGGTCTTCATTTCTCTGTGGATTACCAATCTCACAATCCATCGGATCATCGGCCTGGTCAGGTGTACTAATGGAAACGATTCCGCTCTGGCACTTTCCTGGTCATCACTCGGCCAATTAGTATGACCACTCGTAAAGAAGTACGTCACTGGCGTCAGCCTCTGGCACTCTGAATACACATGACACAACTGATCCTCGGTGCAAATCTTGTCACAACAGTGTCCTGGAAGGAACCTGCTCAAGGTCTCTTCCGATCTCTCCTATGCCGAACTGGACGGAGGATGGTATTCTTGCATAATCTCTTCTCGTTTTCTGGACATCTGCGTTCTAAGAACAGCATTTCCTCGAGAGCTGGCCGTATCCCAACGCCTCTGTATACATATCAGATCTCTAATCTCAACGGAGAGTAACAACAGCTCGTTAACATCTCGCACGAACCTCTTGTTCTACTCGTCTTTATTATCGTCCACCTCGACGTCACGTCATGCTATCTGCGTACTGCAATTGTTCTCGGCTACATGGACTAGAAATTACAAACTCGGTATCTTTATCACTATGTAGAAGATATCTAGCCGAATATGTCCTCGGGAACTCGTCCCAACCATCGGAGGAATATACTTTATTCATCCTCTCTCGATCAACTCACAATGTATCTGGGTGAGGTTCTCTATCTGTAACTGGTCAACTTATTGATCTTATATCGGATCATCCAACGAACAACGTCGTCTCTGGGTCGACTTACTCTAGATCTGAATAAGATTCTCCAAACTGGAAATCTTCAAATCAACTGGGCCTGCGTCGGCATATCAAATCAAATGAATCATCTCAGTCGCTCAACTCAACTCAAGATAGTCTAGCTATCTTCTGTCGCATCTCTTCCTGAAAGCTCCAGCGATCTCAGCTCGTAAGCTCTGGAAGCGACATCCCATCAATCTCAGCAACAGCTAGGTCATCTGTCTGCACGGTAGACGACATCATGATCTCTTAGGTAGGCTGTACATCAAAAGTCCTCTCACAACAGGCAGCCTCTAACAATGGCCCGATCATCTGGCGCAAAACCGAACACTCGTCTCAAACAAGAGGTCACAACACAAACACCAAATCGAGACGTTCCCATGTCACCAGAAAACACGATGGTCAGTCTACATCCATGACGAGCTCACCCTGACCGCCTCACTAGCAGCAGCTCAATCTGCACTCAAACCATGGTGACAGGAACCTCGAGCATGTATGAAGATAGATCAAAGGAATGAGAGGAAACAACATATCCAGAATGGATACATGATCATAAGGAGGAACGGAATCAGTGAGAGTATGATCATGGAAACGAATAGAATCAAGGATCTCAAATGAATGTATAATCATGAGGACGAAGAGAATCAAGGATCTCAAGATATGTACATCCTAAGGTTTCTTAAGTGGAGTATTGTATCGTAAATATGCCGCGGAACATACGTACGGTACGTCACTCTACTCATGCTACCTACTCCATCAATCAGGGTTAGCCTATGTAACGAAAGTCCGGGTCTAATACCCCCTGTTGAAGTCTAAGTTCCGTAAGGTCAAGCCTAGGTTCCGAAATAGATTACACCCCAGACTCCACATAGCCAAACCTAGACTTGAACCAAGGTTAAACCTAGCGCTCTGATACCAACTTTGTCACGACCCAAAAATATTAGCTCGCCACCGGCACTTAAATCACGCCACGTCTACAGACGTAACGTAATTCAAGTAAGCCGAAACCCAGAAATCTAAACCTTTTTAAATAAAATAAAAGAGGTGAAGTTTTGAAATAAAGGTATGATGAAATCAACGTTTTCTTGAATGCATAAATAGTGGAACATGAAAAATGCAAATGGATGTTACTAGTTGAAAACATGTTTCGTCTTTTAAAAATTTGGGCAGAACCTCCTTTGTATATTTTGATCCAAAACCACATACACATGATAATATAAAAGACATCCCCAAGCGGGAGCTAGCTCTTCGCCAATCGGCGAAATCACAACCATGCAAGTCATAATATAAGTATACGACGCCCAACGGCGAAGATCAACACAAGGAATAATGAATAAAGCAAGACATCAACCCACCAAGCGAACATATAACCCATTGCTCTAAGTCTCGCAACCACAGTCTTTCTAAGTCTTACTATATATACAAATACTAGTTTCTGATTGATGGAGTTGACTAAATACAATAGGAATAATAATATAAGAGTGGCACGATCTAACATGTACCACCTACCAAAGCAAATCACCCGAATGCAAGTTGTGTGCCAGCGATACCGCTACTGATCCTGTAAGTCTACGGTAGCGCCCCGGCCGTCGATCCGAGGCCAAAATGCGGAAACAAAAACTTTTTCATAAACTTGAAACTGGCGCTATCGTATATTTTCACCCGGATCGAACCATTAACGCTAAACTAGCTAACTAGAGAAGGGATAGAAAAGCTATACTGATCGATCCGTGTCCTTCGGTCTTTGGCCACCATCCCAAGCTCCTCGCGGCATCTCCGATCTCCGGTCTCCTCGTCGGAAGGGCACCACATCAATGAATCTTTTTACGGGCTCCCGCTTCATCCGAGGCAACTCGGACATGAAGTTTGCTAGCCGACGTGTCCAAGGTGAAGTAGAGAATGTGTGCGAACACTTTGTCTCAAGCATCCATTGATTCTCAACGAATGAGAGTGTATGGATGGAGGTTGAAGATGATGCCATCGATGGAATTTGTAAGCTAGAGGAAGAAGAAGAAGAAGAAGAAGAGGCATTTTCTATTATTGTGTTGAGATGAAGAAAATGAGAGCTAGCATAATAATCTCAAGAGCAAACAACCCTCATATGGCCGCCCCCTCTCTCTCCAAGCATTATATCAACACAATAAACAAATCCTAATGTGAAATTAACACAAATAAAGAGACCATGAGTCACTAAACATGTCCATGTCACATTAAATGCACCTCATCATGAAATCCACTCACAATTTCCACCATTTGTAAACATTAACCTAAATGTTTATAACAATAAAAAGATATGGCAACATCTAAAGTAAACTCATGATGGATCAAAAGGATACCCCTCACCTGTATATACATACCTGCATCCGCATTCCGACTAAATGTGAATGCGATGAGACTAAAGTAATCCAACAAATCTAATACTAGGATCCGGCTTAAACTAAAGCCCACTAGTATGATCCGTCCGATCATGATACGTGCACTACTGCACGTATATGATCGAACCCTGCCATAATACCATACGGCCTCTACAACGTTTCGCCCGAAACTTTGAGAAACTGTCTGTTGGGGACTCTAAAGACTCGACAATACTTTGGTTGTAGATTTAACCACTAGCACGTCAGTGGTACTAGCCGTACGTAATGGGCTACCGGGTATTGACCAAAAGGGAGGTAGATGAGCGAACTCATCCTGACACCCTACCGAGCCTGTCAGTGACAATATCCGTACAGTCCGGTCCGTTCGTCTATGAGCATCGCATGTCGGGCCTAGGGGGTTGGTAAAAGTCAGACTCCCAAAAGCGGTACAAGTCGTGTCGGAGTGTAGCCCAGAACACCCTGAGATACTACTGGAATACCTACTAGTAAATCTCCTGCCTTGGCCAAGGACTTCGTGTAATGGCTCTCCTAGACACAGTGCGATCTCACCCCCAATACCTGGAGAGATGAAACCCCTTCCGATCCGCTCACTGCCTCCATGTAGCTCGGGACTATACCTAACTAAAACCTGTTTGCACGACTCCTTTGAGCCGTGGTAGGGTAGTAATCAAAGCACGGTGGGAACTCACACGAGACAAAAGACGATCTCAGGTTGATGAACTAACCTGTACACATGTCACCAGGGAACTGCTATCTGACGTTGGGTATAATACCAACTAGCATGTTCCCGGCGAGTCATGTCCGGTGTACTCATAACCCAATGAGCACATGTATACATCTTAGGTGAACCAACTGACACCAATAGCTTGTGAGCCCGGCCACCGCCCCTCGTCGGGATCTCAACTGTATACACTAGTCTACTCCGGAGTATCGATGCCCTGTCTCGAAAACTCCCACGACTAAGGACCTTTTAAGGATATGCTTATAGACCCCAGCTCCCACGTATATGATCGCTATCATACTGCTGGTAGTCAAGCAAGAATCCTAAGGGCTCTATCAACGTGTAATAGCGACCTGTAAGGTCATCTAAAGCAGTACACGATGATAAAGATAGACCAGATAGCATACTATCATCTTGAGTAAGACTGTCCTACCGGCATAAGTCCTCCATCAATCATTGCAATCACGTGCCTGCGATCCAATAATTGACTTTGAGGGCACTATATCCAACAATCCCCTACTTGCGCTCAAGGCTAATTATTGCGATGTCGCATACTAACAGCCCGTATGACACCGAACACCCAACTCCTCTACTGATCAGTCTCACAAAGCCCGTTTGCGAAACTATTGCGTTCGAGGAATAGCCTCAGTGAGTGGATCTGCTCTGATGTTTCTTTCTATGTCTCTCTTTATCTCAAGTTCGCGGAGAAAGCCATCTCCCGAAATGAGCAATACTTGTCTTAGAATATGTCTGGATATCTGATGGGACCTAGTACATAAATGAACTCCAAATCCATGCTTCTTAGACTGTATCGACAACTGAATTTAATCAGTATCCTGCGCCATGCCTCCCTCAGTATCCGCTTGGACCATCCATCCAAACTACTGCCCCTCGTCAGAGGGAAAACTATAACTCTGACAGTCACTCTGTCATCCAGGTCACCTTAGAAGCCTGGAATGATAACTGTCTCCCGAAAGAAGCTGCCGTTATCAAATCCCTAGAACATCCACTTGTTGGATATGTATGCCCTAGAGGCCATTATTGTATAGTACTAGTTTGTATATTACATTTTGGAAGCTTGGGATATATACATGGATTGACAGCGGTCTTGCACGATATTGTAGTATGCTGCTTGGTTTGTATCTATCTTAATTGTGTATATGTTTCTTTTAACATATCGATAATACATATTGATGGAGCCCTTAGGATCTTTGCTTGACTACCGGCGTTGTGATGGCGATCACACTAGTGGGGGCTGGGTAGTCTATAAGCACATCCTTATACAGGTCCCAAGTCGTAGGATTATCGAGACAGGGCATCGATACTCCAGAGTCGACTAGTGTATATGCTTCTCATCCCAGGAGGGGAGATGGTATGTCCCACAACCATCAGTACGTCGTACTGGACATAGTATGCAGGTGCTCGTTAGGTTACGAGTACACTGGATAGGACTCGCTGGGAACTGTTGGTTGGTATTATACCTATCGTCAGTTATCGGTTCCCAGGTGACATGAATACAGCTTAGTCCATTGACTTGACACTGTCACTTCGCCTCGAGTGTGTTCCCACTGTTCTTAGATTACTACCCTACCACGGCTCAAATGAGTCGTGCAAACATGTATTAGTTGGGTGCAGTCCCGAAGCACTTGGAGGCAGTGACGGTTAGACAGGATTCGTCTCTCCCGGTATTGGGAGTTGATATCGCGCTGTGTCTAGGAGAGCCATTACACAAAGTCCCTGGCCAGGGCAAACGAGATATACTGGTAGCGTTTCCAGTAGTTTCTCAGGGTGTTCTAGGCTACACTCCGACACGACTTGTACCGCTATTAGGCGACTGGCGTTTACCGCCCCCTAGGCCCGACATGCGATACTCTTAGACGAACAGACCGGACTGTACGGAGATTGTCACATTCAGGCTCAGTAGGAGTTCGGATGGGTTCACCTCATCGGTCTTCTTATCGGCATCTACCTGGGGACCGTTACGTACAGCTAGTACCGCTTGCGGCCTGTGGTTAAACCCACCGCCAGCGTAGTGTCGAGGTTTTAGAGTCCCACACAGAGGGTTGCTAGCCTTTGGGTAAAACAGAGTAGAGGTCGTATGGTTTTACGACAGGGTTCGTTCACATACGCGCACTTGTGCACATTTGGTGTCCGGGCAGTTATTACTAGCGGGCTTTGGTTTAAGCCAGATCTTAGTATTTGTTTTGGGATTGGTTTTGTCTCATTGTATTCATGTTCCTCGGAACACGGATGCGGGTGTGTATGCACAGCTGACAGAGGCAGAGGAACCTCATTAGGGTTTTGACCGTTGACTTTTTCTTAACCCTAATGAGAATAAGAAATATGATTAATAATATTAATTAAGGATAATTGTGCCATGGTTAGGGTTGGGTTGACCATTTGACTTGTTGACTTTTGTTGACCATGATGATTTCTTTTGCAAAAGATGCTTCTTGAAGCTTGCATTAGCATTTAATGCGAAATGATAATGGTCAAATCAACTAACCATCACAATTTTCTTAATTATTATTATCATTCTCATATCTTTCTCATATGAGAGCAAGGTTGAGTTTATTCTCTCATTCTCTCTTGCTCTTTCTCTCTCTAGCATTGTTCTCCCTCTTCCTCTCTATCAAAAGCTCAAGTGTTTCATGTGTTGAAAATCCAAGCTTTGTGGGATAAAACCATCAAAACACCTCTCTACTCATTCTAGAGTTCTTTGTCTAGAAATCCAAGCACTCTAGTTACTTCTTGGTTGAGGTAGGAGCTCAAGGTAGAGGCCTTCGGGTGGATCTTTCTTCGGCAAAGAGAAGACAAAGAGAAGGAGCCGTCTACACCACTCCAAGGAGCTAGCAAAAAAGAGGACCACAACAAGAAGAGAAGGAGTTCAAGCTTTTGGTATAATCTCTTAACCTAGTAGTTAAAGCTCCTTGTATGTTTGTTAGTTTTTGTTTAGCAAAGATCCATCATGGTTTGTCTATGTTTCCTTATGAGAAAAATTCGATATTTACCTGTTCCGCCTCCCCGAAAGTACCGGGGTGGGTAACATAGACCTTTCACCACTTATGTTCTAAAACTGCTTCCAAATGTTTCTCCAGGATTGGACTAATATCAACTTATTGCATCTTGGGCAAAAAAACAACATCTGGTATGGTACTTGACATCTCATGATCGACTCAATTGCTTAAGCAAGTGATATGTCAATCATGCACATCCTTCTCCTCTTTAGTCTGTAAGATACCTTTAGAGAGGGTGACTCCATCACCTGCAGGTATACTACCGTGCCAGGAGTCGTCTATTCTAAAATACCTGTAGAATGCTGTCTAAGTACCCAGATTGGGAAACTACCCAAATCTAGATCTAAAACCATAGACCTAGTAACCAGAATGTCAGATATAATATCCAAGCCCTATGTGGAGAAACCACTGTGTGACAACCACAGTATAACCGATCGTAGTGCAGGAATATCACTTCCTACTATGTGTATGTCATCCAAATACCAGGACATCACACCCTACTACCTTCTTAACAGATCCATCTCCTATGTGATGAAGTCAAACCTATGACCGTCACATCAGAAATAGATGATCTATCTCCGCTATATCTGCTTTAGTCTATAAATAGACATAAGCCACTTGTCCACTATGCTTCCGCTGCTCCCACTAACCACGACAACCCTCTGGCAGAATAATATACACGTGCACTTCTAAAGCCAGTTAAGAACGACGCTATACTCATCCTCCTGCCGGGTCTCATATCCTGGAACAACAGTAGTGTCAAGCCTGGGGAAACAAGAACCTCCCTTTCACCGTCTTTGAGCATACCGAAGTACTTCTCGAGTGCCTGAGGTTACCCACTGTAGGGTTCCTAGGCACACTAGTGAAGGTTCATAAAGCATCAAACATGCCCAAATAAAATTTTACATGTGCCGAACAACCCAAAGACGGGATCTTTGCTAGATTATTAGGGTTTAGCATGCAAGATGATATCTTTATAGCTAAGTGTGAGGGATTACAACCTTTGTAGTCCGCTCCTTCGCTTCACAAGCTCCGAGTAGAAGTTCCTTCGCCGCGATCCACGATCTCCCGGACTCAAGAGAGGCTCCACGACTCGAACGATCCATACTAGCTTGAAGTGTTCCGAATCTCCGATGATCTACGTCGAAGTTACAAAAACCCAAGCTTTCTCACTCTAAAGAGATGAACACCCTAATCTCATGGGCTAGATGAGATGAGGATGAGGGAGTAGTATTTATGCTTTCTTTTTATTCACTTTCTCACTTGAAATCATCACTAAAGAATTAACTAGTAAGTATTTTCTTTTAGAACTCAAGAGAGAAGAAGATGATAAATGAAAAAGATAATCCTTTTGTGATGAATAGAAAAGTAATCTATATGATTGATATATCAACCATAGTCTAGGATGATAGGCTAAGAAGTTGTAGAGAATAAACTAGGGTTAGGGTTTGGTTTCGTTAAAGATAAAGATCAACCATAATATCTTAACCAAGACAAAATAGAATCCTTCTAGAATGAACTTGAAAGAGCTAACCCTAATCAAACCCTAATCGCTCATTATCATCCTTAAACATGTTTAATAATAAATCATATCATGTTAAAATAATATATATCACATATATATTATATATTTGCATCATAAGAAAATAATACATTTAACATATATCGCATATATATCAATGTATTAATCCAGTGAGAAAATGAAATAATAAAGTGAGCCAATATTAGATAATGTAATACAATATATCATATATATTATTATACATTAAATCATCGAATCAACACTTGATCCAACGATCCGGCTATATCGAATATAACCGGCTAATATATCATGTACCGATTCATCGAATCAACACTTGATCCGATGTCCCGATTCATATCAAAATATCGCGAGAATATAATACGGTATCTCATATCGTATTATCCTCGGTCCTGCACATATCTCATATATGCCTCTACTCCGTTTCGCCTGAGCCAAGAAACCTCTGTGTAGGACTCTAAAGAATCGTCAATACGTCGGTAGCAGGTGATGATCACATCAAACACCCACAAGCTGCAAGCAGTTAGCTAAACGTAACAGCCACCCAGGTATTGAGCGATTAGAAGATCAACAAGCTAGCCTGTCCGTTCTCCTGTGAATCCAATCAGTAACACTCCCGTACAGTCCGGTCTGATCGTCTGATATGTCGCATATCAAGTCTAGGGGTGGTAAACGTCAGACCCAGTAACCGATAAGTCGTGTCGATGTGAGGCTCATAACAGGTCGACAAACTACTAGTAACACTTACCAGTAAATCTCTATATCAGCCCTGGCCAGGGACTTCCAGTTATAGCCAATCGAACACAGCACGACATCAACTCCCTATACCGGGAGAGACGAATCCCCTCCTATCGCTCATTGCCTCCATGTGATTCGGGACTGTACCCAAAAGCCACCGTTTTGCATGCCCTCGTGGATGTGGTAAGGTGGAAATCAAAGCACAGTGGGAATCACACAAGACTCTATGACGATATCGGGTCTACAGACTACCCTGTACCAGTGTCACCGGAGAACTGCCATCTGATGTGTGGTATATCACCAACTGGGAGTTCTCGGCGAGTCCGTCCAGTGTACCCAGTCTCCACTGAGAACCCGTACACCATCCTTGATGTCAAACACCGATGGATATGTGATCATCCATCACCCATCATATGGGTCAAGATGCGTATACGCTAGTCTACTCTGGTGTATCGATGCCCTGTCTCGATATACCCTCGACTAGGAACAGTTATAGGATGTACTCATCGATTACTATGGCCCCACTAGTATGATCTCATCATAATCCCAGTAGTCGAGTACATATCCTAAGGGCTTTATCAACATGTGAGAGAAAGACAGTAAACCAATACAAGTCAACATGTTAAGATAAAGTGAAACCAAATAGCATACTATCATGACGAGCAAGAAAGTCCTCTCTGTATATATCTAAGCATCCATCATAATATACATCAAATGTACAACAATGGCCTCTAGGGCATATACATAACTAACAATCTCCCACTTGCACTAAGGCCAGCTGCTGTAGTATCTCATACCTAGCATCCCGAATAATCTCTTAAACTGTATCTGGGGAATAGCCTTCGTGAGTGGATCCGCGGTGTTGTCCTTCGTATCTACTCTCCTGACCTCGATCTCCCGGCGATCAACTATCTCCCTGATCAGGTGATACCGCCTCAGAATATGTCTGGATTTCTGATGGGATCTGGGTTCCTTGGCCAAAGCCACAGCTCCATTGTTATCGCAATACAGAGGTATTGGATGTTCAATGGATGGAACCACACCAAGTTCAGTGATGAACTTCTTCATCCAGACAGCCTCTTTGGCAGCATTGTTGGCAGCGATGTATTCAGCCTCCATAATTGAGTCTGCAACGGTATCCTGTTTGGAACTCTTCCAACATACCGCCCCTCCATTGAGGGTAAAGACAAAACCTGAATGCGACTTAGAGTCGTCCTTATCACTCTGGAAGCTGGAATCGGTAAAGGACTCCACCCGGAGTTCTCCGTTACCATACACCAAGAACATGTCTCTAGTCCTTCGCAAGTACTTGAGAATGTTCTTCACAGCTGTCCAGTGACTCTCTCCAGGATCTGCTTGATACCGACTCACTACACTTAGTGAGTATGCTACATCGGGTCTGGTACATAGCATCGCATACATGATAGAGCCTACTGTCGAAGCATAGGGTATCCCTTGCATGCGAGCTCTCTCCAAATCAGTCTTGGGAGACATCTCTTTGGAGAGAGTGAGTCTAGAGATCGTGGGTTGGTTCCCACGTTTGGATTCTTCCATACTAAACCTCTTTAGGATGGTGTCAATGTACCTGGATTGGGACAATCCCAGTATCCGTTTAGATCTATCTCTATAGATCATGATTCCCAATATGCAGGAGGCATCACCTAGATCTTTCATTGAGAATCTCTGTGATAAGAAGAGCTTGACTTATTGCAGCATAGGAATATCATTTCCTATCAAGAGTATGTCATCCACGTACAATACGAGGAAGACAACCTTACTCTCTGCTACCTTCTTATAGATACAAGGTTCATCTATGTTTTTGATGAAGTCAAACTCTTTGACTACTACATCAAAACAGATGTTCCAACTCCGCGATGCTTGCTTTAACCCATAAATGGATTTAAGCAGCTTGCACACCTTTCCGCTGCTCCCACTATCTACGAAGCCCTCTGGCTGAGTCATGTACACGTTCTCTTCTAAATCACCGTTTAGAAAGGCGGTCTTAACATCCATTTGCCAGATTTCGTAGTCATGGTATGCAGCAATGGCAAGTAAGTCCGGATGGACTTAAGCATAGCCACTGGAGAAAAGGTTTCGTCATAATCCACACCTGGTCGTTGACGAAAACCCTTTGCTACAAGTCTAGCTTTGAAAGTCTCAACTTTTCCATCTACACCAAATTTCTTTTTAAAAATCCACTTGCTCCCAATGGGTTTTACCCCTTCAGGAGCATTTTCTAAAATCCATACTTTATTGGTGTACATGGATTCCATCTCAGATCGCATTGCATCCAGCCATTTCACAGAGTCACCACTCGTGATGGCCTGCTTGAAACTATTCGGGTCATCATCTTCCATGATGCAATCCTCGCTTCCACCATCAATGAGAAAACCGTAGTATCTCTCAGGTGGATGAGAAGCCCTGCTAGATCGGCGGAGAGGCTGGGGTTCGTCGGGTACTACTGAATCCTCTGGTTCTACTAAATCTTTAGTTGCAATTTGTGTTTCTGGAACCTCTTCCAGCTCTACCTCTTTGCCACTAATTTCTTTTGCAAGAAATTCCTTTTCTAAAAAGGTGGCATATTGAAAAACAAACACTTTTTGTTCCTCAGCGTGATAGAAAATATATCCTTGAGAATTCTTAGGATATCCCACAAATTTGCAAAGAACTGATCGTGCCTCGAGTTTGTCTGGATTTTGTCTTTTGACATAGGCCGGAAAACCCCATATCTTAACTCGTTTAAAATATGGTCTCTTCCCACTCCATATCTCATATGGTGTGGTAGTTACAGATTTAGACGGAACTAGATTCAATATGTATATGGCTGTCTCAAGCGCATACCCCCAAAAGAAAATAGGTAACTCAGCATCGCTCATCATAGATCGCACCATATCTAATAGGGTCCGATTCCTTCATTCCGATACACCGTTGTGCTGTGGTGTATAAGGAGGAGTAAGCTGAGAGAGAATCCCATTCTCTTTTAGATAATCTAGGAACTCATTGCTTAAGTATTCACCTCCTCGATCAGATCGAAGAATCTTAATACTTTTGCCCGTTTGATTCTCTACTTCGTGGTTATATTCTCTGAATTTCTCAAAAGCTTCAGACTTGTGTTTCAATAGGAACACATGCCCGTATCTTGAGAGATCGTCAGTGAATGTAATGAAGTAGGGAGAACCGTTCCTGGTATGCGTAGACATGGGACCGCATACATCACTATGTATTAGTCCTAAGAGTTCAGTAACTCTTTCTCCGTGTCCACTAAACGGAGCTTTGGTCATTTTTCCTTTGAGACATGAATGGCAAGTATCATAAGATGATAATTCGAACGGATTCAAATAACCATCTTTATGTAACTTAGCCAGCCGTGTCGCATTGATATGACCAAGTCTACAATGCCACAAGAAAGATTCGTTCATTTCTGAACTTTTCCTCTTGTGTGTGTTTTGTATATTGAGGACTGTATTCTGATTTAAAATGAATATGCCATTATGTAACGAGCCTGATGCAATCAACTTTTAATCTAGGAATATGTTCATAACATTATCCTTTACTAAAAAATTATATCCTTCTTTAGTTAATAAAGAAACTGATATAATGTTGCACATCATGTTCGGTATATAATAGCACTCATTTAGAATCAGTGTATTACGACTTGGCAATACAAGGTGATATTCGCCAACTGCTTTGGCTGCAATACTTGCACCGTTCCCTACTTGAACGGAATGATCACCTTTTCCCAGTTCTCTACCTTTACGTAGCCCATGTAACTGTTTACATATGTGGGATCCTGATCCGGTATCTAATACCCAGGACGTAGGGTGAACTGAGAAACAGTTCTCAATAACTAACGCACCCGAAGATGATGCATCGACATGCATGTTCTTTTGGGCGGCTTGAGAATCTAGATATTCTTCTATTCCCTATTCAGTCTTATAACTCTTATAAGAAAGAACGGGTCCAACGTTCCCCTGCTCAGTATAATAAGCGGGTTCAGTCAATACATCCATATTATTATCTTGATTATGGCCTGACATGGTCGCTACCTGGAGAGAGAGAGAAGAAAACACTTTAGCATATGCTCTTGCAAGATTAGATTGGTTATTATCTTATCTAATCAGGATGTCTCCCACTGTTTTTATCAAATCTACCTTCAAACCCTAAAAGGTAAGATTAGCCGGGATTAATTACACCCTACAATTTCGTCAATCTTTCAGCCAGATCAGTGTCGGTACTTTGAGGGAGGTTCCCCGTGCTTTTGCACGGACCTAATTAAAGTAAACCTCGTTTTCCCAGAGGCGTAACCCCGTTAACACTTTTCTAGACACCTACTTGATCGACTAATTCTCCTGTGTAAAACTCTCCCAGGAGTAACTCTTACTCGCAGTGGGTATCGGGATCCAACTATCTCATAGAAGGTATGCAATCTCATTGCAAATTTCAACACTTGAAATTCCCGATAATATTTTGCCCCTAGCGATCTATGACGTTAACTAAGTCAACAAACCATAAATCGCAAGTTAAGTTCAACCCGTACATTTCCCGATTGAATTAAACCCACCCGTACGACCCTTAACTGAGTCAACAAGGCCGTACGAATACCCTAATCCAATCACATCTTATGTTTTAACAGATAAACATTACTTAGCTACCGTACACTATGCCTTAACTAAGTCAACAAACATAGCACGAATACTAAATAATATCTATCTGAAATGACGGAGGGCTACGCAGGTTTTTTAGAAAACCCTGAGCGTAATGAACTTAATATCGTCGTAGAATGGAGTAGTTTTTGAAAAAAGAGTTTTTGAGGCTTTTCTTAGTTTCGCTAAAGGGGTCACTCCCGGTGAAGGGATCATCGGCCCTTTCCTCATCGAATAAGGTGCAGGATATATCATATATATCGATGTGCAAAGCAAAACACTAAAAGCATTCAAAAGACAAACCGCGTTTTGTAGCATCTGCCAGTTTCGCTAAAGAGGTCACTCCCGGTGAAGGGATCTCGGCTCTTTCCTCATCGAATAAGGTGCAGGGTATATCATATATACCACTATGCAAAGCAAAACTGTAGCTACCCTTTTTATAAAGTTTTGATTCTACAACATCTTTAGGTTTCTTTTCTTTTTATTAATCTCATTAATAAAATCCCATCAGCTTATGCTTCCTAAGCATCACAGATAAATACGACGTACACTTATGCCATCCGCATTCGCCTCGATGTCCCCTCGTCCACCGTTAGGTTAGATAACTAACGACAGAGCAGGGCAGGGCTAGTGCGGGTGTAAAACATAAGTAACATTTATATAATATATCATATATACTATATACTGTATCCATCAGAACATATCAAATGATCACATCACAGATATCGCAGCAGAAACATAGATATAATGTGGGATATACTAGGACGTCCGTATTTAGTATTTAGCCAACAATAGAAAATACGGATTCCACAGTCGCGATGAATAGCCAAGCCCACACCCTGGACCCCTACGAGAGTGGCAATTGACCCTACCAATTCTGGAGTTTAGGAGACCCGGTCTCGACTCCTCGAGATAGCCTCCCACTGAACCCCAGAACCCGGTCACCTGTGCTCCCCTCCTTGGGTCCATCCTAATGCGGAAAAGTAAATAATATACAACACTGGTGGCATCAACCTCAACCTGGAAGTGCCCCAAATAAAAGAATATTACTTTACAATTGAATTTACATGAATGAAAATATAAAACTCTCATCTCACATAAAACCCCCGGCTATTCAATCGCGACAATCCTGCACATCATATCTCAGCAACACATAATATCACATATCATCAACGTAAGTAAGTATGCATACACCGATCGTCGCCGATGTATAGCAACGAAGACCGGCAATACAACTACATACTACACTTACGGTCACAGAAAAGAAAGTGTAAAACTACAATATTTAGAATCCACAATCACTTTAGACATCATAAATCCGAAATATCACATACTTCGCATTTCATGCCTAACTCTATGAATTCCACATATTGTATCACATTCCAGATAAATAGACAGTATTAAACTTTTCGAACAGATAATCAAATACCCAAAATTTCCCAAAGTGCTCAACACTTGAGCGGAGTTCAAATAATCCCAAAATATGTCATAGTACCAGTGATCAAGCCAACGCCTCACATGTGGCACGCCGTACTGCCCCAAACCCGAAGGTTCAAAAGGCAGTTCAAGAAGGTCACATAATCGAGTTAAGGTTTGTTGTCTTCTAGAGGGTCCACCGCTTAACTTGTACAATTTTTCCGAAAGATTTAAACCGAATAAAAATTCAACACTTGAAAGTTTGCCGTTCCGGGATAAAGTAGGTTAATGATATCCGTTCAAATAGTTTAACAATTTCTAAATATCCGGAAATAAAAACGAATTTAAATATTCCGATCGAATGTACGATTACAAAACAAACCCCAGAATACTCAACACTTGAGTCAGAATAAAAATACCCATTAAATATATATAAAAAAATTAGGAATTACTTTGAAAAAATTACTCATTGATCTCCTCATAGTGCCGCGGTTCCGTGGCCCAAGCAAGGTACGGCCGCGGTTCCGCGGCGGTTTGTACGGATCAGGGGATAATTTTTCCACCGAATTTCTTATTTTTCTTTGCTTTATTTTTCAGGTATTTTTAATTCAGAAAAATCCCATAATTTGAAAATTTCCAGAGAGGGGGTAAATTTTGTCGGTTCGGGTTCGATCAGAGTTTTAACTTCGTAAACACGTCGCCTAATGCTCTAGCTAGTCTCTGATACCACTGTAGGGTTCCTAAGCATACTAATGAAGATTCATAAAGCATCAAACATGCCCAAATAAAATTTTACATGTGCCGAACAACCCAAAGACGGGATCTTTGCTAGATTATTAGGGTTTAACATGCAAGATGATATCTTTATAGCTAAGTGTGAGGGATTACAACCTTTGTAGTCCGCTCCTTCGCTTCACAAGCTCCGAGTAGAAGTCCTTTCGCCGCGATCCACGATCTCCCGGACTCAAGAGAGGCTCCACGACTCGAACGATCCATGCTAGCTTGAAGTGTTTCGAATCTCCGATGATCTACGTCGAAGTTACAAAAACCCAAGCTTTCTCACTCTAAAGAGATGAACACCCTAATCTCATGGGCTAGATGAGATGAGGATGAGGGAGTAGTATTTATGCTTTCTTTTTATTCACTTTCTCACTTGAAATCATCACTAAAGAATTAACTAGTAAGTATTTTCTTTTAGAACTCAAGAGAGAAGAAGATGATAAATGAAAAAGATAATCCTTTTGTGATGAATAGAAAAGTAATCTATATGATTGATATATCAACCATGGTCAAGGATGATAGGCTAAGAAGTTGTAGAGAATAAACTAGGGTTAGGGTTTGGTTTGGTTAAAGATAAAGATCAACCATAATATCTTAACCAAGACAAAATAGAATCCTTCTAGAATGAACTTGAAAGAGCTAACCCTAATCAAACCCTAATCCCTCATTATCATCCTTAAACATGTTTAATAATAAATCATATCATGTTACAATAATATATATCACATATATATTATATATTTGCAACATAAGAAAATAATACATTTAACATATATCACATATATATCAATGTATTAATCGAGTGAGAAAATGAAATAATAAAGTGAGCCAATATTAGATAATGTAATACAATATATCATATATATTATTATACATTAAATCATCGAATCAACACTTGATCCAACGATCCGGCTATATCGAATATAACCGGCTAATATATCATGTACCGATTCATCGAATCAACACTTGATCCGATGTCCCGATTCATATCAAAATATCGCGAGAATATAATACGGTATCTCATATCGTATTATCCTCGGTCCTGCACATATCTCATATGTGCCTCTACTCCGTTTCGCCTGAGCCAAGAAACCTCTGTGTAGGACTCTAAAGAATCGTCAATACGCCGGTAGCAGGTGATGATCACATCAAACACCCACAAGCTGCAAGCGGTCAGCTAAACGTAACAGCCACCCAGGTATTGAGCGATTAGAAGATCAACAAGCAAGCCTGTCCGTTCTCCTGTGAATCCAATCAGTAACACTCACGTACAGTCCGGTCTGATCGTCTGATATGTCGCATATCAAGTCTAGGGGTGGTAAATGTCAGAACCCAGTAACCGATAAGTCGTGTCGATGTGAGGCTCATAACAGGTCGACAAACTACTAGTAACACTTACCAGTAAATCTCTATATCAGCCCTGGCCAGGGACTTCCAGTTATAGCCAATCGAACACAGCACGACATCAACTCCCTATACCGGGAGAGACGAATCCCCTCCTATCGCTCATTGCCTCCATGTGATTCGGGACTGTACCCAAAAGCCACCGTTTTGCACGCCCTCGTGGACGTGGTAAGTGTTAGTTGTATGTATGCCCTAGAGGCCAGTATTTTACAGATGATGTATATTATATTGGATGCTTGGACATATATAGAGATGACTTTCTTGCTCGATATGATAGTATGCTATCTGGTTGCTCTTTATCTTAACATGTACACTAGTCTCTTTAAACTGTCTTTTAGTTACATGTTGGTAAAGCCCTTAGGATGTGTACTTGACTGCCTGGACTATGATGCAGATCATACTAGTGGGGACATGGTAGTCCATAAGTACATCCTTCAAGGTCCCTAGTCATGGGTGTATCGAGACGGGGCATCGATATACCAGTGTAGACTAGCGTATACGCTTCTCGACCCATGAGATGGGCGATGGATGATCCCATATCCATTGGTGTTTGACATCAAAGATGGTATACGAGTGCTCAGTGGAGACTGGGTACACTGGACGGACTCGCCGAGAACTCCCAAATGGTATTATACCACACGTCAGATGGCAGTTCTCAGGTGACACTTGTACAGGTTTGTCTGTAGACCCGAGATCGTCATGGAGTCTTGTGTGATTCCCACTGTACTTTGATCTCCATCTTACCACGTCAATGAGGGCGTGCAAAACGGTGGTCTTTGGGTACAGTCCCAAGTCACATGGAGGCAATGAGCGATAGGAGGGGTTTCGTCTCTCCCGGTATTGGGGGTTGATGTTGCGCTGTGCTCGATTGGCCATAACAGGGAAGTCCCTGGCCAGGGCTGATCAGAGATTTGCTGGTAAGTGTTACCAGTAGTTTCTCGACCCGTTATGAGCCTCACATCGGCACGACTTATCGGTTATTGGGGTCTGACGTTTACCACCCCTAGACTTGATATGCGACATATCAGACGAACAGACCGGACTGTACGTTAAGTGTTACTGGTTGGATTCACAGGAGTGTGAGCGGGCTAGCTCGTCGATCTTCTGATCGCTTAATACCCGGGTGGCCGTTACGTTTAGCAGACCGCTTGCGGCTTGTGGGTGCTTGATATGATCATCATCTGCTACCGGCGTATTGACGAGTCTTTAGAGTCCTACACAGAGGTTTCCTGGCTTAAGCGAAACGAAATAGGAGCGCATATGAGATATGTGCAGGACCGAGAATAATCCGTGTATGTGATACCGTATTTCATTCTTGCAATGGATGTATCGATTGGTTATATTCGATATAACCTAGATATCGAATCAAGGATTGATTTGATAAGCCGATACATAGGATACTAGTCAGTTATATGCGATATGACCGGATCGTTAAGTCAAGTGTTGATTTAATGATTTAATGTATAATTATATATTTGATATATTATTTTGGTTTAACTAGTATTGGTTCACTTTAAATGGATTTTCTCACTTGATGTGCAAGTTGTATATGTGATATACTTTTGTGCACATCTTTGTATCATGTTTGATGATGCTTGCTCATTTGGTTAAGTGTAAAGAATTAAACCTAGGTTAAGAAAGTGATTAGGGTTTTAATTATCCCTTCTTTTATTTATTGATTTTGGAAAAAGAATGGGATTAGAATACAAAATGGTTGCTTTCATTCTTGAACCTTTGTGAAGCTTCATGAAGCTTTGACCAAAGTGACCAATTTGTCTTCATGCTTAACCCTAACCACTCTTCTAACCTTGGTCAATTCTCTACACCTAACCATGGTTCCTATTATGATAAGTATTCATTTCTTTTTCATTTTTGATTAACTTATCATAATATTTCCTTCTTCTTGATCTTCTTCTTCAAGAAAGAAAGCTTGATGCCATCAATGGCAACTTGAGTTCTAAAGTGAGAAATCCAATTCTAAAGTGAACCCACCTCCTATTTCTTCATCCTCTACCTCTTGCCAAGTTGTTTTGGGTGTTTTCTTCCCAAGTTTCACAACTTGGTGAAGTTGGAGCTTGAACTTGTGATGCCTCGACGTAGATCATCTTCGGCACGAAGCCGATGAACTATTCCGCTCATTTCTTCGATGAAGCTGATGCGAGAGTCCAAGATCCGACTAGGACAGCGAGAGGACTTCTACGTGGAGCTAAGGAAGTGGATAACCGGATCTACAAAGGTTGTAGCTTCTTATCTTTAGTTAAGTTGTTAACTAGATTCGTATTTCGCCTAAACATCTAGTTAATGTTCCGTATTTGGGTTTCTCGGCACCCGTAAAAATGAAATTGGCATGGTTGATGCCTTGTGAGACCTCTATATAGTGCCTAGGAACCCTACAGTGGTATCAGAGACTAGCTATAGCCTTAGGCGAAGTCTAGACGACGTTTGAAACCCGATCGAACCGAAACCCTAATTCCCGATATGCTCTCTGGACTTTTTCTAAAATCTGGGATTTTTCCATATTAAAAATGCTTAAAAAATTCAGCAGGGAAATATAAGAATTACGATGCAAAATTTATCCCATGAACAGTAAAGAGTGCGGCGGAACCGCGGCAGAAGCCTGTCTTCTGCGGCGGTTCCACGGCAATATGATGACTTCATCACTCCCGTTTTGCACAGTAATTACTATTTTATTATGCTGAATTTTCTGGGAATTTTTATTTTGACTCAAGAGTTGAGTGTTCTGGGATTGTATTGGGAATCGACGATTCGATCGGATTATCAAATCTTGTCTATGTGGCTTTCCGGATAACTTTAGAATATGTTAAAAAGTTCGACCGGATATAAATACCCAACTTTTCCCCTGCCGGAAAATTTCCAAGTGTTGGATTTTTGTGTGGTTTAAGGACGTTCTGAGTAGTGCAAGTAACGCGATGGTCCCTCTAGAAGACAACAAACCTTAACTCGATTATGTGACCGTCTTGAACTGCCCTTTGAACCTTAGGGTTTGGGGCAGTACGGCGCGCCACATGTGAGGCGTTGGCTTAACCCTTCTACGGCTGGACCGTTGGTACTGAGGCATGAAGTGAATGTCTTTGAACTTATTTCATGTGTTGATCGCTTTCGGGAAAACTTGGGTATTCGAATGTTCGATCGGAATGTTTAATATTTTCTATTTATCCGGAATTGGATACAATAATTGGAATTCACAAACAGTTTTGAGATAACTGAATGAAAGTTACAAATCTAGCGGTTTAGTTTCATTTGATATTGAAAAGAGTTTTCGATAATGAGACTAAAATGCGGGATTTATAACTGTTAGGCATGTGATGTCTAAGTATTTCATTTGATTAGGCATGCGATGTCTAAAGAGGTTGCGGATTCCAACTGTTGTAGTTCTACACTTTCTTTTCTATGACCGTAAGTGTAATATGTGATATCGCCGGTTTCGTTGCTATATGTCAACGACAATTGGGATGCGCATATTTACTTACGTTGATGACATGTGATGTTATGTGTTGCTGGATATGTTATATTGGATTGTCGTGCTTGAATAGCCGAGGGGTTTTATGTGAGATGAGTGTTTTTCATTTTCATTCATGTAAAAACTTGTATGTAATATTCTTTTATTAGGGCACTTCCAGGTTGCGGAAGTCGTCACCTTTTGTATATTATTTACTTTTCCGCATTAGGATAGACCCAAGGAGGGGAGCACAAGTAACCGGGTTCTGGGGTCCAGTGGGAGACCAACTCGAGGAGTCGAGTCCGGGTCTCCTAACCCTAGAATTGGCAGGGTTGCTTGCCGCTCTCGTAGGGGTCTAGGGGTGTGGGATTGGCTATTCATCACAGCTGTGGAATCCGTGTTTTATACTGGCTCGTATTGAAAATACGGACGTCCTAGTATATCCAATATTTCATATGATATTTTCTGCTGCGATATCTGTGATGTAATCATGTGATGTTCTGTGATAGATACTTTATATAGTATATATGATATATTATATAGACGTTACTTATGTTTTGGACCCGCACTAACCCTGCCCTGCTCTGTCGTTAGTTACCTAACCTAACGGTGCACGAGGGGACATCCAGACGAATGCGGATGGCATAAGTGTACGTCGTATTTATCTGTGATGTTTAGGTGACTTAAATGATGGGACTTCATTAATGTGATTAATGAAAGAAAAGAAACCTAAGATGATGTAGAATCAAATTTTAAATAAAACAGGTAGCTACAGTTCTTGCTTTGCACAGCGGTATATGTGATATATCCTGCACCTTATTCGATGAGGAAAGGACCGAGATCCCTTCACCGGGAGTGACTCCTTTAGCAATAACTGGAAGATGCTACACACTCGGTTTGACTTTTGATTGCTTCTATAGTTTCTGCTTTGCACAGTGATATAAATGATATATCCCGCACCTCATTCGACGAGGAAAGGGCCGACGATCCCTTCACCGGGAGTGACCCCTTTAGCAAAACTAGAAAAAGCCTCAAAATCACTCCATTTTAAAACTTCATTTGATTCTACAACGATATCAAGTTCATTACGCTTATGGTTTTCAGAAAAACCTGCGTAGCCCTCCGTCAATTCAGATATGTAATATTCAGTATTCGTGCTACGGTTGTTTGGCATGCGTTAAGGCGTAGTGTACGGTAGCTGATTATTACTTATCTGTAGCATGAGATGCGATTGGATTAAGGTATTCGTACGGCGTTGTTTGGCATGCGTCAAGGGTCGTACGGGTGGGTTTAATTCGATCACGAATTGTACGGGTTGAACTTGACTAGCGGACTATGGGTTGTTTGGCATGCGTCAAGGTCATAGCACGCTAGGGGCAAAAGCATTATCGGGAATTTCAAGTGTTGAAATTTGCAATGAGATTGCATACCTTCTATGAGATAGTTGGATCCCGATACCCACTGCAAGTAAGAGTTACTCCTGGGAGAGTTTTGCACACTACAATTAGCCGATCAAGTAGGTGTCTAGAAAGGTGTCAACGGGGTTACGCCTCTGGGAAAACGAGGTTTACATTAATTAGGTCCGTGCGAAAGCACGAGGAACCTCCCTCAAAGTACCGACACTGGCCTGGCTGAAAGATCGACGAAGTTGTAGGGTGTAATTAATCCCGGCTAATCTTTCCTTTTAGGGTTTGAAGGAAGATTTGATAAAAACCAGTGGGAGCCATCCAGATTAGATAAGATAATAACCAATCTGATCTTGCACGAGCATACGCTAAAGTGTTTTCTTCTCTCTCTCTCCAGGTAGCGACCATTTCATGCCTTAATCAAGATAATAATATGGATGTATTGACCGAACCCGCATGTTATACTGTGCTGGGGAACGTTGGTTCCGTTCTTTCTTATAAGAGTTATAGGAATGAACAGGATATAGGGGAATACCAAGATTCCCATGCCACCCGAATGAAGAAAGTACATGTTGATGCATTTTCTTCGGGTGTGTTCGTAACAAAGAACTGTTTCTCCATTTGCTCTACGTCCTGGGTATTAGATACCGGGTCAGGATCCCATATATGTAATCAGTTACATGGGCTAAGGAAAGGTAAAGAACTTGGAGAAGGTGATAAAGACATTAGAGTTGGAAATGGTGCAATTGTTGCAGCTAAGACTGTCGGGGAATATCACCTTGTATTACCAACTGGTAATACATTGGTTCTGAACGAATGCTATTACATGACGAACCTGATATGCAACATTATATCGGTTTCTTTATTGAGTAAAGAGGGATATAATTTTGTATTAAGGACAATGTTATGAACATTTTCCGTAACCAAAAGTTGGTTGGATCAGGCACGTTGTGCAATGGCATTTATGTTCTAAATCAATCAACAGTTCTGAGCATAACAAACACACACAAGAGGAAGAGTTCAGAACTGAACGAATCCTTCTTGTGGCAATGTAGACTCGGTCACATCAATGCGACACGACTGGCTAAATTGCATAAGGATGGATATTTAAATCCGTTTGAATTTTCATCTTATGACACTTGCCAGTCATGTCTCAAAGGAAAGATGACCAAAACTCCGTTTACGGGACACGGAGAAAGAGTTACCGAACTCTTGGGACTGATACATAGTGATGTATGCGGTCCCATGTCTACACATGCCAGGGATGGTTCTTCGTACTTCATTACATTCACTGACGATCTCTCTAGATTCGGATATGTGTTCCTGATGAAACACAAATCAGAAGCTTTTGAGAAATTTAGAGAATATAAACAAGAAGTCGAAAACCAAACCGGAAAAAGTATTAAAATCCTTCGATCTGATCGAGGAGGTGAATACTTGAGCATTGAATTCCTGGACTTCCTAAAAGAGAATGGGATTCTCTCTCAGTTGACTCCTCCCTATACACCACAGCACAACGGTGTATCAGAACGGAGGAACCGCACCCTATTAGATACGGTGTGCTCTATGATGAGCACAGCTGAGTTACCTATTTCCTTCTGGGATATGCGCTTGAGACAGCCATGGACCTATTGAATAGAGTTCCTACCAAATCAGTGCCTACCACTCCATATGAGATATGGAAAGGGAAGAACCACATCTTAATTACATTAAGATATGGGGTTGTCCAGCCTATGTCAAAAGACAAAATCCGGACAAACTCGAGGCAAGATCAGTCTTATGTAAGTTTGTAGGATATCCCAAAAATTCACAAGGGTATATCCTCTACCATCCCGAGGAACAAAAGGTTTTTGTTTCTCGACATGCCACTTTCTTAGAAAAGAGTTTTCTTATGAAACAGACAAGTGGCATTGAGGTAGAACTGGAAAAGGTTCCAGTGGCACAAACTATAACAGAAGACTTGGTAGAACCAGAGGATTCAGTAGTACCCGACGAACCACAGCCTCTCCGCCGATCTAGTAGGGTTCCTCGACAACCTGAGAGATACTACGGTTTTCTCATGGATGGAGGGAGCGAGGATTGCATCATGGATGATGATGACCCAACTAGCTTCGAGCAGGCCATCACGAGTAGGGACTCAGTGAATTGGCTGGATGCTATGCGGTCCGAGATGGAATCCATGTACACCAACAAAGTATGGACTTTGGAAGTTGCTCCTGAAGGGGTAAAACCCATTGGGAGCAAGTGGATCTTCAAAAAGAAACTTGGTGTAGATGGGAAAGTGGAGACTTTCAAAGCTAGACTTGTTGCAAAGGGTTTTCGTCAAAGACCAGGTGTGGACTATGACGAAACCTTTTCTCCAGTGGCTATGCTTAAATCCATCCAGATCATGCATGCCATCGCTGCATATCATGACTACGAAATCTGGCAAATGGATGTTAAGTCCGCCTTTCTAAATGGTGATTTAGAAGAGTGCGTGTACATGACTCAGCCAGAGGGCTTTGTAGATAGTGGGAGCAGCGGGAAGGTGTGCAAGTTGCTTAAATCCATTTATGGATTAAAGCAAGCATCGCGGAGTTGGAACATCTGCTTTGACGTCGTTATCAAAGAGTTTGATTTCGTCAAAAATCCAGATGAACCTTGTATCTACAAGAAGGTGGCAGAGAGTAAGGTAGTCTTCCTCGTATTGTACGTGGACGACATACTCTTGATAGGAAATGATATTCCTATGCTGCAATCGGTCAAGCTCTTCTTATCACAAAGATTCTCAATGAAAGATCTTGGTGATGCCTCCTGCATATTGGGAATCAGGATCTATAGAGATAGATCCAAACGGATATTGGGATTGTCCCAATCCAGGTACATTGACACCATACTAAAGAAGTTTAGTATGGAAGAATCCAAGCGTGGGAACTTACCCATGATCTCTGGAGTCACTCTCTCCAAAGAGATGTCTCCCAAGACCGATTTGGAGAGAGCTCGCATGCAAGGGATACCCTATGCTTCGGCTGTAGGCTCTATCATGTACGCGATGCTATGTACCAGACCCGATGTTGCATACTCACTAAGTGTAGTGAGCAGGTATCAAGCTGATCCTGGAGAGAGTCACTGGACAGCTGTGAAGAGCATTCTCAAGTACTTGCGAAGGACTAAAGAGATGCTCTTGGTGTATGGTAACGGAGAACTCCAAGTGGAGTCCTTTACCGATTCGAGCTTCCAGAGTGATAAGGACGACTCTAAGTCGCAGTCGGGCTTTGTCTTTACCCTTTACGGAGGGGCGGTTAGCTGGAAGAGTTCCAAGCAGGAAACCGTGGTAGACTCGATGATGGAGGCTGAATACATCGCTGCCAATGATGCTGCCAAAGAGGCCGTCTGGATCAAGAAGTTCATTACTGAACTTGGAGTGGTTCCATCCATTGAGCATCCAATACCTTTGTATTGCGATAACAATGGAGCGGTGGCTTTGGCCAAGGAACCCAGGTCCCATCAGCGATCCAGGCATATTCTGAGGCGGTATCACCTGATCCGGGAGATAGTTGATCGCCGGGAGATCGAGGTCAGGAGGGTTGACACGAAGAACAACACGGCGGATCCACTCACGAAGGCCATTCCCCAGATACAGTTTGAGAGACTCTTCGGGCTGCTCGGTATGCGATACTACAGCAGCTGGCCCTAGTGCAAGTGGGAGATTGTTAGTTGTATGTATGCCCTAGAGGCCAGTATTGTACAGATGATGTATATTATATTGGATGCTTGGACATATATAGAGATGACTTTCTTGCTCGATATGATAGTATGCTATCTGGTTGCTCTTTATCTTAACATGTACACTAGTCTCTTTAAACTGTCTTTTAGTTACATGTTGGTAAAGCCCTTAGGATGTGTACTTGACTGCCTGGACTATGATGCAGATCATACTAGTGGGGACATGGTAGTCCATAAGTACATCCTTCAAGGTCCCTAGTCGTGGGTGTATCGAGACGGGGCATCGATATACCAGTGTAGACTAGCGTATACGCTTCTCGACCCATGAGATGGGCGATGGATGATCCCATATCCATTGGTGTTTGACATCAGAGATGGTATACGGGTGCTCAGTGGAGACTGGGTACACTGGACGGACTCGCCGAGAACTCCCAGATGGTATTATACCTCACGTCAGATGGCAGTTCTCAGGTGACACTTGTACAGGTTAGTCTGTAGACCCGAGATCGTCATGGAGTCTTGTGTGATTCCCACTGTACTTTGATCTCCACCTTACCACGTCCATGAGGGCGTGCAAAACGGTGGTCTTTGGGTACAGTCCCGAGTCACAAGGAGGCAATGAGCGATAGGAGGGGTTTCGTCTCTCCCGGTATTGGGGGTTGATGTTGCGCTGTGCTCGATTGGCCGTAACCGGGAAGTCCCTGGCCAGGGCTGATCAGAGATTTGCTGGTAAGTGTTACCAGTAGTTTCTCAACCCGTTATGAGCCTCACATCGGCACGACTTATCGGTTATTGGGGTCTGACGTTTACCACCCCTAGACTTGATATGCGACATATCAGACGAACAGACCGGACTGTACGGTAAGTGTTACTGGTTGGATTCACAGGAGTGTGAGCGGTCTAGCTCGTCGATCTTCTGATCGCTTAATACCCGGGTGGCCTTTACGTTTAGCAGACCGCTTGCGGCTTGTGGGTGCTTGATATGATCATCATCTGCTACCGGCGTATTGACGAGTCTTTAGAGTCCTACACAAAGGTTTCCTGGCTCAAGCGAAACGAAATAGGAGCGCATATGAGATATGTTCAGGACCGAGAATAATGCGTGTATGTGATACCATATTCATTCTCACAATGGATGTATCGATTGGTTATATTCGATATAACCTAGATATCGAATCAAGGATTGATTCGATAAGCCGATACATAGGATACTAGTCGGTTATATGCGATATGACCGGATCGTTAAGTCAAGTGTTGATTTAATGATTTAATGTATAATTATATATTTGATATATTATTTTGCTTTAACTAGTATTGGTTCATTTTAAATGGATTTTCTCACTTGATGTGCAAGTTGTATACGTGATATACTTTTGTGCACATCTTTGCATCATGTTTAATGATGCTTGCTCATTTGGTTAAGTGTAAAGAATTAAACCTAGGTTAAGAAAGTGATTAGGGTTTTAATTATCCCTTCTTTTATTTATTGATTTTGGAAAAAGAATGGGATTAGAATACAAAATGGTTGCTTTCATTCTTGAACCTTTGTGAAGCTTCATGAAACTTTGACCAAAGTGACCAATTTGACTTCATGCTTAACCCTAACCACTCTTCTAACCTTGGTCAATTCTCTACACCTAACCATGGTTCCTATTATGATAAGTATTCATTTCTTTTTCATTTTTGATTAACTTATCATAATATTTCCTTCTTCTTGATCTTCTTCTTCAAGAAAGAAAGCTTGATGCCATCAATGGCAACTTGAGTTCTAAAGTGAGAAATCCAATTCTAAAGTGAACCCACCTCCTATTTTTTCATCCTCTACCTCTTGCCAAGTTGTTTTGGGTGTTTTCTTCACAAGTTTCACAACTTGGTGAAGTTGGAGCTTGAACTTGTGATGCCTCGACGTAGATCATCTTCGGCACGAAGCCGACGAACTATTCCGCTCATTTCTTCGATGAAGCCGATGCGAGAGTCCAAGATCCGACTAGGACAGCGAGAGGACGTCTACGTGGAGCTAAGGAAGTGGATAACCGGATCTACAAAGGTTGTAGCTTCTTATCTTTAGTTAAGTTGTTAACTAGATTCGTATTTCGCCTAAACATCTAGTCAACGATCCGTATTAGGGTTTCTCGGCTCCCGTAAAAATGAAATTGGCATGGTTGATGCCTTGTGAGACCTCTATATAGTGCCTAGGAACCCTACAGTAAGGTGGAAATCAAAGCACAGTGGGAATCACACAAGACTCTATGACGACATCGGGTCTACAGACTACCCTGTACCAGTGTCACCGGAGAACTGCCATCTGACGTGTGGTATATCACCAACTGGGAGTTCTCGGCGAGTCCGTCCAGTGTACCCAGTCTCCACTGAGCACCCGTACACCATCCTTGATGTCAAACACCGATGGATATGGGATCATCCATCGCCCATCATATGGGTCAAGATGCGTATACGCTAGTCTACTCTGGTGTATCGATGCCCTGTCTCGATATACCCTCGACTAGGAACAGTTATAGGATGTACTCATCGACTACTATGGCCCCACTAGTATGATCTCATCATAATCCCTGTAGTCGAGTACATATCCTAAGGGCTTTATCAACATGTGAGAGAAAGACAGTAAACCAATACAAGTCAACATGTTAAGATAAAATGAAACCAAATAGCATACTATCATGACGAGCAAGAAAGTCCTCTCTGTATATATCTAAGCATCCATCATAATATACATCAAATGTACAACAATGTCCTCTAGGGCATATACATAACTAACACCCACTATATCTGCGGAGTGGCCAATGGAATGTCAAACCAGATTGAATTTTTAGGTTCTTATCAAATTTTCAATAATCGTTTGCGGTTCTGGAATCACTTCCAGTTCTACCATACTCCCACTACTGTTTTTTGAAAAAGTCCATTTTACTAAAATTGTGGTGAGTCAAGAACAATATCACCATTGATCTTCCAGATGGTAGAAAGTTAACCCTCGTCATAGCCCGGGTCAACCCACAAACAGGCATTACAGAAACGTGCCTTGAGTTATCCAGAGTCTGGTTTTAAGCATAAGCTGGACAACTCCCCGTACCTTAACATCGTTAAGATATGAACCGTTTTATATCCAATATAGAAACAGAGACACTGATTTAAGTGGAACCAGATTCAAATCATGCAGCTGTCTCCAGTGCATGTCAACTAAATGGAGAGAGGCCGATCAGCATTACTCAACTTAGGAATACATCCAGATATGAGTAACCTGAAAGAGAAGAAAGTTTCTCAAAGCCATTACTATCAACTGAATACCATAACAAGTATCTACATCTTCGATCACCTCGAAGAATCCCGATACTTGCAACACCTGGTTCTCTACTTTACTCTTATACCTATAACATCTCAAAACTTGGACCTTGTGTTTCTACGAAACACTTGTCTAAAAACTAGAGAAGTCATAAGTAAACCGAATATAGTACGAGGACCAACCCCTCTGTCCAAATGGACTCAAGACAACATACAATACTTTTGTATAAGTCCGCTGAGTTGAATAACTCAAACCCTGTGTGTCGTAGGTTGAAAACTGTACTATGGTTATGAAGAATTACACCGCTGTTTAATACTCCTTACATAACCATCCACTGATATAGGTAAATGTCATAGACATAATTTCAAAAAGTCATATCTCACTTTATAAAAATAAACGTACAGATATATCAATTTGAAATTGGTGCATAACAACGGATATTCAAAACTAAATATTTGCCGTTCGGCAAACTTCCTCAAATATCACCAATTACAACGAATCCCGATATAATGAGGATGATCACCCAATTCCCAATAACTCACTCCCACTCATCATCTGTAAAACCATACAGATGTGAGAATCATACCTGGTAAATACATACCCTGGAGTAAGTACCTAATTGGGAAATCAGTTTTCTACTAACAATGCACAGTGAAACTGAAACATGAAAATGTCTCGAAGGGGTATCCGGGTATTCCTAGTAATGCCTCTTCCATTATCCAGATTCATGACTGTAACCGTACATTTCTTTGCCATCTCTCCAAATCTCTTTATTTGTCTTTACTCATTACCTTCTGTACACCCACTTAGGCTAAATGGTTTTCTTCCTTCCCTACCGTTCGGCACCAGCCTTGTAAGTCTACGCTAGCGCCCCGGCTGTCTACAGATGCCAAATGCGGAACAAAAACTTTTTAACTGGCGCTATCGTATACTTTAACCCGGATCTGCCATTATTGCTAAACTAACAAACTGTAAAGAGTGTAGAAAGGTTATACCGAACGATCCGAGTCCTTCATTCTTCAACCATCATCCCACACTCCGTTGCGGCTGCTCCGATCTCGTCGATCTCCGATATCCTCGTCGAGGTGGCACCACATCACCGATTCTTTAAACGGGCTCCCGCCTCTGACTTGAGGCAACTCGATCGTCAAGTTTGCTAAAAGAGACGACCAAGAATGATGTAGAGAATGAGTAGATGACTTTGTCTCACTTCGTCCAAATCCGTGGACGATCGGTTAATGAAGTTGCCGAGGGAATCGGGTGATGGAATGAAATGAACTGTAAAATTCCATGCACCCCAAATACTATCATAATCTTTTCTCTCTAAAATGAAATCAACAAGTGAGAGTGAGAGAGAGGAGAGAGAGGGCCGGCCATATATAGCAAGAGGGAGGTGACCGTAGGAGAGGGGGGGTGACCACAAGAGAAAGCTTCTCACTTCAAAATATCTTAACCAAAACAAGAATCATTAAAACAAAGCATGACTCACATAAACACCTCATCAAGTCATTAATGCAACCATTAATGTCAAGATGACTCATTAGCCACTTCATCACTTCTAGAACCTTCTAGAATGATGACTCACTCTCATCTGAAGAAAAGATAAATCCGTCTTTAACCGAATGTTAAAAGACGGCTGATAGAAAACTGGAAACTGGCAACTTCCAAAAGTGATCCTGAAACGAATTTCAGGACAACCCCGAAACTGTATAAATATACCCGCATTTGTATTACGACCGAATACAAATGCAACTGAGACAAAGATATTATACCTACTCAATATAATACTCGGATCCGGCTTAAACCAAAGCCGACCGGTATCATCTGCCCGAAAAATAACACGTGCGTAAACGCACGTGCATTTTCCGAACCCTGCCATAAAACCATACGGCCTCTACAACGTTTCGCCCGAACTTGGAAAACTGTCTGTGGGGGACTCTAATGACTCGTCAGTACCCTGGCAGTGGGTTTAACCACAAACTGTCAGCGGCACTAGCAATGCGTAACGGCTGCCCATGGACTGACCTCAAGGGATGCCGATGAGCGCACTCATCCGGAAAACCCTACTGAGCCTAACAGTGACAATGTATATACAGTCCGGTCCGTTCGTCTATGAGTATCGCATATCTGCCTAAGGGGCTAGTAACGTCAGACCCCCAAGAGTAGTATAAGTCGTGTCGGAGTGAAGCCCAATAACACCCTGAGATACTACTGGAGTACCTACCAGTAAATCTCCTGCCACGGCCGTGGGCTTTGTGTAATGGCTCTCCTAGACACAGCACGATCTCGCCCCCAATACCGGGAGAGACGAATCCCCTGCCGATCCGCTCACGTGCCTCCATATGGCTCGGGACTGTACCCAAAAACTACCTGTTTGCACGACTCCTTTGAGCCGTGGTAGGGTAGAAATCAAAGCACAGTAGGAACTCACACGAGACAAATGACGACCTCAGGTCGATGAACTAACCTGTACACATGTCACCAGGGAACTGCTATCTGACGATAGATATAATACTAACTAGCAGATTCCCGGCGAGTCCTGTCCGGTGTACTCATAACCCAATGAGCACCTGTATACATCTTAGGTGATCCAACTGACACCAGTGGCTTGTGAGACCAGCCACCGCCCCTCGTCAGGGTCTCGACTGTATACACTAGTCTACTCCGGAGTATCGATGCCCTGTCTCGAAACTCCCACGACTAGGGACCACAATTAAGGATATGCGTATAAACCACCCAACTCTCACGTATATGATCGCCATCATACTGTTGGTGGTAAAGCAAGATCCAAAGGGCTCTATCAAAGTGTAACATGTAATCAGTCACCTGAACATGTACACGACTGATAAAGGCAAACCAGATAGCATACTATCATCTTGAGTAAGACTGTCCTACCGGTATAGGTCCTCCGCAATCATTGCAATCACGTACGTGCGATCCAATAATTGACTATGAGGGCACTATCTCCAACAATCTCCCACTTGCACTCAAGGCTAATTATTGCGATGTTGCGTACTCACAGCTCGTGTGAAACCAACACCCAAGTTCTCTACTAAGCAGTATCACAAAGCCCGTTTGTAAAACTATTGTGTTCGAGAAATAGCCTTAGTGAGTGGATCCGCCAAGAAGTTTCTTTCTATATCTCTCTAAATCTCAAGTTCGCGGAGAAAGCCATCTCCCGAATTGAGTAATACCTGTCTTAGAATATGTCTGGATATCTGATGGGACCTAGTTCATAAATGAACTCCAAATCCAAACTTCTTAGACTGTATCGATCACTGAACCTAATCAGTATCCAGCACCATGCCACCCACAGTATCCTCTTGGACCACCTGTCCATAATACTGTCCCTCTTCGTCAGAGGGAAAAACTATAACTCTGACAATCACTCTGTCAACCATGTCCCCTTTGAAGCCTGGAATGATAACCGTCTCTCGAAGGAGGCTGCCGTCATCAAATCCGTAGAACATGTACTTATGTTCTATAACTGCTTCCTTATGTTTCTCTAGGATTGGATTAATACAAACTTATTGCATCTAGTGCAAAACCAACATTTGGTGTGGTACTTGACATCTCATGATTGACTCAATTGCCTAAGCAAGTGATCTGCCAATCATGCACATCCCTCTCCCCTTTAGTCTGTAAGACACCTTTAGAGAGGGTGACTCCATCACCTGCAGGTACACCACCATGCTAGGAGTCTACTATTCCAAAAACCATTAGAATATCTTTCAAAGTACCCACATTGGGAAACTACCCAAATCCAGATCTAAAACCATAGATCTAGAAACCATAATGTCAAATATTATATCCATATCCTGTCTGGAGAAACAACTGTATGACGACCACGGTACAACCGATCGTAGTATAGGAATTTTACTTCCTACTCTGTGTATGTCATTCAGATACCATGACATCACACACTAATACCTCCTTAACTGATCCATCCCCTATTCTGATTGAAGTCAAACCCATGACTGTCACATCAAAATTAGATGATCTATCTCCGCTATAACTACTCAAGTCTATAAATAGATATAAGCATCTTGCCCACTATGCTTCTGCTGCTCCCAATGACTACGACAACCCTCCTACCGGGTCTCATAACCTGGAACAACAGTAGTGTCAAGTCTGGGTAGATAAGAACCTCCCTGTCACCTCCTTGAGGCTACCGGAGTACCTCTCGGGTGTCTGAGGTTACCTACCATATCTGCGGAGTGGCTATTGGAATGTCAAACCTGATTGAATATATAGGTCCTATTAAATTTTCCGTAATCGTTCGCGGTTCTGGAATCACTTCCAGTTCTACCATACTCCCACTACTGTTTTCTGAAAAAGATCCATTTTACTAAAACTGTGGCGAGTCAAGAACAATATCACTATTGATCTTCCAAATGGTAGAATATCAACCCTTGTCATAGCCAGGGTCAACCCACAAACAGCCATTACAGAAACGTGCCCTGAGTTATCCAGAGTCTGGTTTTAAGCATAAGCTGGACAACTCCCCGTACCTTAATATCTTTTAAGGTACGATCTATTTTATATCCAAAATAGAAACTTTGGCACTTATTTAATTGGAACCAAGATTCAATCCATGCAGCTGTCTCCAGTGCATATCAACTTAATGGAATGAGGCTAATCAGCATTACTCAACTTAGGAATCCATCCAATTAAGAGTAACCTGAAAGAGAAACACGTTTCTCAAAACCATCACTATTATCTGAATACCAATCACAAGAATCTACATCTTCGATCTCTTTGAAGAATCCCGATACTTGTGACACCTGGTTCTCTACTTTATTCTTATACCCACAACTTCTCAAAACTTAGACCTTGTATTTCTACGAAACACTCGTCTAAATACTAGAGAAGTTATAAGTAAATAGAACATAGTACGAGGACCTACCCCTTTGTCCTGATGGACACTGGACAACATACAATACTCTGTATAAGTCCGTTGAGTTTGAACAACTCAAAACCTGTGCGTTGTAGGTGGAAATCTGTACCCTGGCGATTTCCTCAAATATCACCAATTACAACGAATTCCGATATAATGAGGATGATCACCTAATTCCCAATATCTTACTCCCACTCATCATCTGTAAAACCATACAGATATGAGAATGAAACCTGGTAAATACATACCCTTGGAGTAAGTGTTTAATCGGGAAAACAGTTTTTCCTTTAACAATGCACTGAAACATGAAAATGTTTCGTAGGGGTATCCTGGTATTCATAGCAATGCCTCTTCCATAATCTAATTCATGACTTCAACCGTATATTTTATTGCCATCTCTCCAAATCCCTTTATTTGTCTTTAGTCGTTACCTTCTGTACACCATCGTTATGCTAAATGGTTTTCTTCCTTCCCTACCGTTCGGCACCAGCCTATGGTTTGGAAGAAGACTATCCAGTAAGCATAATAGGTGTACCCTCCTAAACCAAGGAGTACTCGCATCTCGAGAGAAGGTGATGATAAAAGACAACTGAATAATACCTTATTCCTTTAAAGGTGAAATAGGAGTGGCGATGAAGTACGCGGTTTTGGTCGTGAATGATATCAGTCGCAATTTACTTTGCCCTATTTCTAATCCCTTTATTTTGTCTTTACATATTGCCTTCTGCACACCCTACTTAGGCTAATTGGTTTTCTTCATTCCCTACCTTTCGGCACCAGCCTATGGTTTGGAATAAGACTATCCAATAAGCGTAATAGGTGTACTCTCCTAAGCCAAGGAGCTCTCGCAACCTGAGAGAAGGTGATAATAAAAGACAACTGAATAAACCAATTCTATTTCTCCTGAACCTGGATCCATCCCCGAAGAAGTCCCTTCGAGTTCGTATATAACCATACGATGGATCTATCCAATGGATGTGGATATCCGTAGTAATACGGGTGTTCTGAGAAATCCAAAGGGTAAAAGAAGGAGTGGCAATGACTTATGCAACTCAGACAATCCAAAAGCCAGTATTTTTTAAGAAGGTTCGGTCAACTTGGTCACTGAGTCATAGTCTAGGGTCGGTCAAAGGTCGCTGCCAAAGAGAGAGAGAAAAGAAACACTCTGCGTGCACTCTATCCTAGATCAGAATGGTCATCACTTTATCTAATCCGGAAACCTCCCACTGTCCTGTCAAATTCTCCTCCAAACCTAAAGAAGAATCAATCGGGATCGCCCGAAGAGTAAACCAACTCATCAGTGGGAATCGGGATCCAACTCTCATCGCATGATAACGTGACGGAATCCACTCGCGTTATCATACTCCAGAAGGTATGCGCATGCCTGGCAAGTTTCAGTTTCTTTAGAAACTCCCGATAAGATTTTTGCCCCATGTTCTTATGACCTTGGCGAAAGTCAACAAATCATAAGTCACATGTCAAGTTCTGCCCGTCATTATCTTGTTACTTTGAACCCACCCGTACATACCCTTGACGAAAGCCAACAAGGTAATACGACTGTCCCAAACCAACACATCTATCTATGCAACAAATGAATACCCCAGCAACTACCAAACACTATGCCTTGACGAAAGCCAACAAACATAGCTTGAATATTACTGACCATCCATAAGAAACGACGGAGGGCTACGGCTGGTTTTTGGCGAAAAAACCTTTAACGTAATGAACTTGATCTCGTTGAAGGAACCTGATAGCTTTTTAAAATATAGTGGCGAAAACCTTTTGCTAAAGAGGTCACTCCCGGTAAAGGGATCTCGGCTCTTTCCTCGTGGAATGAGGTGCAGGATATTCCACTGAATACCGCTATGCAAAGCAACATGTAATCGACTATAGTGAAGTTATTACCCTGACGCAAACTTCTGCCCAAGGGGTTAGTCCCGGTGAAGGGATATCAGCCCTTGCCCCGTCGAATGAGGTGCAGGATATTCCACTGAATACCGCTATGCATAACAAAAGGAAACGTCTTTGTAACAACATTTTTTAAATTTGTTCCAACAACATCCAAACAGGTTTGTTTTACTTTGCATTGATCAGAATCAATACAGTCCCATCATTTAATCACACCAGAAAAGAACGAAAATAAAATGTACGTATATGCCATCCGCATTCGTCACTGGGTCCCGTCATCACCCGTTAGGTTACTTAACTAACGACAGAGCGGGGACTGGACTAGCGCGGGTGTAAAACATATACAACATCTAATAGTATATAAACCAATATACAATAATCGCTCCAGGCGTGATAATATGCAACATTACAGAAAAGTAATAAGCATCACAGAACAATACAGATATCTGGGATCCCCGAGTTTCACAGAGCCGCTGCTGAAACTCGACGTTCCCCTGTCGTGTGGATAGCCTGTGCAATGAAACCTAGACCCCTACGGGTGCGGCAAGTTACCCGCCAAAACCTGAAGCGAGGCAGCCCCCTACAGCATAGTGAATGGACCACCCAGCACTTCACGGAATCCGGTAATCTTGGGCACCCCTCCTTGGGTCAACCTGTACCCCCTACGAGTGCGGCGAATAGTCTGCCAATTCTAGAGTGGGACCCCTCTGCCTCTCAAAGCCATGAGATGCGGACCCGTTGCCCCCAGAACCCGGCTATCCGTGCACTCCGTCGCGGGGCAAAACCTAGTACAGTAATGAAAAATAGTACAATAGGTACATCGACCGCAACCTGGTCGTGTCCCAAAAGAATATTATACAACAGACAGTGACGGCAGTCCACAAGTTGGACGCTCGCCCCGCAATATCAAATGTACAAATAAACACAAACTGTACTACCATTGCACACTGCTATCCACCACGACAAATCCGCAACAACACAGCACAACACAGAACATCAACGCGAATGTCACGTTCGCAAACCAGTCTAAAAGAACTATAGCAATCAGACGCGGTTTACCGATCAAATGACATTCCTGGTCGGAGATATAATGTAAGCACTGTAAACTAACATGTTTAAATTTCGATCGACAAAATATCAAAAAGTGGGCCCCACGACTTACTGGTGAACAGTAACAAAATCTGGGCCAAAACGATATTTACCAAAAACCCCAAAATCCAAACAAGAACCCACTGTGAAAATTTGGGGCCACGAGCTCACTGTATGGCCGCGGAAGCGCGGTCAAACCATAGGTTTGACCGCGTTTCTGCGGCTGAAACATCGAATCACGCGCCCAAATTTCTACGTGGTTCTTAGAGCCTGCACAGATTTTTAAGACATGTAGAATAATTTTATCAGACCATTTAAAATCGACAGAAACTGTTAGGCTTGGATTTTGCAATTTTCGATTTCCGGTCGGATCGATGTTTTAAACGCGTTAGCACAAGTTAGTATAGCAAAATGGTGAGGCTCTGATACCACTGTTAGTCTACGCTAGCGCCCCGGCAGTCTACAGACGCCAAATGCGGAACAAAAACTTTTTAACTGGCGCTATCGTATACTTTAACCCGGATCTGCCATTATTGCTAAACTAACAAACTGTAAAGAGTGTAGAAAGGTTATACCGAACGATCCGAGTCCTTCGTTCTTCAACCATCATCCCACGCTCCATTGCGGCTGCTCCGATCTCGTCGATCTCCGATATCCTCGTCGAGGTGGCACCACATCACCGATTCTTTAAACGGGCTCCCGCCTCTGACTTGAGGCAACTCGATCGTCAAGTTTGCTAAAAGAGACGACCAAGAATGATGTAGAGAATGAGTAGATGACTTTGTCTCACTTCGTCCAAATCCATGGACGATCGGTTAATGAAGTTGCCGAGGGAATCTGGTGATGGAATGAAATGAACTGTAAAATTCCATGCACCCCAAATACTATCATAATCTTTTCTCTCTAAAATGAAATCAACAAGTGAGAGTGAGAGAGAGGAGAGAGAGGGCCGGCCATATATAGCAAGAGGGAGGTGACCGTAGGAGAGGGGGGGTGACCACAAGAGAAAGCTTCTCACTTCAAAATATCTTAACCAAAACAAGAATCATTAAAACAAAGCATGACTCACATAAACACCTCATCAAGTCATTAATGCAACCATTAATGTCAAGATGACTCATTAGCCACTTCATCACTTCTAGAACCTTCTAGAATGATGACTCACTCTTATCTGAAGAAAAGATAAATCCGTCTTTAACCGAATGTTAAAAGACGGCTGATAGAAAACTGGAAACTGGCAACTTCCAAAAGTGATCCTGAAACGAATTTCAGGACAACCCCGAAACTGTATAAATATACCCGCATTTGTATTACGACCGAATACAAATGCAACTGAGACAAAGATATTATACCTATTCAATATAATACTCGGATCCGGCTTAAACCAAAGCCGACCGGTATCATCTGCCCGAAAAATAACACGTGCGTAAACGCACGTGCATTTTCCGAACCCTGCCATAAAACCATACGGCCTCTACAACGTTTCGCCCGAACTTGGGAAACTGTCTGTGGGGGACTCTAATGACTCGTCAGTACCCTGGCAGTGGGTTTAACCACAAACCGTCAGCGGCACTAGCAATGCGTAACGGCTGCCCATGGACTGACCTCAAGGGATGCCGATGAGCGCACTCATCCGGAAAACCCTACTGAGCCTAACAGTGACAATGTATATACAGTCCGGTCCGTTCGTCTATGAGTATCGCATATCTGCCTAGGGGGCTAGTAACGTCAGACCCCCAAGAGCAGTATAAGTCGTGTCGGAGTGAAGCCTAATAACACCCTGAGATACTACTGGAGTACCTACCAGTAAATCTCCTGCCACGGCCGTGGGCTTTGTGTAATGGCTCTCCTAGACACAGCACGATCTCGCCCCCAATACCGGGAGAGACGAATCCCCTACCGATCCGCTCACGTGCCTCCATATGGCTCGGGACTGTACCCAAAAACTACCTGTTTGCACGACTCCTTTGAGCCGTGGTAGGGTAGAAATCAAAGCACAGTGGGAACTCACACGAGACAAATGACGACCTCAGGTCGATGAACTAACCTGTACACATGTCACCAGGGAACTGCTATCTGACGATAGATATAATACTAACTAGCAGATTCCCGGCGAGTCCTGTCCGGTGTACTCATAACCCAATGAGCACCTGTATACATCTTAGGTGATCCAACTGACACCAGTGGCTTGTGAGACCGGCCACCGCCCCTCGTCGGGGTCTCGACTGTATACACTAGTCTACTCCGGAGTATTGATGCCCTGTCTCGAAACTCCCATGATTAGGGACCACAATTAAGGATATGCGTATAAACCACCCTACTCTCACGTATATGATCGCCATCATACTGTTGGTGGTAAAGCAAGATCCTAAGGGCTCTATCAAAGTGTAACATGTAATCAGTCACCTGAACATGTACACGACTGATAAAGGCAAACCAGATAGCATACTATCATCTTGAGTAAGACTGTCCTACCGGTATAGGTCCTCCGCAATCATTGCAATCACGTACCTGCGATCCAATAATTCACTATGAGGGCACTATCTCCAACAAGCCTATGGTTTGGAAGAAGACTATCCAATAAGCGTAATAGGTGTACTGTCCTAATCCTAGGAGCACTCGCAACCCGAGAGAAGGTAAAGATAAAAGACAACTGAATAAACCTCATTCCTATTTCTCCTGAACCAGAATCCATCCCCGAACTGGAACAAGTTCCTTCGAGTTCGTATATAACCATACGATGGAGTATCCAAATAACTGTGGATCTTCGTAGTGATTCGGAGTGTTCTGGAGAAATACAAAGGTGAAGTAGGAGTGGTAATGAAATACTTGGTTTGGCCGTGAATAGCAGTCGCAGTTTACTTTGCCCTCTTTCTAATCCCTTTATTTGTCTTAACTTATTACCTTCTGTACACCATCGTTAGGCTAATTGGTTTTCTTCATTCCCCACCGTTCGACACCTTCCTATGGTTTGGAAGAAGACTATCCAATTAGCGTAATAGGTGTACCGTCCTAATCCAAGGAGCACTCGCAACCTGAGAGAAGGTAAAAGGAAAAGACAACTGAATAGTCATATTCATTTTCTCCAGAGCCGGAAACCATCCTCGAATCTGGAACAAGTTCCTTCGAGTTCGTATATAACCATACGATGATTTTATCCACTGGAAGTGGATGTTCATAGTAATACGGGGTGTTCTGGAGAAAAGGGTAAAAGTAGGAGTGGCAATGAGGTATGCAACTCAGACAATCCAAAAGCCAGTGTTTTAAGAAAGTTCGGTCAACTTGGTCACAGAGTCATAGTCTAGGGTCAGGCTATGGTCACTGCCAAGAGAGAGAGAAAAGAAACACTCTGCATGCACTCAAACCTAGATTAGAATGGTTATCACTTTATCTAATCAGGAAACCTCCCACTGTAACATCAAATTCTCCTCCAAACCTGAAAGAAGAATTAGTCGGGATCACCCGAGGAGTAAACCAACTCATCAGTGGGAATCGGGATCCAACTATCATCACATGATAATGTGATGGAATCCACTCATGTTATCACACTCCAGAAGGTATGCGCATACCTGGCAAGTTTCAGTTTCTTTAGAAACTCCCGATGTGATTGTTACCCCAAGCGGTTTATGACTTTGACTTTGGCCAACAAATCATAACCCACAAGTCAAGTTCTACCCATCATTGTCCTGATTGATTCAGACCCACCCGCACACACCCTAGACTTTGGCCAACAAAGTGGTACAACTGTCCTAAACCAATACATCTATCTATGTAACAGAAAGGTAACCAATAGCTACCATACACTATGCCTTAACTTTGGCCTACAAACATAGCATGAATACTAAGTGCTACCCATCTGAAATGACGGAGGGCTACAAATGATTTTTGGCGAAAAACCTTTAACGTAATGAACTTGATATCGTTTAAGGAACCGGATAGCTTTTTATAAAAAATATAGTGGCGAAAACCTTTGCTAAAGAGGTCACTCCCGGTGAAGGGATCTCGGCTCTTTCCCCGTAGAATGAGGTGCAGGATATTCCAACTGAATACCGTGATGCAAAGCAAAAAGTAATCGACTATAGTGAAGTTATTACCTGACGCAAACTTTTGCCCAAGGGGTCACTCCCAGTGAAGGGATCTCGGCCCTTGCCTCGTCGACTGAGGTGCTGGATATTCATAACCGAATACCACTGTGCAAAGCAAAAGAGAACGTCCTTGTAATAACAGCTTTTCGAAAATTGTTCCAACAACGTCATACAGGTTTGTTTAGCTTGCATTGATCCAAATCTACGCAGCCCCATCAATTAATCACACCACAAAAGAACGAAAATATGATGTACGTATATGCCATCAGCATTCGCCACTGGGTCCCGTAATCACCCGTTAGGTTACTTAACTAACGACAGAGCGGGGACTGGACTAGCGCGGGTGTAAAACATATACAACATCTACTAGTATATATATCAATATATAATAATTGCTCAAGGCGTGATAAAGTGCAACATCATAGAAATGTAATAAGCATCACTGAACAATACAGATAATCTGGAAGCCCCGGGTTTCACAGAGCCGCAACTGAAACCCGACGTTCCCCTGGTTGTGTGGATAGCCTGTGCAATGAAAATCCTAGACCCCTACGGGTGCGGCAAATTACCCGCCAAAACCTGAAGTGAGGCAGCCCCTTTCAACAAAGTGAATGGATCACCCAGCACTTCACGGAATCCGGTAACTTGGGCACCCCTCCTTGGGTCAACCTATACCCCCTACGAGTGTGGCGAATAGCCCACCAATTCTAGAGTGAACCCCCCTCCGTCTCAAAGCCATGAGATGCAGGCTTGTTGCCCTCTAGAACCCGGCTATCCGTGCACCCAACCGCGGGGTAATCCTAGTACAGAAAATAAAATATATACAACGGGTACATCGACCTCAGCCCAGAAATGCCCCAAAAGAATAATATACAAACAGGCAGTGACGGCAGTCCACATGTCGAACGCTCGCCCCGTAATATAAAATGTACAAATAATACCAAACTGTACTAACATTGCACCAAGATATCCACCACGACAATCCGTAACATCACAGCACAACACAGAACATCAACGTGAATGTTACGTTCGCAAATCCGTCTAAAGGGGTTATAGCAATTAGACAAGATTTACCGATCAAATGACATTCACGGTCACAGATATAATGTAAGTACTGTGAACTAACTTATTTAAAATTTCGATAGACAAAATTTCCCGAAGTGGGCCCCAAGTACAATTCCCAGAAAAATAATCTGGGCCATAACTGAATATTCCAGAAACCACAATTCCAAGAGAAAGACCACCTGAAGAAAAATGGTGCAATGAAACCCCAGAACGGCGGCGGAACCGCGGCCAAAACGAGGGTTAGGCCGCGGTTCCGCGGCGTTCCTGTGGGATTACTCTACTAAATTTCTACAGAGGTCTTAGAAAAGCCTGCATGATTTTCTGACATACCCAAAATAATTTTTAGACAACAAAAAAAAATTTCGACAGAAACTGCATGAAATGGAATCGCGGTTTTGGAAATTTCGTTCGATCGATACTTTAAACAAGTTAGAACAAGCTAGTAAAGGTTAATGGCGTGGCTCTGATACCATGTAAGTCTACGGTAGCGCCCCGGCCGTCGATCCGAGGCCAAAATGCGGAAACAAAAACTTTTTCATAAACTTGAAACTGGCGCTATCGTATACTTTCACCCGGATCGAACCATTAACGCTAAACTAGCTAACTAGAGAAGGGATAGTAAAGCTATACCGATCATCCGTGCCCTTCGGTCTTTGGCCACCATCCCAAGCTCCTCGCGGCATCTCCGATCTCCGGTCTCCTCGTCGGAAGGGCACCACATCAATGAGTCTTTTTACGGGCTCCCGCTTCATCCGAAGCAACTCGGACACGAAGTTTTCTAGCCGACGTGTCCAAGGTGAAGTAGAGAATGTGTGCGATCACTTTGTCTCAAGCATCCATTGATTCTCAACGCATGATAGTGTATGGATGGAGGTTGAAGATGATGCCATCGATGGAATTTGTGAGCTAGAGGAAGAAGAAGAAGAAGAAGCATTTTCTATTATTGTGTTGAGATGAAGAAAATGAGAGCTAGCATAATAATCTCAAGAGCAAACAACCCTCATATGGCTGCCCTCTCTCTCTCCAAGCATCATATCAACACAATAAAAAAATCCTAATGTGACATTAACCCAAATAAAGAGACCATGAGTCACTAAACATGTCCATGTCACATTAAATGCACCTCATCATGAAATCCACTCACAATTTCCACCATTTGTAAACATTAACCTAAATGTTTACAACAATAAAGCGGGGACAGGATTCGAACCTGCAGTCTTCAGGTCATGAGCCTGATGAGTCGACCAAGATTCATGGAAGATATGGCAACATCTAAAGTAAACTCGTGACAGATCACAAAGATACCCCTCACCTGTATATACATACCTGCATCCGCATTTCGACTGAATGCGAATGTGATGAGACTAAAGTAATCCAGAAAATCTATACTAGGATCCGGCTTAAACCAAACCCCACTAGTATGATCCGTCCGATCATGATACGTGCACTACCACACGTATATGATCGAACCCTGCCATAATACCATACGGCCTCTACAACATTTCGCCCGAAACTTTGAGAAACTGTCTGTGGGGGACTCTAAAGACTCGACAATACTTTGGCTGTGGATTTAACCACTAGCACGTCAGTGGTACTAGCCGTACGTAACGGGCTACCAGGTATTGACCAAAAGGGAGGTCGATGAGCGAACTCATCCTGACACCCTACCGAGCCTGTCAGTGACAATATCCGTACAGTCCGGTCTGTTCGTCTATAAGCATCGCATGTCGGGCCTACGGGGTTGGTAAAAGTCAAACCCCCAAAAGCGGTACAAGTCATGTCGGAGTGTAGCCCAGAACACCCTGAGATACTACTGGAATACCTACCAGTAAATCTCCTGCCTTGGCTAAGGACTTCGTGTAATGGCTCTCTTAGACACAGCGCGATCTCACCCCGAATACCGGGAGAGACGAAACCCCTGCCGATCCGCTCACTGCCTCGACTGTACCCAACTAAACCTGTTTGCATGACTCTTTTAAGCCGTGGTAGGGTAGTAATCAAAGCAAAGTAGGAACTCATACGAGACAAATGACGATCTCAGGTCCATGAACTAACCTGTACACATGTCACCAGGGAACTGCTATCTGACGTCGGGTATAATACCAACTAGCATGTTCCCGGCGAGTCCTGTCCGGTTTACTCATAACCCAATGAGCACCTGTATACATCTTAGGTGAACCAACTGACACCAATGGCTTGTGAGACCGACCACCGCCCCTCATCGGGGTCTCAACTGTATACACTAGTCTACTCCGAAGTATCGATGCCCTATCTCGAAAACTCCCATGACTAGGGACCTTTTAAGGATGTGCTTATAGACCCCAGCTCCCACGTATATGATCGCTATCATACTGCTGGTAGTCAAGCAAGAATCCTAAGTGCTCTATCAACATGTAATAGAGACATGTAAGGTCACCTAAAGCAGTACACGAAAGATAGACCAGATAGCATACTATCATCTTGAGTAAGACTGTCCTACCGGCATAAGTCCTCCCTCAATCATTGCAATCACGTGCCTGCGATCCAATAATTGACTTTGAGGGCACTATATCCAACAGATCCATGCGGTCAACATGCAAGAACTGTGGCACAACGGGGGTGAGTTTCCAACTCGTGAGTAGAAAACGTCATTAGGTAGAAATTGAAATAAACAACGATTCCTAGGCTAACTATATCAAAAGGGTAATACTTTGATCTCTAGGGTGAACGTATATGCATATGTGCCAACAATATACTCAATGCCTATATGCATGTGGATATCATCCATATTTCCATCAATGACACAACAACAACATTCATGTAACTATCATGAAAGCATATGCATGTAAATATGAGGATATCAAGTAACGTGTGTCCATCAATGACACATCAAAAATCATGGAACCTGAGTATCCAGCATCGACACTCGAAACATCATGAAACTCGTGTCCAGCATCGACATGTAAATCCTCATATATCGGGCTCCGTCGGTCCGGATCGGCCCTCGGGCTCCGTCAGTCCGGATCGTCCCATATCAATATCTCGGGCTCCGTCAGTCCGGATCGGCCCACGGGCTCCATCAGTCCGGATCGGCCCGTATCATCTCACGACTCCGGTCGGTATCCTCCGGATAATCGCCGAGCCCAAATGCTATCACCGGTAGGTAGTGTTTCCTCTGCCAGGCTCATCGGCTAATCCACGACATACCTTTCTTGCCCTGGGGTACCATACCGGGTCCACCATGTACCCGCAAACGGCCTCATCCAGCTCCTCGAACCGGGTTTCACATATCAATCTCAGAACCGAGAAAACACATGGTGGACGTCTCGAAATATCATATCAAGAGAAACCGGGTTTTTAAAACACTACATACTTTCTTTTGAAATAACCACGGTTCTCAAATCCAGAAATCTCATGAAAACAACATCTCTGTGCATATAATCGTAAAGCATGATATATGCAACATAGAACAGAAGTGCGAGCATCTCAGTATATCATGCAACATAGAACAGTGATGTGACAATATCAGTATATCATGCGACATATCATAATGATAAGACAATTCTACAATGTAAGTAACATAGCAATTATGGATGATGAAGTGTGTGAGCCGGCCAATCTGTGTAAGTGTAATATACGCATCATCGATAATGGTGTAGGTGTACTAGCACAGGTATATGTAATACAATGAAAATGACATGAACGTAGCATAAGGTACATCGTGAGCGCAATGCTATAAGGTATACGTCTCTATCACATATCCGAGTCGGTGAATCTACCAATCGGCATCCAGCCTCATAAAATCACGTACGGTACAATCCATCGTACGGCATCCTCTAGTCAAGGGTATGGATCAATCATGAAGTAAAACTCATCACGTACGGTATCCATCGTACGACGGCATTAAACCATTAAGGATCCTATCAACCTATATGACAATGAGGGTACGGACCTAATGTCTCGTACGGAATATAACTCATGATTCACAACATTATATATGCATTTACCTATATCTCAGGTCACATCCGTGTCCATCTCGTATCATGGGACCGACAAAGGTATCAATTATCACATATCGAATCGCATCCGTATAACGACATATCAACCAAGTCATCATATCTCATCGTATACTCTTTTCATCACATCAATATCTCACATTAAGTCATGTTACATATACATTCTATCTTATAAATCTCATGTCATGCTACTCTACATCTCATACTTATTCTCGTGCACTACATATCTATATATCATGATTCACATTCGCTTTTCCTATCCTTATATATATATATCAATTCGAGACATCATTTCTTTCATATCATGTCATACTAAACCTTTAATCACATCCATATGTTCCTAGAATAGGTTTCTCCAACCATATCCTATATATCGGTTTCCATTTATAATTGCGGGGGTGCTATACGCCATTCACCTGACTTTCCCCGTAGATATAAATCTACTCACCTGCGGAACACCTTGTTCAGCCATAGTCGATGCGCTTCGTCGTCTTAGAATTCACGTGAAGGTGCCTACAATCAATACGCAATCGCAAAGCTATTAACATCAAGTCCGGAAAACCAATACAGCACACGGTGCGCTCATAGGTTAGAAACTATATCCTACGCATGAAAAAACAACCAAACAACCCTCGTCGTTGACGTACAAACATCAAACGAACCAATACAATTTCACATCTCAAATCCCAAATTCATAAATCACAAATACCATATTCAGCAACCTAGGAAAATGGTCCCAGATTTCACCCTAGGCCAAACTAGGGAATTCTGCATACATGGGAGGTCTAATTAGAAGATATAAGAGCTATGGACCAAGTAAAACCATTTCCAACATACCAAGGCCGCAATTTGCGGCCATATGGAGTTTATTTGCGGCCAGGATTTGGACTTGGGGTCTCGGGTTTCAGGGGTAGATACATGGTTGCCTGCACGTCTCACTGTTAAGGGAACTTATTTTAGAATGGTCTCGGGTCATCCCATATTCCCATATACATTCACAAACTATCAATTAATCGATGTCGGAAAGTTCTAAATTCATGTTTTGGTTTCAAATCCGGGTCTTGGCCAGTAAAGTCGACACTAAGGTCTTGTAACAGCCCCTAAACATCACCACAACACAACTTAAACCCTAAACCTCTCTTGAAATTTCCAAACATCGCATAACCTAACCAAACCAATTCTAAACTAAAATAGAAACTAAAGCATCTAAATTACTAAGCTAATGGAATGGGAAATACCTCTTTTGGTAACTCAAGAATTTTCTTGAGTTGCTCAAAGTCTTCAAAATCCAACTTTGATTGGTCTAATGTGTTGTGGATGAAGTGGGGATCAACTTTTATGAAGGGAGTATAGGGTTTTGGTGAGGGAATTGAGATGGGTCATGAGGGTAGAGGAGGTGGAGAAAGAGATGAAGAAGGAGGTGAAGAAAACAAATGGGGATGATGATGATGGCAGCCCTCTCTCTCACTCTCTTATTCTCACCCTCTCTCAACTTATGTCTCTCTCTCTCCCCAATAATTGTTAGTTATATATATGCCCTAGAGGCCATTGTTGTACATATGATGTATATTATAGTGGATGCTTGGATATATATAAAAAGGACTTTCTTGCTCGATATGATAGTATGCTATCCGGTTGCTCTTTGTCTTAATATGTTGACTTGTATTGTGTTAATATCTTGCTCTCACATGTTGATGAAGCCTTTAGGATATGTACTTGACTACTAGGACTATGATGCAGATCATACTAGTGGGGCCAGGGTGTTCCAAAAGTACATCCTATAATTGTTCCTAGTCGAGGGTGTATCGATACAGGACATCGATACTCCAGAGTAGACTAGCGTATACGCCTCTTGACCTATATGATGAGCGATGGATGATCCCACATCCATTGGTGTTTGACATCAAAGATGGTATACGGGTGCTCAGTGGAGACTGGGTACACTGAACGGACTCGCTGAGAACTACTAGATGGTATTATACCTATCGTCAGATAGCAGTTCTCTGGTGACACTGGTACATGTTAGTCTGTAGACCCGAGATTGTCATAGAGTCTTGTATGATTCCCACTGTGCTTTGATTTCCACCTTACCACGTTCATGAGAATATGCAAAACGGTGGCTTTTGGGTACATTCCTGAATCACATGGAGGCAATGAGCGATAGGAGGGGTTTCTTCTCTCCCCGTATTGGGGGTTAATGTTGCACAGTGTTCGATTGGCTGTAACTGGAAGTCCCTGGCCAGGGCTGATATGGAGATCTACTGGTAAGTGTTATCAGTAGTTTCTCGACCCATTATGAGCCTCACATCGACACGAATTATCGGTTACTGGGGTCTGACGTTTACCACCCCTAGACTGGATATGCGACATATCAGACGAAGAGACCGGACTGTATGGTAGTGTTACTAATTAGATTCACAGGAGAGTGCGCAGGCTTGCTTGTTGATCTTCTGATCGCTCAATACCCGGGTGGCTGTTACGTTTAGTTGACCGCTTGCAGCTTGTAGGTGTTTGATATGATCATCACCTACTGCCGGCGTATTGACGAGTCATTAGAGTCCTACACAGAGGTTTTCTGGCTCAGGCGAAATGGAGTAGGAGCACATATGTGATATGTGCGGGACCGAGATTAATACGATATGTGATACCGTATTCTATTCTCGTGATATGCGATATTAGCCGGTTATATGTTATATAGCCCGGTCATCGGATCAAGTGTTGATTCGATGAAATGATACATTTTATATTAGTCAGTTATATGTGATATAGCCGGATTATCGGATTAAGTGTTGATTCGATAATTTAATGTATAATTATATATTTGATATATCAAATTACATTAACTAACATTTGCTCACTTAAGTATTTCATTTTCTCACTTTGGATACTTTTAACATATATTTGATATATGTTTATTGTATTCTTTTCTTTTGTTACTAAATTATATATATGTGATATGTATAATTGTAACATGCTAGATTATACATGCAACTAGGGTTAATGAGATTCTCACCATGGCTAGGATTAGGGTTAGATTTAATTATTTTAGTTAATTCTAAATTATGGATTAATGTTGAGATATTTCTTTGTCTTGACTTAGTCCACTCTTTAGATATTTACTAGGATATTTATTAACCTAACCTTTAACCCTAGCCTATGGTTTATTCTCTACATGAGTTAGCCATGACACATTCTTAACCCATGGTTGCATTTCTAACCTCAACAATAATTCATTCATCACTTGCTTCATCTTCTTCTTCCTCGTTGCAAAAGCTTTCTAGCTTTTGATCTTGTGATGAAAGATTGTGAGAAAAAGAAAACTAAAGAGGGCAAAATTCCTACTTCATCATCCTCTTCTATACTAGCCATCTAGATTAGTGTGTTAGCTTTACTAATCCCTAATTAGTGAAGAGATATAGCTTGGGTTTGTGACTCCTCAAAGTAGATCATCTTGGATAGTAAAGACTTCAAGCAAGGATGCATCATTCACTTCATGGAGCCTCTCAAGAGTTCGGGAGCTTGATGATCGCAACGAAGGGACCACAACAAGGAGCTATTCAAGAGAAAGGAATGGACTACAAAGGTTGTAATCCCTACTCACTTAGTAGTAAAGTTGTTTGCTTATCGATTCCGTATGATTCTTTAGTTAAGAACCTATGGTTTGGGTTAGATAGAACGGCAAAAATTTGAAATTGGCATGGACGATACCTCCCGAAACCTTGCTGCCGTGCTATTAAACCCTACAGTGGCATCAGAGCCTAGCTAGAGAATTAGGCGGATAGTGTAGGATTACGAAACCGAAACAACTCCGAAACATCCAAATAAAAACCCTAGTTTGTGTCGAAATTTTCTGAGAGTCAAATTTTTTTTAAACAGTTGCAGAATGTTGTATGAGATGCAACATGAACACACAAGAAAATTTACCCCCCCTCGCCGGAAAATGGCCGGCCACATGCATAGAAAATCCGGCCACCTCGTCCACCTTGTGGAATTTTGGGTTAAATTTTTTGGTGTGTTCCAGTCTCTGGGGTTTGGTATTTCAGATGTTGTTTGTTTTTGCTAAATTTTCATATGATGTTATCGTTTTACAGAATCAATTCGGAGTGTTTCATATTCGTAATTCTAGTTTGTTTACGGGTTATTTAGACGGTGTTAAAAAGTTCGATTGGATATCAAATACCCACTTTAACCCTTGCCGGAAAATTTTCCAAGAGTTGGATTTTTTCATAGTTAAAGAACATTCAAATATCGTGCAAGTGATGCGGTGGACCCTCTAGAAGAATGAAACCCTAACTCGATTTTGTGACCGTAAGAACCGCCGCTAAACCCTAGGGTTTGCGGTAGTTCCGCGGTGCCATAAGTGAGGCATTGGTTGACCCTTCTACGGCTGGTTCATAGCTACTGTGGCATGTACTGAGTATTTTAAACTACGCTCAAGTGTTGAGCTTTAGGGAATTTTGGGTGTTTGTAGATTCGATCGGAATGTTTAACGTCATCTAGCTTTTTCTGGAATGTGATACAATATGTGGAATTCATATAGTTAGGCATGAAATCCGTAATATGTAATATTTCGGGTTTATGATGTCTAAGGTGATTGTGGATTCTAAATATTGTAGTTTTTCACTTTCTTTTCTGCGACCGTAAGTGTAATATGTAGTGTATCACCGGTTTCGTTTCTATATATCAACGACAATTGGGATACGCATATTTACTTACGTTGATGACATGTGATGTTATGTGTTGTTGTGATATGTTATATTGGATCGTCGTGATTTGAATAGCCGGGGGTTTTATGTGAGATGAGAGTTTTTCATTTTCATTCATGTAAAATTCATTGTATGTAATATTCTTTTATTGGGGCACTGCCGGGTTGAGGTTGATGTCACCATTGCATATTATTTACTTTTCCGCATTAGGATAGACCCAAGGTGGGGAGCACAAGTAACCGGGTTCTAGGGTCCAGTGGGAGGCCATCTCGAGGAGTCGAGACCGGGTCTCCTAACCCTAGAATTGGTAGGGTTGCTTGCCGCTCTCGTAGGGGTCTAGGGATGTGGGTTTGTCTATTCAGCGCGACCGTGGAATCCGTGTTTTATACAGGCTCAAAATAAAAACACGGACCACCTAGTATATCCAATATTTCATATGTTATCTTCTGCTGCTGTTGATATACTGTGATGCGATCATTTTATATGCGTGAGATGAATGCTTTATTATTGTATATATGATATATAATAAACGTTGCTTGTGTTTTTCACCCGCGCTAGTCCCGCCCCGTTATGCCGTTAGTTAAGTAACTTAACGGTGCATAATGGGACACTGTGGCGAATGCGGGTGGCATAAGCGTACGTTGTATTTTCGTTTCTTCTGTGATGCTTAGGGAAGCATAAATGATGGGACGTCATTAATGAGATTAATGAAAGAAAAAGAAACCTAAAAGATGTTGTAGAATCAAATTTTCAAAAAGGGTAGCTCTAGTTTTTGCTTTGCATAGCGGTATTCCTTGTAGAATATCCAACACCTTATTCGATAAGGAAAGAGCCGAGATCCCTTCACCGGGAGTGACCTCTTTAGCGATACTAGTAGATGCTATAACTCACTCGGTTTTGTTTTTGATTGCTTTTATAGTTCTTGCTTTGCATAGTGGTATTTATGAAATATCTTGCACCTTATTCGCTAAGGAAAGAGCCGAGATCCCTTCACCGGGAGTGACCTCTTTAGCGAAACTAGTAAAAGCCTCAAAAACACTTGTTTCTACAACGATATCAAGTTCATTACGCAAAAGGTTTTCATAAAATCCTGTCGTAGCCCTCCGTCATTTCAGATAAGTCCTACTTATTATTCGTGCTGCGTTTGTTAACCTTATCAAGGTGTAGTGAACGGTAGCTGATTAGTGTTTATCTGCTAAAGCATGAGATGCGATTGGATTAGGGTAGTCATACGGCCTTGTTGACTTTGTCAAGGGTCGTGCGGGTGGGTTTAATTCAATCATGAAATGTACGAGTTGAACATGACTTGCGATTTATTGTTTGTTGACCTTGTCAAGGTCATAGATCGCTAAGGACATTTCTTTTTCGGGAATTTCAAGTGTTGAAATTTGCAATGAGATTGCATACCTTTTATGAGATAGTTGGATCCCAATACCCACTGCGAGTAAGAGTTACTCCTGGGAGAGTTTTACACATGACGATTAGCCGATCAAGTAGGTGTCTAGAAAGGTGTTAACGAGGTTATGCCTCTGGGAAAACGAGCTTTATTCTAATTAGGTCCATGCGAAAGCATGAGAAACCTCCCTCAAAGTACCAACACTGGCCTGTCCGAAAGATTGGCGAACTTGTAAGGTGTAATTAATCCCGGCTAGTCTTATCTTTTAGGGTTTGAAGGAAGATTTGATAAAACCAGTGGGATCCATCCTGATTAGATAAGATAATAACCAATCTAAATCTGGCAAGAGCATACGCTAAAGTGTTTTCTTCTCTCTCTCTCCAGGTAGCGACCATGTCAGGCCTTAATCAAGATAATAATATGGATGTATTGACTGAACCCGGTTGTTATACTGAGCAGGGGAACGTTGGTTCCGTTCTTTCTTATAATTGTTATAAGACTGAGCAGGAAATAGGGGAATATCCGGATTCTCATGCCGCCCAAATGAGGAACAAGCATACTGATGCATCTTCGGGTGTGTTAGTTATCGAGAACTGTTTCTCAGTTCACTCTACGTCCTGGGTATTAGATACCGGATCGATCCTACATATGTAATATGTTACATGGGCTATGGAAAGGTAGGGGGAGAGGGTGATCATTCTGTAAGAATAGGGAATGGTGCAAATGTTGCAACCAAAGCAGTTGACGAATATCACCTTGTGTTACAAAATGGTAATACATTGATTCTGAATAAATGCTATTACATTCCGACCCTGATATGCAATCTTATATCAGTTTCTTTATTGAGTAAAGAAGGATATAATTTTGTAGTACAGGATAATGTTATGAACATCTTCCTGAATCAGAAGTTGATTGGATCAGGCTCGTTAAATAATGGCATATACGTTCTAAATCAAATAACAGTTCTTAATGTACAGAACACACACATGAGGAAGAGTTCAGAAATGAATGAGTCCTTCTTGTGGCATTGTAGACTAGGTCATATTAATGCGACATGACTAGCTAAGTTACATCAGGATGGATATTTGAATCCGTTCGAATTTTCATCTTAAGACACTTGCCAGTCATGTCTCAAAGGCAAGATGGCCAAAACTCCGTTTAGTAGACACGGAGAAAGAGTTACGGAACTCTTGGGACTGATACATAGTGATGTATGCGGTCCCATGTCTACACATGTCAGGAATGGTTCTTCGTACTTCATTACATTCACTGACGATCTCTCAAGATACGGACATGTGTTCCTGTTGAAACACAAGTCTGAATCTTTTGAGAAATTCAAAGAATATAAGCATGAAGTAGAGAACCAAACGGGTAAAAGTATCAAGATCCTTCGATCTGATCGAGAAGGAGAATACTTGAGCAATGAGTTCCTAGACTATTTAAAAGAGAATGGGATTCTCTCTCAGCTTACTCCTCCTTATACACCACAGCACAACGGTGTATCGAAGCAGAGGAATCGCATCCTATTAGATATGGTGCGCTCTATGATGAGCACTGCTGAGCAGCCTATTTCCTTTTAGGGTTATGTGCTTGAGACATCAGCATACTTATTGAATCAAGTTCCATCTAAATCTGTACCTACCACACCATATGAGATATGGAGTTGTCATGCCCCGAAGGTACGGAACGTTACCAGCACATAAATTACGAAATGTCTAGAGGCGTAACGTAATCTAAGCAAGCCGAAGCCCAGAAATCTAAACCATTAATAGAAGAAGTAAAGAAAAACATGTTTAAAAGGAACATCAAATTTTCTCAAAAATTTCGGCAGAGTCTCCTTTGTAAAATCTGGCCCCAAACGGGTACAAATAAGAATATATACATAAGCAACAATAAAAAGGCATCCCCAAGTGGGAGCTAGCTCTTCGGCAATTGGCGGTCACAATCACGCAAGCAATATAATATACAACGCCGAAGGGCGAGGAACAAAACTCAAAAAAAAAACCCAATCCACCAGAAAACCATAATAATACAAGCGCGAATCTAAGGTCAAAAGAATAAACAACTAGTCTTCTAAATCTATCAAGTAATACAAGTCTGGTTGATGGAGATTACTAGATACAAATGTAATAAATAACAGTACAATGGCTGTCCCGATACAATGAACCAACCTACCAAGCAAATCACCCTGAATGAAATGATGTGACAGCAAGCTGCTAAGGAAACCTGTACATCGAAACCTGTAAAAAAATTCGGTATAACGGGGGTGAGTTGCCAACTCGTGAGTAGAAAACATCTGCGAGTAGAAATCGCATGCATGACGCTCTCCTAGGTCATAATAATATACTTAATATAACACTAGTCATCTAGTAGTGGCAGGGTAATAATCTATGCGTAAGTGCAATGTTCAGTGTTCGTGTCAGTGCCTCAAGTAGTAACATGTCATGTGTATGAGTATGCATGCACCATGAATGTAAAAAAATCAACCATGAAATCTGGATATATCTGTATAAGAAATCTTTAACTTTTATCATAGTAAAATTTTTATGGTAATCTGAAACATCATCAATGAAATCCATGAAAATCCGTGTCAAGCATCGACACAAAACATGTAAATCTCAAAGTCTCAATACCTCATAGTCTCAATATCTCATAATCCCAATATCTCATAGTCTCAATATCTCGGGCTCCGTCAGTCCGGATCGGCCCATATCATCAAATCATACGACAACGATCGGTATCCTCCAGATATTCGTCGCGCCAGACATCACCGATAGGTAGTCTTCCCCTGCCAGGCTCATCGTCTACAACTCGAGCTTCTTGCCCTACCATACCGGGCCCACCATGTATCCGAGACGGTTCATCCACTCCTCGAATCGGGTCTCAAAATCCAACAGAAAACATGAAATATCATGGTGGACGACACATACATCACGAGAAAACCGCAACTTGTATTTTAAAATGAGAGGGGGAGAGAGAGAGAAGTTTTTATATATATTCTTGCGGTTTTCCCCAAAATCTAGAAATCTCATAGAAATCCAAAATCCCAAAATCATGAGTATGTAAATAATGAGTATCAGCATAAGCCCCACAATACTGCATGATAATATGAAAATGTGAATGCATGAAGTGTCTAAGTAATAGATGCAATGTCTAAACTAGCACATGAGAGTAATCATACAATATTATATTGGACTAGCATTTAGCTGATTATATCAATAAAAAGATAATATGTTCTAAAGTGTACGTGACATGGCAATTACTGATGATGATGTGTGTGAGCCGGCAAATAAGTGTGCGTGGAACATGCGTATCATCGGTAATGGTGCTGATGTCCTAACAGGAAGAGTTTCATATTAGCTAAAAAAACATATGTATGAATATGCAATGTGATGAACACAACATGAATATAACGGTGAATGTGTAGTAAACGCACATCTAGAGAATACATACTAATTACGAGTCATACGCACGAATCGCGGTTTTTAGAAAATTAGGGCTACGGGGTTTTTAAGAAAAGATATGTCTTTTGAAAAATCCGTATTATCCCTCAGGCTGTCTTTAAAAATGAGCACGATTCGTTAGTTTTGAAAATAAGTATGACTCGAGCCTAAACTAAGATCTACCTAACCAACTAAGGAGCTAACTAAAGACACTAGTCGAAAGGTAAGAAGAATCCTCCTAAAGTCTGAGTCGGTATTTCTAGTAGTCGGCGATCCAGCCTCAATAGCGTCACGTGCGTAGTACGACTTCCTCGAGTCAAGAGTGCAGATCAATCATCACATCTACGCCTCGTACGGTAAAATCCATCATACGGCATCCCAAAATCGGGGTACGGGTCAACTATCACATACCTACATCATCGTTCGTATAGTATCATCATCAAACAATATCATGATCAAGCGTACTGTACTATAATCACATACATTCCAATATTATCAAACATATATCATCTTCTGTATAAATATACATCGTCAAATGATCCACTAAAATATCATGTCATATATCATATCGTGATTAAGTCACATATTACGATCTGGGTTTTATTCTAGAGTCTCGTTTATTTCAATGTCATCTACACAAATCATCGTTTATATAGTTTCTCATTACCCAATGATCCGCTAATATCGTAACACATTTCATATCATATCCCGGTCATATATCCAATATCTCACGGCATCATGCCCGATCATATCGACTCATCCCCAAGTATCATATAATATCCTCATATCACATGTATATGTTGTGTGTGTGTGTGTACACACACACACACACCCCTACACACATTCCTATACACAGACACACATACACCAAGTCAGGTTTGTGTGTGTGTATGTGTGTGTGTGTGTGTCTACAAGAAACCTACGAATTCCTTCCAAAGCAATCATCCTCTGGTTAAGTCTTTCTAAATCAGTCTAATCCAACTTAAAGTCTTCAATAGTACCCTACTCGCTAAGAATCTAAGGTCACGTTTAACTTCCTAAAAATGGTACATAATATCCTTATTCTACGTTTGTGGGGGTGTTATACGCTATCTACCCGACTTCCCTCGTAGATATACATCTACTCACCTGGTCCTCGTCTGCCGAAGTCGATGCCACCATCCACTTCTTCATCGTCCGAAGTCCACGTGAGGGGTACCTATACGTAAACATATATAATATCGTAAACCGAAATCACGGATAAAACCAAAATGGCGCACGAAACGCGCATAGGTTTAAACCTGTGACCCTCTTATGAAAAAGAACCCAGTAACCCTCGACATCGGCATACAAACGCCGATTGTTCGAGATAAAACACAATCGTACAAATCGTAGTTCCAAAACACACTAATTATAATATAAAATAGGATTTACATCATCAAAACCTTAAAATTAATCAAATCGTTTTATTTTGCAAAAACCTAGAAAGCACTTAATTACCTTTTTAATTCGAAACTTGATGTTTTAACAAAACTAATGGCCATAATATTCACTAAATATCATAACTAAGTCATACAAATCATTATCATAATTTAATCTCATCAATTTTTATTAAACCCAAAATTCTAGTTTGCAAATTTATCCAATTTTAACAATTTCAAAGTAAAAATGCACAAACAATAATTAAGCTTGGTTTTGCATGATCTAAGGTATTAAACTATAACTTATAATGTTAGTAATGTCATGAATATCCTAATTAGATTTTTATCTCAATTATTTAATCAATTTTCAGAAACCTAGTTTGCAAAATTAGCATAATTAGCAAAATTTTAAAGTGAAAACTAGCAAACTAGTAACTAGATTAGGTTTTGCATTCTATTAACATATTAATCTACTCATTAGAACCATAATCTAATGATAGAAACCCTCACTAGAATTTTATCTCACCTATATATATATTTTATAAGAACCTAGTTTGCAAAAAAATTCTAATTAGGATAATTTAAGTACAACAATTTACAAATTAGCAACTAGGTTTAGTTTTCTATGTCTTAGCATATTTAACTACACTATATAATCATGAACACTTTATAAAAACCCTAACTTGATTTAGAAACCCTTTCTTTAATTTCACAAATTAGAAATAAAAACCAATTTATTACATAAAAAGCTTAAATTAAAATAGTTAAACAACTAATTAGCCATTAGGTTAGAATTTATACCTTACTAACATGAGATCAAACATGAAAACCATAGCCTCCAAGTGATAACTTTGCTCCAAGATCCATGCTAGATAGGCCAAAGAATAATGGGTAAAGATTGGATTTGGGTTTTTGTGGAATTTTATTTTGATTTTTGTTGAATTTATGGATGATTTTTGAAGAGAAAAGAAGTTGAAGAAATGAGGGGCTACCTCAAGGTGAGGCTCGGCCAAAGCATGAGGGGAGAGAGAAGTGAGGGTGAGTGGTAGAAGTGTGTAGAAAACTTTCTTAATTAATACCTCTTTTATGTCTTTTCATTAATTATTTGATTTTTGTGCATTTTCTTTCTAAATAAAACCTAGAAAAATTCTAGAACCATGGAGAATTTTGAGAAGGAATTTTGCATGATACAGACTTGTTTTAAATTTTCATGGTTCACTTTTGTAAAATTAACCCACTCCAATTTATAATTTGCACCCATTTAATGTATAATTAAAAGCTTATGTTAATATTAAAAATAATTACTTAAGGAAAAATATTTAGGTAAACTAATAATTTATAAGTGACTAAATAAATACCAAATACTAGCAATTATATAGTTAAAATAGGCATATTTAAATCTATATTGAAAAATAATTGTAGTTGAGTTTTACGGAAAATACGGTTTATTTTACCGATTATCAGAAAATTCACCTAAAGGATTTTATTTATTTATTTATTTATTTTTAAAACGTTACAGGAGTGGGAAGAGACCATATCTTAAATGAGTTAAGATATGGGATTGTTCGGCCTATGTCAAAAGGCAAAATCCGGACAAACTCGAGGCACAATCAGTTCTTTGAAAGTTTGTGGGATATCCAAAGAATTCATATGGATATTTTTTCTACCACAGTGAGGAACAAAAGATGTTTGTTGCTCAACATGCCACCTTTTTGGAAAAGGAATTTCTTGCAAAGGAAATTAGTGGTAAAGAGGTACAACCGGAAGAAGTTCCAGTTACACAGACTACAACTGAAGATTTAATGGAACCAGAGGATTCGATAGTTCCCGACGAACCCCAGCCTCTCCGACGATCTACTAAGGTTTCTCATCCACCTGAGAGATACTACGGTTTTCTCATTGATGGTGGGAGCGAGGATTGCATCATGGAAGGTGATGACCCAACTAGCTTCGAACAGACCATCACGAGTGGTGACTCTGTGAAATGGCTGGATGTAATGCGATCTGAGATGGAATCCATGTACACCAACAAAGTATGGACTTTGGAAGTTTCTCCTGAAGGGTTAAAACCCATTGGGAGCAAATGGATCTTTAAGAAGAAACTTGGTGTAGATGGAAAAGTTGAGACTTTCAAAGCTAGACTTGTTGCAAAAGGTTTTCGTCAACGACCAGGTGTGTATTATGATGAAACCTTTTCTCCAGTAGCTATGCTTAAGTCCATCCGGATCCTACATTCCATTGCTGCATACCATGACTACGAAATCTGGCAAATGGATGTTAAGACCGCCTTTCTAAATAGTGATTTTGAGAAGTGCGTGTATATGACTCAGCCAGAGGGCTTCGTAGACAGTGGGAGCAGCGGGAAGGTGTGCAAGCTGCTTAAATCCTTCTACGGGTTAATGTTGGGTTACTAGGAACTCTAATAAGGTTCTACAAGGCATCAACCATGCCCGATTAAAATTTTAGCCGTGCCGAACAACCCAAAACAAGATCTTTGCTAGACTATTAGGCGAAAACTAGCATGTAAAACACATTAACACTAAGTGAATACGAAATACAACCTTTGTAGATCGGTCCTTCACTTCTAAAGCTCCTTGTTGTAGTCCCTTCGCTGCGATCATGGTGCTCCCGGACTCTTGGACGGCTCCATGAGAAGAGGGCAACGGTTTTGCTTGAAGTCTTCGAGGCCGAAGATGATCTACGTCGAGGGAATACGAACTCAAGCTTCTACTTCACTAACTAGAGAATTAGTGAAGCAAACACCTTAAACTAAAGTGCTAGTCTAGTAGAGGATGATGAAATAGGAAATGGGTACACTTTAGAATTTCTTTTCTCACAATGTTTCTCTCTCTTTATCAAACCCAAGCAAGAATTTGAAGGAGGAAGAAGATGAGCTCAAAATGAGAATGAAAACTAACTAAAGAGAGAGAGAGCTAACCATGGGTGAGTGGGTATCATATACTAACTCATGTTGAGACATAACCATGTAGGGTTACTAGGCACTCTAATAAGGTTCTACAAGGCATCAACCATGCCCGTTTAAAATTTTAGCCGTGCCGAATAACCCTAAACAAGATCTTTTCTAGATAATTAGGGTTTCACATGCTAGTAAAAGACATTTACTACTAAGTGAATACGAAATACAACCTTTGTAGATCGGTCCTTCACTTATAAAGCTCCTTGTCGTAGTCCCTTCGCTGCGATCATGGTTCTCTCGGGCTCTTGCATGGCTTCACTAGGCGAAAGATGCGTCCTTGCTTGAAGTTTTCGAGGCCGAAGATGATCTACGTCGAGGGAATACCGACTCAAGCTACTACTTCACTAACTAGAGAATTAGTGAAGCAAACAGCCTAAACTAAAGTGCTAGTCTAGTAGAGGATGGAGAAATAGGAAGTGGGTTCTCTTTAGAATTTTCTTTCTCACAATTTTTCACTCTCTTTTTAAAACCCTAGAAAGCTTTTCTTTTGCTCAAGGAAGAAGAAGAAGATGATGAATGTTCACACCAGAATATTGCTTTTACTACCGCCCATTCTTATGCTCGTTTGCTTATCGGTAGGTACTCTTGAGCCGTGTTTGCTAGTTAATTGCAGGATACTGGTTCTCAGCTCTAAACAGTGAAATTCATGGAAAAGTACGACAAATTCCGGATTACTGCCAACCACAGATAAAACACGGGTCTCCGCTCTCTATCTGTATATTTCCACACACCGGTTTAAGGGACAAAATGGCAAATCAATGTCATTTTCATGCACAAAGCTCAATGTCAACACAAGATCCAACATATCTACGCGGAGCTCAAGGAAATCATGGCAAAAGATCCACATCACATCACCTTTTGATCTACTGAAATTCTGGAAGAAATGTGAATAGATTATGAGAAACAACATATACCACACTGAAGAGTACTGAAAACCAGGAAAACCCACCAAAGCAAATGACCCAATTCCTCTTTATGGCCGCGGTTCCGCGGCATAAGCATGCTTAGGCTGCGGATCCGCGGCCATGTGGGCCCCGCAATTGTTTATTTTTCAGGGGTAATTTGGGAACTTCATCTTGGGTCAGAATTTGGCCCTAGGGTTTCAGCACGCTGCCTATAAATATCCCAAAACTTGCCAAGCCATAGGTGTTCTTTTCATGCCCTCTTTTTGTTAGTTTTTAGTTTTCTTCTTCTTCTTCTTCATCTTTCCTCCATTAAATTGTTGTGAGAGCTTTTGAGTGGATGTTAAATGAAGATGAGGGTTATTTTGTATCATTCTTTTTTCTTAGCCTCCCCCTTGAGCTCTCTACCTTAACTTGATCTTGCAACCTCTTAAGTGAGCTTGCAAGTTTAAGCTTTGGTCATTGATCTCAACGGGTTGTATCATTTTGGAATCAATAATGTTCTCTCTTTTGTGCTTCATTCTCCATGAGTTCTTTGCCTTTTCTTGATCTTGAAACCTCTTAATTGAGCTTGCAAGTTTAAGATTTGGTTATTGAACCCATGTCTTGTTTTGGGTTCTATGGTTCCTAGTTTCATTTCTTGCTCATTTACTTTCTTGCACTTAAATTCCATGCACTTTTAATTACTTGCTTGTAATCTTTTCTTTTCTTTGTTTATCTTTTCTTTTGCTCTTTTTGGTTCGTTTTGTGAATGATTGTAATATGTTGTTGTTAAGAATAAATACAATATTGTAAGTTAAGGTTTCACTCCTCATTTCCTTTTCCCGTTATTTTCCTTTGAACTCCGCCCAAATGTTACGCAAGCGCTCCGTTAGGCACCCTACCCTACCAAGGTAACGGTGATTCCTAACTACGACCGGTTGCGTTCGGTTTGGCCGGAGGAGAAAGCAAGAGACAAGAACGGAAGGACAAAGGTAAATAAGCCGGATTCCACGAACACCGTGCTTAAATCCCCTAATACACGTTGTTGCCGATTGCCCTAGCTTCAATTGGTCAAGAATCGGCTCAATGGTTTTGAGTGCGGATTTCATTAGCTTACACTTTCGTATCTTTTTCTTAACAACTTTATACTTTCATATAAAACACATAGGTTAGAACTGAACAAACATACACACATTCTTTATTGACTCGTCTAAAACTCGAACGGACATACAACCATCTCCCTGTGGATCGACCCGTGCTCAACCGGCTAGCTGCATAGCGACACCGTCCTGATCGCGGTTATAACTTTAGAACTTTGAACATCCGACACGCCAAAAGCGTGCGATCAATGAACAAAAGAAAAGATGAGGATAATTTTCAAGTTAGTGAGCTAACCATGGGTGAGTGAGTATCATATACTAACTCATGTAGAGACATAACCATGGCTAATCCTAATGGTTGGGTTAACTAAATATCTTAAGTAAAACAAATTGAGTTGAATTTGTCAAAGCACTAAAAGCTTCTACAAGCTTCATCCACTTAACAAATTTCAACCAATTTAGATTTACTTTAAATACAAAAACCCCTCTACTAAAACTAGAATGGTGTATGTCTTATACACCCATGTCATGTGTATCAACAACCATGATACATAAAAGAAAAACACATTTTTAATATATATCACATATATATTAAAGTTGTGCACATGTGAAAAAAATCCTTAAGTGAACAAATGTTAGTTAATATAAATTAGTATATCAAATATACAATTATACACTAAATTATTAAATCAACATTTGACTTAATAATCTGGTTATATCTCATATAACCGACTAACATCCAATGCATCGTCTTATCGAATCGTCACTTGATTCGATAACCCGGCTATATCTCATATAATCGACCGATACATAAAGTCGCGAGAATAGAATACGGTATCACATACACGCATTATTCTCGGTCCCGCACATATCGCATATGCGCTCCTATTTCTTTTATCTTCTCTGTGAATTCCACTATACTGTATTTTCTGCAGATTTTTGCGGATTTGCAAACGGCGATTGTGGGGAGCAAAGTGTACGTTCAAGAATAAGGTGATTGCAATGTACAGTGCCAAAGATCCGAGTAGTTTGACCCGCGCAAGCGAACTTTTCTAGCTTACTGGATTTGATTCAACGGGGGTTTCCTAACCCAAAAACTTAACGGTACGTATTTCTTAAACACCTTCTTCTCAAATCCGACGCATCCAATATACTATTCATTGCAGGATTCTTTGCATGTTCGCTAGCAAACGCTAAAAATCGACTAACCCGTATTTGTTGCAGTGCCGTGATTAAACTAAAAAAACGATTGTTTGATTCTTTATAGAATTTTTATTAAATTGTGCATTGCATACATTAATACGGACTTAAGGGCAAGCGGACCCCACAATATACGGTAAAGGATTTCATCACCTTTTCTGTGGCCCACAAATCACGAACTTGAGCATAACGTTTACCCGCACAAATTTTAAAAGAAATTAGACTTTAAGCCTTAAGGACTTCGCGCTCACTAGGAGAAGTTAACTGTGTTTAGAATACCGCTTAACGGTATATTGTTTACGGGGTGTCTAGGAAAGTGTTCACGGCGAAACCGCCAAAAGAGAAAGGGTTATTTAATTAAGGACCTTCGCGAAAGCGTCGAAAAACCTCCCCTTATCTCTGCACTTACCTGGCCTCGTGATCAGTATATCTTGAGCTCGTTTCTCGACACAGTTTTACTTTGACAATCAAGTTCTTGAGAAGGTCTAGTTGACCTAGGTGAACCCTAGACCGATTAGGTGTGTGGTATTTTTGTGTCGTGATTGTTTTTTTTTGGTCCAGATTCTTTTTATGTGCATATTTCATTCTTTTGTTAATAACTAACTAAAAAAATAAAAAAAAATCACATTCTTTTCCCCCTCCTTTTCTCTGCCTTTCTTTCTTTCTCTCTTCATATCATGGGTACCCCACCTCGCAAAACTCTTGCCGAACTTTGGTACCCACAACCAGACATTACTTCTTACGGTTCTTGCTTTGGCCGAACGTCGAATGATCCCTCCATGCCCAAAATCTCTTTGAAAGATTGGATAGACGCGTCTAGGACAAACACTTGCCCTCCGCAATCCACTTTGTATCAACCTTTTCAACCTCCCCCACCCTCTTAAGTTGATACCCCTTTTGCAAGTCGTCCTTTGTCCATCGCTGAACATATTGAACAATCATGTAGCCGATCTTTCACTCCTTTTACCACTACAGATTCTTGGGATCAATAATTCCATTCACCTTCTTATCCAAATGTTGATCCTGCTCCTGTCCAGCCATTCAATTCCTACCAGTCCTACCCGATTTTTGCACATTCCCTAGACATTGCTTCTGAACCGCCATTTGGGAGTTTTCAGTATCCAACCAACTTTGAATCTTTTACTGAAACCCCTTCACAACCCATGTCTAGTCTGGAACAGTCATTGGAAGACTTTAGGGTAGCGTCGTACCAACAGATAATGGATTTGACTACGTCCATGGCCACCCTCATACAACCTAGTGACCCGGTAGCTAGTTTTCAACTAGCTCCAAATTTTCCAATGTACGAAGAGGCGGTAGGACAGGTTGAGAATTTGAGCGGAGAGAGTGAGCTGTACACCCTTCCAAATCAGACCTACCCGTTTCAACTTGATTCCCACAACTCCGATTTTGAATTTCTATCTAGTGTTCCAAATGAATCATTGATTCAAGATAAAACAGATAATGAGTTGTACGACTTTGTAGTGTTTGATTTACCTGATTGTGAAGGGTCCTTTCCAAGTGAATCTGTTCCTAAACATTTTGACCTCTACACCTCCACTTTAGAACCTGAATTGATTGATATCCATGCTTTTGTTGAGGTGTCTGAGAATATAAATTTTCACTTGATTGAGGATATTGATGCTGGGAATATTTTGGATGATGAACCCGTATATTTGGCTGAGTTTTTCTCTCCAATTCATCATCCCGAGTCATTAAATGTTTTTCCCGAACCCCATATGCGTCTAGATTTTGAAGATAAATGCATGGATGTGCTGAATTTTAAGGAAAATTTTGAGGATAGTTTTGAGGATGAACCAGTTTTAATTGATGAGTCGGATTTTCCAATTCATCCTGTTCCTTTCATTGACTGTGTACACCCTCCTGAACCTTTAACCGATAACCTTCCTCAATCACCTACCTCCATCCTTTCCATCGTTCCGACATTGCAAGACACCGTATCAGTTTCATTTCTTGTGTCTGGTTTACCGAGTTCGGCGTACCCATGGTTTCTCACGAATCTTGAGGGATTTGACCCAATTTCTCGCCATATTGATAGATTAGTACAATCCATCTTTTCACATCGATCATTATAGATTGTACTAATTTATTCAATCCATTTCCACCCTCAAGTTCGTATTCCACTTCTTTCTCCCTTCCGCCATTCTTCTCCTCCACCGAGACCGGACGCCACTTCTATCTCCAAACGGTCTCGCGTGTTTCTTATTTATTTTCTCTACACTCTATTCTTTCACCAACCGTTGCTTTATAACGATAAAATCTTTGAATGGTTGGTGTTAACTTTTGGCCTGTGTAAGGCCTTGTATAGATTGATACTATTCTCTTTCCCTCCCAATCCTACACTTCAACGCTTAACAGTGGAAACACTGTTTTACTTAAGTTGGGGGGGACTCCTTTTTTGTATATATTTTTTTGTTTTCCTTTTTGTTTTGTATATAATTTGTTTTAGGGAGAGCGCCGACAATTTTGACCCTCTTGGTGTAGCCTGACAGTGAGGGCACTGTCAAGTTTAAGTTTGGGGGTGTGCTCGCTAAGCTTTCTTCCTTCCCATTTATTTTGCATTTGCATACCTTATTAAAAACCCACAAAAATCGAAAATTTTCCAAAAAATATAAAAACTTTATCGTCAAGTTAGCTAATAGGGTAACTTAGATTTTTATTCTGAAAGTTTAGTTGATATGTTAGAAATAACTAAATTCTAGGCTTAGGAATTGAAAATCCTAAAAATAACCCTCATTCTGTCTAACTTTGGTAAGTATACGTCCTTATAGTTTTTTTTGAGAAATAGGTAGCCTTGAGTTTAGTTCTTGAGTTAAGTCAAGATGAAGGGAAAGTATTGATGCTTTACTGAAAGGTAAGTCTGAAAAATAGTTTCTTTTCTTGAGTTCAAATTTAGAAAGTATATACCCTACAACTGCACTTACACGCACCTTGAAACTTGGGATAGTAGAGGATACCTAGAAATACTCTTGCCTGAAAACCTAGTATGAAAGAAAAAAACGGTATTTAAAGCTAAACACCAAAAGAGCATTATTGAAAAATATATCCGGTCTTGAAAAGAAAAAGAAAAAGAAATAATAAAAAGAAAAATAGAATAAAATCAAGACCTAGAAACTGCTATTTACGCTTTAAAGTTCACACATTCAGTAATCGGCCGTTAGTGCCTCAAGAAGCATTAATAGTCACATGAAAAGTGTGTGAGCAACACCGTCCATCCTTAATGAAAAGAAGTAGTATTAGGTATTAGGGCAAGGGTATTATAGCTTGAATTGAATTCTTGAGTGTAGGGGTGCAAATATACACACACGTAGGGGTATACAATCAATGTTTGGATAAAAAATAGAAATAAAAGATAAGACTTATTGTAACGTTTTAGAAATCGTTTTGTGAATTTTCCCGTTTTAGGGCAAAATTGTCAGTTTTTCCCGTTTTAACCCGATTTCGATCAAACGTCCGTATAAGCTTGCCGGCACCTAGTTTAGCTAAAATAAAGCTTGTGCGCGAACTTTAGGGGCATTTGGGAGGTTTTGGTTCAGATAGAATTTTTCCCAAATAAAATATTATTTTAAGCGGTATTTGGTGCACGTAAATCGGGAAATTTTTTTATTTTGTGAATAAATTATTTTTGTCACTAGATTATTTTAGAACCTTATTTTTAAATATCTAGATTTTTTTTGGTCAAAGGAATTAATTTTTAGAAGAAAAAGAAAAGAAAATGAATAAAAGGTGGCATTTTTGCATTAAATGTGCATTAATTAATTTCTTTTGCTAGAAAATTCCACACACTTGACCAAAAATCCCCCCATTCTTCCCTTGGCCGGACCTTCCCTTCCCCTTGACGCCCTCCATCATTTCAACCCCTTTTCAACTCATTTTTCATCAAATAAATCATGAAAAATCCAAAATAAAATCACAAAAATTCAAATATAATCATTTTCCTTCATTTCCTTCACTAATCCTTCATGGATCTTCAATAAAGCTTGGTTTTTGATGCTAAGATGTTGGATTAAGTTTCATTTTGTGTTCTTGGGGAGGTATAATTCTTACCTTAATCCTTTTATACTTGCTTTAATCTTATTCTAGCTAATTTAGTTAGCTAATTATGTGTTTAGTTTAGTTTTTAAATTATGATTAATTAATTTATATTTGGTTTAAGAAATTCATGTTAGGGTTAAATTTTGTTTATGTGTTTAGTGTTCATTTGAAGTGTTAATTTGTGTTTTGGAGAAGATTAACCTAGTAGAAAATGTTAATTTTTGCTAATGAACACTTTATTTAATTATGCAATTAGCTTACTATGTTTTTGCTAAAACATAATTAGCGAGTGTTAAAAATATAGGAATGGTTTAGATAGCTTAGTTAAGCTATTTTAAGGTGTTTGTAATCGTTAGATATGCATTAGCTTGAAACTAGTGTGAAATATTGCGATAGGTTGCTTACTAGATTTCGGGGGTTTTCCGACGTGGGTTCGATTGGTCGTTGCGAGGTTATATCTATTGTATTTCTCGTAATTCTTATGTTGTGTTGCGCGATCGGGACGATCGGGGTCCAGACTTGGTGCTTTGTAGTTTAGCGACCCCAATTAGGGTTTTTGGCCGGTATCGTGCGCGATAGATGCGCTAAGCGCGCAGTGTAATTTTCCGGGCGTTTTCATCGCATTTCGTTGTCTTTTCGACAGTGTAGGATTTTTGCTTATGTGATGTGTTTGTGAAATTTTAGGTTCGCAAGCGGGGACTTCGGACGCTACGACAAGGGAAAACAGGTGGTAGGCTTCACTTAGCCAGGAGCGTTGGTGAGTAGATTTAACATCTACAGGGGAATCGCCCGCATGGCGTTATGCGTCTGGGCTAGAGATGTTATTTCTGTCGCATATTATATGTCATATTTAGAATTGCGCATTTACCCTATTACTTAGATGTTGTTTTGCTTGGATTAGTATCCTTAGGACACTGCACATATTATTGACGATTCATGTTGCACGAGCACTGATTGTATGCTACACACACCGTCAATAATTGCAATGTCACGCATAACCCACTTATAGATATAATATTTCTTGGTTAGGGACATTGAGACTTTGATTCATATTTCTTTACGCATTGGCTTATAGCATACCTGTATATCTATATGCTTACATATATGCCTTGACATGCATACATGCTAGTTACATGTATACCTATAGGGTATTGTACCATTAGTAATAGGTACATACACACATAATAACATAACTACATGTATACCTTGCATACATATTTCACTTATATCCGGAGGGTATATTACATCATTACTGATAGGTAGATACATATACCTTGCTATACCTTCATGTTTACACACATATCTGGTTATAGCTACATGTTTATCTTTACTTGATGTTATTTAGAATTGGAGAAATTAGGAACCGCATATATTTATATTTGACTTGTTGCAGTTAAATAGCGGCTTTTCCTTTATATGCTTACATTACAGTTTTTTGTTGCATATATTATATTCATGGATTTTCGCATTAAGATATGGATTTTTCATGATGTTTTCTGGATTTGGGGACCGTGGTAGTTCATGAAATTATGCATTATTTGAAAAACCCGGTTTCCCTTCATGATATGATATTACAGCATCCACCATGTGATTTGTCGGTTCTGATTATATACCCGATTCGAGGAGCGGGAGGCACCGTCTGCGGGTATATGGTAGAGCCCGGAGGTACCCCGGGGCAAGAATCTCAGTGAGGAGATGAGTTAGTGGGGGAACCATACTATCCGGTGACATTACCAATGACTCAGCGGTTATCATGGGGATACCGACGGGAGTCATGTGCGTATGGATACGTCGAGAGGCGAGGGTCAGAGCTAGGAACTCGTGCTTTCGGGATAGCGTATGATACGTACCTATTAGGGTGCCAGTCGTGGTGACAGCACCTGATAGATCAGCATTTCTGGGTCGATGCTTGACACATTGGTTTCATGATATTTCTTTTTTACTCCTTTGTATATATAACAGGGGTTTAGGCCGTTGTTATATATGCCCTTACACCAATATTAGTGGAATGGGACGCTAATATATGTGTATTGACATTAAATTATATACATCATCATATTTATTCATGCAAATATATTTAGGATGTTAGATTTTTACTTGATAATTTGATTTGGGATATAGGTGATTCATTTGATATTGGACACAGGATATTTATGAGATCGCTGATTTGTACATTCAGGATATATGAGATTTATTCGATATTAGACATTCAGGATTTGTGAGACTTATATGATATGAGAGCCAATTTGGGGGCTGATTTGAGGAATTGGGATTTGGATTTGTCTTGATGGATTGTGATCCTACCACGATGTCAGGATTTCGTGGAAATGACATATTTCATTCCATACTTCACATTTATTGTTTATGCACTGCTTCATGTATTAGTAGTACCTGTTAGAGTACCTTTCATGACTGTTGCATTTACATACCTTTATTTATATGTATTGCTTCATGTATTAGTTGTACCTGCTAGTGTACCTTTCATGATTATTGCATTCATATGACTTTTTATTGCTATTAATTGCACATGTTAGATTCACGATGTACGTGCATACTCGCGATTACCTGCATATGTTATTTACTATTCACGAGTTGGCAACTCACCCCTGTTGTGACACAGTGTTTGCAGGTGTTCCTCAGGATTGTCAGAGGCAGGCTATTATCACACATCTTATCATCTTTTGCTACGGACACCGCATCAGCTCACAGTGTGCAGGCTTAGGTGGGTTTGTGGTTATTTGTTGTATTGTATATTCGTTGTATCCCTGTACTCTCCATCTACTATTTTCATATTGACTTAGAGACTTGGTGAGGACGATGTTGTGACTTGTTGTCTTTTATACAGTTTCCTTTATATCGTCTTCTATTTCTTTGCTACGGCGTCGTATATTTGTTGTGGTGGTTGTTTCCCGTCTTTGGGCGTGGATTTGCTCCCGTTGGGGATGCTTTACTTTTATATTTATGTTGTACCCATTTTTGGGGTTGGTTTTTATAAAGGCGGGGCTGCCGAAATTTAAAGGAAATAAAGTTGGACTTTTAAAGAATTTGGGTTGTGATTTCAAAGACTTTTAAACAATGTTTCTTATCTTTTCTGGTATTTTAATGGTTTAGATTTCTGGGTTTTGGCTTTCTTTTACTGCGTTACGCCTGTAGACGTCGCGTAGTATTAGGGCCGTCACGTGACAATTTCGGGTCGTGACAAAGTTGGTATCAGAGCGCTAGGTTTTTACCTTTCGGAGTGTAGGATGACCATGGTATGATGGAGTAGGTATCTTAAGCAGAGTAACGTACTGTGTGTATGTCTGCAGCACACTCACGATACGGTACTCCGTCTAAAGTGACCTAAGTACATTGCTTGAAATTCCTTCCTTGATGATTCATATCCTTGTGATTCGATTTCCGTGTTCATATCGAATCCTATCTCCATTTATAGCCTTTGCCACCTACGACTATGGGGACTCAGAGAGGTGCAGCGAGGGCCGAGGTCAGAGTTGGCTCGGGTGAGACGATCACTGACCAGGATGGCACGCTAGTTGCACAGGTGCAGACGGATCTGCCTTCGACAGATAATATCGCTAGGCTTATGGCAGAGATGCAGGACATGCGCCAGACGATGAGTTCTTTGGTGGAGACCATTCGAGCGCAGCGACAGGAGGTTGTCACCCCTGTTACCCAGTTGTTCCTTGCGATCAGCGCACAACATTCCGTCACCTACATAGCACCAGTAGATGCAGCCCTAGTTGATGAGACACGTATTCCTGAGACTTTGGGAGTTCCGGAATAGTGGAGGACTCGTACCGGTGAACCATCCCAGAGACAGAGGCTTAGTCGTCGAGACAGATTTCGTGACCGTTGCAGAGTAGCAGAGGTTTGGGACAAGGGGATTCGTGTTAGCTAGATCAGCCATTTGTTGTGTTAACTTCTGTCAGCGATTCTTTTGTTGCGCGACACGTATTTCAGTCGTATGCCAATCGGTTAGGAGATTCATCCGTCACTTGATCCTTCTAGAGATGTTGGATTTGGCGTTCTCCTGGGCATGGACTGGTTAGTTACGTGCTTGGCGTCTGTGGACTACCGCGAGGAAACAGTCAGGTTTTTTTTTCCCGGCAAGTCAGTTCTTGTTGTGCAGGGGGGCAGTGGTGCCGCCTCTCACACTCGAATTCAGCCTTTTTCGCTAGTCGGCTTTTGAGGAGAGGATGTCGAGGATTCTTGGCATTCATTCGTGATACCGTAGCCACAGTGGGTTTGTTGGACCGGGTTCTTATCGTGCGAGAGTTTTCCGACATTGTTCCAGATGAGCCAGCGGAGCTTAAGGATCAGCTGCAGAGTTGTTTGTTGGGGAGTTTTGTGCGTCTGAGCGTTTCGCTTTTGGAAGCACCTATTTCTGTTCATCAAGGAGAAAGACGACAGATTGCGGTTGTGGATTGATAGATCGTCAATTGAACCGGCTTACGGTGCAGATAGGTATCCTTTACCTCGCATTGACGATTTCTTCGATCGGCTCCAGAGTGCGAGACATTTTCTAAGTTTGTTCAGGATCAGGTCATCATTGCTGCGGGTTCAGAGTGATGACATTCCGAAGACTGCCTTATGCGTGCTACGGGCTTTGTGTGTTTTGGTGGTGTCGTCGGACTCACCAATGCCCTAGCAGCATTCGTAGATAGGATGAACCGGATTTCTTCAGGCCGTTCCTCGACCTGTTATTGTTGTGTTATTGATGACATTCTGGTCTATTCTTTGTATCTTGAGGGACAGGAGCAGCACTTGAGGATTTGTTTTGCAGACATTGGGAGAGCCCTAGCTATTTGCTAGATTCTCGGAGTGTTCCTTCAGGCTTGTTTGTGTTGACTCCTAGGTCTTGTAGTTACGGGAGACGGTTTTTCGTATGGTCCCGAGGAAGATCGTGGCCGTACAGCTTAGTCCCAGGGCTGTGTTCGGACGGAAATCCGCAGATTTTTGGGCTTAGTAGGTTTTTACCGCCGTTTCATGCAGGATTGCTAGTGTAGTGCTGCACCGTTAACTAGACTGACCTGAAAGGAGGTTTCTTTTCTTTGGACTGAGGCATGCGTTCAGAGTTTTTCAGAAGTTGGAGATTCGGTTAACAACTGCACCAGTTCATTCTTGCTTTTTGGTTCGGGCGACTTTGTTGTTTTAACTGTGATGTTTTGCGAGTGGGGCTCGATTGTGTACTGAGGTGACACTATAGAGTTATCGCTTTTGCTTCCCTACATTTGGAGGAAGTACGAGCAGGATATCCCACTCATGATCTGTAGATGGCCACGGTGGTAGTGCGTTGGGGATTGGAGACACTACTTGTTCGAGAGTCGTGTCAGATTTTCACGGACCACCAGAGCTTAATGTACATCTTCCTGCAGCGGGTTTTGATTGTTGAGACAGCGCCGTTGGATGGAACATGTGGAGGATTGTGTTTGTGAGATCCTTTATTACCCTTGGCAAGGTGATTGTGGTAGCTGATGCTGGAGTCGTAGGCCCGGGGTTAGTTTGTTCCAGTTATGTGCAGTCAGAGACAGTCTTCTGCAGATATACAGTTCTTATGCGATCGTGGAGTACAGCTTAGGTTTGCCTCTACTGAGGGGACAGCTTGCTCATGTCCGCGCCTGACCACTTTTCCTTAATCGCTTTCGCGAGACACTGCCCGCCGATGCTCGTTCGTCAGAAATACTTGAGCATACTCGGATGGGTAATGATTCGGAGTCCTTGATTTGTGACAAGGGTGTGATGAGTTTAGGGACGCGTTTATGTACCTGATACTATTGGGTAGAGACGTGAAATCCTAGAGCAGGCACATCTGTCAACTCTATGTACTCATTCAAGTTCCACCAGCATTTGGCGTGACTTGTGAGATAGTTACGGGTGGGCAAGGATGTAAAGAGAAGTTTCGGATTTCGTTTCAAGATGTTGTCTTGTTGTGTGTTTTGGGTTGAGCATCTGAGACCGGCTGGAGAGTTGCAACCTTTAACCGTTCCGAAGTGGGAATGATGGCAGATTTCCACGAATTTCGTTATGGGTCTACCCAGGTTTAATCAGGGTGTGAATCCATTCGGATGCTTGTTGTCCGGTTTTACTCGGTTTGCTCAGTTGTTCTTTGTTAATTTGTGCGTTGCACGGAGTTCCTTCGAGGGTCGTATCCAATGAAGGCACCCTGTTCGCTTGCCGTCTTGGGCAGAAGCTTCAGGAAGCCTTGGGTACTGGTTAAGCTTTAGCTCCATCTTTCCATCCGCAGGATGATGGTTTTGTGAGAGCGGGCTATACCGACTCTGGAGGATATACTTATGCGTACGTATTAATTGTTGTTGGCAGTTGGGATCGTCACTTGCCATTGTTCGGATTCTCCTACGATAGCTGTTATCAGGAGGCACTCCAATTGGCAACCTTTAAGTTTTGTTTGTTAGGTGGTGTCGATCTCCAGTCTGTTTTTCTGACTCTGCGTAAGTAGGATTTTTGGACCCCAGCTAGTCTAGAGATTTCGGAGATGATCCAGTTTGTTCAGGTCTGGAAGAGAGTGGCCCAGTGAAGACAGAGGTCTTATGCCGACTGTTGTGGTCGCAGACTTGAGTTCGCAGTGGGAGCTCATGTATTCCTGCGGATTTTTCCGATAAATGACGTGTGGAGTTTTGGGAATCTTATCCTAGGATTGTAGGTCCTTGTAAATCCTCAAGAGAGTTGGTTCCGTTGCCTATAATTTGGCACTTCCGCCCAGATTTTGAGTATTCACCCCGTATTCTTTGTGTTGATCCTTTGCAATTACCTTCATGATTTTTTTTTTCACATGATTCAGCATTAGACCATTTGCTTTGACGCGATCTTTTCGCTGACCGGCAGCCATTGGTGTTAATGGCCCGGCAGGTGGAGAAACTTAGGTCAAGGGTCTTGCTATCTGTGGAGAGTTTTCTTGGACGTAGCCGTATAGTGAGATGATCACTCGAGAGGCTGCGAGCGAGAATTAGGAGTTTTGTACTCTTCTTTTTGAAGGTACGCTTAGTGAAATTTTAAATTCGGGGACGAATTTTTATAAGGGGGGAGATTGTAACGTTTTAGAAATCGTTTTGTGAATTTTCCCGTTTTAGGGCAAAATTGTCAGTTTTTCCCGTTTTAACCCGATTTCGATCAAACGTCCGTATAAGCATGCCGGCACCTAGTTTAGCTAAAATAAAGCTTGTGCGCGAACTTTAGGGGTATTTGGGAGGTTTTGGTTCAGATAGAATTTTTCCCAAATAAAATATTATTTTAAGCGGTATTTGGTGCACGTAAATCGGGAAATTTTTTTATTTTGTGAATAAATTATTTTTGTCACTAGATTATTTTAGAACCTTCTTTTTAAATATCTAGATTTTTTTGGTCAAAGGAATTAATTTTTAAAAGAAAAAGAAAAGAAAATGAATAAAAGGTGGCATTTTTGCATTAAATGTGAATTAATTGTTTTCTTTTGCTAGAAAATTCCACACACTTCACCAAAAATCCCCCCATTCTTCCCTTGGCCGGCCCATCCATTCCCCTTGCTGCCCTCCATCATTTCCAACCCTTTCCAACTCATTTTTCATCAAATAAATCATGAAAAATCCAAAATAAAATCACAAAAATTCAAATATAATCATTTTCCTTCATTTCCTTCACTAATCCTTCATGGATCTTCAATAAAGCTTGGTTTTTGATGCTAAGATGTTGGATTAAGTTTCATTTTGTGTTCTTGGGGAGGTATAATTTTTACCTTAATCCTTTTATATTTGCTTTAATTTTATTCTAGCTAATTTAGTTAGCTAATTATGTGTTTAGTTTAGTTTTTAAATTATGATTAATTCATTTATATTTGGTTTAAGAAATTCATGTTAGGGTTAAATTTTGTTTATGCGTTTAGTGTTCATTTGAAGTGTTAATTTGTGTTTTGGAGAAGATTAACCTAGTAGAAAATGTTAATTTTTGCTATTGAACACTTTGTTTAATTATGCAATTAGCTTACTAAGTTTTTGCTAAAACATAATTAGCGAGTGTTAAAAATATAGGAATGGTTTAGATAGCTTAGTTAAGCTATTTTAAGGTGTTTGTAATCGCTAGATATGCATTAGCTTCAAACTAGTGTGAAATATTGCGATAGGTTGCTTACTAGATTTCGGGGTTTTCCGACGTGGGTTCGATTGATCGTTGCGAGGTTATATCTATTGTATTCCTCGTAATTCTTGTGTTGTGTTGCGCGATCGGGACGATCGGGGTCCAGACTTGGTGCTTTGTAGTTTAGCGACCCCAATTAGGGTTTTTGGCCGGTATCGTGCGCGATAGATGCGCTAAGCGCGCAGTGTAATTTTCCGGGCGTTTCCATCGCATTTCGTTGTCTTTTCGACAGTGTAGGCTTTTTGCTTATGTGATGTGTTTGTGAAATTTTAGGTTCGCAAGTGGGGAGTTCGGACGCTACGACAAGGGAAAACAGGTGGTAGGCTTCACTTAGCCAGGAGCGTTAGTGAGTAGATTTAACATCTATATGGGAATCGCCCGCATGGCATTATGCGTCTGGGCTAGAGATGTTATTTCTGTCGCATATTCTATGTCGTATTTAGAATTGCGCATTTACCCTATTACTTAGATATTGTTGTTCTTGGACTAGTATCCTTAGGACACTACACATATTATTGACGATTCATGTTGCACGAGCACTGATTGTATGCTACACACACCGTCAATAATTGCCATGTCACGCATAACCCACTTATAGATATGATATTTCTTGGTTAGGGACTTTGAGACTTTGATTCATATTTCTTTACGCATTGACTTATAGCATACCTGTATATCTATATGCTTACATATATGCCTTGACATGCTTACATGCTAGTTATATGTATACCTATAGGGTATTCTACCATTAGTAATAGGTACATACACACATAATGACATAACTACATGTATACTTTGCATACATACTTCACTTATACCCGGAGGGTATATTACATCATTACTGATAGGTAGATACATATACCTTGCTATTCATTCATGTTTACACACATATCTGGTTATAGCTACATGTTTATCTTTACTTGATGTTATTTAGAATTGGAGAAATTAGGAACCGCATATATTTATATTTGACTTACAACAACAACAACAACAACAACTGAGCCTTTTGTCCCAAGCATATGGGGTAGGCTACATGAACCAACATGAGAATCACGCCGGGTCCAGCACATGAATCCTCTGTCTCCACTCACTTCTATCGAACAATATACTTTCATTGAGTCCTTTGGTAACCATATCGTTTCGTATCACCTCCATCCATGTTTTCTTCGGTCTCCCTTTTGCCCTTTTGCCATTACCCATATCGAGAGTATCTATTCGTCGAACCGGTGCTTCCATAGGTCTGCGTCGCACATGACCAAACCATCTAAGCCGGTTTTCCCGCATCTTCTCCTCCACGGGTGCCACACCAACTTTTGCACGAATATCCTCATTTCGCACCTTGTCTTTTCTAGTGTTACCGCACATCCAACGAAGCATGCGCATCTCCGCTACGTGCATCTTCTGTGTATGATGCTTCTTAGGAGCCCAGCATTCTGTACCATATAATAAGGCAGGCCGAATAGCGCTCCGATAAAACTTCCCTTTCAATTTTAACGGAAAGTTACGATCACACAAAATCCCTGTTGCACTCCTCCATTTCAACCAACCAGCTTGGATCCTTTGATTAACATCACTATCGATCTCCCCATTCCTTTGGATGATGGAACCTAGATATCTAAACTGGTCGCTCGGTGATATCTCTTGCCCTTCCAATGTTATACCAATATGGTTTTGACTTCTCTGGCTACTAAATTTGCAGTGCATATATGCTGTCTTGGACCTGCTCAATCTGAATCCCCGAGATTCCAATGTTTGTCTCCATAATTCCAATTTGGCATTAACCCCTGCTTTCGTCTCATTTACTAGAACAATATCATCAGCGAATAGCAGACACCAAGGGACCTCATCTTGGATAGTTCTAGTAAGCTCATCCATCACGATGGTAAACAGGAAAGGACTTAATGCAGATCCTTGATGTAAACCAATAGTAATCGGAAAATCACTTGTTAAGCCACCGCAAGTTCTGACATTTGCCACTACTCCGTCGTACATATCCTTGATTATGTCAATATACTTGACGGGGACCCCCTTTTTCATCATTGTCCCCCATAATACCTCTCTAGGTACCTTGTCGTACGCTTTTTCTAAATCAATAAATATCATATGCAAATCTCTTCTCCTCTCTCGAAAGCGCTCGACAAGTTGACGAAGCAAATGAATCGCCTCTGTCGTCGATCGTCCAGGCATGAACCCAAATTGGTTCTCTGTTATCTTAATATCCTTCCTTAGCCTGTGTTCAATCACTCTCTCCCAAAGTTTCATGGTGTGACACATTAGTTTTATTCCACGGTAGTTTGAGCAACTTTGAATGTCACCCTTATTCTTGTAGATAGGTATAAGGATACTTTTCCTCCATTCATTTGGCATCTTTTTTGTCTGCCAAATCTTATTAAACAGATCTGTCAGCCATTTAACGCCTATTTCTCCTAAGCATCTCCAAATCTCGATAGGAATCCCGTCAGGACCAACCGCTTTTCTTAAACCCATTCTGTTCAAAGCTTCTTTAACCTCAGTAAGTCTTATTTTACGCATGAAATCACGATTTATATCTTGAGATTGAATGACAAGTTCATCCAAATTCTTAGTAAAGCTCTCATTGAACAATTTGTCAAAATAATCTCTCCATCTTTCCTTGATATCCTCATCTCGAACTAAAACCTTCTGATTTTCATTTTTGACACACTTCACCGCACATAAGTCTCTAGTCTTCCTTTCCCGCATTCGAGCAATCCGGTATATATCATTTGCAGCCTCTTTAGTATCTAATTTCTCGTACACCTCCTTGTAGACCTTAGATTTAGCTTCCCGAACAGCTTTCTTAACTTCCTTTTTAGCCATTTTGTACTTCTCAAATCTCTCCACATCTCTACTTTTCTTCAAATCTTTATAAGAATCTCTTTTAATTTTAATAGCAGCCTTTACATCTTCATTCCACCATGATATGTCCTTAGATGGTGGAGCACCACCTCTCGACTCACCAAGTAGATCTCTAGCTACTTTCTTGATACAACTAGCCATTTTGTTCCATGTTTTGTCTGGATCATCTTCCGACTGCCAATCCGCTTCTTGTACTACACGATCTATAAAAGCCTTTTGATTACCTTCTTTCAATCGCCACCATTTAATTTTAGGCTCTACCTTACGTCTAATCTTCCTAGGTTCTCTTCTAAATCGAAAATCTAGAACTAAAAGTCTATGTTGAGTAGTTACACTCTCACCTGGCACTACCTTACAGTCGATACAACAACCTCTATCTATTCTTCTCGTCAGAAAAAAGTCTATTTGACTAGCATTTGATCCGCTCCTAAAAGTGATAAGGTGGGACTCTCTTTTCCTAAACCAGGTGTTTGCTAAGATCAAGTCATAAGATAAAGCAAAATCTAGAATCGAGTCACCTACTTCATTCCTTTGTCCGAAACCAAAACCTCCATGGATAGTATCAAACCCACTACGACTAGTACCTACATGTCCATTAAGATCACCACCAATAAATAACTTCTCTCCACTAGGTATACTTTGCACCACCTCGTCTAAATCCTCCCAGAATAGACGCTTACTAGCGTCATCAAGACCTATCTGTGGTGCATAAGCACTAATAACATTAAAGATCTCTCCACCTAGAATAAGCTTAACCAGTAAAATTCTATCACCTTTTCTCCTAATCTCAACTACATCCTCAAGCAACCGTCTATCTATGATTATACCTACCCCATTACGATTTTTATCTCTACCCGTATACCAAAGCTTATAACCCCAAGGCTTTATGACTCTACTCTTTTCACCTACCCACTTAGTTTCTTGCAAACACATAATACCAACTCTCCTCCTAATCATCACCTCCACTAATTCTATTAGTCTACCCGTAAGGGAACCTATATTCCAGGAAGCTAGACGGATCCTATGAAACCCTTGCTTATTTGTCACTACACCCGGGGTCCGATGTAGCGCGCCGTCTCTGGACGACGACCCTTGCTTATTTATCACTACACCCGGGGTCCGATGTAGCGCGCCGTCTGTAGATGACGACCCTTGCTTATTTGTCACTACACCCGGGGTCCGATGTAGCGCGCCGTCTCTGGACGACGACCCTTGCTTATTTGTCACTACACCCGGGGTCCGATGTAGCGCGCCGCATCTGGACGACGACCAAGCCCTTGCATATTTAACACTACACCCGGGATCCGATGTAGCGCGTCGCTGAGTAGGGGACGCCCCAACGATATTCTGATTCTGGTTCATGTCATAGAATGTGACAAAGTTTTACGTTGGCTGTCACAAGCCTACCACAACCCTCACCCTTTCTCATCCGGACTTGGGACCGGCAACGGTGGGTTTATATATTTATATTTGACTTGTTGCAGTTAAATAGCGGCTTTTCCTTTATATTCTTACATTACAGTTTTCTGTTGCATATATTATATTCATCGATTTTCGCATTAAGATATGGATTTTTCATGATGTTTTCTGGATTTGGGGACCGTGGTAGTTCATGAAATTATGCATTATTTGAAAAACCCGGTTTCCCTTGATGATATGATATTACAGCATCCATCATGAGATTTGTCGGTTCTGATTATATACCCGATTCGAGGAGCGGGAGGCACCGTCTGCGGGTACATGGTGGGGCCCGGAGGTACCCCGGGGCAAGAATCTCAGTGAGGAGATGAGTTAGTGGGGGAACCATACCATCCGATGACATTACCAATGACTCAGCGGTTATCATGGGGATACCGACGGGAGTCATGTGCGTATGGATACGTCGAGAAGCGAGGGTCAGAGCTAGGCACTCGTGCTTTCGGGATAGCGTATGATACGTACCTATTAGGGTGCAAGTCATGGTGACAACACCTGATAGATCAGCATTTCTGTGTCGATGCTTGACACATTGGTTTCATGATATTTCTTTTTTACTCCTTTGTATATATAACAGGGGTTTAGGCCGCTGTTATATATGCTCTTACACCAATATTAGTGGAATGGGACGCTAATATATGTGTATTGACATTAAATTATATACATCATCATATTTATTCATGCAAATATATTTAGGATGTTAGATTTTTACTTGATAATTTGATTTGGGATATAGGTGATTCATTTGATATTGGATACATGATATTTATGAGTTCGCTGATTTGTACATTCGGATATATGAGATTTATTCGATATTGTACATTCAGGATTTGTGAGACTTATATGATATGAGAGCCAATTTGAGGAATTGGGATTTGGATTTGTCTTGATGGATTGTGATCCTACCATGATGTTAGGATTCCGTGGAAATGACATATTTCATTCCATACTTCACATTTATTGTTTATGCACTGCTTCATGTATTAGTAGTACCTGTTAAAGTATCTTTCATGACTGTTGCATTTACATACCTTTATTTATATGTATTGCTTCATGTATTAGTTGTACCTGCTAGTGTACCTTTCATGATTATTGCATTCATATGACTTTTTATTGCTATTAATTGCACATGTTAGATTCACGATGTACGTGCATACTCGCGATTACCTGCATATGTTATTTACTATTCACGAGTTGGCAACTCACCCCCGATGTGACACAGTGTTTGCAGGTGTACCTCAGGATAGTCAGAGGCAGGCTATTATCACACATCTTATCATCTTTTGCTACGAACACCGCATCAACTCACAGTGTGCAGTTTGCTTAGGTGGATTTGTGGTTATTTGTTGTATTGTATATTCGTTGTATCCCTGTACACTCCATCTACTATTTTCATATTGACTTAGAGACTTAGTGAGGACAATGTTGTATATTATGTTGTGACTTGTTGTCTTTTATACAGTTTCCTTTATATCGTCTTCTATTTCTTCGCTACGGCGTCGTATATTTGTTGTGGTGGTTGTTTTCCGCCTTTGGGCGTGGATTTGCTCCCGTTGGGGATGCTTTACTTTATATTTATGTTGTACCCATTTTTGGGGTTGGTTTTTATAAAGGAGGTGCTGCCGAAATTTAAAGGAAATAAAGTTGGACTTTTAAAGAATTTGGGTTGTGATTTCAAAGACTTTTAAACAGTGTTTCTAATCTTTTCTGGTATTTTAATGGTTTAGATTTCTGGGTTTTGGCTTTCTTTTACTGCGTTACGCCTGTAGGCGTTGCGTAGTATTAGGGCCGTTACGTGACAATTTCGTGTCGTGACACTTATGTTTTCTGTAAAGTTGATTAAAATCCCTGATTTGAGGATGCGCTTTAGAAGGAAAACTCAGGAGGTACCAATATCTTTCTAAACTTTTTTATAGGACCTAAGGTTAAATAGATAGGAGGTGTGAAACATAAGGGTTGGATATTTAAAACTTAGGATGATAGAATTTCTAACGTAGATACTAAACCATAAGAGTAGAATCGACGTAACTTATGACACTAGCTTGATGGGATTTTGTGGGTGTAATCCGCTGAAAACCCTCAGGAGACAACACTCCTCCAACTAGGGACACCTAGAGGTTTAACGGCTTGTTGCACGAGCTCAGTGCAATCGCGTTCCCTGCGAAAGTGCGTCTAGGATTCCTTTTTTGTGAATAATTGGTTTTGCTCGGGACGAGCAAAAGTTAAGTTTGGGGGTATTTGTTCACACCAGAATATTACTTTTACTACCGCCCATTCTTATGCTCGTTTGCTTATCGGTAGGTACTCTTGAGCCGTGTTTGCTAATTAATTGCAGGATATTGGTTCTCAGCTCTAAACAGTAAAATTCATGGAAAAGTACGACAAATTTCGGATTACTGCCAACCACAGATAAAACACGGGTCTCCGCTCTCTATCCGTATGTTGCCACACACCAGTTTAAGGGACAAAATGGCAAATCAATGCCATTTTCATGCACAAAGCTCAATGTCAACACAAGATCCAACATATCTACGCGGAGCTCAAGAAAATCATGGCAAAAGATCCACATCACATCACCTTTTGATCTACAGAAATTCTGGAAGAAATGTAAAGAGATTCTGAGAAACAACATATACCACACTGAAGAGTACTGAAAACCAGGAAAACCTACCAAAGCAAATGACCCAATTCCTCTTTATGGCCGTGGTTCCGCGGCCATGTGGGCCCCGCAATTGTTTATTTTTCAGGGGTAATTTGGGAACTTCATCTTGGGTCAGAATTTGGCCCTAGGGTTTCAGCACGCTGCCTATAAATATCCCAGAACTTGCCAAGCCATAGGTGTTCTTTTCATGCCCTCTTTTTGTTAGTTTTTAGTTTACTTCTTCTTCTTCTTCTTCTTCATCTTTCCTCCATTAAATTATTGTGAGAGCTTTTGAGTGGATGTTAAATGAAGATGAGGGTTATTTTGTATCATTCTTTTTGGTTAGCCTCCCCCTTGAGCTCTCTACCTTAACTTGATCTTGCAACCTCTTAAGTGAGCTTGCAAGTTTAAGCTTTGGTCATTGATCTCAACGGGTTGTATCATTTTGGAATCAATAATGTTCTCTCTTTTGTGCTTCATTCTCCATGAGTTTTTTGCCTTTTCTTGATCTTGCAACCTCTTAATTGAGCTTGCAAGTTTAAGATTTGGTTATTGAACCCATGTCTTGTTTTGGGTTCTATGGTTCCTAGTTTCATTTCTTGCTCATTTACTTTCTTGCACTTAAATTCCATGCACTTTTAATTACTTGCTTGTAATCTTTTCTTTTCTTTGTTTATCTTTTCTTTTGCTCTTTTTGGTTCGTTTTGTGAATGATTGTAATATGTTGTTGTTAAGAATAAATACAATATTGTAAGTTAAGGTTTCACTCCTCATTTCCTTTTCCCGTTATTTTCCTTTGAACTCCGCCCAAACGTTACGCAAGCGCTCCGTTAGTCACCCTACCCTACCAAGGTAACGGTGATTCCTAACTGCGACCGGTTGCTTTCGGTTTGGCCGGAGGCGAAAGCAAGAGACAAGAACGGAAGGACAAGGGTAAATAAGCCGGATTCCACGAACACCGTGCTTAAATCCCCTAATCCACGTTGTTGCCGATTGCCCTAGCTTCAATTGGTCAAGACTCGGCTCAAAGATTTTGAGTGCGGATTTCTTTAGCTTACACTTTCGTATCTTTTTCTTAACAACTTTATACTTGCATATAAAACACATAGGTTAGAACTGAACAAACACATACACATTCTTTATTGACTCGTCTAAAACTCGAACGGACATAAAACCATCTCCCTGTGATCGACCCGTGCTCAACCGGCTAGCTGCATAGCAACACCGTCCTGATCGCGGTTATAACTTTAGAACTTTGAACATCCGACACGCCAAAAGCATGCGATCATTGAACAAAAGAAAAGATGAGGATAATTATCAAGTTAGTGAGCTAACCATGGGTGAGTGAGTATCATATACTAACTCATGTAGAGACATAACCATGGCTAATCCTAATGGTTAGGTTAACTAAATATCTTAAGTAAAACAAATTGAGTTGAATTTGTCAAAGCACTAAAAGCTTCTACAAGCTTCATGCACTTAAAAAATTTCAACCAATTTAGATTTACTTTAAATACAAAAACCCCTCCTCTAAAACTAGAATGGTGTATGTCTTATACACCCATGTCATGTGTATCAACAACCATGATACATAAAAGAAAAACACATTTTTAATATATATCACATATATATTAAAGTTGTGCACATGTGAGAAAAATCCTTAAGTGAACAAATGTTAGTTAATGTAAATTAGTATATCAAATATACAATTATACACTAAATTATTAAATCATCATTTGACTTAATAATCCGGTTATATCTCATATAACTGACTAACATCCAATGCATCGTCTTATCGAATCAACACTTGATTCGATAACCCGGCTATATCTCATATAATCGACCGATACATAAAGTCATGAGAATATAATACGGTATCACATACACGCATTATTCTCGGTCCCGCACATATCGCATATGCGCTCCTATTTCGTTTTGCCTGAGCCAGTAAAAGCTCTATGTAGGACTCTAAAGACTCGACAATACGCCGGCAGTAGGTGATGATCACATCAAGCACCCACAAGCCGTCAGCAGTTTTAGCTGGACGTAACGGCTACCCGGGTATTGAGCGATCAAAAGATCAGCAAGCAAGCCCGCTCCAACTCCCGCAAAATCCTGCTGGTAACACTTCCCGTACAGTCCGGTCTCCTCGTCTGATATGTCGCATATCAAGTCTAGGGGTGGTAAAAGTCAGACCCCAATAACCGATAAGTCGTGCCGATGTGAGGCTCTTAACGGGTCGAGAAACTACTGGTAACACTTACCAGTAAATCTCTAATCAGCCCTGGCCAGGGACTTCCCTGTTATGACCAACCGAGCACAGCGCAACATCAACCCCAATACCGGGAGAGACGAAACCCCTCCTATCGCTCATTGCCTCCATGTGACTCGGGACTGTACCCAAAAACCACAGTTTTGCACGCCCTCTTGGACGTGGTAAGGTGGAAATCAAAGCACAGTGGGAATCACACAAGACTCTATGACGATCTCGGGTCTACAGACTAACCTGCACAAGTGTCACCAGAGAACTGCCATCTGACGTGAGGTATAATACCATCCGGGAGTTCTCGGCGAGTCCGACCAGTGTACCCAGTCTCCACTGAGCACCCGTATACCATCTCTGATATCAAACACCATTGGATATGGGATCATCCATCGCCCATCTCATGGGTCGAGAAGCGTATACGCTAGTCTACTCTGGTATATCGATGCCCTGTCTCGATACACCTACGACTAGGAACATTAAAGGATGTACTTATGGACTACTCTGTCCCCACTAGTATGATCTGCATCATAGTCCAGGTAGTCAAGTACACATCCTAAGGGCTTTACCAACATATAACTATAAGACAGCATCAAGAGATAAGTATACATGTTAAGATAAAGAGCAACCAGATAGCATACTATCATATCGAGCAAGAAAGTCCTCTCTATATATGTCCAAGCATCCAATATAATAAACATCATCTGTACAATACTGGCCTCTAGGGCATACATACAACTAACAATCTCCCACTTGCACTAGGCCAGCTGCTGTAGTATCGCATACCAAGCATCCTGAAGAGTCTCTCAAACTGTATCTGGGGAATGGGCTTCGTGAGTGGATCCGCTGTGTTGTTCTTCGTATCAAACCTCCTGACCTCGATCTCTCGGCGATCTACTATCTCCCGGATCAGGTGATACCGCCTTAGAATATGCCTGGATCGCTGATGGGACCTGGGTTCCTTGGCCAAAGCCACCGCTCCATTGTTATCACAATACAAAGGTATTGGATGCTCAATGGATGGAACCACTCCAAGTTCAGTAATGAACTTCTTGATCCAGACAGCCTCTTTGGCAGCATCGTTAGCAGCGATGTATTCAGCCTCCATCGTCGAGTCTGCCACGGTTTCCTGCTTGGAACTCTTCCAGCTAACCGCCCCACTGTAAAGGGTAAAGACAAATCCCGAGTGCGACTTAGAGTCGTCCTTATCACTCTTGAAGCTCGAATCGGTAAAGAACTCCACTTGGAGTTCTCCGTTACCATACACCAAGAGCATCTCTTTAGTCCTTCGTAAGTACTTGAGAATGCTCTTCACAGCTGTCCAGTGACTCTCTCCAGGATCAGCTTGATACCTACTCACTACACTTAGTGAGTGTGCTACATCGGGTCTGGTACATAGCATCGCGTACATGATAGAGCCTACAGCCGAAGCATAGGGTATCCCTTGCATGCGAGCTCTTTCCAAATCAGTCTTGGGAGACATCTCTTTGGAGAGAGTGAGTCCAGAGATCGTGGGTAAGTTCCCACGCTTGGATTCTTCCATACTAAACCTCTTTAGTATGGTGTCAATGTACCTGGATTGGGACAATCCCAATATCCTTTTAGATCTATCTCTATAGATCATAATTCCCAGTATGCAGGAGGCATCACCTAGATCTTTCATTAAGAATCTTTGTGATAAGAAGAGCTTGACCGATTATAGCATAGGAATGTCATTTCCTATCAAGAGTATGTCGTCCACGTACAATACGAGGAAGACAATCTTACTCTCTGCCACATTCTTGTAGATACAAGGTACATCTACGTTTTTGACGAAATCAAACTCTTTGATAACGACGTCAAAGCAGATGTTCCAACTCCGCGATGCTTGCTTTAATCCATAAATGGATTTAAGCAGCTTGCACACCTTCCCACTGCTCCCACTAGCTACGAAGCCCTCTGGCTGAGTCATGTACACGCTCTCTTCTAAATCACCGTTTAGAAAGGCGGTCTTAACATCCATTTTCCAGATTTCGTAGTCATGATATGCAGCGATGGAAAGCATGATCCGGATGGATTTAAGCATAGCCACTGGAGAAAGGGTTTCGTCATAGTCCACACCTGGTCTTTGACGAAAACCCTTTGCAACAAGTCTAGCTTTGAAAGTCTCCACTTTCCCATCTACACCAAGTTTTTTCTTGAAGATCCACTTGCTCCTAATGGGTTTTACCCCTTCAGGAGCTTCTTCCAAAGTCCATACTTTGTTGGTGTACATGGATTCCATCTCGGACCGCATTGCATCCAGCCATTTCACTGAGTCTCCACTCGTGATGGCCTGCTCGAAGCTAGTTGGGTCATCATCCTCCATGATGCAATCCTCGCTCCCACCATCCATGAGAAAACTGTAGTATCTCTCAGGTGGGTGAGGAACCCTACTAGATCGGCGGAGTGGCTGGGGTTCATCGGGAGCTACCAAATCCTCTGGTTCCACCAGATCTTCTGTTGCAGCTTTTGTAGTTGGAACCTCTTCCAGTTCTACCTCATGACCACTAATATCTTTTGCAAGAAATTCCTTTTCTAAAAAGGTGGCATGCCGAGAAACAAACACCCTTTGTTCCTCAGTGTGGTAGAATATATACTCTTGTGAATTCTTGGGATATCCTATAAATTTGCATAGAACAGAACGTGCCTCGAGTTTGTCCGGATTTTGTCGTTTGACATAGGCTGGACAACCCCATATTTTAACATAGTTAAGACATGGTCTCTTCCCTTTCCATATCTCATATGGAGTGGTAGGCACTGATTTGGTGGGGGCCATATTCAATAGATGTATGGTTGTCTCTAGCGCATACCCCCAGAAGGAAATAGGTAACTCAGCTGTGCTTATCATAGAGAGCACCATATCTAATAGGGTGCGGTTCCTCCGTTCTGATACACCGTTGTGCTGTGGTGTATATGGAGGAGTTAGCTGAGAGAGAATCCCATTCTCTTTTAGGAAGTCCAGGAATTCATTGCTCAAGTATTCACCTCCTCGATCAGATCGAAGGATTTTAATACTTTTCCCGGTTTGGTTCTCGACTTCTTGTTTATATTCTCTAAATTTCTCAAAAGCTTCAGACTTGTGTTTTATCAAGAACACATGTCCGTATCTCGAGAGATCGTCAGTGAATGTAATGAAGTACGAAGAACCATCCCTGGCATGTCTAGACATGGGACCGCATACATCGCTATGTATCAGTCCCAAGAGTTCAGTAAGTCTTTCTCCGTGTCCCGTAAACGGAGTTTTGGTCATCTTGCCTTTGAGACATGACTGGCAAGTGTCATAAGATGAAAATTCGAACGGTTTCAAATATCCATCCTTATGCAACTTAGCTAGCCGTGTCGCATTTATATGACCAAGTTTACAATGCCACAAGAAGGATTCGTTCAGTTCTGAACTCTTCCTCTTGTGTGTGTTTGTTATGCTCAGAACTGTTGATTGATTTAGAACATAAATGTCATTGCACAACGTGCTTAATCCAACCAACTTTTGGTTTAGGAAAATGTTCATAACATTATCCTGTAATACAAAATTATATCCCTCTTTACTCAATAAAGAAACCGATATAATGTTGCATATCAGGTTCGGCATGTAATAGCATTCGTTCAGAATCAATGTATTTCCTGTTAGTAATACAAGGTGATATTCCCCGACGGTTTTAGCTGCAGCAATTGCACCATTTCAACCCTTATGTCTTTATCACCTTCTCCAAGTTCTCTACCTTTCCTAAGCCCTTGTAACTGATTACATATATGGGATCCTGACCCGGTATCTAATACCCAGGACGTAGAGCAAATGGAGAAACAGTTCTCCGTAATGAACACACCCGAAGAAAATACATCAACATGTACTTTCTTCATCCGGGTGGCATGGGAATCCTAGTATTCCCCTATATCATGTTCAGTCTTATAACTTTTATAAGAAAGAACGGAACTAACATTCCCCAGCACAGTATAACATGCGGGTTCGGTCAATACATCCATATTATTATCTTGATTAAGACATGATATGGTCGCTACCTGGAGAGAGAGAGAGAAGAAAAACACTTTAGCGTATGCTCTTGCAAGATCAGATTGGTTATTAGTTTATCTAATCAGGTTGGCTCCCACTGTTTTTATCAAATCTTCCTTCAAACCCTAAAAGGAAAGACTAGCCGGGATTAATTACACCCTACAATTTCGCCAATCTTTCAGCTAGGCCAGTGTCGGTACTTTGAGGGAGGTTCCCCGTGCTTTCGCACGGACCTAATTAAAGTAAACCTCGTTTTCCCAGAGGCGTAACCCCATTGACACCTTTCTAGACACCTACTTGATCGGCTAATTGTCCTGTGTAAAACTCTCCCAGGAGTAACAATTACTCGCAGTGGGTATCGGGATCCAACTATCTCATAGAAGGTATGCAATCTCATTGCAAATTTCAACACTTGAAATTCCTGATAATATTTTGCCCCTAACATGCTATGACCTTGACGAAAGCCAACAAACCATAGCCCGCTAGTCATGTTCAACCCGTACATTTCTTGACTGAATTAAACCCGCCCGCACGACCCTTGACGAAGGCCAACAAAACCGTACGACTACCCTAATCCAATCGCATCGTATGCAACAGATAAGCAGCATATAGCTACCGCACACTACACCTTGACGAAAGCCAACAAATGCAGCATGAATACTATATACAACTTATCTGAAATGACGGAGGGCTACGACAGGTTTTTTTGAAAACCTATTGCGTAATGAACTTGATATCGTTGTAGAATCGAGTGAATTTTGAAAAGGAGTGTTTTTGAGGCTTTCACTAGTTTTGCTAAAGAGGTCACTCCCGGTGAAAGGATCTCGGCTCTTTCCTTATGGAATAAGGTGCAGGATATATCATATACATCGCTATGCAAAGCAAAAACTCCAAAAGCAATCAAAAGACAAACTGAGTGTTGTAGCATCTGCCAGTTTTGCTAAAGAGGTCACTCTCGGTGAAGGGATCTCGGCTCTTTCCTCATCGAATAAGGTGCAGGATATATCATATATATCGCTATGCAAAGCAAAAAACTGTAGCTACTCTTTTTGAAAATTTGATTCTACAACATCTTTTAGGTTTCTTTTCTTTCAGTAATCATATTAATGAAGTCCCATAATTTAAGTCACCTAAACATCACAGATAAATACGGCGTACACTTATGCCATCCGCATTCGCCTCGATGTCCCCTCGTGCACCGTTAGGTTAGGTAACTAACGGAAGAGCGGGGCAGGGCTAGCGCGGGTGTAAAATATAAGTAACGTCTATATAATATATCGTATATACTATATACAGTATTTATCACAACATATCAAATTATCACATCACAGATATCGCAGCAGAAGAAACATATGAAACATTGGGTATACTAGGACGTCCGTGTTTTATTTTGAGCCTCTATAAAACACGGATTCCACGGTCGCGATGAATAGCCAAACCCACACTCCTAGACCCTTATAGGAGCGGCAAGCAACCCTACCAATTCTAGAGTTAGGAGACCTGGACTCGACTCCTCGAGTTGGTCTCCCATTGGACTCTAGAACCCGGTTACTTATACTCTCCTCCTTGGGTCTATCCTAGTGCGAAAAAGTAAATAATATACAAATGGTGACATCAACCTCATCCCGGAAGTGCCCCAATAAAAGAATGTTACATACATTTAATTTTACATGAATGAAAATAAAAACCCTCATCTCACATAAAACCCCCGGCTATTCAGAAACGCGACGATCCAATATAACATATCCAGCAACACATAACATCACATGTCATCAACATAAGTAAATATGCATATCCCAATTGTCGTTGACATATAGCAACGAAACCGGCGATATCACATATTACACTTACGGTCGCAGAAAAGAAAGTGTAGAACTACAACATTTGGAATCCACAATCTCTTTAGACATCTTAAATCCGAAATATCACATACTTCGCATTTCATGCCTAACTATATGAATTCCACATATTGTATCACATTCTAGATAAATATACAGTATTAAACTTTTCGATCGAATAATCAAATTCCCAAGATTTCCAATATAGCTCAACACTTGAGGGGAGTTTAAAAACATCCATCACATACCACAGTATCAATGGTCCAGCCGTAGAAGGGTCAAGCCAACGCCTCACATGTGGCAACGCCATACTCCCCCAAACCCTAAGGTTCAAAAGGCAGTTCAAGATGGTCACATAATCGAGTTAAGGTTTGTTGTCTTCTAGAGAGTCCATTGCGTAACTTGCACGATTTAGACGTTCTTAAACTACGGAAAAATCCAACACTTGGAAATTTCCCGGGTCGGGAAAAAGTGAGTTATTGATATCCGTTCGAACTTTTTAATACTTTCTAAATTATCCGGAAAAAGAACGAAATTAAATTTTCCGATCGAATCAACGAATACAAAATAATCCCCAGAACACTCAACACTTGAGTCATATTAAAAATACCCAGAAAATATAACTAACAGATAGGGATATTACTGTTGAAAACCCAAAGCCCATATAAACAGTACTGCCGCGGATCCGCGGCCCAAGCAAGGTGTGGCCGCGGTTCCGCGGCGGTCCGTACGAGTTGCAGTCTCGTTTTAAACAGTAATACTTATATTTACTTGCTGATTTTTTTAGGTATTTTTAATACAGAAAAAACGCATTTTTAAAATTTGTTCAGAGAGGGGGTTAAAATGACGTTTCGGGGTTCGATCGGGGTTTTAACTTCGCACACACGTTGCCTAATGCTCTAGCTAGGTTCTGATACCACTGTCGGGTTATTAGGCACTCTAATAAGGTTCTACAAGGCATCAACCATGCCCGTTTAAAATTTTAGCCGTGCCGAATAACCCTAAACAAGATCTTTGCTAGATAATTAGGGTTTCACATACTAGTAAAAGACATTTACTACTAAGTGAATACGAAATACAACCTTTGTAGATCGGTCCTCCACTTCTAAAGCTCCTTGTCGTAGTCCCTTCGCTGCGATCATGGTTCTCCCGGGCTCTTGCATGGCTTCACTAGGCGAAAGATGCGTCCATGCTTGAAGTCTTCGAGGCCGAAGATGATCTACGTCGAGGAATACCGACTCAAGCTACTACTTCACTAACTAGAGAATCAGTGAAGCAAACACCCTAAACTAAAGTGCTAGTCTAGTAGAGGATGGAGAAATAGGAAGTGGGTTCTCTTTAGAATTTTATTTCTCACAATTTTTCACTCTCTTTTTAAAACCTTAGCAAGCTTTTCTTTTGCTCAAGGAAGAAGAAGAAGATGATGAACAAAAGAAAAGATGAGGATAATTATCAAGTTAGTGAGCTAACCATGGGTGAGTGAGTATCATATACTAACTCATGTAGAGACATAACCATGGCTAATCCTAATGGTTGGGTTAACTAAATATCTTAAGTAAAACAAATCGAGTTGAATTTGTCAAAGTACTAAAAGCTTCTTCAATCTTCATGCACTTAACAAATTTCAACCAATTTAGATTTACTTTAAATACAAAAACCCCTCCACTAAAATTAAAATGGTGTATGTCTTATACACCCATGTCATGTGTATCAACAATCATGATACATAAAAGAAAAACACATTTTTAATATATATCACATATATATTAAAGTTGTGCACATGTGAGAAAAATCCTTAAGTGAAAAAATGTTAGTTAATTTAATTAGTATATCAATTATACAATTATACACTAAATTATTAAATCAACATTTGGCTTAATAATCCGGTTATATCTCATATAACCGACTAACATCCAATGCATTGTCTTATCGAATCAACACTTGATTCGATAACCCGGCTATATCTCATATAATCGACCGATACATAAAGTCGCGAGAATAGAATACAGAATCACATACACACATTATTCTCGGTCCCGCACATATCGCATATGCGCTCCTATTTCGTTTTGCCTGAGCCAGTAAAACCTCTATGTAGGACTCTAAAAACTCGTCAATATGCCGGCAGTAGGTGATGATCACATCAAGCACCCACAAGCCGTCAGCGGTACTAGCTGGACGTAACGGCTACCCGGGTATTGAGCGATCAGAAGATCAGCAAGCAAGCCCGCTCCAACTTCTGCAAAAGCCTGCCGGTAACACTTCCCGTACAGTCCGATCTCCTCGTCTGATATGTCGCATATCAAGTCTAGGGGTGGTAAATGTCAGACCCTAATAACCGATAAGTCGTGCCGATGTGAGGCTCATAACGGGTTGAGAAACTACTGGTAACATTTACCAGTAAATCTCAAATCAGCCCTGGCCAGGGACTTCCCTGTTATGGCCAACCGAGCACAGTGCAACATCAACCCCCAATACCGGGAGAGACGAAACCCCTCCTATCGCTCATTGCCTCCATGTGACTCGGGACTGTACCCAAAAACCACCGTTTTGCACGCCCTCTTGGACGTGGTAAGATGGAAATCAAAGCATAGTGGGAATCACACAAGACTCTATGACGATCTCGGGTCTACAGACTAACCTGCATAAGTGTCACCAGAGAACTGCCATCTGACGTGAGGTATAATACCATCTGGGAGTTCTCGGCGAGTCCGTCCAGTGTATCCAGTCTCCACTGAGCACCCGTATACCATCTCTGATGTCAAACACCAATGGATATGGGATCATCCATCGCCCATCTCATGGGTCGAGAAGCGTATACGCTAGTCTACTCTAGTATATCGATGCCCTGTCTCGATACACCTACGACTAGGAACATTAAAGTATGTACTTATGGACTACTCTGTCCCCACTAGTATGATCTGCATCATAGTCCAGGTAGTCAAGTACACATCCTAAGGGCTTTACCAACATGTAACTATAAGACAGCATCAAGAGACAAGTATACATGTTATGATAAAGAGCAACCAGATAGCATACTATCATATCGAGTAAGAAAGTCCTCTCTATATATGTCCAAGCATCCAATATATTATACATCATCTGTACAATACTGGCCTCTAGGGCATACGTACAACTAACAAACCATGGCTACATTATAATGGTTAGGTTAATTAATATCTCAAGCAATCCAAAGTTAGTAGACTAAGTAATTGCAACCCTAAGCTTCATGCAAGTGAGCTCATCATCCACTAATTTTAGAATTACTTTAAATATTAAAAACCTAACACTATAATTAGTATGGTATAAGTCTTATACACCCATGATGGTTGTATCAACAACCATGATACAAAATGAACACAAATAAATATATATCACATATATATTAAGTTGTGCACAAGTGAGAAAAACAAATGCTTAAGTGAACCAATGTTAGTTAATGTAAATTAGTATATCACATATACAATTATGCACTAAATTATTAAATCAACACTTGACTTAATAATCCGGTTATATCACATATAACTGACTAACACAAAATGTACCAACTTATCGAATCAACACTTGATTCGATAACCCGGCTATATCACATATAACCGGCCGATACAATAGTCGCGAGAATAGAATACGGTATCACATACACACATTATTCTCGGTCCCGCACATATCACATATGTGCTCCTATTTCGTTTTGCCTGAGCCAGTAAAACCTCTATGTAGGACTCTAAAGACTCGTCAATACGCCGGCAGCAGTTGGTGATCATATCAAGCACCCACAAGCCGTCAGCGGTACTAGCTGGACGTAACGGCTACCCGGGTATTGAGCGATCAGAATATCAGCAAGCAAGCCCGCTCCAACTCCTGCAAAAATCCTGATAGTGACACTACCTTACAGTCTGGTCTCCTCGTCGGAAATGTCGCATATCATGTCTAGGGGTGGTAAACGTCAGACCCCAATAACCGATAAGTCATGCCGATATGAGGCTCATAACGGGTCGAGAAACTACTGGTAACACTTACCAGTAAATCTCTAAACCAGCCCTGGCCAGGGACTTCCCTGTTATGGCCAATCGAGCATAGCGCAACATCAACCCCCAATACCGGGAGAGACGAAACCCCTCCTATCGCTCATTGCCTCCATGTGACTCGGGACTGTACCTAAAAACCACCGTTTTGCACGCCCTCTTGGACGTGGTAAGGTGGAAATCAAAGCACAGTGGGAATCACACAAGACACTATGACGATCTCGGGTCTACAGACTAACCTGTACCAGTGTCACCAGAGAACTGCCATCTGACGTAAGGTATAATACCATCTGGGAGTTCTCGGCGAGTCCGTCCAGTGTACCCAGTCTCCACTGAGGACCCGTATATTATCTCTGATGTCAAACACCAATGGATATGGGATCATCCATCGCCCATCTATATGGGTCGAGAAGCTATACGCTAGTCTACTCTGGTATATCGATGCCCCGTCTCGATACACCCACGACTAGGGACTTTGAAGGATGTACTTATGGACTACCATGTCCCCACTAGTATGATCTGCATCATAGTCCAGATAGTCAAGTACACATCCTAAGGGCTTTACCAACATGTAACAGAGATATAATCAGTGTACACGTTAAGGTAAAGAGTAACCAGATAGCATACTATCATGTCGAGCAAGAAAGTCCTCCCTATATATGTCCAAGCATCCACTACAATATACATCTCATGTATAGTAATGGCCTCTATGGCATACATATAACTAACAATCTCCCAGTTGCACTAGGGCCATCTGATAACAGTGGTTGTAGTATCTCATACTCAACCATCTCATAATAGTCTCTTTCTGGGAAAAGGCCTTTGTGAGTGGATCCGCTGTGTTGTCCTCTGAGTCTGTTCTCCTAACCTCGATCCCCTAGAGATCAACCATCTCCATGTTCAGGTGACACTGCCTTAGAATATGTCTGGATCACTGATGGGACGGGCGTTCCTAGGCATTAGCCACAACTCCATTGTCGCACAATAGTAGGAACGAAGTTCATCTCATGAACTAATATACATCCAGACTGCCTCTTTGGTAGTATCTTTGGTAGCGATGTATCCAGCCTTTATCGTCTAGTATGCCACGGTATCTTGCTTGGAACTATTCCAACATACCGTCCCTTTACTGAGGGTAAAGACAATGCTTGCGACTGAAATTCAGTCGTCCTTATCACTCTGGAATCTTTCCAGTGATTCTCCCCAGGATCGATTGATACCATCTCACTACAACTAGTGAGAATCATAATATCCAATTACATCTATCTCATAGATCAAAACTCAGGATTTAGGAGGTATCACTTTGATCCTATATGGAGAACCTTGTGATAAGCGGAGATTGACCGAGCGTAGCATAGGAAACTCCTTCCCTATCAAGAGTATGTCATCCACGTACTCTACGAGGATCACTACCATACTCCCTACTACCTTTTTGTATATACAAGGTTCATCTACCATTTTGATGAAGTCAAACTCTTTGACTAACACATCAAAACAGACGTTCCAACTCCGCGATACCTGCTTTATCACATAAAACATCTTGCACATGTTTCCGCTGCTCCCACTGTCTACGAAGCCCTCTGACTGTGTACTTATAGACTCTCTCTTCTAAAACATCATTTAGAAAAGCAGTCATGACACCCAACCGCCAGATATCGTAGTCATGGTATGTAGCCGTGGTAAGTAGGATCTGGATGGACTTAAGCATAGCTTTGAAAGTCTAAACTTTTCCATGTACACCAAGTAATCTTCTCAAGATATACTTGCTCCTGATGGGGATTTAACCCTTCAGATAAAGCAACCAAAGTCCATACTTTGTTTGTGTATAAGGATTCCATCTCAGATCGCTAAGCATCCAGCCATTCTTAAAGAGTTCCACTCCTGATGGCCAGCTCGAAAATAGTTGGGTCATCATCTCATGATGCAATCCTCGCTCCCACTATCATAGAGAAACTGAAGTATCTCTCAGGTGGGTGAGGAACCCTACTAGATCGGCGGAGAGGCTGAGGTTCGTTGGAAACTATTGAATCCTTTGGTTCTACCAAATCATCAGCTAAAGTTTGTATAGCTGGAACTCTTTCCAGTTCTACCTTATGACCATTAATTTTTTCACAAGAAATTCCCTTTCACAAAGGTGGCATGTTGAGAAATAAAACATTTTTTGTTCCTCGGTTAGGTAGAAGATATTCCCTTGCGAATGCTTGGGATATCCAACAAACTTCTACAGAACTTACTTTGCCTCGAGCTTGTCCGGATTATGCTTTTAGACATAGGCCGGACAACCCCAAATTTTAACAAACTTAAGATATGGGCTCTTCCCTTTCCATATCTCATATGAAGTGGTAGGCAACTGATTTGGTTGGAACACCATTCAATAGGTATTCAACTTCACAAGTGCATAACCCCCAAAAGTAAATAGGCAACTCAGTAATACTCATCATAGAGCACACCTTATCACATAGGGTGTGATTGCTCCGCCTCGATACACCGACGTGATGTGGTGTATACGGAGGAGTAATGCTGAGAGAGAATCTCATTCTCCTTTAGAATAATCCAGGAATTCCATGCTCAAGTATTCTCTTCCTTGACCACATCAAATGACATAATACTTATACCCGTTTTGGTTCACTACTTCTAACTTATATTCTGTGAATATCGCAAAAGCTTCGGACTTGTGTTTCAACAGGAACATATGTCTGAATCTTGAGAGATCATTAGAGAATGTAATGAAGTACAAAGAACCGGTCTTGGCATGTGTAGACAGGGGACCTTCATACATCAACATGTATCATCCCAAGAGTTCATCAACTCTTTCTCTGTTTCCTATAAACAGAGTTATGGTCATCTTATCTCTGTGACATGACCGGCAAGTTTCAGAAGATGTAAATTCAAACTAATTTAAATATGCATCTATATGTAACTTTTGTAAGTCCATGCAACCTCTCCCGGTACTTTCGGGCATGCGGAATTTGGTGAAAAACAATTTTCTAGAGGCGGTAACATGGACTCAAAACCGGATCTTTGTTAAACTATCTACCTAACAACCAAACTAGGAGTTGTTAACTACTCGGTTAGGGGGTTATACCTTTCTTTCTTGAACTCCTTCGTCTTTGACTCTCGATGGTGTACGGATTGGCTTCACTCCGTCGTCTCCTTGCGCCGAAGATCGATCCACCCGAAAGCTTCTACCTTTAGCTTCTTCTTCGAGCTTTGAAGAAACTAGTTCACTCGGTTTGGTAAACCTTGTGAACTAGAGTGAGTAGAGAAGAGTGTGTTGGGATTATACTCTATGGTTCTTGCTTCTCAACACATGAGACAAGTGAACCATAGACTAAAGAGAGGGAGAGCAAGAGGAAGAAGATGAGAGCTCAAGAACACAAGAGAGAGAAAGGAAATGAAAGAATGAGCAAGACTTTTCTCTCTTGGCTCTCATAATCCAAAACCATCATAACCAATAATAGCAATCAAGTATTAGTGATGGTTTAAGCTACAATAGCCATATCATTTCATGCACTCATTTTGCACAAGAGAACAAGCAAGCAAAAGTCTTTGCCATGAAATGATAGCCATTGTCATCATGATGGTAAACTAGTCCAACCTAGTCAACCGGTCAACAAAGTCAACAAGTCAACAAAGTCAACCCCTCAACAACCATGTCACTATAATACTTAATTAATATTATTGTAAATTACATATCATATTCTCATTAGGGTTGAGCAAAAAGTCAATAGTCAACGGTCAACGGTCAACAACCCTAATGAGAATCCTCTGCCTCTGTCTCTCCGTCAACTGTGCATACACACCCGCATCCGCGTTCCGAGGAACACGAATACATACTGGATAAAACCAATCCCAAAACGTACACTAGGATCTGGCTTAAACCAAAGCACGCTAGTGTTAACTGTCCGGACACTGTACGTGCATAAGTGCACGGATGTGACCGAACCCTGTCGTAAAACCATGCGACCTGTCGCAAAACCATGCGACCTCTACTCTTTTGCCTAAAGGAGAATAGCTTTCTGTGTGGGACTCTAAAGACTCGACACTACGCTGGCAGTGGGTTTAACCACAGACCGCAAGCGGCACTAGCTGTGCGTAACGGTCTCCAGGTAGATGCCGACAAGAAGACTGACGAGGTGAAACCCATCTGAACTCCTACTGAGCCTGAATGTGACAGTCTCCGTACAGTCCGGTCTGTTCGTCTGATACATCGCATGGCGGGCCTAGGGGGGCGGTAAATGTCAGTCCCCTAATAGCGGTACAAGTCGTGTCGGAGTGAAGCCCAAAACACCCTGAGATAACACTGGAAGCCTACCAGTATATCTCGATTGCCTTGGCCAGGGACTACTCGTGTAATGGCTCTCCTAGACACAGCGCGATGTCAACCCCCAATACCGGGAGAGACGAATCCTATCTAACCGTCACTGCCTCCAAGTGCTTCGGGACTGCACCCAACTACTACCTGTTTGCACGACTCCTTTGAGCCGTGGTAGGATAGTAATCAAAGTACAGTGGGAACACACTCGAGGCGAAGTGACAGTGTCAAGTCAGCGGACTAAGCTGTACTCATGTCACCTGGGAACTGATAACTGACGATAGGTATAATACCAACCGGTCAGTTCCCGACGAGTCCTGTCCAGTGTACTCGTAACCTAACGAGCACCCGCATACTATCTCCAGTACGACGTACTGATGGCTGTGGGACAGACCATCTCCCACTCTGGGATGAGAAGCGCATACGCTAGTCTACTCCGGAGTATCGATGCCCTGTCTCGATAGTCCTGCGACTAGGGACCTGCATAAGGATGTGCTTATAGATTACCCAGCCCCCACTAGTGTGACTGCCATCACAACGCTGGTAATCAAGCAAAGATCCTAAGGGCTCCACTAATGTGTATAGGTGATATACTAAAATAAACACATGTACACATTGAAGTAGAAACAAACGAAGTAGCATACTACTATATTGAGCAAGATTGTTTATACAAGGTGAATATCCCAAGCTTCCATTAAGTAATATACAAACTAGTATGATACAGTAATGGCCTCTAGGGCATATACACTAACAATCTCCCACTTGCACTAAGGCCATGTACTGGCGTATCGAAGACCTATCATCTCGATCAGCCGCTCGAACTGAGTCTGGGGCAAGGCCTTGGTGAATGGATCTGCAGTGTTATCTTTTGAAGCGACCCTCCGAACCTCGATCTCCTGGCGATCCACGATCTCCCTGATCAGGTGATACCGCCTCAAGATGTGTCTGGATCTCTGATGGGACCTGGGTTCCTTCGCTAAAGCTATAGCCCCGTTGTTGTCGCAATACAGAGGTATTGGATCAACAATGGACGGAACCACCTGAAGTTCTTTCAAGAACTTCCTCATCCAGACAACTTCTTTTGCGGCATCAGATGCAGCGATGTATTCCGCTTCCATCGTCGAGTCTGCAACGGTTTCCTGTTTGGAACTCTTCCAACACACCGCCCCTCCATTGAGGATAAAGACAAAACCCGACATGGACTTGGAATCATCCTTGTCACTCTGGAAGCTGGAGTCAGCAAAGGCCTCGATCTGGAGGTCTTTTCCGCCATACACCAAGAACATCTCCTTAGTCCTTCTCAGGTACTTGAGAATGTTCTTTACCGCTATCCAGTGTTTCTCCCCAGGGTTTGACTGATACCGGCTTAACACACTCAGTGCATAAGCTACATCCGGTCTGGTACACAACATCGTATACATTATAGAGCCTACCGCAGAAGCGTAGGGTATAATAGACATGCGATCCCTCTCCAAATCAGTTTTGGGAGACATCTCTTTAGAGAGGGTGATCCCGTGACAAGCCGGTAGGTTACCGCGCTTGGTATCTTCCATACTGAATCTCTTCAGTATGGTGTCGATGTACCTGGACTGTGAAAGTCCTAATATCCTCTTGGATCTATCACGATGGATCCGGATCCCCAGGATGTATGAGGCATCACCTAGGTCTTTCATGGAGAACTTGTGTGACAAGAACCCCTTGACAGATTGTAGCATAGGAATGTCATTTCTTATTAAGAGAATGTCATCCACGTATAAAACGAGGAATACTACAGTTCTCGCTACAAATCTACTATAGATGCATGGTTCATCTGGATTTTTGATAAAGCTAAATTCCTTGACCGTCTCATCAAAACAGATGTTCCAACTCCGCGATGCCTGCTTTAGTCCGTAAATGGACTTAAGCAACTTGCACAACTTTCAGCTTCTCCCACTCTGAATGAAACCCTCTGGCTGGTCCATATAGACACACTCCTCTAAATTTCCATTTAGAAAAGCGGTCTTTACGTCCATCTGCCAAATCTCATAATCGTGGAAGGCAGCAATGGCAAGAAGGATCCAAATGGATTTCAGCATAGCTACTGGAGAAAAGGTCTCGTCATAGTCCAAACCAGGTATTTGACGAAAACCCTTTGCAACCAGTCTAGCTTTATAGGTCTCAACCTGTCCATCTACACCAATCTTCCTTTTGAAGATCCACTTACATCCTACGGGTTTTACCCCGTCTGGAGCAATGTCCAACGTCCATACTTTGTTGGTGTACATGGACTTCATTTCGGTCCGCATTGCATCCAGCCATTTTACAGAGTCAACGCTCTGAACGGCATGCTGGAAGCTAGTAGGCTCATCATAATCTATGATGCAATCCTCTCTATCCCCATCTATGAGAAAACCGTAGTATCTCTCGGGCGGATGAGACTGCCTACTACTCCTGCGGAGCGGCGTAGGAATGTCCTGATCTTTTGAACCTCTGGTTCCACTAAGCTTTCAGTAATAGCTCGTGGTTCTGGAATTTCTTCCAGTTCTACTGTGCTCCCACTTATCTGGTTTTCCAAAAACTCAGTTTCCAAGAAGTAGGCATGACGAAAAACAAAAACCTTTTGTTCCTCTTCGCAGTAGAAGAAATATCCCTTGGAATTCTTTGGATATCCCACGAACTTGCACTGTACTGAGCGTGCCACGAGCTTGTCCGCATGCTGCTTTTTGACAAAAGCTGGACTTCCCCATGTCTTAATGTGATTAAGATAGGGTCTCTTCCCACACCACATCTCATATAGTGTAGTAGGCACAGTCTTAGTGGGAACTCGGTTCAAAAAGTATGCAGCTGATTCTAGCGCATACCCCCAGAATGATCGCGGTAACTCAGCGTTACTCATCATGGACCGTACCATATCCAATAGGGTTCGGTTCCGTCTCTCCGATACACCATTATGTTGCGGAATGTATGGAGGAGTAAGCTGAGAGAGAATTCCGTTCTCTTTTAAATAGTCCAGGAACTCGGCACTCAAGTATTCACCACCTCGATCCGATCTTAGAATCTTGATACTTTTGCCGGTTTGTTTTTCTACTTCATTCTTATATTCCTGGAATTTTCCAAAGGCTTCGGACTTATGTTTCATTAAGAAGACATAACCGTACCTTGAAAAGTCATCCGTAAAAGTAATGAAGTAAGAATAACCGCTTCGTGCATGCGTAGACATTGGACCGCACACGTCGCTGTGTATAAGTCCCAAGAGCTCGCTCGCTCTTACTCCGTGTCCAGTGAACGGAGTCTTTGTCATCTTTCCTTTGAGACAGGATTGACAAGTGGCATACGATTGATATTCGAACGGATTCAAATATCCTTCTATATGTAACTTCATCAACCTTCTCTCATTGATGTGACCCAGTCTACAATGCCATAAGAAAGTCTGATTTATTTCCGGAGACATTCTTTTGTGTGTATTCTAGACATTGAAAATCTGTGGTTGGTTTAATATGTATATACCATTGCTCAATGTACCTGACCCAATCAGAACTTGATTAAGGTGAATGTTTACAACATTACTTACAAACGCAAATTCATAACCTTCTTTAGAAACTAATTATACAGAAATGAAATTACAAGTTGCGTTGGGTACAAAAAAGCAATTACGTAAAACCAAAACATGTCCATCTGACATTCACAGGTGATAGTCCCCCACGGCCTTAGCATCCATGCTAGCTCCGTTTGCAACTTTGAGGGTCATGTCACCTGCCTTCAAAAACCTACGGTTTCTCAACGCCTGCAAAGAATTACAGATATGAGATCCTGATCTGGTATCCAATACCCAGGAAGTAGAGTTTATTGAAAGACAGTTATCAATAACATACACACCTGAAGCTGAAGCCGCAACCTGCTTCAGTTCCTGTGTTCTGGCCTTCCAAGCCCTGCAATCATTCTTCCAGTGTCCCTTCTTATGACAATAGAAGCATTCTTCTTTATTCACAAGCTTCCCCGCTTTCTTTGTTGCTTTTGCTTTTGCTTTTCCCTTCGTATCCACTTTACTAACACCGCCCCTTGGTTTGGCGGGGGCTTTCTTCTTCTTTCCCTTGGCTTTCGCCTTGGACCTAGAAGAGGAAGATCCTCCTACAAACCAAGTGGATGTTTCCCTACCTTTCTGTAGGGTGCCCTCTGTGCTCCTCAGCATGTTGAGGAGTTCTGAAAGTTCAACTTCCTTTTCTTGTAAGTTCAAGTTCAGGATAAACTGGGCGTAAGTGGAAGGAAGGGACTGGAGAATTAAGTCTGTATAGAGCTCATTCTCCAACGTGGTCCCAAGGTCCGCGAGCTCTTCTATGTAGCCAATCATCTTAAGCACGTGTTCCGCTACCGATGATCCGACGGCCAACCTTGCCGAAAATAACTTCTTCGACACTTCGTATCTTGCGATACGAGACTGCTCTCCATACAGTTCTTTTGTATGGAGAAATATGGACTCAAGGTCCATATTCTCGTGCCTCCTCTGATGTTCGTTGTCCATAGAGGCAAGCACGAGGCACCTGGCCTTCGCGCAATCAATCTCCCAAGTCTTATGGATTTCCTTATCCGCGACGCTGGAGGTGGGACCTGGGACAGGGGGAGCATTGGTGGCAAGAAGATACCCCAGCTTGTCGTAAGTGATTGCCATTTTGACATTCCTGAGCCAATCTTTGTAGTTTGGCCCTGTCAATATGTTTTTATCTAGAAGTAACTTAAGTCCAGTCATGTCGATTGGTCGCTGCAATTAGGAGAGAGAGAAGAAACACTCAGCATGATGCTCTTGCAAGTTTAGAATGGTTTTTAGTTTGTCTAAACAGGATGGCTCCCACTGTTTCTCGAATCCCTCCTCAAACCAAAAAGGAAGAATTAGTCAGGATCAATCTCACCGTACAATTCTTGCTTAACCGTTCAGCCAGGCCAGTGTCGGTACTTCGAGGGAGGTTTTCCAACGCTTTCGCGAAGTTCCTTAATTTAAGAACCTCTTTTCCCTGGGGGCGTAGCCCCGCTAACACCTTTCTAGACACCTACTAGGTTTATAGCATTGATCGTTAAGTGAGAAATTTCCCGAGGAGTAGCATATACTCACAGTAGGATCGGGATCCAAATATCATCGCGTGACGAAACTGAAGGAATCCTACCAGAATCATCACACTCCAAATGGTATGCAACACTAGCAAGTTTCAGTTATTTTGAAACTCCCGATGTGGATTTTTTTGCCCCATGCTCTTATGACCTTGACTTTGGCCAACAAATCATAAGTCACATGTCAAGTTCTACCCGTCGTTCTCCAGGTTAATTTGAATCCACCCGTACCTACCCTTGACTTTGGCCAACAAGGCAGTACGACTGTTCCAAATCAACGCATCTATCTATGCTGCACATGAATACCCAATAGCTACCAATCACTATGCCTTGACTTTGGCCAACAAACATAGCTTGAATACTATTGACTATTCATGTGAAACGACGGAGGGCTACGAATGGTTTTGGCGAAACCGTGAACGTAGTGAACTTGATATAATCGATGGAACGAGATAGCTTTTAAAAGGAGTGGCTCAAGCTCCGCATTTAAAAGTTGGTTTTGAAAGGAACCGAGTGGTTTTTCGAAAGTGTTCCAACGACTTTTACTTGGTTTATTTTCTTGCATTAGTTCTTTTAATGCGTGACATTCTTGCATTAGTTCTGTTAATGCGTCCCATCAATTAATCCTACCATTGCAGAAAACAACCAAAATATGACGTACGCTTATGCCATTCGCATTCGCCACGGGGCCCTGTCATTACCCGTTAGGTTACTTAACTAACGACAGAGCGGGGGCTAGGCTAGCACGGCTGTAAAACATAAGCAACGCCTAAATAATATCATATATAGATATATTGCAATGATAGCCATTTTAGATCACAGATGAACACATTGGATATACTAGGAACCCGCAATTCGTACGAGCCTGTAACGAAGAGCAGATTACACGGTCGCGGTGAATAGCCAATACCCCACCCAAGACCCCTACGGGTGCGGCAAACTACCCGCCAAGTACCCGAAGCGAAGCAACCTCCTTCAATCCCGTGAGTAGGCCACTCGGCACTTCGGCATACCCGGTAGTTTGTGCACCCCCTCCATGGGTCTATCCTAGGAGCAAAAACAGTAAAAAGAAATTATACAATGACGGCTACAACCCCGACCCGGTTGTGCGGCCATACAAATAATTATTACATCAATTTACAAATTTACATGAATTGAAAGAAAAGAAAACACTCGTCTCACAACCCCCGGCTATTCACCCGCGACAATCCAGTGAATTCATATACACATTCTAATGACATATAACCCCCACTAATCGACATATAGCGATTAGCAGACGTTCAATACAAATATCACATCACAGATAAAAAACCCGTCAGCTTAAGTCTTTAGAAGTTCGATCAAAAATACGGATTTTTAGGCCCCAAACACAAAATTTTCGTTCTGGAAAATCTGCGCTGAAAAGACATATTCCAAAAATCCCAAAACAACCCCAGAAATAAACTGCACTAAATTTGGACCTCGGCCGAGTCAACTCGGCCGCGGAACCGCGGTGGGAGCGTGCTCCCGCCGCGTTTCCACGGCGCTTTGATCGGTTCGTGGGACCAAATTTTGTGGTTATTCAATAAAAATCCTGAGCCGATTTTTAAGATGAAATTTATCAATTTTTGATCAGAAAAAAATCGGCAGAAACTTGACATATCGGGTTCGTTTCGTGACTTTTTCTTTGATCGATCATCTAGTTACTTTGCTAACATGTTAGATAGAGTTTAACTAGGCTATGATACCACTGTAAGTCCATGCTACCTCTCCCGGTACTTTCGGGCATGCGGAATTTGGTGAAAAACAATTTTCTAGAGGCGGTAACATGGACTCAAAACCGGATCTTTGTTAAACTATCTACCTAACAACCTAACTAGGAGTTGTTAACTACTCGGTTAGGGGGTTATACCTTTCTTTCTTTAACTCCTTCGTCTTTGACTCTCGATGGTGTACGGATTGGCTTCACTCCGTCGTCTCCTTGCGCCGAAGATCGATCCACCCGAAAGCTTCTACCTTTATCTTCTTCTTCGAGCTTTGAAGAAACTAGTTCACTCGGTTTGCTAAACCTTGTGAACTAGAGTGAGTAGAGAAGAGTGTGTTGGGATTATACTCTTTGGTTCTTGCTTCTCAACACATGAGACAAGTGAACCATAGACTAAAGAGAGGGAGGGCAAGAGGAAGAAGATGAGAGCTCAAGAACACAAGAGAGAGAAAGGAAATGAAAGAATGAGCAAGACTTTTCTCTCTTGGCTCTCATAATCCAAAACCATCATAACCAATAATAGCAATCAAGTATTAGTGATGGTTTAAGCTACAATAGCCATATCATTTCATGCACTCATTTTGCACAAGAGAACAAGCAAGCAAAAGTCTTTGCCATGAAATGATAGCCATTGTCATCATGATGGTCAACTAGTCCAACCTAGTCAACCGGTCAACAAAGTCAACAAGTCAACCCCTCAACAACCATGTCACTATAATACTTAATTAATATTATTGTTAATTACATATAATATTCTCATTAGGGTTGAGCAAAAAGTCAATAGTCAACAGTCAACGGTCAACAACCCTAATGAGAATCCTCTGCCTCTGTCTCTTCGTCAACTGTGCATACACACCCGCATCCGCGTTTCGAGGAACACGAATACATACTGGATAAAACCAATCCCAAAACGTATACTAGGATTTGGCTTAAACCAAAGCCCGCTAGTGTTAACTGTCCGGACACTGTACGTGCCCAAGTGCACGGATGTGACCGAACCCTGTCGCAAAACCATGCGACCTGTCGCAAAACCATGCGACCTCTACTCTTTTGCCTAAAGGCGAATAGCTTTTTGTGTGGGACTCTAAAGACTCGACACTATGCTGGCAGTAGGTTTAACAACAGACCGCAAGAGGCACTAGCTGTGCGTAACGGTCCCCAGGTAGATGCCGACAAGAAGACTGACGAGGAGAAACCCATCTGTCCTACTGAGCCTGAATGTGACAGTCTCCGTACAGTCCGGTCTGTTCGTCTGATACATCGCATGGCGGGCCTAGGGGGGCGGTAAACGTCAGTCCCCTAATAGCGGTACAAGTCGTGTCGGAGTGAAGCCCAAAACACCCTGAGATAACACTGGAAGCCTACCAGTATATCTCGATTGCCCTGGCCAGGGACTGCTCGTGTAATGGCTCTCCTGGACACAGCGCGATGTCAACCCCCAATACTGGGAGAGACGAATCCTGTCTAACCGTCACTGCCTCCAAGTGCTTCGGGACTGCACCCAACTACTACCTGTTTGCACGACTCCTTTGAGCCGTGGTAGGGTAGTAGTCAAAGTACAGTGGGAACACACTCGAGGCGAAGTGACAGTGTCAAGTCAGCGGACTAAGCTGTACTCATGTCACCTGGGAACTGATAACTGACGATAGGTATAATACCAACCGGTCAGTTCCCGACGAGTCCTGTCCAGTGTACTCGTAACCTAACGAGCACCCGCATACTATCTCCAGTACGACGTACTGATGGCTGTGGGACAGACTATCTCCCACTCTGGGATGAGAAGCGCATACGCTAGTCTACTCCGGAGTATCGATGCCCTGTCTCGATAGTCCTGTGACTAGGGACCTGCATAAGGATGTGCTTATAGATTACCCAGCCCCCACTAGTGTGACTGCCATCATAACGCTGGTAATCAAGCAAAGATCCTAAGGGCTCCACTAATGTGTATAGGTGATATACTAAAATAAACACATGTACACATTGAAGTAGAAACAAACCAAGTAGCATACTACTATATTGAGCAAGATTGTTTATACAAGGTGAATATCCCAAGCTTCCATTAAGTAATATACAAACTAGTATGATACAGTAATAGCCTCTAGGGCATATACACTAACAACTTCAGCTAGTCGGGTCACATTGATATGACCTAGTCTACAATACCTCAAGAAGGATTCGTTCATTTTTGAACTCTTCCTCTTGTGTATGTTCTGTATACTAAGAACTGTAGTTTCATTTAGAACGTCAATACTTTTAGATAACGTGCCTGATCCGATCAACTCTTGATATAGGAAATGTTCAAAACATTATCCAACAATACAAAATTATATCCTTCTTTACTAATAAAGAGACTGATATGATGTTGTATATCAGGTTCGGTATCTAATGACATTCATTCAGAATCAATGTATTCTGGTAATACAGGGTGATAACTACCAACAGATTTGGCTGCAACATTTGCACCATTTCTATCTCATGAAACTTATCACCCGTTCTCAGTTCTCTACCTATCTGTAGCCCATGTAACAAATTACATATGTGGGATCCTGATCCGGTATCACATACCCAGGACGTAAAGGATACTGAGAATCAGTTCTCTGTAATGAACATACCCGAAGAAGATGCATCAGCATGCACTTTCTTCGTTTGGGCGGCATGGGAATTCTGGTAATCCCCTATTTCTTGCTCTGTCTTATAACATTTATAAGTTGGAGCGGGACCAACGTTCCCCAGCTCAGTATAACAAGCGGGTTCGGTCAATATATCCGAATTATTATCTTCATTAAGGCGTGACATGGTCGCTACCTGGAGAGAGAGAGAAGAAAACACTCTGCATGTGCTCTTGCAAGATTAGATTGGTTATTATTTTATCTAATCAGGATGGCTCCCACTATTTTTATCAAATCTTCCTTCAAACCCTAAAAGGAAAGACTAGCCGGGATTAATTACATCCTACAATTTCGCCAATCTTTCAACCAGGCCAGTGTCGGTAGTTTGAGGGAGGTTCCCCGTGCTTTCGCACGGACCTAATTAAAGTAAACCTCATTTTCCCAGAGGCGTAACCCCGTTGACACCTTTCTAGACACCTACTTGATCGGCTAATTGTAATGTGTAAAACTCTCCCAGGAGTAACAATTACTCGCAGTGGGTATCGGGATCCAACTATCTCATAGAAGGTATGCAATCTCATTGCAAATTTCAACACTTGAAATTCCCGATAATTTTGCCCCAAGCATCCTATGACCTTGACGGAGGTCAACAAACCACAGGGTGCAAGTCAAGTTCAACTCGTCATTTCTTGATTGAATCAAACCCACCGGCACGACCCTTGACGGAGGTCAACAAGGTCGTACGACTACCCGAATCCAATCTGCATCATATGCATAAGCAGATAAATACTAGTTAGCTATCGCACACTACGCCTTGACGGAGGTCAACAAATGTAGCACGAATACTAAGTAGGACTTATCTGAAATGTTGGAGGGCTACGACAGGTTTTTCTGAAAACCTATTGCGTAATGAACTTGATATCGTTGTAGAATCTAATGATTTTAAAATGGAGTGTTTTTTAGGCTTTTACTAGTTTCGCTAAAGAGGTCACTCCCGGTGAAGGGATCTCGGCTCTTTCCTTATGGAATAAGGTGCAGGATATATCATATATATCTCTATGCAAAGAAAAAACTCCAAAAGCAATCAAAAGACAAACCGAGTGTTGTAGCATCTGCCAGTTATTGCTAAAGGGGTCACTCCCGGTGAAGGGATCTCGGCCCTTTCCTTATTGAATAAGGTGCAGGATGTTCTACAAGGAATACTGCAATGCAAAGCAAGAACTGTAGCTACCTGTTTTTGAAAATTTGATTCAACATCTTTTAGGTTTCTTTACTTTCATTAATCATATTAATGAAGTCCCATCATTTAAGTCACCTAAACATCACAGATAAATACGACGTACACTTATGCCATCCGTATTCGCCTTGATGTCCCATCGTGCACCGTTAGGTTAGGTAACTAACGACAGAGCGGGGCAGGGCTAGCGCGGGTGTAAAACATAAGTAACGTCTATATAATATATCATATATACTATATACAGTATCTATCATAACAGATCAAATGATCACATCACAGATATCGCAGCAGAAGAATCATATGAAATAATGGATATACTAGGAGGTCCGTGTTTTATTTTGAGACTCTATAAAACACGGATTCCACGGTCGCGATGAATAGCCAAACCCACACCCCTAGACCCCTACGAGAGCGGCAAGCAACCCTACCAATTCTAGAGTTAGGAGACCCGGACTCGACTCCTCGAGTTGGTCTCCCACTAGACTCTAGAACCCGGTTACTTGTGCTCTCCTCCTTGGGTCTATCCTAGTGCAGAAAAGTAAATAATATACAAATGGTGACATCAACCTCATCCCGGAAGTTCCCCAATAAAAGAATATTACATACATTTAATTTTACATGAATGAAAATAAAAACACTCATCTCACATAAAACCCCCGGCTATTCAGAACGCGACGATCCAATATAATATATCCAGCAACTCATAACATCACATGTCATCTTCGTAAGTAAATATGCGCATCCCAATTGTCGTTGATATATAGCAACGAAACCGGCGATAACACATATTACACTTACGGTCGCAGAAAAGAAAGTGTAAAACTACAACAGTTGGAATCCGCAACCTCCTGAGACATCACATGCCTAACAATTATAAACCCCGCATTTTAGTCTCTATATCGAAAACACTTTTCAATATCTAGTCGGGCAATTCAACAAGATTCCCGATATGTGATCGAATGCTCGTCGCAAACTTTAGTAGACGGCCGCACCCCCGGATGCCGTCGACGAAGTGCACTAAGGCTGAACACCGCTGCCGCGAGCACCCAAACGGATGCTTTTGGCGACGGGGTTCTCCTACAGTCACTTGGTCGGGGCTTTGGGGCGTGGCTGTCTTTTAATTTTACCCGGCGAGTATCCGCGTACGCTACGTGATTGCAACGGACTTTTGATCGCATCAAAATCCCGTGGCAACCGATCATTTGAGACTGAACTGCTAGATTTATAACATTCAAATTAGTTATCTCATAACTGCCTGTGGATTCCAAATAGTGTATCACATTCAGATAAATAGACAATGTTAAACTTTCCGATAGAATGATCAAACACCCAAGTTTTCCCAAATAGTTCTCAACACTTGAGGGGAGTTTAAAAACATCCATTACATGCCACAGTACCAATGGTCCAGCCGTAGAAGGGTCAAGCCAACGCCTCACATGTGGCAACGTCGTACTGCCCCAAACCCTAAGATTCAAAAGGCAATTCAAGACGGTCACATAATCGAGTTAAGGTTTGTTGTCTTCTAGAGGGTCCATTACGTAACTTGCACGATTTAGACGTTCTTAAACTATGGAAAAATCCAACACTTGGAAATTTTCCGGCAGGGGAAAAAGTGAATTATTGATATCCGTTCGAACTTTTTAATACTTTCTAAATTATCCGGAAGACAAAAAGAAATTAAATTTTCCGATCGAATCTACGATTACAAAATAAAGCCCAGAACACTCAACACTTGAGTCAGATTAAAAATACCCAGAAATAAGCACTAACAGATACGGTCATAACTGTGCAAAACAAAAAATAAAATTCCACTGTACGGCTGCGGATCCGCGGCCCAAGAAGGGTATGGTAGCGGTTCCACGGCGGTCCATACGTATTACGTCATCGTTTTTCACAGTTATGCTTACAAAACCCTGCTGAATTTTTTAGGTATTTTTAATTCAGAAAAAACACAGGTTTAAAAAAATGTCCAAAGAAGGGTATATTTCGTCGATTCGTAGTTCGTTCAGAGTTTTAACTTCGTATACACGTCGCCTAATGCTCTAGCTAGTCTCTGATACCACTGTTAGGTTACTAGGCACTTTAATAAGGTTCTACAAAGCATCAACCATGCCCGATTAAAATTTTAGCCGTGCCGAACAACCCTAAACAAGATCTTTGCTAGACTATTAGGCGAAAACTAGTATGTAAAACACATTAACACTAAGTGAATACGAAATACAACCTTTGTAGATCGGTCCTTCACTTCTAAAGCTCCTTGTTGTAGTCCCTTCGCTGCGATCATGGTACTCCCGGACTCTCGGACGGCTCCATGAGAAGAGGGCAACGATTTTGCTTGAAGTCTTCGAGGCCGAAGATGATCTATGTCGAGGGAATACGAACCAAGCTTCTATTTCACTAACAAGAGAATTAGTGAAGCAAACACCATAAACTAAAGTGCTAGTCTAGTAGAGGATGATGAAATAGGAAATGGGTACACTTTAGAATTTCTTTTCTCACAATGTTTCTCTCTCTTTATCAAACCCTAGCAAGAATTTGAAAGAGGAAGAAGATGAGCTCAAAATGAGAATGAAAACTAACTAAAGAGAGAGAGAGAGCTAACCATGGGTGAGTGGGTATCATATACTAACACATGTAGAGACATAACCATGGCTACATTATAATGGTTAGGTTAATTAATATCTCAAGTAATCCAAAGTTAGTAGACTAAGTCAATGCAACCCTAAGCTTCATGAAGCTTCATGCATGTGAGCTCATCATCCACTAATTTTAGAATTACTTTAAATATCAAAAACCTAACACAATAATTAGTATGGTATAAGTCTTATACACCCATGATGGTTGTATCAACAACCATGATACAAAATGAACACAAATAAATATATATCACATATATATTAAGTTGTGCACAAGTGAGAAAAACAAAAGCTTAAGTGAACCAATGTTAGTTAATGTAAATTAGTATATCACATATACAATTATACACTAAATTATTAAATCAACACTTGACTTAATAATCCGGTTATATCACATATAACCGACTAACACAAAATGTACCAACTTATCGAATCAACACATGATTCGATAACCCGGCTATATCATATATAACCGGCCGATACAATAGTCACGAGAATAGAATACGGTATCACATACATGCATTATTCTCGGTCCCTCACATATCACATATGCGCTCCTATTTCGTTTTTCCTGTGCCAGTAAAACCTCTATGTAGGACTCTAAAGACTCGTCAATACGCCGGCAGCAGGTGATGATCATATCAAGCACCCAAAAGCCGTCAGCGGTACTAGCTGGACGTAACGGCTACCCGGGTATTGAGCGATCAGAAGATCAGCAAGCAAGCCCGCTCCAACTCCTGAAAAAAGCCTGACAGTGACACTACCGTACAGTCCGGTCTCCTCGTCTGATATGTCGCATATCATGTCTAGGGGTGGTAAACGTCAGACCCCAATAACCGATAAGTCATGCCGATATGAGGCTCATAACGGGTCGAGAAACTACTGGTAACACTTACCAGTAAATCTCTAAACCAGCCCCGGCCATGGACTTCCCTGTTATGGCCAATCGAGCATAGCGCAACATCAACCCCCAATACCGGGAGAGACGAAACCCCTCCTATCGTTCATTGCCTCCATGTGACTCGGGACTGTACCCAAAACCCACTGTTTTGCATGCCCTCTTGGACGTGGTAAGGTGGAAATCAAAGCACAGTGGGAATCATACTAGACTCTATGACGATCTCAGGTCTACAGACTAACCTGTATCAGTGTCACCAGAGAACTGCCATCTGACATAAGGTATAATACCATCTGGGAGTTCTCGGCGAGTCCGTCCAGTGTACCCAGTCTCCACTGAGCACCCGTATATCATCTCTGATGTCAAACACCAATGGATATGGGATCATCCACCGCCCATCTATATGGGTTGAGAAGCTATACGCTAGTCTACTCTTGTATATCGATGCCCCGTCTCGATATATCCACAACTAGGGACTTTGAAGGATGTACTTATGGACTACCATGTCCCCACTAGTATGATCTGCATCATAGTCCAGGTAGTCAAGTACACATCCTAAGGGCTTTACCAACATATAACAGAGAGACAATCAGTGTACACGTCAAGGTAAAGAGTAACCAAATAGCATACTATCATGTCGAGCAAGAAAGTCCTCCCTATATATGTCCAAGCATCCACTACAATATACATCTCATGTATAGTAATGGCCTCTAGGGCATACATATAACTAACAGTTAAAGCAAGCATCGCGGAGTTGGAACATCTATTTTGATGTGGTAGTCAAAGAGTTTGACTTCATGAACGTAGATGAACCTTGTATATACAAGAAGGTGGCAGAGAGTAAGGTTGTCTCCCTCGTATTGTACGTAGATGACACACACTTGATAGGAAATGATGTTCCTATGCTGCACTCGGTCAAGCTCTTCTTATCACAAAGATTCTCAATGAAAGGTATAGGTGATGCCTCCTGCATCTTGGGGATTATGATCTATAAAGATAGATCTAAACGGATACTGGGATTGTCCCAATCCAGGTACATTGACACCATACTTAAGAGGTTTAGTATGGAAGAATCCAAGCGTTGGAATTTACCCACGATCTCTGGACTCACTCTCTCCAAAGAGATGTCTCCTAAGACTGATTTGGAGAGAGCTCGCATGCAAGGGATACCCTATGCTTCGGCAGTAGGCTTTATCATGTACACGATGCTATGTACCAGATCCGATGTAGCATACTCAATAGGTGTAGTGAGTAGGTATCAAGCAGATCCAGGAGTGAGTCACTGGACAGCTGTGAAGAACATTCTCAAGTACTTGAGAAAGACTAAAGAGATGTTTTTGGTGTATGGTAACGGAGAACTCCAGGTGGAGTCCTTTACCGATTCGAGCTTCCAAAGTGATAAGGACGACTCTAAGTCGCACTCGAGATTTGTATTTACCCTCAATGGAGGGGTGGTTTGTTGGAAGAGTTCCAAACAGGAAACCGTGGCAGACTCGACGATAGAGGCTGAATACATCGCTGCCAACGATACTGCCAAAGAGGCTGTCTGGATAAAGAAGTTCATAACTGAACTAGGAGTGGTTCCGTCCATTGTGTTGGATACAGTGCCATAAAAGTCAATTATTGGATCGTAGGTACGTGATTGCAATGATTGAAGGAGGACCTATACCGGTAGGACAGTCTTACTCGAGATGATAGTATGCTATCTGGTTTGCCTTTATCAGTCGTGTACAGGTTCAGGTGACTGATCACTATTTCACGTTGATAGATCCTTTAGGATCTTTCTTGACTACCAACAGTATGATGGCGATCATATACGTGAGAGTTGGGTAGTCTATAAGCACATCCTTAAAAGTGGTACCTAGTCGTGGGAGTTTCGAGACAGGGTATCGATACTCCAGAGTAGACTAGTGTGTACAGTCGAGACCCCGACGAGGGGCGGTGGCCGGTCTCACAAGCCACTGGTGTCAGTTGGATAACCTAAGATGTATACAGGTGCTCATTGGGTTATGAGTACACCGGACAGGACTCACAGGGAACCTGCTAGTTGGTATTTATACCTAGCGTCAGATAGCAGTTCGCTGGTGACATGTCTATAGGTTAGTTCATCGACCTGAGGTCGTCATTTGTCTCGTGTGAGTTCCCACTGTGCTTTGATTTCTACCCTACCAAGGCTCAAAGGAGTCGTGTAAACAGGGCTTTTTTGGGTACAGTCCCGAGCCACATGGAGGCAAGTGAGCGGATCGGCAGGGGATCCGTCTCTCCCGGTATTGAGGGTGAGATCGTGCTGTGTCTAGGAAAGCCATTCATCTCTCCTGGCAAGTATTCCAGTAGTTTCTCAGGGTGTTCAGGGCTTGTCTCCGACACAACTTATACTGCTATTGGGGGTCTGACGTTACCAGCCCCTAGGCCCGATATGCGATACTCATAGATGAACGGACCAGACTGTATGTATATTGTCACTGATAGGCTCAGTAGGGTTCCAGGATGAGTTCGCTCATCGGCTTCCCTTGAGGTCAGTACTGTAGGGTTCCTTGGCACACTATAGAGGTCTCACAAGGCATCAACCATGCCAATTTCAAATTTTACGGGTGCCGAGAAACCCTAATACGGATCATTGACTAGAAGTTTAGGCGAAATACGAATCTAGTTAACTACTTAACTAAAGGAGAGAGGCTACAACCTTTGTAGATCCGGTTCTTCACTTCCTTAGCTCCACGTAGGCGTCGCCTCGTTGTCCATCTCGAATCCCGAAGTCAATCGTCGGCTTCATCGGAGAATTGGGCGGACTAGGTCGTCGGCTTCGTGCCGAAGATGATCTACGTCGAGGCATCACAAGTTCAAGCTCCAACTTCACCAAGTTGTGAAACTTGTGAAGAGAACACCCTATACTACTTGGCAAGAGGTAGAGGGTGAAGAAATAGGAGGTGGGTTCACTTTAGAATTGGATTTTACTCACTTTTGCTCAAGTTGTCATTGATGGACTTAAGCTTTTCTTGAAGAAGAAGATGATCAAGAAGAAGAAAGAATATGATAAGTTATTCCAATAATAGAAAAGAAATCAATACTTATCATATCCTAACTAAGGTTAAGTGTAGAGAATAGACCATGGTAAGTGGGAATGGTTAGGGTTAAGCATGAAGACAAAATGGTCTCTTTAGTCAAAGCTTCATGAAGCTTCAACAAGCTTCATGATAAAAAGAAACAATTTTCTTTTCTTTTATCCATTTAAATAAATAAAGAATGGATAAATAAATAGATGAATAACTCAAAACCCTAACCATTATCATAACCATGGTTTAATTCTTTTCACAAACCCAAGTGAATATGTATCATCAAACATGATACAATCAAGTGCATACAAGTGAGAAAATCCTTTTAAAATGAACCAATACTAGTTAATGCAAATTAATATATCAAATATATAATTATACATTAAATCATTAAATCAACACTTGATTCAATGATCCGGTCATGTCGCACATAACCGACTAGTATACAATGTATCGATTTATCGAATCAATCCCTGATTCGATGTCTAGGTTATATCGCATATAACCATTCGATACATTCATCGCGAGAATGAAATACGGTATCACATACACGCATTATTCTCGGTCCCGCACATATCTCATATGTGCTCCTATTTCGTTTCGCTTGAGCCAGGAAACCTCTGTGCAGGACTCTAAAGACTCGTCAATACGCCGGTAGCAGATGATGATCATATCAAGCACCCACAAGCCGCAAGCGGTCTGCTAAACCTAACGGCCATCCAGGTATTGAGCGATCAGAAGATCGACGATCTAGCCCGCTCACACTCCTGTGAATCCAACCAGTAACACTTACCGTACAGTCCGGTCTGTTCGTCTGATATGTCGCATATCAAGTCTAGGGGTGGTAAACGTCAGACCCCAATAACCGATAAGTCATGCCGATGTGAGGCTCATACCGGGTCGAGAAACTACTGGTAACACTTACCAGCAAATCTCTGATCAGCCCTGGCCAGGGACTCCCCTGATACGGCCAATCAAGCACAGCGCAACATCAACCCCCAATACCGGGAGAGACGAAACCCCTCCTATCGCTCATTGCCTCCATGTGACTCGGGACTGTACCCAAAAACCACCGTTTTGCACGCCCTCATGGACGTGGTAAGGTGGAGATCAAAGCACAGTGGGAATCACATAAGACTCTATGACGATCTCGGGTCTACAGACTAACCTGCACAAGTGTCACCTGAGAACTGCCATCTGACGTGAGGTATAATACCATCTGGGAGTTCTCGGCGAGTCCGTCCAGTGTACCCAGTCTCTACTGAGCACCCGTATACCATCTCTGATGTCAAACACCAATGGATATGGGATCATCCATCGCCCATCTCATAGGTCGTGAAGCGTATACGCTAGTCTACAGTGGTATATCGATGCCCCGTCTCGATACACCCACGACTAGGGAGCTTGAAGGACGTACTTATGGACTACCATGTCCCCACTAGTATGATCTGCATCATAGTCCAGGCAGTCAAGCACACATCCTAAGGGCTTTACCAACATGTAACTATAAGTTAGTTTAAAGAGACTAGTATACATGTTAAGATAAAGAGTAACCATATAGCATACTATCATAACGAGCAAAAAAGTCATCTCTATATATGTCCAAGCATCCAATGTAATATACATCATCTGTACAATACTGGCCTCTAGGGCATACATACAACTAACAATCTCCCACTTGCACTAGGGCCAGCTGCTGTAGTATCGCATACCGAGCATCCCGAAGTGTCTCTCAAACTGTATCTGGGGTATGGCCTTCGTGAGTGGATCCGCCGTGTTGTTCTTCGTGTCAACCCTCCTGACCTCGATCTCCCGGCGATCAACTATCTCCTGGATCAGGTGATACCGCCTCAGAATATGCCTGGATCGCTAATGGGACCTGGGTTCCTTGGCCAAAGCCACCGCTCCATTGTTATCGCAATACAAAGGTATTGGATGGTCAATGGATGGAACCACTCCAAGTTCAGTAATGAACTTCTTGATCCAGACAGCCTCTTTGGCAGCATCGTTGGCAGCGATGTATTCAGCCTCCATCGTCGAGTCTGCCACGGTTTCCTGCCTGGAACTCTTCCAGCTAACCGCCCCTCCGTAAAGGGTAAAGATAAATCCCGACTGCGACTTAGAGTCGTCCTTATCACTCTGGAATCTCGAATCGGTAATGGACTCCACTTGGAGTTCTCCGTTACCATACACCAAGAGCATCTCTTTAGTCCTTCGTAAGTACTTGAGAATGCTCTTCACAGCTGTCCAGTGATTCTCTCCAGGATCAGCTTGATACCTGCTCACTACACTTAGTGAGTATGCTACATCGGGTCTGGTACATAGCATCGCATACATGATAGAGCCTACAGCCGAAGCATAGGGTATCCCTTGCATGCGAGCTCTCTCCAAATCAGTCTTGGGAGACATCTCTTTGGAGAGAGTGACTCCAGAGATCGTGGGCAAATTCCCACGCTTGGATTCTTCCATACTAAACCTCTTTAGTATGGTGTCAATGTACCTGGATTGGGACAATCCCAAAATCCGTTTGGATCTATCCCTATAGATCCTTATTCCCAATATGCAGGAGGCATCACCAAGATCTTTCATCGAGAATCTTTGTGAAAAGAAGAGCTTGACCGATTGCAGCATAGGAATATCATTTCCTATCAAGAGTATGTCGTCCACGTACAATACGAGGAAGACAACCTTACTCTCTGCCACCTTCTTATAGATACAAGGTACATCTGGGTTTTTGACGAAATCAAACTCTTTGATAACGACGTCAAAGCAGATGTTCCAACTCCGCGATGCTTGCTTTAATCCATAAATGGATTTAAGCAGCTTGCACACCTTCCCGCTGCTCCCACTGTCTACGAAGCCCTCTGGCTGAGTCATGTACACGCACTCTTCCAAATCACCGTTTTGAAAGGCGGTCTTAACATCCATTTGCCAGATTTCGTAGTCATGATATGCAGCGATGGCAAGCATGATCCGGATGGATTTAAGCATAGCCACTGGAGAAAAGGTTTCGTCATAATCCACACCTGGTCTTTGACGAAAGCCTTTTGCAACAAGTCTAGCTTTGAAAGTCTCCACTTTCCCATCTACACCAAGTTTTTTCTTGAAGATCCACTTGCTCCCGATGGGTTTTACCCCTTCAGGAGCAACTTCCAAAGTCCATACTTTGTTGGTGTACATGGATTCCATCTCGGACCGCATAGCATCCAGCCATTTCACTGAGTCCCTACTCATGATGGCCTGCTCGAAGCTAGTTGGGTCATCATCCTCTATGATGCAATCCTCGCTTCCACCGTCAATGAGAAAACCGTAGTATCTCTCAGGTGGACGAGAAACCCTGCTAGATCAGCGGAGAGGCTGGGGTTCGTCGGGTACTACTGAATCCTCTGGTTCTACCAAGTCTTCTGTTATAGTTTGTGTTGCTGGAACCTCTTCCAGTTCTACCTCAATGCCACTAATCTGTTTCATAAGAAAACCTTTTTCTAAGAAAGTGGCATGTCGAGAAACAAACACCTTTTGTTCCTCGGGGTGGTAGAAGATATACCCTTGTGAATTTTTGGGATATCCTACAAACTTACATAAGACAGATCTTGCCTCGAGTTTGTCCGGATTTTGTCCTTTGACATAGGCTGGACAACCCCATATCTTAACATACTTAAGAGATGGTCTCTTTCTTTTCCATATCTCATATGGAGTGGTAGGCACTGATTTGGTAGGAACCATATTCAATAGGTGTATGGCTGTCTCAAGCGTATACCCCCAGAAGGAAATAGGTAACTCAGCTGTACTCATCATTGAACGCACCATATCTAATAGGGTGCGATTCATTCGTTTCGATACACCATTGTGCTGTGGTGTATAAGGTGGAGTAAGCTGAGAGAGAATCCCATTCTCTTTTAGATAATCTTGGAACTCATTGCTCAAGTATTCTCCTCCTCGATCAGATCGAAGGATCTTAATACTTTTGCCCATTTGGTTCTCTACTTCGTGCTTATATTCTCTGAATTTCTCAAAAGCTTCAGACTTGTGTTTCAATAGGAATACATGCCCGTATCTAGAGAGATCGTCAGTGAATGTAATGAAGTAGGAAGAACCGTTCCTGGCAAGGGTAGACATGGGACCGCATACATCACTATGTACCAGTCCTAAGAGTTCAGTAACTCTTTCTCCGTGTCCACCAAACGGAGCTTTGGTCATTTTTCCTTTGAGACATGAATGGCAAGTATCATAAGATGATAATTCGAACGGATTCAAATAACCATCCTTATGTAACTTAGCCAGTCGTGTCGCATTGATATGACCAAGTCTACAATGCCACAAGTAGGATTTGTTCATTTCTGAACTTTTCCTCTTGTGTGTGTTTTGTATATTGAGGACTGTATTTTGATTTAGAATGAATATGCCATTATGTAGCGAGCCTGATGCAATCAACTTTTGATCTAGGAATATATTCATAACATTATCCTTTACTACAAAATTATATCCTTCTTTACTCAATAAAGAAACTGATATAATGTTGCACATCATGTTCGGTATATAATAGCACTCATTCAGAATCAGTGTATCACCACTTGGCAATACCAGGTGATATTCGCCAACTGCTTTGGCTGCAACATTTGCACCGTTCCCAACTTGAACGGAATGATCACCCTTTCCCAGTTCTCTACCTTTTCGTAGCCCATGTAACTGTTTACATATGTCGGATCCTGATCCGGTATCTAATACCCAGGACGTAGGGTGAACTGAGAAACAGTTCTCAATAACTAACACACCTGTAGAAGATGCATCAACATGCATGTTCTTTTGGGCGGCTTGAGAATCTAGATATTCCCCTATTCCCTGTTCAGTCTCATAACTCTTATAAGAAAGAACGGGTCCAACGTTCCCCTGCACAGTATAACATGTGGGTTCGGTCAATACATCCATATTATTATCTTGATTAAGGCATGAAATGGTCGCTACCTGAAGAGAGAGAGAAGAAAACACTTTAGCGTAAGCTCGTGCAAGATCAGATTGGTTATTATCTTATCTAATCAGGATGGCTCCCACTGCTTTTTATCAAATCTTCCTTCAAACCCCAAAAAGGAAAGACTAGCCGGGATTAATTACACACTACAAGTTTGCCAATCTTTCAGCCAGGCCAGTGTCGTTACTTTGAGGGAGGTCCCCCGTGCTTTCGCACGAACCTAATTAATGCAAACCTCGTTTTCCCAGAGGCGTAACCTTGTTGACACCTTTCTAGACACCTACTTGATCGGCTAATTGCAATGTGCAAAACTCTCCCAGGAGTAACTCTTACTCGCAGTGGGTATCGGGATCCAACTATCTCATAGAAGGTATGCAATCTCATTGCAAATTTCAACACTTGAAATTCCCAATAATATTTTACCCCTAGTGTTCTATGACCTTGACGAATGCCAAACAACCCATAGTCCACTAGTCAAGTTCAACCCGTACATTTCTTGATTGAATTAAACCCACCCGCACGACCCTTGACGAATGCCAAACAACGCCGTACGAATACCCTAATCCAATCTGCATCATATGCATAAGCAGATAAATATTAGTTAGCTACCGTACACTACGCCTTGACGAATGCCAAACTACCGTAGCACGAATACTAAGTAGTACTTATCTAAAATTACGGAGTGTTACGCAGGTTTTTAGAAAACCATGAGCGTAATGAACTTGATATCGTTGTAGAATCAAATGAAGTTTTGAAATGGAGTGATTTTGAGGCTTTTCTAGTTTTGCTAAAGGGGTCACTCCCGGTGAAGGGATCGTCGGCCCTTTCCTCGTCGAATGAGGTGCGGGATATATCATATATATCACTGTGCAAAGCATAAACTATAGAAGCAATCAAAAACAAACCGAGTGTGTAGCATCTTCCAGTTATTGCTAAAGGAGTCACTCCCGGTGAAGGGATCTCGGTCCTTTCCTCATCGAATAAGGTGCTGGGTATATTATATATACCGCTGTGCAAAGCAAGAACTGTAGCTACCTGCTTTTATTTAAAATTTGATTCTACAACATCTTAGGTTTCTTTTATTTCATTAATCACATTAATGAAGTCCCATCATTTAAGTCACCTAAACATCACAGATAAATACGACGTACACTTATTCCATCCGCATTCGCCTGGATGTCCTCTCGTGTACCGTTAGGTTAGGTAACTAACGACAGAGCAGGACAGGGCTAGTGCGGGTGTAAAACATAAGTAACGTCTATATAATATATCATATATACTATATACTGTATCTATCACAGAACATCACATGATCACATCACAGATATCGTAGCATAAGAAACATATGAAACATTGGATATAGTAGGACGTCCGTGTTTTCAATACGAGCCAGTATAAAACACGGATTCCACGGTCGTGATGAATAGCCAATCCCACACCCCTGGATCCATACGAGAGCGGCAAGCAACCTTGCCAATTCTAGGGTTAGGAGACCCGGACTCGACTCCTCGAGTTGGTCTCGCACTGGACCCCAGAACCCGGTTACTTATGCTCCCCTCCTTGGGTCTATCCTAGTGCAGAAAAGTAAATAATATACAAAGGGTGACAACTTCCGCAACCTGGAAGTGCCCCAAATAAAAGAATATTACATACAAGTTTTTATATGAATGAAAATGAAAAACACTCATCTCATAGAAAAACCCCCGGCTATTCAAACACGACGATCCAATATAACATATCCAGCAACACGTAACATCGCATGTCATCAACGTAAGTAAATATGCGCATCCCAATTGTCGTTGACATATAGCAACGAAACCGGCGATATCACATATTACACTTACGGTCACAGAAAAGAAAGTGTAAAACTACAACAATTGGAATCCGCAACTTCTTTAGACATCGCATGCCTAATCAAATGAAATACTTAGACATCACATGCCTAACAGATATAAATCCCACATTTTAGTCTCATTATCGATAACTCTTTTCAATATCATATGGGACTAAACTGCTAGATTTATAACATTCATTCAGTTATCTCATAACTGTTTGTGAATTCCAATTATTGTATCCCATTCCGGATAAATAGAAAATATTAAACTTTCCGATCGAACATTCGAACACCCAAGTTTTCCCGAAACCGTTCAACACATGAAATAGGTTCAAAGATATTCACTTCATGCCTCAGTACCAACGGTCCAGCCGTAGAAGGGTCAAGCCAACGCCTCACATGTGGCACGCCGTACTGCCCCAAACCCGAAGGTTCAAAGGGCAGTTCAAGACGGTCACATAATCGAGTTAAGGTTTGTTGTCTTCTAGAGGGACCATCACGTTACTTGCACTACTCAGAACGTCCTTAAACCACACAAAAATCCAACACTTGGATATTTTTCCGGTAGGGGAAAAGTTGGGTATTTATATCCGGTCGAACTTTTTAACATATTCTAAAGTCATCCGGAAATACACAAAGACGAAATTTGATAATCCGGTCGAAACATCGAAGCTCTAAAACACCCCAGAATATTCAACTCTTGAATAAATATTAAAAATACCCATAAAACTCTGCTGCTGAAATGATGAATTACTGTGCAACGTAGGAGGGCTGACGTCATCATTAGGCCGCAGAACCGCCGCAGAAGCCATGCTTCTGCCGTGGTTCCGCCGCACAGTATACTGTTCATTGGACAAAAATTGCACCGTAATTCTTAGAATTCCCTGCTGAATTTTTTAAGCATTTTTAATCTAGAAAAATCCCAGATTTTAGAAAAAGTCCAGAGAGCACTTGGGTTTTAGGGTTTCGGGTTCGTTCGGGTTTCAAACGTCGTCTAGACTTCGCCTAAGGGTCTAGCTAGGCTCTGATACCACTGTAGGGTTCCTAGGCACACTATAGAGGTCTCACAAGGCATCAACCATGCCAATTACAAATTTTACGGGTGCCGAGAAACCCTAATACGGATCATTGACTAGAAGTTTAGGCGAAATACGAATCTAGTTAACTACTTAACTAAAGGAGAAAGGCTACAACCTTTGTAGATCCGGTTCTCCACTTCCTTAGCTCCACGTAGGCGTCATCTCGCTGTCCATCTCGAATCCCGAAGTCAATCGTCGGCTTCATCGGAGAATTGGGCGGATTAGGTCGTCGGCTTCGTGCCGAAGATGATCTACGTCGAGGCATCACAAGTTCAAGCTCCAACTTCACCAAGTTGTGAAACTTGTGAAGAGAACACCCTATATTACTTGGCAAGAGGTAGAGGGTGAAGAAATAGGAGGTGGGTTCACTTTAAAATTGAATTTTACTCACTTTTGCTCAAGTTGCCATTGATGGACTTAAGCTTTTCTTGAAGAAGAAGATGATCAAGAAGAAGAAAGAATATGATAAGTTATTCCAATAATAGAAAAGAAATCAATACTTATCATATCCTAACTAAGGTTAAGTGTAGAGAATAGACCATGGTAAGTGGGAATGGTTAGGGTTAAGCATGAAGACAAAATGGTCTCTTTATTCAAAGCTTCATGAAGCTTCAACAAGCTTCATGATAAAAAGAAACCATTTTCTTTTCTTTTATCCATTTAAATAAATAAAGAATGTATAAATAAATAGATGAATAACTCAAAACACTAACCATTATCATAACCATGGTTTAATTCTTTGCACAAACCCAAGTGAATATGTATCATCAAACATGATACAATCAAGTGCACACAAGTGAGAAAATCCTTTTAAAATGAACCAATACTAGTTAATGCAAATTAATATATCAAATATATAATTATACATTAAATCATTAAATCAACACTTGATTCAATGATCCGGTCATGTCGCACATAACCGACTAGTATACAATGTATCGATTTATCGAATCAATCCCTGATTCTATGTCTAGGTTATATCGCATATAACCATTCGATACATTCATCGCGAGAATGAAATACGGTATCACATACACGCATTATTCTCGGTCCCGCATATATCTCATATGCGCTCCTATTTCGTTTCCGTTGAGCCAGGAAACCTCTGTGTAGGACTCTAAAGACTTATCAATACGCCGGTAGCAGATGATGATCATATCAAGCACCTATAAGCCGCAAGCGGTCTGCTAAACGTAACGGCCATCCAGGTATTGAGCGATCAGAAGATCGACGATCTAGCCCGCTCACACTCCTGTGAATCCAACCAGTAACACTTACCGTACAGTCTGGTCCGTTCGTCTGATATGTCGCATATCAAGTCTAGGGGTGGTAAACGTCAGACCCCAATAACCGATAAGTCGTGCCGATGTGAGGCTCATACTGGGTCGAGAAACTACTGGTAACACTTACCAGCAAATCTCTGATCAGCCTTGGCCAGGGACTTCCCTGATACGGCCAATCAAGCACAGCGCAACATCAACCCCCAATACCAGGAGAGACGAAACCCCTCCTATTACTCATTGCCTCCATGTGACTCGGGATTGTACCCAAAAACCACCGTTTTGCACGCCCTCATGGACGTGGTAAGGTGGAGATCAAAGCACAGTGGGAATCACACAAGACTCTATGACGATCTCGGGTCTACAGATTAACCTGCACAAGTGTCACCTGAGAACTGCCATCTGACGTGAGGTATAATACCATCTGGGAGTTCTCGGCGAGTCCGTCTAGTGTTCCCAGTCTCCACTGAGCACCCGTATACCATCTCTGATGTCAAACACCAATGGATATGGGATCATCCATCGCCCATCTCATGGGTCGAGAAGCGTATGCGCTAGTCTACACTGGTATATCGATGCCCCGTCTCGATACACCTACGACTAGGGACCTTGAAGGATGTACTTATGGACTACCATGTCCCCACTAGTATGATCTGCATCATAGTCCAGGCAGTCAAGTACACATCCTAAGGGCTTTACCAACATGTAACTATAAGACAGTTTAAAGAGACTAGTATACATGTTAAGATAAAGAGTAACCAGATAGCATACTATCGTAACGAGCAAGAAAGTCATCTCTATATATGTCCAAGCATCCAATATAATATACATCATCTGTACAATACTGGCCTCTAGGGCATACATACAACTAACAAGTACATGGGCAGCCGTTACGCACTGCTAGTGCCGCTGACATGTTTGTGGATAAACCCACTTCCAGGGTACTGATGAGTCATTAGAGTCCCCCACAGATAGTTTCCCAAGTTCGAGCGAAACGTTGTAGAGGCCGTATGGTTTTATGGCAGGGTTCGGAAAATGCACGTGCATTTATGTACGTGTCATATTTTGGGCAGATAATATTGGCGGGCTTTGGTTTAAGTCGGATCCATGTACTATATTGAGTCGGAATATTTTAGGCTCTCGTATTCTTATTCGGTCGGAATACGGATACAAGTATGTATATACAGGTGAGGGGTATTTTCGTAATCCGTTACGAGAATATTTTAGAAGATGTATTTCTTTTGTGATTAATCATTTTGGTTTAAATGATTATTTGGTTTTGGAAATGGTGACTCATTATGGATGACACATTATTCTAGCATGTTCATTAGTGACTCATGCTAATGAGTCACTAAGTTAGTCATGAAGAATTAAATGTGTTTTGTTTTGTGAAGAGATATTTGAGGAGATATTTTGGATAGATATTTCTCTTTGGTTTTTGATAAAAGAGGAGAACCTCATTCATCTATTTATATAAGAAGAAAAAGAGACAAGTTTATTATGCTTAGGTTCTTGCTCTCTTGAGTTTTCTTGAGTTCACCATTTCCAATTCCTAGCATCTTCTACAACCTCCACCCTAACCCTCTCATGTGATGAGAACCCTAGGGTGTTTGAAACAAAGTATTCTACTCATTCTCTACTTCATCTTGGTCATCTCTTTTAGCAGAATTGATGACCGAGTTACCTCGGTATAGAGGCGGAAGCCCGTTTAATGATCCGTAGATGTGGTGCCACCTCGACGAGGAGCCAAGAGATCGGAGTTGCCGCAAGGAGCGTGGGATGATGGATAAAGACCAAAGGACTCGGATCGATCGGTATAGCCTTTACAGTTTGTTAGTTTAGCTTTAATGGCAAGATCCGGTTTATAGTATGCGATAGCGCCAGTTATAAAAGTTTTTGTTCCGCGTTTGGCGTCAGAATGACGGCCGGGGCGCTACCGTAGACTTACATGGTATCAGAGCCACACCATTAACCTTTACTAACTTGTTCTAACGTGTTTAAAACAACGATCGAACGAAATTTCCAAAACCGCAATTTTCTGGCTATAGTTTCTGTCGAATTTTTAAACAGGTCTAAAAATTATTTTGAGCATCTCAGAAAATCGAGCAGGCTTTTTTAAGGCCACAGTAGAAATTGGGTCCACTGATTCAACAGTACTGCCGCGGAACCGCCACACAAACCATGGTTTGGCCGCGGTTCAGCCGCCAGTTTATGAGAACAGTACCCCATTTTTTTCTGTGGGTTTTGCATAGGGAATTGTGGTTTCTGGAATACTTATTTTTGGGCCCAGATTTTATTTGTGTACTGCAGATGTACGTGGGGTCCACTTCGGGAAGTTTTATCGATCGAAATTTTAAGCTTGTTAGTTTACGGTACTTACATTATATCTCCGACCGTGAATGTCATTTGAGCGGTAAATTGCGTCAAATTGCTATAGTCCTTTTATACGGATTTGCGAATATGGCATTCGCGTTGATGTTCTGTATTGTGCTGTGATGCGGATTTGTGGTAGTGGATAGCAGTGTGCAATGGTAGTGCAGTTTGGATTTATTTGTACATTTGATGTTGCGGGGCGAGCGTCCAACATGTGGACTGCCGTCACTGCCTGTTTATATAATATTCTTTTGGGGCACGACCGGGCTGAGGTCGATGTACCCGTTGTACATATTTTTCATTTCTGTACAAGGTTTACCCCGCGATGGAGTGCATGGATAGCCGGGTTCTGGAGGGCAATGGGTCCGTATCTCATGGCTTTGAGAGGTAAAGGGGCCTCACTCTAGAATTGGCAGACTATTCGCCGCACTCGTAGGGGGTACAGGTTGACCTAAGAAGGGGTACTCAAGTTACCGGATTCCGTGAAGTGCAAGGTGGTCCATTCACTATGCTGTAAGGGGGTGCCTCGCTTCAGGTTTTGGCGGGTAACTTGCCGCACCCATAGGGGTCTAGGTTTCATTGGACAGGCTATCCACACAACCAGGGGATTGTCGGGTTTCAGCAGCGGCTCTGTGAAACCCGGGGATCCCAGATTATCTGTATTGTTCTGTGATGCTTAATACTTTTCTGTAATGTTGCATATGATCACGCCTGGAGCGATTATTATATATTGGTATATATACTAGTAGATGTTGTATATGTTTTACACCAGCGCTAGTCCAGTCCCCGCTCTTTCGTTAATTAAGTAACCTAACTGGTGATGACGGGACCCAGTGGCGAATGCGGATGGCATATACGTACATTTTATTTTCGTTCTTTTCTGGTGTGATTAATTGATGGGACTGCGTTGATTTTGATCAATGCAAAGATAAACAAACCTGTTTGGACGTTGTTGGAACAGTTTCAAAAAGTGTTATTACAAAGACGTTTTCTTTTGTTTTGCATAGTGGTATTCAGTTGGAATATCCTGCACCTCATTCGACGAGGCAAGGGCCGAGATCCCTTCACCGGGAGTGACCCCTTGGGCAGAAGTTTGTGTCAGGGTAATAACTTCACTATAGTCGATTACTTGTTGCTTTGCATCGCGGTATTCAGTTGGAATATCCTGCACCTCATTCCACGAGGAAAGAGCCGAGATCCTTTCACCGGGAGTGACCTCTTTAGCAAAGGTTTTCGCCACTATATTTTTATAAAAAACTATCAGGTTCCTTCAGCGATATCAAGTTCGTTATGTTAAAGGTTTTTCGCCAAAAACCAGCCGTAGCCCTCCGTCATTTCTTTTGGGTATTCAGTAGTATTCAAGCTATGTATTTTGACCAACGCCAAGGCATAGTGTTTGGTAGCTGCTGGGTTTTCATTTGTTGCATAGATAGATGAGTTGGTTTGGGACAGTCGTTCTGCCATTTGGCCAACGTCGGGGGCATGTGCGGGTGGGTTCAAATTGACAAGATAATGATGGGTAGAACTTGGCATGTGACTTATGGCATTTTGGCCAACGTCAAGGTCATAAGAGCATGGGGCAAAAATCACATCGGGAGTTTCTAAAGAAACTGAAACTTGCCAGGCATGCGCATACCTTCTGGAGTGTGATAACATGAGTGGATTCCGTCACGTTATTATGCGATGAGAGTTGGATCCCGATTCCCACTGATGAGTTGGTTTACTCTTCGGGTGATCCCGATTGATTCTTCTTTCAGGTTTGGAGGAGAATTTGACAGTACAGTTGGAGGTTTCCTGATTAGATAAAGTGATAACCATTCTGATCTAGGTTAGAGTGCATGCAGAGTGTTTCTTTTCTCTCTCTCTTTGGCAGCGACCTTTGACCGACTCTAGACTATGACTCAGTGACCAAGTTGACCGATCCTTCTTAAAATACTGGCTTTTGGATTGTTAGAGTTGCATAAATCATTGCCGCTCATTCTTTTACCCTTTGAATTTCTCAGAACACCTCGTATCACTACGAACATCCACTTCCATTGGATAGATCCATCGTATGGTTATATACGAACTCGAAGGGACTTCTTCGAGGATGGATCCAGGTTCAGGAGAAATTGAATTGGTTTATTCAGTTGTCTTTTATCATCACCTTCTCTCAGGTTGCAAGGGCTCATTGGTTTAGGAGAGTACACCTATTACGCTTATTGGATAGTCTTCTTCCAAACCATGGGCAGGTGCCGAAAGGTAGGGAATGAAGAAAACCAATTAGCCTTAGTAGGGTGTACGGAAGGTAATAAGTAAAGACAAAATAAAGGGATTAGAAAGAGGGCAAAGTAAATTGCGACTGCTATCATTCACGACCAAACCGCGTAGTTCATCGCCACTCCTATTTCACCTTTGCTTTTTTCCCCAGTTCGGGAGAAATAGAATAAGGTTTTATTCAGTTGTCTTTTATCATCACCTTCTCTCAGGTTGCGAGGGCTCCTTAGTTTAGGATAGTACACTTATTATGCTTACTGGATAGTCTTTTTCCAAGCCATAGGCTGGTGCCGAACGGTAGGGAAGGAAGAAAACCACTTAGCCAAAAGGGGTGTACATAAGGTAATGAATAAAGACAAATAAAGGAATTTGGAGAGATGGCAAAGAAATATACGGTTACAGTCATGAATTGGATTATGGAAGAGGCATTACTAGGAATACCAGGATACCCCTACGAAACATTTTCATGTTTCAGTTTCACAGTGCGTTGTTAAAGGAAAACTGATTTCCCGATTAGATACTTACTCCAGGGTATGTATTTACCACGTATGATTCTCACATCCGTATGGTTTTACAGATGATGAGTGGGAGTAAGTTATTGGGAATAAGGTGATCATCCTCATTATATCGGAATTCGTTGTAATTGGTGATATTTGAGGAAGTCGCCTGGGTTTTTGTCGGACGGCATGTATTTAGTTTTGAGTATCCGTTGTTGTGCACCAATTTCAAAATGATATATCTGTACGCTTATTTTTATAAAGTGAGATATAAATTTTTGAAATTATGTCCATGACATTTACCAATATCAGTTGGCGATTGGGTAAGGAGCATTGAACAGCGGATTAGTTCTTAACCATAAGTAAAGTTTTCAACCTACGATGCACTGGTTTTGAGTTATTCAACTCAGCGGACTTATACAGAGTATTGTATGTTGTCCAATGTCCATCAGGATAAAGGGGTTGGTCCTCGTACTGTATTCTGTTTACTTGTGACTTCTCTAGTTGTTAGAAAAGTGTTTCGTTGAAATACAATGTCTAAGTTTTGAGAAGTTATAGGTATAAGAAAAAAGTAGAGAACCAGGTATCGCAAGTATCGGGATTCTTCAAAGAGATCGAAGATGTAGATACTTTGGTATTCAGTTTATAGTAATGGTTTTGAGAAACTTGTTTCTCTTTCAGGTTACTCATAATTGGATGCATTCCTAAGTTGAGTAATGCTGATCGGTCTCTCTCTATTAAGTTGATATGCACTGGAGACAGCTGCATGATTTGAATCTGGTTCCAATTAAATAAGTGCCAAAGTTTCTATATTAGATATAGAATGGTTCATATCTTAACGATGTTAAGGTACAGGGAGTTGTCCGGCTTATGATTAAAACCAGACTCTGGATAACTCAAGGCACGTTTCTGTAATGGCAGTTTGTGGGATGGCCCAGGCTATAACGAGGGTTGACTTTCTACCATCTGAAAGATCAATGGAGATATTGTTCTTGACTCGCCACAGTTTTAGTAAAATGGATTTTTTCAGAAAACAGTAGTGGGAGTATGGTAGAACTGGAAGTGATTCCAGAACTGCAATCGATTACGGAAAATTTAATAGGACCTAAAGATTCAATCAGGTTTGGCATTCCATTAGCCACTCCGCAGAAATGGTGGGTAACCTTAGGCACCCGAGAGGTACTTTAGTAGCCACAAGGACGGTGACAGGGAGGTTCTTGTTTACCCAGAGTTGACACTACTGTTGTTCTAGGCTATGAGACCCGGCAGGAGGTTAAGTATAGCGTCGTTCTAAACTAGCTTTAGAAGTGCACGTATGTATTATTCTGCCAGAGGGTTGTTGTGGTCAGTGGGAGCAACAGAAGCATAGTAGGCAAGTAGCTTATGTCTATTTATAGACTTGAGCAGTTATAACGGAGATAGATCATCTAACTTTGATATGACAGTCATGGCTTTGACTTCATCAGAATAGGGGATGGATCTGTTAAGAAGGTAGTAGGGTGTGATGTCCTGGTATTTGGATGACATACGCAGAGTAGGAAGTAAAATTCCTATACTACGATCGGTTATACTGTGGTTGTCACACAGTTGTTTCTCCAGACAGGATATGGATATAATATCAGACATTCTGGTTTCTAGATCTATGGTTTTAGATCTAGATTTGGGTAGTTTCCCAATGTGGGTACTTTGACAGTATTCTAATAGTATTTTAGAATAGATGATTCCTGGCATGGTGGTGTACCTGCAGGAGATGGAGTCACCTTCTCTAAAGGTGTCTTACAGACTAAAGGAGAAAGGGATGTACATGATTAGCAGATCACTTGCTTAGGCAATTGAGTCAATCATGAGACGTCATGTACCACACCAGATGTTGTTTTTTCACTAGATGCAATAAGTTTATATTAATCGAATCCTGAAGAAACATAAGGAAGCAGTTTTAGAACATAAGTGGATGTTCTACGGATTTGATGACGGCAGCCTCCTTCGGGGGGACGGTTATCATTCCAGGCTTCAAATGTGACATGGATGACAGTGTGATTGTCAGAGTTATAGTTTTCCCTCTGACAAAGGGGGCAGTATTATGGACAAGTGGTCCAAGAGGATACTGTGGGAGGCATGGTGCTGGACACTGATTAGTTTCAGTTATCGATACAGTCTAAGAAGTTTGGATTTGGAGTTCATTTATGAACTAGGTCCCATCAGATATCCAGACATATTCTAAGACTGGTATTACTCAATTCGGGAGATGGATTTCTCCGCGAACTTGAGATTAAGAGAGACATAGAAAGAAACATCAGGGCGGATCCACTCATTGAGGATATTTCTCGAACATAAGAGTTTTACAAACGGGCTTTGTGAAACTGATTAGTAGAGGAGTTAGATGTTCGGTATCACACGGGCTGTGAGTATGCGACATCGCAATAATTAGCCTTAAGTGCAAGTGGGAGATTGTTGGATATAGTGCCCTCAAAGTCAATTATTGGATCGCAGGTACGTGATTGCAATGATTGAGGGAGGACCTATACCGGTAGGACAGTCTTACTCGAGATGATGGTATGCTATCTGGTTTGCCTTTATCAGTCGTGTACAGGTTCAGGTGACTGATCACTATTACACGTTGATAGAGCCCTTAGGATCTTGCTTGAGTACCAACAGTATGATGGCGATCATATACGTGAGAGTTGGTAGTCTATAAGCACATCCTTAAAAGTGGTCCCTAGTCGTGGGAGTTTCGAGACAGGGCATCGATACTCCGGAGTAGACTAGTGTATATAGTCGAGACCCCGATGAGGAGCGGTGGGCGGTCTCACAAGCCGCTGGTGTCAGTTGGATCACCTAAGATGTATACAGGTGCTCATTGGGGTATGAGTACACCGGACGGGACTCGCCGGGAACCTGCTAGTTAGTATTTATACCTAGCGTCAGATAGCAGTTCCCTGGTGACATGTGTACAGGTTAGTTCATCGACCTGAGGTCGTCATTTGTCTCGTGTGAGTTCCTACTGTGCTTTGATTTCTATCCTACCACGGCTCAAAGGAGTCATGCAAACAGGTCTTTTTTAGGTAAAGTCCCGATCTACATGGAGGCAAGTGAGCGGATCGGCAGGGGATTCGTCTCTCCCGGTATTAGGGGTGAGATCGCGCTGTGTCTAGGAAAGCCATTACACCAAGTCCTTGGCCAAGGCAGGTGAGAATTACTGGTAAGTATTCCAGTAGTTTCTCAGGGTGTTCAGGGCTTGTCTCCGACACAACTTATACTGCTATTGGGGGTCTGACGTTACCAGCGACCTAGGCCCGATATGCAATACTCATAGACGAACGGACCGGACTGTATGTATATTGTCACTGATAGGCACAGTAGGTTTCCTGGATGAGTTCGCTCATCGGCTTCCCTTGAGGTCAGTACATGGGCAGCCGTTACGCACTGCTACTGCCGCTGACGTACTTGTGGTTAAACCCACTGCCAGGGTACTGATGAGTCATTAGAGTCCCCCACAGATAGTTTCCCAAGTTCGGGCGAAACGTTGTAGAGGCCGTATGGTTTTATGGCAGGGTTCGGAAAATGCACGTGCATTTATGCACGTGTCATATTTCGGGCAGATAATACTGGTGGGCTTTGGTTTAAGCCGGATCCATGTATTATATTGAGTCAGAATATTTTAGTCTCTCGTATTCGTATTCGGTCGGAATACGGATACAGGTATATATATACAGGTGAGGGGTATTTTCGTAATCCGTTACGAGAATATTTTAGAAGATGTATTTCTTTTGTGATTAATCATTTTGGTTTAAATGATTATTTGGTTTTAGAAATGGTGACTCATTATGGATGACACATTATTCTAGCATGTTCATTAGTGACTCATGCTAATGAGTCACTAAGTGAGTCATGAAGAATTAAATGTGTTTTGTTTTGTGAAGAGATATTTGAGGAGATATTTTGGATAGATATTTCTCTTTGGTTTTTGATAAAAGAGGAGACCCTCATTCATCTATTTATATAAGAAGAAAAAGAGACAAGTTTATTGTGCTTGGGTTCTTGCTCTCTTGAGTTTTCTTGAGTTCACCATTTCCAAACCCTAGCATCTTCTTCAACCTCTACCCTAACCCTCTCATGTGATGAGAACCCTAGGGTGTTTGAGACAAAGTATTCTACTCGTTCTTCACTTCATCTTGGTCATCTCTTTTAGCAGACTTGATGACCGAGTTGCCTCGGTATAGAGGCGGGAGCTCGTTTAAAGATCCGTAGATGTGGTGCCACCTCGACGAGGAGACAAGAGATCGGAGTTGCCGCAAGGAGCGTGGGATGATGGCTAAAGACCGAAGGACTCGGATCGATCGGTATAGCCTTTACAGTTTGTTAGTTTAGCGTTAATGGCAAGATCCGGGTTATAGTATGCGATAGCGCCAGTTATAAAAGTTTTTGTTCCGTGTTTGGCGTCAGAATGACGGCCGGGACGCTACCGTAGACTTACGCATTGAGCATCCAATACCTTTGTATTGTGATAACAATGGAGCTGTGGCTTTGGCCAAGGAACCCAAGTCTCATCAGAGATCCAGGCATATTCTGAGGCGGTATCACCTGATCCGGGAGATAGTTGATCGCCGAGAGATCGAGGCCAGGAGAGTTGACACAAAGGACAGCACTGCGGATCCACTCACGAAGGCCATACCCCTGATACAATTTGAAAGACTCTTCGGGATGTTGGGTATGAGATACTACAACAACTGGCCTTAGTGAAAGTGAGAGATTGTTAGTTATATATATGCCCTAGAGGCCATTGTTGTACATATGATGTATATTATAGTGGATTCTTGGATATATATAGAGAGGACTTTCTTGCTCGATATGATAGTATGCTATCTGGTTGCTCTTTGTCTTAACATGTTGACTTGTATTATGTTACTGTCTTTCTCTTACATGTTGATGAAGCCCTTAAGATATGTACTTGACTACTAGGACTATGTGTAGGTTTCTTTGGCACAACCACTAGGTATCAAACATGCTATATTTGAAAACTTAGTGTGCCAAACAACCCTAACCTTGGATCTAACTAGAGTTTTAGGAGCTAAACTAGAAAGTAAACTACTTTACATCTAAGTGATAGCGGAATACAACCTTTGTAGACCGGTCCTTCACTTCAATAGCTCCTTGTAGTGGTCCCTTCGCTGCGATCATGGAACTCCTGGACTCTTGCATGGCTTCTCAAGGTGAAAGGAACGATCTTGCTTGAAGTCTTCGAGGCCGAAGCTGATCTACGTCGAGGAGACACTAACTCAAGCTACTACTTCACTAAATGAGAGATTAGTGAAGCTAACACCCTATACTAAAGTGCTAATCTAGTAGAGGATGACGAAGTAGGAAGTTGACTCACTTTAGTTTTATTTTTCTAACAATATTTTATCTCTTTTCAAAAAATAGTAAGCTTTTCTCTCAAGGATGAAGAAGATGAAGTCAAGAGATGAGAATGAACTAATAAGGTAAGAGAATCAACCATGGGTGAGTTTGTATCATATACTAACTCATGTAGAGACATAACCATGACCAAGTTATAATGGTTAGGTTAATTAATATCTTTAGTAAAACAAAATTAGTGGACCAAGTCAATATATCCATAAGCTTCTACAAGCTTCATGTATGTGGCTAATTATCCACTAATTTGGATTTACTTTAAATATTTAAACCTTACATTATAATTAGTATGGTGTAAGTCTCGTACACCCGTGTAGTGTGTATCAACAACCATGACACAAAAGAAAAACACAATTAATATATATCACATATATATTAAGTGTGCACATGTGAGAAAATAAATGCTTAAGTGAGCTAATATTAGTTAATGTAAACTAGTATATCAAATATACATTTATAAACTAAATTATCAAATCAACTCTTGATTTAATAATCTGGCTATATCACATACAACCGACTAATATAATATGTACCAACTTATCGAATCAACACTTGATTCGATAACCCGGCTATATCACATATAACCGACCGATACAAATATCGCGAGAATAGAATACAGTATCACATACTCGCATTATTCTCGGTCCCGCACATATCACATATATGCTCCTACTTTATTTTGCCTGAGCCAGTAAAACCTCCATGTAGGACTTTAAAGACTCGTTAATACGCCGGCAGTAGGTAATGATCACATTAAGCACCCACAAGCCGTCAGCGGTACTAGCTAGACGTAACGGCTACCCGAGTATTGAACGATCAGAAGATCAGCAAGCAAGCCAGCTCTAACTCCTGCAAAATCCTGTCAGTAACACTACCGTACAGTCCGGTCTCCTCGTCTGATATATCGCATATCCAGTCTAAGGGTGGTAAACGTCAGACCCCAATAACCGATTGTTAGTGTATATGCCCTAGGGGCCATTAATGTATCATACTAGCTTGTATATCACTTAATGGAAGCTTGGGATATTCACAGTTATATTAACAGTCTTGCTAAACATTGTAGTATGCTACTTAGTTTATATCTATCTTAATATGTGTGTACGTATTGATAGATCCCTTAGGATCTTGCTTGATTACTAGCGTTGTGATGGCAGTCACACTAGTGGGGGCTGGGTAGTCTACAAGCACATCTTTTTTCAGGTCCCTAGTCGTAGGATTATCGAGACAGGGCATCGATACTCCGGAGTAGACTAGTGTGTATGCTTCTCATCCCAGTTGGGGAGATGGTCTATCCCACAGCTATCAGTACGTAGTACTGGAGATAGTATACAGGTGCTCGTTGGGTTACGGGTACACCGGACATGACTCGCAGGGAACTGTTGGTTGGTATTATACCCGTCGTCAGTTAACAGTTCCCAGGTGACATGAGTACAGCATAGTCCGCAGACTTGACACTGCTGCTTCGCCTCGAGTGTGTTCCCACTGTTCTTAGATTGCTACCTTACCACGACTCAAAGGAGTCGTGCAAACAGGTAGCAGTTAGGTGCAGTCCCGAAGCACTTGGAGGCAGTGGCGGTTAGACAAGATTCGTCTCTCCTGGTATTGGGAGTTGATATCGCGCTGTGTCTGAAGAGCCATTACGCAATGTCCCTGGCCAGGGCAAGCGAGATTTACTGGTAGGTTTTCCAGTAGTTTCTCAAGGTGTAATGGGCTTCGCTCCGACATGACTTATACCGCTTTTAGGGGACTGACGCTTGCCGCCCCTAGGCCCGATATGCAATAGTCCTAGACGAACAGACAGGACTGTACGGAGATTGTCACATCAGGCTCAGTAGGAGTTCGGATGGGTTTCCTCATCGGCCTTCTTATCGACATCTACCTAGGGACCGTTACGTACAGCTAGTACCGCTTACGGTCTATAGTTAAACCCACTGCCAGCGTAGTAGTCGAGTCTTTAGAGTCCCACATAGAGAGTTTCCCTGCTTCGGTCGAAACGATATAGAGGTCATATGGTTTTACGACAGGGTTCGGACGCATACGTGTTTTTACGCACGTACGATGTTCGGATAGCTTTTACTAGCCGGCTTTGGTTTAAGCCAGATTCTAGTATCGGATTATTGGATTTATACAGTCTAAAGTATTTCCGTGTTTTCACGGATAGGAGGGGCGTTCTCGTAAATTGGCGAGAAGCTTCTAGAAGGTTGATGACAAGGAGGCTAAGGTGGCATTTGCATTTATTGATTTAGTGACTCATTTGTGTGATTCATCCATGGAGTTAATGATGCATTTAATGACTAATGACTCATGAGTTGAATCATACAAAGTGAATAAATGAAGCATGGTTGATAAATCATTTGATTTATTCATTTAATAAATCATTATGCTTCATACATTCAAGATGAGATATTATTTCATTTCATTCTCACTCTCACCTTCGCTCTCCTCAAGCTCTCTCTCTTCAAACCCTAACCCTAACCTTTCATGTGTTGAGATCAAGGGTTAGTAAGACTTATTAATCCCTAATCACACTCTATATTCCTTAGGTTGCTTTGATTAGCACTTTGAGTAACCTAGTTTCCTCAAGTTAGAGGCAAAGCATGGAGTAGTAGCTTTCGGGTGGATCTTCTATTACAAAGAAGAGGCCGACGAGGAGGTGGTTAACGAGAATAAGAAGGACTTGGTTCATTAGGTATAATCTTCTTTCATAGTAGCTAATTCCTCCTATGATTATGTTAGTTAGAGCTTAGCAAAGATCCGTACGGTTAGTCGATGTGAGTTTAAAGAAAAAGATTGTTTTTCATATTTCCGCCTCCCCGCAACTCGTGGAGTGTACAACGTCAACTTACAGTGGTATCAAAGCCTCGCTAAACCATAACTAACTTGTTAGTAAAGTCGTTAGAAATTCGATCGCAAAACGAACCGAAAAAAACATGAAATTGAACAAGTTTCTGTCGATTTTAAAACGGGGTCTAAAAATTTTTCAGGGACCTCTAAAATTACATGCAGGAAAATATAAGAATACTGGAGAAATTTGGGTTCCTGAATGGGCCAAACAGCCGCGGAACCGCGGCCGATCCAAGCGATCCATCGCGGATCCGCGGCCGAGTTGAAGCCGATTCACCCCAAAATTCCCCAGTAACTCTTCTGTGTTAATTTTGTTCTTTCTGGAATGTTTTGTTTCTGCTCAAGTCTCAGGTGCACAGAGAAGTTTTTGGAGTAGAATCAATTGTGTTTGCTCGATCAAAATTCTACGATGTTTGGCTAATTAGATTATATCTGTGATTTGTATAATGTGTTCGTAAACCTCCCCTAACTGCTAGTATGTCGGTTGGTAGGGGGTTGCACATTTCTGTAATGATTTTACTGTTTGTGTTTATGAACTTGATTGGATCGTTGTGATGATTAGCCGGGGTTTGAGATGGGTTTTTATATTCATTCATTCGATGTAAATTATAATATGATGTAATATTCTTTTGCGGGGCACATCCAGGTTGTGGTTGTAGCCACCATTGTATTATTTCATTTACTGATTTTTGCTCCTAGGATAGACCCAAGGTGGGGTGCACAAACTACCGGGTACTTTGAAGTGTTTAGTGGCCTACTCACGTTGTTGAGGGAGACCGCTTCACTTCGGGTACTTGGCGGGTAGTTTGCCGTACCCGTAGGGGTCTAGGGTGGGGTAATGGTTATTCATCATAACTGTGTAATCCGTCTTTCTTTGCAGGCTCAAAAGAATGCGGATTCGTAGAATATCCAATATGTTCGTCTGTGATCTGGAATGCCTATTATTGCGTTAGACGAATGTACAATAGATATATATGATAGCAATTTAGACGCCACTTATGTTTTACACCCGCGCTAACCCAGCCCCCGCTCTGTCGTTAGTTAAGTTACCTAACGGGTGATGACGGGACCCAGTGGCGAATGCGGATGGCATAAGAGGACGTTGTATTTTCGTTGTTTTCTGCAATGATAGGTTAATTGATAGGACACATTATTTTAATGCAAAGAAAATAAACCAAAGTTGAATCGTTGGAACAGTTTAAAAGAAACCACTCGGTTATTTTAAAACAGAGGATATTTTTTAATTGTGGAGCTTTAACCACTCCTTTTAAAAGCTATCAGGTTCCTTCGATCATATCAAGTTCACTACGTTCACGGTTTCACCAAAACCATTCATAGCCCTCCGTCATTTCATTTGGGTATTCAGTAGTATTCAAGCTATGTATTTTGACCTAACGCCAAAGCTTAGTGTTTGGTAGCTGCTGGGTATTCATTTATTGCATAGATAGATGGGTTAGTTTGGGACAGTCGTTTTACCATTTGGCCCACGTCAGGGGTATGTACGGATGGGTTCAAATTAACAAGATAATGATGGGTAGAACTTGACATGTGACTTATGAAATTTTGACCTAACACCAAGGTCATAAGAGCATGGGGCAGAAATTTATATCGGGAATTTATAAAGAAACTGAAATTTGCAAAGAGATGCATACCATTTGGAGTTTGATGAATGTTGGTAGGATTCCTTCAACATTATCACACGATGATATTTGGATCCCGATCCTACTGTGAGTATCCGCTACTCATCAGGAGATCCGTCACTTAACGATCAATGCTATAAACCAAGTAGGTGCCGAGAAAGGTGTCAGCGGGGCTACGCCCCCAGAGAAAAGAGGTTATTTAATTAAGGAACTTCGCGAAAGCGTTGGAAAACCTCCCTCGAAGTACCGACACCAGCCTGGATGAACGGTTAAGCAGGTATTGCACGGTGAGAATAGTCCTGGCTAGTTCTTCCTTTTTGGTTTGAGGAGGGATTCGAGAAACAGTGGGAGCCATCCAGTTTAGATAAACTAAAAACCACTCTAAACTTGCAAAAGCATCATGCTAAAGTGTTTTCTCTCTCTCTCTCCTAATTGCAGCGACCCAGAACATGACATGACTTAAGTTACTACTAGAAAAAAAAAATTGACAGGGCCAAACTATAAAGATTGGCTGCGGAATGTCAAGATGGCTTTGTCCCATAACAAATTGGGGTATGTCCTTACTGCTAAGGTACCTGCTGTCCCTGGTCCTAAATCCAGTAATGCGGATAAGGAAATCCGCAAGACCTAGGAGTTAGATTGCGCGAGGGCAAAGTGCATCGTGCTTGCCTCGATGAATAATGAACATCAGAGGAGGCACGAGGATATGGATCTTGATGCCATATTTCTCCATACAAAGGAACTTTATGGAGAGCAATCTCGTATAGCGAGATACGAAACCTCAAAGAACTTGTTTCAGGCAAGGTTGGCCATCGGATCATCTGTAGGAGAACATGTCCTAAAGATGATTGGCTATATAGAAGAGCTCGCAGACCTCGGGACGACTTTGGAGAACGAGCTCTATACAGACTTGATTCTCCAGTCCCTTCCTGAATTTAATCATTCAAAGAAAGAAGTTGAACTTCTAGAACTCCTTAACATGTTGAGGAGTGCAGGGGCACCTTGCAGAAGGCGAGGGAAACACCCGCTATGTTTGTTCGCGGTGCTTCTTCTTCCGGGTCCAAGGCTAGGGCCAAAGGAAGGAAGAATAAGGCCGCCACCAAACCTAGAGGAGGTGTTAGTAAGGTGGGAGTAAAGGGAAAGAAAAGATTGCGGTGCCAGTAGTGGCAAAGGATGAGTGCTTCCACTGTCATAAGAAAGGGCACTGGAAGAAAGATTGCAAGGCTTGGAATGCCAAGAACCAGGAACCGAAGCAAGTTGTGGCTTCGACTTCAGGTGTGTTTGTAATTGAGAATTGTCTGTCAATCAACTCTACTTCCTGGGTATTGGATACCGGATCGGGATCTCATATATGCAATTCATTGCAGGCACTGAGAAACCGTAGAGTGCTGAAGGTTGGTGATATGACCGTGAAGGTTGCTAACGGAGCTAGCGTGGGAGCTGTGTCCGTAGGGGATTATCACCTTGGATTGACGAGTGGACATATTTTAGTTTTGCATAACTGTTTTTGTGTACCTAGTTTAACGTGTAATATCATATCAGTTTCCTTGTTATCAAAAGAAGGTTATGATTTCACGTTTGTAAGCGATGTTGTTAACATCCACCTAAATGATGGTTTGATTGGGTCCGGTACGCTGGATAACGGTATATATGTCTTAAACCAATTACAGATTTTCAATGTCCAGAACACACTAAAAAGAAAGTCTCCAGATTTAAATAAAGCTTTCTTATGACATTGTAGACTAGGTCACATCAATGAGACAAGGTTAACTAAGTTACATAGAGAAGGATATTTGGATTCATTCGAATATCAATCTTATGCCACTTGTCAATCATGTCTCAAACGAAAGATGACAAAGAATCCATTCACTGGACATGGAGTAATAGCGAGCAAGCTCTTAGGACCCATACACAGCGATGTATGTGGTCCAATGTCTACACATGCAAGAGGTGGTTTTTCCTATTTCATTACTTTTACGGATGATTACTCTAGGTACGGATTCATTTTTTTGATGAAACATAAATCCGAGGCTTTTAAGAAATTCCAAGAGTACAAGAATGAAGTAGAAAACAAAACCGGCAAAAGTATCAAGACACTGAGATCTGATCGAGGTGGTGAATACTTAAGTGCCGAGTTCCAAGGTTACCTAAAAGAGAAAGGAATTCTCTCTCAGCTTACTCCTCCATACACTCCACAGCATAACGGTGTATCGGAGAGACGGAATCGAACCCTATTGGATATGGTACGTTCCATGATGAGTAATGCTGAGTTACCACGATCTTTCTTGGGTTATGTGCTAGAATCAGCGGCATATCTTTTGAACAGGGCTCCTACCAAGACTGTGCCTACCACTCCATATCAGATGTGGAGTGGCAAGAAACCCTATCTTCAGTATTTAAAGATATGGGGATGTCCGGCTTTTGTTAAAAAGCAGCATGCAGACAAACTCGATGCATGATCGGTACTGTGTAAGTTTGTGGGATATCCAAAGAACTCCAGGGGTATTTCTTCTATTACGCAGAGGAACAAAAGGTTTTTATTTCTCGTAATGCCCATTTTCTAGAACAACAGGTTTTAGAAAAGGAAAAAAGTGGGAGCGAAATAGAACTGGAAGAAATTCCAGAACCACAAACTACTACTTAAAGTTTGGTAGAACCAGTAGTTCAAGAAGAACAGGACATTGTCGCACCCCTCCGCAGGAGTAGTAGGCCGTCTCATCCGCCTGAGAGATACTACGGTTTTCTCATAGATGGGGATAGAGAGGATTGCATCATTGATGATGATGAACCTACTAGCTTCCAGCAGGCCATCCAGAGCGGTGACTCGGTACGATGGCTAGATACAATGCGGACCGAGATGGAGTCCATGTACACCAAAAAAGCATGGACTTTGGACTTTTCTCCAGATGGGGTAAAACCCATAGGATGAAAATGGATCTTCAAGAAAAAGATTGGTGTAGATGGACAGGTGGAAACCTATAAAGCTAGACTTGTTGCAAAGGGTTTTCGTCAAAGACCTGGTTTGGACTATGACGAAACTTTTTCTCCAGTGGCTATGCTCAAATCCATTCGGATCCTTCTTGCCATTGCTGCCTTCCATGATTATGAAATCTGGCAGATGGAAGTAAAGACGGCTTTTCTGAATGGTAATTTAGAAGAGTGCGTCTATATGGATCAGCCAGAAGGTTTCAATCAGAGTGGGAGCAGCGGGAAAGTGTGCAAGTTGCTTAAGTCCATTTATGGACTGAAGCAGGCATCGCGGAGTTGGAACATCTGTTTTGATGAAACGGTCAAAGAATATGACTTTATCAAAAATCCAGATGAACCATGTATATATAATAAAATTGTAGCACGAACTGTCGTATTCCTCGTCTTGTACGTGGATGACATTCTATTGATAGGAAATGATATTCCTATGCTACAATCTGTCAAAGGATTCTTGTCACACAGGTTCTCCATGAAAGATCTGGGTGATGCCTCTTACATTCTCGGGATCCGGATCTATCGTGATAGATCCAAGAGGATGTTGGGACCTTCGCAGTCCAGGTATATCAACACTATACTGAAAAGATTCAGTATGGAAGATTCTAAGCGCGGTAATCTACCGGCTTGTCACGGAATCACCCTATCCAAAGAGATGTCTCCTAAGACTGATTTAGAAAGGGATCGCATGTCTATTATACCCTACGCTTCTGCGGTGGGCTCTATAATGTATGCGATGTTGTACACCAGACCAGATGTAGCTTATGCACTGAGCATGGTAAGCCGGTATCAGTCAGACCCAGGGGAGAAGCACTGGATAGCAGTAAAGAACATTCTCAAGTACCTAAGAAGGACTAAGGAGATGTTCTTGGTTTACGGGGGAAAAGACCTCAAGATCGAGGCCTTTGCTGATTCCAGCTTCCAAAGTGATAATGATGACTCCAAGTCCCTGTCAGGTTATGCCTTTACCCTCAATAGAGGGGTGGTGTGGTGGAAGAGTTCCAAGCAGGACACCGTTGCTGACTCGACGATGGAAGCGGAGTATATTGTTGCTTGCGATGCCGCAAAAGAAGCGGTCTTGATGAAGAAGTTCCTAACAGAACTTCAGGTGGTTCCTACCATTGTTGATCCAATACCGTTGTATTGCGACAACAACGGATCTATAGCTTTAGCAAAGGAACCCAGGTCCCATCAAATGTCCAGACACATCTTAAGGCGGTATCACCTGATCAGGGAAATCATAGATCGCCGGGAGATCGAGGTCCGGAGAGTTGCTACAGAGGAGAACACTGCTGATCCATTCATAAAGGCCTTACCTCAGATTCAGTTCGAGAGGCTACTCGAGATGATCGGTCTTCGATATGCCAGTACATGGCCCTAGTGCAAGTGGGAGATTGTTAGTGTATATGCCCTAGGGGCCATTAATGTATCATACTAGCTTGTATATTACTTAATGGAAGCTTGTGATATTCACAGTTATATTAACAGTCTTGCTAAACATGGTAGTATGCTACTTGGTTTGTATCTATCTTAATATGTGTGTACGTATTGATAGAGCCCTTAGGATCTTGCTTGACTACCAGCGTTGTGATGGCAGTCACACTAGTGGGGGCTGGGTAGTCTATAAGCACATCCTTTTTCAGGTCCCTAGTCGTAGGATTATCGAGACAGGGCATCGATACTCCGGAGTAGACTAGTGTGTACGCTTCTCATCCCAGTTGGGGAGACGGTCTGTCCCACAACCATCAGTACGTAGTACTGGAGATAGTATACAGGTGCTCGTTGGGTTACGGGTACACCGGACAGGACTCGCAGGGAACTGTTGGTTGGTATTATACCCGTCGTCAGTTAACAGTTCCCAGGTGACATGAGTACAGCATAGTACGTAGACTTGACACTGCTGCTTCGCCTCGAATGTGTTCCCACTGTTCTTAGATTACTACCCTACCACGACTCAAAAGAGTCGTGCAAACAGGTAGCAGTTAGGTGCAGTCCCGAAGCAATTGGAGGCAGTGGCGGTTAGACAGGATTCGTCTCTCCCGGTATTGGGAGTTGATATCGGGCTGTGTCTGAAGAGCCATTACGCAAAGTCCCTGGCCAGGGCAAGCGAGATTTACTGGTAGGTTTTCCAGTAGTTTCTCAAGGTGTAATGGGCTTCGCTCCGACACGACTTATACCGCTTTTAGAGGATTGACGCTTGCCGCCCCTAGGCCCGATATGCGATAGTCCTAGACAAACAGACCGGACTGTACGAAGATTGTCACATCAGGCTCAGTACGAGTTCGGATGGGTTTCCTCCTCGGCCTTCTTATCGACATCTACCTAGGGACCGTTACGTACAGCTAGTGCCGCTTTCGGTATATGGTTAAACCCACTGCCAGCGTAGTAGTCGAGTCTTTAGAGTCCCACATAGAGAGTTTCCCTGCTTCGGGCGAAACGATATAGAGGTCGTATGGTTTTACGACAGGGTTTGGACGCATACGTGTTTTTACGCACGTACGATGTTCGGACAGTTTTTACTAGCCTGCTTTGGTTTAAGCCAGATTCGAGTATCGGATTTTTGGATTTATACAGTCTAAAGTATTTCCGTGTTTTCATGGATAGGAGGGGCGTTCTCGTTAATTAACAAGAAGCTTCTAGAAGGTTGATGACAAGGAGGCTAAGGTGGCATTTGCATTTATTGATTTAGTGACTCATTTGTGTGATTCATCCATGGAGTTAATGATGCATTTAATGACTAATGACTCATGAGATGAATCACACAAAGTGAATAAATGAAGCATGGTTGATAAATCATTTAATTTATTCATTTAATAAATCATTATGCTTCATATATTCAAGATGAGATATTATTTCATTTCATTCTCACTCTAACCTTCTCTCTCCTGAAGCTCTCTCTCTTCAAACCCTAACCCTAACCTCTCATGTGTTGAGATCAAGGGATAGCAAGACTTATTAATCCCTAATCACACTCTATATTCCTTAGGTTGCTTTGATTAGCACATTGAGTAACCCAGTTTCCTCATGTTAGAGGCAAAGCTTGGAGTAGTAGCTTTCGGGTGGATCTTCTATTACAAAGAGGAGGCCGAAGAGGAGGTGGTTAACGAGAAGAAGAAGGACTTGGTTCTGTTAGTTATATGTATGCCCTAGAGGCCATTACTGTACATTGGATGTATATTGTAGTGGATGCTGGGACATATATAGGAAGGACTTTCTTGCTCGACATGATAGTACGCTATCTGGTTGCTCTTTATCTTAACATGTATACTTTCTGTCTCTCTGATTACATGTTGATAAAGCCCATAGGATGTGTACTCGACTTCCAGGACTATGATGTAGATCATACTAGTGGGGCCTGGGTAATCCATGAGTACATCCTTGAATTGTTCCTAGTCGAGGGAATATCGAGACGGGGCATCGATGTTCCAGAGTAGACTAGCGCATATCTTCTCGACCCATGCGATGGGCGATGGATGATCCCATATCCATTGGTGTTTGACATCGAAGATGGTATGCGGGTGCTCAGTGGAGACTGGGTACACTGAACGGACTCGCCGAGAACTCCCAGATGGTATTATACCTCACGTCAGATGGCAGTTCTCTGGTGACACTGGTACAGCTTAGTCTGTAGACCCGAGATCGTCATAGAGTCTTGTGTGTCTCCCACTGTGCTTTGATTTCCACCCTACCACGGCTCTACTGAGTTGTGCAAACAGGTGGTTTTTGGGTACGGTCCCGATTCACATGGAGGCAATGAGCGATAGGAGGGGATTCGTCTCTCCCGGTATTGGGGGTTAATGTTGTGCTATGCTCGACTGGCCATAACAGGAAATCCCTGGCCAGGGTTGCAGTGATATACTGGTAAGAGTTATCAGTAGTTTCACGAATGTTATGGACCTCAAGTCGGCATGACTTATCGAGCTATTGGGGTCTGACGTTTACCACCCCTAGGCGAGATATGCGACATATCAGATGAACAGACCGGACTATATGGTAGTGTTACTAGTCGGATTCGCAGGAGTGTGAGCGGGCTTGCTCGTCGATCTTCTGATCGCTCAATACCCGGGTGGCCGTTACGTTTGGCAGACCTCTTGCGGCTTGTGGGTGCATGATATGATCATCACCTGCTACCGGCGTATTGACGAGTCTTTAGAGTCCTACACAGAGGTTTCCTGGTTCAAGCGAAACGAAATAGGAGTGCATATGAGATATGTACGGGACCGAGAATAATGCGTGTATGTGATACCGTATTTGATTCTCGCGATCAATGTATCGAATGGTTATATGTGATATAACCTAGTTATCGAATCAAGGATTGATTCGATAAGCCGACACATTGGATACTAGCCGGTTATATGCGATATGACCGGATCGTTAAATCAAGTGTTGATTTAATGATTTAATACATAATTATATATATTTGATATATTGCTTTGCATTAACTAGTGTCGGTTCACTTTAAATGGATTTTCTCACACGGATGTGCACATTGTATATTCGATATAGTTTTGTGCACATGATTGTATCATGTTTGATGATACATTCTAGCTTGGTTTTGTGTAAAGTGTTAAACCATGGTTAATTAGTGATTAGGGTTTCTTTTTCATTTACTTAATCATTTATTTATTCCTTTTATTTATTTTGGAAAAAGAAAAGATAAAGTGATAAGAATGGTTGCTAGTTTTGTCTTTACTTGAAAGCTTCTTGAAGCTTTGAACTTAGTCCACCATTCTTGACTTTTATCTAACCCTAACCACTATCTAACCTAGGTTAAGTCTCTACACTAAACCATGGTCAAAGATATGATAAGTATTGGTATTATCTTTTCTATTTTAATTAAGGAGTTATCATATCTTCTTCTTCTTCATCTTCTTCTTCCATGGATATAGCTTGCTACTCCAATGGCAAGTAATGGAAAAGTGTGAGAAATCCAAAACTAAAGTTTACCCACTTCCTATTTCTTCATCCTCTATCTATTGCCAAATAGTATAGGGTGTTTCCTTCACAAGTTTTTCCGACTCGGTGAAGTTGGAGCTTGTTCTTGCGATATCTCGACGTAGATCATCTTCGGCATTGAACCGACGATCAAGCTCGCCCATTCTTCGATGATACCGATACTTGAGTTCCGGATTCATTTTGGACAGCCGAGGGGACTTCGTTGCGGAGCCGTGGAGGTGGAGGACCGGATCTACAAAGGTTGTATGTCCGTTCCCTTAGTTAAATTGTTAACTAGCTCATTGTTCGCCTAGACTTCTAGTTATCGATCCGTATACTAGGGTTTGTAGGCACCATATTTTTGAAATTGCCATGGTTGATGGCTTGGGAGACCTCACTAGTGTGCCTAGGAACCCTGCAGTGGTATCAGAGCCTAGCTAGAGCCTTAGGCGAAGCCCGGACGGAATTAGAAACCCGATCGAACCCGAAAACCCAAAGCAAAAATGCTCTCTGTCCCGATTTTAAAAATGTGGTTTTTTCATGATTAAAAATATCCAGAAAAACAAGCAGGCTTTTTTAAGAATTACTGTGAAATTTGGTACCCTAACTCCACCAAATCGCGGCGGAAGCGCCGCACAAAGGGGGTTTGTGCGGCGGAAGCGCCGCCAATCAGAAGCCGACACGTGTCATTTTTCACAGTAATTCCCATAATCCAGTGCTGGTTTTCCTGGAATATTTAAACTGAACTCAAGAGTTGAGTTGTTCTGAGTTGTTTTGGGAATCATTGTTTCGATCGGAAAGTCTAATTCTGTCCATGTGTTTTCCGGATAAATTTTAGAATATGTTAAAAGTTCGACCGAATATAAATACCCGATTTTTCCCCTGTCGGGAAATTTCCAAGTGTTGGATTTTTCCGTAGTTTAACGACGTTCTAAGTAGTGCAAGTAACGCGATGGACCCTCTAGAAGACAACAAACCTTAACTCGATTATGTGACCGTCTTGAACTGCCCTTTGAACCTTCGGGTTTGGGGCAGTACGGCGTGCCACATGTGAGGCGTTGGCTTGACCCTTCTACGGCTGGACCGTTGGTACTGAGGCACGAACGGAATGTTGTTATACTTGTTTCATGTGTTGATCAGTATAGGGAAAACTTGGGTGTTCGATTGTTCGATCGAAAAGTTTAACATTTTCTGTTTATCTGGAATGGGATACAATAATTGGAATTCACAAAAGTTATGTGATAACTGAATGAATGTTATAAACGTAGCAGTTTAGTCTCACTTGATCGGTTGCCACGGAATTTTGATGTGATCAAAAGTCCGTCGCAATCACGTAGCGTACGCGGATATTCGCCGGTAAACTTAATAGACAGCCTCACCCCATAGCCCCGACCAAGTGACTGTAGGAGAACCCCGTCGCCGAAAGCATCCGTTCGGGTGCTCGCGGTAGCGGTGTTCCGCCTTGGTGCACTTCGTCGACGGTGTCGGGGGTGCGGCCGCCTACTAAAGTTTGCGACGAGTATTCGATCAGGATGTCGGGAATCTTGTTGAATTGCCCGACTTGGTATTGAAAAGTGTTTTCGATTTTGAGACTAAAATGCGGGGTTTATAATTGTTAGGCATGCGATGTCTAAGGTATTCATTTGGTCAGGCATGCGATGTCTGAGGTGGTTGCGGATTCCAACTGTTGTAGTTTTACACTTTCTTTTCTGTGACCGTAAGTGTAATATGTGATATCGCCGGTTTCGTTGCTATATGTCAACGACAATTGGGATGGGCATATTTACTTACGTTGATGACATGAGATGTTATGTGTTGCTGGATATGTTATATTGGATCGTCGTGTTGAATAGCCGGGGGTTTTTATGTGAGATGAGTGTTTTTCATTTTCATTCATGTAAAAACTTGTATGTAATATTCTTTTATTTGGGGCACTTCCAGGTCGCGGAAGTAGTCACCGTTTGTATATTATTTACCTTTCTGCACTAGGATAGACCCAAGGAGGGGAGCACAAGTAACCGGGTTCTGGGGTCCAGTGGGAGACCAACTCGAGGAGTCGAGTCAGGGTCTCCTAACCCTAGAATTGGTAGGGTTGCTTGCCGCTCTCGTAGGGGTCTAGGGGTGTGGGATTGGCTATTCATCACGACCGTGGAATCCGTGTTTTATACTGGCTCGTATTGAAAACACGGACGTCCTAGTATATCCAATATTTCATATGTTTCTTCTGCTGCGTTTTATCTGTGATCATGCGATGTTCTGTGTTCTGTGACAGGTATTATATATAGTATATATGATATATTATATAGACGTTGCTTATGTTTTACACCCGCGCTAGCCCTGCCCCGCTCTGCCGTTAGTTACCTAACCTAACGGTGCACGAGGGGACATCGAGGCGAATGCGGATGGCATAAGCGTACGTTATATCTATCTGTGATGTTTAGGTAAATTAAATGATGGGATATTCATTAATGAGATTAATGAAAGAAAATAAACCTAATTGATGTTGTGGAATCGAATTTCAAAATAAAAAAAAGGTAGCTACAGTTCTTGCTTTGCATCGTGGTGTTCCTTGTAGAACATCCTGCACCTTATTCGATAAGGAAAGGACCGAGATCCCTTCACCGGGAGTGACTCCTTTAGCAATAACTGGCAGATGCTACAACCCACGGTTTGTCTTTGATCGCTTCTATAGTTTCCGCTTTGCACAGTGATATATATGATATATCCCGCACCTCATTCGACGAGGAAAGGGCCGACGATCCCTTCACCGGGAGTGACCCCTTTAGCAAAACTAGAAAAGCTTCAAAAACATTCCATTTAAAAACCATTTGATTCCGCAACGAGATCAAGTTCAAAGTGTTAAAGGTTTTCACAAAAACCAGCCGCAACCCTCCGTCATTTTAGGAAGTAGAGTACTTAGTATTCGTGCTGTGTTTGTTGACCATAGTCAAGGCACAGTGTACGGTAGCTAAGTGATGTCTTCCTACACCGCATATGATGCGATTAGTTAGGACAGTCGCGTGACTTTGTTGACCTTAGTTAAGGGTCATGTGGGTGGGTCTAATTAATCACGAAATGACGGGTAGAACTTGACTAGTACTTATGATTTGTTGACCATAGTTAAGGTCATAGGTGCTAGGGGTAAAAACCTTTATCGGGAGTTTCAAGTGTTGAAACTTGCAATGAGATTGCATACCTTCTATGTGATAGTTGGATCCCGATACCCACTGCGAGTAAGAGTTACTCCTGGGAGAGTTTTATACATTACAATTAGCCGATCAAGTAGGTGTCTAGAAAGGTGTCAACGGGGTTACGCCTCTGGGAAAACGAGGTTTACATTAATTAGGTTCGTGCGAAAGCACGGGGGACCTCCCTCAAAGTACCGACACTGGCCTGGCTGAAAGATTGGCGAACTTGTAGTGTGTAATTAATCCCGGCTAGTCTTTCCTTTTAGGGTTTGAAGGAAGATTTGATAAAAAGCAGTGGGAGCCATCCTGATTAGATAAAATAAAAACCAATCTATTCTTGACAGAGCGCACGCAGAGTGTTTTCTTCTCTCTCTCTCCTGGTAGCGACCATATCACGCCTTAATCAAGATAATAATATGGAATATTGACCGAACCCGCTTGTTATACTGAGCTGGGGAACGTTGGTCCCGCTCCAACTTATAATTGTTATAAGACAGAGCAGGAAATTGGGGAATACCAGATTTCCCGTGCCGCCCAAACGAAGAGAGTGCATGCTGATGCATCATCTTCGGGTGTGTTCGTTATACAGAACTGTTTCTCAGTATCCTCCGCATCCTTGGTATATGATACCGGATCAGGATCCCAGATATGTAAGATTTTACATAGGGCTACAAAAGGATAGAAAAACTGAGAACGGGTGATAAGTTTCATGAGACAGAAAACGGGGCAAGTGTTGCAGCCAAGTCTGTTGGTCACTGTCACCCTGTATTGTAATACATTGATTCTGAACGAATGTTATTAGATACCGAACCTGATATACAAAATCATATCTGTCTCTTTAATAGTAAAGAAACGATAAAATTTCGTATTGTTGGATAATGTTTTGAACATTTCCTATATCAAAAGTTGATCGGTTCAGGCACGTTATCTAAAAGCATTGATGTTCTAAATCAAACTACAGTTCTTAGTATATGGAACACACACAAGAGGAAGAGTTCAGAAATGAACGAATTCTTCTTGAGGTATTGTAGACTAGGTCAGATCAATATGACCCGACTAGCTAGAGTTACATAAAGATGTATATTTAAATTAGTTTGAATTTACATCTTATGAAACTCGCCAGTCATGTCACAAAGATAAGATGACCATAGCTCTGTTTATTGGAAACAGAGAAAGAGTTAGTGAACTCTTGGGATGATACATGTTGATGTATGTAGGTCCCCTGTCTACACATACCAAGACCGGTTCTTTATACTTCATTATATTCTCTGATAATCTCTCAAGATTCAGTCATATGTTCCTGTTGAAACATAAGTCCGAACCTTTTGAGGTATTCACAGAATATAAGTAAGAAGTAGAGAACCAAAATACGGGTATAAGTATTATGTCCTATGATGAGATCAAGGAGGAGAATACTTGAGCACGGAATTCCTGGATTATTCTAAAGGAGAATGAGATTCTCTCTCAGCATTACTCCTCCGGATATACCATAGCACGATGGTATATCGGGGCGGAGCAGATACACCCTATTTGATATGGTGTGCTCTATGATGAGTAATACTGAGTTACCTTTTTCCTTTTGGGGGTTATGCACTTGAGAAGTTGCATACCTATTGAATAGGGTTCGAATCAAATCAGTGCCTACCACTTCATATGTGAAATAGAAGGGGAAGAGTCCATATCTTAAGTTAGTTAAGATTTGGGGTTGTCCGGCCTATGTCTAAAAGCAAAATCCGAACAAGCTCGAGGCAACGTCTGTTATGTAGAACTGGAAATGTTCCAGCCATACAAAATACAGCAGATGATTTGGTAGAACCGAAGGATTCAGTAGATTCCAACGAACCTCAGCCTCTCCGCCGATCTAGTAGGGTTCCTCACCCACCTGAGAGATACTTTTGTTTCTCTATGACAGTGGGAGCGAGGATTGCATCATGAGATGATGACCCAACTAGTTTCGAGCTGGCCATCAAGAGTAGGGACTCTGTAAAAATGGCTGGATGTTTAGCGATCTGAGATGGAATCCTTATACACCAACAAAGTATGGACTTTAGTTGCTATATCTGAAGGGTTAAATCCCCATCAGGAGCAAGTATATCTTGAGAAGATTACTTGGTGTACATGGAAAGGTTGAGATTTTCAAAGCTAGACTTGTTAATGGTTTTCGTCATTGACCAGGCGTGGATAATAATGAAACCTTTTTCAAGTAGCTATGCTTAAGTCCATCCAGATCCTACTTGCCACGGCTACATACCATGACTATGATATCTGGTGGTTGGGTGTCATGACAGCTCTTCTAAAATGAGTTTTGGAAGAGAGTGTCTATAAGTACACAGCCAGATGGCCTCGTAGACAGTGGGAGCAGCGGAAACGTGAACAAGATGCTTTATAGGATAAAGCAGGCATCGCGGAGTTGGAACGTCTGTTTTGATGTGTTTGTCAAGGAAGTTGACATCATCAAAATGGTAGATGAACCTTGTATAAACAAAAAGGTAGTAGGGAGTATGGTGGTGATCCTCGTAGAGTACGTGGATGACATACTATTGATAAGAAAGGAGTTTCTTATGCTACGCTCGATCAATCTCCGTTTATCACAAAGATTCTCCGTGTAGGATCAGAGTGATACCTCCTAAATCCTGAGTTTTGGACCTATGAGATAGATCTAAAGGGATATTAGGGTTCTCACTAGGTATAGTGAGACTGTATCAATCGATCCTGGGGAGAATCACTGGAAGTGTTCCAGGGTGATAAAGACGACTGAATGTCAGTCAAGGGCATTGTCTTTACCCTCAGTAAAGGGACGGTATGTTGGAAGAGTTCCAAGCTAGATACCGTGGCAAACTAGACGATAAAGGCTGGTAACATCGCTATTAAAGATACTACCAAAGAGGCTGTTTGGGTGTATAGTGGTTCATAAGATGAACTAGGTTCCTGCCATTGTATGACAATGGAAGCGTGGTTTCGACCCTGGAACCCTGGTCCCATCAGTGACCCAGACATATTCTGAGGCAGCATGACCTGATCATGGAGATAGTTGATCTCCAGGGTGATCAAGGTTAGGAGAGTAGACTCAGAGGACAACACGGCGGATCCACTCACGAAGGCCTTTTTCCCAAAGAGAGACTTTTAGGGGATGGTTGAGTATGTGATACTGCAACCACTGCTACAGATGGCCCTAGTGCAAGTGGGAGATTGTTAGTTATATGTATGCCCTAGAGGCCATTACTGTACATTGGATGTATATTGTAGTGGATGCTGGGACATATATAGGAAGGACTTTCTTGCTCGACATGATAGTACGCTATCTGGTTGCTCTTTATCTTAACATGTATACTTTCTGTCTCTCTGATTACATGTTGATAAAGCCCATAGGATGTGTACTCGACTTCCAGGACTATGATGTAGATCATACTAGTGGGGCCTGGGTAATCCATGAGTACATCCTTGAATTGTTCCTAGTCGAGGGAATATCGAGACGGGGCATCGATGTTCCAGAGTAGACTAGCGCATATCTTCTCGACCCATGCGATGGGCGATGGATGATCCCATATCCATTGGTGTTTGACATCGAAGATGGTATGCGGGTGCTCAGTGGAGACTGGGTACACTGAACGGACTCGCCGAGAACTCCCAGATGGTATTATACCTCACGTCAGATGGCAGTTCTCTGGTGACACTGGTACAGCTTAGTCTGTAGACCCGAGATCGTCATAGAGTCTTGTGTGTCTCCCACTGTGCTTTGATTTCCACCCTACCACGGCTCTACTGAGTTGTGCAAACAGGTGGTTTTTGGGTACGGTCCCGATTCACATGGAGGCAATGAGCGATAGGAGGGGATTCGTCTCTCCCGGTATTGGGGGTTAATGTTGTGCTATGCTCGACTGGCCATAACAGGAAATCCCTGGCCAGGGTTGCAGTGATATACTGGTAAGAGTTATCAGTAGTTTCACGAATGTTATGGACCTCAAGTCGGCATGACTTATCGAGCTATTGGGGTCTGACGTTTACCACCCCTAGGCGAGATATGCGACATATCAGATGAACAGACCGGACTATATGGTAGTGTTACTAGTCGGATTCGCAGGAGTGTGAGCGGGCTTGCTCGTCGATCTTCTGATCGCTCAATACCCGGGTGGCCGTTACGTTTGGCAGACCGCTTGCGGCTTGTGGGTGCATGATATGATCATCACCTGCTACCGGCGTATTGACGAGTCTTTAGAGTCCTACACAGAGGTTTCCTGGTTCAAGCGAAACGAAATAGGAGTGCATATGAGATATGTACGGGACCGAGAATAATGCGTGTATGTGATACCGTATTTGATTCTCGCGATCAATGTATCGAATGGTTATATGTGATATAACCTAGTTATCGAATCAAGGATTGATTCGATAAGCCGACACATTGGATACTAGCCGGTTATATGCGATATGACCGGATCGTTAAATCAAGTGTTGATTTAATGATTTAATACATAATTATATATATTTGATATATTGCTTTGCATTAACTAGTGTCGGTTCACTTTAAATGGATTTTCTCACACGGATGTGCACATTGTATATTCGATATAGTTTTGTGCACATGATTGTATCATGTTTGATGATACATTCTAGCTTGGTTTTGTGTAAAGTGTTAAACCATGGTTAATTAGTGATTAGGGTTTCTTTTTCATTTACTTAATCATTTATTTATTCCTTTTATTTATTTTGGAAAAAGAAAAGATAAAGTGATAAGAATGGTTGCTAGTTTTGTCTTTACTTGAAAGCTTCTTGAAGCTTTGAACTTAGTCCACCATTCTTGACTTTTATCTAACCCTAACCACTATCTAACCTAGGTTAAGTCTCTACACTAAACCATGGTCAAAGATATGATAAGTATTGGTATTATCTTTTCTATTTTAATTAAGGAGTTATCATATCTTCTTCTTCTTCATCTTCTTCTTCCATGGATATAGCTTGCTACTCCAATGGCAAGTAATGGAAAAGTGTGAGAAATCCAAAACTAAAGTTTACCCACTTCCTATTTCTTCATCCTCTATCTATTGCCAAATAGTATAGGGTGTTTCCTTCACAAGTTTTTCCGACTCGGTGAAGTTGGAGCTTGTTCTTGCGATATCTCGACGTAGATCATCTTCGGCATTGAACCGACGATCAAGCTCGCCCATTCTTCGATGATACCGATACTTGAGTTCCGGATTCATTTTGGACAGCCGAGGGGACTTCGTTGCGGAGCCGTGGAGGTGGAGGACCGGATCTACAAAGGTTGTATGTCCGTTCCCTTAGTTAAATTGTTAACTAGCTCATTGTTCGCCTAGACTTCTAGTTATCGATCCGTATACTAGGGTTTGTAGGCACCATATTTTTGAAATTGCCATGGTTGATGGCTTGGGAGACCTCACTAGTGTGCCTAGGAACCCTGCAGGTTCATTAGGTATAATCCTCTTCCATAGTAGCTAATTTCTCCTATTATTATATTAGTTAGAGTTTAGCAAAGATCCATACGGTTAGTCGATGTTAGTTTAAAGAAAAAGATTGTTTTTCATATTTCCACCTGTAAGTGCACGGCGGCGCCCCGGCCGTCAATCCGAGGCCAAAATGCGGAATCGATAATTTACTTTAACTTTTGAACCGGCACTACCGTGCATTTTAAACCCGGATCGAGCCATTAATCTAATCCTAGCTAACTAGAGAAGGGGTAGAGAGATATACCGAGCGATCCGTATCCTTCGGTATTCTCGTCGTCGTCCCGATCTCCCCGCGGAATCTCCGGTCTTCGCCTCCTCGCCAGAAGGCCACCATGTCGCCGGCTTCTTTTACGGGCTCCCACCTCTGGACCGAGGCAACTCGGGCACGAAGTTGGCGAGCCGACGTGCCCAAGAGTGCTGTAGGTTAACTGTAGAACTCAATGTCTCTTTGGGGTTGTGGAAGTTGCCATAATGGTGGAGGAATGATATGTGAACTTTTTCTAGATCAACTTGGGGATTTTTCTAGCATGTAGAGAACAAAATCCCACTCTAAAACTTTTGGACAGCCCCCCCTTTTTGAGTGGCCGTCCATGTATGAGGAAGGAAGAGAGAGAGAGAGTAGAGTGTGAGGATCAAAAATGAGAGTGAGCCAATATCATGCAAGAGAGAGAAAGGAGTGATGATGTGAGGAAATGATCACAAGCAAATCCAACACTCCATCATCCATCATCACACCTAAAGTCAAGCAATCATGAAGTCAAGGAGTCAATGAAAGCTACACCCATCATGAAAACTATCATGAAGCAAAAGAAAGTCAATGGTGGGAGAAACATCATGATACAACAATATGCAAAGACAACCCTCCAAAATGCTTATTTGCACAAATGCAAATAAGCCATCCTCCACCATTTTTCCAGCCAACGAAAGATACCAAGAAAAATGGCCGAAACGGAATGCAAACTGGCAACTTCAGAAAACTGATCCCGTAATAAATTACAGGAAAACTCCGCTACTGTATATACATACCCGCATTTGTATTCCGACCGAATACAAATGCAATGAGACAAATCTACACTGTACAATACTAGGATTCGGCTGAAAACAAAGCCTGCTAGTATTATCTGTCCGATCATGATCCGTACAAGACCGCACGTATCTGATCGAACCCTGCCATATCTCCATACGGCCTCTACAGCGTTTCGCCCGAAACTTGAGAAAACGGTCTGTGGGGGACTCTAAAGACTCGTCAATACTTTGGCTGTGGATTTAACCACTAGCACGTCAGAGGTATTAACCATACGTAACGGGCTACCAGGTATTGACCAAAAGGGACGTCGATGAGCGAACTCATCCTGACACCCTACTGAGCATGTCAGTGACAATATCCGTACAGTCCAGTCCGTTCGTCTATGAGCATCGCATGGCGGGCCTAGGGGGTTGGTAAAAGTCAGACCCCAAAAGCGGTACAAGTCGTGTCGGAGTGTATCCCAAAACACCCTGAGATACTACTGGAATACCTACCAGTAAATCTCCTGCCTTGGCCAAGGACTTCGTGTAAGGGCTCTCCTAGACACAGCGCGACCTCACCCCCAATACCGGGAGAGACGAACCCCTGAAGATCCGCTCACTGCCTCTATGTGGCTCGGGACTGTACCCAACTAAAACCTGTTTGCACGTCTCCTTTGAACGTGGTAGGGTAGTAATCAAAGAACAATGGGAACTCACACGAGACAAATGACAATCTCAGGTCGATGAACTAACCTGTACACATGTCACCAGGGAACTGCTATCTGACGTCAGGTATAAGACGAACTAGCATGTTCCCGGCGAGTCCTGTCCGGTGTACTCATAACCCAATGAGCACATGTATACATCTTAGGTGAACCAACTGACACCAATGGCTTGTGAGACCGGCCACCGCCCCTCGTCGGGGTCTCGACTGTATACACTAGTCTACTCTGGAGTATCGATGCCCTGTCTCGAAACTCCTACGACTAAGGACCTTTTAAGGATGTGCATATAGACTACCAGCTCCCACGTATATGATCGCCCTCATACTGCTGGCAGTTAAGCAAGAATCCTAGGGGCTCTATCAACGCGCAATAGTGACCTGTAGGGTCACCTAAAGCAGTAAACGATGATAAAGATAAACCAGATAGCATACTATCATCTCGAGTAAGATTGTCCTACTGGGATAGGTCCCCCTCAATCATTGCAATCACGTGCCTGTGATCCAATAATTGACTCTGAGGGCACTATCTCCAACAATCTCCCACTTGCACTCAAGGCTAATTATTGCGATGTCGCATACTCACAGCCCGTGTGATACCGAACACCCAACTCCTCTACTAATCAGTCTCACAAAACCCGTTTGCGAAATTATTGCGTTCGAGGAATAGCCTCAGTGAGTGGATCCGCCTTGATGTTTCTTTCTATGTCTCTCTATATCTCAAGTTCGCGGAGAAAGCCATCTCCCGAAATGAGCAATAGCTGTCTTAGAATGTGTCTGGATGTCTGATGGGACCTAGCTCATAAATGAACTCCAAATCCAAACTTCTTAGACTGTATCGTCAACTGAACTTAATCAGTATCCTGCGTCATGCCTCCCTCAGTATCTCCTTGGACCACCTGTCCAAAATACTGCCCCTCGACAGAAGGAAAACTATAACTCTGACAACCTCTCTGTCATCCATGTCACCTTGGAAGCCTGGAATGATAACTGTCTCCCGAATGATGCTGTTGTTATCATATCCCTAGAACATCCACTTATGTTCTAAAACTGATTCCGATTGTTTCTCCAGGATTGGATTAATATCAACTTATTGCATCTACTGCAAAAGCAACATCTGGTGTTGTACTCATGATCGACTTAATTGCCTAAGCAAGTGATCTTCCAATCATGCACATCCCTCTCCCCTTTAGTCTGTAAGACACCTTTAGAGAGGGTGACTCCATCACTTGCAGGTATACTACCGTGCCAGGAGTCGTCCATTCTAAAAACTCTTAGAATGTTGTCTAAGTACCCTGATTGGGAAACCACCCAAATCTAGATCTATAGATCTAGTAACCAGAATGTCTTGATATTATATCCAAGTCCCATATGGAGAAACCACTGTGTGACAACCAAAGTATAACCGATCGTAGTAGAGGGATTTCACTTCCTGCTCTGTGTATGTCATCCAAATACCAGGACATCACACCTTACTACCTTCTCAACAGATCCATCCCCCATTCTGACGAAGTCAAACCTATGACTGTCACATCAGAACCAGATGATCTATCTCCGCTATATCTGCTTTAGTCTATAATTAGACTTAAGCTACTTGTCCACCAATGCTTCCGCTGCTCCCACTGACTACGACAACCCTCTGGCAGAGTCATATACACGTTCACGTCTAAAGAAAGTTTAGAACGGCGTTATACTCATCCTCTTGCCGGGTCTCACAGTCTGGAACAACAGCAAAGGCAAGCCTGGGTATACAAGAACCTCCCTGCCACCGTCCTTGAGGCTACCGTAGTACCTCTCGGGTGCCTGAGGTTACCCACCGTATCTGCGAAGTGGTCAATGGAATGTCAAACCAGATTGAAACTTTAGGTTCTTATCCAATCTTCAGTAATCGTTTGCGGTTCTGGAATCACTTCCAGTTCTACCATACTCCCACTAAAAGTCCATTTTATTTAAAACTGTGGCGAGTCTAGAACAATATCACTATTGATCTTCCAGATGGTAGAAAGTCAACCCTCATCATAGCCTGGGTCAACCCACAAACAGTCATTACAGAAACGTGCCTTGAGTTATCCAGAGTCTGGTTTTAAGCATAAACCGGACAACTCCCCGTATCTTAACATCGTTAAGATATGAACTGTTCTATATCCAATATAGAAGCATAGGCACTGATTTAATTGGAACCAGATTCAAATCATGCAGCTGTCTCCAGTGCATGTCAACTAAATGGAAGGAGGTCGATCAACGTTACTCAACTTAGGAGTACTTCCAATTATGAATAACCTGAAAGAGAAGCGAGTTCTCTTAACCATTACTATCAACTGAATACCATACACAAGTATCTACATCTTCAATCACCTTGAAGAATCCTGATACTTGCAATACCTGGTTCTCTACTTTATTCATATACCTATAACTTCTCAAAACTTGGACCCTGTGTTTCTACGAAACACCTGTCTAAAAACTAGAGAAGTCATAAGTAAACCGAATATAGTACGAGGACCATCCCCTCTGTCCTAATGGACACTGGACAACATACAATACTCTGTATAAGTCCCTTGAGTCTGATAACTCAATCCCTGTATGTCGTAGGTTGAAAACTGTACTTATGGTTAAGAAGAATTACACCGCTGTTTAATGCTCCTTACCTAACCATCCACTGATATAGGTAAATGTCATCGACATAATTTCAAAAAAGTATATCTCACTCTACAAAAATAGACATACAGATATATCAATTTGAAATTGGTGCATGACAGCGGATATTCAAAACCAAATATTTGCCGTCTGGCAAACAACCCAGGTGACTTCCTCAAATATCACCGATTACAACGAATCCCGATATAATGAGGATGATCACCTAATTCCCAATAACTTACTCCCACTCATCATCTGTAAAACAATACAGATGTGAGAATCACACCTGGTAAATACATACCCTGGAGCAAGTGTCTAATTGGGAAATCAGTTTTCTTTTAACAGTACACAGTGAAACTGAAACATTGAAATGTTTCGAAGGGGTATCCGGGTATTCCTAGTAATGCTTCTTCCATTATCCAGATTCACAACTGTAACCGTATAATTCTTTGTCATTTCTCCAAATCCCTTTATATGTCTTTAGTCATTACCTTCTGTACACCCTCTTAGGCTAAATGGTTTTCTTCCTTCCCTACCGTTCGGCACCAGCCTATGGTTTGGAAGAAGACTATCCAATAAGCATAATGGGTGTACTGTCCTAATCCTAGGAGCACTCGCAATGCGAGAGAAGGTGAAGATAAAAGACAACCGAATAAACCTTATTCCTATTTCTCCTGAACCAGAATCCATCCCCGAACTGGAACAAGTTCCTTTCGAGTTCGTATATAACCATATAATGGAGTATCCAATAAATTATGGATCTTCATAGTGATACGGAGTGTCCTGGAGAAATACAAAGGTGATTTAGGATTGGCGAAGAAATACTTGGTTTGGTCGTGAATAGCAGTCGCAATTTACTTTGCCCTCTTACTAATCCCTTGATATGTCTTTACTTAATACCTTTTGTACACCATCGTTATGCTAATTGGTTTTCTTCATTCCCCACCGTTCGGCACCAGCCTAAGGTTTGGAAGAAGACTATCCAATTTGCGTAATAGGTGTACTATCTCCTAAACCAAGGAGTACTCGCAACCTGAGAGAAGGTAAAAGGAAAAGACAACTGAATAGTCCTATTCGTTTTCTCCAGAACCGGAAACCATCCTTGAATAAATTCCTTCAAGTTCGTATCTAACCATACGATGGTTTTGTCCAATGGAAGTGGACGTTCGTAGTAATACGGGGTGTCCTGGAGAAAAGGGTAAAAGTAGGAGTGGCAATGAGGTATGCAACTCTGACAATCCAAAAGCCAGTGTTCAAAAAGGTTCGGTCAACTTGGTCACTGAGTTATAGTCTAGGGTCGGGTCAATGGTCGCTGCCAAAGAGAGAGAGAAAAGAAACACTCAGCGTGCACTCTATCCTAGATCAGAATGGTTACCAATTTATCTAATCTGGAAACCTCCCACTGTACCGTCAAATTCTCCTCCAAACCTGAAAGAAGAATTAGTCGGGATCACCCGAGGAGTAAACTAACTCATCAGTGGGAATCGGGATCCAACTATCATCGCATGATAACGTGATGGTATCCACTCACGTTATCACACTCCAGAAGGTATGCGCATATCTGGCAAGTTTCAGTTTCTTTAGAAACTCCCGATGTGATTTTTACCCCATGCTCTATGACCTTGACGAAGGTCAACAAATCATAAGTCACATGTCAAGTTCTACCCGTCATTGTCCAGGTTAATTCGAACCCACCCGTACAAGCCCTTGACGAAGGTCAACAAGGCTATACGACTGTCCTAAACCAACGCATCTATCTATGCAGCAGAAAGGTAACAAGCAGCTACCATTCACTATGTCTTGACGAAGGTCAACAAATATAGCATGAATACTACGTGCTACCCGTCTGAAATGACGGAGGGCTATGAATGGTTTTTGGCGAAAAACCTTTAACGTAATGAACTTGATATCATTGAAGGAACCAGATAGCTTTTTCTAAAAATATAGTGGCGAAAACCTTTGCTAAAGAGGTCACTCCCGGTGAAGGGATCTCGGCTCTTTCCCCGTAGAATGAGGTGCAGGATATTCCAACTGAATACCACGATGCAAAGCAAAAGTAATCGACTATAGTGAAGTTATTGCCTTGACGCAAACTCATGTCCAAGGAGTCACTCCCGGTGAAGGGATCTCGGCCCTTACCTCGTCGACTGAGGTGCAGGATATTCCGACTGAATACCACGATGCAAAACAAAAGTGAACGTCCTTACAATAACAGCTTTTGAAAAATGTTCCAACAACATCAGAATAGGTTTGTTTAGTTTGCATTGATCCGAATCAATGCAGTCCCATCAATTGATCATACCAATAAAGAACGAAAATAATGATGTACGTATATGCCATCCGCATTCGCCACTGGGTCCCGTCATTACCCGTTAGGTTACATAACTAACGACAGAGCGTGGACTGGACTAGCGCGGATGCAAAACATATACAACATCTACTAGTATATATATCAATATATAATATTCGCTCAAGGCGTGATAAAATGCAACATCACAGAAATGTAATAAGCATCACAGAACAATACAGATATATGGGATCCCCAGGTTTCATAGAGCCGCTACTGAAACCCGACGTTCCCCTGGTCGTGTGGATAGCCTGTGCAATGAAATCGTAGACCCCTACGGGCGCGGCAAGTTACCCGCTAAAACCTGAAGCGAGGCAGCCCCCTTCAGCTACGTGAATGGACCACCCAGCACTTCACGGAATCCGGTAACTTGGGCATCCCTCCTGGGTCAACCTGTACCCCCTACGAGTGCGGCGAATAGCCCGCTAATTCTAGAGTGAGGCCCCCTCCGTCTCAATGCCATGAGATGCGGGCCCGTTGCCCTCTAGAACCAGGCTATCCGTGCACCCCACCTTGGGGTAACCCTAGTACAGAAAGTAAAATATACATACAACAGGTACATCGACCTCATCCCGGTCGTGCCCCAAAAGAATAATATACAAACAGGTAGTGACGGCAGTCCACATGTCCGACGCTCGTCCCGCAATATCAAATGTACATAATAAACCAAACTGTACTACCATTGCATCCAGGCTATTCCCCATGACCAATCCGCAACATCACAGCACAATACAGAACATCAACGTGAATGTCACGTTCGCAAATCCGTCTAACCGGGCTATAGCAGTTAGACAGGATTTACCGATCAAGTGACATTCACGGTCGCAGATATAATGTAAATACTGTGAACTAACATGTTTAAACATTTCGATCGATCAAATTTACCCAAGTGGGCCCCCAAGCACTACTGTAGCACTTAAAGAAAATCTGGGACCAAAAATAACATTCCAAAACCCCAATTTCCCTGTACCAAGATCACTGTGCAAAAATGGTGCAGTGAAGGCACTGTGCTGCGGCGGAACCGCGGCCAGAACAGGGGTGTGGCCGTGGTTCCGCGGTCATGCTACAGTGTCACACCACCATTTTTTCACAGATGTCTTAGAATTTCTTGCTTGTACTTCTGCAACATACTGAAAAAAAATTCGAGCCAGAAAAAAAATCGACAGAAAACTGAAGCTTTGAAAATGCGGGTTTTGGAATTTTGTTCGATCGAAAATGTAAACACATTAGACCAAGCTAAACTAGGTTAATGGCGTGGCTCTGATACCAGTGTAAGTGCACGGCGGCGGCCCGGCCGTCAATCCGAGGCCAAAATGCGGAAACGATAATTTACTTTAACTTTTGAACCGGTACCACCGCGCACTTTAAATCCGGATCGGGCCATTAATCTAATCCTAGCTAACTGGAGAAGGGGTAGAGAGATATACCGAGCGATCCGTGTCCTTCGGTCTTCTCGTCGTCGTCCCGATCTCCCCGCGGAATCTCCTGTCTTCGCCTCCTCGCCGGAAGGGAACCAAGTCGCCGGCTTCTTTTACGGGCTCCCACCTCTGGACCAAGGCAACTCGGGCATACAGTTGGCGAGCCGACGTGCCCAAGAGTGCTGTAGGTTAACTGGAGAACTCAATGTCTCTTTGGGGTTGTGGAAGTTGCCATAATGGTGGAGGAATGATATGTGAACTTTTTCTAGATCAACTTGGGGATTTTTCTAGCATGTAGAGAACAAAATCCCACTCCAAAACTTTTGGACAGCCCCCCTTTTTGAGTGGCCGGCCATGTATAAGGAAGGAAGAGAGAGAGAGTAGAGTGTGAGGATCAAAAATGAGAGTGAGCCAATATCATGCAAGAGAGAGAAAGGAGTGATGATGTGAAGAAATGATCACAAGCAAATCCAACACTCCATCATCCATCATCACACCTAAAGTCAAGCAATCATGAAGTCATGGAGTCAATGAAAGCTACACTCATCATGAAAACTATCATGAAGCAAAAGAAAGTCAAGGGTGGAAGAAACATCATGATACAACAATATGCAAAGACAACCCTCCAAAATGCTTATTTGCACAAATGCAAATAAGCCCTCCTCCACCATTTTTCCAGCCAACGAAAGATACCAAGAAAAATGGCCGAAACGAAATGCAAACTGGCAACTTCAGAAAACTGATCCCGTAATAAATTACAAGAAAACCCCGCTACTGTATATTCATACCCGCATTTGTATTCCGACCGAATACAAATTCAATGAGACAAATTTACACTGTACAATACTAGGATCCGGCTTAAAACAAAGCCTGCTAGTATTATCTGTCCGATCATGATCCGTGCAATACCGCACGTATCTGATTGAACCCTGCCATATCTCCATACGGCCTCTACAGCGTTTCGCCCGAAACTTGAGAAAACGGTCTGTGGGGGACTCTAAAGACTCGTCAATACTTTGGCTGTGGATTTAACCACTAGCACGTCAGAGGTATTAGCCATACGTAACGGGCTACCAGGTATTGACCAAAAGGGACGTCGATGAGCAAACTCATCCTGACACCCTACTGAGCCTGTCAGTGACAATATCCGTACAGTCCGGTCCGTTCGTCTATGAGCATCGCATGGCGGGCCTAGGGGGTTGGTAAAAGTCAGACCCCCAAAAGCGGTAGAAGTCGTGTCGGAGTGTAGCCCAGAATACCCTGAGGTACTACTGGAATACCTACCAGTAAATCTCCTGCCTTGGCCAAGGACTTCGTGTAAGGGCTTTCCTAGACACAGCGCGACCTCACCCCCAATACCGGGGGAGACGAACCCCTGAAGATCCGCTCACTGCCTCCATGTGGCTCGGGACTGTACCCAACTAAAACCTGTTTGCACGTCTCCTTTGAGCGTGTTGGAGATAGTGCCCTCATAGTCAATTATTGGATCGCAGGTACGTGATTGCAATGATTGCGGAGGACCTATCCCGGTAGGACAGTCTTACTCGAAATGATAGTATGCTATCTGGTTTGCCTTTATCAGTCGTGTACATGTTCAAGTGACTGATTGCATGTTACACTTTGATAGAGCCCTTAGGATCTTGCTTTACTACCAACAGTATGATGGCGATCATATACGTGAGAGTTGGGTAGTTTATATGCATATCCTTAATTGTAGTCCCTAGTCGTGGGAGCTTCGAGACAGGGCATCGATACTCCGGAGTAGACTAGTGTGTACAGTCGAGACCCCGACGAGGGGCGGTGGCCGGTCTCACAAGCCACTGGTGTCAGTTGGATCACCTAAGATGTATACAGGTGCTCATTGGGTTATGAGTACACCGGACAGGACTCGCCGGGAATCTGCTAGTTAGTATTATATCTACCGTCAGATAGCAGTTCCCTGGTGACATGTGTACAGGTTAGTTCATCGACCTGAGGTCGTCATTTGTCTCGTGTGAGTTCCCACTGTGCTTTGATTTCTACCCTACCACGGCTCAAAGGAGTCGTGCAAACAGGTAGTTTTTGGGTACAGTCCCGAGCCATATGGAGGCACGTGAGCGGATCGGCAGGGGATTCGTCTCTCCCGGTATTGGGGGCGAGATCGTGCTGTGTCTAGGAGAGCCATTACACAAATCCATGGCCATGGTAGGAGATTTACTGGTAGGTACTCCAGTAGTATCTCACGGTGTATTGGGCTTCACTCCGACATGACTTATACTGCTATTAGGGGTCTGACATTGCTAGCCCCCTAGGCAGGATATGCGATACTCATTGACGAACGGACCAGACTGTATATACATTGTCACTGTTAGGCTCAGTAGGGTTTTCCGGATGAGTGCGCTCATCGGCATCCCTTGAGGTCAGTCCGTGGGCAGCCGTTACGCATTGCTAGTGCCGCTGACGGTTTGTGGTTAAACCCACTTCCAGGGTACTGACGAGTCATTAGAGTCCCCCACAGACAGTTTCCCAAGTTCGGGCGAAATGTTGTAGAGGCCGTATGGTTTTATGGCAGGGTTCGGAAAATGCACGTGCGTTTACGCACGTGTTATTTTTCGGGCAGATAATACTGGTCGGCTTTGGTTTAAGCCGGATCCGAGTATTATATTGAGTAGGTATAATATCTTTGTCTCAATTGCATTTGTATTCGGTCGTAATACAAATGCGGGTATATTTATACAGTTTCGGGGTTATCCTGAAAGTCGTTTCAGGATCACTTTTGGAAGTTGCCAGTTTCCAGTTTTCTATCAGCCATCTTTTAACATTCGGTTAAAGACGGATTTATCTTTTCTTGAGATGAGTGTGGATTCTTCTAGAAGTTTCTAGATGAGGTGACTAGGATTAATTGGTGTTGGATTTTCATTGGTTGCAATTAAAGCATGATGAGGTGTATTTGTGAGTCATGCTTTAGGTTTAATGATTCTTGTTTTGGTTAAGATATTTCTTCATAATATCTTTTGCTTGTGGTCACCTCCCTCCTCCTACGGTCACCTCCCTCCATCATATAAAGAGGCCGGCCCCTCTCTCTCCTACTCACTCTCACTTGAGTTTTCATTTGCTAGAAAAGATATGATAGGTTTTATCGGTGTATGGAATTTCACAGTCCATTTCATTCCATCACCCGATTCCTTCGGCAACTTCATTAACCGATCGTCCACGGACTTGGACGAAGTGAGACAAAGTCATCTACTCATTCTTTACATCAATCTTGGTCGTCTCTTTTAGCAAACTTGACGATCGAGTTGCCTCGAGTCAGAGGCGGGAGCCCGTTTAAAGAACCGATCATGTGGTGCCACCTCGACGAGGAGATCGGAGATCGACGAGATCGGAGCAGCCGCAACGGAGCGTGGGATGATGGTTGAAGAACGAAGGACTCGGATCGTTCGGTATAACCATTCTACACTCTTTACAGTTTGTTAGTTTAGCAATAATGGCAGATCCGGGTTAAAGTATACGATAGCGCCAGTTAAAAAGTTTTTGTTCCGCATTTGGCGTCTGTAGACTGCCGGGGCGCTAGCGTAGACTTACAGTGGTATCAGAGCCTCACCATTTTGCTATACTAACTTGTGCTAACGCGTTTAAAACATCGATCCGACCGAAAATCGAAAAACACAAAATCCATGCCCGACAGTTCTGTTAATTTTAAACGGTCTCAAAATTTATTTCTGGATGTCTTAAAAATCTGTGCAGGGAATTCTAAGATCCACGACAAAATTTGGGGTCGTAACTCCTCCAAGTTACCGCGGAAGGGCGGCCAAACCCATGGTTTGGCCGCGCTTCCGCGGCCACGTGGGGAGCACGTGCTCCCAAATTTTCTCAGTGGGTTCTGTGTTGTGTTTTGTGATTTTTGGTATATATATTTTTGGCCCAGGTTTTGTTACTGTTCACCAGTAAGCAGTGGGGCCCACTTTTTGAAATTTGGTCTTTGGTCGATCGAAATTTAAACACGTTAGTTTACAGTGCTTACATTATATCTCCGACCGGGAATGTCATTTGATCGGTAAACCGCGTCTGATTGCTATAGTTCTTTTAGACGGGTTTGCGAACGTGACATTCGCGTTGATGTTCTGTGTTGTGCTGTGATGTTGCGGATTTGTCGTGGTGGATAGCAGTGTGCAATGGTAGTACAGTTTGAGTTTATATGTACATTTGATATTGCGGGGCGAGCGTCCAACTTATGGACTGCCGTCACTGCCTGTTGTATAATATTCTTTTGGGGCACGACCAGGTTGCGGTCGATGTACCTATTGTACTATTTTTATTACTGTACTAGGTTTTGCCCCGAGACGGAGTGCACGGATAGCCGGGTTCGGGAGGGCAACGGGTCCGCATCTCATGGCTTTGGGAGGCAGAGGGGCCCCACTCTAGAATTGGCAGACTATTCGCCGCATTCGTAGGGGGTACAGGTTGACCCAAGGAGGGGTGCCCAAGATTACCGGATTCCGTGAAGTGCCGGGTGTTCCATTCACTATGCTGTGGGGACTACCTCGCTTCAGGTTTTGGCGGGTAACTTGCCGCACCCGTAGGGATCTAGGTTTCATTGCACAGGCTATCCACACGACAGGGGAACGTCGAGTTTCAGCAGCGGCTCTGTGAAACTCGGGGATCCCAGATATCTGTATTGTTCTGTGATGCTTATTACTTTTCTGTAATGTTGCATACTATCACGCCTGGAGCGATTATTGTATATTGGTTTATATACTATTAGATGTTGTATATGTTTTACACCCGCGCTAGTCCAGTCCCCGCTCTGTCGTTAGTTAAGTAACCTAACGGGTGATGACGGGACCCAGTGACGAATGCGGATGGCATATACGTACATTTTATTTTTGTTCTTTTCTGGTGTGATTATTTGATGGGACTGCGTTGATTCTGATCAATGCAAAGGAAAACAAACCTGTTTGAGTTGTTGGAACAATTTTAAAAAAGCTGTTATTACAAAGACGTTTCTTTTTGTTATGCATAGCGGTATTCGGTGTGAATATCCAGCACCTCATTCGACGAGGCAAGGGCTGATATCCCTTCACCGGGAAAGACCCCTTGGACAGAAGTTTGCGTCAGAGTAATAACTTCACTATAGTCGATTACATATTGCTTTGCATAGCGGTATTCAGTGGAATATCCTGCACCTCATTCCACGAGGAAAGAGCCGAGATCCCTTCACCGGGAATGACCTCTTTAGCAAAAGGTTTTCGCCACTATATTTTAAAAAGCTATGAGGTTCCTTCAGCGATATCAAGTTCACTACGTTAAAGGTTTTTCGCCAAAAACCAGCCGTAGCCCTCCGTCGTTTCTTATGGATGGTCAGTAGTATTCAAGCTATGTTTGTTGGCATACGTCAAGGCATAGTGTTTGGTAGCTGCTGGGTATTCATTTGTTGCATAGATAGATGAGTTGGTTTGGGACAGTCGTATTACCTTGTTGGCATACGTCAAGGGTATGTACGGGTGGGTTCAAATTAACAAGATAATGACGGGCAGAACTTGACATGTGACTTATGATTTGTTGACATACGCCAAGGTCATAAGAGCATGGGGCAAGAAAATGATATCGGGAGTTTCTAAAGAAACTGAAACTTTCCAAGTATGCGCATACCTTCTGGAGTATGAATAACGTGGATGCATTCCATCACGTTAACATGCGATGAGAGTTGGATCCCGATTCCCACTGATGAGTTGGTTTACTCTTCGGGTGATCCCGATTGATTCTTCTTTAGGTTTGGAGGAGAATTTGACAGGACAGTGGGAGGTTTCCGGATTAGATAAAGTGATGACCATTCTGATCTAGGTTAGAGTGCACGCAGAGTGTTTCTTTTCTCTCTCTCTCTTTGGCAGCGACCTTTGACCGACCCTAGACTATGACTCAGTGACCAGGTTGACCAAACCTTCTTAAAATACTGGCTTTTGGATTGTCTGAGTTGCATAAGTCATTGCCACTCCTTCTTTTACCCTTTGCATTTCTCAGAACACCCGTATTACTACAGATATCCACTTCCATTGGATAGATCCATCGTATGGTTATATACGAACTCGAAGGGACTTCTTCGGGGATGGATCCAGGTTCAGGAGAAATAGAATTGGTTTATTCAGTTGTCTTTTATTATCACCTTCTCTCAGGTTGCGAGAGCTCCTTGGTTTAGGAGAGTACACCTATTACGCTTATTGGATAGTCTTATTCCAAACTATAGGCTGGTGCCGAAAGGTAGGGAATGAAGAAAACCAATTAGCCTAAGTAGGGTGTGCAGAAGGTAATATGTAAAGACAAAATAAAGGGATTAGAAAGAGGGCAAAGTAAATTGCGACTGATATCATTCACGACCAAAACCGCGTACTTCATCGCCACTCCTATTTCACCTTTAAAAGAATAAGGTATTATTCAATTGTCTTTTATCGTCACCTTCTCTCGAGATGCGAGTACTCCTTGGTTTAGGAGGGTACACCTATTATGCTTACTGGATAGTCTTCTTCCAAACCATAGGCTGGTGCCGAACGGTAGGGAAGGAAGAAAACCATTTACCCTAACGATGGTGTACAGAAGGTAACGACTAAAGACAAATAAAGGGATTTGGAGAGATGGCAATAAAATATACGGTTGAAGTCATGAATTGGATTATGGAAGAGGCATTACTATGAATACCAGGATACCCCTACGAAACATTTTCATGTTTCAGTGCATTGTTAAAGGAAAAACTGTTTTTCCGATTAAACACTTACTCCAAGGGTATGTATTTACCAGGTTTCATTCTCATATCTGTATGGTTTTACAGATGATGAGTGGGAGTAAGATATTGGGAATTAGGTGATTATCCTCATTATATCGGAATTCGTTGTAATTGGTGATATTTGAGGAAATCGCCAGGGTACAGTTTTCCACCTACAACGCACAGGTTATGAGTTGTTTAACTCAGCGGACTTATACAGAGTATTGTATGTTGTCCAGTGTCCATCAGGACAAAGGGGTAGGTCCTCGTACTATGTTCTGTTTACTTATAACTTCTCTAGTATTTAGACGAGTGTTTCGTAGAAATACAAGGTCTAAGTTTTGAGAAGTTGTGGGTATAAGAATAAAGTAGAGAACCAGGTATCACAAGTATCGGGATTCTTCAAAGAGATCGAAGATGTAGATTCTTATGATTGGTATTCAGATGATAGTGATGGTTTTGAGAAACGTGTTTCTCTTTCAGATTACTCATAATTGGATGGATTCCTAAGTTGAGTAATGCTGCTTAGCCTCTTTCCATTAAGTTGATGTGCACTGGAGACAGCTGCATGGTTTGAATATGGTTCCAATTAAATAAGTGCCAAAGTTTCTGTATTGGATATAGAATGGATCGTACCTTAAAAGAAATTAAGGTACGGGGAGTTGTCCAGCTTATGATTAAAACCAGACACTGGATAACTCAGGGCACGTTTCTGTAATGGCTGTTTGTGGGTTGACCCTGGCTATGACGAGGGTTGATATTCTACCATTTGGAAAATCAATAGTGATATTGTTCTTGACTCGCCACAGTTTTAGTAAAACGGATCTTTTTCAGAAAACAGTAGTGGGAGTATGGTAGAACTGGAAGTGATTCCAGAACCGCGAACGATTACGGAAAATTTAATAGGACCTATACATTCAATCAGGTTTGACATTCCAATAGCCACTCCGTAGGTATGGTAAGTAACCTCAGACACCCGAGAGGTACTTCGGTAGGCTCAAGGACGGTGACAGGGAGGTTCTTATCTACCCAGACTTGACACTGCTGTTGTTCCATGTTATGAGACCCGGTAGGAGGGTTGTCGTAGTCAGTGGGAGCAACGGAAGCATGGTGGGCAAGATGCTTATATCTATTTATAGACTTGAGCAGTTATAGCGGAGATAGATCATCTAATTTTGATGTGACAGTCATGGGTTTGACTTCAATCAGAATAGGGGATGGATCAGTTAAGAAGGTAGTAGGGTGTGATGTCATGGTATCAGGATGACATACACAGAGTAGGAAGTAAAATTCCTATACTACGATCGGTTATACTATGGTCGTCACACAGTTGTTTCTCCAGACAAGACATGGATATAATATTAGACATTCTGGTTTCTAGATCTATGGTTTTAGATCTGGATTTGGGTAGTTTCCCAATGTGGGTACTTTGACAGATATTCTAATGGTTTTTGGAATAGTTGACTCCTAGCATGGTAGTGTACCTGCAGGTGATAGAGTCACCCTCTCTAAAGGTCTCTTACAGACTAAAGGGGAGAGGGATGTGCATGATTGGCAGATCACTTGCTTAGGCAATTGAGTCAATCATGAGATGTCAAGTACCACACCAAATGTTGTTTTTGCACTAGATGCAATAAGTTTGTATTAATCCAATCCTGGAGAAACATAAGGAAGCGGTTTTAGAACATTAGTACATGTTCTACGGATTTGATAACGGCAGCCTCTTTCGGGAGACGGTTATCATTCCAGGCTTCAAAGGTGACATGGATGACAGAGTGATTGTCAGAGTTTTAGTTTTCCCTCTGACGAGGGACAGTATTATGGACAGGTGGTTCCAAAGGATACTGTGGGTGGCATGGTGCCCGATACTGATTAGGTTCAGTGATCGATTCAGTCTAAGAAGTTTGGATATGGAGTTCATTTATGAACTAAGGTCCCATCAGATATCCAGACATATTCTAAGACAGGTACTACTCAATTCGGGAGATGGTTTCTCCGCGAACTTGAGATTAAGAGAGATACAGAAAGAAACTTCTAGGCGGATCCACTCACCGAGGCTATTTCTCGAACACAATAGTTTTACAAACGGGCTTTGTGAAACTGATTAGTAGAGGAGTTGGATGTTCGGTTTCACACGGGCTGTGAGTAGTCAACATCGCAATATTAGCCTTGAGTGCAAGTGGGAGATTGTTGGAGATAGTGCCCTCATAGTCAATTATTGGATCGCAGGTACGTGATTGCAATGATTGTGGAGGACCTATCCCGGTAGGACAGTCTTACTCGAAATGATAGTATGCTATCTGGTTTGCCTTTATCAGTCGTGTACATGTTCAGGTGACTGATTGCATGTTACACTTTGATAGAGCCCTTAGGATCTTGCTTTACTACCAACAGTATGATGGCGATCATATACGTGAGAGTTGGGTAGTTTATATGCATATCCTTAATTGTAGTCCCTAGTCGTGGGAGTTTCGAGACAGGGCATCGATACTCCGGAGTAGACTAGTGTGTACAGTCGAGACCCCGACGAGGGGCGGTGGCCGGTCTCACAAGCCACTGGTGTCAGTTGGATCACCTAAGATGTATACAGGTGCTCATTGGGTTATGAGTACACCGGAAAGGACTCGCCGGGAATCTGCTAGTTAGTATTATATCTACCGTCAGATAGCAGTTCCCTGGTGACATGTGTACAGGTTAGTTCATCGACCTGAGGTCGTCATTTGTCTCGTGTGAGTTCCCACTGTGCTTTGATTTCTACCCTACCACGGCTCAAAGGAATCGTGCAAACAGGTAGTTTTTGGGTACAGTCCCGAGCCATATGGAGGCACGTGAGAGGATCGGCAGGGGATTCGTCTCTCCCGGTATTGGGGGCGAGATCGTGCTGTGTCTAGGAGAGCCATTACACAAATCCATGGCCATGGTAGGAGATTTACTGGTAGGTACTCCAGTAGTATCTCAGGGTGTATTGGGCTTCGCTCCGACATGACTTATACTGCTATTAGGGGTCTGACGTTGCTAGCCCCCTAGGCAGGATATGCGATACTCATTGACGAACGGACCGGACTGTATATACATTGTCACTGTTAGGCTCAGTAGGGTTATCCGGATGAGTGCGCTCATCGGCATCCCTTGAGATCAGTCCGTGGGCAGCCGTTACGCATTGATAGTGCCGTTGACGGTTTGTGGTTAAACCCACTGCCAGGGTACTGACGAGTCATTAGAGTCCCCCACAGACAATTTCACAAGTTCGGGCGAAACGTTGTAGAGGCCGTATGGTTTTATGGCAGGGTTCGGAAAATGCACGTGCGTTTACGCACGTGTTATTTTTCGGGCAGATAATACTGGTCGGCTTTGGTTTAAGCCAGATCCGAGTATTATATTGAGTAGGTATAATATCTTTGTCTCAGTTGCATTTGTATTCGGTCGTAATACAAATGCAGGTATATTTATACAGTTTCGGGGTTATCCTGAAAGTCGTTTCAGGATCACTTTTGGAAGTTGCCAGTTTCCAGTTTTCTATCAGCCGTCTTTTAACATTCGGTTAAAGACGGATTTATCTTTTCTTGAGATGAGTGTGGATTCTTCTAGAAGTTTCTAGATGAGGTGACTAGGATTAATTGGTGTTGGATTTTCATTGGTTGCAATTAAAGCATGATGAGGTGTATTTGTGAGTCATGCTTTAGGTTTAATGATTCTTGTTTTGGTTAAGATATTTCTTCATAATATCTTTTGCTTGTGGTCACCTCCCTCCTCCTACGGTCACCTCCCTCCATCATATAAAGAGGCCGGCCCCTCTCTCTCCTACTCACTCTCACTTGAGTTTTCATTTGCTAGAAAAGATATGATAGGTTTTATCGGTGTATGGAATTTCACAGTCCATTTCATTCCATCACCCGATTCCTTCGGCAACTTCATTAACCGACCGTCCACGGACTTGGACGAAGTGAGACAAAGTCATCTACTCATTCTCTACATCAATCTTGGTCGTCTCTTTTAGCAAACTTGACGATCGAGTTGCCTCGAGTCAGAGGCGGGAGCCCGTTTAAAGAACCGATCATGTGGTGCCACCTCGACGAGGAGATCGGAGATCGACGAGATCGGAGCAGCCGCAACGGAGCGTGGGATGATGGTTGAAGAACGAAGGACTCGGATCGTTCGGTATAACCATTCTACACTCTTTACAGTTTGTTAGTTTAGCAATAATGGCAGATCCGGGTTAAAGTATACGATAGCGCCAGTTAAAAAGTTTTTGTTCCGCATTTGGCGTCTGTAGACTGCCGGGACGCTAGCGTAGACTTACAGAGCGTGGTAGGGTAGTAATCAAAGTACAGTGGGAGCTCACACGAGACAAATGACGATCTCAGGTCGATGAACTAAGCTGTACACATGTCACCAGGGAACTGCTATCTGACGTCAGGTATAAGACCAACTAGCATGTTCCCGGCGAGTCTTGTCCGGTGTACTCATAACCCAATGAGCACCTGTATACATCTTAGGTGAACCAACTGACAACAATGGCTTGTGAGACCGGCCACCGCCCCTCGTCGGGGTCTCGACTGTATACACTAGTCTACTCTGGATTATCGATGCCCTGTCTCGAAACTCCCACGACTAGGGACCTTTTAAGGATGTGCTTATAGACTACCAGCTCCCACGTATATGATCGCCCTCATACTGCTGGCAGTCAAGCAAGAATCCTAGGGCTCTATCAACGCGCAATAGTGACCTGTAGGGTCACCTAAAGCAGTAAACGATGATAAAGATAAACCAGATAGCATATTATCATCTCGAGTAAGACTGTCCTACTTGGATAGGTCCCCCTTCAATCATTTCAATCACGTGCCTGTGATCCAATAATTGACTCTGAGGGCACTATCTCCAACACCGCCTCCCCGCAACTCGTGGGGTGTACAACGTCGACTTACACCAATAAGTCATGCCGATATGAGGCTTATAACGGGTCGAGAAACTACTAATAACACTTACCAGTAAATCTCTAAATCAGCCCTGGCCAGGGACTTCCCTGTTATGGCCAATCGAGCACAGCGCAACATGAACCCCAATACCGGAAGTGACGAAACCCCTCCTATCGCTCATTGCCTCCATGTGACTCGGGACTGTACTAAAAAACCATCGTTTTGCACGTCCTCTTGAACGTGGTAAGGTGGAAATCAAAGCACAGTTGGAATCACACAAGACTCTATGACGATCTCGGGTCTACAGACTAACATGTACCAGTGTCACCAGAGAGCTGCTATCTGACGTGAGGTATAATACCATCTAGGAGTTCCCGGTGAGTCCTTCTAGTGTACCCAGTCTTCACTGAGCACCCGTATACCATCTCTAATGTCAAACACCAATGGATATGAGATCATCCATCGCCCATCTCATGGGCCGAGAAGCATATACGCTAGTCTACTCTGGTATATCGATGCCCTGTCTCGATACAACCACGACTAGGAATATTAAAGGATGAACTTATGGACTACCATGGCCCCACTAGTATGATCTGCATCACAATCCTGGTAGTCAAGTATGCATCTTAAGGGCTTTACCAACATGTAACCATAAGACAGTATCAAGAAACAAGTATACATGTTAAGATAAAGTGCAACCAGATAGCATACTATCATATCGAGCAAGAAATTCCTCTCTATATATGTCCAAGCATCCACTATATTATACATCATATGTACAATAATGGCCTCTAGGGCATACATACAACTAATAATCTCCCATTTGTACTAGGGCCAGCTGCTGTAGTATCGCATACCCAACATCCCGAAGAGTCTCTCAAACTGTATCTAGGGAATGGCCTTCGTGAGTGGATCTGCAGTGTTGTTCTTCGTGTCAACTCTCCTGACTTCGATCTCCCGACGATCAACTATCTCCCGGATCAGGTGATACCGCCTCAGAATATGCCTGGATCGCTGATGGGACCTGGGTTCCTTGGCCAAAGCCACCGCTCCATTGTTATCACAATACAAAGGTATTGGATACTTAATGGATGGAACCACTCCAAGTTCAGTTATGAACTTTTTCATCCAGACAGCCTCTTTGGTAGTATCGTTGGCAGCGATGTATTTAGCCTCCATCGTCGAGTCTGCCACGGTTTCCTGCTTGGAACTCTTCCAGCATACTGCCCCTCTAGTAAGGGTAAAGAAAAATCCTGAGTGCGACTTAGAGTCGTCATTATCACTCTGGAAGCTCGAATCGGTAAAGGACTCTACTTGGAGTTCTCCGTTACCATACACCAAGAGCATCGATCTTTAGTCCATCTCAAGTACTTGAAAATGCTCTTCACAGCTGTCCAGTAACTCTCTCCAGGATCTGCTTGATACCTACTCACTATACATAGCGAGTGTGCTACATCGGGTCTGGTACATAGCATCGCGTACATGATCGAGCCTACTGCCGAAGCATAGGGTATCCCTTGCATGCGAGCTCTCTCCAAATTTGTCTTGGGAGACATCTATTTGGAGAGAGTGAGTCCTGAGATCATGGGTAAAAACCCACGCTTGGATTCTTCCATACTAAACCTCTTTAGTATGGTGTCAATGTACCTGGATTGGGACAATCTCAGTATCCGTTTAGATCTATCTCTATAGATCTTAATCCCCAAGATGTAGGAGGCATCCCCTAGATCTTTCATTGAGAATCTTTGTGATAAGAAGAGCTTGACCGATTGCAGCATAGGAATGTCATTTCCTATGAATAGTATGTCATCCACGTACAATACGAGGAAGACAACCTTACTCTCTGCCACCTTCTTGTATATACAAGGTTTATCTACGTTTTTGACGAAATCAAACTCTTTGATAACGACATCAAACCAGATGGTCTAACTCCGCGATGCTTGCTTTAACCCCTAGATTGATTTAAGCAACTTGCACACCTTTCCGCTGCTCCCACTGTCTATGAAACCCTATGGCCGTGTCATGTACACGTACTCTTCCAAATCACCATTTAGAAAGGCGGTCTTAACATCCATTTTCCAGATTTCGTAGTCATGGTATGCAGCGATGGCAAGTAGGATCCGGATGGACTTAAGCATAGCCACTGGAGAAAAGGTTTCGTCATAATCCACACCTGGTCGTTTACAAAAACCCTTTGCAACAAGTATAGCTTTGAAAGTCTCAACTTTTTCATTTATACCAAGTTTCTTCTTAAAGATCCATTTGCTCCCAATGGGTTTTACCCCTTCAGGAGCAACTTCCAAGTCCATACTTTGTTGGTGTACATGGATTCCATCTCAGATTGCATTGCATCCAGCCATTTCACAGAGTCTCCACTCGTGATGGCCTGCTCGAAGCTAGTTGGGTCATCATCCTCCATGATGCAATCGTCGCTTCCACCATCAATGAGAAAACCGTAGTATCTCTCAGGTGGATGAGGAACCCTACTAGATCAGCAGAGAGGCTGGGGTTCTTTAGGAACTATCGAATCCTCGGGTTCCACTAAATCATCAGTTTCAGTTTGTGTAGCCGGAATTTCTTCCAGTTCTACCTCGTTGCCACTAATTTCCTTTGCAAGAAATTCCTTTTCTAAAAAGGTGGCATGTCGAGAAACAAACACCTTTTGTTCCCCGCCATGGTAGAAAAGATATCCATGTGAATGTTTGGGATATCCCACAAACTTGCATAGAACTGACCGTGCCTCGAGTTTGTCCGGATTTTGCCTTTTGACATAGGTCGGACAACCCCATATCTTAACTCGTTTAAGACATGTTCTCTTCCCACTCCATATCACTTATGGTGTGGTAGGTACAGATTTAGATGGAACTTGATTCAACAGGTATGCTTTTGTCTCAAGAGCATAACCCCAAAAGGAAATAGGTAACTCAGCGGTGCTCATCATAGAGCGCACCATATCTAATAGGGTGCGATTCCTCCGTTCGGATACACCGTTGTGCTGTGGTGTATATGGAGGAGTAAGATGAGAGAGAATCCCATTCTCTTTTAGATAATCCAGGAACTCCGTGCTCAAGTATTCACCTCCTCGATCATATCGAAGGATTTTAATACTTTTACCTGTTTGTTTCTCGACATCGTGTTTATATTCTTTGAATTTCTCAAAAGCTTCAGACCTTTGTTTCAACAGGAGCACATGTCCGAATCTTGAGAGATCGTCTGTGAATGTAATGAAGTACGAAGAACCATTCCTGGCATGTGTAGACATAGGACCACATACATTACTATGTATCAGTCCCCAAGAGCTCACTAGCTCTTTCTCCCTGTCCTGTAAACGGAGTTTTGGTCATCTTGCCTTTGAGACATGATTGGCAAGTGTCATAAGATGAAAATTCGAACGGATTCAAATATCCATCCTTATGCAACTTAGCCGTGTCGCATTGATATGACCTAGTCTACAATGCCACAAGAAGGATTCGTTCATTTCTGAACTCTTCCTCTTGTGTGTGTTTTGTACATTAAGAACTGTAGTTTGATCTAGAACGTATATGACATTATTTAAAGAGCCTGATCCAATCAACTTTTGAATCAGGAAGATGTTCATAACATTATCCAGTACTACAAAATTATATCCTTCTTTACTTAATAAAGAAACTGATATAAGATTGCATATCAGGGTCGGAATGTAATAGCATTCGTTCAGAATCAATGTATTACCATTTGGTAACACAAGGTGATATTCTCCAACTGCTTTGGCTGCAATATTTGTCCCATTCCCGACTTTCACGGAATGATCACCCATTCCTAGTTCTCTACGTTTCCTAAGCCCATGTGACATATTACATATGTGGGATCCTGATCTGGTATCTAATACCCAGGACGTAGAGTGAACTGAGAAACGGTTCTAAATAACTAACACACCCGAAGAAGACGCATCAGCATGCTTATTCTTCGTTTGGGCGGCATGGGAATCCGGATATGTCCTTATTCCCTATTTAGTCTTATAACAATTATAAGAAAGAACGGAACCAACGTTCCACTGCACAGTATAACGTGCGGGTTCGGTCAATACATCCATATTATTATCTTGATTAAGACGTGACATGGCCGCTACCGAGAGAGAGAGAGAGAAGAAAACACTTTAGCGTATTCTCTTGCAAGATCAGATTGGTTATTATTTTATCTAGTCAGGATGGCTCCCACTGTTTTTATCAAATCTTCCTTCAAATCCTAAAAGGAAAGACTAACCGGGATTAATTATACCCTACAATTTCTCCAATCTTTCAACCATGCCAGCATCGGTACTTTGAGGGAGGTTCCCCGTGCTTTCGCACGGACCTAATTAAAACAAACCTCGTTTTCCCGGAGGCATAACCCCGTAAACACCTTTCTAGATACATACTTGATCGGCTAATTGTAAAGTGCAAGACTCTCCCAGGAGTAACTCCTACTCGCAGTGGGTATCGGGATCCAACTATCTCATAGAAGGTATGCAATCTCATTGCAAATTTCAACACTTGAATTTCCCGATAATATTTTGCCCCTAACCCTTATGACCTTAACAAAGGCCAACAAATCATAGGATGCTAGTCAAGTTCAAACCGTCGTTTACTGATTGAATTAAACCCACCCGCACGACCCTTGACAAAAGACAACAAGGTCGCACGACTACCCTAATCCAATCTGCATTATATGCATAAGCAGATAAGCACCATTCAGCTACCGCACACTACGCCTTGACAAAGGCCAACAAATGTAGCACGAATACTAAACAGTCCTTATCTGAAATGACGGAGGGCTACAACAGGTTTTTGAGAAAACCTATTGCATAATGAACTTGATATCGTTGTAGAATCGAGTGATTTTGAAAAGGAGTGTTTTTGAGGTTTTTACTAGTTTCGCTAAAGAGCTCACTCTTGGTGAAGAGATCTCGGCTCTTTCCTTATCGAATAAGGTGCAGGATATTTCAAAAATACCACTATGCAAAGCAAAAACTATAGAAGCAATCAAAAACAAACCAAGTCTTTGTAGCATCTGCTAGTTTCGCTAAAGTGGTCACTCCCGGTGAAGGGATCTCGGCTCTTTCCTTATCGAATAAGGTTCTGGATATTCTACAAGGAACACCGCTATGCAAAGCAAAAACTAGAGCTACCCTTTTTGAAAATTTGATTCTACAACATCTTTTAGGTTTCTTTTCTTTCATTAATCACATTAATGAAGTCCCATCATTTATGCTTCCTAAGCATCACAGAAGAAACGAAAATACAACGTACGCTTATGCCATCCGCATTTGCCACAGTGTCCCGTTATGCACCGTTAGGTTACTTAACTAAAGACATACCGGGATGGGACTAGCGCGGGTGCAAAACATAAGCAATGTCTACTATATATCTCATATATAATGTATATCTATTCATTTCAGAATCCACAGTGATCACATTAAAAAGCAGAAGAAGAAATATATGAAATATTGGATATACTAGGAGGTCCGTGTTTTATTTTAAGCCTGTATAAAACACGGATTCAACGGTCGCGATGAATAGCCAAACCCACATCCCTAGACCCCTATGAGAGCGGAAAGCAACCCTACCAATTCTAGAGTTAAAAGAACCGTATCCGACTCCTCGAGTTGGTCTTCCACTGGACTCTAGAACCTGGTTACTTGTGCTCCCCTCCTTGGGTCTATCCTAATGCGGAAAAGTAAATAATATACAACAATGGTGACATCATCCTCAACCCGGAAGTGCCCCAATAAAAGAATATTATATTAAATGAATTTTACATGAATGAAAATAAAAACTCTCATCTCACATAAAACCCCCGGCTATTCAAAACGCGACGATCCAATATAACATATCACAGCAACGCATAACATCACATGTCATCAACGTAAGTAAATATGCGTATCCCAATTGTCGTTGAAAAATAGCAACGAAACCGGCGATACACCACATATTACACTTACGGTCGCAGAAAAGAAAATGTCAAACTACAACATTTGGAATCCATAATAACCTTAGACATCATAAACCCAAAATATCACATACTTTGGATTTCATGCCTAACTATATGAATTCCACATATTGTATCACATTCCACAAATAGCTAGACGATGTTAAACCTTTCGATCGAATCAACGAATTCCCAAAATTTCCCAGAAAGCTCAACACTTGAGCAGTATTAAAAATACCTGGAAACATGAACCAGTACATACGGACCAACCGTAGAAGGGCCGACCCATGTCTCACACATGGCGCCGCGGAACCGCCCCAAAATAGCCTATTTGGCCGTGGTTCCACGGTCATGTTGTCGTGATTAGGTATCGTTCTTGTAGAGGGTCCACAAAATTACCTGCATGATTTTCTGAGAATTTTTAATGTGAAAAATTCCAACATTTTGAAAAATTTCCAGAAAGTGGGCAATATCGCGTTTTCGGAGTTCGTTCGAACTTCTAACTTCGCCTAGACAACTCCTAATGCTGTAGCAAGGCTCTGATACCACTGTAGGTTTCTTTGGCACAACCACAAGGTTTCACAAGGCATCAAACATGCTATATTTGATGCCTTGTGAAACCTTGTTGTTGTGCCAAAGAAACCTACAGTGGTATCAGAGCCTTGCTAGAGCATTAGGAGTTGTCTAGGCGAAGTTAGAAGTTCGAACGAACTCCAAAAACCCGATATTGCCCACTTTCTAGAAATTTTTCATAAAGTGGGCAATATCGGGTTTTCGGAGTCCGTTCGAACTTCTAACTTCGCCTAGACAACTCCTAATGCTCTAGAATGGCTCTGATACCATTGTAAGTTTCTTTGGCACAACCACAAGGTTTCACAAGGCATCAAACATGCTATATTTGAAAATTTAGTGTGCCAAACAACCCTAAAACTCTAGTTAGATCCTAGGTTAGGGTTGTTTGGCACACTAAATTTTCAAAATATAGCATGTTTGATGCCTTGTGAAATCCTGTGGTTGTGCCAAAGAAACCTATACTATGATGCAGATCAAACTAGTAGGGCCAGGGTGGTCCAAAAGTACATCCTATAATTGTTCCTAGTCGAGGGTGTATCGAGACAGGGCATCGATACTCTAGAGTAGACTAGTGTATACGCCTCTTGACCCATATGATGGGCGATGGATGATCCCACATCCATTGATGTTTGACATCAAAGATGGTATACGGGTGCTCAGTGGAGACTGGGTACACTGAACGGACTCGCTGAGAACTCCTAGATTGTATTATACCTATCGTCAGATAGCAGTTCTCTGGTGACACTGGTACAGGTTAGTCTGTAGACCCGAGATCGTCATAGAGACTTGCGTGTTTCCCACTGTGCTTTGATTTCTACCTTACAACATTCATGAGAACATGCAAAACGGTGGGTTTTTGGTACATTCCTGAATCACATGGAAGCAATGAGCGATAGGAGGGGTTTCGTCTCTCCCGGTATTGGGGGTTGATGTTGCGCATTGTTCGATTGGCTATAACTAGAAGTCCCTAGCTAGGGCTGATTTGGAGATCTACTGGTAAGTGTTATCAGTAGTTTCTCGACCCGTTATGAGCCTCACATCGACACGACTTATCGGTTACTGGGGTCTGACGTTTACCACCCCTAGATTGGATATGCGACATATCAGACGAAGGGACCGGACTGTACGGTAGTATTACTGATTGGATTCGCAGGAGTGTGCGCAGGCTTGTTTGTTGATCTTCTGATCGCTTAATACCCGGGTGACTGTTACGTTTAGCTGACCGCTTGCAGCTTGTAGGTGTTTGATATGATCATCACCTACTGCCGGCATAATGACGAGTCTTTAAAGTCCTATACAGAGATTTCCTGGCTCAGGAGAAATAGAGTAGGAGCACATATGTGATATGTGCGGGACCGAGATTAATACGATATGCGATACCGTATTCTATTCTCGCGATATGTGATATCGGCCGGTTATACGTGATATAGCCGGGTCATCGGATCAAGTGTTGATTCGATGAAATGATACATGTTATATTAGTCAGTTATATGTGGTATAACCGGATTATCGGATCAAGTGTTGATTTGATAATTTAATGTATAATTATATATTTGATATATTAAATTATATTAACTATTATTTTCTCACTTAAGTATTTCATTTTCTCACTTTGGATACTTTTAACATATATATGATACATGTTTATTGTATTCTTTTCTTTTGTTACTAAATTATATATATGTGATATGTATAATTGTAACATGCTAGGTTTGTTAGGTTCACCTAGCACCTCATCATGAGTTTGGAAGCATCACATATGCCACAATCAAATTTTAAAGGTGCTAGGTGAACTTGACAAGAATCAAAACTAGAAATTTAGGGTTTCTTTCAACTAAGCATCACATGCCAATGAAAAACTATCACTAAGGGTAGAGATTACAACCTTTGTAGACCTCCCTTGGTGACTCTTTGGCACTATGAGAGTTTGGAACGGATCGATGGAAGGCTTCCTAGTCTACGAAGATCCACCCGAAGTCTCTTTGCCCAAAGCTCCTTGCTTTACTTGATTTGTGAATGAAGTAGAGCAAATACCCTACACAAATGGGCTAGATGTGTGTAGTATGATGATGTGGTTTGTATTCTATAATCAAAACGCTATCTTTTTATCAACTTCACTCAAGAGAAAAATCAAGAGAGGAAGAAGAAGTTGATGGCTTAGCTTGAGCTCAAAATATTTGTGATGAATAATAATTAAGATGAGAATGAATAATCTATATTATATCCTTCTCACTTCAACCATGGTTAGTAATTATCTAGATATTTATCAATGAGTTAATAAAGCAAAAGGATAATTAACTCAAAGTTAAAAAGTAGTTCAAGTATGGTCAAAGATGATAAACATTAACCATGAGTGAATTATCCTTACTTTTAATTCAAAATGCTAAATAAATAAATAATTAATACAATATGAGTCTTGCATTGCCACCAAATATGTATCAATGACCATGATACAATGTATGTATGTGTGTGTCCATGCACATCATCATGTGCATACATGCATGCATACAAAAATAGAAAAAGGGTTTAATTAAAGAATTAATCTAAAATTCATTTGTTAAATCAACACTTGATTTAGAAAACCGGTCATATCACATATGACCCGACCAATAGAAAATCCCCGATTAGTATACGGTATCATATATCCGTATTTAATCGGGTCCCCGCGCATATCTCATATGCACACCACATCTTTTCACCTGAGCCAGGAAACTTCATTGTGGGACTCTAAGACTCGTCAATACGCCAGCAGTAGGTGATGATCATATCAAACATCCACAGGCCGCAAGCGGTCAGCTAAACGTAACGGCCACCCGGGTATTGAGCGATCAGAAGAAAACCAGCGAAGCTGTCAAAACTCCCGTCGAGCCAACTAGCAACACTTATTGTACAGTCCGGTCTCCTCGTCATATATGTTGCATATCGAGTCTAGGGATGGAATCTTCGACCCCAATAACTCAATAAGTCATGCTGGTGTATGGATCATAACAGATCGAGAAACTACTGATAACGCTTATCAGTAAATCTCAGCAGCCCTGGCTAGGGACTTCCTGTTAGTGTATATGCCCTAGAGGCCATTACTGTATCATACTTGTTTGTATATTACTTGATGGAAGCTTGGGATATTCACAGTTGTATAGACAATCTTGCTCGAAATGGTAGTATGCTACTTGGTTTGTTTCTACTTTAATGTGTACATGTGTTTCTTTTAGCATATCGCCTATACACATTAGTGGAGCCCTTAAGATCTTTGCTTGATTACCAGCGTTGTGATGGCAGTCACACTAGTGGGGGCTGGGTAATCTACAAGCACATCCTTATATAGGTCCCTAGTCGTAGGATTATCGAGACGGGGCATCGATACTCCAGAGTAGACTAGCGTATACGCTTCTCATCCCAGCAGGGGAGATGGTCTGTCCCACAGCCGTCAGTACGTCGTACTTGAGATAGTATGCGAGTGCTCGTTAGGTTACGAGTACACTGGACAGGACTCGTCGGGAACTGTTGGTTGGTACTATACCCATCGTCAGTTATCAGTTTCCAGGTAACATGAGTACAGCTTAGTCCGCTGACTTGACACTGTCACTTCACCTCGAGTGTGTTCCCACTGTTCTTAGTTTGTTACCCTACCACAGCTCAAATGAGTCGTGCAAACAGGTAGCAGTTGGGTGCAGTACCGAAGCACTTGGAGGCAGTGACTGTTAGACAGGATTCGTCTCTCCCGGTATTGGGGGTTGATATCGCGCTGTGTCTAGGAGAACCATTACACAAAGTCCCTGGCCAGGGCAAGCGAGATATACTGGTAGCGTTTCCAGTGTTATCTCAGGGTGTTCTGGGCTACACTCCGATACTACTTGTACCGCTATTAGGGGACTGACGTTTACCGCCCCCCTAGGCCCGCCATGCGATACTCTCATACGAACAGACCGGACTGTATGGAGATTGTCACATTCAGGCTCAGTAGGAGTTCATATGGGTTCACCTCGTCAGTCTTCTTATCGGCATCTACCTGGGGACCGTTACGTACAGCTAGTACCACTTGCGGCCTGTGGTTAAACCCACTGCCAGCGTAGTGTCGAGTCCTTAGAGTCCCACACAGAGGGTTATTCGCCTTTTGGCAAAATAGAGTAGAAGTCGCATGGTTTTGCGACGGGGTTCGTTCACATCCGCGCACTTGTGCACGTTTGGTGTCCGGACAGTTAATACTAGCGGGCTTTGGTTTAAGCCAGATCCTAGTATATGTTTTGGGATTGGTTTTATCTCTTTGTATTCATGTTCCTCGGAACATGGATGCGGGTGTGTATGCACAGTTGACTGAGGCAGAAGCAGAGGATTCTCATTAGGGTTGATGACGGTTGTCTTTTTCTAAACCCTAATGAATATGTGAAATATGATTAATAATATTAATTATAGGAAATTGTGTTATGGTTAGGGTTGTTGACCATTTGACCAAGGTTGACTTGTTGACCAAGGTTGAAAAGTTGACCATCATCATTTCACACAAAGATGCTCTTTGATCTTTGCAAAACTCATTAAATGTGAAATGATAATGGTCTTTTCAAACCAACCATCACCTTTTTCTTTTTGATTAATATTGTTAATTGATAATTCACATATATGTGATATGGTTGTTATTTTTTCTTCTTATTCTCACTTGCATCTTCTCTCTCATCCATAGCTCTCATCCTCTTCCTCTCTCAAGGCAAAATCCCTCTCATGAGTTGAGAACCATTTGCCATTAAGATAAAATACCAAAACTCATCTCTACTCATCCTATGGTTTAAGGTTTAGCAAACCTAACACTTTAGTTACCTCAAGTTCGAGGAAGAATGTAACCCTTCGAAAATCGTTTAGGCAGTTTTTCGGTAATCGGCTAATTTTTCGGATTTTTCCGTAAAAAGTCAAAATAAGTATTTTTCATTGTAGACCTAAATATACAAAATTTAGATAAGATATTACTATAATTTTGTCACTAAAATGTCACTTATAATTTTCTAGTTAAATAAATTTTTTTTCGTAATTAATTATTTTTTTTTTATTTTAAGCTTTTAAAAATACATTAAATTAGTGATAAATACAAATTTAATTAGGTAAATTTCATAATTAGGAATCTTTATAAGCTAAAATAGAGTGTTAATAAATTGTATCATAACTTTATAAGATTTTGGTTTTATGGTTGGAAATTTAGTGAAAAAATGATGTAAAATGGGGTTTTTTTGTAAAAAGTTGATGTGAAAAGCATTAAATGAGAACCTAAAGGGTTTTTTTGACCTAGAAACTTCCACAAAACTCCCACAACCTCCCTCCCTTGCTCCAGGTCGAGCTCACTGCTGGAAACACCATTTTCCCCTCTCTTTCTTGCTTCAAAATTGCTTCAAAAATCAACAAATATCCACAAAAATACACAATTTTCTTCACTAATTCTAACCTAAATCCCATTCCACTTCTTCCCAAACCCTAATTTGTTTAGAAGGTTGAGAAAAGAGGTGTCTTGGAGGCTAGTGCAAACTAGGAATCATCACTTGTGAGGTATAATCTTAATCTAGTGTTTAATTGTAGTTTAAGCTTGCTAGATTTTGTAGTTTAAGTGTGAAATTTGGGTTAATTTGTTTGCTCATGATTTTCAAGAGAGGTGTTGATGCCCTAATTAGGGTTTGTTGTAGGATAAGTGGGTTTAAGTTAGGTTAGTGGTTATCTAATTAGTTAGAATGGTTAATTGTGCGATGTTACGCTCGCTAGATCGATAAAATTTCGATATTTGCGTCGAATCGGTATGAAATTGCTTACTAGATTTTTATAAAAATTAGGATGTGATCAAATTGCGTTATATTAGCGATATAATTAGATTCTTATACGACTATTAGAGTGCATGAATGCAGGGTTTTGTCTAGCCGGGTTTTAGTTTTGTCGATTTCCCCGAAAAGACGATTCTAGTTAAGATTTAGCGATTTTCGTGTGTTTTCCCACGCACCGAGTGCACGTTATGTTTAATTCGAAAGCGTCGGTATTGGTATATTGTGACTTGCATCGTTTTAGGATATGTAATCTTATGCTTGGTGTTGTGCAAATTTAGGATCGATCGGGGAAACATCGGACACGGCGCGTAAAGGCAAGGCGGTGGTCGGATCGGATTAGCGGAGATTTCAGGTGAGTAGATGTATTCATCTATGAGGGAATCGTCTGGATGGCGCGATGCGCCCCCTAGTTAGGATTACCCTATTTCTTACAAGATTTATATTGTTGGTTAGCTTACTTCTTTATTTACACTGCATACCCTTATAGTTAATAGTATGCTAGATTGCATGGATATTCATATGCACATATGCGATATCACTTCGTAGGACACGAACACCATTACCATTGGCATCTGATGCACGCGCACTATTCATGTGACACACACGCCTTTGATAATTGCCATGCCACGTGCACTATAGAACCTGTTTAACTTAATATCGCCATTTGCATTCATACATGATATATGAAATTGCATAGCATGCATATACCTCGCATTATCATCATATTTACATAGATTTGTAGCCAAAATTCACATCATATACATTGATATCATAGACATTTATCATATATAATATGTGAACATTATGATTTTCTTGAGGATTTCAGTATTGCTGCGATTTCTGGAGTTTTGGGGAAACCGCAAGAATTTAACAAAAGCTTATATTTATCACTTATAAAACAAAGTTGCGGTTTTCTCGTGATGTACGTGTCGTCCACCATGAGTTTTCATGTTTTCTGTTGGATTTCGAGACCCGATTCGAGGAGTGGATGAACCGTCTCGGGTACATGGTGGGCCCGGTATGGTACCCCGGGGCAAGAAGATCGAGTTGTAGACGATGAGCCTGGCAGGGGAAGACTACCTACCGGTGATGTCTGGCGCGGCGGATATCCGGAGGATACCGACCGTTGTCGTGAGATTTGATGATATGGGCCGATCCGGACTGACGGAGCCCGATATTTTGAGACATTGAGACAAAGGTGATTTCATATTTGGTGTCGATGCTTGACACGGTTTTCAGATGATTTCTTGATGTTATTTAGCTATTATACAGATATCCTTTTTCTAAAGATTAGAATGCAAAACTCTTAACATTTAAAACACTTAAAGATTTAGTAAGGACATTGCATACATGTGCATGCATACTAGAGATATTATATCACATATGGGCATACATGTTGTGACGCATTGCATGCATTCTTACGATTGCCTTACTAGATGTTATATTCTACTCACGAGCTGGCAACTCACCCCCGTTGTGCCACAGTGTCTTGCAGGTCGGACCCGTCACCCTTGTAGCGGCGGGCTATCTTATCATCAGTTTCTTTTGCTCAGACTCGCGACATCGCCCGTAGATGGGTTGCGAGCACACTTTATTTCCTTTTGCTTTATCATTGTATCTAGTATTCTCCATCTACCACTTTATCTTGTATATGCGACCTAGTGATGAGACTGAGAGATTGTATATTTGTGGTTTCTTTTGGGTCGAGCTCACTTGAGCCGGCATTGTGTTTTCTGATATTTTGTGTTTCTTTTATGCTCTTTTCTTGATATTCCTATTATATTGCATGTGGTTGTGATCCGCCTTGGGCGAAGAGCTAGCTCCCGCTTGGGGATGCCATTTATGATTACAAGTTATATATATATTGTTGTACCTATTTTGGGGGATAGAAAATACAGGGGAGACTCTGCCGAAATTTTCGGGAATTTTTTTATGTTTTTTTTAAAAGGGATTCTATGCAACTTAATTGATTTAAAAACCGTTTTTATTAAAGGTTTTCCTTCACTCTCTTTTGATTTTGGTTTAGATTTTTCTGGGCTTTGGCTGACTTAGGTTACGTTACGCATTTAGACGTCTCGTAATCTAAGTGCCAGTCACGTTCCGTACTTTCGGGTCGTGACAAAGTTGGTATCAAAGCGTAGGTTTTACCTTCTTGAGTGTAGGACGACCTTGGTAGATGGAGTAAGTGACTTAAGCAGAGTGGCGTAGCGTAGGTATGATCCGCGGCATACTTACGATACGGTACTCCGCCTAAGTGACCTTAGGACATAATTGCTTGTATTTCCTTTCTTGTTTCCTTGCATTCCTTGATTCAATTGCAATGTTCTTATCAGTCATGTTCCTTATTCCAGCTTCGATGCCGCCAAAGACTACGAGAGCTCAGCGGGCTGGAGCTAGGGATGAGATTCGAGCGGGTTCGTCTGAGGCGAGGATCGAGCGGGATGATACGCCTACCCCTCAGGGTCATACTGATCCGCCGTATCCAGACCGTATTGCCAGATTAGAGGCCGGCATGCTAGAGTTGCGACAGATGATGGGATCTTTAGTTGAGTCCAGTCGGGCTCAGAGATCCGAGGACGTTCCTTCCACCGCACAGACCACGATTGTACTTGCTGCACAGATGGTCACTCCTGCTGCTACTACGGAGACTATCCCTGTTTCACTACAGGAGTTCATGAGATTGAGACCTCCAGCTTTTACCGGTACAGATGCGACAGAGGACCCACAGGCATTTCTTGATAGGATGGCTCGGATTTGCCGTTCGTTGAGGTGTTCTGATGATAGATTGGTGGAGTTTGCGAGTTTTCGTCTGGAGGGTCTTGCCCAGACATGGTACGATTCAGTAGAGAGAGGCCGAGCTGCAGGTCTATCTTCTATGACCTGGGATGAGTTTACATCTGCATTTCTTGCCCGTTTTCTTCCGGAGAGTGTCCGAGATGCTCGAGCCCGTAGTTTCGAGTCTCTGCGCAAGACTCCTAGGATGACAGTGTCGGAGTATGATATACAGTTTACCCAGTTGTTTCGATATGCTCCATACCTAGTAGACACAGAAGAGAAGAGAATAAAGAGGTTTGTGCGAGGGCTTGATACACAGCTATTCCTTGCCATCGGCACCCAGCACTTTGATACATACGCAGCCGCGATGGATGCAGCCTTACTTTTGGAGGAGCGTATTTCTGAGACTCCGGTCGTTTCTGGGCCGAAGAGGATCCGTACTGATACGCCAGCTCAGCGGCAGATGGGTAGACACCGCGATAGATTATTTCCGGGAGATGGTGGAGGCAGAGGATTGAAACGAGGTCAGTTATTTGGTTCATATCCACAGACCCAGCAGTCGTCTCCAGGATGTTTTCGGTGCGGGAGTCAGTACCACCGTATCAGAGACTGTACCATGGGACGCCAGGGCGTGGCGACAGTCCCGCATGTGACTTTACCACCTTCACCACCTTCTCAGAGAGCTTTACTTCCTACTCCTGATGATGCTTCACGCCAGCCAGATGCTTCTAGAGGCCGTGGGCGTGGTGGTCCGGTTCCGAGAGGACGAGGCGACAGAGGCAGAGGCAGAGGCCGAGGTAGAGGCAGAGGACATCCAGCTATTAGTGGTGGACAGGCCCGAGTGTTCGCGTTGACTCCTCAGGATGCACAGGCATCCAATGCCGTCGTGACAGGTACTCTGCCAGTATGTTCTTTTGATGCACGGGTATTATTTGATCCAGGCTCCACACATTCCTATGTATCCACGTACTTTGCACCGAGGTTGGGCCGAGAGTCTTCTCCGTTAGATCAGCCGCTTGTCGTTATTACCCTGGTAGGCGAGTCTTTTGTTGCCTGTTTTGTGTACCGATCGTGTTCTGTTCGTATCGGGGAGAGAGATTCTTCAGTAGATTTGATTCTCCTCGATATGCTAGACTTTGACGTTCTTCTTGGTATGGACTGGCTAGCCACCTGTTATGCATCCGTGGACTACCATGAAAAAGCAATCAGATTCAGTTTTCCTGGTGAGCCGGTTCTTGTTATTCAGGGAGATCGTAGCGCTACCCTTCCCAGCTTGATTTCTTCTCTTCGCGCTGGTCAGCTCTTAAGAAAAGGGTGTCAGGGATTCTTAGCCTATGTTTGTGATACTAGCTCCACAGATGTTCCGTTGGACCAGGTCCCTATTGTGAGAGAGTTTCCTGATGTATTCCCTGACGAGCTGCCTGGTCTGCCACCAGAGCGCGAGATTGAGTTCTGTATTGACTTGATCCCCGGCAAGGGGCCTATCTCTATACCGCCTTATCGGATGGCCCCGGCGGAGCTGAGAGAGCTAAAGGATCAGTTACAGGACTTGCTGGACAAAGGGCTTATCCGACCGAGTGTGTCATCTTGGGGTGCTCCCGTCTTGTTTGTTAAGAAGAAGGACGGGAGTATGCGCTTATGTATTGATTATCGTCAGCTGAACCGGGTTACTGTGCGGAACAGGTATCCCCTACCCTGTATTGATGACTTATTCGATCAGCTCCAGGGTGCTGGGTTCTTCTCGAAGGTTGATTTACGGTCAGTTTATTACCAGTTGCGGGTTCGGAAGGAGGATATTCCGAAGACCGCTTTCCGTACTCGATATGGTCATTATGAGTTCTTGGTGATGTCGTTCGGGCTCACCAATGCCCCGGCAGCATTTATGGATTTGATGAACCGTGTATTCAGGCCGTATCTCGATCAGTTCATTATTATGTTCATTGACGACATCTTGGTTTATTCTCGAAGCCGGGAGGAGCATGAGCAGCACTTACGTATCACATTGCAGACTTTGAGGGAGCATCAGCTGTTCGCCAAATTTTCCAAGTGCGCATTCTGGCTAGACAGTGTCGACTTCTTAGGTCATGTGGTGACGAGAGACGGTATCTGTGTGGACCCGAAGAAGATCGAGGCAGTTCAGCATTGGCCTAGACCAGTATCAGTTACAGAGGTTCGCAGCTTTCTAGGTCTGGCCGGCTATTATCGGCGTTTTGTCCAGGATTTCTCCTGCATTGCTGCACCATTGACCGAATTGACCCGGAAGGGGGTTCCTTTTGATTGGACCCAGGCATGTGAGGATAGTTTCTAGCAATTGAAGACTTGTCTGACTACTGCACCAGTGTTAGCATTGCCTTCAGGATCAAGCAGGTTCGTGGTATATTGTGATGCTTCTCGAGTGGGGTTGGGCTATGTATTGATGCAGCACGACAGAGTTATCGCGTATGCTTCTCGGCAGCTGAGGAAACACGAACAGAACTACCCCACCCATGATTTAGAGATGGCTGCAGTGGTATTTGCACTTAAGATCTGGAGACATTACCTATACGCTGAGTCGTGCCAAATATTCACTGACCACAAGAGTTTGAAGTATATTTTCCAGCAGCGAGATCTGAACCTGAGACAGCGCCGATGGATGGAGTTGGTGAAGGATTATGACTGCGAGATTTTATACCATCCGGGCAAGGCGAATATGGTGGCAGATGCTTTGAGTAGGAGGCCCGGAGGTAGCTTATCTTGTTTGAGCGCAGTACATATGCAGTCGACGGCGGATTGGCAGGTGTTGTGTGACAGCAGAGTGCAGTTCTAGTTTACTCCTACGGGGGGACAGCTGGCCCATTTAAGAGCACGCCCGCAGTTACTTGACCGTATCCGTGAGGCACAGTCCGGCGATGCCCGTATATTAGAGATTATTGAGCAGATTCTGCAGGGCAGAGTTTCCGAGTTCGCGATTGATGATCAGGGGATACTTCGATTTGGGACTCGACTGTGCGTGCCAGATTCAGAGGGACTGAGGCGCGATATTCTCGAGGAGGCACATAGATCAGTATACAGTGTTCACCCAGGTTCCACCAAGATGTACCATGATTTGAGAGAGGTTTACTGATGGGACGGGATGAAGAAGGATGTTACAGACTTTGTGTCCAGATGCCTGACTTGTCAGCAAGTCAAGGCCGAGCACCAGAGGCCAGCCGGCGAGTTACAGCCTTTGCCCATCCCTGAGTGGAAGTGGGAGCAGGTCTCCATGGACTTCATTGTGGGTCTACCCAGGACCAGTCGAGGGTACGACTCTATATGGGTGATTGTGGATCGACTGACGAAAGCGGCTCACTTTCTGCCAGTGAAGACCACTTTTGGATTTTCTCAGTACGCCCAGGTTTATATTGATGAGATAGTGCGACTGCAAGGTGTTCTGACTTGCATCGTGTCCGACCGTAGCACCCAGTTTACCAGCCGATTGTGGCAGAAACTACAGGAAGCTTTGGGCACCCGATTGAGTTTTAGCACAGCCTTTTATCCGCAGACTGACGGTCGGTCGGAGCGTACTATACAGACTCTTGAGGACATGCTCAAAGCTTGTGTTTTAGATTTCGGTGGTAGCTGGGATCGTCATTTGCCGTTGATCGAGTTTTCCTACAACAATAGCTTCCAGGAGACGATTCAGATGGCACCTTTCGAGGCTTTATATGGGAGGAGATGTCGATCGCCTGTATGTTGGACAGAGCTTAGGGAGAGCAGTATTTTGGGGCCGCAGATTGTACAGGAGACGACCGAGAAGATACAGCTGATTCGGGACAGGATGAGAGCGGCACAGAGCAAGCAGAAATCATATGCTGACAGGCGCCGTCGCCGACTCGAGTTCGCTGTTGGCGATCATGTTTTCCTGAAGGTCTCTCCGATGAAAGGTGTGATGAGATTTGGGCGGAAAGGGAAACTGAGTCCTAGATATGTTGGTCCTTTCGAGATCCTAGAGCGTGTTGGTCCGGTCGCCTATCGGTTAGCTCTTCCGCCCAGCTTCCCCGATGTTCACCCCGTGTTCCATGTCTCGATGCTCCGCAAGTACCTTCATGATCCTTCCCAGGCGATTCAGCACCAAACGATCCAGCTAGAGCATGATCTTTCTTTCACCGAGCAGCCAGTTGTCATTTTGGATCGGCAGGTGAAGAAATTGAGGTCGAAGGTTATACCGTCCGTCAAGGTCCTTTGGCGTAGCCCGAACAGCGAGGAGGTCACCTGGGAGACCGAGGTCGAGATGAGGAAGAGATATCCCCATCTTTTTGAAGGTACGCGTAGTTAAATTCTAAATTCGGGGACCGAATTTCTTAAGGGGGGAAGATTGTAACCCTTCGAACATCGTATAGGCAGTTTTTCGGTAATCGGCTAATTTTTCGGCTTTTTCCGTAAAAAGTCAAAATAAGTATTTTTCATTGTAGACCTAAATATACAAAATTTAGATAAGATATTACTATAATTTTGTCACTAAAATGTCACTTATAATTTTCTAGTTAAATAATTTTTTTTCGTAATTAAATATTTTTTTTATTATAAGCTTTTAAAAATACATTAAATTAGTGATAAATACAAATTTAATTAGGTAAATTTCATAATTAGGAATCTTTATAAGCTAAAATAGAGTGTTAATAAATTGTATCATAACTTTATAAGATTTTGGTTTTATGGTTGGAAATTTAGTGAAAAAATGATGTAAAATGGGGTTTTTTTTTGTAAAAAGTTGATGTGAAAAGCATTAAATGAGAACATAAAGGGTTTTTTTGACCTAGAAAATTCCACAAAACTCCCACAACCTCCCTCCCTTGCTCCAGGCTTAGCTCACTGCTGGAAACACCATTTTCCCCTCTCTTTCTTGCTTCAAAATTGCTTCAAAAATCCACAAAAATCCACAAAAATACATAATTTTCTTCACTAATTCTAACCTAAATCCCATTCCACTTCTTCCCAAACCCTAATTTGTTTAGAAGGTTGAGAAAAGAGGTGTCTTGGAGGCTAGTGCAAACTAGGAATCATCACTTGTGAGGTATAATCTTAATCTAGTGTTTAATTGTAGTTTAAGCTTGCTAGATTTTGTAGTTTAAGTGTGAAATTTGGGTTAATTTGTTTGCTCATGATTTTCAAGAGAGGTGTTGATGCCCTAATTAGGGTTTGTTGTAGGATAAGTGGGTTTAAGTTAGGTTAGTGGTTATCTAATTAGTTAGAATGGTTAATTGTGCGATGTTACGCTCGCTAGATCGATAAAATTTCGATATTTGCGTCGAATCGGTATGAAATTGCTTACTAGATTTTTATAAAAATTAGGATGTGATCAAATTGCGTTATATTAGCGATATAATTAGCTTCTTATACGACTATTAGAGTGCATGAATGCAGGGTTTTGTCTAGCCGGGTTTTAGTTTTGTCGATTTCCCCGAAAAGACGATTCTAGTTAAGATTTAGCGATTTTCGTGTGTTTTCCCACGCACCGAGTGCACGTTATGTTTAATTCGAAAGCGTCGGTATTGGTATATTGTGACTTGCATCATTTTAGGATATGTAATCTTATGCTTGATGTTGTGCAAACTTAGGATCGATCGGGGAAACATCGGACACGGCGCGTAAAGGCAAGGCGGTGGTCGGATCGGATTAGCGGAGATTTCAGGTGAGTAGATGTATTCATCTATGGGGGAATCGTCTGGATGGCGCGATGCGCCCCCTAGTTAGGATTACCCTATTTCTTACAAGATTTATATTGTTGGTTAGCTTACTTCTTTATTTACACTGCATACCCTTATAGTTAATAGTATGCTAGATTGCATGGATATTCATATGCACATATGCGATATCACTTCGTAGGACACGAACACCATTACCATTGGCATCTTATGCACGCGCACTATTCATGTGACACACACGCCTTTGGTAATTGCCATGCCACGTGCACTATAGAACCTGTTTAACTTAATATCGCCATTTGCATTCATACATGATATATGAAATTGCATAGCATGCATATACCTCGCATTATCATCATATTTACATAGATTTCTAGCCAAAATTCACATCATATACATTTATATCATAGACATTTATCATATATAATATGTGAACATTATGATTTTCTTGAGGATTTCAGTATTGCTGCGATTTCTGGATTTTTGGGGAAAACCGCAAGAATTTAACAAAAGCTTATATTTATCACTTTTAAAACAAAGTTGCGGTTTTCTCGTGATGTACGTGTCGTCCACCATGAGTTTTCATGTTTTCTGTTGGATTTCGAGACCCGATTCGAGGAGTGGATGAACCGTCTCGGGTACATGGTGGGCCCGGTATGGTACCCAGGGGCAAGAAGATCGAGTTGTAGACGATGAGCCTGGCAGGGGAAGACTACCTACCGGTGATGTCTGGCGCGGCGGATATCCGGAGGATACCGACCGTTGTCGTGAGATTTGATGATATGGGCCGATCCGGACTGACGGAGCCCGATATTTTGAGACATTGAGACAAAGGTGATTTCATATTTGGTGTCGATGCTTGACACGGTTTTCAGATGATTTCTTGATGTTATTTAGCTATTATACAGATATCCTTTTTCTAAAGATTAGAATGCAGAACTCTTAACATTTAAAACACTTAAAGATTTAGTAAGGACATTGCATACATGTGCATGCATACTAGAGATATTATATCACATATGGGCATACATGTTGTGACGCATTGCGTGCATTCTTACGATTGCCTTACTAGATGTTATATTCTACTCACGAGCTGGCAACTCACCCCCGTTGTGCCACAGTGTCTTGCAGGTCGGACCCGTCACCCTTGTAGCGGCGGGCTATCTTATCATCAGTTTCTTTTGCTCAGACTCGCGACATCGCCCGTAGATGGGTTGCGAGCACACTTTATTTCCTTTTGCTTTATCATTGTATCTAGTATTCTCCATCTACCACTTTATCTTGTATATGCGACCTAGTGATGAGACTGAGAGATTGTATATTTGTGGTTTCTTTTGGGTCGAGCTCACTTGAGCCGGCATTGTGTTTTCTGATATTTTGTGTTTCTTTTATGCTCTTTTCTTGATATTCCTATTATATTGCATGTGGTTGTGATCCGCCTTGGGCGAAGAGCTAGCTCCCGCTTGGGGATGCCATTTATGATTACAAGTTATATATATATTGTTGTACCTATTTTGGGGGATAGAAAATACAGGGGAGACTCTGCCGAAATTTTCGGGAATTTTTTTATGTTTTTTTTAAAAGGGATTCTATTCAACTTAATTGATTTAAAAACCGTTTTTATTAAAGGTTTTCCTTCACTCTCTTTTGATTTTGGTTTAGATTTTTCTGGGCTTTGGCTGACTTAGGTTACGTTACGCCTTTAGACGTCTCGTAATCTAAGTGCCAGTCACGTTCCGTACTTTCAGGTCGTGACAAAGAAGCTCAAGGTAGAGGCCCTCGAGTGGATCTTTCTTCGGCAAGAGAAGGAGACGAGGAGGAACCATTCAACCCACTCCAAGGAGAAGAAGAGAAGGAGTTCAAGACTAGGTATAACCCTTTAACTGAGTAGGTAAAACTTGCTGTTAGTTGCTAGTGTGTTGTTTAGCAAAGATCCGGTTTCTAGTCCATGTTACCCTTTCCATGAAAAATCGTTTTTCATCGTTTCCGCAACCCCGAAAGAACCGGGACAGGTAACGTAGACTTACAGTGGATCAGAGCCTAGCTAAACACAAACTAGCATGTTAGCAAAGTACTTAGAATTTCGATCGGAAAATAAATCGCAAAACACGTCCAAAATGTGAACTTTCTGCCGATTTTTATTTCTATTCAAAAAATAAATAATCATACACTAAAAATCGACTCAGGGTCTTTAAAGAACACCCAAGAAAAACGATCCAGTGACTCGGTCAACGCGCCGCGGATCCGCGGCCGAGTTGACTCTGCCGTGGGTCATTTTTCTTGCAGTGTTCTTATAATGGTGTTTTAGAATTTTTAGGATGGTTTTTTTCTGCCCAGAACTTCCAGAGAACAAATTTGTGTTTGGGGTGGTTACAAATCCGTATTTTGATCGAACTTCTCTAGACTTTGGCTAATATGTTATATCTGTGATGTGATATATGTATTGAACGTCTGCTAATCGCTATACGTCGATTAGTGGGGGTTATACATATCTGTGATCTGTAATGTTGATGGTTTGTGTACATGAATTCGTTGGATTGTCGCGGATGAATAGCCGGGGGTTGTGAGATGAGAGTTTTCTTTATCTTTCATTTGATGTAATAAGTAAATTGATGTAATATTATTTGTATGGCCGCACATCCAGGATGAGGTTGTAGCCGCCATTGTATAATTTCTTTTTATAGTTTTTTCTCCTAGGATAGACCCAAGGTGGGGTGCACAAACTACTGGGTATCTCGAAGTGCCGAGTGGCCTACTCACGTTGTTGAGGGAGGTTTCTTCACTTCGGGTACTTGGCGGGTAGTTTGCCGCACCCGTAGGGGTCTAGGGTGGGGTTTTGGCTATTCATCGCGACCGTGTAATCCGCTTTTCGTTGCAGGCTCGAACGAAACGCGGATTCCTAGTATATCCAATGTGTTCATCTGTGATCTGGAATGGCTATCATTGCATCTGACGAATGTATATATCTATATATGATATCTATTTAGGCGTTGCTTATGTTTTGCATCCGCGCTAGTCCAGCCCCCGCTCTGTCGTTAGTTAAGTAACCTAACGGGTAATGACGGGACCCCGTGGCGAATGCAGATGGCATAAGCGTACGTCATATTTTCGTTGTTTTCTGCAATGGTAGGATTAATTGATGGGACGCATTAAATTAATGCAAGAAAATAAACCAAAGTTAAAATCGTTGGAACAATTTCAAAACCACTCGGTTTCTTTTCAAAACAACTTTTAAATGCGAAGCTTAAACCACTCCTTTTAAAAGCTATCTCATTCCTTCGATTATATCAAGTTCACTACGTTCACGGTTTCGCCAAAACCATTCGTAGCCCTCCGTCATTTCATATGGATAGTCAATAGTATTCAAGCTGTGTTTGTTGGCCAAAGTCAAGGCATAGTGATTGGTAGCTATTGGATGTTCATGTGTAGCATAGATAGATGCGTTGGTTTGGGACAGTCGTACTGCCTTGTTGGCAAAAGTCAAGGGTAGGTACGGGTGGGTTAAAATTAACCTGGAAAATGACGGGTAGAACTTGACATGTGACTTATGATTTGTTGGCCAAAGTCAAGGTCATAAGAGCATGGGGCAAAAATCCACATCGGGAGTTTCTAAAGAAACTGAAACTTGCTAGCGCTGCATACCATTTAGAGTGTGATAATTCTGGTAGGATTCCTTCAGTTTTATCACACGATGATATTTGGATCCCGATCCTACTGTGAGTATACGCTACTCCTCGAGAACTTTCTCACTTATCGATCAATGCTATAAACCAAGTAGGTGTCTAGAAAGGTGTTAGCGGGGCTACGCCCACTGGGAAAAGAGGTTATTTAATTAAGGAACTTTGCGAAAGCGTTGGAAAACCTCCCTCGAAGTACCAACACTGGCCTGGCTGAACGGTTAAGCAAGTATTGTACGGTGAGATTGATCCCGACTAATTCTTCCTTTTTGGTTTGAGGAGGGATTCGAGAGACAGTGGGAGCCATCCTGTTTAGACAAACTAAAAACCACTCTAAACTTGAAAGAGCATCATGCTAAAGTGTTTCTTCTCTCTATCCTAATTGCAGCGACCAAGTATTATGACCGGACTTAAGTTACTTCTAGATAAAAACATACTGACAGGGCCAAACTATAAGGATTGGCTCAGGAATGTCAAAATGGCAATCACTTATGAAAAGTTGGGGTATCTCCTTACCACCAAAGCTCCCTCTGTCCCAGGTCCCAAAACCAGCGTCGCGGATAAGGAAATCCGTAAGACCTAGGAGATCGACTGCGCGAAGGCCAAGTGCCTCGTACTTGCCTCTATGGACAATGAACATCAGAGGAGGCACCAGAATATGGACCTTGAATCCATATTTCTCCATACAAAAGAACTGTATGGAGAGCAATCCCGTATCGCCAGATACGAAGTCTCGAAAAAGCTTTTTTCGGCGAGATTGGCCGTCGGATCATCGGTAGCGGAACACGTGCTTAAGATGATTGGCTATATTGAAGAGCTCGCGGACCTTAGGACCACGTTAGAGAACGAGCTCTATACTGACTTGATTCTCCAGTCCCTTCCTTCCACTTACGCCCAGTTTATCCTCAACTTCAACTTGCAAGAAAAAGAAGTTGAACTTTCAGAACTCCTCAATATGCTGAGAAGTGCAGAGGGCACCCTACAGAAAAGTAGGGAAACATCCACTTTGTTTGTTGGAGGACCATCCTCTTCTAAGTCCAAGGCGAAAGCTAAGGGAAAGAAGAAGAAAACCCCCCACCAAAGCAAGGGGCAGTGTTAGTAAAGTGGAAGCGAAGGGAAAAGCAAAAGCAACAAAGGTAGCGGGAAAGCTTGTGGGAAAGGAAGAGTGCTTTTACTGTCACAAGAGTGGACACTGGAAGAAAGATTGCAGGGCTTGGAAGGCCAGAAACCAGGACCCGAAGCAAGTTGTGGCCTCGGCTTCAGGTGTGTATGTTATTGAAAACTGTCTATCAATAAACTCTACTTCCTGGGTATTGGATACCGGATCAGGATCTCATATCTGTAATTCCTTGCAGGCAATGAGAAAGCGTAGGGTTTTGAAGTGTAACATTTCCAAATAATCAAATATTATTTTTTGGAATTTTTATAATTTAATATTATTTTAATGAATATTCTAATATTCCGGTATAATTAAATACAAATAAATGGGGAAAAATTATGGAAAATTCTAAAATAGGGTGATTTATGGAATTATGTCATTTTAAAGTTTTTATGATTTTTTTGACACTGATTTAGTGCTAATCGCGATTAAAAATCGCTAATCGGATTTTTGGCATTTTGTGCAAAACATGCACATATCAATTTTATCACACTTGTGTATTTTTTATCATGTTATTTGGGGGTAATATTCTTGTGAGAAAGGATTTGGGAGAAAAGAAAAAGAAAAAGGAAAAGAAAAGGAGACAAGTGCATTAATGAGGCATGATGCACTTTTGACTTGGATTTTCTCTCCCTCTCATTTACCTCATCTCTCTCCCTCTTCATTTTCCTTCAGCTGCTGCCTCTCCTTCATCTCCCTCCCCTCTTCAAGCCCCAAATCATCTCACAAACATCACCAAAACCCTACCACCATTTCATTAAAAGTGTGCACAAGCTCAAGACCTACACATTGGACCAAGAAAGCAAGGATTTTGGCCACTAGGGGCAACTCAAGAAAATTCTTGAGTTGCCAAATGAGGTAATTACTGAACCATTAGCTTAATTTTAGCATTCCTTATACACCCATGTTGTGATAGAACCGATATTGTTTGATTTTGTGGACTTAAAGAAAACCTAGTTAGGGTTTGAGGGAATTTTGAGTTGTGATGGGAAATTTAGCTCAGTAGAGACTATACAAACACCGTAGTGTATGAATTGAGACCTAAACCAGAGACTTGAAACCCGAAATACGGATTTAGAAACCGATATCGGAGAATTTTTGAAATCTGTGATGGTTACATTGAATCTGCTTTTACCCCGAGACTCTGAAAATTAAATTGATTGGACAGTGAGATGTGCAGGCACCCTAGAAACACCACACAAGACCCCAGCCCCTAACTCATTTTCCCGGCCGCAAATTTATTCTGTTTGGCCGTAATTTGCGGCCATACCTGCCCTATTTTGTCTCGTTTTGGTTCTGCTGCTCCTAAATGTATAGATTAGACCCCTGGTATATATAGATTTGTCTAATTTGACCTAGGATGAAATCTGGAGCATTCTTCCTTAGTTGCTGTTTTGGATTCGTGTTTCCGTATTTCGTATTTTTAATTCTGAATTTACGTATTTTGTTTACCTCGACTATTTGGCGTTTATACGACGATATCGAGGATTGATTGTTGGTTTTGGAGGCGTATCCATAAGTTCTAACCTATAGGCCCCATAGCGTATCGTTTTGGTCTTCGTATGCCGTTTTAGTTTGGATTTGGTTTTGATACGCATTTGTGATACGTTAATGTGTAGGTACCCCATGAAGACTTCGGGATGACAAGCAAACGCATGGTGACGTCGACAATGAATACGCAAAGTGAGTAGATTATATCTACGGGGGAAGTCGGGTGGATGGCGTATAGCACCCCCGCAGTCCGTGGTGATGTATACGAATACGTATACACACATATATTTATTATGTGTTGTTAGGATTATTGATGGTTATAATGGAATTATTGATGATAAGATGGATTGGTTTAGCGTAGTGCGAAACCCTAGAGTAGGGGTTGCACCCATACACACACGCACGCACGCACTTGCATACATACTTTCTTTCGCATGTGTATATGGAAATATATGTTTGTATGTGTTCACATGGGTATGGGACTATGTGTACATATACTGGATTATGAGGATAGTGCTTGGGATGTGGGTTGAGTCGATATGATTCGATTGGAGGCCGTGAGATCGGTGATATGACATGATTCGCATGGGTGATACGACAGGATGCTTTAGCGGGCCTTTGGGCATGTGTTTTACCCCGCATTCATATTATATAGATGGTATCGATGGTACTAGACTTAGAGTTGTACCCTAAATTATGTGATATAATGGTAGTGATACCTGCTATGTGATGAGATAATGTGATATCGACTCAGATTTAGGTGGTTTTCATACCCCTCCCGATTTGCTTGATAGTTGGGTCCGTAGTTCGCATAGTAAGCGTAGACTAGACCCGAGTCATACCTATTTCAAAACTAACGAATCGGGGATATTTTAAAGATAGGCAAAAGGGATTCTACGGATATTTTCAAACGTAGCATCTGTTCTTAAAACACCGTAGCCCTTATTTTACCAAAAACTCCGATTCGTCTTATTTCAAAAGGCAAGGCTGCATGATATAGTTTTTGAGGTAGATTCTTTACTGTTGCATTGATTATTCGATTCTGCATATTCATGCTTTTTGCATTGCATCGCTTGTGTTGTTGATATATTACAGTCATGCTGTTAGGACACCAGCACCATTATCGATGATGCATATGTTCCACGTACACTGTTTGCCAGCTCACACACTTCATCATCGATAATTGCCATGTCACAACACTGTAGTACTGTTGCATTCAGGATATGATTCTTGCATGACAGACTGATATGCTTACATTTCTTTTACATGTCCCATACATCATGCTTACCGATTATACACATTGAGAGTTGTTGTTTCCATAATATTTCTGGATTTTGGGAACCGTGGGTATTTCAAAATAGAATATGTCATTGCTTTAAAAACCCGGTTACCCTTGATATGATGTTTCAGTGCGTCCACCATGTGTTTTCTCCGTGCTGAGAGCGACATGTGAAACCCGATTCGAGGAGCGGACGAGCCAATTGCGGGTACATGGTGGACCCGATATGGTTCCCCTCGGCAAGATGATCGAAGGACTTTGCCGATTGAGCCTGGAGGCGGGCGAGTACCTACCGGTGATTGGTTGGACCTGGCGGTTAACCGGAGGATACCGACCAGAGTCGATAGGTGGATATGGGCGTACTGCTAGGGCCGAGGGCCGATTCCACAGATGGAGCCCGTGGGCTGGTCCGGACTGACGGAGCCCGTTATATGAGGATTTACGTGCCGATGCTGGGCGCAGTTTTCATGATGTTTTCGAGTGTCGATGCTGGACACTCCGGTTCCATGATTTTGACGTGTCGCGAGGGACACAGGTGGTTTATATCCTCATATTTCCATGCATATGCTGATGATATTTCCATGCATGATGGTTATTGTCATTGGGTGACGAGTGGACGGGATCCACGTTCATGCAAATTTGATTACATTGATCATACCTCACATTTATGATATGCTATTACCTGAGGCATTGGCACGAGCACTTGGCACTACACTCATGTATAGAGATTACATTGCCAGTTTAGCATGCTTCAGACTTATTCATATTGAGGTTTATATATATATATATATCTGATTGTATTGACCTAGGATAGGTCATACGTTCGATCTCTGCTTGTAGATATTTTCTATTCACGAGTTGGCAACTCACCCCCGTTGTGCCACAGTTCTTGCAGGTTTCTGCCGTACAGATTCTATAGCGGCTTTTCTGTCACACTGCTTCCATACGGGTGACTTGCTTTAGTAGGTGGGTTCTTTGTATCAGAACCACCCTTGTACATGTACTTTTCAGATGTATCTAGTCATTCCATCAACCAAAACTTGTATATTGTTTCAGACTTAGACACAGTGATGTATTATTTCGACCTTAGAGTCGCGCTTATAGTATTATGGTTTTCTGGCTGTTTTGAATTTCTTTTTGGGTTTTGATCCTCGCCCTTTGGCGTTGTATATTATTATTGCTTGCGTGGTTGTGACCGTCGTTTGACGAAGAGCTAGCTCCCGCTTGGGGATGCCTTTATCATATCATATATATTACTCTTGTTGTACCCCGTTCGGGGCCAATTTTTACAAAGAAAACTCTGCCGAAATTTTCAGGAAAGGTTACACATTTTAAAAATGCATATTCGGCTTAGTTATTTAAAAACTTGATTTTCAAAACATGATTTCTTTACTTCTTCAAACCAGTTTTCCTTATCTACTCCTTAAAATGGTTTTAGATTTCTGGGCTTTTGGCTTACTTGGATCAGATGGGGTCCTATAGACTTCATATGGTTCAAGGGCCAGTCACGTGCTCTTTCGGGGCGTGACAAAGTTGGTATCAGAGTGCTAGGTTAACCTTGGTTCGAGTCTAAGTTTGACTATGTGGAGCCTAGGGCGTTTATATATATACGGAACTTAGGCTTGACCTTACGGAACTTAGTCGAGGGGGTATTATACCCGAACTTTCGTCGCATAGGATGACCCTTGGTTGATCGAGTAGGTAGCTTGAGTAGAGTGATGTACCGTACGTATGTTCCGTGGCATACTTACGACACGCCACTCCGCTTAAGAAACCTTAGGATGTACATTTCTTTGCACAGTATTATATTCCTTCCTATGATCTATCTTCATCGATACTGGTTATGATTTTGCTGCCGCGATGGCACGGGCAGAGTGAGCTACGGCTTGAGTTGCGTCGGCATGAGCTCGTCGTGGACGAGGACTGGCCAGGGCATGATTCCAGAGACATACGATTGCATATAGAGGTGTCGTCTTATTGTGTTGTCGCGCCATGAGTGTTTGACTGATCGCTTTTACGAGATTTCCCGGATGTGTTGATCGGTACCAGAGGATTGAGCCATTGATAGAGGCCAGCCAGGATGTGATGACCATTGATAGGTCGCTTATTCATGATGATTGAGGCATTGTTCAGCGTACGGACGAATGAGCCAGTTGTTACTGTGAATGATGAGATATCGCCCAGATGATTGGAGATACTGTAGCTTGAGCATATACTTAGATATATGATGGTGAGTCGCTAGTCACCGAGGATGAATGACTAGGACATGTGGTTCGTTCGCTTACCTCGATGCGAGGTCATCAGGTAGATTGATTCCAGTTAGAGACGACTTCTCACAGATTCATTGAGAGTCGATTGAGACGATCGAATGTCAGGAACACATTTTCCAAGTTTAAAGTATTCGGAAATGTTAGTTATATGTATGCCCTAGAGGCCATTACTGTACATTGGATGTATATTGTAGTGGATGCTGGGACATATATAGGTAGGACTTTCTTGCTCGACATGATAGTACGCTATCTGGTTGCTCTTTATCTTGACATGTATACTTTCTGTCTCTCTGATTACATGTTGATAAAGCCCTTAGGATGTGTACTCGACTTCCAGTACTGTGATGTAGATCATACTAGTGGGGCCTGGATAGTCCATGAGTACATCCTTCATTGTTCCTAGTCGAGGGAATATCGAGACGGGGCATCGATATTCCAGAGTAGACTAGAGCATATCTTCTCGACCCATGCGATGGGCGATGGATGATCCCATATCCATTGGTGTTTGACATCGAAGATGGTATGCGGGTGCTCAGTGGAGACTGGGTACACTGAACGGACTCGCCGAGAACTCCCAGATGGTATTATACCTCACGTCAGATGGCAGTTCTCTGGTGACACTGGTACTGCTTAGTCTGTTGACCCGAGATCGTCATAGAGTCTTGTGTGTTTCCCACTGTGCTTTGATTTTCACCCTACCACGGCTCTACTGAGTTGTGCAAACAGGTGGTTTTTGGGTACAGTCCCGATTCACATGGAGGCAATGAGCGATAGGAGGGGATTCGTCTCTCCCGGTATTGGGGGTTGATGTTGTGCTATGCTCGACTGGCCATAACAGGAAATGCCTGGCCAGGGTTGCAGTGATATACTGGTAAGAGTTATCAGTAGTTTCACGAATGTTATGGACCTTACGTCGGCATGAATTATCGAGCTACTGGGGTCTGACGTTTACCACCCCTAGGCGAGATATGCGACATATCAGACGAACAGACCGGACTATACGGTTAGTGTTACTGGTTGGATTCACTGGAGTGTGAGCGGGCTTGCTCGTCGATCTTCAGATCGCTCAATACCCGGGTGGCCGTTACGTTTAGCAGACCGCTTGCGGCTTGTGGGTGTTTGATATGATCATCATCTGCTGCCGGCGTATTGACGAGTCTTTAGAGTCCTACACAGAGGTTTCCTGGCTCAAGCGAAACGAAATAGGAGCGCATATGAGATATGTGCGGGACCGAGAATGATACCAGTATGTGATACTGTATTCGATTCTCGCGATATGTGACATTGATCGGTTATATGTGATATAGCCGGCATATCGGATCAAGTGTTGATTCGATGAGTTGTTACTGTTGATATTAGTCGGTTATATGCGATATGACCGGATCGTTAAATCAAGTGTTGATTTAATGATTTAATGCATAATTATATATTTGATATATTACTTTGCATTAACTAGTATCGGTTCACTTTAAATGGATTTTCTCACTCGGGTGTGCGCATTGCATATGCGATATGATTTTGTGCACTTGCTTGTATCATGTTTAATGATGCATGCCTTTTTGGTTAAGTGTAAAGAATTAAACCTTGGTTAATGAAATGGTTAGGGTTTACTTTTTCCTTATTCATTTTATTCATTTATTCTTTTATTCTTTTAGAAAAAGGAAAAGAAATGAGATAAATGGTGGCATTCTTTTCATTCATGAAGCTTCATGAATACTTTGACCATGTCACCATTTTTGTCTTCTTTTTAAACCTAACCATTCTCATTAACTCATGTTAGCTCTCTACACTTTACCATGGTCATTATTATGATAAGAATTATCACTCTAATATTTTTATTATTATTATCATAACAATTTCCTTCTTCTTCTTCATTTTTTTCTTCAAGTGAAGAAAACCAAACTTCATCAATGGTGGATTGATGAAGAGTGTGAGAAATCCAAAACTAAAGTCTACCCACTTCCTATTTCTTCATCCTCTACCTCTTGCCAAGTAGTAGAGTGTGTTTCCTTCACAAGTTTTCAAGACTTGGTGAAGGTGGAGCTCGATCTAGTGATGCTTCGACGTAGATCATCTTCGGCACGTCGTCGACGACCTAGCCCGTCCAGTCTCCGATGAAGCCGACGCTAGAGCCCGGATTTGATTTGGACAGCGGAGAGGACCTCATCTCGGAGCTATGGAGGTGGAGAATCGGATCTACAAAGGTTGTATTTCCGTATCTTATAGTTTAGTTGTAAACTAGCTCTTGTTTCGCCTAGTTTTCTAGCAAACGATCCGTAGTCGGGTCTCTCGACACCTAGAATTTTTGAATTTGGCATGATCTATGCCTTGTGAGACCTCACTAGAGTGCCTAGGAACCCTACAGGAAAGACATGCAAGCGATTATATGGACCCTCTAGAAGAATGAAACCCTAACTCGACATAATGACCGTGTGAAAGCCTTTGAACCTTAGGGTTTGCTGCAGTTCCGCGGCGCCATTAGTGAGGCTTGGGTTTGACCTTCTACGGCTGGACCACCAATACTGTGGTATGTACTCGATACTATTAAACTGTACTCAAGATGTTGATCTCTTGGGGGATTATGAGGTTCTGACGAGTCGATCGGATGGTTCGACATCTTTCGGATATTGTGATGGGACACTGCTTAGGAGACTCCAGATACGAGTATAGCCATTGGAGCGCAGTCCGTGTAGCCACGATGAGATGAGTCCGAATCAGTCAACCTTGGAACAAGTGGAGTAAAGAGTTCGCACGAGATTTTGACGAGATGACGTTCCACTCCGCTGACATCAGAGATGTGATATGCACGCTGAGGACGTGTTCGGCTAGATATCTTCTACTGAGTGATGAAGATACCGAGTTCGTGATTTCGAGTCCGTGTGAGGGACTTCGGATGGACCGTAGCCGAGGACATTGCAGTGCGCAGATAGAGACGCGACGTCGAAATGGACAATGATACAGACAAGCGGGACAAGAAGTTCGTGCGAGATGCAGATGAGCTGTTACTACTCCCCGTTAAGATTAAAGGTCGGATATGCATACAGAGGCGCTGGGATGTGACCAGCTTCCGAGTAGATGTTGTACTAAGGACGCAGTTGTCCAGAGAGCGAGAAAAGATTATGCCAGAGTACCAGCCTCCGTACAGTTTGGCTTAGGCAAGATCAGAAGAGACCTTTAGCAGGATTCCTTCCAGTACACTGCTGCAATAAGATTTGCACCAGGAGCAAATGTGTGATGTGCATTCAGAGGACCAGAGGTCGGCGCCAGAGATGTACTGCCTTACGAGTAGTCATGATTGACCGAGTTCACTCGAGTAATTCACCAGGTCCAGCCATGGAATTCGCAAAACGAGGGGTCCGAATTTTTTATCGCTGCTCGCGCTTTCTGACTCGGAAATCGCTCCCTGTTCAGATTGACCGAGAGATGACCAGAGAAGTGCCAGAATGGAATCGTCCCCATTAGCACACCTGACGGGCCGATGAGCCTATGGATTGTGAGATTGGTAATCCACAAAGAAGATAAGGAACCAGAGGCAGAGGACGCCAGCCGCGAGCAAGAGGCAAGTAGATATCTTACGCCGCTAGCATTGGATGTACCGGCACCTTCTCGACTTTGAAGGAGGATATACCGACGACGATATTTGTGATTTATGATTTGACTATCACGTATTCGTCACTTCGGATTTCGGTATTTTGGGCGATCTATTTGCATGATTTAGTCTTGATGACTGAGTTCCATGATATTTGATTTTTTGCACCATGGTTGCGCTTACTGGGTATTTATACCTTGCGCATAGTTATTATTCTTGAGGTATTGATTGTGATTTCATGCCTATTTTATGCCAGTGATTTGATTTACGCTTCCAGCATAGTTTTCATGCACTTTTAGTGTTTTGATTTGATTTGTGCACGCTGGTGCACACGGTTGTGAGATTTTCCATCGTGCTACACCTGATTTTGATTGAGCCGCGTTATATCATCGACTTTGACCCTGATATTGATGATTGATTCTTGCACTCCGTGCTTTTGATTATACTTACGCATGTTCGGCGTTTGCTATTGGATTTCGTGATTCCGTGCATGTTGAGTGCGCAGGGTTTAGATTTTCATTCGTGCACAATGGATGCACCGATTTGGATTTTCGCGCATGTGGGGCACATGTTTTGAGATACGATTTTGGTGCACACCAGATGCACTAAATCGAGATTCTTCGTGCATGTCAGATGGACCTGAATTGGCTGTCAGGCACACACGTTGCCTATGACAGATACTTCGTGCACACCCGTTGCACCTAGATGTTGTTTTGTGCACCTGTATGGCACATATATGGATTTTGATTTCCGTGCGCACCAGACGCACAGGGTGGTGTTATGTGCATTTTTGGGATTTATTCCTTATGGAGCAGTACATTTTTATGATATTTGATATTCGTTTTGTACTGAGCAGGACTAGTCAGAGGACAGTACCTGGATATATTTTTGCACGCATTGATAGTTATCGAAGGGATTTCCAAAAAGTGAGCTATAGTCTCGGCATATATACCTACGTGTCCGATATGACACGAAATGTTTTAAAAACAAGGAAACCCTTCTAAATTATTTTCAAAACGGCGGAACGTACATAGTAAACAAAAGATATATACATATATGGTTAATTTTTTTTATGAAAAACGTCCGCCACTGTGCAGTGTTATGCGCATTGCATAGCGACTTAAAAAGATGTGGCATGCATTTACATCAGCTATTCACATGTATAGATTGGATGTCTACATGTATAGTTCTGATTTATATCATATTGGTTTTGTATTGGATTTGACATTTGTGTCTTTACCATGACTCCGATGATTGCGGGATGCTTGATAGAGTTTTGCTTTTGAGTTATCTGCTCATTACTCATGCGCATATATTGCGCTATGATGTTCTATGTATTGATGATTCGGAGCCCCGACGACTTGGAATTTGTATCGAAATGTTTTAGTATTTGGTGGTTTAAATTTAAATTCGGGAATCGAATTTCTTTAAGGGGGGTAGATTGTAACATTTCCAAATAATCAAATATTATTTTTGGGAATTTTTATAATTTAATATTAATTTAATGAATATTCTAATATTCCGGTATAATTAAATACAAATAAATGGGGAAAAATTATGGAAAATTCTAAATTAGGGTAATTTATGGAATTAAGACATTTTAAAGTTTTTATGATTTGTTTGACACTAATTTTGTGCTAATCGCGATTAAAAATCGCTAATCGGATTTTTGGCATTTTGTGCAAAACATGCACATATCATTTTTATCACACTTGTGCATTTTCTATCATGTTATTTGGGGTTACTATTCTTGTGAGAAAGAATTTGGGAGAAAAGAAAAGAAAAAGAAAAAGGAAAAGAAAAGGGGACAAGTGCATTAATGAGGCATGGTGCACTTTTGACTTGGATTTTCTCTCCCTCTCATTTACCTCATCTCTCTCCCTCTTCATTTTCCTTCAGCTGCTGCCTCTCCTTCATCTCCCTCCCCTCTTCAAGCCCCAAATCATCTCACAAACATCACCAAAACCCTACCCCCATTTCATTAAAAGTGTGCACAAGCTCAAGACCTACACATTGGACCAAGAAAGCAAGGATTTTGGCCACTTGGGCAACTCAAGAAAATTCTTGAGTTGCTAAATGAGGTAATTACTGAACCATTATCTTAATTTTAGCATTCCTTATACCCCCATGTTGTGATAGAACCAATATTGTTTGATTTTATGGACTTAAAGAAAACCTAGTTAGGGTTTGAGGGAATTTTGAGTTGTGATGGGAAATTTAGCTCAGTAGAGACTATACAAACACCCTAGTGTATGAATTGAGACCTAAACCTGAGACTTGAAACCCGGAATATAGATTTAGAAACCGATATCGGAGAATTTGTGAAATCTGTGATGGTTACATTGAATCTGCTTTTACCCCGAGACTCTGAAAATTAAATTGATTGGACAGTGAGATGTGCAGGCACCTTAGAATCACCACACAAGACCCCAGCCCCTAACTCATTTTCCCGGCCGCAGATTTATTCTGTTTGGCCGCAATTTGCGGCCATACCTGCCCCATTTTGTCTCGTTTTGGTTCTGCTGCTCCTACATGTATAGATTAGACACCTGGTATATATAGATTTGACTAATTTGACCTAGGGTGAAATCTGGAGCATTCTTCCTTAGTTGCTGTTTTGGATTCGTGTTTCCGTATTCTGTATTTTTAATTTTGAATTTACGTATTGTGTTTACCTCGACTATTTGGCGTTTATACGACGATATCGAGGATTGATTGTTGGTTTTGGAGGCGTATCCATAGGTTCTAACCTATAGGCCCCATAGCGTATCGTTTTGGTCTTCGTATGTCGTTTTAGTTTGTATTTGGTTTTGATACGCATTTGCGATATGTTAATGTGTAGGTACCCCATGAAGACTTCGGGACGACAAGCAAACGCGTGGTGACGTCGACAATGAAGATGCAAAGTGAGTAGATTATATCTACGGGGGAAGTCGGGTGGATGGCGTATAGCACCCCCGCAGTCCGTGGTGATGTATACGAATACGTATACACACATATATTTATTATATGTTGTTAGGATTATTGATGGTGATAATGGAATTATTGATGATAAGATGGATTGGTTTAGCGTAGTGCGAAACCCTAGAGTAGGGGTTGCACCCATACACGCACGCACGCACTTGCATACATACTTTCTTTCGTATGTGTATATGGGAATATATGTTTGTATGTGTTCACATGGGTATTGGACTATGTGTACATATACTGGATTATGAGGATAGTGCTTGGGATGGGGTTGAGTCGATGTGATTCGATTGGAGGCCGTGAGATCGGCGATATGACAAGATTCGTATGGCAGATACGACAGGATGCTTTAGCGGGCCTTTGGGCATGTGTTTTACCCCGCATTCATATTCTATAGATGGTATCGATGGTACTAGACTTAGAGTTGTACCCTAAATTATGTGATATGATGGTAGTGATACCTGCTATGTGATGAGATAATGTGATATCGACTCAGATTTAGGTGGTTTTCATACCCCTCCCGATTGGCTTGATAGTTGGGTCCGTATTCGCATAGTAGGCGTAGACTAGACCCGAGTCATACCTATTTCAAAACTAACGAATCAGGGATATTTTAAAGATAGGCAAAAGGGATTCTACGGATATTTTCAAACGTAGCATCTGTTCTTAAAACACCGTAGCCCTTATTTTACCAAAAACCCCAATTCGTCTTATTTCAAAAGGCAAGGCTGCATGATATAGTTTTTGAGGTAGATTCTTTACTGTTGCGTTGATTATTCGATTCCGCATATTCATGCTTTTTGCATTGCATCGCTTGTGTTGTTGATATATTACAGTCATGCTGTTAGGACACCAGCCCCATTATCGATGATGCGTATGTTCCACGTACACTGTTTGCCGGCTCACACACTTCATAATCGATAATTGCCATGTCACTACACTGTAGTACTGTTGCATTCATGATATGATTCTTGCATGACAGACTGATATGCTTACATTTCTTTTACATGTTGCATACATCATGCTTACTGATTATACGCATTGAGAGTTGTTGTTTCCTTGATATTTCTGGATTTTGGGAACCGTGGGTATTTCAAAAGAGAATATGTCATTGCTTTAAAAACCTGGTTACCTTTGATATGATATTTCAGTGCGCCCACCATGTGTTTTCTCGGTGCTGAGAGCGATATGTGAAACCCGATTCGAGGAGCGAACGAGCCGATTGCGGGTACATGGTGGACCCGCTGTGGTTCCCCTCGGCAAGATGATCGAAGGACTTTGCCGATTGAGCCTGGAGGCGGGCGAGTACCTACCGGTGATTGGTTGGACCTGGCGGTTATCCGGAGGATACCGACCAGAGTCGATAGATGGATATGGGCGTACTGCTGGGGCCGAGGGCCGATTCCGCAGATGGAGCCCGTAGGCTGGTCCGGACTGACGGAGCCCGTTATATGACGATTTACGTGCCGATGCTGGGCGCAGTTTTCATGATGTTTTCGAGTGTCGATGCTGGACACTCCGGTTCCATGATTTTGACGTGTCGCGAGGGACACAGGTGGTTTATATCCTCATATTTCCATGCATATGCTGATGATATTTCCATGCATGATGGTTATTGTCATTGGGTGACGAGTGGACGGGATCCACGTTCATGCAAATTTGATTACATTGATCATACCTCACATTTATGATATGCTATTACCTGAGGCATTGGCACGAGCACTTGGCACTACACTCATGTATAGAGATTACATTGCCAGTTTAGCATGCTTCAGACTTATTCATATTGAGGTTTATATATATCTGATTGTATTGACCAAGGATGGGTCATACGTTCTATCTCTGCTTGTAGATATTTTCTATTCACGAGTTGGCAACTCACCCCCGTTGTGCCACAGTTCTTGCAGGTTTTTGCCGTACAGATTCCATAGTGGCTTTTCTGGCACACTCCTTCCATACGGGTGACTTGCTTTGGTAGGTGGGTTGTTTGTATCAGAACCACCCTTGTACATGTACTTTTCAGATGTATCTAGTCATTCCATCAACCAAAACTTGTATATTGTTTCAGACTTAGACACAATGATGTATTATTTCGACCTTAGAGTCGCGCTTGTAGTATTATGGTTTTCTGGCTGTTTTGAGTTTCTTTTTGGGTTTTGATCCTCGCCCTTTGGCGTTGTATATTATTATTGCTTGCGTGGTTGTGACCGTCGTTTGACGAAGAGCTAGCTCCCGCTTGGGGATGCCTTTATCTTTTCATATATATTACTCTTGTTGTATCCCATTCGGGGCCAGTTTTTACAAAGAAAACTCTGCCGAAATTTTCAGGAAAGGTTACACATTTTAAAAATGCATATTCGGCTTAGTTATTTAAAAACTTGATTTTCAAAACATGATTTCTTTACTTCTTCAAACCAGTTTTCCTTATCTACTCCTTAAAATGGTTTTAGATTTCTGGGCTTTTGGCTTACTTGGATCAGATGGGGTCCTATAGACTTCATATGGTTCAAGGGCCAGTCACGTGCTCTTTCGGGGCATGACATGAAAGCAGGTGCTATGACCCTCAGAGTTGCAAACGGTGCTAGCATGGATGCTGAGTCCGTAGGGGACTATCACTTGGGGTTGTCAGATGGACATGGTTTGGTTTTGCGTGATTGCTATTTTGTACCCAATGCAACTTGTAATATCATATCTGTATCTTTAATGTCTAAAGAAGGTTATGAATTTGCATTTGTAAGCAATGTTGTAAACATTCACCTTAATCATGTTCTGATTGGGTCAGGTACATTAAGCAATGGTATATACGTATTAAACCAACCATAGATTTTCAATGTCCAGAATACACACAAAAGAAAGTCTCCAGAAATAAATCATGCTCTCTTATGGCATTGTAGACTGGGTCACATCAATAAGAGAAGGTTGACTAAGTTACATACAGAAGGATATTTGGATCCGTTCGAATATCATTCATATGCAACTTATCAATCCTGTATCAAAGGAAAGATGACAAAGACTCCGTTCACTGGACACGGAGTAAGAGCGAGCGAGCTCATGGAGCTCGTACACAGTGATGTGTGCGGTCCAATGTCTACACATGCCCGAAGCGGTTATTCTTACTTCATTACATTTACGGATGACTTTTCGAGGTACGGATATGTCTTCTTAATGAAACATAAATCTGAAGCCTTCGGAAAATTCCAGGAATACAAGAATGATGTAGAAAAACAAACAGGCAAAAGTATCAAGACATTGAGATCTGATCGAGGTGGTGAATACTTGAGTGCCGAGTTCTTGGATTACCTAAAAGAGAATGGAATTCTCTCTCAGCTTACTCCTCCATACACTCCACAACATAACGGTGTATCGGAGAGATGGAACCGAACCCTATTGGATATGGTACGTTCCATGATGAGTAACATTGAGTTGCCGCGATCATTCTGGGGATATGGACTAGAATCAGCTGCATACCTTTTGAACCGAGTTCTAGCTAAGACTGTGCCTACCATACCATATCAGATGTGGAGTGGGAAGAAACCCTATCTTAAGCACGTTAAGACATGGGGATGTCCGGCTTTTGTCATAAAGCAGCATGCGGACAAACTCGAGGCACGCTCAGTACAGTGTAAGTTTGTGGGATATCCAAAGAACTCCAAGGGATATTTCTTCTATTGAACAGAGGAACAAAAGTTTTTTGTTTCTCGTCATGCCTGGTTCTTGGAAACTGAATTTTTGGAAAATCAGATAAGTGGGAGCACAGTAGAACTGGAAGAAATTCCAGAACCACAAGCTATTACTGAAAGCTTAGTAGAATCAGAGGGTTCGAAAGAACACGACATTCCCGCGCCGCTCCGCGGAAGTAGTAGGCAGTCTCATCCGCCCGAGAGATACTACGGTTTTCTTATATACGGGGATAGAGAGGATTGCATCATTGATAATGATGAGCCGACTAGCTTCCAACAGGCTATTCAGAGCGTTGGCTCGGTAAAATGGCTGGATGCAATGCGGACCAAAATGGAGTCCATGTACACCAACAAAGTATGGACTTTGGACGTTGCTCCAGAAGGGGTAAAACCCGTAGGATGCAAATGGATCTTCAAGAGGAAGATTGGCGTAGATGGACAGGTTGAGACCTATAAGGCTAGACTTGTTGCAAAGGGTTTTCGTCAAAGACCTGGTTTGGACTATGACGAAACCTTTTCTCCAGTGGCTATGCTCAAATCCATTCGGATCCTTCTTGCCATTGTTCCTTCCACGATTATGAGATTTGGTAGATAGACGTAAAGACCGCTTTTCAAAATGGAAATTTAGAGGAGTGCGTCTATATGGACCAGCCAGAGGGTTTCATTCAGAGTGGGAGCAGCGGAAAGGTGTGCAAGTTGCTTAAGTCCATTTATGGACTAAAGCAGGCATCGCGGAGTTGGAACATCTGTTTTGATGAGACGGTCAAAGATTTTGGCTTTATCAAAAATCCAGATGAACCTTGCATCTATAGTAAAATTATAGCACGAACTGTCGTATTCCTCGTTTTATACGTGGATGACATTCTCTTGATAGGAAATGACATTCCTATGCTACAATCTGTCAAAGGGTTCTTGTCATACAGGTTCTCCATGAAAGACCTGGGTGATGCCTCTTACATTCTGGGGATCCGGATCCATCGTGATAGATCCAAGAGGATATTAGGACTTTCACAGTCCAGGTATATCGACATCATACTGAAAAGATTCAGTATGGAAGATTCCAAGCGCGGTAACCTACCGGCTTGTCACGGGATCACCCTCTCCAAAGAGATGTCTCCCAAGACTGATTTGGAAAGGGATCGCATGTCTATTATACCCTACGCTTCTGCGGTAGGCTCTATAATGTATGCGATGTTGTGTACCAGACCAGATGTAGCTTATGCACTGAGTGTGGTAAGCCGATATCAGTCAAATCCTGGGGAGAAGCACTGGATAGCGGTAAAGAACATTCTAAAGTACCTGAGAAGAACTAAGGAGATGTTCTTGGTGTATGGCGGAAAAGACCTCCAGATCGAGGCCTTTGCTGACTCCAGCTTCCAGAGTGACAAGGATGATTCCAAGTCCATGTCGGGTTATGTCTTTACCCTCAATGGAGAGGCGGTGTGTTGGAAGAGTTCCAAACAGGAAACCGTTGCTGACTCGACGATGGAAGCGGAATATATCGCTGCATCTGATGCCGCAAAAGAAGCCGTCTGGATGAGGAAGTTCTTGACAGAACTTCAGGTGGTTCCGTACATTGTTGATCCAATACCTCTGTATTGTGACAACAACGGGGCTATAGCTTTAGCAAAGGAACCCAGGTCCCATCAGAAGTCCAGGCACATCTTGAGGCGGTATCACCTGATCAGGGAGATCGTGGATCGCCAGGAGATCGAGGTTCGGAGGGTTGCTTCAGAAGATAACACTGCAGATCCACTCACGAAGGCCTTACCCCAGACTCAGTTCGACCGGTTGATCGAGATGATAGGTCTTCGATACGCCAGTATATGGCCTTAGTGCAAGTGGGAGATTGTTAGTGTACATGCCCTAGAGGCCATTACTGTATCATACTAGTTTGTAAATTACTTGATAGAAGCTTAGGATATTCACAGTTGTATAGACAATCTTGCTCGAAATGGTAGTATGCTACTTGGTTTGTTTTTACTTTAATATGTACATGTGTTTCTTTTAGCATATCGTCTATACACATTAGTGGAGCCCTTAGGATCTTTGCTTGATTACCAGCGTTGTGATGGCAGTCACACTAGTGGGGGCTGGGTAATCTACAAGCACATCCTTATACATGTCCCTAGTCATAGGATTATCGATACGGGGCATCGATACTCCAGAGTAGACTAGCATATACGCTTCTTATCCCAGCAGGGGAGATGGTCTGTCCCACAGCCGTCAGTACGTCGTACTTGAGATAGTATGCGGGTGCTCGTTAGGTTACGAGTACACTGGACAGGACTCATCGGGAACTGTTGGTTAGTACTATACGTATCGTCAGTTATCAGTTCCCAGGTGACATGAGTACAGCTTAGTCCGCTGACTTGACACTGTCACTTCACCTCGAGTGTGTTCCCACTGTTTTTAGATTGCTACGCTACCACGGCTCAAATGAGTCGTGCAAACAGGTAGCAGTTGGGTGCTGTCCCGAAGCACTTGGAGGTAGTGACGGTTAGACAGGATTCGTCTCTCCCGGTATTGGGGGTTAATATCGCGCTGTGTCTAAGAGAGCCATTACACAAAGTCCCTGGCCAGGGCAAGCGAGATATATTGGTAGCGTTTCCAGTGTTATCTCAGGGTGTTCTAGGCTACACTCCGACATGCTTGTACCGCTATTAGGGGACTGACGTTTACCGCCCCCTAGGCCCGCCATGCGATACTCTCAAACGAACAGACCGGACTGTACGGAGATTGTCACATTCAGGCTTAGTAGGAGTTCAAATGGGTTCACCTCGTCAGTCTTCTTATCGGCATCTACCTGGGGACCATTACGTACAGCTAGTACCGCTTGCGGCATGTGGTTAAACCCACTGCCAGCGTAGTGTCGAGTCTTTAGAGTCCCACACAGAGGGTTATCCGCTTTTGGGCAAAACAAAGTAGAGGTCGCATGGTTTTGCGACGGGGTTCGTTCACATTCGCGCACTTGTGCACGTTTGGTGTCCGGACAGTTAATACTAGCGGGCTTTGGTTTAAGCTAGATCCTAGTATATGTTTTGGGATTGGTTTTATCTCTTTGTATTCGTGTTCCTAGGAACATGGATGCGGGTGTGTATGCACAGTTGACAGAGGCAGAGGCAGAGGATTCTCATTAGGGTTGATGACGGTTGTCTTTTTCTAAACCCTAATGAATATGTGAAATATGATTAATAATATTAATTATAGGAAATTGTGTTATGGTTAGGGTTGTTGACCATCATCATTTCACACAAAGATGCTCTTTGATCTTTGCAAAACTCATTAAATGTGAAATGATAATGGTCTTTTCAAACCAACCATCACCTTTTTCTTTTTGATTAATATTGTTAATTGATAATTCAAATATATGTGATATGGTTGTTATTTTTTCTTCTTATTCTCACTTGCATCTTCTCTATCATCCATAGCTCTCATCCTCTTCCTCTCTCAAGGCAAAATCCCTCTCATGAGTTGAGAACCATTTGCCATTGAGATAAAACACCAAAACTCATCTCTACTCATCCTAAGGTTTAAGGTTTAGCAAACCTAACACTTTAGTTACCTCAAGTTCGAGGAAGAAGCTCAAGGTAGAGGCCCTCGGGTGGATCTTTCTTCGGCAAGAGAAGGCGACGAGGAGGACCATTCAACCCACTCTAAGGAGAAGAAGAGAAGGAGTTCAAGACTAGGTATAACCCTCTAACCGAGTAGGTAAAACTTATAGTTAGTTGCTAGTGTGTTGTTTAGCAAAGATCCGATTTCTAGTCCATGTTACCCTTTCCATGAAAAATCATTTTTCACCGTTTCCGCAACCCCGAAAGAACCGGGACAGGTAACGTGGACTTACACTTCCTGTTATAGACAATCGAGCATAGCACAACATCAACTCCCAATACCGGGAGAGACGAAACCCCTCCTATCGCTCATCGCCTCCATGTGCCTCGAGACTGTACCCAAAGACCATCTGTTTGCACGACTCAGTAGAGCCGTGGTAGGGTGGAGATCAAAGTACAGTAGGAGGACACACAAGACTCTATAACGATCTTGGGTTTACAGACTAACCTGTACCAGTGTTACCTGAGAACTGCTATCCGATGATAGATATAATACCACATAGGAGTTCTCTGTGAGTTCGTTCAGTGTACCCATGTCACGACCCGAAGTTTGGCCCGTGACCGGCACTTAACCACGTAACGTCTACAAGCGTAACACGACTAAGTGAACCGAAAACCCAGAAATCAAACCAGTGAACGTATAGAGTGTTATAAGTTTAAAATGAAAGCACTTACTAACATGATAAGAAGTCTAAGTAATCAATCACCAAGATAGTAATATACGACGCCGTAGCGAAGATCAAGATCCACAAGTGGGAACATCACAGATAGGATAAACTGCAGGAACAGTCGGCTCACAACGAGCTCGACACCAGAATACAAATATAATACATTATCGTCCTCACACTGTCTCTAAGTCAAATACATACATGGTAGATGGAGAATACTAGATACAAGAATGTACATAACTGAAAGATAAACAGATACCGCACAAAACCCACCTATCAGCAAAAGAGCTAGTACACCAACAATGGGGGTATCTGTGTCAAAAGATGTAACCGCAGCCTGCCGCGACTACTCCGAAGGGCAACCTGCAAACACTGTGGCACAACGGGTGTGAGTTGCCAACTCGTGAATAGAGATAACATATAAAGGTAATCACGAGAATGCACGTACTGCGCTACTCTATCATATGCCAACAGATGATATCAATATGTGATAAGCAGTATGTGCAACAATCATGCAAGTGCTCTATCAGGTAATGTAACTACAGGATGAGGTACAATAGTAAATGCTGAGCAGGGGCAATATAATATCTACACGGAATGTCAACGTGGAATATATAATCAGTGTCCATCAATGCACCCAGATCCCCCAAATAGCTCAGGCGCCGGCACTCTCATCGGCCCTCAAATCCTGTACATCTCTGAGAATCCCGAGTGCCCAACATCGGCACCCAAATATCATAAATACTCATGTCTAGTATCGACACGCAAATCCTCATCCATTGGGCCCCGTCAGTCCGGGTCAGCCCACGGGCTCCGTCTGCGGTATCGGCCCTCGGCCCCTACAGTACGGATCACCCCACATCCATCTATCGACTCTGATCAGTATCCTCTGGATAACTGTCAGGTCCAACCAATCACCGGTAGGTAGTAGTCCCTCTGCCAGGCTCACCGTCTACTGCACAGCGAAACCATTCTCGCCCCGGGATACCATACCGGGTCCACCATGTACCCGTAATCGGTCTCAACCAGCTCCTCGATTCGGGTTCACATATATCACTCTAGCACCAAGAAAACAAATGATGGACGCACCGAAATATCATATCAAGGGAACCGGGTTTTTAAATGATTACATATTTGCAATGTCCACGGTTCCCAAATCCAGAAATCACATTTAATCCAAACCAAAATGCAAGTCAATTATCCGATATGATATGTGCGTCAAATATAAATATCATGTCAAGTCACATATAGATGAGCTACAATATGATGATCAGATGTGATATAGGCATCAAGTATGAATAGCATGTCAAGTTACATATAGATGAGCTACAATATGATGATCCGATGTGATATAGGCATCAAGTATGATTTGCATGTCAAGTCACATCTAGATGAGCTACAATATGATGATCCGATGTGATATAGACATCAAGTATGTATAGCATGTCAAGTCACATATAGATGAGCTACAATATGATGATCCGATGTGATATAGGCATCAAGTATGAATAGCATGTCAAGTCACATATAGATGAGCTACAATATGATGATCCGATGTAAATTCTACAGTGTGAGTGTCATGGAAATTACTAACGGTGTGTGTGTAACATGCAGGATAGTGCTCGTGCAACATGGACCGTTAGTAATTGTGCGGTGTTCTATCAATTCTAGTTTATATCCATATAGCAGGGAATGCAGCATGCACTAAATAGTAGCCATGAATAGTCAATGTATACAAAGGAAACTATAAGGTCCTATAAGTCCTGACGTAGAACGCCATGCGGGCGATATCCCCGTAGATGTGAAATCTACTCACGGTAGTCTCTCGCTAGATATAGCCAACAACTTGTTTCCCCTTCTGCGCGGCGTCCGCCGTACTCGCCTGCGAACCTAGAATTACACAATATATCACACGTAAGCTTGAAGTCACACAAACGCGACATTAAAGCTGAACTAGTAACTCGTGTCACGAACCAAGCGCGCGTGTGCACGATACGCTAAAACGTGTGGTTACGCGCCTGAAACCACTCCGACGCGTCACGATACGCAGAAACCCAAAACCCACAAACACGTATCACGCGTGTCGCGAAGACTAAAAATTCGGGAAAATAGGTAATCACCTCCAGATTTTGATACAGAAATTATATTGTAAAACTATATATACCAAAACAACCCACATAGCAGCAGACACCCACACCCCAAACCCCAACCCAAAGAACCCCCATCTGGCCGCAAATTGCGGCCAGAATGCACATTTCGGCGGCCTGGGTAGGAAATTGGGCTCCCAGGTTTTGTGTGTGCACTCTATACCCCCCATACATGCTACAGTAACATCTAGTTTTACTCTGAAATGTCCCGGGTAGCAGCAGATCCTGCAGGGCCTTATTTCTAGTTAAAAATCCACACTTTTGCACTAAAATCAAACTTTAGGGTATTTTGTGCAAACTGAAACAAAACTTGGCCTAAGATAGCTCTAATAACACATAATAGAGCTAACACAACTAACAAAACCCTAATCTAACAAGTGAATCACAAATATCCTTAAATATCACCAAAAATGCACAAAAATGAGATTTTTACTAAAGAATACTACAAGTTTAAGGAAACGGAGTGCTAATATGAGTTAATACCTTCTAAGAATCTTGTAGAACACCAAAAGTTCCAGCTTGTCCTTCTAGTGTGCATATTTGCCTTTGAACACCTCAAAAACCTCACTTTTCCATGGTTTTGTGAAGAAAATGAGTTGATAAGTATAGGGTTTTGTGTATGGATCAAAAGGGGATGAAAAGAGAAGAGAATATGGAGGAAAATGGGGGATTTTGGCTGCTGGAATTGCTGCTGGATTCAGAATGAGGGAAAGAGAGAGAAGAGAGAAGAAAAGGGGTCAAAAAGTCAATTTTTTTCTACCTAACACCATGCTCATTTGTTTATTAGGATTTGAATTATAAAATGGGGTTTTGTTTAGGTTAAAAAATGGTGGGGAAAATAACAACCATGCAACACAAGAAAATGGTTAACATGCTACCAAAAACCCTAAGTCTTAAAAATGTCTAAGTGTGCAAGTGTACACTACATAAGGAAAATGATGCTAACACTACTTAATAACTAATAATCCTAGGAACACATATATATAATAACACGTACGATCACTAATTATCACGAAAGACATTCAAACGGAAATTCAAAGTGTTACAATCTACCCCCCTTAAAGAAATTCGGTCCCCGAATTTAAAAAAATCTAACTATACGCACCTTCAAAAAGATGGGGATACCTCTTCCTCATCTCGCTCTCGGTCTCCCAAGTGACTTCCTCGGCGCTCTGGCCACGCCAAAGTACTTTGACGGACGGTATCTCCTTCGACCTCAATTTCTTCACTTGTCGATCCAAGATCATCACCAACTGCTCTGCATAGGAAAGGTCGCGCTCAAGCTGGACCGTCGGGTGCTGAATCGCATGCGAAGGATCATGAAGATATCTGCGGAGCATCGAAACGTGAAATACGGGGTGCACGTCTGGAAAACTGGGCGGAAGGGTTAATCGATATGCAACCGCACCAATACGCTCAAGGATCTCAAAGGGGCCCATGTATCTGGGACTAAGCTTCCCCTTCTTCCCAAACCTCATCACGCCTTTCATTGGGGAGACCCTCAAGAAAACTTGATCACCAACATAAAACTCAAGTATGCGCCGACGACGGTCCGCATAAGACCTCTGCCTACTCTGGGCTGCTCTCATCCTATCGCGAATCAACTGGATCTTCGCGGTCGTCTCCTCCACAATCTGCGATCCTAAGATACTGCTCTCACTGAGCTCCATCCAACAGGTGGGCGATCTGCATCTCCTCCCATAAAGAGTGTCACGACCCGAAATTACGGAACATGATCGGCACTTAAGTTACGAAACGTCTCAAGGCGTCCGTAAAATAAGTAAGCCGAAGCCCAGAAATCCAAACCAAGAGAAGTATTAGAGTATAGGAAGAACCATATCAAATCAACCTGTAAGAAACACAATATACAACGCCTAAAGGCGAGGATCACAACAGAAATGAAACTCAACCAGCAAGAACCCATCGAAATATAACACGCGACTCTAAGGTCGAAAGAATAAACATCCCTGGTCTCGATCTCAAATAAATACATGTTTTAGTTGATGGAACTTCTAGATACAACAGAATAATGATATACAAGATAATATGATGGGTACGATACAAGAAAAAAAACCCACCTACTAGCAAGTCACCCGAATGAAACTGAGCCCGCAAAGCCGTAATTAAACCTGTACGGCAAAACCTGCAAGAAACTGGGGCACAACGGGGGTGAGTTGCCAACTCGTGAATAGAAAAACATCTACGCACAGAAATCGCATAAATAACGCAACCTAGGTCGATGATCATAATAAATCCTCAAAAAAAAATAACACGTAGCCTATAACAAGGCTAGGGTAAATATCTAACCCGAGTGTAAACTCATGTGCCCGTGTCAGTGCCTCAGGTAGCAATATATCATATGGATGATGTATGAATGCATAAAACAGAATGCATGTACTGAATAAAACTGGTTTCATAAATCAGTGAGATTTCTGTATTTTAAAATGAATGAGGTACCATATATGAAATCAGCATAAAACAGTGCCCAGCATCGACACAAAACAAGTGTCCAAATTCCTCGATATCTCAATCTCAATGTCTCAATCTCAATATCTAGGGCGCCGTCAGTCCAGACCGGCCCCTACCATCCATCTCAAGACCACGACGGTATCCTCCGGATATCCGACGCGTCGGGTAATATCACCGGTAGGTAGTGCTCCCCTGCCAGGCTCACATCGTCATCATCACGCGCTTCTTGCCCCGGGGTACCTTACCGGGTCCACCATGTACCCGAAACGGTTCATCCGTCTCCTCGAATCGGGTCTCGAAATCCATCAGCAAACTCATGGTGGACGACTCATACATCATGGGAAAAACCGTACTTTTATTTTAAAAAAGAGAGAAATCAGTTTATATATGTTTTGCGGTTTTCCTCCAAATCCAGAAAATATCATGGAAATCCGAATCATCAATAGCATGTAGAACCATGAATATAAGCATGAGAATGAATAACAGTATGTATGAAGCGACAAGTAATAACTACAATATCTAAGCTGGCATATAAGGTATATACACTAATATTATGTCAAACTACTGACTATCAAGCTAAGTTAAGCAACAATATTTTCTAAGGTGTACGTGACATGGCAATTACCGATGAAGATGTGTGTGAGCCGGCAAGTAAGTGTATGTGGTACATACGCATCATCGGTAATGGTGCTGGTGTCCTAACAGCATAATGTCATCAATGGAATATGCAGCAAAATAAGTATGCGAGGCAGAGCGAACAGCAATAATGTGCGGGAGCTGAATACTAGACACAACGATAACTAAGAAGTATTAATCTAATATAAGTCCTACAAATGGTGCCTTTTGAAATAACACGAATCATGGGGTTTTGAAAATAGGGGCTACGATGTTTTTATGAAAAGATACGTCTTTTGAAATATCCGTAGGATCCCTTGACCTGTCTTTTAAAATACTCACGATTCGTTAGTTTTGAAATAGGTAAGAATCGAATCTAATCTAACAACTAAACTAAATTAAAGGACTAAGCTAACGAGCTGGACTACAGGTAAGGAAACCGCCTAACATCTGAGTCGATACATATACATACCTGTATATATATTAGTCGGTGATCCCACCTCAATAATATCATATCCGATACCATATCTAAAATCAGACATCCCAAGTCAAGAGTGCGGATCAATCATCAAGATATAGCTCGTACGTAAATCCGTCGTACGGCATCCCAAATCTGGGTACGGGTCAATATCACATTCATCATACTATTCACCTGGTATCCTCTTTATCAAATATCATGATCGCGGTAATGATCTACTTCTAGTACCATACTGATACCGTCTAAGTATGCATGGACGTGTGTGAAACACTACGTCAAGGACCCGCTACAACGTCATGTCGTATCTCAAATACGAACCCTGCTATATCCCCGATCTCACGGCCTCAAATCAAATCTCATCGACTCAGCTCAATCCCAAGTATCATCCTCAATCCGTATGTGAACACATAGTCCCATACCCATGTGAACACATAACTATAAAGAATCCCATGAGCACATATCAATAGGAAAGTATGCAAGTATGTATATGTGTATGTGTAGTGCAACACTACCCTAGGGTTCACACACTAAAGTAATCCAACACACCAATATCCATCCTAACATCGTTATTAATCCAAAATAACATATAATAATTGTTGGTGTGTATACGCATCCGTATACACCACCACGGACTGCGGGGGTGCTATACGCCATCCACCCGACTTCTCCCCGTAGATATAAATCTACTCACCTGGTCCTCGCTAGCGGGTGCCGACGTCGTCACGCGCTTGCTTGTCGTCTCGAAGTCCGCATGGGGTACCTACATATCATAACGCACCGTATCGCATTAAAACTAAATTCGAAATCGAAACGGCATACAAAAATCAAATCGGCACGCGTATCACTCATAGGTCCAAACCTATCGCCTACGCATGCAAGAATAGTCAAACCAACCCTCGATGTCGATGTACAAACGTCAAACTATCGAGAAAAATCCAATCACACTCATTTGCACAATTACAAGAACTAATTATCATATAAAATAGCTTACAATTCCCAAAAACCCCAATTTCACTTAAAAAGTCGTTTTTCAGAAAATCTAGCAAGCACAATTCGCCGTTTTTGTACAAAATATGATGTTTAAATGAATGTAGCGGCCAATATACTTATTAAATATCTTAAATAAGTCATATAAACCATTCCCGGAATTTAATCTCATTAAATTCCAAAAACCCTAATATTCTAGTTTACAAAATACCTTTTTTAACAATTTCATAGCAAAATGCACAAACTACAATTTAGGTTGGATTTCCATGAACTAAAGTGTTAAACTACACTTAATAGAGTTAATAATATGATAAGAACCCTAACCATATTTTTAATCTCATATTTCGAATTAAATCAAAAAAAACCTAGTTTGCAACAAAAAGCTTAATCAGACAAATTTTAAAATAACAATTAGCAAACTAGTTACTAGGTAAGATTTTACATGCCATAATATGTTAAATTATACACTTAAACCATGATCAAGTGATTTAAAACCCTAACTTGATCCATACCCAATTCTAGAATTTCCAAACTTGCAACTAAAGCCTAATTAACACTTAAATAAATTAGCTTTAAGAAATTAACTAACAAATTAAGCAAAAGGTTTAGAAATTATACCCAAAAACATTTGAAGATCCACAAGCACCCATAGCCTCCCAAATTGAAATCTTATTCCCTAGATCCATGCTAGATAGGCAAATGAAAAATGGGTAGGAGTTGGATTTTGATTTTGTTTTGATTTTGGGTGGAATTTGATGAATTTTTGAAGGTAAAAAGGGTGGGATTTTTGGAGAAGAGATGAGATGAGGTAAAGAGACAGGAGGGCTGCAGGAAATCAGCAAGGGCTCGGCTAATGAGGGGAGAGAAGAGAGTGTGAGGTGATTGGAGAGAGAATGTGGTCAAAAAGTCAACATTTTACTTCTATCATTCTCTTTTCTTTTGCAACACAAGTGGGGACAATTGAGGGGGGGACTGCTGAAATCAGCCATAGGGAAGGAAAAATGGGGGTGTGTGAGTGTGGGTATGGGTGTGGGGTGATGAAAAATGATAAATACAATACCCCAAACATCCATTTACGCTAAAAAAGCCTTTTTTCTTCAATAATTTCTAAACCGTTTTGGCAAATAATTTCGTTCCAAAAACCACATGATAAAATTTTATTTAATGTTTTATGATGCACAAAATTTGTTTCAACTCATTCCAATTTGTAATTTTCCTTAATTAAATGTATTGTGACGGCTTAAAATAATAATAAAATAATATTTTTTTTCAGAAAATTTGAAATTTCACCAGCGGCTCAATAAACACAAAATAATAGCAATTACATAGCTAGAATATGTATATTTAATTTTTATAATAAGATATTTGTATTTTGACTTTTTACAGAAAACCCCCTTATTTTACCGATTTTTCGAAATTTCACCGAAACGATTTTCAAAACGTTACAAAGAGCCTCAAATGGTGCCATCTGAATGGTCTCCTGGTAGCTGTTGTTGTAGGAGAACTGTACTAAGGGCAAATGATGATCCCAGCTACCTCCGAAGTCTAAAACGCATGCTCTGAGCATGTCCTCGAGAGTCTGAATAGTCCGCTCTGACTGTCCTTCGGTCTGCGGATGGAATGTTGTGCTGAAACTCAAGCGAGTGCCCAAAGCCTCCTGAAGCCTCTGCCATAGCCGGCTGGTAAATAGGGTGCCTCTATCGGACACGATGCATGTCGGAACTCCGTGCAGTCGTACAATCTCATCAATGTAAATCTGGGCATACTGAGCAAATCCGAAAGTCGTCTTCAACGGTAGGAAGTGAGCCGCTTTCGTCAAACGATCCACGATCACCCAGATGGAGTCATACCCTCGACTAGTCCTGGGTAAACCCACAATGAAATCCATAGATATATGTTCCCATTTCCACTCTGGAATGGGTAACGGCTGTAGCTCTCCCGCGGGCCTCTGGTGCTCAGCCTTGACTTGCTGACAAGTCAGGCATCTCGACACAAAATCTGCAATGTCCCTCTTCATACCGTCCCACCAGTAAACATCTCTCATATCGTGGTACATCTTGGTGGAACCGGGATGAACACTATACACCGACCGATGTGCCTCCTCAAGAATCTCGCGCCGCAATCCCTCAGCATCTGGTACGCACAGTCTAGCTCCAAATCGTAGTGTCCCCTGATCATCGATCACGAACTCGGAAAATCTGCCCTGTCCCATCTGTGTCCTGATCTCTGAACAGCGGTCATCACTGTGTTGTGCCTCATGTATACGGTTAAGCAACTGTGGGCGTGCACGAACATGCGCAATCTGTCCTCCGATCGGCGTAAACTCGAACTGTACCCGGCTGTCGCATAAGATCTGCCAATCCGCCGACGACTGCCTCTGCACTGCGCTCAAACAGGATAGACTACCCCCGGGCTTCCTGCTCAAAGCATCCGCCACTACATTCTCCCTGCCCGGGTGATACAAGATCTCACAATCGTAGTCCTTCACTAACTCCATCCATCGGCGCTGTCTAAGGTTCAGGTCTCACTGCTGAAATATGTACTTTAATCTCTTGTGGTCAGTGAATATCTGGCACGACTCTCCATACAGATAATGTCGCCAGATCTTGAGTGCAAAGACCACCGCAGCCATCTCCAGATCATGAGTGGGGTAATTCTGTTCATGTTTCTTTAATTGCCGCGAAGCATACGTGATTACCCTGTCATGCTGCATCAAAACGCACCCTAGCCCCACTCGTGAAGCATCACAGTAGACCACAAATCTGCATTATCCTAAAGGCAATGATAGCACTGGTGTCGTAGTCAGTAGAGCCCGTAGCCGCTGGAAACTGTGCTCACACTCCTCCGTCCAATCGAAGCGAACTCCCTTCCGGGTCAACCCGGTCAAAAGTGTAGCAATGCGAGAGAAGTCCTGCACGAATCGCCTGTAATAGCCTGCCAGACCTAGAAAGCTGCGAATCTCCGTCACTGACGTGGGTCTAGGCCAACTCCGAACTGCCTCGATCTTTCTCGGGTCGACACATATACCATCTCGTGTAATCACGTGCCCCAAGAAGTCTACGCTGTCTAGCCAGAAGGCACACTTGGAGAATTTGGCGAAAAGCTGATGCTCCCTCAAGGTCTGCAGCGTAATCCGCAGGTGCTGCTCGTGCTCCTCTCTACTCCGAGAATACACCAAGATATCGTTAATAAACACTATAATGAACATATCAAGATACGGCCGAAAAATACGGTTCATCAAATCCATAAATGCTGCTGGTGCGTTGGTGAGTCCGAACGACATCACCAAAAACTCATAATGGCCGTAACGTGTGCGGAAGGCTGTCCTAGGAATGTCTTCCTGTCGAACCCGCAGCTGATGGTAGTGTAAGTGCACGGCGGCGCCCCAGCCGTCAATCCGACGGCCAAATGCGGAAGCGGTAATAAACTTTAATTTTTCTTGAACTGGTAAACCGCCGCGCACTAATACCCGGATCGAACCATTAATTAGTCCTAGCTAACTATAAGATGGGGAAGAGAGATATACCGACTGATCCAAGTCCTCCGGTCTTCTCGTCGTCGTCCCGATCTCCCGCGGAAGCTCCGGTCTCCACCTCGTCGCCGGAAGTGCACTACATCGCCTACTTCTTTTACGGGCTCCCACCTCAATGCCGAGGCAACTCGGGCACGAAGCTGGCTAGTCGACGTGCCCAAGGTTTGCTGTAGAATGTGTAGTGAGCAAGTCTCATTTTGGGGTTGTAGGAATTGCCTTTTGGTGGAGGGATGGACTATGGAGTTTGGAGATGGAACTTGTGGGATTTTGCAACATGAAATGAGCTAAAAAACCCACACCAAAATGTTTGGACAGCCCCCATAAGGAGTGGCCGGCCATGACATTCTTAAGAGAGTGAGAGAGTGGAGTGTATCCAAGAAAATGAGAGAGCCATCCAATAATACGAAGGAGAGAGGAATGGTTATCATGTGTAAAGAAATGATAGCAAGGAAAGTCCAATACTCAAACACCAATGATCATCCATCATCAACAACAATCATCACAACCAAATCCATACTCCACCAACCAATCATCAAAAACCATGATGACCCAAAAGTCAAGCCATGATGAGAAGAAGAAGAAGTCAAATGGTGGAGGAATTATCATGATACAAGAATATGTAAAGACCCCCTCCACAAATGCTTATTTGCAACAATGCAAATAAGCCCTCCTCCACCAATCTTCGGCCAATGAACGATACAAAGGAAATTGGCCGAAACGGAAAGCAAACTGGCAACTCCAGAAAACTGGTCCCGTAATAAAATTACAGGAAAACCCCGATACTGTGGATACACACCCGCATTTTTATTCCGACCGAAATACAAATACAATGAGACAAAATCTCCACTGTACTATACTAGGATCCGGCTTATACCAAATCCGGTTAGTATTATCCGTTCGATCCTGATCCGTGCAATACCGCACGTATCTGATCGAACCCTGCCATATATCCATACGGCCTGTAGTACAAACTGTCCGACCTGATCCGTGCAATACCGCACGTATCTGATCTGCACGGATCTGATCGGACCTTGCCATATCTCCATACGGCCTCTACAACTTTTCGCCCGAAAGCTGAGCAACTGAATATGGGGGACTCTAAAGCCTCGTCAACACCATGGTTGTGGATTTAACCACTAGCACGTCAGAGGTATAAGCCAATACGTAACGGGCTACCAGGTATTGACTAAAAGGGACGTCTGTGAGTGAACTCAGCCTGACAACCCTACTGAGCCAGTCAGTGATAATATCCGTACAGTCCGGTCCGTTCGTCTATGAGCATCGTATGGCGGGCCTAGGGGGTTGGTAAAAGTCAGACCCCCAAAAGTGGTACAAGTCGTGTCGGAGTGTAGCCCAGAACACCCTGAGATACTACTGGAATACCTACCAGTAAATCTCCTTGCCTCGGCCGAGGGCTTCGTGTAATGGCTCTCCTAGACACAGCACGACCTCACCCCCAATACTGGGAGAGACGAACCCCTGAAGATACGCTCACTGCCTCCATGTGGCTCGGGACTGTACCCAACTAAAACCTGTTTGCACGACTCCTTTGATCCGTGGTAGGGTAGTAATCAAAGTACAGTGGGAACTCACACAAGACAAATGACGATCCCCAGGTCGATGAACTAACCTGTACACATGTCACCAGGGAACTGCCATCTGACGTCTGGTATATGACCAACTAGCATGTTACCGGCGAGTCCTGTCCGGTGTACTCATAATCCAATGAGCACCTGTATACATCTTAGGTGATCCAGCTGACACCAGTGGCTTGTGAGACCGGCCACTGCCCCTCGTCGGGGTCTCGACTGTATACACTAGTCTACTCTGGAGTATCGATGCCCTGTCTCGAAACTCACACGACTAGGGACCATTTAAGGATATGCTTATAGACCCCAGCTCCCACGTATATGATCGCCCTCATACTGCTGGTGGTCAAGCAAGAATCCTAGGGGCTCTACCAACGTGTAATAGCGACTTGTCAGGTCACTTAAAGCAGTACACGATGATAAAGGTAAACCAGATAGCATACTATCATCTCGAGTAAGACTGTCCTATCGGGATAGGTTCTCCATCAATCATTGCAATCACGTACCTGTGACCTAATAATTGACTCTGAGGGCACTATCTCCAACAATCTCCCACTTGCACTCAAGGCTAATTATTGCGATGTCGCATACTCACAGCCCGTGTGATACCGAACACCCAACTCCTCTACTAGTCAGTCTCACAAAGCTCGTTTGCGAAACTATTGCGTTCGAGGAATAGCCTTAGTGAGTGGATCCGCTTTGTTGTTTCTTTCTATGTCTCTCTATATCTCAAGTTTGCGGAGAAACCCATCTCCCGAAATGAGCAATACCTGTCTTAGAATGTGTCTGGATGTCTGATGGGACATTGCTCATAAATGAACTCCAAATCCAAACTTCTTAGACTGTATCGTCAACTGAACTTAATCAGTATCCTGCGCCATGCCACCCTCAGTATTGCCTTGGACCACCTGTCCAAAATACTGCCCCTCATCAGAAGGAAAAACTATAACTCTGACAACCTCCTTGTCGTCCAGGTCACCTTGGAAGCCTGGAATGATAACTGTCTCATGCATGAGGCTATCGTTATCATATCCCTAGAACATCCACTTATGTTCTAAAACTGCTTCCGACTGTTTCTCCAGGATTGGATTAATGTCAACTTATTGCAGCTAGTGCAAGAACAACATCTGGTGTGGTACTTGACATCTCATGATTGACTCAATTGCCTGAGCAAGTGATCTGTCAATCATGTGCATCCCACTCCCCTTTAGTCTATAAGACACCTTTAGAGAGGGTGACTCCTTTACCTGTAGGCACACTACCGTGCTAGGAGTCGTCCATTCTAAATACTCTTAGAATGCTGTCTAAGTACCCTTAATTGGGAAACCACCCAAATCTAGATCTAAAACCATAGATCCAGTAACCAGTATGTCAGATATAAAATCCATGTCCTTTGTGGAGAAACCACTGTGTGACGACCAAAGTATAACCAATTGTAGTATAGGAGTTTCTTTTCCTACTCTGTGTACATCATCCAAATACCATGACATCACACCCTACTACCTTCTCAACAGATCCATCCCCTATTCTGATGAAGTCAAACCTATGACTGTCACATCAGAAATAGATGATCTATCTCCGCTATATCTGCTTTAGTCTATAAATAGACATAAGCTACCTGTCCACCAATGCTTCCGCTGCTCCCACTGACTACGACAACCCTCTGGCAGAGTTATATACACATACACTTCTGAAGCGAGTTCAGAACGACGCTATACTCATCCTTCTGCTGGGTCTCACGGTCTGGAACGACAACAATGGCAAGTGTGGGTAAACAAGAACTTCCCTGTCACCGTCCTTAAGGCTACCGGAGTACCTCTCGGGTGCCTGAAGTTACCCACCTTATTTGCGGAGTGGCCAATGGAATGTCAATCCAGATTGAGTCTTTAGGTTCCTATGAAATCTTCAGTAATCGTTTGTGGTTCTGGAATCACTTCCAGTTCTACCATACTCCCACTACTGTTTTCTGAAAAAATCCATTTTTAATAAAACTGTGGTGAGTCTAGAACAATATCTCTATTGTTCATCCAGATGGTAGAAAGTCAACCCTCGTCATAGCCTGGGTCAACCCACAAACAGCCATTACAGAAACGTGCCTTGAGTTGTCCAGTGTCTGGTTTTAAGCATAAACCGGACAACTCCCCGTACCTTAACATCGTTAAGATATGAACTGTTCTATATCCAATATAGAAACAGAGGCACAGATTTAATTGAACCAGATCCAAATCATGCAGCTGTCTCCAGTGCATGTCAACTAAATGGAAGGAGGCCGATCAGCGTTACACAACTTAGGAGCATTTCCAATTATGAGTAACCTGAAAGAGAAGCAAGTTCTCTTAATCATTACTATCAACTGAATACCATACACAAGTATCTACATCTTCGATCACTTTGAAGAATCCCGATACTTGCTACACCCGGTTTTCTACTCTATTCAAATACCTATAACTTCTCAAAATTCAGACCATGTGTTTCCGCGAAACACCTGTCTAAAAACTAGAGAAGTCATAAGTAAACCGAATATAGTACGAGGACCAACCCCTTTGTCCTGATGGACCCTGGACAACATACAATACTCTGTATAAGTCCCTTGAGTCTGATAACTCATTCACCGTGTGTCGTAGGTTGAAAACTGTACTTATGGTTAAGAAGAATTACACCGCTGTTTAATGCCCCTTATCTAACCATCCACTGATATAGGTAAATGTCATCGACATAATTTAAAAAAGGTATATCTCACTCTATGAAAATAGACGTACAGATATATCAATTTGAAATTGGTGCATGACAGCGGATATTCAAAACCAAATATTTGCCGACCGGCAAATAGCCCAGGTGATTTCCTCAAATATCACTGATTACAACGAATCCCGATATAATGAGGATGATCACCCAATTCCTAATAAGTTACTCCCACTCATCATCTGTAAACCATACAGATGTGAGAATCCTACCTGGTAAATACATACCCTGGAGCAAGTGTCTAATCGGGAAATCAGTTTTCCTTTAACAGCACACAGTGAGACTGAAACATCGAAATGTTTCGATGGGGTATCCTGGTATTCCTAGTAATGCCTCTTCCAGATTCACGACTGTAACCGTGTAGTTCTTTGCCACCTCTCCAAATCCCTTCATATGTCTTTAGTCATTACCTTCTGCACACCCCTCAGGCCAAATGGTTTTCTTCCTTCCCTACCGTTCGGCACCAGCCTATGGTTTGGAAGAAGACTATCCAATAAGCATAATGGGTGTACTGTCTTAATCCTAGGAGCACTCGCAAAACGAGAGAAGGTGAAGATAAAAGACAACCGAATAAACCATATTCCTATTTCTTCTGAACCAGAATCCATCTCCGAACTGGAACAAGTTCCTTTCGAGTTCGTATATAACCATACGATGGAGTATCCAATAATCTGTGGATCTTCGTAGTGATACGGAGTGTCCTGGAGAAATACAAAGGTGATTTAGGATTGGCGAAGGAATACTTGGTTTGGTCGTGAATATCTGTTGCAATTTACTTTGCCCTCTTACTAATCCCTTGCTTTGTCTTAACTTAATACCTTCTGCACACCATCATTAGGCTAATTGGTTTTCTTCATTCCCTACCGGTCGGCACCAGCCTAAGGTTTGGAAGAAGACTATCCAATTTGCGTAATAGGTGTACTATCCCCTAAACCAAGGAGTACTCACAACTTGAGAGAAGGTAAAAGGAAAAGACAACTGAATAATCCTATCCGTTTTCTCCAGAACCTTAAACCATCCTCGAATAAATTCCTTCGAGTTTGTATCTAACCATACGATGGTTTTGTCCAATGGAAGTGGACGTTCGTAGTAATACGGGGTGTCCTGGAGAAAAGGGTAAAAGTAGGCGTGGCAATGAGGTTTGCAACTCTGACAATCCAAAAGCCAGTGTTAAGAAGGTTCGGTCAACTTGGTCACTGAGTCATAGTCTTAGGGTCGGGTCAATGGTCGCTGCCAAAGAGAGAGAAAAGAAACACTCAGCGTGCACTCTAACCTAGATCAGAATGGTTACCAATTTATCTAATCTGGAAACCTCCCACTGTACCGTCAAATTCTCCTCCAAACCTGAAAGAAGAATTAGTCGGGATCACCCGAGGAGTAAACCAACTCATGAGTAGGAATCAGGATCCAACTATCATCGCTTGATAACGTGACGGAATCCGCTCACGGTATCACACTCCAGAAGGTATGCGCATATCTGGCAAGTTTCAGTTCTTTTGAAACTCCCGATGTGATTTCTGCCCCATGCTCTTATGACCTTGGCGTGAGGTCAAAATATCATAAGTCACATGTCAAGTTCTGCCCGTCATTATCCAGGTTAATTTGAACCCACCCGTACATACCCTTGACGTAGGCCAAAATAGTAGTACGACTGTCCCAAACCAACGCATCTATCTATGCAACAGATAAATACCCGGCAGCTACCAATCACTATGCCTTGGCGTGATGTCAAAATACATAGCTTGAATACTACCGAATATTTAACTGAAATGACGGAGGGCTACGAATGGTTTATGGCGAAAACCTTTAACGTAATGAACTTGATATCGTTGAAGGAACGGATAGCTTTTAAAAATATAGTGACGAAAACCGTTGCTAAAGAGGTCACTCCCGGTGAAGGGATCTCGGCTCTTTCCCCGTAGAATGAGGTGCAGGATATTCCAACTGAATACCACGGTGCAAAGCAAAAGTAATCGGCTATAGTGAAGTCATTGCCCTGACGCAAACTTTTTGTCCAAGGGGTCACTCCCGGTGAAGGGATCTCGGCCCTTGCCTCGTCGACTGAGGAGCAGGATATTCCAACTGAATATCACGATGCAAGACAAAAGTGAACGTCCTTGCAATAACAGCCTTTTGAAAAGTGTTCCAACAACATCAGATTAGGTTTATTTTTAACTTGCATTGATCCGAATCAACGTAGTCCCATCAATTGATCACACCAAAAAGAACGAAAATATACTGATGTACGTATATGCCATCCGCATTCGCCACTGGGTCCCGTCATTACCCGTTAGGTTAGCCAACTAACGACAGAGCGGGGACTGGACTAGCGCGGATGCAAAACATATACAACATCTACTAATATATATACCAATATATTATATTCGCTCAAGGCGTGATAAAAAATGCATCACAGAAATGTACAACATCACATAAACAATACAGATATCTGGGATCCCCGGGTTTCACAGAGCCACTACTGAAACCCGACGTTCCCCTGGTCGTGTGGATAGCCTGTGCAATGAAATCCTAGACCCCTACGGGCGCGGCAAGTTACCCGCCAAAACCTGAAGCGAGGCAGCCCCCTTCAGCAACGTGAATGGACCACCCAGCACTTCACGGAATCCGGTAACTTGGGCACCCCTCCTGGGTCAACCTGTACCCCCTACGAGTGCGGCAAATAGCCCGCCAATCCTAGAGTAAAGCCCCCTCCGTCTCAATGCCATGAGATGCGGTCTTGTTGCCCTCCAGAACCCGGCTATCCGTGCACCCCACCACGGGGTAATCCTAGTACAGAAAGTAAAATATACATACAATGGGTACATCGACCGCAACCTGGCCGTGCCCCAAAAAAAATAATACAATCAGGCAGTGACGGCAGTCCACATGTCGGACGCTCGCCCCGCAATATCAAATGTACATAATACAACCACAACTGTACTAGCATTGCATCCAGGCTATCCCCTACGACCGATCCGCAACATCACAGCAAATGCATAGAACATCAACGTCAAAGTCACGTTCGCAAATCCGTCTAACCGGGCTATAGCAGTTAGACCGGATTTACCGATCAAGTGACATTCACGGTCGCAGATATAATGTAAATACTGTGAAATAATGTGTTTAAAATATCCGATCAATCAAATTTTAACAAGTGGGCCCCCAAGCATTACTGTAGCAGATCAAGAAAATTCTGGGCCCAATATTAATATTCCAAAACCCCAATTTTAACCCCAGAAAGATACTGTAGAAATTTGGTGCAGGGATCCCCACAGTGTGCGGCGGAACCGCGGCCCAAAGGGGTGTTTGGCCGCGGTTCCGCGCTCCCACAGTGGACTCACCCTGTCGAATTTCTACAGTAGCCTTGTAATCTCCAGTACATCAATTTTATACAACCTGAAAAATTTTTGGGCTTCAAAAAATTTCAACAGAAAACTGATGTGAACAAAATACGGTTTTTGAAATTTTGGTCGATCGGAAATGTAAACACATTACACAAAGCTAGACCAGGTTAATGGCGAGGCTCTGATACCACTGTAAGTGCACGGCGGCGCCCCGGCCGTCAATCCGACGGCCAAATGCGGAAGCGGTAATAAACTTTAATTTTTCTTGAACTGGCAAACCGCCGCGCACTAATACCCCGATCGAACCATTAATTAGTCCTAGCTAACTATAAGATGGGGAAGAGAGATATACCGACTGATCCAAGTCCTCCGGTCTTCTCGTCGTCATCCCGATCTTCCGCGAAAGCTCTGGTCTCCACCTCGTCGCCGGAAGTGCACCACATCGCCTACTTCTTTTACGGGCTCCCACCTCAATGCCGAGGCAACTCGGGCACAAAGCTGGCTAGTCGACGTGCCCAAGGTTTGCTGTAGAATGTGTAGTGAGCAAGTCTCATTTTGGGGTTGTAGGAATTGCCTTTTGGTGGAGGGATGGACTATGGAGTTTGGAGATGGAACTTGTGGGATTTTGCAACATGAAATGAGCTAAAAAACCCACACCAAAATGTTTGGACAGCCCCCATAAGGAGTGGCCGGCCATGACATTCTCAAGAGAGTGAGAGAGTGGAGTGTATCCAAGAAAATGAGAGAGCCATCCAATAATACCAAGGAGAGAGGAATGGTTATCATGTGTAAAGAAATGATAGCAAGGAAAGTCCAATACTCAAACACCAATGATCATCCATCATCAACAACAATCATCACAACCAAATCCATACTCCACCAACCAATCATCAAAAACCATGATGACTCAAAAGTCAAGCCATGATGAGAAGAAGAAGAAGTCAAATGGTGGAGGAATTATCATGATACAAGAATATGTAAAGACCCCCTCCACAAATGCTTATTTGCAACAATGCAAATAAGCCCTCCTCCACCAATCTTCGGCCAATGAACGATACAAAGGAAATTGGCCGAAATGGAAAGCAAACTGGCAACTCCAGAAAACTGGTCCCGTAATAAAATTACAGGAAAACCCCGATACTGTGCATACACACCCGCATTTGTATTCCGACCGAAATACAAATGCAATGAGACAAAATCTCCACTGTACTATACTAGGATCCGGCTTATACCAAAGCCGGCTAGTATTATCCGTTCGATCCTGATCCGTGCAATACCGCACGTATCTGATCGAACCCTGCCATATATCCATACGGCCTGTAGTACAAACTGTCCGATCCTGATCCATGCAATACCGCACGTATCTGATCGGACCTTGCCATATCTCCATACGGCCTCTACAACTTTTCGCCCGAAAGCTGAGTAACTGAATGTGGGGGACTCTAAAGACTCGTCAACACCTTGGTTGTGGATTTAACCACTAGCACGTCAGAGGTATAAGCCAATACGTAACGGGCTACCAGGTATTGACTAAAAGGGACGTCTGTGAGCGAACTCAGCCTGACAACCCTACTGAGCCTGTCAGTGACAATATCCGTACAGTCTGGTCCGTTCATCTATGAGCATCGCATGGCGGGCCTAGGGGTTGGTAAAAGTCAGACCCCCAAAAGCGGTATAAGTCGTGTCGGAGTGTAGCCCAGAACACCCTGAGATACTACTGGAATACCTACCAGTAAATCTCCTTGCCTCGGCTGAGGGCTTCGTGTAATGGCTCTCCTAGACACAGCACGACCTCACCCCCAATACCGGGAGAGACGAACCCCTGAAGATACGCTCACTGCCTCCATGTGGCTCGGGACTGTACCCAACTAAAACCTGTTTGCACGACTCCTTTGAGCCGTGGTAGGGTAGTAATCAAAGTACAGTGGGAACTCACACAAGACAAATGACGATCCCCAGGTTGATGAACTAACCTGTACACATGTCACCCGGGAACTGCCATCTGACTTCTGGTATATGACCAACTAGCATGTTCCCGGCGAGTCCTGTCCGGTGTACTCATAACCCAATGAGCACCTGTATACATCTTAGGTGATCCAGCTGACACCAGTGGCTTGTGAGACCGGCCACTGCCCCTCGTCGGGGTCTCGACTGTATACACTAGTCTACTCTGGAGTATCGATGCCCTGTCTCGAAACTCACACGACTAGGGACCATTTAAGGATATGCTTATAGACCCCAGATCCCACGTATATGATCGCCCTCATACTGCTGGTGGTCAAGCAAGAATCCTAGGGGATCTACCAACGTGTAATAGCGACTTGTCAGGTCACTTAAAGCAGTACACGATGATAAAGGTAAACCAGATAACATACTATCATCTCGAGTAAGACTGTCCTATCGGGATAGGTCCTCCATCAATCATTGCAATCACGTACCTGTGACCTAATAATTGACTCTGAGGGCACTATCTCCAACAGGTAGCCCGATCGCAAATCGATCCTCAAAAAGTATCCTGCCCCCTGAAGCTGGTCGAACAAATCGTCGATGCGTGGCAAAGGTTATCTGTTCCGCACTGTCACCCTGTTCAGCTGGCGGTAGTCGATACACAAACGCATACTGCCGTCCTTCTTCTTGACAAACAGGACCGGAGCACCCCAAGGAGAAACACTGGGTCGAATAAGTCCCTTATCCAGCAAGTCCTGCAACTGACCCTTCAATTCTCGAAGTTCCGCCGGGGCCATCCGATAAGGCGACACAGAAATAGGCCCCACGCCAGGAACCAAGTCAATACAGAAAGAAATATCATGCTCGGGCGGTGGCCCAGGAAGCTCGTCAGGGAACACATCAGGGAACTCGCTAACAACCGGAACCTGATCCAGAGGAACCTCTGTAGCTCTAGTATCGCAAACATATGCGAGAAATCCCTGACATCCCTTCCGCAAAAGCTGTCCAGTGCGAAAAGAAGAAATCACACTGTGAGGGGTGGCACCACGGTCCCCCAACACAACAACCACCGACTCGCCGGGAAAACAACATCGAACTGTCTTCTCGCAGCAGTCAACAGAAGCATAGCAGGTGGCTAACCAATCCATGCCCAAAAGAACGTCGAAGTCCAACATCTCAAGAAGGATCAAATCGACCGACAACTCTCTCTCGCCAATACGGACGGTACAGGATCGGAACACGTGCCTAGCAACAAACGACTCTCCCACAGGAGTAGTCACAACAAGCGGCTGGTCAAGCAAACCGGACTCTCTACCCAAACTCGGCACAAAGTGTGTGGATACGTACGAGTGCGTGGATCCGGGATCGAATAACACGTGTGCATCAACCGAACATACAGAAAGGATACCAGAGACCACCGCATTGGACGCCTGCGCATCCTGATGCGTCAAAGCAAAAACTCGCGCCTGTCCTCCACCTGCAACTAACTGTCCCCTGCCGGCCGCTGGCTGCCCTCTACCTCGGACACTTCGTCCTCTATGAACAAATCCTCCGCGACCACGACCTCTCTGTGTATGCGTATGACGCGGAGTAACAGTAGGTACTATCGGCAATGCCGTCTGGGGTGGTGAAGGTGGTAATGTAACATGTGGTGCTGCCGCCCCACTCCGGGGTACCTCAGGACAATCTCGCATACGATGATAAGAACTCCCGCAACGGTAACATTCCGATGATGGTCGCTGACCCTCCTGGGGATAGGAGCTAAACAATCGGCCTCGTCTCGAATCTCAAACACCTGCAAGGTGCCTGTCACGATGCCGGAAAGGACGTCTCTGCACTGACGTATCTGCACGAACTTTCTTTGGCTCTAGAACTGCCGAAGTCTCAGCAAGGCGCTCCTCAACTAATAATGCTGCATCTACTGCTGCTGCGTATGTCTCGTAATGTTGCGCGCTGATAGCAAGGAATAGTGGTGTAAGCAAGCCTCGGACAAATCTCTTGACTCGCAACTCCTCAGTAGCCACTAGATACGGAGCATAAACGGATAGCTCGGTGAACAGCACATCGTACTCTGCCACTGACATCTCTGACGTCTGGCGTAAAGACTCGAACCTGCGTGCTCTAGCATCTCTGACACTCAGGGGAAGAAAGCGGGCAAGGAATAGCGCCACGAACTCTGTCCAGGTCATAAGAGGAAGACCTGATGCTCTACCCTTCTCGACTGATTCGCACCATTTCTGCGCAAGACCTTCCAGGAGAAAGCTCGCGAACTCAACCCATCTCGCATCTGCGCATCTAAGTGAACGGCATATCCGCTCCATCCTATCAATGAATGACTGTGGGTCCTCGGCCACATCGGTGCCTGTGAAGACCGGAGGCTTCAGCCTCATAAACTCTGACAGCGATACTGTAATAACCTCTGTAGTCGCAGGTGCAACTGCCTGAACTGTGGGTACCATCGCGGTCTCTGCAACGGGTGGAACTACCTCTGGTCGCTACGCTCGAAGTGTCTTAACTAGAGATCCCATCATCTGGCGCATCTCCTGCATACTGGATCCCATCGTCTGGCGTATCTCCTGCACGATAGCCCCTAACATAGCAATCTGATCTGTCACGGCAGGAACAGCCTGCTCGGGCACAACCGGTGTACTACCCGGACCAGTCCTCGTCTCGGACGAGTCAACTCGAATCTCGGCCCTCGCGGCCGCTCTCTGCGCCCTCGTAGTCTTTGGCGGCATAATGGCTGGAAGGATCAATAGGATTCGATAAAGATACAGAAATCGAATCGGAAGAATGTATATACTCAAGAAGGAACTTAAATCAACAAGTCCTAAGGTCGCGTTGGCGGAGTACCGTGTCGTGAGTATGCCGCGGAACATACACACGCTACGCTACCCTGCTGCAGCTACCTACTCCATCATACCAGGGTCATCCTATATTCTGAAAGGTAAAACCTACGCTCTGATACCAACTTTGTCACGACCCGATGTTTGGCCCGTGACCGGCACTTAACCACGTAACGTCTACAGGCGTAACGCGACTAAGTGAACCGAAAACCCAGAAATCAAACCAGTGAAAGTATAGAGTGCTATAAGTTTAAAATGAAAGCACTTACTAACATGATAAGAAGTCTAAGTAATCAATCACCAAGATAATAATATACGACGTCGTAGCGAAGATCAAGATCCACAAGTGGGAACATCACAGATAGGATAAACTGCAGGAACAGTCGGCTCACAACGAGCTCGACACCAGAATACAAATATAATACATCATCGTCCTCGCACTGTCTCTAAGTCAAATACATACATGGTAGATAGAGAATACTAGATACAAGAATGTACATAACTAAAAGATAAATAGATACCGCACAAAACCCACCTATCAGTAAAAGAGCTAGTACACCAACAATGAGGGTATCTGTGTCAAAAGATGCAACCGCAGCCTGCCGCGACTACTCCGAAGGGCAACCTGCAAACACAGTGGCACAACGGGGGTGAGTTGCCAACTCGTGAATAGAAATAACATATAAAGGTAATCGCGAGCATGCACGTACTGCGCTACTCTATCATATGCCAACAGATGATATCAATATGTGATAAGCAGTATGTGCAACAATCATGCAAGTGCTCTATCAGGTAATGTAACTACAGGATGAGGTACAATAGTAAATGCTGAGCAGGGGCAATATAATATCTACACGGAATGTCAACGTGGAATATATAATCGGTGTCCATCAATGCACCCAGATCCCCTAAATAGCTCAGGCACCGGCACTCTCATCGGCCCTCAAATCCTGTACATCTCTGAGAATCCCGAGTGCCCAACATCGGCACCCAAATATCATAAATACTCGTATCTAGTATCGACACGCAAATCCTTATCCATCGGGCCCCGTCAGTCCGGGTCAGCCCACGGACTCCGTCTGCGGTATCGGCCCTCGGCCCCAGCAGTACGGATCACCCCACATCCATTTATCGACTCTGATCAGTATCCTCCGGATAACTGTCAGGTCCAACCAATCACCGGTAGGTAGTAGTCCCTCTGCTAGGCTCACCGTTTACTGCACAGCGAAACCGTTCTCGCCCCGGGGTACCATACCGGGTCCACCATGTACCCGTAATCGGTCTCAACCAGCTCCTCGATTCGGGTTCACATATATCACTCTAGCACCGAGAAAACACATGGTGGACGCACCGAAATATCATTTCAAGGGAACCGGGTTTTTAAATGATTACATATTTGCAATGGCCACGGTTCCCAAATCCAGAAATCACATGTAATCCAAACCAATATGCAAGTCAATGATCCGATATGATATGTGCGTCAAATATAAATATCATGTCAAGTCACATATAGATGAGCTACAATATGATGATCCGATGTGATATAGGCATCAAGTATGAATAGCATGTCAAGTCACATATAGATGAGCTACAATATGATGATCCGATGTGATATAGACATCAAGTATGAATAGCACGTCAAGTCACATATAGATGAGCTACAATATGATGATCCAATATGATATAGGCATCAAGTATGAATAGCATGTCAAGTCACATATAGATGAGCTACAATATGATGATCCGATGTGATATAGGCATCAAGTATGAATAGCATGTCAAGTCACATATAGATGAGCTACAATATGATGATCCGATGTGATATAGGCATCAAGTATGAATAGCATGTCAAGTCACATATAGATGAGCTACAATATGATGATCTGATGTGATATAGGCATCAAGTATGAATAGCATGTCAAGTCACATATAGATGAGCTACAATATGATGATCCGATGTAAATTCTACAGTGTGAGGGTTATGGCAATTACTAACGGTGTGTGTGTAACATGCAGGATAGTGCTCGTGCAACATGGACCGTTAGTAATTGTGCGGTGTTCTATTAATTCTAGTTTATATCCAAATAGCAGGGAATGCAGCATGCACTAAATAGTAGCCATGAATAGTCAATGTATACAAAGGAAACTATAAGGTCCTATCAGCCCTGACGTAGAACGCCATGCGGGCGATATCCCCGTAGATGTGAAATCTACTCACGGTAGTCTCTCGCTAGATATAGACAACAACCTGTTTTCCCTTCTCCGCGGCGTCCGCCGTACTCGCCTGCGAACTTAGAATTACACAATATATCACACGTAAGCTTGAAGTCACACAAACGCGACATTAAAGCCGAACTAGTAACTCGTGTCGCGAACCAAGCGCGCGTGTGCACGATACGCTAAAACGTGTGGTTACGCGCCTGAAACCACTCCGACGCGTCACGATACGCAGAAACCCAAAACCCACAAACACGTATCACGCGTGTCGCGAAGACTAAAAATACGGGAAAATAGGTAATCACCTCCAGATTTTGATACAGAAATTATATTGTAAAACTATATATACCAAAACAACCCACATAGCAGCAGACACCCACACCCCAAACCCCAACCCAAAGAACCCCACCTGGCCGCAAATTGCGGCCAGAATGCACATTTCGGCGGCCTGGGTAGGGAATTGGGCTCCCAGGTTTTTGTGTGTGCACTCTATACCCCCCATACATGCTACATTAACATCTAGTTTACTCTGAAAGGTCCCGGGTAGCAGCAGATCCTACAGGGCCCTATTTCTAGTTAAAATCCACACTTTTGCACTAAAATCAAACTTTAGGATATTTTGTGCAAACTGAAACAAAACTTGTCCTAAGATAGCTCTAATAACACATAATAGAGCTAACACAACTAACAAAACCCTAATCTAACAAGTGAATCACAAATATCCTTAAATATCACAAAAAATGCACAAAAATGAGATTTTTACTAAAGAATACTACAAGTTTAAGGAAACAGAGTGCTAATATGAGTTAATACCTTCTAAGAATCTTGTAGAACACCAAAAGTTCCAGCTTCTCCTTCTAGTGTGCAGATTTGCCTTTGAACACCTCAAAAACCTCACTTTTCCATGGTTTTGTGAAGAAAATGAGTTGATAAGTATAGGGTTTTGTGTATGGATAAAAGGGGGATGAAAAGAGAAGAGAGTATGGAGGAAAATGGGGGGTTTTGGCTGCTGGAATTGCTGCTGGATTCAGAATGAGGAAAGAGAGTGAAGAGAGAAGAAAAGGGTTAAAAGTCAATTTTTTTCTACCTAACACCATGCTCATTTGTTTATTAGGATTTGAATTATAAAATGGGGTTTTGTTTAGGTTAAAAAATGGTGGGGAAAATAACAACCATGCAACACAAGAAAATGGTTAACATGCTACCAAAAACCCTAAGTCTCAAAAATGTCTAAGTGTGCAAGTGTACACTACACAAGGAAAATGATGCTAACACTACTAAATAACTAATAATCCTAGAAACACATATATATAATAACACGTACGATCACTAATTATCACGAAAGACATTCAAACGGAAATTCAAAGTGTTACAACCCAGTCTGCACTGAGCACCCGCATACAATCTTTGGTGTCACCTCACCAGATGGATATGGGATCATCCATCTTCCATCATATGAGACAAGGATAGTATACGCTGGTCTACTCTGGAATATCGATGCCCGTCTCGATACACCCACGACTAGGAGCAGTTCAAGGATATGCTTATAAACTACACATGCCCCACTAGTATGATCCGCATCATAGTCACAGTAGTCAAGCAAATATCCTGAGGGCTTTATCAACATGTGCAAATGAATAAAATCATGATCAAATCAACATGTCAAGATAAAGTAAATCAGATAGCATACTATCATGTTGAGCGAGAAAGTCATCTATATTCATATATACATGTCCAAGCATCCACTATACATATAATGGCCTCTAGGGCATACATATATCTAACAATCTCCCATTTGCACTAAGGCCAGTTATTGGCATATCTCATACCCAACATCTCAAAAAGTTGCTCATGCTGCGGCAGTGGAAGGGCCTTGGTGAATGGATCCGCTGTGTTATCCTTTGTATCTACTCTCCGAATCTCGATCTCCTGGCGATCTACTATCTCCCGGATCAAATGATATCGTCTCAGGATGTGTCTGGATTTCTGATGGGACCTTGGTTCTTTGGATAACGCCATAGCTCCATTATTATCACAATACAATGGTATTGGATCAACAATGGTTGGAACTACTCCTAGTTCCGCGATGAACTTTCTCATCCAGACGGCTTCCTTGGCAGCATCATTTGCAGCAATATACTCAGCTTCCATCGTTGAGTCTGCAACGGTGTCCTGTTTGGAACTCTTCCAACTAACCTCCCCTCCATTGAGGGTAAATATAAACCCTGAGATAAATTTGCTGTCATCCTTATCACTTTGGAAGCTGGAATTGGTAAAGGCCTCCATCTGGAGATCCCCATTACCATACACCAAGAACAATTCTTTAGTCCTTCGCAAGTATTTAAGAATGTTCTTCACTGCTATCCAATGTTTCTCCCCTGGGTTGGATTGATACATGCTTACTACAGCTAGTGCATAAGCCACTTCAGGGCGAGTACATAACATCGCATACATTATAGATCCTACAGCTGAAGTGTAGGGTATAACGCTCATGCGAGCTCTCTCTTCATCAGTCTTTGGACAGAAGTCCTTGGAGAGAATGATTCCATGACAAGCAGGCAAGGCACCACGCTTGAAATCTTCCATACTAAACCTTTTTAGGATGGTGTCTATGTACTTTGATTGGGACAGTCCCAATAACTTCTTGGATCTATCTCTATAGATCCTAATGCCCAAAATGCACGAGGCATCACCCAGGTCCTTCATGGAGAACCTTTGTGATAAGAATAGTTTGACCGATTGCAGCAAAGGAATATCATTTCCTATCAGGAGAATGTCATCTACGTACAATACGAGAAATGTGACAGTACTCCCCACAATCTTCTTATAAATGCATGGTTCATCTATATTTTTGATAAAATCAAACTCTTTGATTGTATCATCAAAGCAGATGTTCCAGCTTCCTGAGGCCTGCTTTAATCCATAAATTGATTTAAGCAATCTACATGTTTTCCCGCTGCTCCCACTGTCAATGAAGCCCTCTGGCTGATCCATAAAAACGCATTCTTCTAAATCACCATTTAGAAATGCAGTTTTAACGTCTATCTGCCAGATTTCATAATCATAGTGAGCAGCAATAGCAAGTAGGATCCTAATGGATTTAAGCATTGCTACTGGAGAGAAAGTTTCATCATAGTACAATCCTGGTCTTTGACGAAAACCTTTCGCTACAAGCCTTGCTTTAAAGGTCTCTACCTGTCCATCTATACCAATCTTTCTTTTAATGATCCATTTGCACCCAACGGGTTTTATCCCAGGAGGCGCAACGTCCAAAGTCCATACTTTGTTGGTATACATGGACTCCATTTCGGATCTCATGGCTTCCAGCCACTTCACTGAGTCACCACTCGTGATAGCTTGCTGAAAACTAGTAGGGTCATCATCATCCATGATGCAATCTTCTCTATCACCATCAATGAGAAACCCATAGTATCTCTCTGGTGGGCGATAAGTTCTACTAGATCTCTGGAGCGGCTGAGGTTCTTGAAGTTCTACTGCAACATCAGTTTCAACCAATTCGTCCTGAGTAATTTGTGTCTCTAGAACCTCTTCTAGTTATACCGCATTGCCATCAGTATTGTCTGTAAAGATTTCATTTTCCAAAAATGTGGCATGCTGAGCAACAAACACCTTTTGTTCCTCCTTATGGTAGAATACATATCCATACGAATGTTTTGGATACCCCACAAATTTACACATGACCGATCGTGTCTCAAGTTTGTCTGGGTTCTGATTTTTAACAAAAGCCGGACAACCCCAAATCCTAACTCTTTTAAGAGATGGTCTCTTTCCACTCCATATCTCATATGGAGTGGTAGACACGGTCTTGGTTGGAACCCTGTTTAACAGATACATCACTGTCTCTAATGCATGCCCCCAAAAGGAAAGTGGTAACTCAGCATCACACATCATGGATCGTACCATATATAATAGGGTACGATTCCTCCGTTCTGACACACCATTGTGCTGTGGTGTGTAAGGAGGAGTGAGCTGAGAGAGAATCCCATTCTCTTTTAAGAAATCTAAAAACTTTGTACTTAAATATTCTCCACCTCGATCTGATCGAAGTTTCTTGATGCTCAAGCCTTTTTGTTTTTCTACTTCAAGTTTGTACTCCTTGAATTTCTCGAAACTTCGGATTTATGCTTTATCAAAAACACGTGTCCGAATCTTGAGAAATCATCAGTAAAAGTAATGAAGTATGAAAAACCACCTCTAGCATGTATAGACATTGGTCCGCATACATCACTATGTAAGAGGCTTAAGAGTTCCACAGCTCTTTCTCCGTGTCCAGTAAACGGAGTTTTGGTCATTTTACCTTTGATACAAGACTGACAAGTCGCATAAGATTTATATTCAAAAGGAATTAAATATCCATCTTTATGTAGTTTGTTTAGTCTTGTTTCATTAATATGACCAAGTCTACAATGCCAAAGAAAAGCTTCATTTATATCTGAAAACTTTCTTTTATTAGTATGTTGTATATTGAAACTGTGTGTTGGTTCAGGACGTAAATACCGTTATTTAGTGTACCATATGTAAGTGCACGGCGGCGCCCCGGCCGTCAATCCGACGGCCAAACGCGGAAACGGTGATAAACTTTAATTTTTGCGGACTTAGCAAACCGGCACCACCGCGCACTAAACCCCGGATCGTTCCATTAAACTAGTCTAAGCTAACAAGAGAATGCGTTAGAGATATACCGACTGATCCGAGTCCTCCGGTCTTCATCTCCACTCCGATCTCCTCGCGGGATCTCCGGTCGTCGCCTCCTCGCCGGAAGGGCACCACGTCGCGTGCATCTTTTACGGGCTCCCGCCTCTATACCGAGGCAACTCGGGCATGAAGCCGGCAACTCGACATGCTCAAGATGTGCTGTAGGAAGTGTAGTGCTTTGTCTCTTTGGGGTTTGTTGCCTTTGGATGGAGGAATCATGAACTTTGGAGAGGGTTTTTGAGAATTTGGCAAGCATGAAAAATGAGATGTGAATTAATCCCTCATACCAAGTTGGGACCTCTCATTTTTTCTCCCCTCTCAATATATGGCCGGCCACTACAATGTGAGAATGGTGGAGGGATAAAATCAAGCATGAAGGGAGGTGATGGTAGGAGATGAGAAGAGGTGACCATAAACAAACATGAACCATGCTTATTACTTACATCCACCCATACCCTTTCCAATCACAATTAAATGCAAGAATGGTGCAACAAAAGAAAAGATGCTCTCATAATAAATCTTTTTGCAAGAAAACCCCTCCACAAATGTTATTTGCACAATTGCAAATAACCCCCTCCATCGGAAAAGTCCGGCCGGGAAAGAACAAAGGAAAACCGGCCGGAACGGAAAGCAAACTGGCAACTCCAGAAAACTGGTCCCGTAATAAATTACAGGAAAACCCCCATACTGTGCATACACACCCGCATCTGTATTCCGTCCGGATACAAATGCAATGAGACAAAATCTACACTGTACTAAACTAGGACCGGCTTAAGCCAAAGCCGGCTAGTAATATCCGTTCGATCCTGATCCGTGCAATACCGCATGTATCTGATCGAACCCTGCCATATAACCATACGGCCACTAGTACAAACTGTCCGATCCTGATCCGTGCAATACCGCACGTATCTGATCGGACCCTGCCATATCTCCATACGGCCTCTACAGCGTTTCGCCCGAAAGTTGAGTAACTGAAAGTGTGGTGGACTCTAAAGACTCGTCAATACTATGGCTGTGGATTTAACCACTAGCACGTCAGAGGTATAAGCCAATACGTAACGGGCCACCAGCTATTGACTAAAAGGGACGTCGATGAGCGAACTCATCCTGACACCCTACTGAGCCTGTCAGTGACAATATCCGTACAGTCCGGTCCGTTCGTCTATGAGCATCGCATGTCGGGCCTAGGGGGTTGGTAAAAGTCAGACCCCCAAAGCGGTACAAGTCGTGTCGGAGTGTAGCCTAGAACACCCTGAGATACTACTGGAATACCTACCAGTAAATCTCCTGCCTTGGCCAAGGTCTTCGTGTAATGGCTCTCCTAGACACAGCGCGACCTCACCCCCAATACCGGGAGAGACGAACCCCCGAAGATCCGCTCACTGCCTCCATGTGGCTCGGGACTGTACCCAACTAAAACCTGTTTGCACGACTCCTTTGAGCCGTGGTAGGGTAATAATCAAAGCACAGTGGGAACTCACACGAGACAAATGACGATCCCCAGGTCGATGAACTAACCTGTACACATGTCACCAGGGAACTGCTATCTGACGTCAGGTATAAGACCAACTAGCATGTTCCCGGCGAGTCCTGTCCGGTGTACTCATAACCCAATGAGCACCTGTATACATCTTAGATGAACCAACTGACACCAGTGGCTTGTGAGACCGGCCACCGCCCCTCGTCGGGGTCTCAACTGTATACACTAGTCTACTCTGGAGAATCGATGCCCTGTCTCGAAACTCCCACGACTAGGGACCTTTTAAGGATGTGCTTATAGACTCCAGCTCTCACTTATATGATCGCCCTCATACTGCTGGCACTCAAGCAAGAATCCTAGGGGCTCTATCAACGTGCAATAGCGACATGTCAGGTCACCTAAAGCTGTACACGATGATAAAGGTAAACCAGATAGCATACTATCATCTCGAGTAAGACTGTCCTACCGGGATAGGTCCTCCCTCAATCATTGCAATCACGTGCCTGTGATCCAATAATTGACTCTGAGGGCACTATCTCCAACAATCTCCCACTTGCACTCAAGGCTAATTATTGCGATGTCGCATACTCACAGCCCGTGTGATACCGAACACCCAACTCCTCTACTTGTCAGTCTCACAAAAATCGTTTGTGAAACTATTGCGTTCGAGGAATAGCCTCAGTGAGTGGATCCGCCTGTGGTGTCTCTTTCTATGTCTCTCTATATCTCAAGTTCGCGGAGAAAGCCATCTCCCGAAATGAGCAATACCTGTCTTAGAATGTCTGGATGTCTGATGGGACCTAGCTCATAAATGAACTCCAAATCCAAAATTCTTAGACTGTATCGTCAACTGAACTTAATCAGTATCCTGCGCCAAGCCACCCTCAGTATTTCCTTGGACCATCTGTCCAAAATACTGCCCCTCGTCAGAAGGATAACTATAACTCTGACAACCTCCTTGTCGTCCATGTCACCTTGGAAGCCTGGAATGATAATTGTCTCCCGAAAGAGGCTTTCGTTATCATATCCCTAGAACAGCCACTTATGTTCTAAAACTGCTTCCGACTGTTTCTTCAGGATTGGATCAATATCAACTTATTGCATCTAGTGCAAGAACAACATCTGGTGTGGTACTTGACATCTCATGATTGACTCAATTGCCTAAGCAAGTGATCTGTCAATCATGCACATCCCTCTCTACTTTAGTCTATAAGACACCTTTAGAGAGGGTGACTCCATCACCTGCAGGTACACTACCGTGCCAGGAGTCGTCCATTCTAAATAGTCTTAGAATGCTATCAAAGTACCCTGATTGGGAAACCACCCAAATCTAGATCTAAAACCATAGATCTAGTAACCAGTATGTCTCATATAATGTCCAAGTCCTTTGTGGAGAAACCACTGTGTGACGACCAAAGTATAACCGATCGTAGTATAGGAATATCACTTCCTACTACCTTCTCAACAGATCCATCCCCTATTCTGATGACGTCAAACCTATGACTGTCATCTCAGAAATAGATGATCTATCTCCGCTACATCTGCTTTAGTCTATAAATAGACATAAGCCTGATGTCCACCAATGCTTCCGCTGCTCCCACTGACTACGACAACCCTCTGGCAGAGTCATATAGACGTGCACTTCGAAAGCAAGTTTAGAACGACGCTATACTCATCCTCCTGCCGGGTCTCGCAGACTGGAACAACAACAATGGCAAGTGTGGGTAAACAAGAACTTCCCTGTCACCGTCCTTGAGGCTACCGGAGTACCTCTCGGGTGCCTGAAGTTACCCACCTTATCTGCGGAGTGGCCAATAGAATGTCAAGCCAGATTGAATCTTTAGGTTCCTTATCAAATCTTCAGTAATCGTTTGCGGTTCTGGAATCACTTCCAGTTCTACCATACTCCCACTACTGTTTTTTTTGAAAAAATCCATTTTTAATAAAACTGTGGCGAGTCTAGAACAATATTTCTATTGATCTGCCAGATGGTAGAAAGTCAACCCTCGTCATAGCCTGGGTCAACCCACAAACAGCCATTACAGAAACGTGCCTTGAGTTGTCCAGTGTCTGGTTTTAATCATAAGCCGGAAAACTCCCCGTACCTTAACTACGTTAAGATATGAACTGTTCTATATCCAATATAGAACCAAAGGCACTGATTTAATTTAACCAGATTCAAATCATGCAGCTATCTCCAGTGCATGTCAACTAAATGGAAGAAGGCCGATCAGCGTTACTCAACTTAGGAATGCTTCCAATTATGAGTAACCTGAAAGAGAAGCAATTTCTCTTTATCATTACTATCAACTGAATATCATACACAAGTATCTACATCTTCGATCACTTTGAAGAATCTCGATACTTGCTACACCTGGTTCTCTACTCTATTCAAATACCTATAACTCCTCAAAACTTAGACCCTGTGTTTCAACGAAACATATGTCTAAGAATTAGAGAAGTTAAAAGTAAACAGAATATAGTATGAGGACCAACCCCTCTGTTCTAATGGACACTGGACAACATACAATACTCTGTATGCGTCCGCTGAGTCTAACAACTCTTTCACTGTGTGTCGTAGGTTGAAAACTGTACTTATGGTTAAGAAGAATTACACCGCTGTTTAATGCTCCTTACCTAACCATCCACTGATATAGGTAAATGTCATCGACATAATATCAAAAGGTATATCTCACTCTATGAAAATAGACGTACAGATATATCAATTTGAAATTGGTGCACAACAGCGGATATTCAAAACCAAATATTTGCCGACCGGCAAACAATCCAGGTGGCATCCTCAAATATCACCAATTACAACGAATCCCGATATAATGAGGATGATCACCTAATTCCCAATAACTTACTCCCACTCATCATCTGCAAAACCATACAGATGTGAGAATCAAACCTGGTAAATACATACCCTGGAGTAAGTGTCTAATTGGGAAATCAGTTTTCTATTAACTGTACACAGTGAACCTGAAACATTGAAATGTTCCGATGGGGTATCCTGGTATTCCTAGTAATGCCTCTACCATTATCCAGATTCACAACTATAACCGTATAATTCTTTGCCACCTCTCCAAATCCCTTTATATGTCTTTAGTCATTACCTTCTGTACACCCCTTTAGGCCAAATGGTTTTCTTCCTTCCCTACCGTTCGGCACCAGCCTATGGTTTGGAAGAAGACTATCCAAAAAGCATAAAGGGTGTACTGTCCTAATCCTAGGAGCACTCGCAACGCGAGAGAATGTGAAGATAAAAGACACCTGAATGTACTTCATTCCTATTTCTCCTGAACCAGGATCCATCCCCGAACTGGAACAAGTTCCTTTCGAGTTCGTATATAACCATACGATGGATTATCCAATAAAATGGGATCTTCGTAGTGATACGGAGTGTCCTGGAGAAATACAAAGGTGATTTAGGATTGGCGAAGAAATACTTGGTTTGGTCGTGAATAGCAGTCGCAACTTACTTTGCCCTCTTACTAATCCCTTTATTTGTCTTAACTTAATACCTTCTGTACACCGTTTAGGCTAACTGGTTTTCTTCATTCCCTACCGGTCGGCACCAGCCTATGGTTTGGAAGAAGACTATCCAATTTGCATAATAGGTGTACTACTCCTAAACCAAAGAGTACTCGCAACCTGAGAGAAGGTGAAAAGAAAAGACAACTGAATAGTCCTATCCGTTTTTCTCCAGAACCAGAAACCATCCTCGAAGTCCTTCGAGTTCGTATCTAACCATACGATGGTTTTGTCCAATGGAAGTGGACGTTCGTAGTAATACGGGGTGTCCTGGAGAAAAGGGTAAAAGTAGGAGTGGCAATGAGGTTCGCAACTCTGACAATCCAAAAGCCAGTGTTAAGTAGGTTCGGTCAACTTGGTCACTGAGTCATAGTCTAGGGTCGGGTCAATGGTCGCTGTCAGAGAGAGAGAAAAGAAACACTCAACGTGCACTCTAACCTAGATCAGAATGGTTACCAATTTATCTAATCTGGAAACCTCCCACTGTACCTCAAATTCTCCTCCAAACCTGAAAGAAGAATTAGTCGGAGTCACCCGAGGAGTAAACTAACTCATCAGTGGGAATCGGGATCCAACTATCATTGCATGATAACGTGACGGAATCCGCTCACCGTATCACACTCCAGAAGGTATGCGCATATCTGGCAAGTTTCAGTTCTTTTGAAACTCCCGATGTGATTTCTGCCCCATGCTCTTATGACCTTGGCGTGAGGTCAAAATATCATAAGTCACATGTCAAGTTCTTCCCATCATTATCCAGGTTAATTTGAACCCACCCGTACATACCCTTGACGTAGGCCAAAATAGTAGTACGACTGTCCCAAACCAACGCATCTATCTATGCTGCAGATAAATACCCGGCAGCTACCAAACACTATGCCTTGGCGTGAGGTCAAAATACATAGCATGAATACTACCGAATATTTAACTGAAATGATGGAGGGCTACGAATGGTTTCTGGCGAAAACCTTTAACGTAATGAACTTGATATCGTTGAAGGAACGGATAGCTTTTTAGAAAATATAGTGACGAAAACCTTTACTAAAGAGGTCACTCCCGGTGAAGGGATCTCGGCTCTTTCCCCGTAGAATGGGGTGCAGGATATTTCAACTGAATACCACGGTGCAAAGCAAAATTAATCGGCTATAGTGAAGTTAATGCCCTCACGCAAACTTCTGTCCAAGGGGTCACTCCCGGTGAAGGGATCTCGGCCCTTGCCTCGTCGACTGAGGAGCAGGATATTCCAAATGAATACCACGATGCAAAACAAAAGAGAACGTCCTTGCAATCACAGCCTTTTGAAAAGTGTTCCAACAACATCAGATTAGGTTTGTTTAACTTGCATTGATCCGAATCAACGCAGTCCCATCAATTAATCACACCACAAAGAACGAAAATATACTGACGTACGTATATGCCATCCGCATTCGCCACTGGGTCCCGTCATCACCCGTTAGGTTAGCTAACTAACGGCAGAGCGGGGACTGGACTAGCGCGGATGAAAAGCATATACAACATCTACTAATATATATACCAATATATAGTATTTCGCTCAAGGCGTGAACAAAAATGCAACATCACAGAAATGTACAGCATCACAGAACAATACAGATATCGGGGATCCCCGGGTTTCACAGAGCCACTACTGAAACCTGACGTTCCCCTGGTCGTGTAGATAGCCTGTGCAATGAAAACCTAGACCCCTATGGGCGCGGAAAGTCACCCGCCAAAACCTGAAGCGAGGCAGCCCCCTTCAGCTCCGTGAATGGACCACCCAGCACTCCACGGAATCCGACAACTTGGGCACCCCCCTGGGTCAACCTGTACCCCCTACGAGTGCGGCGAATAGCCCGCCAATCCCAGAGTGAAGCCCTCTCCGTCTCAATGCCATGAGATGCGGGCTTGTTGCCCTCTAGAACCCGGCTATCCGTGCACCCCACCGCGGGGTAATCCTAGTACAGAAAGTAAAATATACATACACCGGGTACATCGACCGCAACCAGGTCGTGCCCCAAAAGAATAATAAAAACAGGCAGTGACGGCAGTCCACATGTCGGACGCTCGCCCCGCAATATCAAATGTACATAATACAACAGCACAGTACTAGCATTGCATCCAGGCTATCCCCCACGACCGATCCGCAACATCACAGCAAATACATAGAACATCAACGTGAAAATCACGTTCGCAAATCCGTCTAACCGGGCTATAGCAGTTAGACCGGATTTACCGATCGAGTGACATTCACGGTCGCAGATATAATGTAAATACTGTGAAATAATGTGTTTGAAATATCCGATCGATCAAAAATTAACAAGTGGGCCCACAAAAAAAACTGTAGCACTCACAGAAATCCTGGGCCCAATTTTAATATTCCAAAACCCATATTATAAGCCCAGAAGGCCTCTGTAAAAAATTGGTGAAGTGATCTCCACAGTGTGCGGCGGAAGGGCGGCGGGAATGGGGTTTTCGCGGCGGTTCCGCGCTCCCACTGTGGAGTTACTTCATCGAATTTTTACAGAGCTCTTAGATTTTCCAGTACATCAATATTTTACAACCTGAAAAATTTTTCGAGACCAAAAATTTTCAACAGAAACTGATGCTAACTAAAAATGCAGTTTTGGAACATTCGATCGATCGAAACAGAAAAACACATTACACCAAGCTAGACTATGTTAATGGCGTGGCTCTGATACCACTGTAAGTGCACGGCGGCGCCCCGGCCGTCAATCCGACGGCCAAACGCGGAAACGGTGATAAACTTTAATTTTTGCGGACTTAGCAAACCGGCACCACCGCGCACTAAACCCCGGATCGTGCCATTAAACTAGTCTAAGCTAACAAGAGAATGCGTTAGAGATATACCGACTGATCCGAGTCCTCCGGTCTTCATCTCCACTCCGATCTCCTCGCGGGATCTCCGGTCGTCGCCTCCTCGCCGGAAGGGCACCACGTCGCCTGCATCTTTTACGGGATCCCGCCTCTATACCGAGGCAACTCGGGCATGAAGCCGGCAACTCGACATGCTCAAGATGTGCTGTAGGAAATGTAGTGCTTTGTCTCTTTGGGGTTTGTTGCCTTTGGATGGAGGAATCATGAACTTTGGAGAGGGTTTTTGAGAATTTGGAAAGCATGAAAAATGAGATGTGAATTAATCCCTCATACCAAGTTGGGACCTCTCATTTTTTCTCCCCTCTCAATATATGGCCGGCCACTACAATGTGAGAATGGTGGAGGGATAAAATCAAGCATGAAGGGAGGTGATGGTAGGAGATGAGAAGAGGTGACCATAAACAAACATGAACCATGCTTATTACTTACATCCACCCATACCCTTTCCAATCACAATTAAATGCAAGAATGGTGCAACAAAAGAAAAGATGCTCTCATAATAAATATTTTTGCAAGAAAACCCCTCCACAAATGTTATTTGCACAATTGCAAATAACCCCCTCCATCGGAAAAGTCCGGCCAGGAAAGAACAAAGGAAAACCGGCCGGAACGGAAAGCAAACTGGCAACTCCAGAAAACTGGTCCCGTAATATATTACAGGAAAACCCCCATACTGTGCATACACACCCGCATCTGTATTCCGTCCGGATACAAATGCAATGAGACAAAATCTACACTGTACTAAACTAGGACCGGCTTAAGCCAAAGCCGGCTAGTAATATCCGTTCGATCCTGATCCGTGCAATACCGCATGTATCTGATCGAACCCTGCCATATAACCATACGGCCACTAGTACAAACTGTCTGATCCTGATCCGTGCAATACCGCACGTATCTGATCGGACCCTGCCATATCTCCATACGGCCTCTACAGCGTTTCGCCCGAAACTTGAGTAACTGAAAGTGTGGTGGACTCTAAAGACTCGTCAATACTATGGCTGTGGATTTAACCACTAGCACGTCAGAGGTATAAGCCAATACGTAACGGGCCACCAGCTATTGACAAAAAGGGACGTCGATGAGCGAACTCATCCTGACACCCTACTGAGCCTGTCAGTGACAATATCCGTACAGTCCGGTCCGTTCGTCTATGAGCATCGCATGTCGGGCCTAGGGGTTGGTAAAAGTCAGACCCCCAAAAGCGGTACAAGTCGTGTCGGAGTGTAGCCTAGAACACCCTGAGATACTACTGGAATACCTACCAGTAAATCTCCTGCCTTGGCCAAGGTCTTCGTGTAATGGCTCTCCTAGACACAGCGCGACCTCACCCCCAATACCGGGAGAGACGAACCCCCGAAGATCCGCTCACTGCCTCCATGTGGCTCGGGACTGTACCCAACTAAAACCTGTTTGCACGACTCCTTTGAGCCGTGGTAGGGTAATAATCAAAGCACAGTGGGAACTCACACGAGACAAATGACGATCCCCAGGTCGATGAACTAACCTGTACACATGTCACCAGGGAACTGCTATCTGACGTCAGGTATAAGACCAACTAGCATGTTCCCGGCGAGTCCTGTCCGGTGTACTCATAACCCAATGAGCACCTGTATACATCTTAGATGAACCAACTGACACCAGTGGCTTGTGAGACCGGCCACCGCCCCTCGTCGGGGTCTCAACTGTGTACACTAGTCTACTCTGGAGAATCGATGCCCTGTCTCGAAACTCCCACGACTAGGGACCTTTTAAGGATGTGCTTATAGACTCCAGCTCTCACTTATATGATCGCCCTCATACTGCTGGCAGTCAAGCAAGAATCCTAGGGGCTCTATCAACGTGCAATAGCGACATGTCAGGTCACCTAAAGCTGTACACGATGATAAAGGTAAACCAGATAGCATACTATCATCTCGAGTAAGACTTTCCTACCGGGATAGGTCCTCCCTCAATCATTGCAATCACGTGCCTGTGATCCAATAATTGACTCTGAGGGCACTATCTCCAACACCATACCCAATCAACTCTTGATTCAAGTTAATGTTCATAATATTATTTTGCAACACAAAATGATATCCTTCTTTGTCCAACAAAGAAACGGATAATATATTACATAGCATACTAGGTACAAAATAACACGGGTTTAGAACCAAAATACAACCCGAAGACAACCCAAGATGATACTCTCCTACGGATACAACATCTACATTGAAACCATTTCCAACCCACAGAGTATGGTCACCCGTCTTCAAAACTCTACTGTTTCTCAATCCCTGTATACAATTGCAGATGTGAGAACCAGAACCGGTATCTAATACCCAAGATGCAGAGTTTAAAGAAAAACAGTTTTCAGTTACAAACACACCTGAAGTGGAAGCATCGGCAAGCTTCTTCTTCTTGAGATCATCAAGATACACAGCACAGTTGCGTTTCCAATGTCCCGACTTGTGGCAGTAAAAACATTCTCCTTTTCCGCTTCCCGCAGCCCCGGATTTGTCTTTCCCCTTCGCCTTTTTAACTCCACCTTTCTGTTTGATGGACTTCTTCTTCTTCTTCTTTCCCTTGGCCTTGGCTTTTGGGACTGAAGAGGAAGATGGCCGAGCAAGCAGAGCGGGATTCCTCGTTGTTTTCAACGTGCTCTCTGCACTTCTCAACATATTGAGAAGTTCAGGCAATGATTTCTCCAAATCGTTCATATTGAAATTCACAATGAATGGAGCGAAGGCAGGGGGAGAGACTGTAGAACAATAACCTTATATTTCTCATTATCCATGGTCCATCCCAGTTCCTCAAGTTCTTCTATAAGACCAATCATCTTCAAAACATGGTCTCCTACTGATGTACCAGGGGCCATTCGCATCTGAAATAACTTTCGAGATGCCTCGTATCTCAAAGTACGAGATTGCACGTCATACAAGTCCTTTGTGTGAAGAAATATGGATTGCACATCCATATTCTCGTGTTGCTTCTGATGGATATTGTCCATAGAAGCAAGCACGAGGCATTTGGCCGTGTTGCAGTCAATATCCCAAGTTTTTCGGATCTCCCTATCCGAGACAGATGATTCAGGTCCTGGGACGGGCGGGGCATTGGTTGTGAGGACATATGATACTTTATCATATGTGAGTGCAATGTTCAAGTTCCTCAACCATTCTTTATAGTTCGGTCCTGTCAGTTTATTTTTCTCTAGTAGAAGCTTAAGTCCCGTCATCGGTATCTGCTATTAGGAGAAAGAAAAAATACACTCAGCGAAATGCTCTTGCAAAGAATTAGATTGGTTATTATCTTATCTAATCGATGTCTCCCACTGCTTTAATCAAATTTTCTTTCAAAACCTGAAAAGAAAACTAGCCAGGATTAATTACATTCTACAGTTTCGCTAACCAGTCAGTCAGGCCAGTGTCGGTACTTTGAGGGAGGTTCCCCGTGCTTTCGCACGGACCTAATTAAAATAAACCTCGTTTTCCCAGAGGTCAAACCCCGTTAACACCTTTCTAGACACCTACTGGATTAGCTAATTGTAAAGTGTAAAATTCTCCTGGAAGTAACACTTACTCACAGTGGGATCGGGATCCAACTATCATATAGATTGTATGCAATCTCATTGCAAATTTCAACTCTTGATACTCCCGATATTGTTTTTACCCCTAGTTACTTATGACCTTGGCTATGGTCAAAATATCATAAGTACTAGTCAAGTTCTACCCATCATTTCGAGATTAACTAGACCTACCCATATGACCCTTGACTATGATCAACATAATCACAAGAATGTCCTAACTGATCGCATCATATGCTTTGTAGGAAGACATCACATAGCTACCGTACACTACGCCTTGACTATGATCAAAATACGCAGCACGAATTCTAAGTACTCTGCTTCCTAAAATGACGGAGGGTTGCAGATGGTTTTTATGAAAACCTTTAACGCTTTGAACTTGATCTCGTTGTAGAATCAAAACAGTTTAGAAAAGGAGTGGCTTAAGCTCCGCATCTTTTGAAACTTGCATTTTTCATAAAAAGGCCGAGTGGGTTTCAAATCTGATTCTACAACATCTTTTAGGTTTCTTTTACTTTACATTAATCTCATTAATGTAATCCCATCATTTAAGTTCCTAAGCCATCACAGAAAAGAAATGAAAATAGAACGTATACTTATGCCATCCGCATTCGCCACAGTGTCCCGTTATGCACCGTTAGGTTACTTAACTAACGGCATAGCGGGGCAGGACTAGTGCGGGTGTAAAATATAAGCAATGTTTATTATATATCATATATATAATAATAATCCATTCGTCTCAGATACAAAGTAATCACATTACAGAATATCAGCAGCAGAAGCACATATGAAAATAAAAGGATATCTAGGATGTCCGTATTTTGTATTTAGCCAACAATAGAAAATACGGATTCTACAGTCGCGATGAATAGCCAAGCACACACCACTAGACCCCTACGAGAGCAGCAAGTGATCCTGCCAATTCTAGAGTTTAGGAGACCCGGTCTCGACTCCTCGAGATGGCCTCCTACTGAACCCTAGAACCCGATCACTTGTGCTCCCCTCCTTGGGTCTATCCTAATGCGGAAAAGTAGATAATATACAATAATGGTGATATCATCCTCAACCCGGAAGTGCCCCAAATAAAAGAATATTACATACAATTGATTTATACATGAATGAAAATAAAACTCTCAACTCACATAAAACCCCCGGCTATTCAATCGCGACAATCCTGCACATCATATCTCAGCAACACATAATATCTCATATCATCAACGTAAGCAAGTATGCGTATCCCTATTGTCGTTGATGTATAGCAATGAAATTGGCGATACACCACATACTACACTTACGGTCGCAGAAAATAAAGTGAAAAACTACAACATTTGGAATCCACAATCACTTTAGACATCGTAAATCCGAAATATCACATACTTCGCATTTCATGCCTAACTATATGAATTCCACATATTGTATCACATTCCAGATAAATAGACAATGCTAAACTTTTCGATCGAATAAACAAACACCAAAGATTTCCCAAATAGCACAACACTTGAGCCGAGTTCAAAAATTTCCAGAACATGTCACAGCCCCTATGATCCAGCCGTAGAAGGGTCAAACCAACGCCTCACATGTGGCAACGCTAAACTACCACAAACCCTAGGGTTCAGTGGCAGTTTTGACGGTCACATAATCGAGTTAAGATTACGTTCTTCTAGAGGGTCCACAGATACACTTACAAGATTTTCCGAAAGTTTCAAACTCGTGAAAAATCCAACACATGAAAATTTTCCAATACGGGAAAAAGTGAGTTATTGATATTCGTTTGAACATTTTAACACGTTCTAAATTACCTGAAAAACTAAACGATGTTAAACTTTCCGATCGAATCAACGAATACAAAAGATCTCCAGAAAACTCAACACCTGAGTAATATTAAAAATAACCAGAAGCATGTAGTAATACATAGGATGAACCCTAGAAATCACTATCCCTGAAACCCAAGTACGGCCGCGGAACCGCCGCTAATAGCATGGTATTGCCGCGGTTCCGTGGCGACTTAAAGGATACAGTGACTCGTATTTCACAGTAATCCATACAATTACCTGCTTGATTTTTTGAGAATTTTTAATGTGGAAAAAATCAATTTTTAGAAAATTTCTAGAGAAGGGTCTAAATTGGTGTTTCGTGGTTCGATCGGAGTTTTAACTTCATCTACACATCGCCTAAAGCTCTAGCTTGACTATGATACCATTGTTGGGTTCACCTGGCACCTCATCATGGGTTTGGAAGCATCACATATGCCACAATCAAATTTTAAAGGTGCTAAGTGAACTTGACAAGAATCATAAGTAGAAATATAGGGTTTCTTTCAACTAAGCATCACATGCAAATGAAAAACTATCACTAAGGGTAGAGATTACAACCTTTGTAGACCTCCCTTGGTGACTCTTTGGCACTATGAGAGTTTGGAACGGATCGATGGAAGACTACCTAGTCCACGAAGATCCACCCGAAGTCCCTTTGCCCAAAGCTCCTTGCTTTACTTGATTTGTAAATGAAGTAGAGCAAACACCCAACACAAATGGGCTAGATGTGTGTAGTATGATGATGTGGTTTGTATTCTATAATCAAAACGCTATCTTTTTATCAACCTCACTCAAGAGAAAAATCAAGAGAGGAAGAAGAAGTTGATGGCTTAGCTTGAGCTCAAAATATTTGTGATGAATAATAATTGAGATGAGAATGAATAATCTATATTATATCCTTCTCACTTCAACCATGGTTAGTAATTATCTAGATATTTATCAATGAGTTAATAAAGCAAAAGGATAATTAACTCAAGATTAAAAAGTAGTTCAAGTATGGTCAAAGATGATAAACATTAACCATGAGTGAATTATCCTTTCTTTTAATTCAAAATGATAAATAAATAAATAATTACTACAATATGAGTCTTGCATTGCCACCAAATATGTATCAACGACCATGATACAATGTATGTATGTATGTGTCCATGCACATCATCATGTGCATACATGCATGCATACAAAAATAGAAAAAGGGTTTAATTAAAGAATTAATCTAAAAATCATTTGTTAAATCAACACTTGATTTAGAAAACCGGTCATATCAGATACGCCCCGATCAATAGAAAATGCCCGATTAATATACGGTATCACATATCCGTATTCAATCGGGTCCCCGCGCATATCTCATATGCACACCACATCTTTTCGCCTGAGCCAGGAAACATCATTGTGGGACTCTAAGACTCATCAATACGCCAGCAGTAGGTGATGATCATATCAAGAATCCACAAGTCGCAAGCGGTCAGCTAAACGTAACGGCCACCCGGGTATTGAGCGATCAGAAGAAAACCAGCGAAGCTGTCAAAACTCCCGTCGAGCCAACTGGCAGCACTTACCGTATAGTCCGGTCTCCTCGTCAGATATGTTGCATATCGAGTCTAGGGATAGAATCGTCGACCCCAAGAACTTAATAAGTCATGCTGGTGTATAGCTCATAACAGATCGAGAAACTACTGATAACTCTTATCAATAAATCTCAGCAGCCCTGGTCAAGGACTTCCTATTATAGCCAATCGAGTATAGCGCAACATCAACACCTAATACTGGGAGAGGCGAAACCCCTCCTATCGCTCATCGCCTCCATGTACCTCGAGACTGTGCCCAAAGACCACCTGTTTGCACGACTCAGTAGAGCCGTGGTAGGGTGGAGATCAAAGTACAGTAGGAGGACACACAAGACTCTATAACGATCTTGGGTCTACAGACTAACCTGTACCAGAGTTACCTGAGAACTGCTATCCGACGATAGATATAATACCACATAGGAGTTCTCTGTGAGTCTGTTCAGTGTACCCAGTCTACACTGAGCACCCGCATACAATCTTTGGTGTCACCTCACCAGGTGGATATGGGATCATCCATCGCCCATCATATGGGACAAGAATAGTATACGCTAGTCTACTCTGGAATATCGATGCCCCGTCTCGATACACCCATGACTAGGAACAGTTCAAGGATATGCTTATAAACTACACATGCCCCACTAGTATGATCCACATCATAGTCACAGTAGTCAAGCAAATATCCTAAGGGCTTTATCAACATGTGCAAATGAATAAAAGCATGATCAAATCAACATGTCAAGATAAAGTAAACCAGATAGCATACTATCATATTGTGCGAGAAAGTCATCTATATTCATATATATATGTCCAAGCATCCACTATACATATAATGGCCTCTTGGGCATACATATATCTAACAAGGTTATACATACAACTAGGGTTAATGAGATTCTCACCACGGCTGGGTTTAGGGTTAGATTTAATTATTTTAGTTAATTCTAAATTATGGATTAATGTTGAGATATTTCCTTGTCTTGACTTAGTCCACTCTTTAGATATTTACTAGGATATTTATTAACCTAACCTTTAATCCTAGCCCATGGTTTATTCTCTACATGAGTTAGCCATGACACATTCTTAACCCATGGTTGCATTTCTAACCTCAACAATAATTTATTCATCACTTTCTTCATCTTCTTCTTCCTCATTGCAAAAACTTTCTAGCTTTTGATTTTGTGATGAAAGATTGTGAGAAAAAGAAAACTAAAGAGAGCAAAATTCCTACTTCATCATCCTTTTCTATACTATCTATATAGATTAGTATGTTAGCTTCACTAATCCCTAATTAGTGAAGAGATATATCTTAGGTTTGTGACTCCTCAAAGTAGATCATCTTGGATAGTGAAGACTTCAAGCAAGGATGCATCGTTCACTTCATGGAGCCTCTCAAGAGTTCAGGAGCTTGATGATCGCAGCGAAGGGACCACGACAAGGAGCTATTCAAGCGAAGGAATGGACTACAAAGGTTGTAATCCCTACTCACTTAGTAGTAAAGTTGTTTACTTATCGATCCCGTATGATTCTTTAGTTAAGAACCTAGGGTTTGGGTTAGATAGAACGGCAAAAATTTGAAATTGGCATGGACGATACCTCCCGAAACCTTGCTGCCGTGCTATTAAACCCTACAGAAACAACATGAAACAAAATGCAATATGACATGGTGCACTAGCCATGGAAAAATGTAGAAACACGGATTTGGCTTAATCGCGATTAGTAGTGCACTAATTAATTTTTATTTCAACTTGCATATAATTAATTATAGAAATGCCAAATCCAATAAATATAATTTTAAATGAATAAATCATTTTAATCTCCAAATATTTCACAATTATTGGTATATATTTATACCATTTTACGAAAACCCTAAATTCGCAAATCGGGTAGTCTTCGCGAAATATATTATTTTAATATTAAATTCCAAAAATAATATTTTATATTTTCTGAAATGTTACAACTACGAAGATCCATATTATTTGGATTAAAACATCTCGTATAGTTACATACAAACTCGAACTAAGTTGATTCAGTTCAAGGATGCCTACCGGTTCTGGAGAAATTGAATAGGATTATTCGGTTGTCTCTACCTTTTACCTTCTCTCAGGTTGTGAGAGCTTCTCGTATTAGGAGAGTACACCCATTAGGCTTATTGGATAGTCTTCTTTCAAACCTTAGGCAAGTGCTAAAAAGTAGAGAAAGAAGAAAACCAATTAGCCTAAGTACAGTGTACAGAAGGTAAGAAGTAGAGACATATAAAGAGATTGAAGTGATGGCAATGGAAATTGAAACTAGTGTCATGGATCTAGGATTACCCAACCGCGCCCTCGAAACATTTTCATGTTTCAGTTTCCTGTACACTTTTAATTGAAAAACTGCAACGACTCTAAAATGTTGTACGAAAATTTTACTGTTAATGTACATAAATAAGTTTTACAGCCTGAATTTGAGTTATAAGTTAATTTTGGTAAATAACAGCAAGAAACAACTTGTAGCTCACTGGTAAAGCCCTTGCACTGCTGTGACATAGCCACTGTGTTCGATCCCTATCAAGCACATTATTTTTTTTATGATTTTTTTTAACTTTTTGGAAGTCCAAAAGTTTGCACGTGCAATACACAGAAAAATGAAAAGACAGAAAAATCAAACATGTGGAAAATGGAGTAAATATGACTTTAATCATCGGGCACGAATCTCGAGGCTAAATACCTTAAATCGATCGGCCAAAACCCTCTGAAAACAGGCGCCAACGGTTGGATGAAGTCCAATTGTCCCCGGGCTTTGCACACTAGTCCTTTCACCCATCCCTAACTCTTCTGCACTGTTTGATTTCCCTGCAATCAAACAGAGACCCTTCAATTCACAATTTATCACAATTTTAATGCTTTTTAATCCACCATTTTAATTTCAAAACCCTAATTTTCCACTATAAATACTACTCCACACATTGGCTCAACACCATTCTGAAAATTCTAGCCAAAACTCTTAAAAATTTCCCAAGTGCAAGTGAAGTACAAGTGGAGTTAGCAAGCGATCAACTTCCAACGAAAAATCGAAGCTAATTCCGGAGTTCCCGCGAAACCACGACGACACCCTTTCCCTTCTAACCCTTTATTTGGGCTAATCAAATAGTAAGTCCCTCCCAAACATTCCTACTCTTTTTTGAAAATTTCTTTTTAATCAAAATCGGTAAAAGTGGAGTTATACTGATATCATCATTTATAAAAGCCATAACTCCAATTTCTTTTATATTTTGGTCAAACAAACTTTACCTCTTCACTTGTAATTTTAATACAAATATTTAGAAACAAGATTTAACCTAGAATCCCATGTGAAACAACAATAGTAGCACTTTTTCATTAAAATACCTTGAACTTTATAAACACTACTTTTAGTACTTGTTAAAATAATACCTTAGGAAAACTTCACGGGGTAATGACCTACCCCACACGCACACTTGGTTTCGTAGCACCATACTCATTGTATGTATTTTTTTTACGTAGAATAATATTACGATAAAATACCACATAACTTTAAAAACCGGATTTCTTTTAAATCGATATTTCATATCCTTTGCGAATACGCATCTACAACCCTCTTTATAGGACCCGCTAATGGATGGTGCGGATTATCGCACATCCTTGGGCTAGTAGAACAAGATGCAGACCTCCTCACGGAGCAATCGATCTCGAAATGATTTAAAAACGGTTTTTAAGAAATACGAATTTTCTAAATAAAAATAAAATTATTTTTAAATTAAAATATATATAATTATAAATACATATTTACAAAATATAATAAACCTATGTTTTTCAAAAATGAAAGATTAACAAGTTTCAAGTTACCAAAAGACAACTCTTTTCAATAAAATACCATGAACTTCCAAAATTAATTGCTTATCACTAAAATACCTAAAATCCTTAAAACCCATGCTCATGAAAACCCTAATAATATAAATAACCCCTTGATATTTATTTTTAACTATATTATAATGTTTTTATTCAAAAAAAACCCTCGAGTTATATAAAACAATATTTAAGGATTTTAGTAAATATAGGTTTAAGCGGGATCAATTCTCTTGAGCCTCACGGAGCCGGAGAAAGTGAGTGCTTGCCAATTTAAGGTAGAAAACATAACGGAGTTATCAATGGTAATTGTCTTGGAAAAATATACAAATCCTGCCGTCCATGTTGTTGGGTTCGCTTAGCACACTTGCTAGGTTTTGGAAAGTATCGAGTATGCAATTTCAAAAAATCTAGAATGCTAAGCAACCCAAACCAAGGATCTAACTAGAGAATTAGGGTTTTATATGCATGTAAACAAACTTTACACTAAGTAAAATAGGAATACAACCTTTGTAGACCGGTCCTTCACTTCGAAAACTCCGTGTAGTTGTAACGCCTTAGATTTCGGTTAGTGTTCGTTTAGACATTAGTGCGGGTTTACTGTAAAAAGTTTACCAATTCGGTTTCCTCACATTTTATAACATTTAATTAATAATTTATTATTATTTGTTATAAGCATGCACGCACGTGTGCATGTAAAGTGTGAGTTTTGTTTGTGCTAATTTTTTATCTTTGCAACCTTGACCCTTAACCTAATCTTGCTTAACCCTAATCTTCCCTAGATCTTTGTGAGAAGAAGAGAGATATTTTGTTTTGGAAGTGAGGAGGTGGCAAGTGTGGTGTGAATGCATTTATTTGGAGTTTAATGCATTGGTTACACTCACTTCTAACTTCACCATACACTCACCTCCCTCTCTCTTTAACCTCACACCCTCTCTCATTTCTCTATCTCTTTTACTCTATCTCTTATCCTCTCTCAACAACTGAACACTCTCTCATTTTCCTACCAAATCCATCACAAAACCTCAAAATCTTCAAAAAAATCACATCTTTATCTTGGTTTTCCCTCTTGGATGCCTAGGAGCATACAAAGCTAGGATCTTTGTGTTCTTTTGATTAGGTAATGTTTCTTTTCTGTTCTTTAAGTTAGTTTTGTGTAGCTTAGCTTTAAAGTTGTTTTTTTTATCGCGTATCGTATCGTTTCGGGTAAATATCGTATTTTTAGTGTTTTTTTGGGTTCTCGGATGATCTGCTGTTAAACCAGGTACTTGTTGCAAAAATTGACTTGATAGTAACCTATGGTAGTGACCTAGAACCTACCCTCAAAATACGAGCCCATTTCCCCATACTACAGCCGCAGATTTATTAGGTCTGGCCGCAATTTGCGGCCAGAGTTGGGAGTTAGGGTTTGGGTTTTTGGGTAGGGGTCTCTAGGGTTATTTGTAGTCTCATGGTACTTGAAATTTTTACAGATTACTGGTACAGAAAAATATGGGACCTCTTGTGTGTTTCTAGTGTTTCATTTCGTGCGATACGTTATCTGATACGGTGCGTGATACGTGTTGCTGTTGCGCTGAGTTGGTTTCGTAGTGTCGCTATACGCGTTAGCTACAATACGAACCCTTTAGAGTACGTAGGTGTGTCGTGTTGGTCTGTGTAGATTATATGTATTTTGGGTCTATTATTAATATATACTTGTTTTATCGTATTATGTTGCAGGTTCACAGGCGGGGACTTCGGACACCGCTATAAAGGGAAAATAGGTGGTAGGATTCACCTAGCTTGGAGCATTGGTGAGTAGATTTAACATCTACAGGGGAATCGCCCGCATGGCGTTATCCGTCTGGGCTAGAGATGTTATTTCTGTCGCATATTCTATGTCATATTTAGAATTGCGCATTTACCCTATTACTTAGATATTGTTGTGCATGGACTAGTATCCTTAGGACACTTCACATATTATTGACGATTCATATTGCACGAGCACTGATTGTATGCTACACACACCGTCAATAATTGCCATGTCACACACAAACCACTTATAGTTAGGATATTGCTTGGTTAGGGACATTGTGACATTGATTCATATTTCTTATCGCATATGACATATAGCATACCTGTATACTTACATGCTTACATATATGCCTTCACATACTTACATGCTAGATACCTGTATACCTATAGGATATTGTGCCATTAGTGTTAGGTACATACACACTTTATGACATAGCTACAGGTACACCTTGTACACATACTTCACTTATACCCAGAGGGTATATTACTTCATTACTTATAGGTAGATACATTTACCTTGCTATACCTTCGTGTTTACATATATATCTAGTTATAGCTACCTGTTTACCTTTACTTGATGTTATTTTTAGAATTGGAGAAATTAGGAACCACATGATATTTATATTAACTTGTTGCGGTTAATTAGTGGCTTTTCCTTTATATGCTTACATTTCAGTTTATGTTGCATATATTATATTCATGGATTTTCGCATTGTTATATGGATTTTTCATGATGTTTTTGTTGATTTGGGGACCGTGGGAGTTCATGAAATTATGCATTATTTGAAAAACCCGGTTTCCCTTGATGATATGATATTTCAGCAGCCGCCATGAGATTTATCGGTTCGGATATATATACCCTACACGAGGAACGGAGGGGTCCGTGTGCGGGTACATGGTGGGGCCCGGAGGTACCCCGAGGCAAGAATGAGGTCGTAGTGTCAGACGATGAGTTGCAGGGGAACCATACCATCCGGTGACATTATCAATGACTCAGCGGTTATCATGGGGATACCAACGGGAGTCATGTATGTATAGATACGTCGAGAGGCGAGGGTCAGAGCTAGGCACTCGAGCTTTCGTGATAGCGTATGATACGTACCTATCAGGGGCCAGTCATGGGGACAACACTTGATAGATCATCATTTCTGTGTCGATGCTTGACACATTGGTTTCATAATATTTCTTTTTACTCCTTTGTATATATAACAGGGGTCTAGGCCGCTGTTATATATGCCCTTATACCAATATTAGTGGAATGGGACGCTAATATATGTGCATTGACATTTTTACTTCTTTGTATATATAACAGTGGGTTAGGACGCTGTTATATATGCCCTTACACCAATATCAGTGGAATGGGACACTAATATATGTGTATTGACATTAATTTATATACATCATCATATTAATTCATGCAAATATATATTTAGGGTGTTAGAATTTTACTTGATATGGGATTTGGGATATAGGGGATTCATTTGATATTGGATACAGGATATATATGAGATTGCCGATTTGTACATTCAAGATATATGAGATTTATTTTATATTGTACATTCAGGATTTGTGAGACTTATATGATATGAGAGCCAATTTGGGGGCTGATTTGAGGATTTGGGATTTGGATTGTCTGGTTGGATTGTGATCTTACCACGATGTCAGGATTCCATGGAAATGACATATTTCACTCCATACTCCACACCTTTTGTGTATGCACCGCTTCATGTGTTAGTTGTACCTGTTAGAGTACCTTTCATGACTGTTGCATTTACATACCTTTACTTATATGCACTCCTTCATGCGTTAGTTGTACCTGCTGGAGTACCCTTCATGACTGTTGCATATATTTACATTTTTATATCATTATTGCATGATTATTGCTTACCGATTGTCATATTATTATTGCTTCATGTATTAGTCGTACCTGTTAGTGTACCTTTCATGATTACTGCATTCATATGACCTGTTACTGCTTTTAACCTACATATGTTAGATTCGCGCTGTACGTGCATACTTGTGATTACCTGAATGTGTTATTTACTATTCATGAGTTGGCAACTCACCCCCGTTGTGCCACAGTTGTTTGTAGGGTGTTCCCCAGAGTATTCGAGGCAGGCTATTCATCTATCATCTTTTGCTACGGATACCGCATCGGCTCACTGTGTGCAGTTTTTGCTTAGGTGAGTTTTGTGGTTATTCGTGTTCTATTGTATATTGGTTGTATCCTTGTACTCTCCATCTACTATACTTTCATGTTTGACTTAGAGACTGGTGTGAGGACGATGTTGTATATTATTTGTGACTTGTTGTCTTTTATACAGTTTTCTTTCTATCGTCTTTTATTTATTCGCTTCGGTGTCGTATATTTGTTGTGGTGGTTGTTTTCCGCCTTTGGTCATGTATTTGCTCCCGTTTGGGGATGCTTTATTTATATTTATGTTGTACCCATTTTTGGGGCTAGTTTTTACAAAGGTGGTGCTGCCAAAATTTTAAAGAAACAAAGTTGGGCTTTTAAAGAATTTGGGTTGTGATTTCAAATGTTTCAAAACTTCTATTATCTTTCCTTGTCTATTTAATGGTTTAGATTTCTGGGTTTTGGCTTTCTTTTGCTGCGTTACGTCTGTAGGCGTTGCGTAGTACTAGGGCCGTCACGTGCCAAATTTTGGGTCGTGACAAAGTTGGTATCAAAGAGCTAGGTTTTTACCTTTCGGAGTGTAGGATGGCCTTGGTATGATGGAGTAGGTAGCTTAAGCAGACTAACGTGGTGTGTGTATGTCTGCAGCATACTCACGATGCGGTACTTCGCCTAAAGTGACCTAAGTACATTGCTTGAAATTCCTTCTTTGATGATTCAGATCCTTGTAATTCGATTTCCGTGTTCTTATCGAATCTTATTTCCATTTATAGCCTTGCCGCCGATGACTATGGGGACTCAGAGTGATGCAGCGAGGGCCGAGGTCAGAGTTGGTTCGGGTGAGACGAGGACTGACCAGGATGGCACGCTCGTTGCACAGGTGCAGACGGATTCGCCTTCGACAGATCAGCTCGCTAGGCTTGTGGTTGAGATGCAGGACTTGCGCCATACGATGAGTTCATTGGTTGAGGTCTTTCGAGCGCAGCGACAGGAGGTTGTCACCTCTGTTAACCAGTTGTTCCTTGCGATCAGCATGCAGCAGTCTGTCACCTACATGGCACCAGTGGATGCAGCCCCAGTTTACGAGACACGTCTTCTAGAGACTTTAAGAGTTCCGGAACAGTGGAGGAATCGTACTGGTGTACCAACCCAAAGACAGAGGCCTAGTCATCGAGACAGATTTCGTGACCATCGCGGGAGTAGCAGAGACTAGGACGAGGACAGTCGTCCAGCCCTCATCACCAAGAGGGTCAGCAGTCATCGCGTGGATGTTTCTGGTGCGGGAGCCTTCATCACCTCATCAGGAATTGTTCCTTAGCACCGTGTCAGATGCGTACTTGGAGAGGTCGTAGTTGCAGAGGGTTCACTCAGAGGGGTCAGTCTAGCAGAGGAGGAGTTCAGCCAGTTGCGGGTAGGGGGCAGACACGACGGTTTGCTTCTACTCATCGGGACACGCGGGCGTCCAATGCAGGGTTTTCAGGTATCCTTAATTCACATGTTCTTTGATGTACTTATTGGTTTTTCACACTTGTACCGTGGTTGGGACGAGAGTCGTGTTAGGTAGATCAGTCGTTTGTTGTGTTAAATTCTGTCAGCGATTCTTTTGTTGCGCAACACGTATTTCAGTCGTGTGCCAATCGGTTAGGAGATTCATCCGTCACTTGATCCTTCTAGAGATATTGAATTTGACGTTCTCCTAGGCATGGACTGGTTAGCTACGTGCTAGGCGTCTATGGATTACCGTGAGAAAACAGCCAGGTGTTGTTTTTCCCCGGTGAGTCAGTTCTTATTGTGCAGGTGGATAGTTGTGCCGCCTCTCACAGCTCGAAATCAGCCTTCTTCGCTAGTCGGCTTTTGAGGAGAGGATGTCGTGGATTCTTGGCGTTCATTTATGGTACCGGAGCCACAGTTGGTTTGTTGGACCGGGTTCCTTTCGTGCGAGAGTTATCCAACGTTGTTCCAGATGAGCCGGCGAAGCTTAGGGAGCTTAAGGATCAGCTGCAGAGTTGTTTGTTGGGGAGCTTGTGCGTCTAAGTGTTTCGCATTAGGGAGCTCATATTTCTGTTCGTCAAGGAGGAAGACGGCAGTTTAGGTTGTGTATTGATGGATCGCCAATTGAACCGGCTTACGGTGTGGATAGGTATCCTTTACCCCGCATTGACGATTTCTTCGATCAGCTCCAGAGTGCGAGACATTTTCTAAGTTTGATCGGGATCAGGTCATCATTGTTGCGGGTTCGGAGTGATGACATTCCGAAGACTGCCTTGTGTGTGCTACGGGCTTTGTGTGTTTTGGTTGTGTCATCGGACTCACCAATGCCCTAGCGGCATTCGTAGACATGATGAACCAGATTTCTTCAGGCCGTTCCTCGACCAGTTATTGTTGTGTTATTGACGACATTCTGGTCTATTTAATGTGTTTTGAGGAACATGAGCAACACTTGAGGATTTGTTTTGCAGATACTGGGAGAGCCCCTGCGGTTTGCTAGGTTCTCGGAGTGTTTCTTCAGGCTTGTTTGTGTTGACTCCTAGATCTTGTTGTTACGGGAGACGGTTTTCGTATGGTTCCGAGGAAGATCGAGGCCGTACAGCTTAGGCCCAGACTTGTGTGCAGGACGGAGGTTCGCAGATTTTGGGGCTTAGCAGGTTTTTACCGCCGTTTCGTGCAGTATTACTTGTGTAGTGCTGTACCGTGGACTGGACTGACCGGAAATGAGGTTTCTTTTCTTTGGATTGAGGCATGTATGCGGAGTTTCGGCAGTTGAGGACTCGGTTAACAACTGCATCAGTTCTTTCTTTGCTTTCTAGTTCGGGCGACTTTGTTGTTTAACTGTGATGTTTCGTGAGTGGGGCTCGAGTGTGTACAGAGGTGACATTATAGAGTTATCGCTTTTGCTTCCCTACACTTGGAGGAAGTACTAGCATGATATCCCAAAATCATCTGGAGATGTCCGCGGTGGTTTTGCGTTGGATATTTAGAGACACTACTTGTTCAAGAGTTGTGTTAGATTTTCACGGACCACCAGAGCTTAATATACATCTTCCTGCAGTGGGTGTAGATTGTTGAGACAGTCTTCTGCATATTTACAGTTCTTGTGCGATCGTTGAGTACATCTTGTGTTCTCCTCTACTGAGGGGACAACTTGCTCATGTCCGCGCCCGACCACTTTTCCTTAATCGCTTTCACGAGGCACTGCCCGCCGATGCTCGTTCATACTTGAGCATACTCGGCTGGGTAAAGATTCGGAGTCCTTGAATTGTGACAAGGGTGTGCTAAGTTTAGGGGCGCGTTTGTGTACCTGATACTTTTGGGTAGAGACACGAAATTCCTGAGCAGGCACATCTGTCAACTCTCTGTACTCATTCAAGTTCCACCAACATTGACGTGACTTGTGAGATAGTTACGGGTGGGCAGGGATGTAAAGAGAAGTTTTGGATTTCGTTTCAATGTGTCTGTCTTGTGGTGTGCTTTGGTTGAGCATTGAGACCGGCTGGAGTGTTGCAACCTTTAACCGTTCCGGAGTGGGAGTGGGAGCAGATCTCCACGAATTTCGTTTTGGTGTCTACCCAGGTTTAGTCAGGGTGCGACTCCATTCAGATGCTTGTTGTCCGGTTTTGCTCAGGTTGCTCAGTTGTCCTTTGTTAAGTTTATGCGTTGCACTGAGTTCCTTCATGGGTCGTATCTAATGAAGGCACCCTGTTCGCTTGCCGTCTTGGGCAGGAACTTCAGGAAGTCTTAGGTATTGGTTGATCTTTAGCTCCTTCTTTCCATCCGCAGGATGATGGTGTTGAGAGAGCGGGCTATACCGACTCTGGAGGATATACTTATGCATACGTTTTAGTTGTTGTCGGCAGTTGGGGATCGTCACTCGCCATTGTTAGGGTTCTCCATCGATAGCTGTTATCAGGAGACACTCCAATTGGCAACCTTTAGGTTTAGGGGTTAGGTCGTATCGATCACCAGTATGTTTTTTTTCTGACTCTGCGTAAGTAGGATTTTTAGACCCCAGCTAGTCTAGAGACATCGGAGATGATCCAGTTGTTTTAGGTCAGTATGAGAATTGTCCATTGCGGACAGAGCTCTTATGTCGACCGCGTTGGTCGTAGACTTGGGTTCGCAGTGGGAGATCATGTATTCGTACAGATTTTTCCGATAAATGACGTGTTGAGTTTTGGGAAGCTTATCCCATAATTGTAGGTCCTTTTAAAATCCTTAAAGCGAGTTAGTTTCGTTGCCTTTAATTTGGCACTTCCGCCTAGATTATTGAGTATTCACCCCGTATTCCTTGTGTCAATACTTTGCAATTTCCTTCATCACCTTTCTCACATGATTCAGCACCAGACCATTTAGCTTGGACGCGATCTTTTCGTTCACCAGCGGCCAATTGTGTTAATGGCTCGGCAGGTGGAGAAACTTCGGTCAAGGGTCTTGCCATCTGTGGAGAGTTTTCTTGGACGTAGCCGTATAGTGAGGTGATCACTTGGGAGGCTGCGAGTGAGATTTGAGAGTTTGTAATCTTCTCTTTGAAGGTACGCTTAGTAAGAATTTTAAATTCGGGGACAGATTTTTATAAGGGGGAGATTGTAACGCCTTAGATTTCGGTTAGTGTTCGTTTAGACGTTAGTGCGGGTTTCCTGTAAAAAGTTTACCAATTCGGGTTCCTCATATTTTGTAACATTTAATTAATAATTTATTATTATTTTTTATAAGCATGCACGCACGTGTGCACGTAAAGTGTGAGTTTTGTTTGTGCTAATTTTTTATCTTTGCAACCTTGACCCTTAACCTAATCTTGCTTAACCCTAATCTTCCCTAGATCTTTGTGAGAAGAAGAGAGATATTTTGTTTTGGAAGTGAGGAGGTGGCAAGTGTGGTGTGAATGCATTTATTTGGAGTTTAATGCATTTGTGACACTCACCTCTAACCTCACCCTACACTCACCTCCCTCTCTCTTTAACCTCACATCCTCTCTCATTTCTCTATCTCTTTTACTCTCTCTTTTCCTCTCTCAACAACTGAACACTCTCTCATTTTACTACCAAATCCATCACAAAACCTCAAAATCTTCACAAAAATCACATCTTTATCTTGGTTTTTCCTCTTGGATGCCTAGGAGCATACAAAGCTAGGATCTTTGTGTTCTTTTGATTAGGTAATGTTTCTTTTCTGTTCTTTAAGTTAGTTTTGTGTAGCTTAGCTTTAAAGTTGTTGTTTTTATCGCGTATCATATCGTTTCGGGTAAGTATCGTATTTTTAGTGTTGTTTTGGGGTCTCGGATGATCTGCTGTTAAACCAGGTACTTGTTGAAAAAATTGACTTGACAGTAACCTAGTGTAGTGACCTAGAACCTACACTCAAAATACGAGCCCATTTCCCCATACTACGGCCGCAGATTTATTAGGTCTGGCCTCAATTTGCAGCCAGAGTAGGGAGTTAGGGTTTGGGTTTTTGGGTAGGGGTCTCTAGGGTTATTTTTAGTCTCATGGTACTTGCAATTTTTACAGATTACTGGTACAGAAAAATCTGGGACCACTTGTGTGTTTCTAGTGTTTCATTTCGTGCGATACGTTATCCGATACGGTGCGTGATACGTGTTGCTGTTGCGCTGAGTTGGTTTCGTAGTGTCGCTATACGCGTTAGCTACAATACGAACCCTTTAGAGTACGTAGGTGTGTCGTGTTGTTCCGTGTAGATTGTATGTATTTTGGGCCTATTATTAATATATACTTGTTTTATCGTATTATGTTGCAGGTTCGCAGGCGGGCGTTGGTGTCACGACCCGAAAGTACGGAACATGACCGGCACTTAAACTACGAACGTCTCGAGGCGTACGTAATCTAAGTAAACCGAAAAACCAGAAATGCAAACCAAGAAAAATAGTAGAGTGAAGGAAAACCAATTTAAATAAGTAGTTTTACTAGCATAAGCCGAATTATGCGGGTTTCTAAAAAACATCAAAAATTTCCTGAAAATTTCGGCAGAGTCTCCTTTGTAAATACTGGCCCCAAAACGAGATACAACATGAATAGTATACGAAATCAATAAAAAGGCATCCCCAAGCGGGAGCTATCTGTTCATCAATCGACGGTCACAACCACACAAGAAATAAAATATACAACGCCAACGGCGAGGATCAAAATTCAGAAGGAAACTCAAAACCACAAAAATATAACGCGCGACTCTAAGGTCGAAGGAATAACATCACTGGGGTCTATCCCAAAGTAAATACATGTTTGGTTGATGGAACTTCTAGATACAACAGAATAATGATATACAAGATATATAATGGGGGTACGATACAAGTAAACCCACCTACCAGCAAATCACCCGAAGGAAACTATGCCCGCAAAGCCGTAATGAATCCTGTACGGCAAACCTGCAAGAAACTGGGGCACAACGGGGGTGAGTTGCCAACTCGTGAATAGAAAACATCTACGAAAAGAAATCGCATAAATAACGCAATCCTAGGTCAATGATCATAATATATCCTCAAAAATATAACCAGCAACCCATAACAATGGTTAGGGCAAATATCTAACCCAAGTGTAAATCCATGTGCCTGTGTCAGTGCCTCAGGTAGCAATGTATGAATGCATGAAACAGAATGCATGTACTGAAGAAAACTGCTTTCATAAATCAGTGAGATTTCTGTATTTTAAAAGTGAGGTACCAAAAATGAAATCAGCATAAAACAGTGCCCAGCATCGACACAAAAAAAGTGTCCAAATATCTCGATATCTCTGTATCACAATCTCTGTACCTCAATATCTCAAAATCTCAATATCTAGGGCGCCGTCAGTCCAGACCGGCCCCTACCATCCATCTCAAGACCACGACGGTATCCTCCGGATATCCGATGCGTCGGGTAATATCACCGGTCGGTAGTGCTCCCCTGCCGCGCTCAACGTCAACAACACGATCCTCTTGCCCCGGGGTACCGCACCGGGCCCACCATGTACCCGAAACGGTTCCTCCACTCCTCGAATCGGGTCTCGAAATCCATCAGCAAACTCATGGTGGACGACTCATACATCATGGGAAAACCGCACTTTTTATTTTTAAAAGAGAGAAAGGTTTATTTATGTTTTTGCGGTTTTCCTCCAAATCCAGAAAATCTCATGGAAATCTAAATCCAAAACCTCAATAACACGTAAAATAGTGAATATATGCATGAGAATCCATGAATGCGGCATAACAATGAATAACGGTATGCATGAAGCGACAATTAATAACTACAATATCTAAGCTGGCATATAAAGTATGTACACTAATATTTTGTCAAACTACTGGCTATCAAGCTAAGTTAAGAAATAATATTTTCTAAGGTGTATGTGATATGGCAATTACCGATGAAGATGTGTATGAGCCGGCAAGTAAGTGTATGTGGTACATACGCATCATCGGTAATGGTGCTGGTGTCCTAACAGCATAATGTCAACAATGCAATATGAAATAACAATGTAAGTATGCGATGCGGAGCGAGCAACCAAAATGAGCGGGAGCTAAATATTGAACAATGGTGCCATTTAAAATAACATGAATCGTGGGGTTTTGAAAATAGGGCTACGGTAGTTTTAAGAAAGGATACGTCTTTTGAAATATCCGTAGATCCCTTGACCTGCCATTTAAAATACCCACGACCGCTAGTTTTGAAATAGGTACGAGTCTAATCTAATCTAACAACTACACTAAACTATACAGCTGAACTACAGGCAAGGAAACCGCCTATCATCTGAGTCGATACACATACATACCTGTATATGTATAATCGGTGATCCCGCCTCAATAATATCATATCCGATACCATATCTATAATCAGATATCCCAAGTCAAGAGTGCGGATCAATCATCAATATATAGCTCGTACGTAAATCCGTCGTACGGCATCCCAAATCTGGGTACGGGTCAAAATCATATTCATCACACTATTCATCTGGTATCCTCTTTATCAAAGATCATAGTCTAAGGTACTGACCTATGTCTAGTACAATACTAATATCATCAATATAGTCATGATCTGACTACTGATCGACAGTCTCGTACAAACCGATATCATCAGCACATATCATCATCAAGGGGTATACATCGCCCAATACAACCTAGGATCAATATCCTAGCATATCATATCTCATATCACGATCATATGTCGACCACCTATTTATAACACTATTCACCCGTATCGTCTCCCCAAGATCCGCTATAACACCAGGACGTACCTCAAGTATGAATCCTGCCATATCACCGATATCATAATCTCAACACAAATCTCATCGAATCATCTCAATCCCAAGTATCATCTCCAAATCCGTAAGTGAACACATAGTCCCATACCTATGTGAACACATAACTATATATTCCCGTATGAGCACAAAAGAAAGAAGAAAGTATGCAAGTATGGGTGGGTGTGTGAAAGTGTGTGCGACCGCTACTCTAGGGTTTCGCGGCACTCAATCATCCAAGAACACCAAATATCCATATTTATCATCAATAACTCAAATAATATATAAACAATATATATATGTGTAATTCGTATACATCACGACGAACTGCGGGGGTGCTATACGCCATCCACCCGACTTCTCCCCGTAGATATAAATCTACTCACCTGGTCCTCACTCGCCGGTGCCGACGTCGCCACGCGCTTGCTTGTCGTCTCGAAGTCCACATGGGGTACCTACATATCATAACGCACCATATCGCATTAAAATCCGACTCATGACCAAAACGACGCACGAATCCCACATAGGTCAAAACCTAAGGTTGCTTTCACAAATCGACCCAAAAACCCTCGACGTCGGCGTACAAACGCCAAACCATCGAGAAAGCTCCCAACACACTCATTTGTACAATTACAAGCACTAATTATAATATAAAATAGCTTAAAATTCACAAAAACACCAATTTCACTTAAAAAATCATTTTTCCGAAAATCTAGCAAGCACAAATCACCGTTTTAGTACAAAACTCGATGTATAAACGAATCTAGCGGCCACAATATTCACTAAATATCTTAAATAAGTCATAAAAACCATTTCCATAATTTAATCTCATAAATTTGCATAATTTCCAAAATCCTAGTTTGCAAAAATGAGTGGGATTTGGGGGGGGGGGCTGCTGCTGTTGGGAGAAGGGGGCTCGGCCTGTAGAGGGTGGGTGAGAGGAGAGGGAATTTGGTGAGGTTATGAAGTCATGAATTGACCAAGGTCAACCAAGCTCAAACCTATATATATATTCTATCATTTCCTTTTCTTTTCATATATTATTCTATCAACCCAAACTAGAAGTGTGAGATGTGTGGGTATGGGCTGCCATGGGCTCGGCCAATGAGGGCAAGTGGTGGTGTGTATGTGTGAGGTGAAGGAAAAATGAGAAATGTTATACCCCAATATCTATTTACACTAATTTCACCCAAAAAGCCTTTTTTTCTTCTTCAATAATATCTAAACCGTTTTGGCAAACGATTTCATTTCAAAAACCACATGATAAAATTTTATTTAATGTTTTATGATGCACAAAATTTGTTTCAACTCATTCCAATTTGTAATTTTCCCTAATTAAATATATTAGTGACGGCTTAAAATAATTAATTTCGGAAAAATTTTAAGAAAATTTGAAATTTCACCAGTGGGTCAGTAAACACCAAATACTAGCAATTTCATAGCTAGAATATGTATATTTAATTTTATAATAAAGATATTTGTATTTTGACTTTTTACAGAAAACCCCCTTATTTTACCGTTTTTTTCGAAATTTCACCGAAACGATTTTCAAAACGTTACAATCTTCCCCCCTTAATGAAATTCGGTCCCCGAATTTAAATTAAAACTTCCCCCAAATACTAAAATATTTCAGCCAAAACCATCAAATCGCCGGGGCTCCGAAATCATAAATACATAAAACAAATCGTAGCGCAACGCATGCGCATGAAAAAATGAGCCTATAACTCAAAATCAAACTCCATCCAGCATCCCGCAATCATCGGAGTCATGGAGAAGACATCAATGTCAAGATCTAATATGAAAACCAACATGATATACATCGTTAAAACATCTGGAAGCAATGCATTCCAAATATTCTTCAAATCGCTGTGCGATGCTCGCAGCACTGCACAGTGGCGGACGTCTATTGTAAGAAAATAACCACATATATATATCCTTTGTTTAATATATACGTTCCGCCGTTTTGGAAACAATTTAGAAGGGTCTCTTTGTTTTAAACATTTCGTGTCATATCAGACACGTAGGTAAATATTGAGACTATAGCTCGCTTTTTGGAAATCCCTTCAATAACTATCAATGCATGGAGAATATATTCAGGTACTGTCCTCTGACTAGTCCTGCTCAGTACAAAAACTCATAGCAATCATCATAAAAACGTGCTGCTCTATAAGAAAAATCAATCCCAAAATACGCGTATGCATACTACGTGCTTCTGGTGCGCACGGAAATCAAAATCCAAATATGTGCCATACATATGCACAGAAACAACATCCAAGTGCATTGGGTGTGCACGAAACATCTGTCGTAGGCAACATGTGTGCCTGACAGCAAAATCAGGTGCATCTGACATGCACGAAAAATCTCGATTTAGTGCATCTGGTGTGCACCAAAATCACATCTCAAAACATGCGCCCAACATGTGCGAAAATCCAAGGCAGGTGCATCCATCATGCACGAAATCATGAAATCCAATATCAAGCGCCGAACATGCGCAAAATCAAATCAGGTGCATAAGGTGCACAAAACAAATATCGAGTATCATAATCGAAATCGAAGTCCAGTGCATCTAAGTGCACAAAAGGCGTATCACTGCACTGCAAGCATATATAAACTATACAGAGTGCAGGAACCAAATCGTGTGCGTGCATACGCACAAAATCAACTCAAATGTCTAAAATCGTAAAATCACAAACATGTGAAACCAAAGCACGAAAACGATATCAAGTGCAACACTGTGCAAAGATAGTAAATCCTCAATCATCAAAATCAAATCATGCGAATAAATCACCCAAAACATCGAAATTAATAATGGCGGAATAGTACCGCTCAAGTGCATCCTCTAAGAATCTCGGGCCAACTGTCGCGGTCACTAGTGGGACGTCTCGTCGATGATCATGAACTCTGGCCTGCTGGTGTGCATAACAATGACCACTCCTAGGTCAAGGTCTTCACTGTGAATTACCAATCTCTCGGTCCATCGGCTCATCGGCCCTGTCAGGTGTGCTAACGGGGATGATTCCGTTCTGGCACTTCTCTGGTCATCTCTCGGTCAATCATCGCGACCACTCGTAAGACAGCATATCACTGGCGTCGGCCTCTGGCTGTCTGAATGTACGTGACACATCTGATCCTGGGTGCAAGTATCATTGCAGCAGTGTCCTGGAAGGAATCCTGCTCACGGTCTCTTCCATGTCTCGTCTCTGCCAACAGTCTGGAAGTCATCATCCCTTACTAGATCTGTTCTCGTTCCGGAAGGGCTGTATACTCATCGCGACTCCTTCTGGAAGGTATATCCAAGTACAATGCCTCGTCATACGTATCGCATCTCTGATGTCGACGGAGTGGAACATCGTTTCATCTAGATCTGGTACGAACCTCTTACTTCACCTTTCTCTAATATCGACCGCTTCGGACTCGTCTCGTCGTGGCTGCATGGACTGAGCTCCAACGGCTATCCTCGTATCGGGAGTCTTCTAAGAAATGCATCTCACCACCTAGCATCCGAATTAAGTCAAGCCATCCGACCGAGTCGTCAAAACCTCATAATCCCCCAAGAGCTCAATATCTTGGGTACAGTTTAATAGTATCGTGTACATACCACAGCATCGGTGGTCCAGCCGTAGAAGGGCAAACCCAAGCCTCACTAATGGCGCCGTAGAACTGCCGCAAACCCGAAGGTTCAAAGGCTTTCACACGGTCATTAAGTCGAGTTAGGGTTTCACTCTTCTAGAGGGACCATAGAATTGCCTGCATGTCTTTCCGACTACTTTAAACTTGGAATAATAGGTTTCTGACATTCGATCGTCTCTGTCGACTCTCAACGTCTCTGCGTGAAGTCGTCTCTAAATGGAATCAATCTATCTGATGACCTCGCATCGGGGTAGGCGAACGAACCACATGTCCTAGTCATTCATCCTCGGTGACTAGCGACCTTCTATCATCTCTTAGTACAACTCGTACTGCAATAGCTCCAACATCTGGGGCGATATCTCATCGTTCGCAGCAATAGCTGGCTCGCTCGTCTGCACGCTGAATAGTGCCTCGACCATCATGAGTAAGCAATACACCAACAGTCATCAAAATCTGGCTGGCCTCTATCATTGTCTCAGTCCTCTAGTGTCGATCAGCACATCCGAGTAACCTAATAAAGGCGATCCGCCAAACGCTCATGGCGCGGAAACACAGTAAAAAGACACATCTCCGCAATCGTGTGTCGCCGGAATTTCGCCCTGGTCAGTCCTCGTTCGTGACGAGCTCGTGCTGACCGCAACTCTAGCTGTAGCTCTCCCTGCCCGTAATCGTGGCAACAAAACCATAACTGGTATTGATGAGGCTAGATCGGAATGAATATAATACTGAGCAAAGAAATGTACATCTTAAGGCTTCTTAAGTGGAGTAGCGTATCGTAAATATGCCGCGGAACATACCTACGGTACGTCACTCTACTTTAGTCACCTATTCCATCAACCAAGGGTCATCCTACGCTCCGAAGGTAAAACCTAACGCTCTGATACCAACTTTGTCAAGACCCAAAAGTACGGAACATGACCGGCACTTAAACTACGAACGTCTCGAGGCGTACGTAATCTAAGTAAACCGAAAACCCAGAAATGCAAACCAAGAAAAATAGTAGAGTGAAGGAAAACCAATTTAAATAAGAAGTTTTAATAGCATAAGCCGAATTATGCGGGTTTCTAAAAAACATCAAAAATTTCCTGAAAATTTCGGCAGAGTCTCCTTTGTAAATACTGGCCCCCAAACGGGATACAACTTGAATAGTATACGAAATCAATAAAAAGGCATCCCCAAGCGGGAGCTAGCTCTTCGTCAATCGACGGTCACAACCACACAAGTAATAAAATATACAACGCCAACGGCGAGGATCAAAATTCAGAAGGAAACTCAAAACCACAAAAATATAACGCGCGACTCTAAGGTCGAAGGAATACATCACTGGGGTCTATCTCAAAGTTAATACATGCTTGGTTGATGGAACTTCTAGATACAACAGAATAATGATATACAAGATATATAATGGGGGTACGATACAAGTAAACTCACCTACTAGCAAATCACCTAAAGGAAACTATGCCCGCAAAGCCGTAATGAAACCTGTACGGCAAACCTGTAAGAAACTGGGGCACAACGGGGGTGAGTTGCCAACTCGTGAATAGAAAAACATCTACGAAAAGAAATCGCATAAATAACGCAATCCTAGGTCAATGATCATAATATATCCTCATAAATATAACCAGCAACCCATAACAATGGTTAGGGCAAATATCTAACCCAAGTGTAAATCCATGTCCCTGTGTCAGTGCCTCAGGTAGCAATGTATGAATGTATGAAATAGAATGCATGTACTGAAGAAAACTGCTTTCATAAATCAGTGAGATTTCTGTATTTTAAAAGTGAGGTACCATAAATGAAATCAGCATAAAACAGTGCCCAGCATCGACACAAAACAAGTGTCCAAATATCTCGATATCTCTGTATCACAATCTCTGTACCTCAATATCTCAAAATCTCAATATCTAGGGCGCCGTCAGTCCAGACCGGCCCCTACCATCCATCTCAAGACCACGACGGTATCCTCCGGATATCCGACGCGTCGGGTAATATCATCGGTCGGTAGTGCTCCCCTGCCGGGCTCAACGTCAACAACACGATCCTCTTACCCCGGGGTACCGCACCGGGCCCACCATGTACCTGAAACGGTTCCTCCACTCCTCGAATCGGGTCTCGAAATCCATCAGCAAACTCATGGTGGACGACTCATACATCATGGGAAAACCGCACTTTTTATTTTTAAAAGAGAGAAAGGTTTATTTATGTTTTTGCGGTTTTCCTCCAAATCCAGAAAATCTCATGGAAATCCGAATCCAAAACCTCAATAACACGTAAAATAGTGAATATATGCATAAGAATCCATGAATGCGGCATAACAATGAATAACGGTATGCATGAAGCGACAATTAATAACTACAATATCTAAGCTGGCATATAAAGTATGTACAATAATATTATGTCAAACTACTGGCTATCAAGCTAAGTTAAGAAATAATATTTTCTAAGGTGTATGTGATATGGCAATTACCGATGAAGATGTGTGTGAGCCGGCAAGTAAGTGTATGTGGTACATACGCATCATCGGTAATGGTGCTGGTGTCCTAACAACATAATGTCAACAATGCAATATGAAATAACAATGTAAGTATGCGATGCGGAGCGAGCAACCAAAATGAGCGGGAGCTAAATATTGAACAATGGTGCCATTTGAAATAACACGAATCGTGGGGTTTTGAAAATAGGGCTACGGTAGTTTTAAGAAAGGATACGTCTTTTGAAATATCTGTAGATCCCTTGACCTGTCATTTAAAATACCCACGATCCGCTAGTTTTGAAATAGGTACGAGTCTAATCTAATCTAACAACTACACTAAACTATACGGCTGAACTACAGGTCAGGAAACCGCCTATCATCTGAGTCGATACACATACATACCTGTATATGTATAGTCGGTGATCCCGCCTCAATAATATCATATCCGATACCATATCTATAATCAGACATCCCAAGTCAAAAGTGCGGATCAATCATCAATATATAGCTCGTACGTAAATCCGTCGTACGGCATCCCAAATCTGGGTACGGGTCAAAATCATATTCATCACATTATTCATCCGGTATCCTCTTTATCAAAGATCATAGTCTAAGGTACTGACCTATGTCTAGTACAATACTAATATCATCAATATAGTCATGATCTGACTACTGATCGACAGTCTCGTACAAACCGATATCATCAGCACATATCATCATCAAGGGGTATACATCGCCCAATACAGTCTAGGATCAATATCCTAGCATATCATATCTCATATCACGATCACATGTCGACCACCTATTTATAACACTATTCACCCGTATCGTCGCCCCAAGATCCGCTATAACACCAGGACGTACCTCAAGTACGAATCCTGCCATATCACCGATATTACAATCTCAACACAAATCTCATCGACTCATCTCAATCACAAGTATCATCCCCAAATCCGTATGTGAACACATAGTCCCATACCTATGTGAACACATAACTATATATTCCCGTATGAGCACAAAAGAAAGAAGAAAGTATGCAAGTATGGGTGGGTGTGTGCAAGTGTGTGCGACCGCTACTCTAGGGTTTCAGGGCACTCAATCATCCAAGAACACCAAATATCCATATTTATCATCAATAACTCAAACAATATATAAACAATATATATATGTGTGTATACGTATTCGTATACATCACGACGAACTGCGGGGGTGCTATACGCCATCCACCCGACTTCTCCCCGTAGATATAAATCTACTCACCTGGTCCTCGCTCGCCGGTGCCGACGTCGCCACGCGCTTGCTTGTCGTCTCGAAGTCCACATGGGGTACCTACATATCATAACGCACCATATCGCATTAAAATCCGACTCATGACCAAAACGACGCACGAATCCCACATAGGTCAAAACCTAAGGTTGCTTTCACAAATCGACCCAAAAACCCTCGACGTCGGCGTACAAACGCCAAACCATCGAGAAAGCTCCCAACACACTCATTTGTACAATTACAAGCACTAATTATAATATAAAATAGCTTAAAATTCACAAAAACCCTAATTTCACTTAAAAAGTCATTTTTCCGAAAATCTAGCAAGCACAAATCACCGTTTTAGTACAAAACTCGATGTATAAACGAGTCTAGCGCCACAATATTCACTAAATATCTTAAATAAGTCATAAAAACTATTTCCATAATTTAATCTCATAAATTTGCATAATTTCCAAAATCCTAGTTTGCAAAAATATCAATTTTTAATACCTTTTAAAGCAAAATTCACAATTCATCAATTAAGCTTGGTTTTGCATGAACCAAAGTCATTAAACCACTCATTATAATATTAATAATGACATGAAACCTTAATTTAGATTTTAATCCCACATTGTAATTTAATTTCAAAAACCTAGTTAGCAAAAATAACATATTTAGCAAAATTTTAATTTAACAATTAGCAACCTAGCAACTAGCTTATCTTTTACATGATTTAACATGTTAAACGACAACTCACCACTACAAATAAATGATCAAAACCCTAACTAGATCCAACCATAAACTTAAATTTTCAAGTTAGCAACTAGAACCAAAATTAAACACCAAATTTAACTAAATTGGAGTAATTAACCACCAATCAAAACATAGGTTAAGGTTTATACCTCACAAAACAAGAGATCTAGCATGCAACATGACCTTCAAAACTTGCTTCCAAGCACCAAGATCAATGCTTGAATGGCCAAGGAAAAATGGGTAAGGGTTGTATTTGGATTTAGATTTGAATTTGTATGGATTTTGAAGTGATTTTGTGGATTTTTTTGATGCAAAAATGAGTGGGATTTGGGGGGGGGGGGGCTGTTGCTGTTGGGAGAAGGGGGCTCAGCCTTTAGAGGGTGGGTGAGAGGAGAGGGAATTTGGTGAGGTTATGAAGTCAAGAATTGACCAAGGTCAACCAAGCTCAAACCTATATATATATTCTATCATTTCCTTTTCTTTTCATATATTATTCTATCAACCCAAACTAGAAGTGTGAGATGTGTGGGTGTGGGCTGCCATGGGCTCGGCCAATGAGGGCAAGTGGTGGTGTGTAAGTGTGGGGTGAAGGAAAAATGAGAAATGTTATACCCCAATATCTATTTACACTAATTTCACCAAAAAAGCCTTTTTTTTCCTTCTATAATATCTAAACCGTTTTGGCAAACGATTTCATTTCAAAAACCACATGATAAAATTTTATTTAATGTTTTATGATGCACAAAATTTGTTTCAACTCATTCCAATTTGTAATTTTCCCTAATTAAATATATTAGTGACGGCTTAAAATAATATTAAAATAATTAATTTCGGAATATTTTTCAGAAAATTTGAAATTTCACCAGTGGGTCAATAAACACCAAATACTAGCAATTTCATAGCTAGAATATGTATATTTAATTTATAATAAAGATATTTGTATTTTGACTTTTTACAGAAAACCCCCTTATTTTACCGTTTTTTTTCGAAATTTCACCGAAACGATTTTCAAAACGTTACAGTTGGTGAGTAGATTTAACATCTACAGGGGAATCGTCCGCATGGAGTTATGCGTCTGGGCTAGAGATGTTATTTCTGTCGCATATTCTATGTCATATTTAGAATTGCTCATTTACCCTATTACTTAGATATTGTTGTGCCTGGACTAGTATCCTTAGGACACTGCACATATTATTGACGATTCATGTTGCACGAGCACTGATTGTATGCTACACACACCGTCAATAATTGCCATGTCACACACAAACCACTTATAGTTAGGATATTGCTTGGTTAGGGACATTGTGACATTGATTCATATTTCTTATCGCATATGACATATAGCATACCTGTATGCTTACATATATGCCTTCACATATTTACATGCTAGATACCTGTATACCTATCCGGTATTGTGCAATTAGTGTTAGGTACATACACACTTTATGACACAGCTACAGGGACACCTTGTACACATACTTCACTTATACCCAGGGGGTATATTACTTCATTACTTATAGGTAGATACATATACCTTGCTTTACCTTCCTGTTTACACATATATCTAGTTATAGAAACCTGTTTACCTTTACTTGATGTTATTTTTAGAATTGGAGAAATTAGGAACCGCATGATATTTATATTAACTTTTTTCAGTTAATTAGTGGCTTTTCCTTTATATGCTTACATTTCAGTTTATGTTGCAAATATTATATTCATGGATTTTCGCATTGTTATATGGATTTTTCATGATGTTTACTGGATTTGGGGACCGTGGGAGTTCATGAAATTATGCATTATTTGAAAAACCTGGTTTCCCATGATGATATGATATTTCAGCAGCCACCATGAGATTTATCGGTTCGGATATATATACCCCACGCGAGGAACGGAGGGGTCCGTGTGTGGGTACATGGTTGGGCCCGAAGGTATCCGAGGCAAGAATGAGGTTGTGGTGTCAAACGATGAGTTGCAGGGGAACCATACCATCCGGTGACATTACCAATGACTCAGAGGTTATCTTGGGGATACTGATGGTAGTCATGTACGTATAGATACGTCGAGAGGCGAGGGTCAGAGCTAGGCACTCGAGCTTTCGGGATAGCGTATTATACGTACCTATCATGGGCCAGTCATGGGGACAACACCTGATAGATCAGCATTTCTGTGTCGATGCTGGACACATTGGTTTCATGATATTTCTTTTTACTCCTTTGTATATATAACAGGGGTCTAGGCCGCTGTTATATATGCCCTTACACCAATATTAGTGGAATGGGACGCTCATATATGTGTAATGACATTTTTACTTCTTTGTATATAACAGTGGGTTATGACGCTGTTATATATGCCCTTACACCAGTATTAGTGGAATGGGACGCTAATATATGTGTATTGATATTAATTTATATACATCATCATATTAATTCATGCAAATATATATTCAGGGTGTTAGAATTTTACTTGATATTGGATTTGGGATATAGGGGATTCATTTGATATTGGATACAGGATATATATGAGATTGTTGATTTGTACATTCAAGATATATGAGATTTATTCGATATTGTACATTCAGGATTTGTGAGACTTATATGATATGAGAGCCAATTTGGGGGCTGACTTGAGGATTTGGGATTTGGATTGTCTTGTTGGATTGTGATCCTACCATGATGTCAGGATTCCGTGGAAATGGCATATTTCATTCCATACTCCACACCTTTTGTTTATGCACCGCTTCTTGTGTTAGTTGTACCTGTTAGAGTACCTTTCATGACTGTTGCATTTACATACCTTTATTTATATGCACTCCTTCATGTGTTAGTAGTGCCTGCTGGAGTACCCTTCATGACTGTTGCATATATTTACATTTTTATATCATTATTGCATGATTTTTGTTTACCGATTGTAATATTATTATTGCTTCATGTATTAGTCGTACCTGTTAGTGTACCTTTCATGATTACTGCATTCATATGACCTGTTACTGCTTTTAACCTACATATGTTAGATTCGCGTTGTACGTGCATACTTGCGATTACATGCATATGTTATTTACTATTCACGAGTTGGTAACTCACCCCCGTTGTGCCACAGTTGTTTGCAGGGTGTTCCCCAGAGTAGTCGAGGCAGGCTATTCATCTATCATCTTTTGCTACGGATACCGCATTGGCTCACAGTGTGCAGTTTTTGCTTAGGTGGGTTTTGTGGTTATTCGTGTTGTATTGTATATTTGTTGTATCCTTTTACTCTCCATCTACTATATTTTCATGTTTGACTTAGAGACTGATGTGAGGACGATGTTGTATATTATTTGTGACTTGTTGTCTTTTATACAATTTTCTTTCTATCGTCTTTTATTTCTTCGCTTCGGCGTTGTATATTTGTTGTGGTGGTTGTTTTCCGCCTTTGGGCGTGTATTTGCTCCCGTTTGGGGATGCTTTATTTATATTTATGTTGTACCCATTTTTGGGGCTAGTTTTTACAAAGAGGTGCTGCCAAAATTTTAAAGAAAGAAAGTTGGGCTTTTCAAGAATTCGGGTTGTGATTTCAAATGTTTCAAAACTTCTATTTTCTTTCCTTGTCTTTTTAATGGTTTAGATTTCTGGGTTTTGGCTTTCTTTTGCTGCGTTACGTTTGTAGGCGTTGCGTAGTATTAGGGCCGTCACGTGCCAAATTTCGGGTCGTGACAGTAGTAGTCCCTTAGCTCCGAGTAGTGGTCTCCTGGACTCTTCTTAGGCTCCATTAGGTGAAATGAACGAGCTTGCTCAAAGATCTTCGAGGCCGAAGATGATCTACGTCGAAGAATCTCTAACTCAAGCTACCCCTTCACTGATTGAGGAATTAGTGAAGCAAACAACCTATACTAAATGGTTTGTTTTGTATATATTGATGAAGTAGGAATTTTTCTCACTTTAGAATTATTTTTCTCTTTTTCTTTTTCACCTCACTAGAAATCAAGAGAAGAAAAATGAGATGAAGAAGAAGCTCAAGTTATCAACCATGGTGTGAAAAATATCTCATATATCACTTGTAGAGATAAAGATAATGGTTGGGTTAATAAATATCAAGAGTAAAACAAAATTAGTGGACTTAAGTCAAGTCTTCTACATGCTTCCACAAGTATCTTAAGCCATGCTAATTTCCACCTAATTTTTACCCTTAATAATTAATCACCCAAATTATCTTTAGTTAGGTATGAGTCTCATACACCCAAGTCCAATGTATCATCTAGCATGACACAAAAATAAACACATTAATATATATCTCATATATATTTATATGTAAATGTAGAAAATAAATTCTTAAGTGAGCTAATATTAGTTAATATATATTAATATATCAAATATATAATTATATATTAAATTATTAAATCAACACTTGATTTAATAATCCGGCTATATCACATACAACCGATTAATATCATTTATATGAACTTATCGAATCAACACTTTATTCAATAACCCGGCTATATCTCATATAACCGACTGATATCATATATGGCGAGATTAGAATACGGTATCACATACACGTATTAATCTCGGTCTTGCACATATCACATATGTGCCCTACTTCATTTCGCTTGAGCCAGAAAACCTCTGTGTAGGACTCTAAAGACTCGTCAATACGCCAGCAGTAGGTGATGATCATATCAGTCACCCACAAGCCGTCAGCGGTACTAACTGGACGTAACGGCTACCTAGGTATTGAGCGATCAGAAGATCAACAAGCAAGCTTGTTCATACTCCGGTGAATCCACTAAGTAACATTACCGTATAGTCCGGTCTCTTCGTCTGATATGTCGCATATCGAGTCTGGGGGCGGTAAACGTCAGACCCCAATAACTTGATAAGTCATACCGATGTGAGGCTCATAACGGGTCGAGAAACTACTGATAACACTTACCAGTAAATCTCATCATCAGCCCTGGCAAGAGACTTCCTGTTATAGCCAATCGAGCACAGCGCAACATCAACCCATAATACCGGGAGAGACGAAACCCCTCCTATCGCTCATTGCCTCCATGTGACTCGAAACTGCGCCCAAAATCCACCTTTTTGCACGCTTTCTTGAACATGGTAGGGAGGAAATCAAAGCACAGTGGGTATCACATAAGACTCTATAACGATCTCGGGTCTAAAGACTAACCTGTACCGGTGTCACCAGAGAACTGCTATCTAACGTTAGGTATAATACCATCTAGGAGTTCTTGGCGAGTCCTGTTCGGTGTACCCATTCACCAATAAGCACCTGTGTACAATCTTTGATGTCAAACACCAATGGATGTTGGATCATCCATCGCCCTATACAGGGTCAAGAAATGTACACACTAATCTATCCTGGAATATCGATGCCCTGTCTCGATACTCCCACGACTAAGAACAATTAAATGATGAACTTATGGACTACCCTGGCCCCACTAGTATGATCTGCATCATAATCCTGGTAGTCAAGTACACATCCTAAGGGCTTTATCAACATGTGAGCGTAAGACAGTATCATAATACTAGTCTACATAAGATAAAGAGCAACCAAATAGCATACTATCATGTCGAGCAAGAAAGTCCTCTCTATATATGTCCAAGCATCCATTATAATATACAATCATGTACAATAATGGCCTCTAGGGCATACATATAACTAACAATCTTTCACTTGCATTAAGGCCAGTTGTTGTAGTATCTCATATCCAACATCCTAAAATCTCTCAAATTTTATCTGGGGGATGGCCTTCATGAGTGGATCCGCCGTGTTATTCTTCGTGTCAACTCTCCTGACCTCGATCTCCCAGAGATCAACTATCTCCCTGATTAGGTGATACTGCCTAAGAATATGTCTGGATCACTAATGGGACCTGGGTTCCTAGGCAAAAGCCACAGCTCCATTGTTATCATAATACACAAGTATTGGATGCTTAATGGTAGGAACCTCACCAAGTTCATCTCATGACTTGTTCATCCAGACAACCTCTTTGGCAGCATCGTTGGTAGCGATGTATTCAGCCTTCATCGTCGAGTCTGCTACGGTATCTAGCTTGGAACCCTTCCAACATACCATACCTCCACTGAGGGTAAAGACAAAACCCGAGACTGACTTTCAGTCGACCTTATCACTCTGGAAGCTCGAATCGGTAAAGGACTCTACTTAGAGTTCACCGTTACCATACACCAAGAACATTTCTTTGGTCCTTCTCAAGTAATTAAGAATGTTCTTCACAGCTGTCCAGTGATTCTCCCCAGGATGTAAGAGGCATCACCCAGATCCTTCATGGAGAAACTTTATGATAAGAAGAGCTTGACCGAGTGTAGCATAGGAACATCATTTCCTATCAAGAGTATGGCATCCACGTACAATACGAGGAAGACAACTTTACTCTCTACAACCTTCTTGTATATACAAGGTTCATCTACCTTTTTGATGAAGTCAAACTCTTTGACTACCACATCAAAACAGAAGTTCCAACTCCGCGATACCTACTTTAATCCGTAGATTAATGTAAGTAGATTGCACACTTTTCCGCCGCCCCCACTGTCTACGAAGCCCTCTGGCAGTGTCATATACACGCTCACTTCTAAATCACCATTTAGAAAAGAGGTCTTGACGTCCATCTGCCAGATTTCGTAGTCATGGTATGCTGCAATGGCAAGTAGGATCCAGATGGACTTAAGCATAACTACTGGAGAAAAGGTTTCATCATAATCCACACCTGGTCGTTGACGAAATCCTTTTGTTACAAGTCTGGCTTTGAAAGTCTCAACTTTTCTATCTACACCAAATTATCTTCTCAAGATCCACTTGCTCTTAATGGATTTTACCCCTTCAGGAGCAACTTCCAAAGTCCATACTTTGTTGGTGTACATGGATTCCATCTCAGATCGCATTGCATCCAGCCATTTCACAGAGTCCCCACTCATGATGGCCTGCTCGAAACTAGTTGGGTCATCATCTTCCATGATGAAATCCTCGCTCCCACCGTCTACGAGAAAACCGTAGTATCTCTCAGGTGGATGAGGAACCTTACTAGATCTATGGAGTGGATGAGATTCGTTGGGAACTATTGAATCCTCCCGCTCCACCAAATCATTAGCTGTAGTTTGTGTAGCTAGAACTTCTTCTAGTTCTACCTCATGACCACTAATTTCTTTTACAAGAAATTCCTTTTCTAAAAAGGTGGCATTTCGAGAAACAAACACCTTTTGTTCCTCAGTGTGGTAGAAGATATACCCTTGCGAATGCTTGGGATATCTTAGAAACTTGCACAGAACTGACCTTGCCTCAAGCTTGTCCGCATTTTGCTTTTTAACATAGGTCGGACAACCCCATATCTTAAATTGTTTAAAAGATGGTCTCTTCCCATTCCATATCTCATATGGAGTAGTTGTCACGACCCGAGAATTCGACTCGTGACCGGCACTTAACCACGCAACGTCTACAGGCGCAACGCGGCTAAGTAAGCCGAACCCAGAAATCAAAACCAATAAATAGTGTGATTTAAAACGTTTTGTAAAAAGCAATAGTAAATGTCTGAAAAACTTCCATTTATTTAGTAGAAATCCCTTTTTAGTTCACAAGTTATGAGTTTTATAATTTTGGTAATATTTCCTTTTTAAAAACATTAGCCCCGCAAGTCGGGTAAAAGTAAGGTGTAGCGGAAATAACAAGTGACATGAATAAAGCATCACAATATGATATACGACGCCGTAGCGAAGAATACACAGTAAAACAAGGACAATATCATAAAAGATGAGACTGCATAAAGTAAAGTCGGCTCACATGCGAGCTCGACACCAGAAAATAAAACCATACATATCGTCCTCACAACTGTCTCTAAGTAAAAACCGAAGGTAGATGGAGAGTACTAGATACATCAATATACAACTGAAAGATAACAGATACCGTACAAAACCCACCTAAACAGCAAAAGGGCTATCTCTGCTCAAAAGGGGTATCTATGCCAAAAGATGAGATAACAGCCAGCCGTGACTACTCCCAAGGGCAACCTGCAAACACTGTGGCACAACGGGGGTGAGTTGCCAACTCGTGAATATAGATAACATATAAAGGTGATCGCAAGCATGCACATATAGCGTGGCTCTACTAATGCCAGCAGATGATATCAATGCATGTCAACAGTGGATACAGTAGTAATGCATGTACTCTAACAGGTAAATGCCACAGGATGAGATGTATAGTAATCAATACTGAGTATGGGATAAATAATATCTACATGGACTATGTCAACATGGAAAGCAATAATCGGTGTCTCAAACTGCACCCAAATCCCACATATACTCAGGCGCCGGCACACCCATCGGCCCTCAAATCCTGTATATCTCGGAGGAATCACGAGTGCCCAACATCGGCACCCAAAACATCATAAAATACCCGTGTCCAGCATCGACACGTAAATCCTCGAACATCGGGCGCCGTCAGTCCGGACCGGCCCCACGGGGTCTGTCTGCGGTATCGGCCCTCGGCCCCGGCAGCATGGATCATCCCGCATCCATCACTCGACACTGGTCAGTATCCTCCGGACAACTGCCAGGTCCAACCAATCACCGGTAGGTACTCGCCCGCCTCCAGGCTCAATCGGCAAATCCCATCGATCGTCTCGCCGAGGGGAACCATACCGGGCCCACCACGAACCCGCAAACGGAACATCCACTCCTCGAATCGGGTTTCAAGCACACGTCTCAGCACCGAGAAAACGCGTGGTGGACACACCAAAATATCATACCACGAGGTACCGGGTTTTTCAAAAGAGCATATCTTTCCTTAAAAATTCCACGGTCCTCAAAACAGAAATCACATGAGAATCCAATACCAATAGTAAAATCCAATGCGAGGTACAATATACATCAATCCATGGTATAGGTATAAGGGGAAAACCGCTTTTTAAAGTAGTTTCATTTCCGGTTTTAAAAGATATCATGCGGCTCCCAATATACATGTAGGTCATATCAAATCACATATGAGGCGAACTATAGCAATATAAACATGGCAGCTCTATAGTGAGTGTGACATGACAATTACTAACGGTGTGTGTGTAGCATGTAAATAGTGCCCGTGCAACATAAACCGTTAGTAATAGTGCGGTGTTCTATCAGTTCTAAGCAATATATATATATCAACACAGCAGAGAATGCAATATGCGATGACAGTCTATGAGGTGCATGCAACATATAGTAAATAAGTCCTATCAGCCCTGACGCATAACGCCATGCGGGCGATATCCCCGTAGATGTGAAATCTACTCACCGTGTCTCACGCTAAGTGTATCCAACCACTTGCTTGCCCTTCTTTGCGGCGTCCGTCTCACTGGCCTGCGAACCTAGAATCATAAACACATATCACACATATAAGCTCAAATTCGTCAAAAACGCGATATCACGGTCAAACTAGAAACTCGTGTCGCAAACTAATCGCGCGTGTGCGCGATACGCTAAAACGTGTACTCACGCGCCACAAAACTACCCCGACGCGCCGCGATACGCAGAACCCAAACCTACTCAAGTATCACGCGTGTTGCGAAGGTTTAGAAAAACGGCAAAACAGGTAACTGGTCCCAGATTTTTCTACAGAACTAATCTTAAAAATATAAATATACCAAAATACCCTACACACAAAAACACACCTACAGAACCCAAAAACCACCAAAACACCCCCTGTCTGGCCGCAAATTGCGGCCAGAATGGCGGTTTTGGCGGCCAAAGGGGGGAGTTAGGCGGTCGGGTTTCACCTGGTGCATCATCTCCACTCCATTACACTACAGTATTCCCAAAATCATTCTGCACTCACCGGGTCAATAGCAGTTCCAGAAAACTCAGATTTTCCCCAAATACGACATTTGCATTCAATATGAAATCTGGTGGTATTTTAGTGTAATAGGGGTTGGACTAGGTTTACATGGTCACAACAAACCTCAAGCATCCTACTGGAACTAATTTACACCTCATTAGCACAAAGTTCACACTAAACACCCCATATCGCACTAAAACACACAAAAATCCATAAACCGATGCAAAACTACATAATCTAAGCTAACTAGGGAATCAAGTTAGGAAATATACCTCACTCTCGACCCTAGGGAGCTGCAGGAAGAAGAAGAAGTGAAAGGAAGAGGCTGTGGTTGCTGCTGCTGTGCTTGCTGTTCCCTATTGCTGCTGCTACTGTTCCCTGCTGCTGATGCTGCCTCTTGCTGCTGCTGTTTCCATGCTGCTGCTGCTGCTGGGATTTTCTTCAGTTGCTTGTTTCTGCTGCTGGTGCTGGAATGAGGTAAGTGTGTGTGTGAGTGTTTGTGAGGAAATGGCAAAGGAATGGGGGCAACACTCAAGTCCAAGGTCAACCCTCCTCTCTCTCTCCACAACATGGCCAAGCATGGCTGAGCCATGCCTCTCTCTCTCTCTCATGCCAACTCAACACAATTAAAATTAAAACAAAAGACTTAATTCTAATATTAACCTACCATGGTAAAATTATGGTATTATCACATTTCAAAAACCCTAGCTTACATGCACAAGTGTGTGCAAGCCTAGGAAAATTTTGGAAAAATGTTTATTAAATTAGGAAAAATATTTAAAACACAATTTGGTAAACTTTTTATTAAAAATCATTATTTAATTATAATTATTCACTAACACTTATCCTAAGGTGTTACAATCTCTCCCCTTAAAGAAATTCGTCCACGAATTTCAAAAATCTAACTAAGGTTACCTTCAAAAAGATGGGGATACGTCTTCATCATCTCGCTTTCGGTCTCCCAAGTGACCTCTTCACGGTTCTGACCACGCCAAAGTACTTTAACTGATGGAATCTCCTTCGATCTCAATTTCTTCACTTGTCGATCCAAGATCATCACCGGCTGCTCTGCATAGGAAAGATCACGCTCAAGCTGGATCGTCGGATGCTGAATCGCGTGCGAAGGATCATGTAGATATCTGCGGAGCATCGAAACATGGAATACGGGGTGCACGTCTGGAAAGCTGGGCGGAAGGGCTAATCGGTAAGCCACTGCACCGACACTCTCAAGGATCTCGAAGGGGCCCACATACCTGGGGCTAAGCTTCCCCTTCTTCCCAAACCTCATCACACCTTTCATTGGTGAGACCCTCAAGAAAACATGATCACCAACAGAAAACTCAAGTCTGCGTCGTCGACGGTCTGCATAAGCCCTCTGCCTACTCTGCGCTGCTCTCATCCTATCGCGAATCAACTGGATCTTCGCGGTCGTCTCCTCAACGATCTGGGGCCCTAAGATACTGCTCTCACTGAGCTCTGTCCAACAAGTAGGTGACCTGCATCTCCTCCCATAAAGACCCTCAAAAGGTGCCATCTGAATAGTCTCCTGGTAGCTGTTATTGTAGGAGAACTCTACTAAGGGCAAATGATGAACCCAGCTACCTCCGAAATCTAGTACACAAGCTCTGAGCATGTCCTCGAGAGTCTGGATGGTCCGCTCTGACTGTCCGTCGGTCTGCGGATGAAAAGCCGTGCTGAAACTCAAGCGAGTGCCCAAAGCCTCCTGAAGCCTCTGCCATAGTCTACTAGTAAACTGGGTGCCTCTGTCGGACACAATGCACGTCGGGACTCCGTGTAGTCGCACTATCTCGTCAATATAGATCTGGGCATACTGAGTAAATCCGAAAGTCGTCTTCACCGGTAGGAAGTGAGCCGCTTTCGTCAAACGATCCACGATCACCCAGATGGAGTCATACCCCCGACTAGTCCTGGGTAGACCCACCACGAAATCCATCGAAATCTGTTCCCATTTCCACTCCGGAATGGGTAATGGCTGTAGCTCTCCCGCGGGCCTCTGGTGCTCAGCCTTGACTTGCTGACAAGTCAGGCATCTCGATACAAAATCTGCAATGTCCCTCTTCATTCCGTCCCACCAGTAAACATCTCTAATATCATGATACATCTTGGTGGAACCGGGATGTACGCTATATACCGATCGATGTGCCTCCTCAAGAATCTCACGCCTCAGTCCCTCAGCATCAGGTACGCACAGTCTGACTCCAAACCGTAGTATCCCCTGATCATCGATCACGAACTCGGAAAATTGGTCCTGTCCCATCTGTGCCATGATCTCTGAACATCGGTCATCACTGAGCTGTGCCTCACGTATACGATCAATCAACTGTGGGCGTGCACGGACATGCGCTATCTGTCCTCCAATCGGCGTGAACTCGAACTGTACTCGACTGTCGCATAATATCTGCTAATCTGCGGATGACTGCTCCTGTACTGCGCTCAAACAAGATAAACTACTCCCGGGCCTCCTGCTCAAAGCATCCGCCACCACATTTGCCTTGCCCGGGTGATATAAGATCTCGCAGTCGTAATCCTTCACTAACTCCATCCATCGACGTTGTCGAAGGTTCAGGTCCCGCTGCTGGAATATGTATTTCAAGCTCTTGTGATCCGTAAATATCTGGCACGACTCACCGTATAAGTAATGTCGCCAGATCTTAAGTGTGAAGACCACTGCTGCCATCTCCAAATCATGAGTGGGGTAGTTCTGCTCGTGCTTCTTCAATTGTCGCGAGGCATACGCGATCACCCTATCATGCTGCATCAGAACGCATCCCAATCCCACTCGAGAAGCATCACAAAAGACCACAAATCCGCCCGATCCGGAAGGTAAGGATAACACCGGTGCCGTCATCATCCGTGTCCGTAACTGCTGAAAGCTGTGCTCGCACTCCTCCGTCCAAACGAAAGGAACTCCCTTCCGGGTCAACCCGATCAACGGTGTAGCAATACGTGAGAAGTCCTGAACAAAATGCCTGTAATATCCGGCCAATCCCAAAAAGCTGCGAATCTCCGTCACCGATGTGGGTCTGGGCCAACGCTGAACGGCCTCGATCTTCCTCGGGTCAACACATATACCGTCTCGTGAAATCACGTGACCCAAGAAATCTACGCTGTCTAGCCAAAAAGCACACTTGGAGAATTTCGCATAAAGCTGGTGCTCCCTCAATGTCTGCAATGTAACCCGCAGGTGCTGCTCGTGCTCCTCACTACTCCGGGAATACACCAAGATATCGTCAATGAAGACTATGATGAACAGATCCAAATAAGGCCGGAAAATGCGGTTCATCAAGTCCATAAAGGCTGCTGGCGCATTGGTGAGTCCGAACGACATCACCAAAAACTCGTAATGGCCGTAGCGCGTACGGAAGGCTGTCCGGGGAATGTCCTCCTGTCGAACCCGCAGCTGATGATAGCCCGATCGTAAATCGATCCTCGAAAAGTACCCTGCCCCCTGAAGCTGGTCGAACAAATCGTCAATACGCGGCAAAGGATACCTGTTCCGCACTGTCACCCTGTTCAGCTGGCGGTAGTCGATACAAAGACGTAAGCTGCCGTCCTTCTTCCTGACGAACAGGACTGGAGCACCCCAAGGAGAAACACTGGGTCGAATAAGTCCCTTGTCCAGCAAATCCTGTAACTGACCCTTCAGCTCACTAAGTTCCGCCGGGGCCATCCGATAGGGCGGTATAGAAATAGGCCCCGAACCAGGAACCAAATCAATACAGAAAGAAATGTCGCGCTCGGGCGGCAACCCAGGAAGCTCGTCAGGGAACACATCAGGAAACTCGCTAACAACCGGAACCTGATCCAATGGAACCTCTGTAGCGCGAGCATCGCGAACATAAGCGAGAAATCCCTGACATCCCTTCCTCAAAAGTTGTCCAGCGCGAAAAGAAGAAATCACACTGTGAGGGGCGGCACCACGGTCCCCCAACACAACGAAAATCGACTCACCGGGGAAACAGAATCTAACAGTCTTCTCGCGGCAGTCCACAGAAGCATAGCACGTGGCTAACCAATCCATGCCCAAAAGAACGTCGAAGTCCAACATCTCCAGAAGGATCAAGTCGACAGGCAACTCTCTCTCGCCAATACAGACGATACAGGATCGGAAAACGTGCCTAGCCACAAACGACTCTCCCACAGGAGTAGTCACCACAAGCGGCTGATCAAGTAAGCCGGACTCTCTACCCAAACTCGGCACAAAGTGCGTGGATACGTACGAGTGTGTGGATCCGGGATCGAACAATACATGTGCATCAACCGAACATACAGGGAGGATACCTGAAACCACTGCATTGGATGCCTGTGCGTCCTGGTGTGTCAAAGCAAAGACCCTCGCCTGTCCACCACCTGTAACTGACTGACCTCTGCCTCGGTCATCTCGTCCTCTCTGAGCAACTCCTCCACGCCCGCGACCTCTCGGTGCATAAGTCTGGCGCGGAGCAACGGTAGGCACAACGGGCAACGCCCTCTGGGGTGGTGAAGGTGGTAAGGTAACATGCGGTGCTGCCGCCTCCCTCCGGTGTGTCTCTGGACAATCTCGAACGAGGTGAAGTAGGCTGCCACATCTGTAGCAACCCCGCGGCGACTGCTGACCGTCCTGGGGATACGAACTAAACATCCGACCCCGTCCCGAATCTCTGCTACCCCTCGTACCGGAACGATACCTGTCGCGGCGTCTGAATGACTGCCTCCGTGCGGAAATACTGGTACGAACTCTCTTCGGCTCTGGAAGTACCGAAGTCTCGACAAGGTGCTCCTCGACCACTAGGGCTGCGTCTACAGCTGCTGCATAGGTCTCGTAGTGCTGCGCGCTGATCGCGAGGAACACGGGTGAAATCAAGCCTCGAACAAATCTCCGGACTTGCAACTCCTCGGTGGCCACTAGATGTGGGGCGTAGACTGCTAGCTCTGTAAACAGTACGTCATACTCTGCCACCGTCATCCCTGGCGTCTGGCGCAAAGACTCAAACCTACGTGCGCGGGCATCTCTAACACTCCGGGGAAGGAAACGGGCTAGAAATATGGTCACGAACTCCGTCCAGGTCATAGGAGGAAGACCTGCTGCTCTGCCCTTCTCCACTGAATCACACCATTTCTGCGCAAGACCTTCCAGGCGAAAGCTCGCGAACTCAACCCATCTCGCATCTGCACATCTGAGGGAACGGCATATCCTGGCCATCCTGTCTATGAAAGACTGTGGGTCCTCGGCTGTATCGGTGCCTGTGAAAACTGGAGGCTTCAGTCTCATGAACTCTGATAGCGATACTGTAATCACCTCCGTGGCTGCAGGGGCAACTGGCTGTGCGGTAGGCACCATCGCGGTCTCTGGAACTGGTGGAGCTACCTCTGGTTGCTGCGCTCGAAGCGTCTCAACTACCGATCCTATCATCTGGCGCATCTCCTGCATACCAGCCCCTAACGAGGCGATCTGCTCTGTCACGGCAGGAACAGCCTGCTCGGGTACCACCGGCGTACTGCCCGGATCAGTCCTCGTCTCGGACGAGTCAACACGAATCTCGGCCCTCACGGCCGCTCTCTGTGCCCTCGTAGTCTTAGGCGGCATAATGGCTGAAAGAAAATTTGGATTCGATAAGAACACGGAAATCGAATCACAAGAATATACGGAGGAATCAAATCAACAAGTCCTAAGGTCGCGTAAGCGGAGTACCGTGTCGTGAGTATGCCGCGGAACATACGCACGCTACGCTACCCTGCCGCAGCTACCTACTCCATCATACCAGGGTCATCCTACACTCCGAAGGTAAAACCTATGCTCTGATACCAACTTTGTCACGACCCGAGAATTCGACTCGTGACCGGCACTTAACCACGCAACGTCTACAGGCGCAACGCGGCTAAGTAAGTCGAACCCAGAAATCAAAACCAATAAATAGAGTGATTTAAAACGTTTTGTAAAAAGCAATAGTAAATGTCTGAAAAACTTCCATTTATTTAGTAGAAATCCCTTTTTAGTTCACAAGTTATGAGTTTTATAATTTTGGTAACATTTCCTTTTTAAAAACATTAGCCCCGCAAGTCGGGTAAAAGTAAGGTGTAGCGGAAATAACAAGTGACATGAATAAAGCATCACAATATGATATACGACGCCGTAGCGAAGAATACACAGTAAAACAAGGACAATATCATAAAAGATGAGACTGCATAAAGTAAAGTCGGCTCACATGCGAGCTCGACACCAGAAAATAAAACCATACATATCGTCCTCACAACTGTCTCTAAGTCAAAATCGAAGGTAGATGGAGAATACTAGATACATCAATATACAACTGAAAGATAACAGATACCGTACAAAACCCACCTAAACAGCAAAAGGGCTATCTCTGCTCAAAAGGGGTATCTGTGCCAAAAGATGAGATAACAGCCAGCCATGACTACTCCCAAGGGCAACCTGCAAACACTGTGGCACAACGGGGGTGAGTTGCCAACTCGTGAATAGAGATAACATATAAAGGTGATCGCAAGCATGCACATATAGCGTGGCTCTACTAATGCCAGCAGATGATATCAATGCATGTCAACAGTGGATACAGTAGTAATGCATGTACTCTAACAGGTAAATGCCACAGGATGAGATGTATAGTAATCAATACTGAGTATGGGATAAATAATATCTACATGGACTATGTCAACATGGAAAGCAATAATCGGTGCCTCAAACTGCACCCAAATCCCACATATACTCAGGCGCCGGCACACCCATCGGCCCTCAAATCCTGTATATCTCGGAGGAATAACGAGTGCCCAACATCGGCACCCAAAACATCATAAAATACCCGTGTCCAGCATCGACACGTAAATCCTCGAACATCGGGCGCCGTCAGTCCGGACCGGCCCCACGGGGTCTGTCTGCGGTATCGGCCCTCGGCCCCGGCAGCACGGATCATCCCGCATCCATCACTCGACTCTGGTCAGTATCCTCCGGACAACTGCCAGGTCCAACCAATCACCGGTAGGTACTCGCCCGCCTCCAGGCTCAATCGGCAAATCCCATCGATCGTCTCGCCGAGGGGAACCATACCGGGCCCACCACGAACCCGCAAACGGAACATCCACTCCTCGAATCGGGTTTCAAGCACACGTCTCAGCACCGAGAAAACGCGTGGTGGACACACCAAAATATCATACCACGGGGTACCGGGTTTTTCAAAAGAGCATATCTTTCCTTAAAAATTCCACGGTCCTCAAAACAGAAATCACATGAGAATCCAATACCAATAGTAAAATCCAATGCGAGGTACAATATACATCAATCCATGGTATAGGTATAAGGGGAAAACCGCTTTTTAAAGTAGTTTCATTTCCGGTTTTAAAAGATATCATGCGGCTCCCAATATACATGTAGGTCATATCAAATCACATATGAGGCGAACTATAGCAATATAAACATGGCAGCTCTATAGTGAGTGTGACATGACAATTACTAACGGTTTGTGTGTAGCATGTAAATAGTGCCCGTGCAACATAAACCGTTAGTAATAGTGCGGTGTTCTATCAGTTCTAAGCAATATATATATCAACACAGCAGAGAATGCAATATGCGATGACAGTCTATGAGGTGCATGCAACATATAGTAAATAAGTCCTATCAGCCCTGACGCATAACGCCATGCGGGCGATATCCCCGTAGATGTGAAATCTACTCACCGTGTCTCGCGCTAAGTGTATCCAACCACTTGCTTGCCCTTCTTTGCGGCGTCCGTCTCACTGGCCTGCGAACCTAGAATCATAAACACATATCACACATATAAGCTCAAATTCGTCAAAAACGCGATATCACGGTCAAACTAGAAACTCGTGTCGCAAACTAATCGCGCGTGTGCGCGATACGCTAAAACGTGTACTCACGCGCCACAAAACTACCCCGACGCGCCGCGATACGCAGAACCCAAACCTAATCACGTATCACGCGTGTCGCGAAGGTTTAGAAAAACGGCAAAACAGGTAACTGGTCCCAGATTTTTCTACAGAACTAATCTTAAAAATATAAATATACCAAAATACCCTACACACAAAAACACACCTACAGAACCCAAAAACCACCAAAACACCCCCTGTCTGGCCGCAAATTGCGGCCAGAATGGCGGTTTTGGCGGCCAAAGGGGGGAGTTAGGGGGTCGGGTTTCACCTGGTGCATCATCTCCACTCCATTACACTACAGTCTTCCCAAAATCATTCTGCACTCACCGGGTCAATAGCAGTTCCAGAAAACTCAGATTTTCCCCAAATACGACATTTGCATTCAATATGAAATCTGGTGGTATTTTAGTGTAATAGGGGTTGGACTAGGTTTACATGGTCACAACAAACCTCAAGCATCCTACTGGAACTAATCTACACCTCATTAGCACAAAGTTCACACTAAACACCCCATATCGCACTAAAACACACAAAAATCCATAAATCGATGCAAAACTACACAATCTAAGCTAACTAGGGAATCAAGTTAGGAAATATACCTCACTCTCGACCCTAGGGAGCTGCAGGAAGAAGAAGAAGTGAAGGGAAGAGGCTGTGGTTGCTGTTGCTGTGCTTGCTGTTCCCTATTGCTGCTGCTACTGTTCCCTGCTGCTGATGCTGCCTCTTGCTGCTGCTGTTTCCATGCTGCTGCTGCTGCTGCTGGGATTTTCTTCAGTTGCTTGTTTCTGCTGCTGGTGCTGGAATGAGGTAAGTGTGTGTGTGAGTGTTTGTGAGGAAATGGCAAAGGAATGGGGGCAACACTCAAGTCCAAGGTCAACCCTCCTCTCTCTCTCTCCACAACATGGCCAAGCATGGCTGAGCCATGCCTCTCTCTCTCTCTCATGCCAACTCAACACAATTAAAATTAAAACAAAAGACTTAATTCTAATATTAACCTACCATGGTAAAATTATGGTATTATCACATTTCAAAAACCCTAGCTTACATGCACAAGTGTGTGCAAGCCTAGGAAAATTTTGGAAAAATGTTTATTAAATTAGGAAAAATATTTAAAACACAATTTGGTAAACTTTTTATTAAAAATCATTATTTAATTATAATTATTCACTAACACTTATCCTAAGGTGTTACAGTAGTAGGCACTGATTTGGTTGGAACTCTATTCAATAGGTATGTGGCAGTCTCAAGCGCATAACCCCCAAAAAATAGGCAACTCAGCAGCATTCATCATAGAGTGCACCATATCTAATAGGGTGCGATTGCTCCGGTCCGATACACCGTTGTGCTGTGGTGTATACGGAGGAGTAAGTTGAGAGAGAATCCAATTCTCTTTTAAATAATCCAGGAACTCCGTGCTTAAGTATTCTCCTCCCCGTTCAGATCGAAGGATTTTAATACTTTTACCCGTTTGGTTCTCTACTTCGCACTGATATTCCTTGAATTTCTCAAAAGCTTCAGATTTGTGTTTCAACAGGAACACATGTCCGAATCTTAAGAGATCATCGGTGAATGTAATGAAGTATAAAGAACCATTCCTGGCATGTGTAGACATAGGACCGCATACATCACTATCTATCAGTCCCAAGAGTTCATTAGCTCTTTCTCCATGTCCAGTAAACGGAGATTTGGTCATTTTGCCTTTGAGACATGACTGGCAAGTTTCATAAGATGTAAATTCAAACGGATTCAAATATCCATCCTTATGTCACTTAGCTAGTCGTGTCGCATTGATATGACCTAGTCTACAATGTCACAAGAAAGATTCGTTCATTTATGAACTTTTCCTATTGTGTATGTTCTGTACGTTAAGAACTGTATTTTGATTCAGAACGTATAAACCGTTACATAACGTACCAAATCCAATCAACACTTGATTTAGGAAAATGTTCATAACACTTTTCTCTACTAAAAAGTTATATCCTTCTTTATCTAATAAAGAAACTGATATTAAATTGCATATCATAGATGGTACATAATAACAGTCGTTCAAGATCAATGCATTCCCATTTGTCAATATAAGGTGATATTCACCAACTGCTTTGGCTGCAACATTTGCACCATTCCGTACTTTTAGAGAATGATTACCTTTTCCCAGTTCTCTACCTTTCTTTAGCCCATGTAACATATTACAAATGTGGGATCCTGATCCGGTATCTAATACCCAGGACGTAGAGTGTACTGAGAAACAGTTCTCGGTAATGAACACACCCGAAGAAGATGCATCAACATGCTCATTCCTCGTTCGGGGCGCGTGGGAATTCGGATATTCCCCTATTTCCTGCTCAGACTTATAACTGTTAGTTGTTTGTATGCCCTAGAGGCCATTGTTGTACATGATTGTATATTACAATGGATGCTTGGACATATATAGGGAGGACATTCTTGCTCTACATGATAATATGCTATCTGGTTACTCTTTATCTTAACATGTAGACTAGTATTGCGATACTGTCTTGCTCTCACATGTTGATAAAGCCCTTAGGATTTATACTTGACTACCAAGACTATGATGCAAATCATACTAGTGGGGACAGAGTAGTCCACAAGTTCATCCTTTAATTGTTCCTAGTCGAGGGTGTATCAAGACGGGGCATCGATATTCCAGAGTAGACTAGCGTATACGCTTCTTGACCCATATGATGGGCAATAGATGATCCCATATCCATTGGTGTTTGATATCAAAGATGGTATACGGTTGCTTAGTGGGGACTGGGTGCACTGAACAGGACTCGCCGAGAACTCCTAGATGGTATTATACCTAATGTCAAATAGCAGTTCTCCGGTGACACTAGTACAGGTTAGTCTGTAGACCCGAGATCGCCATAGAATCTTATGTGATTCCCACTGTGCTTTGATTTCCACCTTACCACGTTCAAGAGAGCGTGCAAAACAGTGGTTTTTGGGTACAGTCCCGAGTCACATGGAGGGAATGAGCGATAGGAGGGGATTCGTCTCTCCCGGTATTGGGGGTTGATGTTGCGATGTGCTCGATTGGCTATAACAGGAAGTCCCTGGCCATGGCTGATACAGAGATTTACTGGTAAGTGTTATCAGTAGTTTCTCAACCCGTTATGAGCCTCATATCGGCATGGCTTATCAAGTTATTGGGGTCTGACGTTTACCACCCCTAGACTAGATATGCGACATTTCAGACGAAGAGACCGGACTGTACGGTAGTGTTGCTGTTGGATTCATAGGAGTGTGTACAAGCATGCTTTTTGATCTTCTGATCGCTCAATACCCGGGTAGCCGTTACGTCCAGCTAGTACCGCTGACGGCTTGTGGGTGACTGATATGATCATCACCTACTGCCGGCGTATTGACGAGTCATCAGAGTCCTACACAGAGGTTTCCTAGCTCCTGCGAAACGAAGTAGGGCACATATGTGATATGTGCGGGACCGAGATTAATACGTGTATGTGATACCGTATTCCAATCTTGCGATACAGGTTATATGTGATATAACCGGATTGTTGAATCAAGTTGTGATTCAATGATATATTATATGTGATATGTGATATGCATATAAATGATATTAGTTGGTTGTATGTGATACAACAGAGTTATTAAATCAAGTGTTGATTTAATAATTTATTGTGTAATTATATATTTGATATATTAATATACATTAACTAATATTAGCACACTTAAGAAAATGTTTTCACTTAAGAAAATGTATTTATTTTTTTTGTGCCATGCTAGATGATACATTGGGTATGGGTTTATGAGACTCACACCATACTTAAGATAATGTGGGGTTTTAATTATTAAGGGAAAATCAAAATTAGGTGGAAATTAGTCATGGTTGTGAAGCTTGGAGAAGCTTGTAGTAACCATTGACTTAGTCCAATAATTTTGTTTTACTCTAGATATTTATTAACCTAACCATTATCTTTTAGCCATGGTTTAGTCTCTACATGAGTTATATATGATATTTCTCACCTATGGTGGCCATTAACCACTTGAGCTTCTTCTTCATTTCTTTCCTAGCTCTCTTGAGTTTTGAATGGGGTGAAAAGAAAAAGAGAAATATTATTCTAAAGTGAGCAAAAATCCTACTTCATCAATCTGCACTAGACTAGCCATTTAGTATAGGTTGTTTGCTTCATTAATTCTCAATTAGTGAAGAGGTAGCTTGAGTCAGAGATGTTAGATGTATGTATGCCCTAGAGGCCAGTATTGTACATATGTTTAGGGTGTTTTTCGTCACCCCATTGAGATGGGAACACGCGCGCGCTTGTCAGGCGCATTACAGATTCCCCCTGCCTAGGGTAGGCGGGGGTTTAATGATTGTGGGGATCCGAATCTCCGGCAGCCGCGGATTTGTTGGAGATAGTGCCCTCATAGTCAATTATTGGATCATAGGTACGTGATTGCAATGATTGCGGAGGACCTATACCGGTAGGACAGCCTTACTCGAGATGATAGTATGCTATCTGGTTTGCCTTTATCAGTCGTGTACACGTTCAGGTGACTGATCACTGCTACACTTTGATAGAGCCCTTAGGGTCTTGCTTTACCACCAACAGTTTGATGGCGATCATATACGTGAGAGTTGGGTGGTTTATATGCATATCCTTGATTTTGGTCCCTAGTCGTGGTTGTTTCGAGACAGGGCATCGATACTCCGGAGTAGACTAGTGTATACAGTCGAGACCCCGACGAGGGGCGGTGGCCGGTCTCACAAGCCACTGGTGTCAGTTGGATCACCTAAGATGTATACAGGTGCTCATTGGGTTATGAGTACACCGGACAGGACTCGCCGGGAACCTGCTAGTTGGTATTATACATATAGTCAGATAGCAGTTCCCTGGTGACATGTGTACAGGTTAGTTCATCGACCTGAGGTCGTCATTTGTCTCGTGTGAGTTCCCACTGTGTTTTGATTTCTACCCTACCACGGCTCAAAGGAGTCGTGCAAACAGGTAGCTTTTGGGTACAGTCCCGAGCCATATGGAGGCACGCGAGTGATCGGCAAGGGATTCGTCTCTCCCGGTATTGGGGGCGAGGTCGTGCTGTGTCTAGGAGAGCCATTACACAAAGTCCATGGCCATGGCAGGAGATTTACTGGTAGGTACTCCAGTAGTATCTCAGGGTGTTATTGGGCTTCACTCCGACACGACTTATACTGCTATTGGGGGTCTGACGTTACTATCCCCCTAGGCAGATATGCGATACTCATAGACGAACGGACCGGACTGTATATACATTGTCACTGTTTGGCTCAGTAGGGTTTCCGGATGAGTTCGCTCATCAGCCTCCCTTGAGGTCAGTCCATAGGCAGCCGTTACGCATTGCTAGTGCCGCTGACGGTTTGTGGTTAAACCCACTGCCAGGGTACTGACGAGTCATTAGAGTCCCCCACAGACAGTTTCCTAAGTTCGGGCGAAACGTTGTAGAGGCCGTATGGTTTTATGGCAGGGTTCGGAAAATGCACGTGCGTTTACGCACGTGTTATTTTTCGGGCAGATGATACTGGTCGGCTTTGGTTTAAGCCGGATCCGAGTATTATATTGAGTAGGTATAATATCTTTGTCTCAGTTGCATTTTTATTCGGTCGTAATACAAATGAGGGTATATTTATACAGTTACGGGGTTATCCTGAAAGTCGTTTCAGGATCACTTTTGGAAGTTGCCAGTTTCCAGTTTTCTATCAGCCGTCTTTTAACATTCAGTTAAAGACGGATTTATCTTTTCTTCAGTTGAGGTGAGTCAGTGTTCTAGAAGCATCTAGATGAGGTGACTAGGATTAATTTGTGTTGAGTTTTCATTGGATGCATTTAATGGTTCATTAATGCATGATGACTAGGTTTATGACTCATGCTTTAACATTAAAGCATTTTGTTTTGGTTAAGATCTTTTCTTCATGATATGCTTCATGTTATGGTCACCACTTGCTCTTACCATCACCTCCCTCTTGCATATAAAGTGGCCAGCCCCCTCCTCTCTCTCATTCACTTGGTTTTTGATTTATAGAAAAGATTATGATAGTATTTGGGGTGCATGGAAATTTCATTGCCTTTTTCATTCCATCACCCGATTCCCTCGGCAACTTCATTAACCGATCGTCCACGGATTTGGACGAAGTGAGACAAAGTCATCTACTCATTCTCTACATCATTCTTGGTCGTCTCATTTAGCAAACTTGACGATCGAGTTGCCTCAAGTCAGAGGCGGGAGCCCGTTTAAAGAATCGTCGACGTGGTGCCACCTCGACGAGGATATCGGAGATCGACGAGATCGGAGCAGCCGCAACGGAGCGTGGGATGATGGTTAAAGAACGAAGGACTTGGATCGTTCGGTATAACCTTTCTACACTCTTTACAGTTTGTTAGTTTAGCAATAATGGCAGATCCGGGTTAAAGTATACGATAGCGCCAGTTAAAAAGTTTTTGTTCCGCATTTGGCGTCTGTAGACTGCCGGGGCACTAGCGTAGACTTACAGTGGTATCAGAGCCTAACCATTTTGCTATGATAACTTGTGATAACGCGTTTAAAACATCGATCGAACTGGAAATCGAAAATTGCAAAATTCTAAGCTCACAGTTTCTGTCGATTTTAAATGGTCTCCTAAAATTTTTCTACATGTCTTAAAAATCTGTGCAGGCTTTTCTAAGAACCACGACCAAATTTGGGCACGTGACTCCACCAAACTGCCGCGGAAACGCGGCCAAACCCATGGTTTGGCCGCGCATCCGCGGCCACTTAGTGAGCTCATGCTCCCAAATTTGTACAGTGGGTTCTCTGTTGGATTTTGGGGTTTTTGGTATATATCTTTTGGGCCCAGGTTTTGTTACTGTTCACCAGTAAGTCGTGGGGCCCACTTCTTGATATTTGGTCGATCGAAATTTAAACATGTTAGTTTACAGTGCTTACATTATATCTCCGACCGGGAATGTCATTTGATCGGTAAACCGCGTCTGATTGCTATAGTTCTTTTAGACGGGTTTGCGAACGTGACATTCGCGTTGATGTTCTGTGTTGTGCTGTGATGTTGCGGATTTGTCGTGGTGGATAGCAGTGTGCAATGGTAGTACAGTTTGTGTTTATTTGTACATTTGATATTGCGGAGCGAGCGTCCAACTTGTGGACTGCCGTCACCGCCTGTTGTATAATATTCTTTTGGGGCACGACCAGGTTGCGGTCGATGTACCTATTGTACTATTTTTCATTACTGTACTAGGTTTTGCCCCGCGACGGAGTGCACGGATAGCCGGGTTCTAGAGGGCAACGGGTCCGCATCTCATGGCTTTGAGAGGCAGAGGGGTCCCACTCTAGAATTGGCAGACTATTCGCCGCACTCGTAGGGGGTACAGGTTGACCCAAGGAGGGGTGCCCAAGATTACCGGATTCCGTGAAGTGCTGGGTGGTCCATTCACTTTGCTGTAAGGGGCTGCCTCGCTTCAGGTTTTGGCGGGTAACTTGCCGCACCCGTAGGGGTCTAGGTTTCATTGCACAGGCTATCCACACGACAAGGGAACGTCGGGTTTCAGCAGCGGCTCTCTGAAACCCGGGGATCCCAGATTATCTGTATTGTTCTGTGATGCTTATTACTTTTTTGTAATGTTGCATACTATCACGCCTGGAGCGATTATTGTATATTGGTTTATATACTATTAGATGTTGTATATGTTTTACACCCGCGCTAGTCCAGTCCCCGCTCTGTCGTTAGTTAAGTAACCTAACGGGTGATGACGGGACCCAGTGACGAATGCGGATGGCATATACGTACATTTTATTTTCGTTCTTTTCTGGTGTGATTAATTGATGGGACTGCATTGATTTTGATCAATGCAAAGTAAAACAAACCTGTTTGCAGTTGTTGGAACAAATTTAAAAAGTGTTATTGCAAAGACGTTTCCTTTTGTTATGCATAGCGGTATTCAGTGGAATATCCTGCACCTCATTCGACGGGGCAAGGGCCGATATCCCTTCACCGGGACCGACCCCTTGGACAGAAGTTTGCGTCAGGGTAATAACTTCACTATAGTCGATTACAAGTTGCTTTGCATAGCGGTATTCAGTGGAATATCCTGCACCTCATTCCACGAGGAAAGAGCCGAGATCCCTTTATCGGGAGTGACCTCTTTAGCAAAAGGTTTTCACCACTATATTTTAAAAAGCTATCAGGTTCCTTCAGCGATATCAAGTTCACTACGTTAAAGGTTTTTCGCCAAAAACCAGCCGTAGCCCTCCGTCACTTCTTTTGGGTATTCAGTAGTATTCAAGCTATGTATTTTGACCAATGCCAAGGCATAGTGTTTGGTAGCTGCTGGGTATTCAATTGTTGCATAGATAGATGAGTTAGTTTGCGACAGTCGTTCTGCCATTTTGGCCAACGTCAAGGGCATGTGCGGGTGGGTTCAAATTGACAAGATAGTGACGGGTAGAACTTGGCATGTGACTTATGACATTTTGACCAACGCCAAGGTTATAAGAGCATGGGGCAAAAATCATATCGGGAGTTTCTAAAGAAACTGAAACTTGCCAAGTATGCGCATACCTTCTGGAGTATGAGTAACGTGGATGCATTCCATCACGTTATCATGCGATGAGAGTTGGATCCCGATTCCCACTGATGAGTTGGTTTACTCTTCGGGTGATCCCGATTGATTCTTCTTTAGGTTTGGAGGAGAATTTGACAGGACAGTGGGAGGTTTCCGGATTAGATAAAGTAATAACCATTCTGATCTAGGTTAGAGTGCACGCAGAGTATTTCTTTTCTCTCTCTCTTTGGCAGCGACTTTTGACCGACCCTAGACTATGACTCAGTGACCAGGTTGACCGAACCTTCTTAAAATACTGGCTTTTGGATTGTCTATGTTGCATAAGTCATTGCCACTCCTTCTTCTACCCTTTGCATTTCTCAGAACACCCGTATTACTACGGATATCCACTTCCATTGGATAGATCCATCGTATGGTTATATACGAACTCGAAGGGACTTCTTCGAGGATGGATCCAGGTTCAGGAGAAATAGAATTGGTTTATTCAGTTGTCTTTTATTATCACCTTCTCTCAGGTTGCGAGGGCTCCTTGGTTTAGGAGAGTACACCTATTACGCTTATTGGATAGTCTTATTCCAAACCATAGGCTGGTGCCGAAAGGTAGGGAATGAAGAAAACCAATTAGCCTAAGTAGGATGTGCAGAAGGTAATATGTAAAGACAAAATAAAGGGATTAGAAAGAGGGCAAAGTAAATTGCGACTGTTATCATTCACGACCAAAACTGCATACTTCATCGCCACTCCTATTTCACCTTTAAAAGAATAAGGTATTATTCAGTTGTCTTTTATCATCACCTTCTCTCGAGATGCGAGTACTCCTTGGTTTAGGAGGGTACACCGATTATGCTTACTGGATAGTCTTCTTCCAAACCATAGGCTGGTGCCGAACGGTAGGGAAGGAAGAAAACCATTTAGCCTAACGATGGTGTACAGAAGGTAACGACTAAAGACAAATAAAGGGATTTGGAGATACGGCAATAAAATATACGGTTGAAGTCACGAATTGGATTATGGAAGAGGCATTGCTATGAATACCAGGATACCCCTACGAAACATTTTCATGTTTCAGTGCATTGTTAAAGAAAAACTGTTTTCCCGATTAGATACTTACTCCAAGGGTATGTATTTACCAGGTTTCATTCTCATATCTGTATAGTTTTACAGATGATGAGTGGGAGTAAGATATTCGGAATTAGGTGATCATCCTCATTATATCGGAATTCGTTGTAATTGGTGATATTTGAGGAAATCGCCAAGGTACAGTTTTCAACCTACGACGCACAGGTTTTGAGTTGTTTAACTCAGCGGACATATACAGACTATTGTATGTTGTCCAAGTGTCCATCAGGACAAAGGGGTAGGTCCTCGTACTATGTTCTGTTTACTTATAACTTCTATAGTATTTAGACGAGTGTTTCGTAGAAATACAAGGTCTAAGTTTTGAGAAGTTGTGGGTATAAGAATAAAGTAGAGAACCAGGTATCACAAGTATCGGGATTCTTCAAAGAGATCGAAGATGTAGACTCTTGTGATTGGTATTCAGATGATAGTGATGGTTTTGAGAAACGTGTTTCTCTTTCAGGTTACTCATAATTGGATGGATTCCTAAGTTGAGTAATGCTGATTAGCCTCTTTCCATTAAGTTGATATGCACTGGAGACAGCTGCATGATTTGAATCTGGTTCCAATTAAATAAGTGCCAAAGTTTCTGTATTGGATATAGAATGGATCGTACCTTAAAAGATATTAAGGTACGGGGAGTTGTCTAGCTTATGCTTAAAACCAGACTCTGGATAACTCAGGGCACGTTTCTGTAATGGCTGTTTGTGGGTTGACCCTGGCTATGACGAGGGTTGATATTCTACCATTTGGAAGATCAATAGTGATATTGTTCTTGACTCGCCACAGTTTTAGTAAAATGGATCTTTTTCAGAAAACAGTAGTGGGAGTATGGTAGAACTGGAAGTGATTCCAGAACCGCGAACGATTACGGAAAATTTAATAGGACCTATACATTCAATCAGGTTTGACATTCCAATAGCCACTCCGCAGATTTGGTGGATAACCTCAGACACCCGAGAGGTACTCCGTTAGCCTCAAGGACGGTGACAGGGAGGTTCTTATCTACCCAGACTTGACACTATTGTTGTTCCAGATTATGAGACCCGGTAGGAGGGTTGTCGTAGTCAGTGGGAGCAGCAGAAGCATAGTGGGCAAGTAGCTTATGTCTATTTATAGACTTGAGCAGTTATAGCGGAGATAGATCATCTATTTTTGATGTGACAGTCATAGGTTTGACTTCAATCAGAATAAGGGATGGATCTGTTAAGAAGGTAGTAGGGTGTGATGTCATGGTATTTGATGACATACACAGAGTAGGAAGTAAAATTCCTATACTACGATCGGTTGTACTGTGGTCATCACACAGTTGTTTCTCCAGACAGGATATGGATATAATATTTGACATTCTGGTTTCTAGATCTATGGTTTTAGATCTGGATTTGGGTAGTTTCCCAATGTAGGTACTTTGACAGTATTCTAATAGTTTTTAGAAAAGATGACTCCTAGCATGGTGGTGTACCTGCAGGTGATGGAGTCACCCTCTCTAAAGGTGTCTTACGGACTAAAGGGGAGAGGGATGGGCATGATTGACAAATCACTTGCTTAGGCAACTAAGTCAATCATGAGATGTCAAGTACCACACCAGATGTTGTTTTTGCTCTAGATGCAATAAGTTTGTATTAATCCAATCCTGGAGAAACATAAGGAAGCAGTTTTAGAACATAAGTACATGTTCTATGGATTAGATGACGGCAGTCTCTTTCGGGAGACGGTTATCATTCCAGGCTTCAAAGGTGACATGGTTGACAGAGTGATTGTCAAAGTTATAGTTTTTCTCTCTGACGAAGAGGGACAGTATTATGGACAGGTGGTTCAAGAGGATACTGTAGGTGGCATGGTGCCGGATACTGAATAGGTTCAGTGATCGATACAGTCTAAGAAGTTTGGATTTGGAGTTCATTTATGAACTAGGTCCCATCAGATATCCAGACATATTCTAAGACAGGTATTACTCAATTCGGGAGATGGCTTTCTCCGCGAACTTGAGATTTAGAGAGATATAGAAAGAAACTTCTAGGCGGATCCACTCACTGAGGCTATTTCTCGAGCACAATAGTTTTACAAACGGGCTTTGTGAAACTGATTAGTAGAGGAGTTGGATGTTCGGTTTCACACGGGCTGTGAGTAGTCGACATCGCAATAATTAGCCTTGAGTGCCAGTGGGAGATTGTTGGAGATAGTGCCCTCATAGTCAATTATTGGATCACAGGTACGTGATTGCAATGATTGCGGAGGACCTATACCGGTAGGACAGTCTTACTCGAGATAATAGTATGCTATCTGGTTTGCCTTTATCAGTCGTGTACACGTTCAGGTGACTGATCACTGCTACACTTTGATAGAGCCCTTAGGGTCTTGCTTTACCACCAAAAGTATGATGGCGATCATATACGTGAGAGTTGGGTGGTTTATATGCATATCCTTGATTTTGGTCCCTAGTCGTGGGAGTTTCGAGACAGGGCATCGATACTCCGGAGTAGACTAGTGTATACAGTCGAGACCCCGACGAGGGGCGGTGGCCGGTCTCACAAGCCACTGGTGTCAGTTGGATCACCTAAGATGTATACAGGTGCTCATTGGGTTATGAGTACACCGGACAGGACTCGCCGGGAACCTGCTAGTTGGTATTATACATATCGTCAGATAGCAGTTCCCTGGTGACATGTGTACAGGTTAGTTCATCGACCTGAGGTCGTCATTTGTCTCGTGTGAGTTCCCACTGTGCTTTGATTTCTACCCTACCATGGCTCAAAGGAGTCGTGCAAACAGGTAGCTTTTGGGTACAGTCCCGAGCCATATGGAGGCACGTGAGCGGATCGGCAGGGGATTCGTCTCTCCCGGTATTGGGGGCGAGGTCGTGCTGTGTCTAGGAGAGCCATTACACAAAGTCCATGGCCATGGCAGGAGATTTACTGGTAGGTACTCCAGTAGTATCTCAGGGTGTTATTGGGCTTCACTCCGACACGACTTATACTGCTATTGGGGGTCTGACGTTACTAGCCCCCTAGGAAGATATGCGATACTCATAGACGAACGGACCAGACTGTATATACATTGTCACTGTTAGGCTCAGTAGGGTTTCCGGATGAGTTCGCTCATCAGCCTCCCTTAAGGTCAGTCCATGGGCAGCCGTTACGCATTGCTAGTGTCGCTGACGGTTTGTGGTTAAACCCACTGCCAGTGTACTGACGAGTCATTAGAGTCCCCCACAGACAGTTTCCCAAGTTCGGGCGAAACGTTGTAGAGGCCGTATGGTTTTATGGCAGGGTTCGGAAAATGGACGTGCGTTTACGCACGTGTTATTTTTCGGGCAGATGATACTGGTCGGCTTTGGTTTAAGCCGGATCCGAGTATTATATTGAGTAGGTATAATATCTTTGTCTCAGTTGCATTTTTATTCGGTCGTAATACAAATGAGGGTATATTTATACAGTTACGGGGTTATCCTGAAAGCCGTTTCAGGATCACTTTTGGAAGTTGCCAGTTTCCAGTTTTCTATCAGCCGTCTTTTAACATTCAGTTAAAGACGGATTTATCTTTTCTTCAGTTGAGGTGAGTCAGTGTTCTAGAAGCATCTAGATGAGGTGACTAGGATTAATTTGTGTTGAGTTTTCATTGGATGCATTTAATGGTTCATTAATGCATGATGACTAGGTTTATGACTCATGCTTTAACATTAAAGCATTTTGTTTTGGTTAAGATCTTTTCTTCATGATATGCTTCATGTTATGGTCACCACTTGCTCTTACCATCACCTCCCTCTTGCATATAAAGTGGCCGGCCCCCTCCTCTCTCTCATTCACTTGGTTTTTGATTTATAGAAAAGATTATGATAGTATTTGGGGTGCATGGAAATTTCATTGCCTTTTTCATTCCATCACCCGATTCCCTCGGCAACTTCATTAACCGATCGTCCACGGATTTGGACGAAGTGAGACAAAATCATCTACTCATTCTCTACATCATTCTTGGTCGTCTCTTTTAGCAAACTTGACGATCGAGTTGCCTCAAGTCAGAGGCGGGAGCCCGTTTAAAGAATCGTCGACGTGGTGCCACCTCGACGAGGATATCGGAGATCGACGAGATCGGAGCAGCCGCAACGGAGCGTGGGATGATGGTTAAAGAACGAAGGACTCGGATCGTTCGGTATAACCTTTCTACACTCTTTACAGTTTGTTAGTTTAGCAATAATGGCAGATCCGGGTTAAAGTATACGATAGCGCCAGTTAAAAAGTTTTTGTTCCGCATTTGGCGTCTGTAGACTGCCGGGGCGCTAGCGTAGACTTACAGGATTAAGCTGTCGTTAATTACCCCTCGCCTTTGGAGCGAGAGAACCTCTGATTGACGGGTTAAACTGGTCATGTGAACTCAATGTGCAGTGTTGTGCTTTGAAGGGGTTTTGGATATATCGGGGGCCCCGCAGAGTTTTTACGAGGGTCCCGCTACCCGGATAGCGGGCTGGGGGTCAAGGGGGATAGCAGCCCCCTTGCGGGGCAGCGTCCCGTTAAAAATTTTTTTCTAACAGGGACAGTGTCATGGAGTATGTGTGTGTGTACATATGTATACATATGTATCTATATATGTATATATATAAAAATGGGGGAAAAGGCATCCAAAGGATGCGTGAGGCCAGCGCCAGCGCTTTGAGCGCAAGAGCGCTAGCACGCCACGTGTCGGCACGTGGGCGCTTTGCGCTTGAGTGCAAGCACACCACGTGTCGGCACGTGGGCGCTTTGCGCTTGAGCGCTGGAGCGCAAGCGCGCCACGTGTCGGCATGTAGGCACTTTGCGCTAGAGCGCAAGCGCGCCACGTGGGCGCTTTGCGCTGGAGCGCTGGGCACTGGAGCGCAAGCACGCTACGTGTCGGTACATGGACGCTTAGCGCTTGAGCGCAGCACGCTCGAACGCCACCGCGCCACATTTCGGCACGTGGGCGCTCTGCGCTCGAGCGCTAGCGCACCACGTGTCGGCACGTGGGCGCTTGGCGTTTGAATGCTTGGGCGCCGGCGAGAAAAAAGGGGGATTTTAGTCCCGGAACCAGAAGCTATGCTTCAGAAAGGAAATATTTATTTTATATATATATATATATATATATATATATATATATATATATATATATGGAGTTAGACTCCTATGGTGTTTTTGAAGCTGATGAAGGGCTTCTCCCCTTGAGCCCTAGTTCTTCCCCAGAGTGGGGTTTCTGGAGATAGGTCTCCTTCTTCTTCCTTTGTTGGCCGGATCTTGAAGATCAAGAGATGTGAGATTTTAAAAATCTCTCCTTTCTGAGATCTGATGGCAAATCTGAGTTCCCCTTTGTGGGTTTTGTGGTGGAAAACTACTTAGTTTTGGAAAAGAAAGAGTAAAACTCTTGATTTAATTCAAAAGAAATGAGAAGGTTTAGAACCTTGGAGAAGGAGCAGAGGCACAAAGAACCCTAGTTTTTGGGGGAATGAAAAGTATTACTTTATTCATCATCATGTTGCCGTATATAGGCTTACATGTTTACATATAGCCCCTTGGGCTTTACAAAATGGCTTTTTGCCTATCCCATGGCTCATGTGCCATTTCTTTTTGCACATAAGCCATGGGCTTTACAAAAATTTGGCTTTAATGCCCATTTTGTTTACATTCATGCATAAAAAATTATATAAAAATTATTTATTACATGACTTTTTATTTTGGCATAGCGGAAGGCCGGGCGCTTCGTGTTCGGGCTCGACCTGGGCATTGGCCCACTTGCTTAGGCTTGGGCCCACCTGGCTTGGGGTTGACCTTGACTTTGACTTGGTCTACCGGGGTGCAAATTTTGACTTCAACAAAGTGCCCCCATCAATAAATGCACACCACATATGTGAGTCGTGTGCATGAAATTGATGGATCATCTTTCTTGTGGAGGCGACTTGCCTTGTTTCCTACTTTTTGGGATGCACTGCCCTTTTTTACGACATGGACGGTCGACGCTTGATGCGTCTCCGAGGCAGAGTGTCCGTGGTAGACGTTTCCCTGGCCCGGAGTAATCTTGTTCCTGCTTTGTAGGAAGCCTGCACTGCCCTTTTCGCGACATGGACGGTCGACGCTCTGATCCGGAGCGATTTGGTTCCCGATTTGTGGGGAGCCTGCACTGCCCGTTTTGCGACATGGACGGTCGATGCTCTGATCTGGAGCGATTTGGTTCCCGATTTGTGGGAAGCCTGCACTGCCCGTTTTGCGACATGGACGTTCGACGCTCTGATCCGGAGCGATTTGGTTCCCGCTTTGTAGGAAGCCTGCACTGCCTTTTTTGCGACATAGACGGTCGATGCTTGATTCGTCTCCGAGATGGAGTGTCCATGATAGACGTTCCCTAGCCCGGAGTGATCTTGTTCCTGCTTTGTAGGAAGCCTGCACTGCCCTTTTTGCGACATGGACGGTCGATGCTCTGATTCGGAGCGATTTGGTTCCCGATTTGTGGGAAGCCTGCACTGCCCGTTTTGCGACATGGACGGTCGACGCTCTGATTAGGAGCGATTTGGGTTCCCGATTTTTGGGGAGCCTGCACTGCCCTTTTTGCGACATGGACGGTCGATGCTTGATTCGTCTCCGAGACGGAGTGTCCGTGATAGACGTTTCCCTGGCCCGGAGTGATCTGGTTCCTGCTTTGTAGGAAGCCTGCACTGCCCTTTTTGCGACATGGACGGTCGACGCTCTGATTCGGAGCGATTTGGTTCCCGATTTGTGGGAAGCCTGCACTGCCCGTTTTGCGACATGGACGGTCGACGCTATGATTCGGAGCGATTTGGGTTCCCGATTTTTGGGGAGCATGCACTGACCTTTTTGCGACATGGACGGTCGACGCTCTATTTGACTTGCTCTGCTTCCTGCAGTGTCAGGGGTGAACTTGACTTGCTCCGCTTCTTGCGGTGTCGAAACTGGATTCTGACTTGTCCCGCTTTCTGCGGTGTCGGAGTTGAAGTTGACTTGCTGATTGTGATTTGGGCTAACATCAATATCGCTATACTGGAATATGGTACCAAGAGCGAATCGTTATTTGCCATGAGAGGATTTGGGGATTTTGGTTTTGGTCGGCATCTGCATTGCTGCACTGGAATAATGCCAGGAGCAACTCATCATTTGCCCCGGAAGGATTTGGGAATTGGTTTTTGTTTCGCATCAGTATCGCTACACTGGAATATGGTACCATGAGCGAATCATCATTTGCGCTTTCTTATCAGGAAGCGATGGCTTAGGAGACAGGTTTTAGGTCCCTATCACCTAAGACTTTTCAATTTTGTGAGCCGTAAGGGTCTCACAAAGCATTTTCTCCCTACGGGTCATAAGGATCCCGTAGGTGTATTTTCTTCTTAGGAGTCGTGAGGACCCCCAAGTGTGTTGCTCCTTTGTGAGTCGCAAGGATCTCACGCGGGAATTTTCTACTCACAAAGTCGAGAGGACTTCGCGAGTACATTTCATCTCTTTTTTTTTACGAGTTTGCGCCCTTTCGGGTTTTCACAAACTCGCCGGCAGTCCTGCTGTTTTTACTCACGGAGCCCTTTCGGGTTTTCATCCGTGCCAATTTTGCTTGTGGACATACCATTTTTTTATTTTATTTTTTTAATTTTTAAAATTTTTTTTGGTGGGACTTTGAATGTGGTCTCACCGGTAGGACTTGGGAGCGATTGGGATCGTTTTACGCCCGTGGATTGTATACGATTTTGCTGGATGTATGATCCAGACCGTAGGGCCGAAAGATTTTCGGGACTTTGTTGGCGTCTGCATCGCTGCACTGGAATATGGTACCAGGAGCGACTCATCATTCGCCACTTGGGGATTGGGGAGCGATGGCTTAGGAGATGGGTTTAGATCGGTATCGCCTAAGGCTTTTCAATTTTATGGGTCGTGAGGGTCCCATAAAAGCATTTTCTCCCTACGGGTCGTAAGGATCCCGCAGGTGTATTTTCTCCTTAGGAGTCGTGAGGACTCCTAAGTGTGTTTTTCCATTATGAGTCGTCAGGATCCCACAAAGGTTTGTTCTCCTCATGTATCATGAGGACACATGAGTGGTCTTCCCAATGGAGCATAATTCCGTGGGCGGAGACCAGCCGCTGGACTGGTGATTGCTGTGGGACATGGGTATGCTGAGAATTATTTAAGCCCGTGGATTGTATACGGCAGTCAATTTGGGGACCAACCGTAGGGCCGAGAGAATTTTGAGAAATTGGATTTTGGTTGGCGTTTGCATCGCTGCACTGGAATATGGTACTAGGAGCGACTCATCATTCGCCGTTTTTTTTGTTTATTTTTTATTTACCGCGATTGCTCTATCATTTCAGCTTTTCTTATCGCGAAGGTCTCGATTGTCCTATCATTTCGGCTTTATTTTTATCTTTATTTTACTCGTTGATTTTTATTGCGAGTTTCCCCATCATTTTGGCTTTTCTTTATTTTTCTTTTATTTACACGTTTTTTTTGTTTATTTACATATATATATATATATATATATATATTTTTTTTTACATTCCCAGTTTAACGACTTAGAGGTCGATTATTCCCAGTTTAATGACGTAGTGGTCGATTGCGTTCCCAGTTTAACGACGTGGTGGTCCTCTTTGCTTATCCCAGCTCCTTGAACTTTGATCTTGGCGGAGCTGTGTTGATGACCTAGCTCTGTGGCTTACCGATACATCCGAGGATTGTGAGGTTTTTCCAAGCTTGTATTGGTCCTCTGTCCAATCTTTGAAAACACAGCAGTCTTCAATGGTATGTCTCACCACTTTATGGTATGGGCAATATACGGGATTGCCGGTCATATTCATTTCATGTGGCCTTTTCGGAATAGGCAATTGCAGACCGTTGTTCAAGGCTTCCTCGAATATGTTGGGGACCTCATCCCTCCTGAAGGAGTACACCTTCTTCTTTCTCTCCACTAGAGTAGGTGCCCTTACTGATGTGGTTCTTGAGGCCGATCAATCTTTGGTTCGCCCTTTTCAGATAGTGGCACATGTCTGGGAGGATTGGTTTCCCGAAAGGCTTCGGTCTCCATTTGTATGGAATCGGCGGTCGTAGCTTGACTGTTTGCCAACACGCTTTTAGAAAGTTCTATCTCTCCCGTCTTGTATTGCCTTTCGACCCAATCTTTGAAGACGAAACAGTCCTCAATGGCATGACGTATCACCCTGTGATAGGGGCAATATTCTGGGTCGTCGGTCATATTCTCTTCTTGCGGTCTCTTTGATTCTGGCAGTTGTAGACCGTTTCTTAGGGCGTCCCTGAATATGTCACGCCCCGAAAGAGCACGTGACTGGCACTTGAACCATATGAAGCCTATAGGACTCCATCTGATCCAAGTAAGCCAAAAGCCCAGAAATCTAAAACCATTTTGAAGAATAATAAAGAAAACTGGTTTAAAGAAGTGAAGAAAATACAGGTTTGAAATCAAGGTTTTTAAATAACTAAGCCGAAGGTATGTTTTGAAAACAATAAGTCTTTTCTAAAAATTTCGGCAGAGTTTCTCTTGTAAAACTGACCCCGAATGGGGTACAACATGAATAACAATATATAAAATGATAAAGGCATCCCCAAGCGGGAGCTAGCTCTTCGTCAATCGACGGTCACAACCACGCAATGATATGATAATATACAACGCCAAGTGGTGAGGATCAAAATCAAAAGAAAGCTCAAAAGTAGCAAGAAACCGCAATACTACAAAGCGCGACTCTAAGGTCGAAATAATACAACACTGTCTCTGAGTCAGAAAGAATATACAAGTTTTTGGGTTGATGGACAATTTCTAGATACAATGGAATAATAAATACAAAGGTGATTCCTGATACGAAAGAATCCACCTACCAAAAGCAAATCACCCGCAAGAAGGTAGTGTGCCAGCAATGCCGCAATAGAACCTGTACGGCATAACCTGCAAGAGCTGTGGCACAACGGGGGTGAGTTGCCAACTCGTGAATAGAAACATCTACAAGGATAAATCGAATGCAAGACATAATCCTAAGTCAACGATCAGTAAAATATCCACAAGAGTACATCTGAGTGTAATAAGGTGGCAAGGTAACATCTAATCATGTATATAGTGCCAGGTACTCAGGTAACAACATGTCATCAGTGTAAGGTATGTCTGCATGAAGTATTAATGAAGAAATATCAATAATATCAATACACATATATTAGCGTCCCATACCACTAATATTGGTGTAAGATAAGTGTAAATCCAGTCTGTATATGAACCAAGTCTGTATATATGTGGAACCCGTCCACCTGTCACCCACTGACAGTAAGCATCATGTATGCAATGTGAGGATATAACCAAAATCATGGAAAACTCATCATGAAACCCGTGCCAAACACCGACACGTAAATCCTCATCCGTATGGGGCTCCGTCTGCGGATATCGGCCCTCGGCCCCGGCAGTATGAGTCAACCCATGTCCATCTCTGGGCTCCGTCTGCGGATATCGGCCCGTCGGCCCCGGCAGTATGCCCATCTCTCGGCTCCAGGCGGTATCCCCCGGATATCCGCCGAGCTCAGGTAAAATCACCGGTAGGTACTCGCCCGCCTCCAGGCTCAATCGGCATAACCCATCGATCATCTTGCCGAGGGGAACCATACCGGGCCCACCACGAACCCGCAAACGGTACATCACCTCCTCGAATCGGGTTTCAAGCACACGTCTCAGCACCGAGAAAACGCGTGGTGGACGCACCGAAATATCATATCACGAGGTACCGGGTTTTCATAAAGTGCCTCTTTTCTTAAATAACCCCACGGTCCTCAAAACCAGAAATCACATGAAAATCCAACATCCAGCAGTAAATCCAATGCGATGTACTATGCAATCAATCCATGATATATGCGACATGTAAGGAGAGTAATCATATCGGAAATCATGCAACATGGAATAGGAATGCGCATATGTCAAAGGAAGCATCATATTACGAATGTAATAGTACTACTGTGTAGTGATATGGCAATTATCGATGATGAAGTGTGTGAGCCGGCAAATAGTGTACGTGAAACATACGCATCATCGATAATGGTGCTGGTGTCCTAACAGCATGATAATAGCATAATAATGAACATATGCCAGCAATGCGAATAGTATGAATATGCGGAAATCTAGTAATCAACAGCACAGTGAAGTATCTACTATGCAACTACACCTAAGTATCCTGTCAATCAGGAGGGGTAGGTGTGGAAACCACCTAAAACTGAGTCTAAGTATATATGTAGATATATAGTCGGTGATCCCGCCTCAATGTCATATCGTAAGATATCCTCTAGCTATGAGTGCGGATATATCATCAATATCAACTCGTACGGTAAACCGTCGTACGGCATTCCCAAAAGCTGGGTACAGGTCAACATCTCACTGTCTCATCACATAACAAATATCACCATCATCAGATCATATAGTCTGGGTGTACTACTCTATATCTAGTACAAACGGTAACATCGGTAAAGTATGCATGCGGGGGTAAACACACATCCCAAGCCCGCAAGAATCACAAGTCATATCCCACATATGAATCGTATCAAAATACCGATCTCCGGGCACCAAGTCCACATCATCAACTCATCTCCAAAGTCATCACATATCATCAATCACAGTGTAAGTACATGTGAAAAGCAAGGGTATAGGTATAGGTGTAATTCTATCCTAGGGTTCGCGACTATGAACTACACTAGTCACTTCTAACCCTACATAACCAAAATACACCTATTATCACAATACTATATAATAAGCTATCTACGGACTGCGGGGGTGCTATACGCCATCCACCCGACTTTCCCCCGTAGATATAATCTACTCACCTTGCATCACCAATTGCGGACGTCACCATGCATTTTCTTGTCGTCCGAAGTCTTCATGGGTACCTACACATCAAAATATCGTATATGCGCATTAAAACCAAATCCAATCTAAAACGGCGCATAAACTCCAAAACGATACGATAAGGGGGCCTATAGGTGAGAACCTATGGCACGCCCTCAAAACCATCCATAATCCTCTATATCGTCGTATAAACGACAATAGTCGAGGCAAAACACATTCCACCATTTCAGAATCCAAAAATACGGAATACGGAAACACGAATCCAAAACGATAACATAGGATATATGTCCCAGATTTCACCCTAGATAGAATCTGTCAAAACTAGAAGTACCCAGGGCCAAGAATTGGGGAATTGGGGCTGTGCACAGAAAACGAGGAAGTTCCTCACTGGTCTGGCCGCAAATTGCGGCCAGAATGGAGTTTTTGGCGGCCAGAAGGTGGAGTGGGGAGCTAGGGTTTTGGGTGTTGCCTCTATGTTGCCTGCACATCTCAATTTCCACTCAATATTATTTTAGGGTTCTCGGGGTGTTAGCAGATTCCAATAACAGTGGCAGATTCCAGGTTTTTCCCCCGATATAGTTTTCTAAAATCCGCATTATGGGTTTAAACTTCAGGTTTGGGGTTCCAATTCAAACACTAGGGTGTTGGTAAGATCAATACTGAGCCCAATTTCATAATACAACCCAAGTTCCTCTCAAACCCTAACTAGGTTTTCATCCAATTCATAATATCACACAATATCGATTAAATCTTAACATGGGGTTATAGGAAAGGCTATACTTAAACAAATGGTTCAGAAATTACCTTCATTAGCAACTCAAGAAAATTCTTGAGTTGCCCTCTAGTGACCAAATCCATGCTTCTTTAGCTCCATGTGTAGATCTAGGGATTTTGGACATTTTTAATGAAAGGAGATTGGGGTTTTGGATATGTTTTTTAGATGAAGTGAGAGGATTTAGTGGAGGGGAGAGAGAGCTAGGGCAGCAGCACCAAGGGAGAAGGAGAGGGAGAGAAAATGATGGGAGAATGGCTAAGTCTCAAGGTCAATGGTACCCCATGTCTCTCTCTCACCTACTCTCATCATTACCTTTTCTCTTTTCTTTTCTTTTTTCCTTTTTCTTTTAAAAACCAACCCTTCTCACATCAATAGTAAACCCAAATGAAAACCATGGTAACAAAAAGCATAAGTGTAGGAAAAAGTGACATGTGCAAGTTTTGCACAAAATTACCAAAAAACCCGATTAGCGATTTTAATCGCGATTAGCACTAAATTAGTGTCAAAATGATCACAACAACTTAAAAATGTCATAATTCACTAATTTATCTTATTTTAGAATTTTCCATAATTTTTCTCCATTTATTTGCATTTAAAAATAGATTTAATATTAAAATAATCAATAAAATAATATTAAATTATAAAAATTCCCAAAATTAATATTTTATATTTTTGAAAATGTTACAATCTACCCCCCTTAAAGAAATTCGGTCCCCGAATTTAAATTTAAACCCCCACTACTAAAACAATCTCAGTAATAAACCAAAGTCGTCGGGGCTCCGAAATCATCAACACAAAGAACGTCACAGCGCAATGCATGCGCAAGGGTACTGAGCAGATAACTCAAAAACAAAACTCCGTCAAGCATCCCGCAATCATCGGAGTCGAGGTAAAAACACAATGTCAAATCCAATACAAAACCGATATGATATGGATCGAAACTACACATGTAGACATCCAATCTATACACGTAAAAAGCTGATGTAAAACATGCAAAAGTATATCCAGGTATCGTCTACTGACTAGTCCTGCTCAGCATGAAAGCAAAAACCCAACATCATAAAAGGTACTGCTCCAAAGGGAATAAATCTCAAAAATGTACATAACACAATCCTGTGCGTCTGGTGCGCACGGAAATCAAAAATCCAATATGTGCTAAACAGGTGCACAAAACAACATCTAGGTGCAACGGGTGTGCACGAAACCTCTGTCATGGGCAACGTATGTGCCTGACAGCCAAGGTCCGGTGCATCTAACATGCACGAAGAAATCTCGATTTAGTGCATCGGGTGCGCACCAAAATCGTATCTAAAAAACATGCGCCCAACACGCGCGAAAATCCAAATCTGTGCATCCATCGTGCACGAATGAAAATCTAAACCCTGCGCACTCAACATGCACGGAATCACGAAATCCAATAACAAACATCGAATAGGTGTAAAGCACATCACCAGCACGGAGTGCAAAACCAACCATCAAAATCCGGGTCAAAATCAACGATAAAATGCGTCTCAAACCAAAAATCAGGTGTACCTCAAAGGAAAATCTCACAATCGTGTGCATCAGCGTGCACGAATCAAAGCATAACACTAAAATGCATGAAAACTCTGCGCAAAATATATAAATATCCAGTGGGTGCATGAAACCAACATCAGGAAACTCAGTCACCAAAACTAAATCATGCAAACAGAACGCCCAAAATACCGAAATCCAAAATGACGGATACGTGATAATCGAATCACAAAATCACAAATCACAAATACCGTCTTCGGTAGTTTCTCCTTCGAGGTCGAGAAGGAGTCGGTGCAATCCACTGCTAGCAGCGCAGGATATCTACATGCCTCTTGCTCACGGTCTGGCGTCCTCTGTCTCTGGATTCTTATCTTCTCTGCGGATTACCTATCACGCGGTCAATCGGCTCATCGGCCCTGTCAGGTGTGCCAACGGGGTCGATTTCCGTTCTGGCACTTCTCTGGTCGCCTCTCGGTCAAACCTCACGACCACTCGTAAGGCAGCATATCACTGGCGTCGGCCTCTGGCTCTCTGAAAGCACGTCACACATCCGATCCTGGGTGCAACATCATGGCAGCTATGTCCTGGAAGGAATCCTGCTCAAGGTCTCTTCCAATCATGCCTATGCCGATTTGTACAGAGGCTAGCTCTCCTGCATAACCTCTTCTCGCTCAAAGGGCATCTGTGTCCTCAGCACAATATTTCTCCAGAAACTGGTCACATCGCAACGTCTCTGTAAGTATCTCAGGTCTCTAGTCTCGACGGGAAGCAATGACAGCTCGTCAGGGTCTCACACGAACCTCTTGTTCCAACTGTCTCTATCGTCGTCCACTATGACGTCACGCCAAGCTACTATGCACTGCACCGTCTCGGCCACGGTCAATCTGAAGTCTCTCACACGGACTCGAAATCGCGTATTCTGTAGCTTCATCACTCTGTAGCAGATGTCAGGCCGAACTGGTCCTCGGGAACACGTCCCAACCATCGGAGGAAATACTCATCACTCGTCCGTCCTTGATCAATTCGCAACGCATCTGGTTAAGTTCCTCTATCCGAACCTGGCCAACTACCTCGTCGACAATGCCGAACCCTGGTCTGCTGGGTGTGCGCAATACGACCACTCCTGTTCTAGGTCTTCTCGTATCGTACTCCAGAAAGGTCCTGCCGAGATTCCTTTCTCAAATCTCAATCCTGCCGAAATGCCCGGAAGTCATCATCCAATGCTGAAGCTCACGTTTATTCCGGAACGGCTGCATACTTATCACGCTTCTTTCTGGAAGATATATCCATATACCACGCCTCGGGGTGTGTATCACATCTCTAATGTCAGCGGAGTGGGACGTCATCTCGTCGAAATCTCGTACGAACTCTTTACTTCACTCTGCTCAAATGTCGACTGATTCGGACTCGTCTCATCGTGGCTACACGAACTGCGCTCCGACGGCTATGCTCGCATCTGGAGTCTCCCAAGTAATGTCCCATCACGATATCCGAAAGATGTCGAACCATCCGATCGACTCGTCAGATCCTCATAATCCCCCAAGAGCTCACATCTCGGGTACAGTTTAATAGTATCGAGTACATGCCACAGCGTCGGTGGTCCAGCCGTAGAAGGGCAAACCCAAGCCTCACTAATGGCGCCGCGGAACCGCCGTAAACCATAAGGTTCAAAGGCTGTCACACGGTCATTAAGTCGAGTTAGGGTTTCATTCTTCTAGAGGGTCCATAGAATCACCTGCATGTCTTTCCGTATACTTTAAACTTGGAAAATAGGCTCCTGACATTCGATCGTCTCAATCGACTCTCAACGAACCTGCGTGAAGTCGTCTCTAGCTGGAATCAATCCACCTGATGATCTCGCCTCGGGGTAAGCGAACTCACCACACGTCCTAGTCATCCATCCTCGGGTGACTAGCGACTCGCTATCACCTATCTAAGAACATGCTCATGCTGCAGTAGCTCCAATCATCTGGGCGATACCTCATCATTTGCAGCAACAACTGGCTCATACGCCTGTACGCCGAACAATGCCTCAATCCTCCAGGAAAGGAAACACAATGGCGGTCGTCTCTGAATCAGCCTGCTCTAGATCTGAGTAAGACTCTCCACACTGGAAATCTTCAACTCATCTGGGCCCGCTCTGGCGCAAAATCGGACGAATCACCTTCGTCTCTCAAATCGAGTAGACTAGCTATCATCTGTCGCATATCTGCCTGAAAGCTCCGGCAATCTCAGCTCGTAAGCTTCGGAAGCGAAATCCTGTCAATCTCAGCAACAGCTGGTCTATCTGTCTGCACGGTAGGCGACATCACAATCCCTGAGGTATACTGTACATCAACAGTCATCTCTCAACTGGCAGCTCTAACAATGGCCCGATCATCCGGTGCAAGACCAAGCACTTGCCTCCACTAGAGGTCACAAACACCAATACTAACTCGAGACGTTCCCATGTCACCAGAAAACACAATGGTCGGCCCTCGTACCAAACGAGCTCACATCGGCCGTAACCCTAGCAGCAGCCCAAACTGCGCTCAACATGGCGACAGGGATCTCAATCGAGTATCAAAAGAGAGCACATCAAAGGCAAGAAAGGAAACAACAGATCCAAAGGGGATACATGATCATAGGAAGGAACAGCATCAATGAAGGTATGATCATGAAACTAATAGAATCGGGGATCTCAAATGGATGAATAATCCAGGATATGAAAAGAATCACTGATCTCAAAACAAATGTCCATCCTAAGGTTCCTTAAGCGGAGTGGCGTGTCGTAAGTATGCCGCGGAACATACCAACGGTACGTCACTCTACTTTAGTCACCTAATCCATCAACCAAGGGTCATCCTAAAACGACAAAAGTTCGGGTTTACACCCCCTCAACCAAGTCTAAGTTCCGTAAGGTCAAGCCTAAATTCCGTATATAAACAACTCCCTAGGCTCCACATAGTCAAACTTAGACTCGAACCAAGGTCAACCTAGCGCTCTGATACCAACTTTGTCACGCCCCGAAAGAGCACGTGACTGGCACTTGAACCATATGAAGCCTATAGGACTCCATCTGATCCAAGTAAGCCAAAAGCCCAGAAATCTAAAACCATTTTGAAGAATAATAAAGAAAACTGGTTTAAAGAAGTGAAGAAAATACAGGTTTGAAATCAAGGTTTTTAAATAACTAAGCCGAAGGTATGTTTTGAAAACAATAAGTCTTTTCTAAAAATTTCGGCAGAGTTTCTCTTGTAAAACTGGCCCCGAATGGGGTACAACATGAATAACAATATATAAAATGATAAAGGCATCCCCAAGCGGGAGCTAGCTCTTCGTCAATCGACGGTCACAACCACGCAATGATATGATAATATACAACGCCAAGTGGCGAGGATCAAAATCAAAAGAAAGCTCAAAAGTAGCAAGAAACCGCAATACTACAAAGCGCGACTCTAAGGTCGAAATAATACAACACTGTCTCTGAGTCAGAAAGAATATACAAGTTTTTGGGTTGATGGACAATTTCTAGATACAATGGAATAATAAATACAAAGGTGATTCCTGATACGAAAGAATCCACCTACCAAAAGCAAATCACCCGCAAGAAGGTAGTGTGCCAGCAATGCCGCAATAGAACCTGTACGGCATAACCTGCAAGAGCTGTGGCACAACGGGGGTGAGTTGCCAACTCGTGAATAGAAACATCTACAAGGATAAATCGAATGCAAGACATAATCCTAAGTCAACGATCAGTAAAATATCCACAAGAGTACATCTGAGTGTAATAAGGTGGCAAGGTAACATCTAATCATGTATATAGTGCCAGGTACTCAGGTAACAACATGTCATCAGTGTAAGGTATGTCTGCATGAAGTATTAATGAAGAAATATCAATAATATCAATACACATATATTAGCGTCCCATACCACTAATATTGGTGTAAGATAAGTGTAAATCCAGTCTGTATATGAACCAAGTCTGTATATATGTGGAACCCGTCCACCTGTCACCCACTGACAGTAAGCATCATGTATGCAATGTGAGGATATAACCAAAATCATGGAAAACTCATCATGAAACCCGTGCCAAACACCGACACGTAAATCCTCATCCGTATGGGGCTCCGTCTGCGGATATCGGCCCTCGGCCCCGGCAGTATGAGTCAACCCATGTCCATCTCTGGGCTCCGTCTGCGGATATCGGCCCGTCGGCCCCGGCAGTATGCCCATCTCTCGGCTCCAGGCGGTATCCCCCGGATATCCGCCGAGCTCAGGTAAAATCACCGGTAGGTACTCGCCCGCCTCCAGGCTCAATCGGCATAACCCATCGATCATCTTGCCGAGGGGAACCATACCGGGCCCACCACGAACCCGCAAACGGTACATCACCTCCTCGAATCGGGTTTCAAGCACACGTCTCAGCACCGAGAAAACGCGTGGTGGACGCACCGAAATATCATATCACGAGGTACCGGGTTTTCATAAAGTGCCTCTTTTCTTAAATAACCCCACGGTCCTCAAAACCAGAAATCACATGAAAATCCAACATCCAGCAGTAAATCCAATGCGATGTACTATGCAATCAATCCATGATATATGCGACATGTAAGGAGAGTAATCATATCGGAAATCATGCAACATGGAATAGGAATGCGCATATGTCAAAGGAAGCATCATATTACGAATGTAATAGTACTACTGTGTAGTGACATGGCAATTATCGATGATGAAGTGTGTGAGCCGGCAAATAGTGTACGTGAAACATACGCATCATCGATAATGGTGCTGGTGTCCTAACAGCATGATAATAGCATAATAATGAACATATGCCAGCAATGCGAATAGTATGAATATGCGGAAATCTAGTAATCAACAGCACAGTGAAGTATCTACTATGCAACTACACCTAAGTATCCTGTCAATCAGGAGGGGTAGGTGTGGAAACCACCTAAAACTGAGTCTAAGTATATATGTAGATATATAGTCGGTGATCCCGCCTCAATGTCATATCGTAAGATATCCTCTAGCTATGAGTGCGGATCTATCATCAATATCAACTCGTACGGTAAACCGTCGTACGGCATTCCCAAAAGCTGGGTACAGGTCAACATCTCACTGTCTCATCACATAACAAATATCACCATCATCAGATCATATAGTCTGGGTGTACTACTCTATATCTAGTACAAACGGTAACATCGGTAAAGTATGCATGCGGGGGTAAACACACATCCCAAGCCCGCAAGAATCACAAGTCATATCCCACATATGAATCGTATCAAAATACCGATCTCTGGGCACCAAGTCCACATCATCAACTCATCTCCAAAGTCATCACATATCATCAATCACAGTGTAAGTACATGTGAAAAGCAAGGGTATAGGTATAGGTGTAATTCTATCCTAGGGTTCGCGACTATGAACTACACTAGTCACTTCTAACCCTACATAACCAAAATACACCTATTATCACAATACTATATAATAAGCTATCTACGGACTGCGGGGGTGCTATACGCTATCCACCCGACTTTCCCCCGTAGATATAATCTACTCACCTTGCATCACCAATTGCGGACGTCACCATGCATTTTCTTGTCGTCCGAAGTCTTCATGGGTACCTACACATCAAAATATCGTATATGCGCATTAAAACCAAATCCAATCTAAAACGGCGCATAAACTCCAAAACGATACGATAAGGGGGCCTATAGGTGAGAACCTATGGCACGCCCTCAAAACCATCCATAATCCTCTATATCGTCGTATAAACGACAATAGTCGAGGCAAAACACATTCCACCATTTCAGAATCCAAAAATACGGAATACGGAAACACGAATCCAAAACGATAACATAGGATATATGTCCCAGATTTCACCCTAGATAGAATCTGTCAAAACTAGAAGTACCTAGGGCCAAGAATTGGGGAATTGGGGCTGTGCACAGAAAACGAGGAAGTTCCTCACTGGTCTGGCCGCAAATTGCGGCCAGAATGGAGTTTTTGGCGGCCAGAAGGTGGAGTGGGGAGCTAGGGTTTTGGGTGTTGCCTCTATGTTGCCTGCACATCTCAATTTCCACTCAATATTATTTTAGGGTTCTCGGGGTGTTAGCAGATTCCAATAACAGTAGCAGATTCCAGGTTTTTCCCTCGATATAGTTTTCTAAAATCCGCATTATGGGTTTAAACTTCAGGTTTGGGGTTCCAATTCAAACACTAGGGTGTTGGTAAGATCAATACTAAGCCCAATTTCATAATACAACCCAAGTTCCTCTCAAACCCTAACTAGGTTTTCATCCAATTCATAATATCACACAATATCGATTAAATCTTAACATGGGGTTATAGGAAAGGCTATACTTAAACAAATGGTTCAGAAATTACCTTCATTAGCAACTCAAGAAAATTCTTGAGTTGCCCTCTAGTGACCAAATCCATGCTTCTTTAGCTCCATGTGTAGATCTAGGGATTTTGGACATTTTTAATGAAAGGAGATTGGGGTTTTGGATATGTTTTTGAGATGAAGTGAGAGGATTTAGTGGAGGGGAGAGAGAGCTAGGGCAGCAGCACCAAGGGAGAAGGAGAGGGAGAGAAAATGATGGGAGAATGGCTAAGTCTCAAGGTCAATGGTACCCCATGTCTCTCTCTCACCTACTCTCATCATTACCTTTTCTCTTTTCTTTTCTTTTTTCCTTTTTCTTTTAAAAACCAACCCTTCTCACATCAATAGTAAACCCAAATGAAAACCATGGTAACAAAAAGCATAAGTGTAGGAAAAAGTGACATGTGCAAGTTTTGCACAAAATTACCAAAAAACCCGATTAGCGATTTTAATCGCGATTAGCACTAAATTAGTGTCAAAATGATCACAACAACTTAAAAATGTCATAATTCACTAATTTATCTTATTTTAGAATTTTCCATAATTTTTCTCCATTTATTTGCATTTAAAAATAGATTTAATATTAAAATAATCAATAAAATAATATTAAATTATAAAAATTCCCAAAATTAATATTTTATATTTTTGAAAATGTTACAGAATATCTTGTGGACTTTTTCCCTTTTGAAGGAATAAACCTTATCCAGTTTCTCTTTCAGAGGCGATTCCTCTCTGGCGTATGTATCGGAGGGACCGGAGGCTGATCGCGGCCGTTTTTCATGAAGGCGCTCCGCCCTTAGGTTGAAGGGGATATCAGTTGGCTGCCTTCGGATATCAACCCCTAGCTCGTGAACCAACATTTGATTCTGCTGTAATTGCAATCCGGCGACTTGGTTCATGAGATCTGCCACGACGTTTGCCAGCTCGTCGACTTTGGAATGGACCTCGGCCATCTTCTTATCCCTGTCCTGAAATTGCCTTTGAAGCCATTGGAATAATGCTTGCTCTGTAGTTCCGGCTATGACAACCGGGCCATCTTTCTTTCCTGAGCTCAATTCCGCAGGAACCACGGGCTCCTCTGGATTATCGGCCTGAGCGGGCTCTTCATCACTTAGATCGAGCCAATGCTGGGTAGCGTCAATCATATTATCACCATGGCTGTGAAGAAGAGGAGGATTCGTTTCTTCATGTCCGACCATGTAGATAGTGTGGATAACACACTCAGCCATTCTTTCATCGCTGGCAGCTGGTTTCGCAGAGCGGTCCGGGCTTTGGAAATTCATAAATTTTAACATGGCCAGAGCCCTAGCCCTTTTGTTGGCTCTATATCTGAGCCGCTTTTGCATCAGCTTCTCGATTTTGAAGGCTTGGCGGGCATCCATTATCCGGGAAGCCGTTGTGAGTTGATTAGCAGGGAGCTTAGAGGAGACAACCGATCGAGCAGTTGTCGGGGGTACCGCTGGAGCTTGCCCGAGATGCCCCGTTGCTTCGTTGACGTTGATGGCCTTGCCCCCAGCTGGAGCGATGGAGGGTCGTTTGGAAACGGATTTGTGCTTAGGTAGAGGTGCCCTCGCAACCATGACATTCAGCCTCTTCCCTTTTGAGACCGGTTTGTCTGCTACCGGAGCTTGAGGAGCTGGGACGGCGTTAGCAGACACGAACATAATAGAGCCAAATGGTAGCGGCGGCTCCTCCCATTATCGCCCGAGACTGGTCGGGAGGACCGTCCGGGAGTCCATCTTCATCGTGTATAAGATGGGAGCCGTGCTAAGAGCCGAGTTCATCATTGGAGACATTGTTGAAAAGTGATTGCTTGAAGACCAGCATGAAAAAGCATCATTTTAGTATAAATACAGACATGTATATTGATTGAGTTCGCATGAATGCTTAACCCGAAATATGGGAGGAGAGATAGGTCCCACCGGGCGTGCCAGAATCTGCAGGGTGTTTTTCGTCTCCCCATTGAGATGGGAAAACGCGCGCGCTTGTCAGGCGCATTACAGATTCCCCCTGTCTAGGGTAGGCGGTGGTTTAATGATTGTGGCGATCCGAATCTCCGGCAGCCGCGGACTAAGCTGCCATTAACTACCCCTCGCCTTTGGAGCGAGGGAACCTCCGATTGACGGGTTAAACTGGTCATGTGAACTCAATGTGCAGTGTTGTGTTTTGAAGGGGTTTTGGATATATTGGGGGCCCCGCAGAGTTTTTACGGGGGTCCCTCTACCCGGATAGCGGGCTGGGGGTCAAGGGGGCTAGCAGCCCCCTTGCAGGGCAGCGCCCCGTTAGAAATTTTTTTCTAACAGGGACAGTGTCGTGGAGTATGTGTGTGTACATATGTATACATATGTATCTATATATGTATATATATAAAAAGGGGGGAAAGGAATCCAAAGGATGCGTGGGGCCAGTGCCAGCGCTTTGAGCGCAAGAGCGCCACGTGTCAGCACGTGGGCACTTTGCACTTGAGCGTTGGGCGTTGGAGCGCAAGCGCGCCACGTGTCGGCACGTGGGCGCTTTGCGCTTGAGCGCAGGGCGCTGGAGCGCAAGCGTGCCACGCGTCGGCATGTGGGCGCTTTGCGCTTGAGCGCTGGGTGCTTGAGCGCAAGCGCGCCACGTGTCGACACGTGGGCGTTTTGCGCTTGAGCGCAAGCGCGCCACGTGTCGGCACGTGGGTGCTGGGCGCTGGAGTGCCGGGCGCCACATGTCGGCACATAGGCGCTGAGCGCTTGGCGTTGGAGCGCAAGCGCGCAACGTGTCGGCACGTGGGCGCTTTGCGCTTGAGCGCAGCGCGCTGGAACGCCAGCGCGCCACGTGTCGGCACGTGGACGCTCTGCGCTCGAGCGCTAGCGCGCCATGTGTCGGCATGTGGGCGCTTGACGCTTGAGCGCTTGGGCGCCGGCGAGAAAAAAGGGGGCTTTTAGTCCCGGAACCAGAAGTTATGCTTTAGAAAGGAAATATTTATTATATATATTTGGAGTTAGACTCCTAGGATGTTTTTGAAGCTGATGAAGGGCTTCTCCCCTTGAGCCCTAGTTCTTCCCCGGAGTGGGGTTTCTGGAGATAGGTCTCCTTCTTCTTCCTTTGTTGGCCGGATCTTGAAGATCAAGAGATGTGAGATTTTAAAAATCTCTCCTTTCTGAGATATGATGGCAGATCTGAGTTTCCTTCTGTGGGTTTTGTGGTGGAAAACTACTTAGTTTTGGAAAAGAAAGAGTAAAACTCTTGATTTAATTCAAAAGAAATGAGAAGGTTTAGAACCTTGGAGATGGAGCAGGATGCACAAAGAACCCTAGTTTTTGGGGGAATGAAAAATATTACTTTATTCATCATCATGTTGCCTTATATAGGCTTACATGTTTACATATAGCCCCTTGGGCTTTACAAAATGGCTTTTTGCCTATCCCATGGCTCGTCTGCCATTTCTTTTTGCACATAAACCATGGGCTTTACAAAAATTTGGCTTTAATGCCCATTTTGTTTACATTCATGCATAAAAAATTACATAAAAATTATTTATTACATGACTTTTTATTTTGGCATAGCGGAAGGCCGGGCGCTTCGTGTTCGGGCTCGACCTGGGCATTGGCCCACTTGCTTGGGCTTGGGCCCACCTGGCTTGGGGTTGACCTTGACTTTGACTTGGTCAACCGGGGTGCAAATTTTGACTTCAACAATATGATGTATATTATATTGGATGCTTGGAAATATATAGAGAGTACTTTCTTGCTCGACATGATAGTATGCTATCTGGTTGCTCTGTATCTTAACATGTATACTTGTCTCTTGATACTGTCTTATGGTTACATGTTGGTAAAGCCCTTAGGATGTGTGCTTGACTACCAGGACTATGATGCAGATCATACTATTGGGGCCATGGTAGTCCATAAGTTCATCCTTTATTGTCCCTAGTCATAGGTGTATCAAGACGGGGCATCGATAGACAAGAGTAGACTAGCATATACCTTCTCGACCCATGTAGATGGGCGATGGATGATCCCATATCCATTGGTGTTTGACATCAGAGATGATATACGGGTGCTCAGTGGAGACTGGGTACACTGGACGGACTCGCCGAGAACTCCCAGATGGTATTATACCTTACGTCAGATGGCAGTTCTCTGGTGACACTGGTACAGGTTAGTCTGTAGACCCGAGATCGTCATAGAGTCTTGTGTGATTCCCACTGTACTTTGATTTCCACCTTACCACGTCCAAGAAGGCGTGCAAAATGGTGGTTTTTGGGTACGGTCCCGAGTTACATGGAGGCAATGAGCGATAGGAGGGGTTTCGTCTCTCCCGGTATTGGGAGTTGATATTGCGCTGTGCTCGATTGGCCATAACAGAGAAGTCCCTGGCCATGGCTGATTTAGAGATTTACTGGTAAGTGTTACTAGTAGTTTCTCGACCAGTTATGAGCCTTATATCGGCATGAATTATTGGTTATTAGGGTCTGACGTTTACCACCCCTAGACTTGATATGCGACATATCAGACCAGAAGACCGGACTGTACGACAAGTGTTACCGTCAGGCTTTTGCAGGAGTTAGAGCGGGCTTGCTTGCTGATCTTTTGATCACTCAATACCCGGGTAGCCGTTACATCCAACTAGTACCGCTGACGGCTTATGGGTGCTTGATGTGATCATCACCAACTGCCGGCGTATTGATAAGTCTTTAGAGTCCTACATAGAGGTTTTACTGGCTCAGGCAGAACGAAGTAGGAGCACATATGTGATATGTGCGGGACCGAGAATAATGCGAGTATATGATACCGTATTCTATTCTCGCGACTTTTGTCTCGTTCGGTTATATGAGATATAACCGGGTTATCGAATCAAGTGTTGATTCGATAAGTTGATACATTTAGTATTAGTCGGTTATATGTGATATAGCCGGATTATTAAATCAAGTGTTGATTTGATAATTTAGTGTATAATTTTATATTTGATATACTAATTTACATTAACTAATATTAGCTCACTTAAGCATTTATTATTCTTACATGTGCACACTTAATATATATGTGATATATATTAATTGTGTTTTATTGTATTATGGTTGTTGATACACACTACATGGGTGTATGAGACTTACACCATACTAATTATAATGTAAGGTTTTAATATTTAATGTAATTCTAAATTAGTGGATAATTAGCCACATGCATGAATCTTTGAGAAGCTTGTGGATGCTTTGACTAAGTCCACTAGTTTTGTTTTACTTGAGATATTTATTAACCTAACCATTGTAATTATGCCATGGTTATGTCTCTACATGAGTTAGTATATGATACAAACTCACCCATGGTTATTTCTCTCACCTCACAAGTTCATTCTCATTTTCTCTTGAGCTCATCTTATTCTTCCATGAGAAAAGCTTGCTAAGTTTTCAAAAGAGAGAAAAATATAGTGAGAAAAATAAAACTAAAGTGTGCCCACTTCCTACTTTATCATCCTCTACTAGATTAGCACTTTAGTATAGGGTGTTAGCTTCACTAATCATTCATTAGTGAAGTAGTAGCTTGAGTTGGTATCCCCTCGACGTAGATCATCTTCGGCCTCGAAGACTTCAAGCAGGATCGCTCTTTTCACCTCATGAAGCCATGCAAGAGTCCGAGAGTTTGACAATCGCAGCGAAGGGACTACAACAAGGAGCTATTGAATTGAAGGACCGATCTACAAAGGTTGTCTTTCTATTTCACTTAGATGTAAAACTGTTTACTTTTGTTTCCGTATGAATTTCTAGTTAACGATTCTAGTTTAGAGTTCCTTGAAACAGCAAAATTTTGAAAATGGCATGGACAATGCCTCCCGAAACCTTACTGCCGTCGATAGGAACCCTACAAGAGATTCTTCGACGTAGATCATCTTCGGCCTCGAAGTTCTTCAAGAAAGCTTGTTCCTTTCACCTAGTGGAGCTTAACGAGAGTCCGGGAGACCACTACTTGGAGCAAAGGGACTACTACATGGAGCTATTGAAGGGAAGGACCGGTCTACAAAGGTTGTATTCTTTGTTCATTTAGTATAAAGTTGTTTACATGTTAGCTTTTACCATAATTTTCTAGTTAGATCCTTGTTATGGGTTGCTTAGCACTCTTGGTCTTTTAAAATTGCATGCTTGATGCCTTAGAAAATGCAACGAGGGTGCTAAGGAACCTTTCAGTGGTATTAGAGACAAGCTAGAGAAGTAGACGATGTTAATAGAATTACGGAACCGAAACAACTCCGAAACCTCGAAACAAATTCCATAGTTTCTGTCGATTTTTAAATGTTCTCTGAAATTTTTTTAAACAAGTGCAGAATATTATATGTGATGTAACATGAACACCAGAGCAAAACGAGCCAATTCCACCGGATTTGACCCGACGAAACTTGTCAAAAAACCGGCCCCACCGGTTTTTTAAAGTTTTTTTGGCTTCGTTTTACTTTGGTGTTCCAGTCTCTGGGGTTTTGGTGTTTCAGGTATTGTTTGTTTGTACTAAGATTACATGTGATGTTATCTTTCTGTAGTGGTAATTCAGAGTGTTTCGTAGTCGTATTTTAATATCATTTCGGGTAACTTAGATGACGTTAAAAAGTTCGAACGAACATCAAACACCACCTCAAGATTGCTCTCTGGAAATTTTTCAAAAGTTGGAATTCCATAGTTTCTGTCGATTTTTAAATGTTCTCTGAAATTTTTTTAAACAAGTGCAGAATATTATATGTGATGTAACATGAACACCAGAGCAAAACGAGCCAATTCCACCGGATTTGACCCGACGAAACTTGTCAAAAAACCGGCCCCACCGGTTTTTTAAAGTTTTTTTGGCTTCGTTTTACTTTGGTGTTCCAGTCTCTGGGGTTTTGGTGTTTCAGGTATTGTTTGTTTGTACTAAGATTACATGTGATGTTATCTTTCTGTAGTGGTAATTCAGAGTGTTTCGTAGTCGTATTTTAATATCATTTCGGGTAACTTAGATGACGTTAAAAAGTTCGAACGAACATCAAACACCACCTCAAGATTGCTCTCTGGAAATTTTTCAAAAGTTGGAAATTTTGGGTTTAAAAATGTCCAGAAAATTGTGCAGGGTATTGTATGGACCCCCAAGAAAAATGAACCTCTAACTAGACCTAACGACCACGGAACCGTGGCCAAAAGGTGCTTTTGGCCACGGTTCCGCGGCGCCGTTGGTGAGGCTTGGGACGTGCTTTCTTGTGCTGGTCCGTATGTGCTTGTGGTCTGGGAATTTTTGAGTCTAACTCAAGTGTTAAGTCCTTTGAGAATTTTGGGTGGTTGATCGATCGATCGAAAAGTTTAACTTCGCCTAGTTTTTATGAATGTGATACAATATTCGGAATCTACACTAACTAGTTTTATGAAAATTGATTAGTTGCTTGTAAATTTAACATTTCGGTCACGGTAGGAATCAAGAATCTTGTTGAATTACCTGATTCCTTTTGAAAAGGTGTTTTAATAGATGAGACCTAAATGTAAGATTTACAATATTAGGCATGAAATCCGAAATATGGGATATTCCGGGTTTATGATGTCTAAGGGATATGTCGATTCCAAATGATGTAGTTTGACATTTTCTTTTCTGTGACCGTAAGTGTAATATGTGGTGTATCGCCGGTTTCGTTGCTATATGTCAATGACAATTGGGATACGCATATTTACTTACGTTGATGGCATGCAATGTTATGTATTGCTAGGATATGTTATATTGGATCATCATGTTTGAATAGACCGGGGGGGGGGGGGCGGGTTTGCGTGAATGTGAGAGTTTTTCATTTTCATTCATGTAAAAACTTGTATGTAATATTCTTTTATTGGGGCACTTTCGGGTTGAGGATGATGTCACCATTGATGTATATTATTTACTTTTCTACATTAGGATAGACCCAAAGCAGGGAGCACAAGTAACCGGGTTCTAGAGTCCAGTGGGAGACCATCTCGAGGAGTCGAGACCGGGTCTCCTAACTCTAGAATTTGTAGGGTTGCTTCCCGCTCTCGTAAGGGTCTAGGGATGTAGGTTTGGCTATTCATCACGACCGTGGAATCCGTGTTTTTTACTGGCTCAAGATAAAACACGGACCTCCTAGTATATCCAAAATTTCATATATTATCTTCTGCTGCAATGTTCTGTGATGTGATCACTTTATATGCGTGAGACGAATGCTTTATTATATATATGATATATAATAAATGTTGCTTATGTTTTGCATCCGCGCTAGTCCAGCTCCCGCTCTGCCGTTAGTTATCTAACCTGACGGTGCATGATGGGACCCCGTGGCGAATGCGGATGGCATAAACGTACGTTGTATTTTCGTTTCTTATATGATGCTTAGGAAGCATAATTGATGAGACTTCATTAATGAGATTAATGAAAAAGAAAGAAACCTAAAAATGTTGTAGAATCAAATTTTCAAAAAGGGTAGCTCTAGATTTTGCTTTGCAAAGTGGTATTCCTTGATGAATATCCAATGAGGAAAGAGCCGAGATCCCTTCGCCAGGAGTGACCTCTTTAGAAAAACCTAGCAGATGCTACAACCTGTAAGTGCACGGCAGCGCCCCGGCCGTCTGAACGAGGCCAAAATGTGGAAACGATACTTTTCTTTAACTTTTAAAACTGGCGCTACCGCATACTAAAAACCCGGATCGGGCCATTAACTTAATCCTATCTAACAAGAGAAGGGGTAGAGAGATATACCGAGCGATCTGTGTCCTTCGGTCTTCTTGTCGTCGTCCCGATCTCCCCGCGGAATCTCCGGTCTTCAACTCCTCGTCGGAAGGGCACCACATCACCGGGTTCTTTTAAGGGCTCCCACCTCTGGACCGAGGCAACTCGGGCACGAAGTTGGCGAGTCAACGTGTCCAAGAATGCTGTAGATGAAGTGTAGATCACTATGTCTCTAGGGGTTTAAAGAAGTTGCCATTTTGGTGGAGGAATGAGATGTGGAATTTTGTGATGAACTAGAGAACAATTTTTCAAGCCAAAAAGAGAACAACCTTCCTGTTGAAATTTTGGACAGCCCCCCACATCAAAATGCCCGGCCTCTTTTTTATTGAAAAGGAGAGAGAGAGAAAATAATACAAGGAAGAGAAAAGAGATGATCATGAGGAATAATCATCACTACCAAATCCCCACTCCATCACCTAATCATATCCCATCACCATCAAGCAAAGTCAAGCAATGATGAACCAATGAAGTCAATGGATGGTGCACCATCATGAAACCATCATGATGCATCAAAAGTCTTCTCCTTTGTTAAATGCACAATTGCAAATAACCCTCCACCAACTTTCAGCCAAAGAAAGAAACAAAGGAAAATGGCCGAAACGGAAAGCAAACTGGCAACTTCAAAAACCGATCCCATAATAAATTACAGGAAAACCCCGCGACTGTATATACATACCCGCATTTGTATTCGGACCGAATACAAATGCAATGAGACAAAATCTACACTGTACAATACTAGGATCCGGCTTAAACCAAAGCCCGCTAGTATGATCCGTGCGATCATGATCCGTGCAATACCGCATGTATATGATCGAACCCTGCCATATCTCCATACGGCCTCTACAGCGTTTCGCCCGAAACTTGAGAAACGGTCTGTCGGGGACTCTAAAGACTCGTCAATACTTTGGTTGTGGATTTAACCACTAGCACGTCAGTGGTACTAGCCGTACGTAATGGGCTACCAGGTATTGACCAAAAGGGAGGTCGATGAGCGAACTCATCCTGACACCCTACCGAGCCTGTCAGTGACAATATCCGTACAGTCCGGTCCTTTCGTCTATGAGCATGGCATGGCGGGCCTAGGGGGTTGGTAAAAGTCAGACCCCCAAAAGCGGTACAAGTCGTGTCGGAGTGTAGCCCAGAGCACCCTGAGATACTACTGGAATACCTACCAGCAAATCTCTTGCCTTGGCCAAGGACTTCCTGTAATGGCTCTCTTAGACACAGCGCGACCTCACCCCCAATACCGGGAGAGACGAACCCCTACAGATCCGATCACTGCCTACATGTGGCTCAGGACTGTACCTAACTAAAACCTGTTTGCACGTCTCCTTTGAGCATGGTAGGGTAGTAATCAAAGTACAGTGGGAACTCACACGAGACAAATGACGATCTCAGGTCGATGAACTAACATATACACATGTCACCAGGGAACTGCTATCTGACGTCAGGTATAAGACCAACTAACATGTTCCCGGCGAGTCCTGTCCGGTGTACTCATAACCCAATGAGCACCTGTATACATCTTAGGTGAACCAACTGACACCAGTGGCTTGTGAGACCGGCCACCGCCCCTCGTCTGGGTCTCGACTGTATACACTAGTCTACTCTGGAGTATCGATGCCCTGTCTCGAAACTCCCATGACCAGGGACCTTTTAAGGATGTGCTTATAGACTACCAGCTCCCACGTATATGATCGCCATCATACTGCTGGCTGTCAAGCAAGAATCCTAAAGGCTCTATCAACACGCAATAGTGACCTGTAAGGTCACCTGAAGCAGTACACGATGATAAAGGTAAACCAGATAGCATACTATCATCTTGAGTAAGACTGTCCTACCGGCATAGGTCCTCCATCAATCATTGCAATCATGTGCCTGTGATCCAATAATTGACTCTGAGGGCACTATCTCCAACAATCTCCCACTTGCACTCAAGGCTAATTATTGCGATGCCGCATACTCACAGCCCGTGTGATACTGAACACCCAACTCCTCTATTAATCAGTCTCACAAAACCTGTTTGTGAAACTAATGAGTTCGAGGAATAGCCTCAGTGAGTGGATCCGCCCTAATGTTTCTTTCTATATCTCTCTTTATCTCAAGTTCGCGGAGAAAGCCATCTCTCGAAATGAGCAATACCTGTCTTAGAATATGTATGGATATCTGATGGGACCTAGCTCACAAAATGAACTCCAAATCCAAACTTCTTAGACTGTATCATCAACTGAACTTAATCAGTATCCTGCGCCATGCCTCCCTCAGTATCCGCCTGGACCATCTGTCCATAGTACTGCCCCTCGTCAGAGGGAAAACTATAACTCTGACAGTCACTCTGCCGTCCAGGTCACCTTGGAAGCCTGGAATGATAATCATCTCCTGAATGAGGCTGATGTTATCATATCCCTAGAACATCCACTTATGTTCTAAAACTGCTTCCTAATGTTTCTCCAGGATTGGATTAATATCAACTTATTGCATCTACTGCAAAAACAACATCTGGTGTGGTACTTTACATCTCATGATTGACTCAATTGCCTAAGCAAGTGATCTGCCAATCATGCACATCCCTCTCCCCTTTAGTCTGTAAGACACCTTTATAGAGGGTGACTCCATCACCTACGGGTATACTACCGTGCCAGGAGTCGTCCATTCTAAAACACCTTTAGAATGCTGTCTAAGTACCCAGATTGGGAAACTACCCAAATCTAGATCTAAAACCATAGATCTAGTAACCAGAATATCTGATATAATATCCAATTCCTATGTGGAGAAACCACTGTGTGACAACCAAAGTATAACCGATCGTAGTATAGGAACATCACTTCCTACTCTGTGTATGTCATCCAAATACCAGGACATCACACCCTACTACCTTATTAACAGATCCATCCCCTATTCTGATGACGTCAAACCTATGTTTGTCATATCAGAAATAGATGATCTATCTCCGCTACATCTGCTTTAGTCTATAAATAAACATAAGCCACTTGTCCACCAATGCTTCCGCTGCTCCCACTGACTACGACAACCCTCTGGCAGAGTCATATACACGTACACTTCTAAAGCTAGTTTAGAACGACGCTATAATCATCCTCCTACTGGGTCTCGCATCCTGGAACAACAGCAATGGCAAGTCTGGGTAAACAAGAACCTCCCTGTCACCGTCCTTGAGGCTACCAGAGTACCTCTCGGGTGCCTGAGGTTACCCACCGTATCTGCGGAGTGGCCAATTGAATGTCAAACCAGATCGAATCTTTAGGTTCTTATAAAATTTTCAGTAATCGTTTGCGGTTCTGGAATCACTTCCAGTTCTACCATACACTCGCTACTGTTTTCTGAAAAAATCCATTTTTTTTAAAACTGTGGAGAGTCTAGAACAATATCACTATTGATCTTCCAGATGGTAGAAAATCAACCCTCAAACAGCCATTACAGAAACATGCCTTGAGTTATCCAGAGTCTGGTTTTAAGCATAAGCTGGACAACTCCCCGTACCTTAATATCGTTAAGATATGAACTGTTCTATATCCAATATAGAAACAGAGGCACTGATTTAATTGAACCAGATTCAAATCATGCAGCTGTCTCCAGTGCATGTCAACTAAATGGAAGGAGGCCGATCAGCGTTACTCAACTTAGGAATGCTTCCAATTATGAGTGACCTGAAAGAGAAACAAGTTTCTCAAAATCATTACAATCAACTGAATACCATGCACAAGTATCTACATCTTTGATCACCTTGAAGAATCCTGATACTTGCAATACCTGGTTCTCTACTTTATTCATATACCTATAACTTCTCAAAACTTGGACCTTGCATTTCTACGAAACACATGTCTAAGAACTAGAGAAGTCACAAGTAAACAGAATATAGTACGAGTACCATCCCTTCTGTCCTCATGGACACTGGACAACATACAACACTCTGTATAAGTCCCATGAGTCTAATAACTCATTCCCCGTGTGTCGTAGGTTGAAAACTGTACTTATGGTTAAGAAGAATTACACCGCTGTTTAATGCTCCTTACCTAACCATCCACTGATATAGGTAAATGTCATGGACATAATTTCAAAAAGGTATATCTCACTCTATAAAATTGACGTACAGATATATTAATTTGAAATTGGTGCATAACAGCGGATATTCAAAACCAAATATTTGCCGTCTGGCAAACAACCTAGGTGGTTTCATCAAATATCACCAATTACAACGAATTTCGATATAATGAGGACAATCACCCAATTCCCAATAACTTACTCCCACTCATCATCTGTAAAACCATACAGATGTGAGAATCAAACCTGGTAAATACATATCCTGGAGCAAGGACTAATTGGGAAATCAGTTTTCTTTTAACAGTACACAGTAAAACTGAAACATGTAAATGTTTCGGAGGGGTATCCGGGTATTCCTAGTAATGCTTCTTCCATTATTCAGATTCAAAACTATAACCGTATATTTCTATGCCATCTCTCCACATCCCTTCATATGTCTTTAGTCATTACCTTCTGTACACCCTCTTAGGCTAAATGGTTTTCTTCCTTCCCTACCTTTCGGCACCAGCCTATGGTTTGGAAGAAGACTATCCAATAAGCATAATGGGTGTACTGTCCTAATCCTAGGAGCACTCGCAATGCGAGAGAATGTGAAGACAAAAGACAACCGAATAAACCTTATTCCTATTTCTCCCGAACTGGAACAAGTTCCTTTCGAGTTCGTATATAACCATACGATGGAGTATCCAATAAACTGTGGATCTTCGTAGTGATACGGAGTGTTCTGGAGAAATACAAAGGTGATGTGGGAGTGACGATGAAATACTTGGTTTTGGTCGTGAATATCAGTCGCAATCTACTTTGCCCTCCTTCTAATCCCTTTATTTGTCTTAACTTAATACCTTCTGTACACCACACTTAGGCTAATCGGCTTTCTTCATTCCCTACCGTTCGGCACCAGCCTATGATTTGGAAGAAGACTATCCGATGGGCGTAACGGGTGTACTATCTCCTAAACCAAGGAGTACTCGCAACCTGAGAGAAGGTAAAAGGAAAAGACAACTGAATAGTCCTATCCGTTTTCTCCAGAACCGGAAACCATCCTCGAATAAATTCCTTCGAGTTCGTATATAACCATACGATGGTTTTATCCAATGGAAGTGGACGTTCGTAGTAATACGGGGTTTCCTGGAGAAAAGGGTAAAAGTAGGAGTGGCAATGAGGTCTGCAACTCTAACAATCCAAAAGCCAGTGTTTAAGAAGGTTAGGTTAATTTTGGTCACTGAGTCATAGTCTTAGGGTCGGGTCATGGTCGCGGCCAAAGAGAGAGAGAAGAAAAACACTCAGCGTGCACTCTAACCTAGATCAGAATGGTTGTCACTTTATCTAATCAGGAAACCTCCCACTGTAACGTCAAATTCTCCTCCAAACCTGAAAGAAGAATTAGTCGGGATCACCCGAGGAGTAAACCAACTCATTAGTGAGAATCGGGATCCAACTATCATCGCATGATAATGTGATGGAATCCACTCACATTATCACACTCCAGAAGGTATGCGCATATCTGGCAAGTTTCAGTTTCTTTAGAAACTCCCGATGTGATTTTTGCCCCATGCTCTTATGACCTTGACTAATGCCAACAAATCATAAGTCACATGTCAAGTTCTGTTAGTGTATATGCCCTAGAGGCCATTACTGTATCATACTAGCATGTATATTACTTAATGGAAGCTTGGGATATTCACAGTTGTATAGACAATCTTGCTCAAAATGGTAGTATGCTACTTGGTTTGTCTCTACTTCAATATGTGCATGTGTTTCTTTTAGCATATCGCTTATATACATATTAGTAGAGCCCTTAGGATCTTTGCTTGATTACCAGCGTTGTGATGGCGCTCACACTCGTGGGGGCTGGGTAATCCATAAGCACATCCTTATACAGGTCCCTAGTCGTAGGACTATCGAGACAGGGCATCGATACTCCGGAGTAGACTAGCGTATGCGGTTCTCATCCCAGCGGGGGAGACGATCTGTCCCACAGCCGTCAGTACGTCGTACTTGAGATAGTATGCGGGTGCTCGTTAGGTTACGAGTACACTGGACAGGACTCGTCGGGAACTGTTGGTTGGTATTATACCTATCGTCAGTTATCAGTTCCCAGGTGACATGAGAACAGCTTAGTCCGCCGACTTGACACTGTCACTTCACCTCGAGTGTGTTCCCAATGTACTTAGATTACTACCCTACCACGGCTCAAAGGAGTCGTGCAAACAGGTAGTAGTTGGGTGCAGTCCCGAAGCACTTGGAGGCAGTGACGGTTAGATAGGATTCGTCTCTCCCGGTATTGGGGGTTGACATCGCGCTGTGTCTAGGAGAGCCATTACACAAGTAGTCCCTGGCCAGGGCAAGCGAGATATACTGGTAGGTTTCCAGTGTTATCTCAGGGTGTTCTGGGCTACACTCCGACACGACTTGTACCGCTATTAGGGGACTGACGTTCACCGCCCCCCTAGGCCCGCCATGCGATGTATCAGACGAACAGACCGGACTGTACGGAGATTGTCCCATACAGGCTCAGTAGGAGTTCGGATGGGTTTACCTCATCGGCCTTCTTATCGACATCTACATGGGGACCGTTACGTACAGATAGTGCCGCTTGCGGTCTGTGGTTAAACCCACTGCCAGCGTAGTATCGAGTCTTTAGAGTCCCACACAGAGAGTTTCCCTGCACTGAGCGAAACGTGTAGAGGCCGTATGGTTTAACGGCAGGGCTACGATCACTTACGTGCACTTGTGTGCGTATGCTGTTCGGGCAGGCAATACTAGAGGGCTTTGGTTTAAGCCATATCCTAGTATTGCATGGATGGATTTGATTTGTCTTCTGTGTGTTCGCATTCTACGGAATGCGGATGCGGGTGTGTATGCACAGTTTTGAGGAGCGATAAAGGAGGAGGTGCCCCATTAGGGTTTTGGCAGTTGGTTCGGCCAAAACTGTAATGTGGCAGGCTCATTAGGGTTTTGGCAATTCGTTTGGTCAAAACCATTATGAGCCGGAGACATTGTTTACTAATCCTTTTAGTGATAGTTTAGTGATGGCTAATTGCATTGACCATTTGACCACTTAGACCTCTCTTGACTTTGTTGACCCGTTGACCGTGTTGAGCATTGACCTTCAAGAGAGATCTACACTCTTCTTTGATTTTCTTTTTAATTCTTGAGTTATGATAATGGTCAATTCAATGTAGCATCAACTTTATCATGATAGGATTAGTAATGATGGTTTTGGGTGTATTATTGCAACCATGGTTCATTTGCTTTAGTTAATCTTTTCATTATTCTCTTCTCATTCTCTCTCTTGAAGTGAGAAGAAAAGAAAAGCTCCATGGTTGCTAGGTTTTCTCCTTCATCTTCCTCCTCTTGAAAATTCTTTTGATCTCATGTGTTGAGAGAAAAAGAATCCACATAGACAAACACTTCCATCCTTCTCTTCTACACAACCTAAGGCATTTAGATTAGCAATCTCTTTGCCCTAGTTGCCTCGGCTTGAGGTGGAGCTTAGTGTACAACTCTCGGGTGGATCGTCTTCGACTCAAGAAGGCTGCGGAGGTGACCTAGATCCGGATCGACCCTCGGAGTGTGGATGGACGAGCCGGACAGCGGAGAGAAGACCCAAAGGACCGGTTCCGTGAGGTATATTTTCTACAGCATAGTAGTTAAAGCCTCTACTTGTTTGCTAGTTTCTAGTTTAGCCAAGATCCTTGCTTTTGAGTCCATGTTGCCTTGCGCCAAATTATTGTTTTTCGCCGTTTCCGCCTCCCCGTAAGAACCGGGGTGAGCAACGTGGACTTACAGTGGTATCAGAGCCTAGCTAAACATAAACTGGCAAGTTAGCATAGTGTTAAGAATATCGATCGGAAAAAAGTCGCAAAACACATTCGACAAAAACCAACTTTCTGTCGAATTTTTATACTGTTCAAAAAATTATTTGACATACATGAAAATTCGTCTCAGGGTTTTTATAGAACACACAGCAAAACTGAGCATCTGACTCGGCCAACTCACCGCGGAAACACGGCCAAACCATGGGTTTGGCCGCGGATCCACGGCCGAGTTGACTCGGCCGCGACTCCGTTTTGCTGCAGTGTTCTTAGCTTGCTGTTTTGAGATTTTTAATACATGTTTTTTCCACCAAGAATTTCCAGAGAGCAAATTGACTTTTAGGGTGGTTATAAATCCGTATTTGGATCGATATTCCGTACTCTTTGGCTAATGAATATTATCTGTGATGTGATATATGTATTGAACGTCCGCTAATCACTATACGTCGATTAGTGGGGGTTATACATATCTGTGATCTGTAATGTTGATGGTTTGTGGATATGAACTCGGTGGATTGTCGCGGATGAATAGCCGGAAATGGGTGTGAGATGAGAGTTTCTTTTTCTTTCATTCATTGTAAAATTTGTAAATTGATGTAATATTATTTGTTTGGCCGCACAACCGGGTCGGGGTTTTAGCCGTCATTGTATAATTTCTTTTTACTGTTTTTGCTCCTAGGATAGACCCAAGGTGGGGTGCACAAACTACCGGGTATCTCGAAGTGCCGAGTGGCCTACTCACGGTGTTGAGGGAGGTTGCTTCGCTTCGGGTACTTGGCGGGTAGTTTGCCGCATCCGTAGGGGTCTAGGGTGGGGTTTAGCTATTCATCGCGACCGTGTAATCCGTTTTTCGTTGCAGGCTCGAACGAATCGCGGATTCGTAGTATATCCAAAGTGTTCATTTGTGATCTGTAATGGCTATCATTGCTATATATCTATATATGATATCTATTTAGGTGTTGCTTATGTTTTGCATCCGCACTAGTCCAGCCCCCGCTCTGTCGTTAGTTAAGTAACCTAACGGGTGATGACGGGGCCCCGTGGCGAATGCGGATGGCATAAGCGTACGCCATATTTTGGTTGTTTTCTGCAATGGTAGGATTAAGTGATGGGACGCATTGGAATTAATGCAAGAAAAATAAACCAAGTAAAAGTCGTTGGAACACTTTCAAAACTACTCGGTTCTTTTCAAAAACCGGCTTTTTAAACGCAGAGCTTGAACCGCTCCTTTTAAAAGCTATCTAGTTCCATCGATTATATCAAGTTCACTACGTTCACGGTTTCGCCAAAACCATTCGTAGCCCTCCGTCATTTCGTATGGATATTCAATAGTATTCAAGCTATGTTTGTTGACCTTCGTCAAGGCATAGTGCTTGGTAGCTGTTGGGTGTTCATATGTAGCATAGGTTTGGGACAGTCGTATTACCTTGTTGACCTTCATCAAGGGTATATACGGGTGGGTTCAAATTAACCTGGATAATGACGGGTAGAACTTGACATGTGACTTATGATTTGTTGACCTTCGTCAAGGTCATAAGAGCATGGGGCAAAAAATCCACATCGGGAGTTTCAAAAGTACTGAAACTTGCTAGCGCTGCATACCATTTGGAGTGTGATGATTCTGGTAAGATTCCTTCAGTTTTGCTACGCAATGACATTTGGATCCCGATCCTACTGTGAGTATATGCTACTCCTCGGGAACTCTTTCACTTAACGATCAATGCTATAAACCAAGTAGGTGTCTAGAAAGGTGTTAGCGGGGCTACGCCCACAGGAAAAAGAGGTTACTTAATTAAGGAACTTCGCGAAAGCGTTGGAAAACCTCCCTCGAAGTACCGACACTGGCCTGGCTGAACGGTTAAGCAAGTATTGTACGGTGAGATTGATCCTGACTAATTCTTCCTTTATGGTTTGAGGAGGGATTCGAGAGACAGTGGGAGCCATCCTATTTAGATAAATTAAAAACCAATCTAAACTTGCAAGAGCATCATGCTAAGTATTTTCTTCTCTCTCTCTTAATTGCAGCGACCCAGTGACCGCACTTAGGTTACATCTAGATAATAAAATGACTGAATCTGACTGTTATGACTGGAAAAGGTCTGTCCAGATGTCCATTGCCTATAACAAGCTGGGACACCTCTTGACTGATCCAACCCCTGCCGTCTCAGGTCCAGTTTCACTTGTCACGGATATTGATATCCGTAGGACATCGGAAGAAGACTGTGCGAAAGCCAAGTGCCTCGTGTTAGCCTCAGTTGATGGTACATACCAGAGGCAGCACGAGAAGATGGACTCAGTTTCTATCTTCCTCCATAACAAAGATTTATATGGAGAGCAATCTCGTATCGCAAGATATGAGACAATGAACGAATTGCTTCCAGCGAGGTTGGCTATCGGGTCATCTGTAGAGGGCAACGTCCTTACAGAGACCGGCTCTTTTGAGCTCACGGACCTGAAGACCACGTTGAAGAACGGGTCAGATACTGACTTACTTCAACAGTCTCTACCAACTACCCTGAAGGAAACCAGGAAAGTAGAGTAGGGTTCCTAGGCACTCTTGTGAAGGTTCATAAGGCATCAAACATGCCCGGATAAAAATTTAGACGTGCCGAACAACCCAAAGCCGGGATCTTTGCTAGATTATTAGGGTTTAACATGCAAGATGATAACTTTTATCTAAGTGTGAGGGATTACAACCTTTGTAGTCCGCTCCTTCACTTCACAAGCTCCGAGTAGAAGTCCCTTTGCCGCGATCCACGATCTCCCGGACTCATGAGAGGCTCCACGACTCGAACGATCCATGCTAGCTTGAAGTATTCCAAATCTCCGATGATCTACCTCGAAGTTGCAAAGACTCAAGCTTTCTCACTCTAAAGAGATGAACACACTAATCTCATGGGCTAGATGAGATGAGGATGAGAGAGTAGTATTTTTGCTTTCTTTTTATATCATTTTCTCATATTATTTCATCACATAAAGAAAATCTAGCAAGCTTTTCTTCAAGAGAGAAGAAGATGAAAATGAAAAAGATAATCAATTATTTTCTTTTGTGATGAATAGAATAAAAGATATATGATTGATTTGTAAACCATGGTCAAGGATGAGTGGCTAGGATTTAGTAGAGAAATAACTAGAGTTAGGGTTTGGTTGGGTTAAATAAGTGTCATCCAAAAATATCCTAAGAATGACAAAAGATTAAAGCTTCTAGAAGGTGCATGAAGCATCCAACCCTAATCAAAACCTAACCTCAATTAATCATCCTTAAACATGTTTAACAATTAATCATATCATGTCACAATAATATATATCACATATATATTATATATTTGCAACAAAGGAAAATAATACAATTAACATATATCGCATATATATCAATGTATCATCCACTGAGAAAATGAAATAATAAAGCGAGCCTATATTAGATAATGTAATACAATATATCATATATATTATTATACATTAAATCATCGAATCAACACTTGATCCGACGATCCGGCTATATCGAATATTACCGACTAATATATCATGTACCGATTCATCGAATCAACACTTGATCCGATGACCCGGTTCATATCTAAATATCCTGAGAATATAATACGGTATCTCATATCGCATTATTCTCGTTCCTGCGCATATCACATATGTGCCACTACTCCGTTTCGCCTGAGCCAAGAAACCTCTGTGTAGGACTCTAAAGAATCGTCAATACGCCGGTAGCAGGTGATGATCATATCAAACACCCACAAGCTGCAAGCGGTCAGCTAAACGTAACAGCCACCCAGGTATTGAGCGATCAGAAGATCAACAAGCTAGCCTGTGCGTTCTCCTGTGAATCCAACCAGTAACACTCCCGTACAGTCCGGTCTGTTCGTCTGATATGTCGCATATCAAGTCTAGGGGTGGTATACGTCAGACCCCATTAACCGATAAGTCGTGTCGATGGGTGGCTCATAACGGGTCGAGAAACTACTAGTAACACTTACCAGTAAATCTCCATATCAGCCCTGGCCAGGGACTTCCAGTTATAGCCAATCGAACACAGCACAACATCAACTCCCTATACCGGGAGAGGCGAATCCCCTCCTATCGCTCATTGCCTCCATGTGATTCGGGACTGTACCCAAAAGCCACCGTTTTGCACGCCCTCTTGGACGTGGTAAGGTGGAAATCAAAGCACAGTGGGAATCACACAAGACTCCATGACGATCTCGGGTCTACAGACTACCCTGTACCTGTGTCACCGGAGAACTGCCATCTGACGTGTGGTATATCACCATCTAGGAGTTCTCGGCGAGTCCGTCCAGTGTACCCAGTCTCCACTGAGCACCCGTACACCATCTCTGATGTCAAACACCGATGGATATGGGATCATCCATCACCCATCATATGGGTCAAGATGCGTATACGCTAGTCTACTCTGGTGTATCGATGCCCTGTCTCGATATACCCTCGACTAGGAACAGTTATAGGATGTACTCATCGACTACCGCGGCCCCACTAGTATGATCTCATCATAGTCCCAGTAGTCGAGTACAGATCCTAAGGGCTTTATCAACATGTGAGAGTAAAACAGTAAACCAATACAAGTCAACATGTTAAGATAAAGTGAAACCAAATAGCATACTATCATGACGAGCAAGAAAGTCCTCTCTGTATATATCTAAGCATCCATCATAATATACATCATATGTACAACAATGGCCTCTAGGGCATATACATAACTAACAATCTCCCACTTTCACTAAGGCCAGCTGCTGTAGTTGTTAGTGTTTATGCCCTAGAAGGCCATTACTGTATCATACTAGCTTGTATATTACTTAATGGAAGCTTGGGATATTCACATGTATATAACAGTCTTGCTAAACATGGTAGTATGCTACTTGGTTTTTCTATCTTAATATGTGAGTGTACGTATTGATAGAGCTCTTGGGATCTTGCTTGTCTACCAGTGTTGTGATGGCAGTCACACTAGTGGGGGCTGGGTAGTCTACAAGCACATCCTCATTCAGGTCCCTGGTCGTTGGATTATCGAGACAGAGCATCGATACTCCGGAGTAGACTAGTGTGTACGCTTCTCATCCCAGTTGGGGAGATGGTCTGTCCCACAGCCGTCAGTACGTCGTACTGGAGATAGTATACAGGTGCTCGTTGGGTTACGGGTACACCGGACAGGACTCACAGGGAACTGTTGGTTGGTTTGATACCATTCGTCAGTGAACAGTTCCCAGGTGACATGAGTACAGCGTAGTCCGCAGACTTGACACTGCTACTTCGCCTCGAGTGTGTCCCACTGTTCTTAGATTGCTACCCTACCACGGCTCAAAAGAGTCGTGCAAACAGGTAGCAGTTGGGTGCAGTCCCGAGCACTTGGAGGCAGTGGCGGTTAGACAGGATTCGTCCCTCCCGGTATTGGGAGTAGATATCGTGCTGTGTCAGAGAGCCATTACGCAAAGTCCCTGGCCAGGGCAAGCGAGATTTGCTGGTAGGTTCCAATAGTTTCTCAGGGTGTAATGGGCTTCCCTCCGACATGACTTATACCGCTATTAGGGGACTGACGCTTGCCGCCCCCCTAGGCCCGATATGCGATAGTCTTGGACGAACGGACCGGACTGTATGGAGATTGTCACATCAGACTCAGTAGGAGTTCGGATGGGTTTACTCATCGGCCTTCTTATCGACAACTACCTGGGGACCGTTACGTACAGCTAGTGCCGCTTGCGGTCTGTGGTTAAACCCACTGCCAGCGTAGTAGTCGAGTCTCTAGAGTCCCACACAGAGAGTTTCCTACTCCAGGCGAAACGATATAGAGGTTGCATGGTTTTGCGACAAAGGGTTCGGACGCATACGTGCGTTTACGCGCGTACGACTTTCGGACAGTTTTTACCAGTCGGCTTTGGTTTAAGCCAGTTACTGGTATCCGGTTATTGGATTTTTACAGTCTAAAGTTTTTCCGTATTTTTGCGGATCGGAGGGGCGTTCTCGTAATTGTACGAGAAGCTTCTAGAAGATGTGACTAAGGAGGTTACTTTGGATGAGGTTGTGAGTCATGGTGGTGATTCATTCATTTCATTAATGCACATTTATTGCTTAATGACTCATGCTAATGAATCACCACTAGATATTTTATGAAGCATGATTATTCATTTCTTTTATTCATTATTCATAAATAAGAATGCTTCATAATATATTATGATACACTCTCTCTCTTCTCTCATTATCTTATCTCATATTCTCTCTCCTCAAGCTCTCATCTTCAAGATACTAATCCTTAATCCTCATGTGTTGAGATCAAAGGTTTAGTTAGACTTAAGCATCCATTAACTTCACTCTATATCATCCTTTCATCTTTGATTAGCAATCAAAGTTGATTAGTTACCTCAAGTTAGAGGTTTAGCTTGGTGTTTTGCTTTCGGGTGGATCGTCTACTACCTAGAGAAGGTCGAGGAGAACAAAGGAGGACACAAAGACGAAGGACCGGTTTCATTAGGTATAATCCCTAATCACAAGTGAAATGAAACTCTTTGAATACGGTTATTTATAGTTTAGCTTCGATTCAAGCGGTTAGTCGATGTTCGTTCTTTAAACTTGATTGTTTTTGAAATTTCCGCCTCCCCATAAGTACTGGGGTGTACTACATCGACTTACAGTAGTATCTCATACCTAGCATCCCGAATAATCTCTCAAACTGTATCTGGGGAATAGCCTTCGTGAATGGATCCGCAGTGTTGTCCTTCGTATCTACTCTCCTGACCTCGATCTCCCGGCGATCAACTATCTCCCTGATCAGGTGATACCGCCTCAGAATATGTCTGGACTTCTGATGGGACCTGGGTTCCTTGGCTAACGCCACAGCTCCATTGTTATCGCAATACAGAGGTATTGGATGCTCAATGGATGGAACCACACCAAGTTCACTAATGAACTTCTTGATCCAGACAGCCTCTTTGGCAGCATCGTTGGCAGCGATGTATTCAGCCTCCATCGTTGAGTCTGCAACGGTATCCTGTTTGGAACTCTTCCAACATACCGCCCCTCCATTGAGGGTAAAGACAAAACCCGAATGCGAATTAGAGTCGTCCTTATCACTTTGGAAGCTGGAATCGGTAAAGGACTCTACCTGGAGTTCTCCATTACCATACACCAAGAACATCTCTTTAGTCCTTCGCAAGTACTTGAGAATGTTCTTCACAGCTGTCCAATGACTCTCTCCAGGATCTGCTTGATACCGACTCACTACACTTAGTGAGTATGCTACATCGGGTCTGGTACACAGCATCACATACATGATAGAGCCTACTGCCGAAGCATAGGGTATCCCTTGCATGCGAGCTCTCTCCAAATCAGTCTTGGGAGACATCTCTTTGGAGAGAGTGAGTCCAAAGATCGTGGGTTGGTTCCCACGCTTGGATTCTTCCATACTAAACCTCTTTAGTATGGTGTAAATGTACCTGGATTGGGACAATCCCAGTATCCGTTTAGATCTATCTCTATAGATCATGATTCCCAATATGCAGGAGGCATCACCTAGATCTTTCATTGAGAATCTCTGTGATAAGAAGAGCTTGATTGATTGCAGCATAGGAATATCATTTCCTATCAAGAGTATGTCATCCACGTACAATACGAGGAAGACAACCTTACCCTCTGCTACCTTCTTATAGATACCAGGTTCATCTATATTTTTGATGAAGTCAAACTCTTTGACTACAACATCAAAACAGATGTTCTAACTCCGCGATACTTGCATTAACCCATAAATGGATTTAAGCAGCTTGCACACCTTTCCGCTGCTCCCACTATCTACGAAGCCCTCTGGCTGAGTCATGTACACGCACTCTTCTAAATCACCGTTTAGAAAGGCTGTCTTAACATCCATTTGCCAGATTTCGTAGTCATGGTATGCAGCAATGGCAAGTAAGATCCGGATGGACTTAAGCATAGCCACTGGAGAAAAGGTTTCGTCATAATCCATACCTGGTCGTTGACGAAAACCCTTTGCTACAAGTCTAGCTTTGAAAGTCTCAACTTTTCCATCTACACCAAATTTCCTTTTAAAGATCCATTTGCTCCCTATGGGTTTTACCCCTTCAGGAGCATTTTCCAAAGTCCATACTTTGTTGGTGTACATGGATTCCATCTCAGATCGCATTGCATCCAGCCATTTCACAGAGTCATCACTCGTGATGGCCTGCTCGAAACTAGTCGGGTCATCATCATCCATGATGCAATCCTCGCTTCCACCATCAATGAGAAAACCGTAGTATCTCTCAGGTGGACGAGAAACCCTACTAGATCGGCGGAGAGGCTGGGGTTCGTCGGGTACTACTGAATCCTCTGGTTTAACCAAGTCTTCTGTTATAGTTTGTGTTGCTGGAACCTCTTCCAGTTCTACCTCAATGCTACTATTCTGTTTCATAAGAAAACCTTTTTCTAAGAAAGTGGCATGTCGAGAAACAAACACTTTTTGTTCCTCGGGGTGGTAGAAAATATACCCCTGTGAATTTTTGGGATATCCTACAAACTTACATAAGACAGATCTTGCCTCGAGTTTGTCCGGATTTTGTCTTTTGACATAGGCCGGACAACCCCATATCTTAATATAATTAAGATGTGGTCTCTTCCCTTTCCATATCTCATATGGAGTGGTAGGCACAGATTTGGTAGGAACTCTATTCAATAGGTCTATGGCTGTCTCAAGCGCATACCCCCAAAAGGAATAACTCAGCTGTACTCATCATCGAGCGCACCATATCTAATAGGGTGCGATTTCTTCGTTCCGATACACCGTTGTGCTGTGGTGTATAAGGAGGAGTAAGCTGAGAGAGAATCCCATTCTCTTTTGGATAATCTAAGAACTCACCGCTTAAGTATTCACCTCCGCGATTAGATCGAAGAATCTTAATACTTTTGCCCGTTTGGTTTTCTACTTCGTGCTTATATTCTCTGAATTTCTCAAAAGCTTCAGACTTGTGTTTCATCAGAAACACATGTCCGTATCTAGAGAGATCGTCAGTGAATGTAATGAAGTAGGAAGAACCGTTCCTAGCATGCGTAGACATGGGACCGCATACATCACTATGTATCAGTCCTAAGAGTTCTGAAACTCTTTCTTCGTGTCCACTAAACGGAGCTTTGGTCATTTTTCCTTTGAGACATGAATGGCAAGTATCATAAGATGATAATTCGAACGGATTCAAATAACCATCCTTATGTAACTTAGCCAGTCGTGTCGCATTGATATGACCAAGTCTACAATGCCACAAGTAGGATTCGTTCATATCTGAACTTTTCCTCTTGTGTGTGTTTTGTATATTGAGGATTGTATTCTGATTTAGAATGAATATGCCATTATGTAACGAGCCTGATGCAATCAACTTCTGATCTAGGAATATGTTCATAACATTATCCATTACTACAAAATTATATCCTTCTTTACTTAATAAAGAAACTGAAATAATGTTGCACATCATGTTCGGTATATAATAGCACTCATTTAGAATCAGTGTATTACGACTTGGTAATACAAGGTGATATTCGCCAACTGCTTTGGCTGCAACATTTGCACCGTTCCCTACTTGAACGGAATGATCACCTTTTCCCAGTTCTCTACCTTTACGTAGCCCATGCAACTGTTTACATATGTGGGATCCTGATCCGGTATCCAATACCCAGGACGTAGGGTGAACTGAGAAACAGTTCTCAATAACTAACACACCCGAAGAAGATGCATCAACATGTATGTTCTTATGGGCGGCATGAGAATCTAGATATTCTTCTGTTTCCTGTTCAGTCTTATAACTCTTATAAGAAAGAACGGGTCCAACGTTCCCTTGCTCAGTACAATAATCGGGTTTAGTCAATACATCAATATTATTATCTTGATTATGGCCTGACATGGTCGCTACCTGGAGAGAGAGAAAGAAGAAAACACTTTTGCGTATGCTCTTGCAAGATTAGATTGGTTATTATCTTATCTAATCAGGATGTCTCCCACTGTTTTTATCAAATCTACCTTAAAACCCTAAAAGGTAAGATTAGCCGGGATTAATTACACCCTACAATTTCGTCAATCTTTCAGCCAGATCAGTGTCGGTACTTTGAGGGATGTTCCCCGTGCTTTCGCACGGACCTAATTAATGTAAACCTCGTTTTCCCAGAGGCGTAACCCCGTTAACACTTTTCTAGACACCTACTTGATCGACTAATTGTCCTGTGTAAAACTCTCCCAGGAGTAACTCTTACTCGCTGTGGGTATCGGGATCCAACTATCTCATAGAAGGTATGCAATCTCATTGCAAATTTCAACACTTGAAATTCCCGATAAAACTTTTACCCCTAGCTTGCTATGACCTTGACGCATGCCAAACAACCCATAGTCCGCTAGTCAAGTTCAACCCGTACATTTCGTGATTGAATTAAACCCACCCATACGACCCTTGACGCATGCCAAACAACGTCGTACGAATACCCTAATCCAATCGCATCTCATGCTGCAGATAAGTAATAATCAGCTACCGTACGCTACGCCTTAACGCATGCCAAACTACCATAGCACGAATACTAAATACTACTTATCTGAAATGACGGAGGGCTACGCAGGTTTTTCAGAAAACCCTGAGCGTAATGAACTTGATATCGTCGTAGAATCGAGTAGTTTTTGAAAAGGAGTGTTTTTGAGGCTTTTCTTAGTTTTGCTAAAGGGGTCACTCCCGGTGAAGGGATCGTCGGCCCTTTCCTCATCGAATAAGGTGCAGGATATATCATATATATACCGCTGTGCAAAGCAAAACTCTAAAAGAAATCAAAAGACAAACCGAGTTTTGTAGCATCTGCCAGTTTTGCTAAAGGAGTCACTCCCAGTGAAGGGATCTCGGTCCTTTCCTCATCGAATAAGGTGCAGGATATATCATATATATCACTGTGCAAAGCAAAACTATAGCTACCCTTTTTTTTATAAAGTTTTTGATTCTACAATATCTTTAGGTTTATTTTCTTTTATTAATCTTATTAATAAAAATCCCATCAGCTTATGCTTCCTAAGCATCACAGAAGAAACGAAAGCAGTAATATTTATATATCAGCACATATATATATATAGTATAGGCATTTGTCTCAGGCAGTAATATGATCTCATCACAGAACATTGCAGCAGAAGAACATATATGAAATATTGGATATACTAGGACGTCCGTGTTTTCAATACGAGCCTGTATAAAACACGGATTCCACGGTCGCGACGAATAGCCAAACTCACATCCCAAGACCCCTACGAGAGCGGAAAGTAACACTGCCAATTCTAGGGTTAGGAGACCCGGTCTCGACTCCTCGAGATGGCCTCCCACTGGACCCTAGAACCCGGTTACTTGTGCTCCCCTTCTTGGGTCTACCTAATGCGGAAAAGGAAATAATATACACTGGTGACAGCAACCGCAACCTGGAAGTGCCCCAAATAAAAGAATATTACATTACAAATGAATTTTACATGAATGAAAATAAAAACCCTCTTCTCACATAAAACCCCCGTCTATTCAGAACGCGGCGATCCAATATCACATATCACAGCAACACATAATATCACATATCATCAACGTAAGTAAATATGCGCATCCCAATTGTCGTTGACATATAGCAACGAAACCGGCGATATCACATATTACACTTACGGTCACAGAAAAGAAAGTGTAAAACTACAACATTTGGAATTCACAATCACTTTAGACATCGTAAATCCGAAATATCACATACTTCGCATTTCATGCCTAACTCTATGAATTCCACATATTGTATCACATTCCAGATAAATAGACAGTATTAAACTTTCCGAACAGATAATCAAATACCCAAAATTTCCCAAAGTGCTCAACTCTTGAGCGGAGTTCAAATAATCCCAGAATATGTCACAGTACCGGTGATCCAGCCGTAGAAGGGTCAAGCCAACGCCTCACATGTGGCACGCCGTACTGCCCCAAACCCGAAGGTTCAAAAGGCAGTTCAAGACGGTCACATAATCGAGTTAAGGTTTGTTGTCTTCTAGAGGGTCCACCGCCTAACTTGTACAATTTTTCCGAAAGATTTAAACCCGAAAAATTTCAACACTTGAAAGTTTGCCGTACCGGGAAACAGTGAGTTAATGATATCCGTTCAAATAGTTTAACAGTTTCTAAATATCCGGAAAGAAATACGAATTTAAATATTCCGATCGAATCTACGATTATCAAAATAAACCGCAGATTTAAAGAACACTGGAATCACTTTTAAAAATATCCAGAAGCATCAACAAGCACCTACGGACATTACCATACCAAACACGTGTCACCAATCCCCAAATCCGCCGCGGAACCGCCGCGCAAGCCTGCTTGCGCCGCGGTTCCGCCGCCGTTTGGTCGAATTGGGGGCTCGGGTTTTATGGTAATTCTTAGAATTCCCTGCTGATTTTTTTACATATTTTTAACTCAGAAAAATCCCAAATTTTAAAAAATTTCCAGAGAGGGGTCTAGTTTCGGGTTCGATCGGAGTTTTAACTTCGTAAACACATCGCCTAATGCTCTAGCTAGGCTCGGATACCACTGTAGGGTTCCTAGGCACTCTTGTGAAGGTTCATAAGGCATCAAACATGCCCGGATAAAAATTTAGACGTGCCGAACAACCCAAAGCCGGGATCTTTGCTAGATTATTAGGGTTTAACATGCAAGATGATAACTTTTATCTAAATGTGAGGGATTACAACCTTTGTAGTCCGCTCCTTCACTTCACAAGCTCCGAGTAGAAGTCCCTTTGCCGCGATCCACGATCTCCCGGACTCATGAGAGGCTCCACGACTCGAACGATCCATGCTAGCTTGAAGTATTCCAAATCTCCGATGATCTACCTCGAAGTTGCAAAGACTCAAGCTTTCTCACTCTAAAGAGATGAACACACTAATCTCATGGGCTAGATGAGATGAGGATGAGAGAGTAGTATTTTTGCTTTCTTTTTATATCATTTTCTCATATTATTTCATCACATAAAGAAAATCTAGCAAGCTTTTCTTCAAGAGAGAAGAAGATGAAAATGAAAAAGATAATCAATTATTTTCTTTTGTGATGAATAGAATAAATGATATATGATTGATTTGTAAACCATGGTCAAGGATGAGTGGCTAGGATTTAGTAGAGAAATAACTAGAGTTAGGGTTTGGTTGGGTTAAATAAGTGTCATCCAAAAATATCCTAAGAATGACAAAAGAATAAAGCTTCTAGAAGGTGTATGAAGCATCCAACCCTAATCAAACCCTAACCTCAATTAATCATCCTTAAACAAGTTTAACAATTAATCATATCATGTCATAATAATATATATCACATATATATTATATATTTGCAACAAACGAAAAAATTACAATTAACATATATCGTATATATATCAATGTATCATCCAATGAGAAAATGAAATAATAAAGCGAGCCTATATTAGATAATGTAATACAATATATCATATATATTATTATACATTAAATCATCGAATCAACACTTGATCCGACGATCCGGCTATATCGAATATTACCGACTAATATATCATGTACCGATTCATCGAATCAACACTTGATCCGATGACCCGGTTCATATCTAAATATCCTGAGAATATAATACGGTATCTCATATCGCATTATTCTCGTTCCTGCGCATATCACATATGCGCCACTACTCCGTTTCGCCTGAGCCAAGAAACCTCTGTGTAGGACTCTAAAGAATCGTCAATACGCCGGTAGCAGGTGATGATCATATCAAACACCCACAAGCTGCAAGCGGTCAGCTAAACGTAACAGCCACCCAGGTATTGAGCGATCAGAAGATCAACAAGCTAGCCTGTGCGTTCTCCTGTGAATCCAACCAGTAACACTCTCGTACAGTCCGGTCTGTTCGTCTGATATGTCGCATATCAAGTCTAGGGGTGGTATACGTCAGACCCCAGTAACCGATAAGTCGTGTCAATGTGTGGCTCATAACGGGTCGAGAAACTACTAGTAACACTTACCAGTAAGTCTCCATATCAGCCCTGGCCAGGGACTTCTAGTTATAGCCAATCGAACACAGCACAACATCAACTCCCTATACCGGGAGAGACGAATCCCCTCCTATCGCTCATTGCCTCCATGTGATTCGGGACTGTACCCAAAAGCCACCGTTTTGCACGCCCTCTTGGACGTGGTAAGGTGGAAATCAAAGCACAGTGGGAATCACACAAGACTCCATGACGATCTCGGGTCTACAGACTACCCTGTACCGGTGCCACCGGAGAACTGCCATCTGACTTGTAGTATATCACCATCTGGGAGTTCTCGGCGAGTCCGTCCAGTGTACCCAGTCTCCACTGAGCACCCGTACACCATCTCTGATGTCAAACACCGATGGATATGGGATCATCCATCACCCATCATATGGGTCAAGATGCGTATACGCTAGTCTACTCTGGTGTATCGATCCCCTGTCTCGATATACCCTCGACTAGGAACAGTTATAGGATGTACTCATCGACTACCGCGGCCCCACTAGTATGATCTCGTCATAGTCCCAGTAGTCGAGTACAGATCCTAAGGGCTTTATCAACATGTGAGAGTAAAACAGTAAACCAATACAAGTCAACATGTTAAGATAAAGTGAAACCAAATAGCATACTATCATGACGAGCAAGAAAGTACTCTCTGTATATATCTAAGCATCCATCATAATATACATCATGTGTACAAAAATGGCCTCTAGGGCATATACATAACTAACAAGTAGAAAGAAAGGGAAGGGCAGAAGTTTCGGGAATGGATGTAGATAAAGAGGGATGTTCCTATTGTTACGGGAATGAACATGGGCAGAAGGATTGCAGGGCTTGCAAAGCCAGTAGCCAGAATTCGAAACATGTTGTGGCTTCGGCTTCGGGTGTGTTTGTAATAGAGAACTGTATATCAGTTAACCCTACTTCCTGGGTATTGGATACCGGATCAGGATCTCATTTCTGTAATTCGTTACAGGCTCTGAGAAACCGTAGGGTTATCAGGAAAGGTGATATGACTCTCAGGGTTGCTAACGGAATGAGCATGTATGCTGAATCCGTAGGGGAATATCATCTAGGACTGACAACTGGGCAGATATTGATTCTGTGTAACTGTTTTTATGTACCAGGTGCGACTTGTAATATCATATATGTATCCTTAATTTCTAAGGAAGGATATGATTTTACTTTTGTAAGCGATGTAGTAAACATCCACCTAAATCAAGTTCTGATTGGGTCAGGTACATTACAAAACGGAATATACGTATTGAATCAAGCTCAGATCTTCAGTGTCCAGAACACACATAAAAGAATGTCTCCGGAAACAAACCAGGCTTTCTTATGGCATTGTAGACTGGGTCATATTAATGAGACACGGTTAACAAAGTTACATAAAGAGGGATACTTGAATCCGTTTGAGTATCAGTCTTATGCCACTTGTGAATCTTATCTCACGGGAAAGATGACAAAGACTCCGTTCACTGGACACGGAGAAAGAGCGAGCGAGCTCTTAGGACTCATACACAGTGATGTGTGTGGTCCAATGTCTATACATGCGCGAAGTGGTTATTCATACTTCATTACTTTCACAGATGATTTCTCTAGGTATGGGCATGTCTTCTTGATGAAGCACAAATCTGAGGCCTCTGAGAAATTTCAGGAATATAAGAATGAAGTTGAAAAACAAACAGGCAAAAGTATCAAGACACTGAGATCTGATCGAGGTGGTGAATACTTGAGTGCTGAGTTTCTGGGCTACTGATTGTTATAATTTTCCGATTGGATGTAAAAGTATCAAATCAAATCAAATGATCCCCGGCAACGACGCCATTTGATTGTTATAATTTTCTGATTGGATGTAAAAGTATCAAATCAAATCAAATGATCCCCGGCAACGGCGCCAATTGATTGATCATTTCTTTGTGTGTCGGTTTAGAAAATGTATAGAATCACAATCAAAGAATTATATTTGACCGCAATCAACTACGGTGTCGGATGTAGATTGTTAGTGAGTGCGGATCGTCCACAGGGACAGTGTAATAGTTCGTCTTTTGAATTAGATGAGTCGAAACTTTAAAGAAAAGAAAAGAAAACAATTCATGATTTATATTTGAAGTTCAAGAATTAGAAAATATAGATCTAATAACAAGAAAAAGATAGAATCAAGAATTGATAGTTTGATGATTTTTCCAAACCAAATTTCAAGAATCGAAATGAGGCTCGTAGGAATCGATCGGATCTATAGATGTGATGTAATCTTACAATTACGTATTCTCATCCTTCGATGAATTGACACTAGATTGATGATGATCGACAAGAATTAGGGATTTCTTACGAAACTAGGGTTTCATCTTATCCCTTGTTCTTTCATCGATATCATTCACATTCTAGCCTCTAGTAATTTCAAGAAACGATCGTAGATCCCTAATTTCGAGCGATAACAATCAAGAAAGCATCGGAACGAAACTAGGTCATCGATTCTTGAACTTGCTAGGGTTTACAAAACTCATAGGACTTAAAAATCGTTTCAAGATTTGTTACATCATCATTCTATTGATCGTCTCGACTCCTCGACGAGCGGAGTTTTACTCAAACATCACAACAAGAACTACAATTATAAATTGAGATCGAATCACGATGCAAGAAATTAAAGAAAGCAAGATAAAAGAATTTCACCTTTTTATTTATATCAACAATTTCATTACATTCGCTCAAGAAATACAAGAGGAAGAACTCGATCGTCGATTTGGCTTCGCTCGGCTCCGTGAGTCGCGGATCGGCTTGGATCACTTGCTCGATTGGAGATCGGCTCCGCTCATAAAAGGTTGAAGGGCTTCTTGTTTGATTGGTACTCAAGATCTTGAATTTGGAGTGGAATTAGGGTTAGGGTTTCGCACAAGCCTTGTCACTAGACTTGTGGAAGAAGATGAAGAGAATAGAGATTTAGGAATGGGAGATTAAAGAACAACCTCAACCCTTAGATCTAGGTTCCTATTTATAGACATCAAAACCCTAGATCTAGGATTTGAATTTTAAGTTTCCCTCCAAAAGTTTGTTGAGGAGATTTGAATTTCCCTCCAAAAGTTAGTTAGAGGAGAAGCTTCTAGATGTGATTAGTTAGGAGGGAGCTTCTAGAAGAGGTTAGTTAGGAGCTTAATTAGGATTAGCTTTGCTTAATGATCTTTGCTGATCTGGTAGAAGCTTCGAGATAATTCTGGAATTTGTCATGTATGAAATGAATGTGGGCCCTGAGAGATGAATTTTGCACTGAAAATGGGGAGGTGAATCCTTGGAACAGCCGCGGATCCGCGGCCCAAGCAGGCTCTGGCCGCGGATCCGCTGCTCTTTGTGGGCCTTGGGCTTCCATATTTTCTGGTAATTCCCCAAATAATATTTGGGCCTTGTTTTCATGTGTTGAATTTTGTAATTACTTCTACATTGCTACCAGATCTGCATCTTTTGAGTTGGCGTAATTTTGATCAGCTCTTTGGTTTTTCTTCCGTATTTTCCTGCACAGACTCAAGACAAGTGTTGTGCAAATACAGAGATGATGAGATGCCATGAAATGCGGTCAATTTCCCTTAAAGTGCCGGTTTAAAAGTCTAACACATGAAATCTGATATTTAACGACTGATTTGCTAATATGTGAAATATGAACACCGAACACTTCTAAATGAGTGCAAATGTTAGGGAAATTGCCGTGTTAAAAATACATTATTTTCGACTGATCAAATTCCCCCAAACTTATTTTCGATCATCTCGAGCGAACTGCTTTATTAAAAAGAGAAGGAGAAAATAAAGAATGAGAAAAACTAACTAGCACACTTTCGTAGGCAACACGATTGCACTGAGCATGTGCAACAAGCCTTTAAACCTCTAGGTGTCCCTAGTAGGAGGAGTGTTGTCTCCTTAGGATTTTTAGCGGATTGCACCCACAAAATCCAATAATAAAAGAAAGATCATGAATATTACATTTAAAGACAAGAATTGTAAAAGAAAAGCCTTGAAAATTAGGGTTTCCCACTAAGCTAGCTTTTCGGTTGTCATGAGCCCTATCTTAATGGTCATGAAAAGATGTTAGAAATCACGTCCTCCCTCAATAAAACATCGTCGTATTCTTCATTCCTATCTTTCATCCAAACATCGATCATATAACCCTGCGTGTGTGTAAAGACATCCCTACACCCGGAGAATTCAATTCAAGCTATCATACTCTTGCCCATCAGCCTCAGTACTTTTTAATTAATGAATATTTAGATGAGATTGCTCACACACTTTCATGCGACCGTTAATACTTCTTGAGGTACTAACCGACCGATTACTCCTGTGCTTGCTTACTTGGTGTATTTTCCTCATCTTGCACCACTTCAGGTATAGCAGTGACTCCCAGACCAGTTGGCCTTAGGGCACTAGGTGAAGAAGCACCCTCGCTATACATTTTTACTGCCCTCGGTGATAACAAAACCAGTGTCCATTTTTCTCACCACTTTATATTTTCATTCATTTTTTTCTTTTTATTTCCTTCATACATCGGCTTTAAGACAAGAGCATTTCAAGGTATCCTCTACTATCCCAGGCTACAAGACGTGTGTAAGTGCGAATAGCAGGGTATCTACGTTCAAAATGTTTGGCTTCTAGAATAGAAACTATTTTTCAGACTTATTTTTATCCTCAGATTAGTGACGTCTTTCATCTTACTAACCCTTGGGACAACGGCTCATAACTACTTATTACTAGTTCGTATAAGAAAACTTCTAATTTTCTTGGTTTTCTTAAATTTTTCTAATCTCATGGATGTAATTTTTCACTATCTAAACTTTCATTATCTTATTTATGTACAAAAAATAATTTTATATTTTGAAATTTTTTAAATTTTTATGGTTTTCAAAAAATGTTTTGTGCTTATGCAAAGTGATATGCAAATGATGCGAAAATAAGCACAAACCTCCCCCAAACTTGTTTTCAACAGTATCCTCACTGTTGCCTTCTGCTGAATCTCGAAAAACCTGTAAGCTTGAGAGGAATTTATTAGTGGGGGCAAAATTTTTAAGTGAAGAACCTCCCCCAAACTTATTCTTGGCTCATCATTTTGTAAAAATTTTCTTTTCAAGAGCCAGATAATGTACCCCCCCAAACTTGAGTTATGCAATGTTAATCTTTGAAAATCATATGAGGGGGTCAAAAATCAGTGGTCGATGCCAAGCTTTGCAAAGACTGAACGTCAACACCAACCATTCAAAAATTTTATCAATGTAGTGCTCGGGTTGGTGGAAGAAGAAGTGGGGAAGGGTAAGGGGTGGAATAGAATGTGTGTGCGTCTCATTTTGGAGAGACGATGCAGTGAATATGATGGATTACTCACATTCTTTTACAGTTCAGACGAAGGGGTGGAGGTTCAATTTCATTGATTGGGAGATGATTCATCTCAACACCCGTGTCATTCAAAAATGCGAGTTCATCAGCGAAGATCTCCTCAAAAGTTCCATTAATACCCCGATGAATAGTGTCATCACAAAGTGCGGGGTGATCTTCAGACTTTAAGAACAGTTCATAATCCGTGTTAGTTGTTGACCCGGACATCTCGGTGGAAGAGTCTGTATGTGTATGATACATAGTTGGGTCAAACAATAACGTATGAAAAGAGTCTAGATCAATATCAGGAGGATCATCAAATTCGCTGCTGTCGACATCCATTAAGTCGACAGAACAGACCTGAGCAGTAGGTTCGGAGGGTACACTTCCCAACTTGTAAATGTTCAGCTCTATTGACCTATTCCCGAAAGATAGGGTCAAAGAACCATTACGACAGTTGATAATTGCATTGGAAGTGGCCAAAAAGGGGCGGCCTAAAATCACCAGAATTTGGTTCCGTGGGTTCGCTACAGGCTGTGTATCAATTACAATAAAGTCTACAGGGAATATGAATTCCCCGATTTTTATTAACACATCCTCCAGTTCACCCCTAGGTTTGGTGATTGATCGGTCAGCCATCTGGAGAGTTATGCTCGAAGGCTTCAACTCTCCGATCCCTAGTTGCTCGTAGACTGAGAAAGGAAGCAAGTTAACACTAGCGCCAAGATCTAGTAGAGCACGGTTAATGTGTTTTTCCCCAATAGAAATGGAAATAGTAGGATATCCAGGATCCTTACGTTTCTTCGGTAATTGTTGGGGGAAAGCCGTGTCAACTGTTTTTGCCATGAATATCTTCTTGGGCACTTGAGTCTTCCTCTTCCTAGTGCACAAGTTCTTAAGAGTTTTCGCATAGGACGGAACTTGTTGGATAGCATCTAGGAGAGGGATGTTGGTGTTAACTTGCTTAAAAATGTTCATAATCTTCTCCATATGTAGACTCGGTGTGTTAGCCCTTAACTGATTAGGATAAGGTGCTTTAGCAATAAGCGCTGGGTCCATCATAGGAGAAGGAAGTGTGTGTGGAACCGATCCCAGAATAGAAGTGTGGATCGTCCGTGGAGGAGTAAAGAGGTGGGCTGAAGTGGCGAGCCTTTTGGGAAACGAAGAATAGGCTCGGAAGAAGGTGGAGGGGTAGAAGAACTGGGGTTAGAATTAGAAGTGTGTGTGTGAGGAAAGGTCTCAGCCGGGGTGTTATTGATTGATTTATCAGTATCATCAAACTCTTCCCCAACGTGAATGTCAAGCACTCTTCCAGATCTCAACGTGATTGCATCCACATGATGTGAATAGCCAGGATTGGGTAAAGGTTGAGCTGGAAGTTTCCCTTTCTCTCTTGCACGCATTTCGGCTTTTAGTTGTGCAATTTGTTCTTCCATCGATTTGATATTCTCATTTTGAGAGACAATGATCTTTATCACATTCTCGACGGAAGATTGCAAACTTGCCGTCCCTTAGATGGATTGTTTCATGAAAGTATCCAAGGTTTGTGCTAGTGCAGAGGTATTATCTGTACCGGTCAATTGCAAAGGACTAGACGGTGCAAAATTTTTGGCCGGATTTTGAAAGTTTTGTGCTTGGAAGGGGTGCTGACTCAATTGAAGTGGTGGCTGCAGTTGTGGTGGAGGGACCCTTTGGAAATGATTCGTGTTTAGAACCGTGTTTTGAGATTGTGATTGGTTCCAAGCAAAGTTAGGGTGATTCCTCCAACCCTGATCATATGTGGAGGAAGATGGATCGTTTCTAGATCTTTGAAATACGGCATTGGTATGCTCATGACCTTGAAACGGACATTCTTCCGTCAAGTGAGACGGATCAGAACAGCATCCACATGCAGTTTTGGAGAGTGATATTTGACTTAGGGCGGCTAAGAATTTGTTTTCCATAGTCTCAAGTTTCTTTTGCATAGCTGAAATGTCAACTCTAACTCCTATGGAAATATCATTGTCATCCCTAGATGATTGACTCACACCCTCCCACTGTAAAGATCTTTCAGCGAAATTTTCTAGAAAATTCCAGGCTTCCCCATCATCTTTGGTCATGAAGTTGCCTTGACACATGGATTCAAGGGTCTGTCTTGTGTTAGGATTAATGCCCTCATAAATGATTCGGCACAGTTCCCATCTCGGGATGCCGTGATGTGGACATTGGACTAACAGATCCTTGTAACGTTCAAGATATTTTGAAAATGTTTCATTTGGAAGCTGGGTGAATTGATAGATTTCGCTACGGACTCGAGCTGTCTTTTGGTGTGGGTAGAATTTTTTAAGGAATGCTTTGACGAATTCGTCCCAATTTGAAATGGAATGTGCGGTAGTGTTATATAGCCACTTCTTGGCTAAATCGCACAAGTGAATGGGAGAAGACGAAGACGGAAAGCATCCACAGAAAGCTGTGAAGTACCCATCATTGCACATACATTTTCAAATTTCGTGATAAACACGTATGCGTCTTCAGACTTGAGACCGTGAAATTTTGGTAGAAGGTTGATGTATTGGGGTTTTATTTGAAAGTTTTCCCCGTTGGCTGGTGGAATGGAAAGACAGGTGGAAAGTGGACCTCGTGTAGGATAGCATCTCTCTTGGAGAGAGATGCGAGGTGGATTCTGCGCACCAACGGACGGCGGCAGGGTAGTGGAAAAGAAGTTCGATGGAGGTGGATCCATCGAAGTGGGTGTGGTGGTGGGTAAAAGAAAGGGTAAATATAGAAATACCGACTTTAGGGTCGATCAAGGAATGCGGACTTAACGGGCACTAGAATCCCGTGTCCAGCCTATCTTGCACTAAAAAGGGTTAGTACAAGTGGCAGCGTGAATTTATAATTAGGGGAAGTGATATGAATGCGGTGTTTGTTTTGAAAAGTGGACGGATTTTTGAAAATATGATGCAAATCCCAAAATGCAACAAGCAAAACCCTAGAATCTAGTGGTCACCTAGGTCAAACTCTAAACCGTTGCTAACTGCCAAAAGACAAGTCGCAGGATAAATCCTCCACTGCCTCTTTGTCCCCCTGTAGCTAGGTAAGTGCCAGGTAAGTGGGAAGGTACTCCACTACGTAAGTAGTGGGCCTAATTAATAACCACTAGCCTTCGACACACTTGCCTTAGACACCACAAGAAAACGCGGATAAGCAATGAATTACCCACGGCCTTCTCTTGTCCTAAGTGAGCGCGACGGTCCTTAGAGTCATCTCTAGATATTTTTTAGTTAATTAGGGTAAATGCGGATGCAAATTTTGCGATTTTCGGGGCTTAGGAAGGGTAATGAACTCCCTACCTAATCTGGATTTGGTCTTTGCCCCTTAATGTCCGTATTACTTATGCAAACAACCAAGAATCAAAACACGCACAATTTAATTTTTGCAATTTGCGCGCTGCGATTTATTTGCAAAGAAACCTGCACAAAATGTTATTTGGAGCAGATTTGAGAAGGAGATAAGAAAGATAGAGCTTACTGAGGAAAAATTTCAGAGAGATCCCTCTACAGTGCCGCGGTTCCGCCGCATATGGGCACTTAGACCGTGGAATCGCCGCAAGTTGATCTGTTCACTGCTTAAAATTTTTACAGAGAGTTTATGTTGGCTCTCTCAGCTCTCTGGAATTTTCACAAAAATTTTATCCAAGCTCCAATGATTCCAGATTTCCTCACAATCAAATCACAATACACGTATTAGGGTTTGTGCGAGTTTAGATCTAAAAATTTTAATGGAATAAATTTTTCAACTCAAATTTCAAAATACGAACAATTAGCGCACTATCCCCGGCAACGGCGCCATTTGATTGTTATAATTTTCCGATTGGATGTAAAAAAATCAAATCAAATGATCCCCGGCAACGGCGCCATTTGATTGTTATAATTTTCCGATTGGATGTAAAAGTATCAAATCAAATCAAATGATCCCCGGCAACGGCGCCATTTGATTGATCATTTCTTTGTGTGTCAGTTTAGAAAATGTATAGAATAACAATCAAAGAATTATATTTGACCGCAATCAACTATGGTGTCGGATGTAGATTGTTAGTGAGTGCGGATCGTCCACAGGGACAGTGTAATAGTTCGTCTTTTGAATTAGATGAGTCGAAACTTTAAAGAAAAGAAAACAAAACAATTCATGATTTATATTTGAAGTTCAAGAATTAGAAAATATAGATCTAATAACAAGAAAAAGATAGAATCAAGAATTGATAGTTTGATGATTATTCCAAACCAAATATCAAGAATCGAAATGAGGCTCGTAGGAATCGATCGGATCTATAGATGTGATGTAATCTTACAATTACGTATTCTCATCCTTCGATGAATTGACACTAGATTGATGATGATCGACAAGAATTAGGGATTTCTTGTGAAACTAGGGTTTCATCTTATCCCTTGCTCTTTCATCGATATCATTCACATTCTAGCCTCTAGTAATTTCAAGAAACGATCGTAGATCCCTAATTTCTAGCGATAACAATCAAGAAAGCATCGCAACGAAACTAGGTCATCGATTCTTGAACTTGCTAGGGTTTACAAAACTCATAGGACTTAAAAATCGTTTCAAGATTTGTTACATCATCATTCTATTGATCGTCTCGACTCCTCGATGAGCGGAGTTTTACTCAAACATCACAACAAGAACTACAATTATAAATTGAGATCGAATCATGATGCAAGAAATTAAAGAAAGCAAGATAAAAGAATTTCACCTTTTATTTATATCAACAATTTCATTACATTCGCTCAAGAACTACAAGAGGAAGAACTCGATCGTCGATTTGGCTTCACTCGGCTCCGTGAGTCGCAGATCGGCTTGGATCACTTGCTCGATTGGAGATCGGCTCCGCTCATAAAAGGATGAAGGCCTTCTTGTTTGATTGGTACTCAAGATCTTGAATTTGGAGTGGAATTAGGGTTAGGGTTTCACACAAGCCTTGTCACTAGACTTGTGGAAGAAGATGAAGAGAATAGAGATTTAGGAATGGGAGATTAAAGAACAACCTCAACCCCTAGATCTAGGTTCCTATTTATAGACATCAAAACCCTAGATCTAGGATTTGAATTTTAAGTTTCCCTCCAAAAGTTTGTTGAGGAGATTTGAATTTCCCTCCAAAAGTTAGTTAGAGGAGAAGCTTCTAGATGTGATTAGTTAGGAGGGAGCTTCTAGAAGAGGTTAGTTAGGAGCATAATTAGGATTAGCTTTGCTTAATGATCTTTGCTGATCTGGTAGAAGCTTCGAGATAATTCTAGAATTTGTCATGTATGAAATGAATGTGGGCCCTGAGAGATGAATTTTGCACTGAAAATGGGGAGGTGAATCCTTGGAACAGTCGCGGATCCGCGGCCCAAGCAGGCTCTGGCCGCGGATCCGCGGCTCTTTGTGGGCCTTGGGCTTCCATATTTTCTGGTAATTCCCCAAATAATATTTGGGCCTTGTTTTCATATGTTGAATTTTGTAATTACTTCTACATTGCTACCAGATCTGCATCTTTTGAGTTGGCATAATTTTGATCAGCTCTTTGGTTTTTCTTCCGTATTTTCCTGCACAGACTCAAGACAAGTGTTGTGCAAATACAGAGATGATGCGATGCCAAGAAATGCGGTCAATTTCCCTTAAAGTGCCGGTTTAAAAGTCTAACACATGAAATCTGATATTTAACGACTGATTTGCTAATATGTGAAATATGAATACCGAACACTTCTAAATGAGTGCAAATGTTAGGGAAATTGCCGTGTTAAAAATACATTATTTTCGACTGATCAGCTACTTAAAAGAGAATGGAATTCTCTCTCAGCTTACTCCTCCATACACACCACAATACAACGGTGTATCGGAAAGGCGGAATCGAACCCTATTGGATATGGTTCGTTCCATGATGAGTAAGGCTGAGTTGCCACGATCCTTCTGGGGTTATGCGCTAGAAACAGCTGCATATCTCTTGAACAAAGCTCCAACAAAGACTGTGCCTACCACCCCATATCAGATGTGGAGTGGGAAGAAACCCTGTCTCAAGTACCTTAAGACATGGGGATGTCCAGCTTTTGTAAAAAAGCAGCATGCGGACAAGCTCGAGGAACGCTCAGTACTGTGTAAGTTTGTGGGATACCCAAAGAACTCCAGGGGGTATCTTTTCTATTCCGCAGAGGAACAAAAGGTTTTTGTTTCTCAGCATGCCCACTTCTTGGAAACTGAATTTTTAGAAAATCAGATAAGTGGGAGCGCAATAGAACTAGAAGAAATTCCAGAACCACAAACTATTACTGAAAGCTTGAAGGAACCAGATGTTTCAAGAGAACCGGACATCCCAACGCCATTCCGCAGGAGTAGTAGGCAGTCACATCCGCCCGAGAGATACTACGGTTTTCTCATAGACGGGGATAGAGAGGATTGCACCATGGATTATGGTGATCCTACTAGCTTCCAGCAAGCCATTCAGAGCGGCGACTCGGTAAAATGGCTGGATGCAATGCGGACCGAGATGGAGTCCATGTACACCAACAAAGTTTGGACTTTGGACTTTGCACCAGAAGGGGTAAAACCCGTAGGCTGCAAATGGATCTTCAGAAAGAAGATTGGTGTAGATGGGCAGGTTGAGACCTATAAAGCTAGACTTGTTGCAAAGGGTTTTCGTCAAAGACCTAGTTTGGACTATGACGAAACTTTTTCTCCAGTGGCTATGCTGAAATCCATTCGGATCCTTCTTGCAATTGCTGCCTTCCACGATTATGATGTCTGGCAGATGGACGTAAAGACGGCTTTCCTAAATGGAAATTTGGAAGAGTGCGTCTATATGGATCAGCCGGAGGGATTCATTTAGAGTGGGAGCAGCGGTAGAGTGTGCAAGTTGCTAAAGTCCATCTATGGACTTAAGCAGGCATCGCGGAGTTGGAACATCTGCTTTGATGATACTGTCAAAGAATTCGACTTTATCAAAAACCCAGATGAACCATGCATTTACAGTAAGATTGTAGGGAGAACTGTGGTATTCCTCGTCTTGTACGTGGATGACATTCTCCTAATAGGAAATGATATTCCTATGCTACAGTCAGTCAAAGGATTCTTGTCGCAGAGGTTCTCCATGAAGGACCTGGGCGATGCCAACTACATTCTGGGGATCCAGATCTATCGTGATAGATCTAAGAGGATGTTGGGACTTTCACAGTCAAGGTACATCGACACCATACTGAAAAGATTCAGTATGGAAGATTTCAAGTGCGGTAATTTACCGGCTTGTCACGGGATCACCCTCTCTAAAGAGATGTCTCCCAAGACTGATTTGGAAAGGGATCGCATGTCTATTATACCCTACGCTTCTGCGGTAGGCTCTATAATGTATGCGATGTTATGTACCAGACCAGATGTAGCATACGTATTGAGCGTTGTAAGCCGGTATCAGTCGAACCCAGGGGAGAAACACTGGATAGCGGTAAAGAACATTCTCAAGTACCTGAGAAGGACTAAGGAGATGTTCTTGGTGTATGGCGGAAAAGACCTCCAACTCGATGCCTTTGCTGACTCTAGCTTCCAGAGTGACAAGGATGACTCCAAGTCCATGTCGAGTTATGTCTTTACCCTCAATAGAGGGGCGGTTTGCTGGAAGAGTTCCAAGCAGGAGACCGTTGCAGACTCAACTATGGAAGCGGAGTACATAGCTGCTTGCGATGCTGCAAAAGAAGCTGTCTGGATGAAGAAGTTCCTCATGGAGCTTCAGGTGGTTCCTACCATTGTTGATCCAATACCGCTGTATTGCGACAACAAAGGCGCTATAGCTTTAGCGAAGGAACCCAGGTCCCATCAGATGTCCAGGCACATTTTGAGGCGGTACCACCTGATCAAGGAAATCGTAGATCGCCGGGAGATCGAGGTGAAGAGAGTAAATACGGAGAACAACACTGCAGATCCACTCACGAAGGCCCTACCCCAGACTCAGTTCGAGCGGCAAATCGAGATGATAGGTCTTCGATACGCTAGTACATGGCCTCAGTGCAAGTGGGAGATTGTTAGTGTATATGCCCTAGAGGCCATTACTGTATCATACTAGCTTGTATATTACTTAATGGAAGTTTAGGATATTCACAGTTGTATAGACAATCTTGCTCAAAATGGTAGTATGCTACTTGGTTTGTCTCTACTTCAATATGTGCATGTGTTTCTTTTAGCATATCGCTTATATACATATTAGTAGAGCCCTTAGGATCTTTGCTTGATTACCAGCGTTGTGATGGCGCTCACACTCGTGGGGGCTGGGTAATCCATAAGCACATCCTTATACAGGTCCCTAGTCGTAGGACTATCGAGACAGGGCATCGATACTCCGGAGTAGACTAGCGTATGCGCTTCTCATCCCAGCGGGGGAGACGGTCTGTCCCACAGCCGTCAGTACGTCGTACTTGAGATAGTATGCGGGTGCTCGTTAGGTTATGAGTACACTGGACAGGACTCGTCGGGAACTGTTGGTTGGTATTATACCTATCGTCGGTTATCAGTTCCCAGGTGACATGAGTACAGCTTAGTCCGCCGACTTGACACTGTCACTTCACCTCGAGTGTGTTCCCACTGTACTTAGATTACTACCCTACCACGGCTCAAAGGAGTCGTGCAAACAGGTAGTAGTTGGGTGCAGTCCCGAAGCACTTGGAGGCAGTGACGGTTAGATAGGATTCGTCTCTCCCGGTATTGGGGGTTGACATCGCGCTGTGTCTAGGAGAGCCATTACACAAGTAGTCCCTGGCCAGGGCAAGCGAGATATACTGGTAGGTTTCCAGTGTTATCTAAGGGTGTTCTGGGCTACACTCCGACACGACTTGTACCGCTATTAGGGAACTGACGTTCACCGCCCCCTAGGCTCGCCATGTGATGTATCAGACGAATAGATCGGACTGTACGGAGATTGTCACATACAGGCTCAGTAGGAGTTCAGATGGGTTTACCTCATCGGCCTTCTTATCGACATCTACCTGGGGACCGTTACGTACAGCTAGCGCCTCTTGCGGTCTGTGGTTAAACCCACTGCCAGCGTAGTGTCAAGTCTTTAGAGTCCCACACAGAGAGTTTCCCTACACTGAGCGAAACGTGTAGAGGCCGTATGGTTTTACGGCAGGGCTATGATCACTTACGTGCACTTGTGTGCGTATGCTATTCGGGCAGGCAATACTAGTGGGCTTTGGTTTAAGCCAGATCCTTGTATTACACGGATGGATTTGATTTGTCTTCTGTGCGTTCGCATTCTACGGAATGCGGATGCGGGTTTGTATGCATAGTTTTGAGGAGCGATAAAGGAGGAGGTGCCCTATTAGGGTTTTGGCAGTTGGTTCGGCCAAAACCGTAATGTGGCAGGCTCATTAGGGTTTTGGCAATTCGTTTGGTCAAAACCATTATGAGCCGGAGACATTGTTTACTAATCCTTTTAGTGATAGTTTAGTGATGGCTAATTGCATTGACCATTTGACCACTTAGACCTCTCTTGACTTTGTTGACCCGTTGACCGTGTTGACCATTGACCTTCAAGAGAGATCTACACTCTTCTTTGATTTTCTTTTTAATTCTTGAGTTATGATAATGGTCAATTCAATGTAGCATCAAATTTATCATGATAGGATTAGTAATGATGGTTTTGGGTGTATTATTGCAACCATGGTTCATTTGCTTTAGTTAATCTTTTCATTATTCTCTTCTCATTCTCTCTCTTGAAGTGAGAAGAAAAGAAAAGCTCCATGGTTGCTAGGTTTTCTCCTTCATCTTCCTCCTCTTGAAAATTCTTTTGATCTCATGTGTTGAGAGAAAAAGAATCCCCATTGACAAACACTTCCATCCTTCTCTTCTACACAACCTAAGGCATTTAGATTAGCAATCTCTTTGCCCTAGTTGCCTCGGCTTGAGGTGGAGCTTAGTGTACAACTCTCGGGTGGATCGTCTTCGACTCAAGAAGGCCGCGGAGGTGACCTAGATCCGGATCGACCCTCGGAGCGTGGATGGACGAGAAGGACAGCGGAGAGAAGACCCGAAGGACCGGTTCCGTGAGATATATTTTCTACAGCATAGTAGTTAAAGCCTCTACTTGTTTGCTAGTTTCTAGTTTAGCCAAGATCCTTGCTTTTGAGTCCATGTTGCCTTGCGCCAAATTATTGTTTTTCGCCGTTTCCGCCTCCCCGTAAGAACCGGGGTGAGCAACGTGGACTTACAAGTTCTACCAGTCATTGTCCAGGTTAATTTGAACCCACCTGTATAAGCCCGTGACTAGGGCCAACAAGGCTATACGACTGTCCCAAACCAACGCATCTATCTATGCAGCAGAAAGGTAACAAGCAGCTGCCATATACTATGCCTTGACTAAGGCCAACAAACATAGCATGAATACTACGTGCTACCTGTCTGAGATGATGGAGGGCTACGAATGGTTTTTGGCGAAAAACCTTTAACGTAATGAACTTAATATCGTTGAAGGAACCGGATAGCTTTATAAAAATATAGTGACGAAAACCTTTGCTAAAGAGGTCACTCCCGGTGAAGGGATCTCGGCTCTTTCCCCGTAGAATGAGGTGCAGGATATTCCAACTGAATACCACGATGCAAAGAAAAAGTAATCAGCTATAGTGAATTTATTGCCCTGACGCAAACTTCTGTCCAAGGGGTCACTCCCGGTGAAGGGATCTCGGCCCTTGCCTCGTCGACTAAGGTGCTGGATATTCATAACCGAATACCACCGTGCAAAACAAAAGAGAACGTCCTTGCAATAACAGCTTTTTGAAAAATGTTCCAACAACATCAGAATAGGTTTGTTTAGCTTGCATTGATCCGAATCATTGCAGTCCTGTAACGTTTCAGAAATCGTTTTGCGAATTTTCCCGTTTTAGGGCAAAATTGTCGGTATTTTCCGTTTTAACCCGATTTCGATCAAACTTCTGTAGAAACTTACTGGCACCTTTTGTAGCTAAAATAAAGCTTGTGCGCGAACTTTAGGGGTATTTGGAAGGTTTTGGTTCAGATAGAATTTTTCCCAAATAAAATATTATTTTAAGCGGTATTTGGTGCACGTAAATCGGGAAATTTCTTCTCTTGAGAATAAATTTATTTTTTGTCACTAGAATAATTTGGAAACTTCTTTTTTAATATCTAGATATTATTTTGGAGTGCAAAAGGTTTTATTTTAAAAAGAAAAGAAAATGTGTAAAGGTGGCATATAGCATTTATTACTCTTTTTCCTAGCAATTTCTTCACAAAAAATCACAAAAATACCCCCCTCACCTCCTTGGCCGGCCTTTCCCTTCCCCTTGCTGCCCCTTATCATTTACACCCCTTTTATTCTCATTTTGCTTCAAAATAATCAAGAAATATCCAAATAAATTCATAGAAATTCAAATAAAATCCAAAACCTTCATTCTTCTTCACAAAAGTTGTATGGATCTTCATTCAAAACATCACTTTAGAGGAAAATATGATGAGTTTGGTTTCTTGGTTTTGATGTTTTGTGGAGGTATAAAACCCTAACCCTAATCCTTTTGGTTGTAACTAAATTTCTAATTAGTATATTAATTGTTTATTTAAGCTTTTAATTTCATGTTTGAAATTCAAGACTTAATTTTTATGATAATATAGTTAGGTTAAAACTTGATTTATGTGTTTAATGTTCATTTAAAGTGTTAATTTATGATTTGGAAAAGATTAACCTAGTAGAAATGTTAATTTTTTTGTTAATGAATACTTTGTTTAATTATGCAATTTTGCTTATTAGGTTTTTGCTAAAATTTAATTAGCAAGTGTTAAAAATATAGAAATGGTTTAGATAGCTTAGTTAAGCTATTTTAAGGTGTTTGGAATCGCTAGATATGCGTTAGCTTGAAACTAGTGCGAAATATTGCGATAGGTTGCTTACTAGGTTTCGGGGTTTTTCCGACGTGGGTTCGATTGGTCGTTGCGAGGTTATATCTATTGTAGTCCTCGTAATTTTTGTGTTGTGTTGCGCGATTGGGACGATCGGGGTCTAGACTTAGTGTTTTGTAGTTTAGCGACCCCAATTAGGGTTTTTGGCTGATATCGTGCGCGATAGAGGCGCTAAGTGCGCAGTACAATTTTCAGGGCGTTATTTTTGCGTTTCGATGTATTTTCGTCGAAGTAGGATTTTTGCTTATGTGATGTGTTTGTGAAATTTTAGGTTCGCAAGCGGGGATTTCGGACGCTACGACAAGGGAAAACAGGCGGTAGGCTTCACTTAGCCAGGAGCGTTGGTGAGTCGATTTAACATCTACAGGGGAATCGCCCGCATGGCGTTATGCGTCTGGGCTAGAGATGTTACTTTTGTCACATATTCTATGTCAGATTTAGGATTTGCGCATTTACCCTACTGCTTAATTATTGTTGTGCTTGGACTAGTATCCTTAGGACACTGCACATATTATCGACGATTCATGTTGCACGAGCACTGATTGTACGCTACACACACCGTCAATAATTGCCATGTCACGCACAACCCACTTATAGATATGATATTGCTTGGTTAGGGACATTGAGACTTTGATTCATATTTCTTTATGCATTGACTTATAGCATACCTGTATACCTACATGCTTACACATATGCTCTGACATACTTACATGCTAGTTACCTGTATACCTATAGAGTATTGTACCATTAGTGATAGGTACATGCACACTTTATGACATAGCTACAGGTATACCTTGCACTCCTATTTCGCTTATACCCAGGGGGTATACTACATCATTATTTATAGGTAGATATATATATATCTTGCTATACCTTTATGTTTTCACATACATATGGTTATAGCTACATGTTTAACTTTACCTGATGTTATTTTAGAATTGGAGAAAATTAGGAACCGCATGATATTTATATTAACTTGTTGCAATTAATTAGCGGCTTTTCCATTATATGCTTACATTTCCGTTTATGTTGCATATATGATATTCATGGATTTTCGCATTGTGATATAGATTTTTCATGATGTTTTCTGGATTTGGGGACCGTGGGAGTTCATGAAATTATGCATTATTTGAAAAACCCGGTTTCTCTTGATATGATATTTCAGCAGCCACCATGAGATTTATCGGTTCGGATATATATACACCCCACGCGAGGAACGGAGGGGTCCGTGTACGGGTACATGGTAGGGCCCGAAGGTACCCCGGGGCAAGAATCTCAGTGAGGAGATGAGTTAGTGGGGGAACCATACTTTCCGGTGACATTACCAATGACTCGGAGGTTATCATGTGGATACCGACGGGAGTCATATACGTATAGATACGTCGAGATGCGAGGGTCAGAGCTAGGCACTCGTGCTTTCGGGATAGCGTATGATACGTACCTATCAGGGGGCCATTCGTGGCGACAACACCTGATAGATCGACATTTCCGTGTCGATGCTTGACACATTGGTTTCATGATATTTCTTTTTTACTTCTTTGTATATATAACAGGGGATTAGGCCGCTGTTATATATGCCCTTACACCAATATTAGTGGAATGGGACGCTAATATATGTGTATTGACATTAAATTATATACATCATCATATTTATTCATGCAAATATATTTAGGATGTTAGATTTTTACTTGATAATTTGATTTGGGATATAGGTGAATCATTTGATATTGGATACAGGATATTTATGAGATTGCTGATTTGTACATTCAGGATATATGCTATTTATTCGATATTGTACATTCAGGAACTGTGAGACTTATATGATATGAGAGCCAATTTAGGGGCTGATTTGAGGAATTGGGATTTGGATTTGTCTTGATGGATTGTGATCCTACCACGATGTTAGGATTCCGTGGAAATGACATATTTCATTCCATACTCCACATTTATTGTTTATGCACTGCTTCATGTATTAGTAGTACTTGTTAGAGTACCTTTCATGACTGTTGCATTTACATACTTTTATTTATATGCATTGCTTCATGTATTAGTTGTACCTGCTAGTGTACCTTTCATGATTATTGCATTCATATGACTTTTTATTGCTATTAATTGCACATGCTAGATTCACACTGTACGTGCATACTTGCGATTACCTGCATATGTTATTTACTATTCACGAGTTGGCAACTCACCCCCGTTGTGCCACAGTGTTTGCAGGTGTTCCTTAGGATAGTCAGAGGCAGGCTATTATCACATATCTTATCATCTTTTGCTACGGATACCGCATCAGCTCACAGTGTGCAGTTTGCTTAGGTGGGTTTTGTGGTTATTCGTTGTATTGTATATTCGTTGTATCCCTGTACTCTCCTTCTACTATTTTCATATTGACATAGAGACTTGGTGAGGACGATGTTGTATATTATGTTGTGACTTGTTGTCTTTTATACAGTTTCCTTTCTATCGTCTTCTTTTTCTTCGCTACGACGTCGTATATTTGTTGTGGTGGTTGTTTTCCGCCTTTGGGCGTGGATTTGCTCCCGTTGGGGATGCTTTACTTTATATTTATGTTGTACCCATTTTTGGGGTTGGTTTTTATAAATGAGGTGCTGCCGAAATTTTCAAGAAAGAAAATTGGACTTAAGGAATTTATACTTGAGATTTTTTTGAAGGTTTAAACAATGTTTCTTATCTTTTCTTGTCTTTTAATGGTTTAGATTTCTGGGTTTTGGCTTTCTTTTACTGTGTTACGCCTGTAGACGTTGCGTAGTATTAGGGCCGTCACGTGCCATTTTCGGGTCGTGAAAAAATTGGTATCAGAGCGCTAGGTTTTTACCTTACGGAGTGTAGGATGACCTTGGTATGATGGAGTAGGTAGCTTAAACAGAGTAACCTAGTATGTGTATGTCTACAGCATACTCACGATGCGGTACTCCATTTAAAGTGACCTAAGTACAATTGTTTTGAAATTCCTTCCTTGATGATTCATATCTTTTTGATTCGATTTCCGTGTTTATATCGAATCCTAACTCTATTTATAGCCTTTGCCACCGACGACTATGGGGACTCAGAGTGATGCAGCAAGGGCCGAGGTCAGAGTTGACTCGGGTGGGTCAAGGACTGACTAGGATGGTGCGCTCGCTGCACAGGAGCAGACGGATCCGCTTTCGACAGATAGTATTACTTGGCTTGTGGAAGTGATGCAGGACATGCGCCAGACGATGAGTTCATTGGTTGAGGCCATTCGAGCGCAGCGACAGGAGGTTGTCACCCTGCTACCCAGTTGTTCCTTGTGATCAGTACACAGTATTCTGTCACCTACATAGCACCAGTGGATGCAGCCCCGGTTTACAAGACACGTATTCCAGAGACTCTAAGAGTTCCGGAACAGTGGTGGACTCGTACCGGTGTACCAACCCAGAGACAGAGGCTTAGTCGTCGAGACAGCTTTCATGACCATTGCGGGAGTAGCAGAGGTTTGGGACGAGGGGATTCATGTTAGCTAGATCAGCCATTTGTTGTGTTAACTTCTGTCAGCGATTCTTTTGTTGCGCGACACGTATTTCAGTCGTATGCCAATCGGTTAGGAGATTCATCCATCACTTGATCCTTCTAGAGATGTTGGATTTGGCGTTCTCCTGGGCACGGACTGGCTAGTTACGTGCTAGGCGTCTGTGGACTACCGCGAGGAAACAGTCAGGTTTGTTTTCCCGGCAAATCAGTTCTTGTTGTGCAAGGGGACAGTGGTGCCGCCTCTCACAGCTCGAATTCAGCCTTTTTCGCTAGTCGGCTTTTGAGGAGAGGATGTCATGGATTCTTGGCATTCATTCATGGTACCGGAGCCACAGTTGGTTTGTTGGACCGGTTTTCTTTCGTGCAAGAGTTTTCCGACGATGTTCCAGAGGAGCTGGCGAAGCTTAGGGAGCTTAAGGATCAGCTGCAGAGTTGTTTGTTGGGGAGTTTTGTGCGTCTGAGCGTTTCGCTTTTGAAAGCTCCTATTTCTGTTCGTCAAGAAGAAAGACAACAGATCGCGGTTGTGGATTGATAGATCGTCAATTGAACCGGCTTACGGTGCGGATGGGTATCCTTTACCTCTCCTTGACGATTTCTTCGATCAGCTCCACATTGCGAGACATTTTCTAAGTTGTTCGGGATCAGGTCATCATTGTTGCGGGTTCGAAGTGATGACATTCCGAAGACTGCCTTGTGTGTGCTACGGGCTTTGTGTGTTTTGGTGGTGTCGTCGGACTCACCAATGCCCTAGTAGCATTCGTAGACATGATGAACCAGATTTCTTCAGGCCGTTCCTCGACCAGTTATTGTTGTGTTATTCACGACATTCTGGTCTATTTTAATGTGTCTTGAGGGACAGGAGTAGCACTTGAGGATTTGTTATGCAGATGCTGGGAGAGTGCCAGCTGTTTGTTAGATTCTCGGAGTGTTCCTTCATGCTTGTTTGTGTTGACTCCTAGGTCTTGTAGTCATGGGAGACGGTTTTGTATGTTTCCGAGGGAGATCGTGGCCATACAGCTTAGGCCCAGACTTGTTTGCATGAAGGAGGTCCGCAGATTTTGGGCTTAGTAGGTTTCTACCGCTGTTTCGTGCAGGATTGTTAGTGTAGTGCTGCACCGTCGACTGAATTGACCGGAGTGGAGGTTTCTTTCTTTGGACTGAGGCATGTGTGCGGAGTTTTCGGCAGTCGAAGATTCGGTTAACAATTGCATCAGTTCTTTCTTTGCTTTTGGTTCGGGCGACTTTGTGGTTTAACTGTAATTTTTCTTGAGTGGGCTCGATTGTTTACTGAGGTAGCACTATAGAGTTATCGCTTTTGCTTCCCTACATTTGGAGGAAGTACTAGCAGGATATTCTACTCACGATCTGGAGATGGCCGCGGTGGTCTTGCGTTGGAGATTTGGAGACACTACTTGTTCGAGAGTCGTGTCAGATTTTCACGGACTACCAGAGCTTAATGTACATCTTCCTGCAGCGGATTTTGATTGTTGAGATAGTCTTCTGTAGATTAACAGTTCTTGTGCGATCGTTAAGTATAGCTGAAGTTCGCCTCTACTAAGGGGACAACTTACTCATGTCCGCGCCCGACCACTTTTCCTTAATCGCATTCGCGAGACACTGCCCGCCGATGCTCGTTCGTCAGAAATACTTGAGCATACTCGGCTGGGTAATGTTTCAAAGTCCTTGATTTGTGACAAGGGTGTGCTGAGATTAGGGATGCGTTTGTGTACCTGATACTATTGGGTAGAGACGTGAAATACTAGAGCAGGCACATCTGTCAACTCTCTATACTCATTCAAGTTCCACCAGCATTTGACGTGACTTGTAAGATAGTTACGGGTGGGAAAGGATGTAAAGAGAAGTTTCAAATTTCATTACAAGGTGTTGTCTTGTTGTGTGTTTTTGTTGAGCATCTGAGACCGGCTGGAGAGTTGCAACCTTAAACCGTTCCGAAGTGGGAATGGGAGCAGATCTCCAGGAATATTCTTTGTGGCGTATACCCAGGTTTAGTCAGGGTGTGACTCCATTCGGATGCTTGTTGTCCGGTTATACTCAGTTTTCTCAGTTGTTCTTTGTTAAGTTTGTGTGTTGCACGGAGTTCCTTCATGGGTCGTATCCAATAAAGGCACCCTGTTCGCTTGCCGTCTTGGGAAGGAGCTTCAGGAAGCCTTGGGTACTGGATGAGCTTTAGCTCCGTCTTTCCATCCGCAGGATGATGGTTTTGTGAGAGCGGGCTATACCGACTCTAGAGGTTATACTCGTGCATACGTACTAATTGTTGTCGGCAGTTGGGATCGTCTCTTGCTATTGTTAGGACTCTCCTTCGATAGCAGTTATCAGGAGACATTCCAATTGGCAACCTTTAAGTTTTGTTTGTTAGGTGGTGTCGATCTCCAGTCTATTTTTCTGACTCTGCGAGATTAGGATTTTTGAACCCCAGCTAGTCTAGAGACTTCGGAAATGGTCCAGTTGGTTCAGGTCTGGATGTGAGTAGCCTAGTGTAGACAGAGGTCTTATGCCGACCGTAGTGGTCGCAGACTTGAGTTCGCAGTGGGAGATCATGTATTCCTACGGGATTTTTCGATGAATGACATGTTGAGTTTTGGGAAGTATCCAAGGATTGTAGGTCCTTTTGATATCCTTAAAGCAAGTTGGTTCCGTTGCCTATAACTTAGCACTTCCGCCCAGATTATTGACTATTCACCCCGTTTTCTTTGTGTTGATACTTTGCAATTACCTTCATGACCTTTCTCACATGATTCGGCACAAGACCATTTGGCTTGGACGCGATCGTTTCGTTCACCGGCAGCTAATTGTGTTAATGGCTCGGCAGGTGCAGCAACTACGGTAAAGGGTCTTGCCATCTGTGAGGGTTCTTTGGCGTAGCTGTATAGTGAGGTGATCACTTGGCAAGCTGCGAGCGAGATTTGGGAGCTTTGTACTCATCTTCTTGAAGGTACGCGTAGATGAATTTTAATTCGAGGACCAAATTTCTTTAAGGGGGGAAGATTGTAACGTTTCAGAAATCGTTTTGCGAATTTTCCCGTTTTAGGGCAAAATTGTTGATATTTTCCGTTTTTATCCGATTTCGATCAAACTTCCGTAGAAACTTACCGGCACCTTTTTTTTAGCTAAAATAAAGCTTGTGCGTGAACTTTAGGGCTATTTGGGAGGTTTTGGTTCAGATAGAATTTTTACCAAATAAAATATTATTTTAAGCGGTATTTGGTGCACGTAGATCGGGAAATTTTTTCTCTTGAGAATAAATTTATTTTTTGTCATTAGAATATTTTGGAAACTTCTTTTTAAATATCTAGATATTTTTTTGGAGTGCAAAAGGTTTTATTTTAAAAAGAAAAGAAAATGTGTAAAGGTGGCATATAGCATTTATTACTCTTTTTCCTAGGAATTTCTTCACAAAAAATCACAAAAATACCCCCTCACCTCCTTGGCCGGCCCTTCCCTTCCCCTTGCTGCCCCTTATCATTTCCACCCCTTTTCTTCTCATTTTGCTTCAAAATAATCAAGAAATATCCAAATAAATTCATAGAAATTCAAATAAAATCCAAAACCTTCATTCTTCTTCACAAAAGTTGTATGGATCTTCATTCAAAACATCATTTTGGAGGAAAAGATGATGAGTTTGGATTCTTGGTTTTGATGTTTTGTGGAGGTATAAAACCCTAACCCTAATACTTTTTGTTGTAACTAAATTTCTAATTATTATATTAATTGTTTATTTAAGCTTTTAATTTCATGTTTGAAATTCAAGACTTAATTTTTATGATAATATAGTTAGGGTAAAACTTGATTTATGTGTTTAATGTTCATTTAAAGTGTTAATTTATGATTTGGAAAAGATTAACCTAGTAGAAATGTTAATTTTTTTTGTTAATGAATACTTTGTTTAATTATGCAATTTTGCTTACTAGGTTTTTGCTAAAATTTAATTGGCAAGTGTTAAAAATATAGAAATGGTTTAGATAGCTTAGTTAAGCTATTTTAAGTTGTTTGTAATCGGTAGATATGTGTTAGCTTGAAACTAGTGCGAAATATTGCGATAGGTTGCTTACTAGGTTTCGGGGTTTTTCCGACGTGGGTTCGATTGGTCGTTGTAAGGTTATATCTATTGTAGTCCTCGTAATTTTTGTGTTGTGTTGTGCGATCGGGACGATCGGGATCTATACTTAGTGTTTTGTAGTTTAGCGACCCCAATTAGGGTTTTTGGCCGATGTCGTACGCGATAGATGCGCTAAGTGCGCAGTAAAATTTTCAGGGCGTTATTCTTGCGTTTCGATGTATTTTCGTCGAAGTAGGATTTTTGCTTATGTGATGTGTTTGTGAAATTTTAGGTTCGCAAGCGGGGACTTCGGACGCTACGACAAGGGAAAACAGGCGGTAGGCTTCACTTAGCCAGGAGCGTTGGTGAGTAGATTTAACATCTACAGGGGAATCGCCCGCATGGCGTTATGCGTCTGGGCTAGAGATGTTACTTTTTTCATATATTCTTTGTCAGATTTAGGATTTGCGCATTTACCCTACTGCTTAGTTATTGTTGTGCTTGGACTAGTATCCTTAGGACACTGCACATATTATCGACGATTCATGTTGCACGAGCACTGATTATATGCTATACACACCGTCAATAATTGCCATGTCACGCACAACCCACTTATAGATATGATATTGCTTGGTTAGGGACATTGAGACATTGATTCATATTTCTTTACGCATTGACTTATAGCATACCTGTATACCTACATGCTTACATATATGCTCTGACATACTTACATGCTAGTTACCTGTATACTTATAGAGTATTGAACCATTAGTGATAGGTACATGCACACTTTATGACATAGCTACAGGTATACCTTGCACACCTATTTCGCTTATACCCAGGGGGTATACTACATCATTACTTATAGGTAGATATATATCTTGCTATACCTTTATGTTTTCACATACATATGGTTATAGCTACATGTTTACCTTTACTTGATGTTATTTTAGAATTGGAGAAAATTAGGAACCACATGATATTTATATTAACTTGTTGCAGTTAATTAGAGGCTTTTCCATTATATGCTTACATTTACGTTTATGTTGCATATATGATATTCATGGATTTTCGCATTGTGATATGGATTTTTCATGATGTTTTCTGGATTTGGGGACCGTGGGAGTTCATGAAATTATGCATTATTTGAAAAACCCGGTTTCCCTTGATATGATATTTCAACAGCCACCATGAGATTTATCGGTTCGGATATATATACACCCCACGCGAGGAACGGAGGGGTCCGTGTGCGGTTACATGGTGGGGCCCGAAGGTACCCCGGGGCAAGAATCTCAGTGAGGAGATGAGTTAGTGTGGGAACCATACTTTCCGGTGACATTACCAATGACTCAGAGGTTATCATGTGGATACCGACGGGAGTCATGTACGTAAAGATACGTCGAGAGGCGAGGGTCAGAGCTAGGCACTCGTGCTTTCGGGATAGAGTATGATACGTACCTATCAGGGGGCCAGTCGTGGCGACAGCACCTGATAGATCAGCATTTCTGTGTCGATGTTTGACACATTGGTTTCATGATATTTCTTTTTTACTCCTTTGTATATATAACATGGGATTAGGCCGCTGTTATATATGCCCTTACACCAATATTAGTGGAATGGGACGCTAATATATGTGTATTGACATTAAATTATATACATCATCATATTTATTCATGCAAATATATTTAGGATGTTAGATTTTTACTTGATAATTTGATTTGGGATATAGGTGATTCATTTGATATTGGATACAGGATATTTATGAGATTGCTGATTTGTACATTCAGGATATATGTTATTTATTCAATATTGTACATTCAGGATTTGTGAGACTTATATGATATGAGAGCCAATTTGGGGGCTGATTTGAGGAATTGGGATTTGGATTTGTCTTGATGGATTGTGATCCTACCACGATATTAGGATTCCGTGGAAATGACATATTTCATTCCATACTCCACATTTATTGTTTATGCACTGCTTCATGTATTAGTAGTACCTGTTAGAGTACCTTTCATGATTGTTGCATTTACATACCTTTATTTATATGCATTGCTTCATGTATTAGTTGTATAGATTCCGTGGAAATGGCATATTTCATTCCATACTCCACATTTATTGTTTATGCTTTGCTTAATGTATTAGTAGTACCTGTTAGAGTACCTTTCATGACTGTTGCATTTACATACCTTTATTTATATGCATTGCTTCATGTATTAGTTGTACCCGCTAGTGTACCTTTCATGATTATTGCATTCATATGACTTTTTATTGCTATTAATTGCACATGCTAGATTCATGCTGTACGTGCATACTTGCGATTACCTGCATATGTTATTTACTATTCACGAGTTGGCAACTCACCCCCGTTGTGCCACAGTGTTTGCAGGTGTTCCTCAGGATAGTTGGAGGCAGGCTATTATCACATATCTTATCATCTTTTGCTACGGATACCGCATCAGCTCACAGTGTGCAGTTTTCTTAGGTGGGTTTTGTGGTTATTCGTTGTATTGTATATTCGTTGTATCCCTGTACTCTCCATCTACTATTTTCATATTGACTTAGAGACTTGGTGAGGACGATGTTGTATTTTATGTTGTGACTTGTTGTCTTTTATACAGTTTCCTTTCTATCGTCTTCTTTTTCTTCGCTACGGCGTCGTATATTTGTTGTGGTGGTTGTTTTCCGTCTTTAGGCGTGGATTTGCTCCCGTTGGGGATGCTTTACTTTATATTTATGTTGTACCCATTTTTGGGGTTGGTTTTTATAAAGGAGGTGCTGCCGAAATTTTCAAGAAAGAAAATTGGACTTAAAGAATTTATACTTGAGATTATTTTAAAGGTTTAAACAATATTTCTTATCTTTTCTTGTCTTTTAATGGTTTAGATTTCTGGGTTTTGGCTTTCTTTTACTGTGTTACGCCTGTAAACGTTGCGTAGTATTAGGGCCGTCACGTGCCAATTTTGGGTCGTGACAAGTCCCATCAATTAATCACACCAATAAAGAACGAAAATAATGATGTACGTATATGCCATCCGCATTCGCCACTGGGTCCCGTCATTACCCGTTAGGTTACTTAACTAACGACAGAGCGGGGATTGGACTAGCGCGGATGCAAAACATATACAACATCTACTAGTATATATATAAATATATAATATTCGCTCAAGGCGTGATAAAATGCAACATCACAGAATTGTAATAAGTATCACAGAATAATACAGATATCTGGGATCCTCGGGTTTCATAGAGCCGCTACTGAAACCCGACGTTCATCTGGTCGTGTGGATAGCCTGTGCAATGAAATCCTAGACCCCTACGGGCGCGGAAAGTTACCCGCCAAAACGTGAAGCGTGGCATCCCCCTTCAGCAACGTGAATGGACCACCCAGCACTTCACGGAATCCGGTAACTTGGGCACCCCTCCTGGGTCAACCTGTACCCCTTACGAGGGCGGCGAATAGCCCGCCAATTCTAGAGTGAACCCCCCTCCGTCTCAACGCCATTAGATACGGGCCCATTTCCCTCTAGAACCCGGCTATCCGTGCACCCCACCTTGGGGTAATCCTAGTACAGAAAGTAAAATATACAACGGGTACATCGACCTCAGCCCGGTCGTGCCCCAAAAGAATAATATACAAACAAGCAGTGACGACAGTCCACATGTCGGACGCACGCCCCGCAATATCAAATGTACATAATAAACCAAACTATACTAGCATTGTTGGAGATAGTGCCCTCAGAGTCAATTATTGGATCACAGGCACGTGATTGCAATGATTGAGGGAGGACCTATACCGGTAGGACAGTCTTACTCAAGATGATAGTATATGTCACGACCCGAAAGTACGGAACATGACCGGCACTTAAACTACGAACGTCTCGAGGCGTACGTAATCTAAGTAAACCGAAAACCCAGAAATCCAAACCAAGAAAAGTAGTAGAGAGTAGGAAAAACCAATTTAAATCAAGTAGTTTTAATAGCATAAGCCGAATTATGCTGGTTTCTAAAAACATCAAAAATTTACTGAAAATTTCGGCAGAGTCTCCTTTGTAAATACTGGCTCCCAAACGGGATACAACATGAATAGTATACGAAATCAATAAAAGGCATCCCCAAGCGGGAGCTAGCTCTTCGTCAATCGACGGTCACAACCACACAAGCAATATAATATACAACGCCAACGGCGAGGATCAAAACTCAAAAGGAAACTCAAAACCACCAGAAATATAACAAGCGACTCTAAGGTCGAAAGAATAAACAACACTGGTCTCTAACTCAATAAATACATGTTTGGTTGATGGAATTCTAGATACAACAGAATAATGATATACAAGATAAATAATGGGGGTATGATACAAGTAAACCCACCTACTAGCAAATCACCCGAATGAAACTGAGCCCGCAAGCCGTAATGAAACCTGTACGGCAAATCTGCAAGAAACTGGGGCACAACGGGGGTGAGTTGCCAACTCGTGAATAGAAAAACATCTACGCACAGAAATCGCATAAATAACGCAACCTAGGTCAATGATCATAATATCCTCAAATAAGTATATAACATGCAGCCTATAACAAGGCTAGGGTAAATATCTAACCCGAGTGTAATCTCATGTGCCCGTGTCAGTGCCTCAAGTAGCAATATATCATATGAATGAGGTATGAATGCATGAAACAGAATACATGTAAATGAAGAAACTGTTCTCATAAATTAGTGAGATTTCCTTCGTATTTTTAAACTGAGGTATCATAATGAAATCAGTATCAACAGTGTCTAGCATCGACACAAAACATAAATCTCACTGTCTCGAAATATCAATGTCTCAAACTCAATATCTAGGGCGCCGTCAGTCCGGACCGGCCCCTACCATCCATCTCAAGACCACGACGGTATCCTCCGGATATCCGACGCGTCGGGTAATATCACCGGTAGGTAGTGCTCCCCAGCCAGGCTCAACGTCAACACCACATTCCTCTTGCCCCGGGGTACCATACCGGGCCCACCATGTACCCGTGACGGTTCCTCCACTCCTCGACACGGATCTCCAAAACCACAGCAAACTCATGGTGGACGACACTTTACATCACTAGAAAACCGCAACATTTTATATTTTAAAAGATCATAAGTTGTAAATTTTGCGGCTTTCCCCGAAATCCAGAAATATCATAAATCTCAAGAAATCATCACAAGTGCATATGTCAATGATAATGAACTAGGCATGAACAACTGAATAACAGTATGCATGAAGTGGTAGGTAATAACTACAATGTCTAATATGGCATATAAGGGAAGTACACTAATATCATGTCAACACTACTAGCTAACAATCTAAGTCAAGCAATTATATTCTCTAAAGTGTACGTGACATGGCAATTACCGATGAAGATGTGTGTGAGCCAGCAAGTAGGTGTACGTGGTACATACGCATCATCGGTAATGGTGCTGGTGTCCTAACAGCATGATATCAATAATGGAATATGCAGCAAAATAAATATGCGAGGCAGAGCGAACAACAATAATGTGCGGGAGCTGAATACTAGACACAACGATAACTAATCTGCAATAATCTAAATATAAGTCCTACAAATGGTGCCTTTTGAAATAACACGAATCGTGGGGTTTTGAAAATAGGGGCTACGGTGTTTTTATGAAAAGATACGTCGTTTTTGAAATATCCGTAGATTCCCTTAAGCTGTCTTTAAAAATGCCCACGATTCGTTAGTTTTTGAAATAGGTCAGAAGTCTAATCTAATCTAACAACTACACTAAACTATACGGCTGAACTAACAAGCTGAACTACAGGTAAGGAAACTTACATATACATACCTGTATATGTATAGTCGGTGATCCCGCCTCAATAATATCATATCCGATACCATATCTATAATCAGGCATCCCAAGTCGAGAGTGCGGATCAATCATCAATATAGCTCGTACGTAAATCCGTCGTACGGCACCCCAATCTGGGTACGGGTCAATATCACATTCATCCTACTATTCACCTAGTATCCTCTTTATCCAAGATCATAGTCTAGGGTACTGACCCATGTCTTGCACAATACTGATACCGCCTAAGTATGCATGGACGTGTGTGAAACACTACGTCCAGGACCCGCTACAACGTCATGTCGTATCTCAAATACGAACCCTGCTAGGTCACCGAATTCACAACTTCAATACAAATCCCATCGACTCATCTCAAACCCAAATATCATCCTCAAATCCGTATGTGAACACATAGTCCCATACCCATGTGAACACATAACTATATTTTCCGTAAAGCACAAAAGAAGGAAGAAAGTATGCAAGTATGGGTTGGTGTGTGCATGTGTAGTGCGACCACTACTCTAGGGTTTCATAACACTAAATCATCCAAGAACACCAAATATCCAAATTATCATCAATATACTCAAACAATATATAAACAATATATATATGTGTGTATACGTATTCGTATACATCACCACGAATTGCGGGGGTGCTATACGCCATCCACCCGACTTCTTCTCGTAGATATAAATCTACTCACCCGGTCCTCGCTCACCGGTGCCGACGTCGCCACGCGCTTGCTTGTCGTCTCAAAGTCCGCATGGGGTACCTACATATCATAATTCACCGTATTGCATTAAAATTCGACTCATGACCAAAACGACTCACGAATCCCACATAGGTCAAAACCTATGGTTGCCTTTATAAATCAACCCCAAAAACCCTCGATGTCGGCGTACAAACGCCAAACCATCGAGAAAAATCCAAACACATCAATCGTGATTTCAAAACTCACTAATTATATAAGAAATAGGGTTTAGTTCATCAAAACCATAAAATTAAACAATTCGTTTTATTTTCCAAAAACCTAGTTAGCATAAAATCCCATTTCGGTTCAAAACTTGATGTTTTAACCAAACTAAATATTTTGACGATTCTAATGACCAAAATTCTCACTTAATATCATAATTAGGTCATATAAATCGCCTCCATATTTTTAATCTCACGAATTAGCATTAACTCAAATTTCAAGTTTGCAACAAATATCGATTTTAACACTTTTCAAGGTAAAATTCACAATTTATCAATTAAGCACGGTTTTGCACGATCAAAGTCGCTAAACAACAATTTAAAATGCTAATAAAGTCATCAAAATCTAAATTACATTTTAAATCTCAATTTTATATGTATTTCACTAAAACCTAGTTTGCAAATTACATAATTAATACAAATTTGAATTTAACAAAAGTATAAACTACCAACTAGATTAGTTTTGGCATAACAACAACATGTTAAACTATTCAATTATCCCATGATCAATTACAAGAACCCCAACTTAATTTCACAACCCTAATCTAGAATTTTCCAAACCCTCACTTAATAATTTCCACTTGAAATTAGAACCCAAGTTAACATTTAACTACTTAGCTTATGAAAACAATACCAACAAATTAACCACTAGATAAGATTATACCTCCAAGACTTGTAGATTAACATGCATCATAGCCTCCCAAATTAGCTTCTATGCCCCAAAATCCATGCTAGATGGGCTAAGGAATAATGGGTAAGTGTTGGATTTGAATTTAGCTTTGATTTTGTGTTAATTTTGAAGCATTTTGTGGATTTTTTTGTGATGATATGAGAGGGAGAAGAGGGGGGAAAGCTGCTGCAGTGGGGGAGGAGTAAGTTTCGGCCAAAATGGGGGGGGATGAGGAGAGAGAGAGAGGTGTTGAATGAAAGGGTCAAAGAAAGCCATACTTCAAGTCAACACTTAACATCTTTTCCTTTATTTTTCCTTTTCTTTTCTTTGTTTGTTTTGACATTTAAGTGGGGAGATGAGTGGGGGGGGGGCTGAATTCAGCAAAGGGGTAGAGGAAATGGGTGTGTGTGGGTGTGGGTACGGGTGTGGGGTGGTGAAAAATGATAAATACAATACCCAAAACATCCATTTACGCTAAAAAAAGCCTTTTTTCCTTCAATAATTTCTAAACCGTTTTGGCAAAAGATTTCGTTCCAAAAACCACATGATAAATTTTTATTTAATGTTTTATGATGCACAAAATTTGTTTCAACTCATTCCATTTTGTAATTTTCCCTAATTAAATGTATTAGTGACGGCTTAAATAATAATAAAATAATATTTTTTTCAGAAAATTTGAAATTTCACCAGCGGCTCAATAAACACCAAATAATAGCAATTACATAGTTAGAATATGTATATTTAATTTTTATAATAAAATATTTGTATTTTTGACTTTTTACAGAAAACCCCCTTATTTTACCGTTTTTTCGAAATTCCACCGAAACGATTTTCAAAACGTTACAGTATACTATCTGGTTTATCTTTATCATCGTGTACTGCTTTAGGTGACCTTACAGGTCACTATTGCACGTTGATAGAGCCCATAGGATTCTTGCTTGACTGCCAGCCGTATGAGGGCGATCATACACGTGGGAGCTGGGGTCTATAAGCACATCCTTAAAAGTTCTCTAGTCGTGGGAGTTTCGAGACAGGGCATCGATACTCCAGAGTAGACTAGTGTATACAGTCGAGACCCCGACGAGGGGCGGTGGCCGGTCTCACAAGCCACTGGTATCAGTTGGTTCACCTAAGATGTATACAGGTGCTCATTGGGTTATGAGTACACCGCACAGGACTCGCCGGGAACATGCTAGTTGGTCTTATACCTGACGTCAGATAGCAGTTCCATGGTGACATGTGTACAGGTTAGTTCATCGACCTGAGATCGTCATTTGTCTCGTGTGAGTTCCCATTGTACTTAGATTACTACCCTACCACGCTCAAAGGAGTTGTCCAAACAGGTTTTAGTTGGGTACAGTCTCGAGCCACATGGAGGCAGTGAGCGGATCTGCAGGGGTTCGTCTCTCCCGGTATTGGGAGTGAGGTCGTGCTGTGTCTAGGAGAGCCATTACACGAAGTCCTTGGCCAAGGCAGGAGATTTACTGGTAGGTATTCTAGTAGTATCTCAGGGTGTTCTGGGCTACACTCCGACACGACTTGTACCGCTTTTTGGGGTCTGACTTTTACCAACCCCATAGGCCCGCCATGCGATGCTCATAGACGAATGGACCAGACTGTACGGATATTGTCACTGACAGGATCAGTAGGGTGTCAGGATGAGTTCGCTCATCGACGTCCCTTTTGGTCAATACCTGGTAGCCCGTTACGTATGGCTAATACCTCTGACGTGCTAGTGGTTAAATCCACAGCCAAAGTATTGACGAGTCTTTAGAGTCCCCCACAGACCGTTTTCTAAAGTTTCTGGCGAAACGCTGTAGAGGCCGTATGGAGATATGGCAGGGTTTGATCTTGTACGTGCGGTATTGCACGGATCGTGATTGGACGGATAATACTAGCGAGCTTTGGTTTAAGTCGGATCCTAGTATTGTACAGTGTAGATTTTGTCTCATTGCATTTGTATTCGGTCGGAATACAAATGCGGGCATGTATATGCAGTCGCGGGGGTTTCCTGTAATTTATTACGGGATCAGTTTTTGAAGTTGCCAGTTTGCATTCCGTTTCGGCCAGTTTTCCTTTGTTCCTTCTTGGCCGGCTTTTTCTTCTGGAGGGCCTAATTTGTATATTTGCAAATTAGCATTGTGGAGGTTTTTTTTTTGTAAATGAGGGATTATGATAGATATAACATCATGAGATTCTTTTTCCATCACTTGGTTTTGCATTAATGGTGATGGATTTTGATTAGATTAGATTAGAAATGGTGTGACCATTTTCTTCTCATATTCTTTCTTGCATTATTGCAATTTTCCTCCACCATTTAGAGAGAGGGGCCGGCCACATTTAGAGGGAGAGGTTCATTTTGGGGTATGGAGATTCTTCATCTCATTCTTTGCTAGAAAAATGAGAGCACCATATTCCTCCAAAGCTCATTTTTCCTTCTCCATCATAAAAGGCAACTTCAACCCCATTGAGACAATGGTTTCTACACTTCATCTACAGCATTTCTTGGGCACGTCGGCTTGCCAACTTCATGCCCGAGTTGCCTCGGTCCAGAGGTGAGAGCCCGTAAAATAACCCGGCGATGTGGTGCCCGTTCCGACGAGGAGCTGAAGACCGGAGATTCGGACGAGGAGATCGGAGTGGAGGCCGAAGACCGAAGGACACGGATCGCTCGGTATAGCATTCTACCCTTTCTCGTATTTGCTAGGAGTAGGTTAATGGCCAGATCCGGGATTATAGTGCGCGGTAGTGCCGTTTTAAAGTTTTAAGAAAAGTTTCGTTTCCGCATTCGGGCGCGGATTGACGGCCGGGGCGCTGCCGTGCACTTACATTGGTATCAGAGCCACGCCATTAACCTATTCTAGCTTGCTCTAACGTGTTTACAAGGTCGATCGAACGGATTTTCCGAAAACCCGATTTCAAAAGTGCACTTTCTGTCGATTTTGTTTTCCGCTCTAAAAATTTTTCAGTACATTGCAGAAATACATGCAGGGAATTCTAAGAGTTCTGAAAAAATTTGGTCACCTGTTATTACTGTGCAGCCGCGGAACCGCGGCCAAACCCAGGCTTAGGCCGCGGTTCCGCCGCTACTTAGACTCCTTACTGCACCAAATTTTTACAAAGGGTCTTAGACTTGATAATGGGGTTTTTGGAATATTCTTTTTGGGCCCAGATTTTCTTTGAGTACTACAGTAGTGCTTGGGGCCCACTTCGGTAAATTTGATCGATCGAAAATTTTAAACATGTTGGTTCACAGTATTTACATTATATCTGCGACCGTGAATGTCATTTGATCGGTAAATCCTATCTATCTGCTATAGACCTTTTAGACGGATTTGCGAACGTGACATTCACGTTGATGTTCTGTGTTGTGCTGTGATGTTGCGGATTGGTCGTGGGGGATAGCCTGGATGAAATGGTAGTACAGTTTGGTTTATTATGTACATTTGATATTGCGGGGCGAACGTCCGACATGTGGACTGCCGTCACTGCCTGTTTGTATATTATTCTTTTGGGGCACGACCGGGATGAGGTCGATGTACCCGTTGTATATTTTACTTTCTGTACTAGGATTACCCCAAGGTGGGATGCACGGATAGCCGGGTTCTAGAGAGCAACGGGCCCGCATCTCATGGCGTTGAGACGGAGGGGGCTTCACTCTAGAATTGGCGGGCTATTCGCCGCACTAGTAGGGGGTACAGGTTGACCCAAGGAGGGGTGCACAACTTACCGGATTCCGTGAAGTGCTGGGTGGTCCATTCACGTTGCTGTAGGGGGCTGCCTCGCTTCAGGTTTTGGCGGGTAACTTGCCGCGCCCGTAGGGGTCTAGGATTTCATTGCACAGGCTATCCACACGACCAGGGGAACGTCGGGTTTCAGTAGCGGCTCTATGAAACCCGGGGATCCCAGATATCTGTATTGTTCTGTGATGCTTATTACATTTCTGTGATGTTGCATTTTATCACGCCTTGAGCGAATATTATATATTGATATATATACTGGTAGATGTTGTATATGTTTTGCACCCGCGCTAGTCCAGTCCCCGCTCTGTCGTTAGTTAAGTAACCTAACGGGTGATGACGGGACCCAGTGGCGAATGCGGGTGGCATATACGTACATCATTATTTTCTTTCTTTATTGGTGTGATCAATTGATGGGACTGCATTGATTCGGATCAATGCAAGTTAAACAAAACTATTCTGATGTTGTTGGAATATTTTTCAAAAAGATGTTATTGCAAGGACGTTCTCTTTTGTTTTGCACGGTGGTATTCGGTTATGAATATCTAGCTCCTCAGTCGACGAGGCAAGGGCCGAGATCCCTTCACCGGGAGTGACCCCTTGGACAGAAGTTTGCGTCAGGGCAATAACTTCACTATAGTCGTTTACTTTTGCTTTGCAACGTGGTATTCAGTTGGAATATCCTGCACTTCATTCTACGGGGAAAGAGCCGAGATCCCTTCACCGGGAGTGACCTCTTTAGCAAAGGTTTTCGTCACTATATTTTTAAAAAAGCTATCCGGTTCCTTCAACGATATCAAGTTCATTACGTTAAAGGTTTTCGCCAGAAACCATTCGTAGCCCTCCGTCGTTTCATATGGATAGTCAATAAGTATTCAAGCTGTGTTTGTTGGCCAAAGTCAAGGCACAGTGATTGATAGCTATTGGGTATTCATATGCAGCATAGATAGATGCGTTGGTTTGGGACAGTCATACTGCCTTGTTGGCCAAAGTCAAGGGTAGGTACGGGTGGGTTCAAATTAACCTGGAGAATGACGGGTAGAACTTGACATGTGACTTCTGATTTGTTGGCCAAAGTCAAGGTCATAAGAGCATGGGGTAAAAATCACATCGGGAGATTCTAAAGAAACTGAAACTTGCCAGATATGCGCATACCTTCTAGAGTGTGATAACTTGAGCGGATTCTGTCACGTTATCATGCGATGGTAGTTGGATCCCGATTCCCACTGATGAGTTAGTTTACTCCTCGGGTGATCCCGACTAATTCTTCTTTCAGGTTTGGAGGAGAATTTGACGTTACAGTGGGAGGTTTCCTTATTAGATAAATTGGTAACCATTCTGATCTAGGTTAGAGTGCACGCTGAGTGTTTATTTTCTCTCTCTTTAGCAGCGACCATGACCCGACCCTTGACTATAACTCACTGACCAAGTTAACCGAACCTTCTTAAACACCGGCTTTTGGATTGTCAGAGTTGCATACCTCATTGCCACTCCTGCTTTTACCCTTTTCTCCAGGACACCCTGTATTGCTACGAACGTCCACTTCCATTGGACAAAACCATCGTATGGTTATATACGAACTTGAAGGAATTTATTCGAGGATGGTTTCCGGTTCTGGAGAAAACGAATAGGACTATTCAGTTGTCTTTTCCTTTTACCTTCTCTCAGGTTGCGAGTACTCCTTGGTTTAGGAGATAGTACACCTATTACGCAAATTGGATAGTCTTCTTCCAAACCTTAGGCTGGTGTCGAACGGTAGGGAACGAAGAAAACCAATTAGCCTAAATGGTGTACAGAAGGTATTAAGTTAAGACAAATCAAGGGATTAGTAAGAGGGCAAAGTAAATTGCGACTGCTATTCACGACCAAACCAAGTATTTCTTCGCCAATCCTAAATCACCTTTGTATTTCTCCAAGACACTCTGTATCACTACGAAGATCCAGAGTTTATTGGATACTCCATCGTATGGTTATATACGAACTCGAAAGGAACTTGTTCCAGTTCGGGGATGGATTCTGGTTCAGGAGAAATAGGAATAAGGTTTATTCGGTTTTCTTTTATCTCCACCTTCTCTCGCATTGCGAGCGCTCCTAGGATTAGGACAGTACACCCATTATGCTTATTGGATAGTCTTCTTCCAAACCATAGGCTGGTGCCGAACGGTAGGGAAGGAAGAAAACCATTTAACCTAAGAGGGTATACAGAAGGAAACGACTAAAGACATATAAAGGGATTTGGAAAGGTGGCAAAGAAATATACGGTTACAGTTGTGAATCTGGATAATGGAAGAGGCATTACTAGGAATACCCGGATACCCCTACGAAACATTTCAATGTTTCAGTTTCACTGTGTACTGTTAAAAGAAAACTGATTTCCCGATTGTCCTTAGTCCAGGGTATGTAATTACCAGGTATGATTCTCACATCTGAATGGTTTTACAGATGATGAGTGGGAGTAAGTTGTTGGGAATTGGGTGATCATCCTCATTATATCGGGATTCGTTGTAATTGGTGATATTTGAGGAAGTCACCTGAGTTGTTTGCCGGACGACAAATATTTGGTTTTGAATATCCGTTGTTATGCACCAATTTCAAATTGATATATCTGTACATCTATTGTTATAGAGTGAGATATACCTTTTTGAAATTATGTCTATGACATTTACCTATATCAGTGGATGGTTAGGTAAGAAGCATTGAACAACGGTGTAATTCTTCATAACCATAGTACAGTTTTCAACCTACGACATACAGGGAATGAGTTATTAGACTCAAAGGACTTATACAGAGTATTGTATGTTGTCCAGTGTCCGCGAGGACAAAGGGGATGGTACTCATACTATATTCTATTTACTTATGACTTCTCTAGTTCTTAGACATATGTTTCGTAGAAATACAAGGTCTAAGTTTTGAGAAGTTATAGGTATGTAGATAAAGTAGAGAACCAGGTGTTGCAAGTATCGGGATTCTTCAAGGTTATCGAAGATGTAGATACTTGTGTATGGTATTCAGTTGATAGTAATGATTAAGAGAACTTGCTTCTCTTTCAGGTTACTCATAATTGGAAGCATTCCTAAGTTGAGTAACGCTGATCGGCCTCCTTCCATTTAGTTGACATGCACTGGAGACAGTTGCATGATTTGAATCTGGTTCAATTAAATCAGTGCCTCTGTTTCTATATTGGATATAGAACAGTTCATATCTTGACATTGTTAAGGTACGGGGAGTTGTCCAGCTTATGCTTAAAACCAGACTCTGGATAACTCAAGGCACGTTTCTGTAATGGCTGTTTGTGGGTTGACCCAGGCTATGACGAGGGTTGATTTTCTACCATCAGGAAGATCAATAGTGATATTGTTCTTGACTCGCCATAATTTTAATAAAAATGGATTTTTTTCCAAAAACAGTAGTGGGAGTATGGTAGAACTGGAAGTGATTCCAGAACCGCAAACGATTACTGAAGATTTGATAAGAACCTAAAAAATCAATCTGGTTTGACATTCCATTGGCCACTCCGCAGATATGGTGGGTAACCTCAGGCGCTCGAGAGGTACTTCGGTATGCTCAAGAACGGCGGCAGGGAGGTTCTTGTTTACCCAGACTTGCCATTGCTGTTGTTCCAGACTGTGAGACCTGGCAGGAGGATGAGTATAGCGTCGTTCTAAACTAGCTTTAGAAGTGTACGTGTATATGACTCTGCCAGAGGGTTGTCGTAGTCAGTGGTAGCAGCGGAAGCATTGGTGGACAGGTGGCTTATGTCTATTTATAGACTAAAGTGGATATAGCGGAGATAGATCATATATTTCTGATGTGACAGTCATAGGTTTGACTTCATCAGAATAGGGGATGGATCTGTTAAGAAGGTAGTAGGGTATGATGTCCTGGTATTTGGATGACATACACAGAGTAGGAAGTGAAATTCCTATACTACAATCGGTTATATTTTGGTTGTCACACAGTAGTTTCTCTACCTAGGATTTGGATATAATATCAAGACATTCTGGTTACTAGATCTATAGATCTAGATTTGGATAGTTTCCCAATCTGGGTATTTAGATAGCATTCTAAAGGTTTTTTAGAATGGACGACTCCTGGCACGGTAGTGTACCAGCAGGTGATGGAGTCACCCTCTCTAAAGGTGTCTTACAGACTAAAGGGGAGAGGGATGTACATGATTGGCAGATCACTTGCTTAGGTAATTGAGTCAATCATGAGATGTCAAGTACCACACCAGATATTGTTTATGCACGAGATGCAGTAAGTTGATATTAATCCAATCCTGGAGAAACGATGGGAAGCAGTTTTAGAACATAAGTTGATGTTCTAGGGAAATGATAACGGCAGCCTCCTTTGGGAGACAGTTATAATTCTAGGCTTCCAAGGTGACCTGGATGACAGAGTGACTATCAGAGTTATAGTTTTCCCTCTGACGAGGGGCAGTATTTTGGACAGGTGGTCCAGGCGGATACTGAGGGAGGCATGGCGCAGGATACTGATTAAGTTCAGTTGTTGATACAGTCTAAGAAGTTTGGATTTGGAGTTCATTTATGAACTAGGTCCCATCAGACATCCAAATATATTCTAAGACAGGTATTGCTCATTTCGGGAGATGGGTTTCTCCGCGAACATGAGATAAAGAGAGACATAGAAAGAAACATCACAGCGGATCCACTTACTGAGGCTATTCCTCGAACGCAATAGTTTCACAAACAAGCTTTGTGAGACTGACTAGTAGAGGAGTTTGGTGTTCGGTATCACACGGGCTGCGAGTATGCGACATCGCAATAATTAGCCTTGAGTGCAAGTGGGAGATTGTTGGAGATAGTGCCCTCAGAGTCAATTATTGGATCATAGGCACGTGATTGCAATGATTGAGGGAGGACCTATACCGGTAGGACAGTCTTACTCAAGATGATAGTATGCTATCTGGTTTATCTTTATCATCGTGTACTGCTTTAGGTTACCTTACAGGTCACTATTGAACGTTGATAGAGCCCCTAGGATTCTTGCTTGACTGCCAGCAGTATGAGGGCGATCATATACGTGGGAGCTGGGGTCTATAAGCACATCCTTAAAAGGTCCCTAGTCGTGGGAGTTTCGAGACAAGGCATCGATACTCAAGAGTAGACTAGTGTATACAGTCGAGACCCCGACGAGGGGCGGTGGCCGGTCTTACAAGCCACTGATGTCAGTTGGTTCACCTAAGATGTATACAGGTGCTCATTGGGTTATGAGTACACCGAACAGGACTCGCCGGGAACATGCTAGTTGGTCTTATACCTGACGTCAGATAGCAGTTCCCTGGTGACATGTATACAAGTTAGTTCATCGACCTGAGATCGTCATTTGTCTCGTGTGAGTTCCCACTGTACTTAGATTACTACCCTACCACGCTCAAAGGAGTTGTGCAAACAGGTTTTAGTTGGGTACAGTCCCGAGCCACATGGAGGCAGTGAGCGGATCTGCAGGGGTTCGTCTCTCACGGTATTGGGGGTGAGGTCGCGCTGTGTCTAGGAGAGCCATTACACGAAGTCCCTGGCCAAGGCAAGAGATTTACTGGTAGGTATTCCAGTAGTATCTCAGGGTGTTCTGGGCTACACTCCGACACGACTTGTACCGCTTTTGGGGTTCTGACTTTTACCAACCCCCTAGGCCCGCCATGCGATGCTCATAGATGAACGGACCGGACTGTACGGATATTGTCATTGACAGGCTCAGTAGGGTGTCAGGATGAGTTCGTTCATCGACCCCCCTTTTGGTCAATACCTGGTAGCCCGTCACGTATGGCTAATACCTCTGACGTGCTAGTGGTTAAATCCACAGCCAAAATATTGATGAGTCTTTAGAGTCCCCCACAGACCGTTTTCTCAAGTTTCGGGCGAAACGCTGTAGAGGCCGTATGGAGATATGGCTGGGTTCGATCTTGTACGTGCGGTATTGCACGGATCATGATCGGACGGATAATACTAGCGGGCTTTGGTTTAAGCCGGATCCTAGTATTGTACAGTGTAGATTTTGTCTCATTGCATTTTTATTCGGTCGGAATACAAATGCGGGCATGTATATGCAGTCGCGTGGTTTTCCTGTAATTTATTACGGGATCAGTTTTTTGAAGTTGCCAGTTTGCATTCCGTTTCGGCCAGTTTTCCTTTGTTCCTTCTTGGCCGGATTTTTCTTCTGGAGGGGCTAATTTGCATATTTGCAAATTAGCATTGTGGAGGGTTTTTTTTTGTAAATGAGGGATTATGATAGATATAGCATCACGAGATTCTTTTTCCATCACTTGGTTTTGCATTAATGGTGATGGATTTTGATTAGATTAGATTAGAAATGGTGTGACCATTTTCTTCTCATATTCTTTCTTGCATTATTGCAATTTTCCTCCACCATTTAGAGAGAGGGGCCGGCCACATTTAGAGGGAGAGGTTCATTTTGGGGTATGGAGATTCTTCATCTCATTCTTTGCTAAAAAAATGAGAGCACCATATTCCTCCAAAGCTCAATTTTCCTTCTCCATCATAAAAGGAAACTTCAACCCCATTGAGACAATGGTTTTTACACTTCATCTACAGCATTTCTTGGGTACGTCGGCTCGCCAACTTCGTGCCTGAGTTGCCTCGGTCCAGATGTGGGAGCCCATAAAAGAACCCGGCGATGTGGTGCCCGTTCCGACGTGGAGCTGAAGACCGGAGATTCGGACGAGGAGATCGGAGTGGAGGCCGAAGACCGAAGGACACGGATCGCTCGGTATAGCATTCTACCCTTTCTCGTATTTGCTAGGAGTAGGTTAATAGCCCGATCCGGGATTATAGTGTGCGGTAGTGCCGTTTTAAAGTTTTAAGAAAAGTTTCGTTTCCGCATTCCGGCGTCGGATTGACGGCCGGGGCGCTGCAGTGCACTTACAAACATTGCATCCAGGCCATCCCCCACGACCAATCCGCAACATCACAGCACAACAAAGAACATCAACGTGAATGTCACGTTCGCAAATCCGTCTAAAAGGGCTATAGCAGTTAGACAGGATTTACCGATCAAATGACATTCACGGTCGTAGGTATAATGTAAATATTGTGAACTAACATGTTTAAAATTTTCGATTGATCAAATTTACGAAGTGGGCCCCAAGAACAACTGTAGCACTCAAAAACATCTGGGCCCAAAAAGAATATACCAGAAAGCCTATTTCCATGTCAGAGAGACACTTTAAACATTTGATGCAGTGAAGCCAAAATTCGGTGGCGGATCCGCGGCCAAAACGTGGTTTTGGCCGCTGATCCGCCGCGCTACAGTAACTTCAGCCTACCAACTTTTCACAGAATGCATAAAAAGCTCTGCACGTATTTTTACAATGCACCAAATAATTTTTTGACCACAGCAAAAATTCGACAGAAACTAATGCATGAAAATACGGTTTTTGGAAAACCCGATCGATCGAACTTGTAAACACGATAGAGCAAGCTAGACTAGGTTAATGGCGTGGCTCTGATACCAGTGTAAGTGCACGGCAGCGCCCCGGCCGTCTGAACGAGCCCAAAATGCGGAAACGATACTTTTCTTTAACTTTTAAAACTGGCGCTACCGCGTACTAAAAACCCGGATCGGGCCATTAACTTAATCCTTGCAAACAAGAGAAGGGGTAGAGAGATATACCGAGCGATCCGTGTCCTTCGGTCTTCTCGTCGTCGTCCCGATCTCCCCGCGGAATCTCCGGTCTTCAACTCCTCGTCGGAAGGGCACCACATCGCCGGGTTCTTTTACGGGCTCCCACCTCTGGACCGAGGCAACTCGGACACGAAGTTGGCGAGTCGACGTGTCCAAGAATGCTGTAGATGAAGTGTAGATCACTATGTCTCTAGGGGTTTAAAGAAGTTGCCATATTGGTGGAGGAATGAGATGTGGAATTTTGTGATGAACTAGAGAACAATATTTCAAGCCAAAAAGAGAACAACCTTCCTCTTGAAATTTTGGACAGCCCCCCACATCAAAATGGCCGGCCTCTTTTTTAGTGAAAAGGAGAGAGAGAGAGAGAAAATAATACAAGGAAGAGAAAAGAGATGATCATGAGGAATAATCATCACTACCAAATCCCCACTCCATCACCTAATCATATCCCATCACCATCAAGCAAAGTCAAGCAATGATGAACCAATGAAGTCAATGGATGGTGCACCATCATGAAACCATCATGATGCATCAAAAGTCTTCTCCTTTGTTAAATGCACAATTGCAAATAACCCCCTCCACCAACTTTCAGCCAAAGAAAGAAATAAAGGAAAATGGCCGAAACGGAAAGCAAACTGGCAACTTCAAAAACCGATCCCGTAATAAATTACAGGAAAACCCCGCGACTGTATATACATACCCGCATTTGTATTCGGACCGAATACAAATGCAATGAGACAAAATCTACACTGTAAAATACTAGGATCCGGCTTAAACCAAAGCCCGCTAGTATGATCCGTGCGATCATGATCCATGCAATACCGCACGTATATGATCGAACCCTGCCATATCTCCATATGGCCTCTACAGCGTTTCGCCCGAAACTTGAGAAACGGTCTGTGGGGGACTCCAAAGACTATTCAATACTTTGGTTGTGAATTTAACCACTAGCACGTCAGAGGTATTAGCCATACATAACGGGCTACCAGGTATTGACCAAAAGGGACGTCGATGAGCGAACTCATCCTGACACCCTACTGAGCCTGTCAGTGACAATATCCGTACAGTCCGGTCCGTTCGTCTATGAGCATCGGATGGCGAGCCTAGGGGGTTGGTAAAAGTCAGAACCCCTAAAGCGGTACAAGTCGTGTCGGAGTGTAGCCCAGAACACCCTGAGATACTACTGGAATACCTACCAGCAAATCTCCTGCCTTGGCTAAGGACTTCGTGTAATGGCTCTCCTAGACACAGCGCAACCTCACCCCCAATACCGGGAGAGACGAACCCCTGCAGATCCGCTCACTGCCTCCATGTGGCTCAGGATTGTACCCAACTAAAACCTGTTTGCACGTCTCCTTTGAGTGTGGTACGGTAGTAATCAAAGTACAGTGGGAACTCACACGAGACAAATGACGAACTCAGGTCGTTGAACTAACCTGTACACATGTCACCAGGGAACTGCTATCTGACGTCAGGTATAAGACCAAATAGCATGTTCCCGGTGAGTCCTGTCCGGTGTACTCATAACCCAATGAGCACCTGTATACATCTTAGGTGAACCAACTGACACCAGTGGCTTGTGAGACCGGCCATCGCCCCTCGTCGGGGTCTCTACTGTATACACTAGTCTACTCTGGAGTATCGATACCCTATCTCGAAACTCCCACGACTAGGGACCTTTTAAGGATGTGCTTATAGACTACCAGCTTCCACGTATATGATCGCCATCATACTGCTGGCTGTCAAGCAAGAATCCTAAGGGCTCTATCAACGCGCAATAGTGACCTGTAAGGTCACCTGAAGCAGTACACGATGATAAAGGTAAACCAGATAGCATACTATCATCTTGAGTAAGACTGTCCTACCGGCATAGGTCCTCCATCAATCATTGCAATCACGTGCCTGTGATCCAATAATTGACTCTGAGGGCACTATCTATAACAACCCACTCGGTTTTGTCTATTGATTGCTTCTCTAGTTCATGCTTTGCATAGTGGTATTCATGAATATCCCGCACCTCATTCGATGTGGAAAGAGCCGAGTTCCCTTCACCGGGAGTGACCTCTTTAGCAAAACTAGCAAAAGCCTAAAAAACACTCCTTTTCAAAATCACTCGATTCTACAACGAGATCATGTTCAAAGCGTTAAAGGTTTTCATAAAAACCATCCGCACATCCTCCGTCATTTTAGGAAGTTGAGTACTTAGTATTCATGCGACGTTTGTTGACCATAGTTAAGGCGTAGTGTGTGGTAGCTAAGTGATGTTTTCCTTCACAACATACGATGCAATTAATTAGGAAATTTATATGACTTTGTTGACCATAGTTAAGGGTCATATGAGTGGGTCTAATTAATCACGAAATGACGGGTAGAATTTGACTAGTTCTTATGATTTGTTGACCATAGTTAAGGTCATAAGTCACTAGGGGTAAAAACAATATCTGGAATTTCAAGAGTTGAAATTTGCAATGAGATTGTATACCTTCTATAAGATAGTTGGATCCCGATACCCACTGCGAGTAAAAGTTACTCCTGGGAGAGTTTTACACATCACAATTAGCCGATTACGTAGGTGTCTAGAAAGGTGTTAAATGGGGTTAAGCCCCTGGGAAAACGTGGTTTATTTTAATTAGGTCCGTGTGCAAGCATAGGGAACCTCTCTCAAAATACCGACACTGGCCTGGCCGAAAGATTGGTGAACTTGTAGGGTGTAATTAATCCCGGATAGTCTTACCTTTTAGGGTTTGAAGGAAGAATTGATAAAAACGGTGGGAGCCATCCTGATTAGATAAAATAATAACCAATCTAATCTTGCAAGAGCATACGCAAAGTGTTTTCTTCTCTCTCTCTCTCTCCTGGTAGCGACCATATCACGCCTTAATCAAGATAATAATATGGATGTATTGACCGAACCCGCTCGTTATACTGAGATGGGGAACGTTGGTTCCACTCTATCTTATAATTGTTATAAGTCCGAGCAGGAAATAGGGGAATATCCGGATTCCCATGCGACCCAAACGAGGTATGAGCATGTTGATGCATCTTCTTCGGGTGTGTTTGTCACCGAGAACTTTTTCCCAGTACCCTCTACGTCCTGGGTATTAGATACCGGATCAGGATCCCACATATGTAATATGCTACATGGGCTAAAGAAAGGTAGACAACTAAGAAATGGTGATCATTCTCTAAGTGTAGGGAATGGTGCAAATGTTGCATCTAAAGCAGTTGGCGATTATCACCTTGTATTATCAAATGGGAATACATTGATTCTGAACGAATGTTATTGCATACCGAACCTGATATGCAATATTATATCAGTTTCTTTATTATGTAAAGAAGGATATAATTTTGTATTGCAGGATAATGTTGTGAACATTTTCCTGAATCAAAAGTTGATTGGATCAGGTACGTTATATAATGGCATATACATTCTAAATCAAACTACAGTTCTCAACGTACAGAACACACACAAGAGGAAAAGTTCAGAAATGAACGAATCCTTCTTGTGGTATTGTAGACAATGTCATATCAATGCGACACGACCAGCTAAGTTACATAAGGATGGATATTTGATTCTGTTCGAACTTACATCTTATGAAACTTGCCAGTCATGTCTCAAAGGTAAAATGACTAAAACTCCGTTTATTGGACACGGAGAAAGAGTTACTGTTGGTTTACGGCAGCGCCCCGGCCATCAATCCGTGGCCAAATGCGGAACAAAAACTTTTCAAAACTTAGCGCTACCACAACTAATTACCCGGATCGAACCATTAACCGTTTACTAGCATTCTATAAAGTGAGTTTAGAGATTATACCGATCGATCCGTGTCCTTCGGTCTTCAATCTCTTTCCTAGCTCCTCGCCGGCTGCCCCGAACAAGTCCGCTCTCCGGTCACCCTCGTCGAAGAAGATCCACCTCGAGGATTCTTAATACGGGCTCCCGCTTCAAACCGAAGCAACTCGAACAACTAGTTTGCTAGCCCAGGTGTTCAAGGTGAAGTAGAGATAGTGTGTAATTACTTTGTCTCAAGACACTCTAGGATTCTCAGCACATGAGAGGGATAGAGTGGAGGTTGAAGAAGATGCCCATAGTGGAAATTATGAAGCTCAAGAGAAAGAAAACAAGTGAGCAAAAACCAACCCCCAAATCAAATGAGATGGCTGCTCTCTAATGAGTGAGTGAGTGTTTTGATATTTTGTGGTGAGAATAAAAGTCACACACACACACAAAAAAATACCTCTACACTCACACACTCACAAAATATCTCCAAGCTCACAAGAAAATATCTTAGCCATGACCAAAAATGAGTCATGCTAAGAATGAGTCACAATTTCGACATTAAACATTTAAACATAAATGTTTAATCCATAAAAAAGAAAATGGCATCATCTAAAGTTATCTTGTAACGAATTAAAAGAATACCCCTCATCCGTATATACATACCCGCATCCGTATTCCGACTGAATACGAATACTACGAGACGAAAGTAATCCAACAATCTAATACTAGGATCCCGTTTAAACCAAAACTCACTAGTATGATCCATCCGATCATGATCCGTGTACGAGTGCACGTATATGATCGAACCCTACCATAAAACCATACGGCCACTACAACGTTTCGCCCGAACTCGGGAAACCCTCTATGTGGGACTCTAAATACTCGTCAATACGCTGGCAGTGAGTTTAACCACAAGCACGTCAGTGGCACTAGTTGTACGTAACTGCTGCCCAGGTATTGAGCGAAAGGGAGGCCGACGAGCGAGCTCATCCAGAAACCCTACTGATCCTGACAGTGACAATATCCGTACAGTCCGGTCTGTTCGTCTATGAGTATCACATATCGGGCCTAGGGGATGGTAAACGTTAGACCCCCAATAGCGGTATAAGTCGTGTCGGAGTGTAGCCCAGAACACCTTGAGAAATTACTGGAATACCTACCATTAAATCTCACTTTCCTTGGCTAAGGACTTTGTGTAATGGCTCTCCAAACACAACGCGATATCAACCCCCAATACTGGGAGAGACGAATCCTATCTAACCGCCACTGCCTCCAAGTGCTTCGGGACTGCACCCAACTACTACCTATTTGCATGATTCCTTTGAGCCATTGTAGGGTAGCAATCAAAGAACAGTGGGAATACACTTGAGGCGAAGTAGCAGTGTCAAGTCAACGGACTAAGCTGTACTCATATCACCTGGGAACTGCTACCTGACGATAGGTATAGTACCAACTAGAAGTACCCCTGCGAGTCCGTCCGGTGTACTCATAACCCAATGAGCACCTGTATACATCTTAGACGAACCAACTGACACCAATGGCTTGTGAGACCAGCCACCGCCCATCGTCAGGGTCTCGATACATATACACTAGTCTACTCATGGAATATCGATGCCCTGTCTCGAAACTCCCACGACTAGGGACACTTTAAGGATGTGCTTATAGACCACCCAACTCTCACGTATATGATCGCCATAATACTGCTGGTAGTCAAGAAAGAATCCTATGGGCTCTATCAACGTGTAATAGTGATCTTTAATGTCACCTGAAGCCTGTATACGATGATAAAGACAAACCAGATAGCATACTATCATCTCGAGTAAGACTGTTCTACCGGTATAGGTCATCCCTCAATCATTGCAATCACGTGCTTGCGATCCAATAATTGACTTCGAGGGCACTATAGCCAACAATCTCCCACTTGCACTTAAGGCTAATTATTGCGATGTTGCATACTCACAGCCCGTGTGATACCGAACACCCAACTCCTCTACTAATCAGTTTCACAAAGCTCGTTTGTAAAACTATTGTGTTCGAGAAATAGCCTAAGTGAGTGGATCCGCTCTGATGTTTCTTTCTATGTCTCTCTTTATCTCGAGTTCGCGGAGATAACCATCTCCCGAAATGAGCAATACCTGTCTTAGAATATGTCTGGATATATGATGGGACCCAGTTCACAAATGAACTCCAAATCCAGCAAACTTCTTACACTGTATCATCAACTGAATTAAAATCAGTATCCTGCACCATGCTACCCTCAGTATCCGCTTGGACCACCTGTAAAAACTACTGCCTCTGGTCAGAGGGAAAACTATAACTCTAACAGTCACTCTGTCAGCCAAGTCACCTTGGAATCCTGGAATGATAACCGTCTCCCGAAGGAGGCTGCCGTTATCAAATCCCTAGAACATCTACTTGTTTTCAAAGAATGCTTCCGAATGTTTCTCCAGGATTGGATTAATATATATAAACTTATTGCATCTCGTGCAAAAACAACATCTGGTGTTGTACTTGACACCTCATGATTGACTCAATTGCCTAAGCAAGTGATATGCCAATCATGCACATCCCTCTCCCTTTTAGTCTGTAAGACACCTTCAGAGAGGGAAACTCCATCACCTGCAGGTACACCACCATGCCAGGAGTCATCCATTCTAAAACATCTTTAGAATACTGTCTAAGTACCCAGATTGGGAAACTACCCAAATCTAGATCTAAAACCATATCTCTAGTAACCATAATGCTTGATATAATATCCATATCATATGTGGAGAAACCAATGTGTGAAAATCACAGTATAACCGATCGTAGTATAGGAATTTCACTTCCTACAACGTGTATGTTATCCAAATACCAGGACATCACACCCTACTACCTTCTTAACAGATCCATCTCCTATTCTGATGAAGTCAAAGCCCATGACTGTCACATCAAAAAGAGTGGATCTATCTCTTCTATATCTGCTTCAGTCTATAAATAGACTTAAGCTACTTGTCCACTATGCTTCCGCTGCTCCCACTGACTACAACAACCCTCTGGAAAAGTCATATACACGTGCACTTCTAAAGATAGTTTAGAACGACACTATACTCATCCTCCTGTCGGGTTTCATAGTCCGGAACAACAGTAGTGTCAAGTCTGGGTAAACAAGAACCGCCCTGCCACCGTCTTTGAGGATACCAAAGTACTTCTCGGGCGCCTGAGGTTACCCACCATATCTGCGGAGTGGCTAATGGAATGTCAAACCTGATTGAATCTTTTGGTCCTATTAAATTTTCAGTAATCGTCTGTGGTTCTGGAATCACTTCCAGTTCTACCATACTTCCACTATTGTTTTCTGAAAAAGTACATTTTACTAAAACTATGGCGAGTCAAGAAGAATATCACTATTGATCTTCCAGATGGTAGAAAGTTAACCCTTGTCAAAGGCCGGATTAACCCACAAACTGCCATTACAGAAACGTGCCTTGAGTTATCCAGAGTCTGGTTTTAAGCATAAGCCGGACAACTCCATATACCTTAACAACGTTAAGATATGAATCATTCTATATACAATATAGAAACAGAGGCACTGATTTAATTGGAACCAGATTCAAATCATGCAGCTGTCTCCAGTGCATGTCATCCAAAAGGAGAGAGGCCGATCAGCATTACTCAACTTAGGTGTGCATCCAGATATGAGTAACCTGAAAGAGAAGCAAGTTCTCAAAACCATTACTATCAACTGAATACCAAACACAAGTATCTACATCTTCGATCACCTTGAAGAATCCTGATACTTGCAACACATGGTTCTTTACTTTATTATTGTACCTATAACTTCTCAAAACTTCGACCTCGTATTTCTACGAAACACTTGTCTAACTTAAGAAGTCACAAGTAAACAGAATATAGTACGATGACCAACCCCTTTGTCCTAATGGACACTGGACAACATACAATACTTTGTATAAGTCCCCTGAGTTGAATAACTCAAACCCTGTGCGTCGTAGGTTGAAAAACTATACTATGGTTATGAAGAATTACACCGCTGTTTAATGCTCCTTACCTAACCATCAACTGATACAGGTGAATGTCATGGACATAATTTCAAAAAGTTATATCTCGCTTTATAAAATAAACGTATAGATATATCAGTTTGAAATTGGTGCATAACAATGGATATTCAAAACCAAACATTTGCTATCAGGAAAAACCCCAGGTGATTTCCTCAAATATCACCAATTACAATGAATCCCGATATAATGAGGATGATCACCTAATTCCCAATAACTTACTCCCACTCATCATCTGTAAAACCATACAGATGTGAGAATCAAACATGGTAAATACATACCCTGGAACAAGGATCTAATTAGGAAATCGGTTTTCTATTAACAACGCACAGTGAAACTGAAACATGAAAATGTTTCGAAGGGGTATCCGGGTATTCCTAGTAATGCCTCTTCCTCTATCTGATTCATGACTGTAACCGTATATTTATTTGCCATCTCTCCAAATCCCTTTATTTGTCTTTACTCATTACCTTCTGTACACCACACTTAGGCTAAATGGTTTTCTTCCTTCCGTACCGTTCGGCACCAGCCTATGGTTTGGAAGAAGACTATCCAATAAGCGTAATAGGTGTACCCTCCTAATCCGAGGAGTACTCGCAACCTGAGAGAAGGTAAAGATAAAAGATAACTGAATAAACTGTAGGGTTCCTAGGCACACTCAAGAGGTTCCACAAGGCATCAACCATGCCAAACAAAATTTTTCCGGTGCCGAGAAACCCCAATATAGATCGTTAACTAGAAGTAAAGGCGAAACTACAAGCAAGCAAACAACTTTGCTAATAAGTGAAAGAGATTACAACCTTTGTAGATCCGCTCCACCATTTCTTTAGCTCCGTGTTGACGTCCCTCCATTGCGATCATCGGATCCTGGACTCTAGTGATGGTTTCGTCGGAGAAATGATCGGGCTAGGTCATTGACTTCGAGGCCGAAGATGATCGACGTCGGGGAGACTCAAACTCAAGCTTTTCCTTCACTTGGTCAAAAACTTTGTGAAGAGAACACCCTATACTACATGGCAAGTGGTAGAGGATGAAGAAATAGGAAGTGGGTTCACTTTAGAATTGGATTTCTCACTCCTTTTCTCATGACACCATTGGAGCTCTCAAGCTTTTGTGAGCTTGATGAAGATGAAGAAGAAGAAAAGAATCATATGAATTAAAAGAATAATATGAATACTTATCCTTTTAATCATGGCACCATGGTTGAGTTAAGCCCTCATGCTTAACTCATGTAGAGAATTAACCATAGCATAAGGTTAAGGGTTGGGTTAGCTAATATCTTAAACAAATGACAAAGAGAGTTGACTTTGTCAATGTTTATCAAGCTTCATGAAGCTTGATAACTTTGACCAAAGTCACACTCTTTTGTTATATGCTTAGGAAAATAGTAAACCCTAATCTAACCTTGATTTGGTTCAAGTCTCATACACACAACTTGTTTGTATCATCAAGCATGATACATACATGTACACTTGCATATATCACATATAAACAATGTGCACATTCAAGTGAGAAAATCAATCTTAAGTGAACCAATACTAGATAATGTAAAGTAATATATCAAATATATAATTAAACATTAAATCATTCAATCAACACTTGACTTAACGATCCGGTCATATCGCATATAACCGACTAATATCAATAGTAACAACTTATCGAATCAACACTATATCCGATAACCCGGCTATATCGCATACAACCGATCAATGTCATAAATCGCGAGATTAGAATACAGTATCACATACTGGTATTATTCTCGGTCCCGCACATATCTCATATGCGCTCCTATTTCATTTCGCTTGAGCCAGGAAACCCCTATGTAGGACTCTAAAGACTCGTCAATACGCCGGCAGTAGGTGATGATCATATCAAACACCCACAAGCCACAAGCGGTCTGCTAAACGTAACGTCCACCCGGGTTTTGAGTGATCAGAAGATCAACGAGTAAGCCCGCTCACTCTCCAATGAATCCAACCAGTAACATTACCCTACAGTCTGGTCTGTTCGTCTGATATGTCGCATATCTCGTCTAGGGGTGGTAAACGTCAGACCCCAATAACTCGATAAGTCGTGTCGATATGAGGCTCATAATGGGTCGAGAAACTACTGGTAACACTTACCAGTAAATCCCTAAAGCATCCTTGTCCAAAGACTTCCTGTTATAACCAATCGAGCACTGCGCAACATCAACTCCCTATGCCGGGAGAGACGAAACCCCTCCTATCGCTCATTGCATCCATGTGATTCGAGACTGTACCCAAAAACCACCATTTTGCACGCCCTCTTGGACGTGGTAAGGTGGAAATCAAAGCACAGTGGGAATCACACAAGACTCTATGACGATCTCGGGTTTACAGACTAACCTGTACCAGTGTCACCAGAGAACTGCCATCTGACGTAAGGTATAATACCATCTGGGAGTTCTCGGCGAGTCCGTCCAGTGTATCCAGTCTCCACTGAGCACCCGTATATCTCTCTGATGTCAAACACAAATGGATATGGGATCATCCATCGCCCATCTATATGGGTCGAGAAGCTATACGCTAGTCTACTCTGGTATATCGATGACCCGTCTCGATACACCCACGACTAGGGACTTTGAAGGATGTACTTATGGACTACCACGTCCCCACTAGTATGATCCGCATCAAGTCCAGGTAGTCAAGTACACATCCTAAGGGCTTTACCAACATGTAACAGAGAGACAATCAGTATGCACGTTAAGGTAAAGAGTAACCAGATAGCATACTATCATATCGAGCAAGAAAGTCATCCCTATATATGTCCAAGCATCCACTACAATATACATCCTATGTATAGTAATGGCCTCTAGGGCATACATATAACTAACAATCTCCCACTTGCACTAGGGCCATCTGATAGCAGTGGTTGTAGTATATCATACTCAACCATCCCATAAAAGTCTCTCTCTGGGAAAAGACCTTTGTGAGTGGATCCGCCGTGTTGTCCTCTGAGTCTCCTTCCTAACCTCAATCCCCTGGAGATCAACCATCTCCATGATCAGGTGATACTGCCTAAGAATATGTCTGGATTACTGATGGGACGGGCATTCCTTGGCATAAGCCACAACTCCATTGTCACACAATGGGAGGAATAACGTTCATCTCATGAACTAATATACACCCAGACTGCCTCTTTGGTAGCATCTTTGGTAGCGATGTATCCAGCCTTTATCATCTAGTATGCCACGGTATCTAGCTTGGAACTCTTCCAACATACCGTCCCTTTACTGAGGGTAAAGACAATGCCTGCGACTGACATTCAGTCGTCCTTATCACCCTGGAACCTTTCCAGTGATTATCCCCAGGATCGATTGATACCAACTCACTACAATTAATGAGTATCCTAACATCCAATTAGATCTATCTCATAGATCCAAAATAAGGATTTAGGAGGTATCACTTTGATCCTATATGGAGAATCCTTGTGATAAGCGGAGATTGACCGAGCGTAGCATAGGAAACTCCTTCCCCATCAAGAGTATGTCATCCACGTACTCTACGAGGATCACCACCATACTCCCTACTACATTTTTGTATATACAAGGTTCATCTACCATTTTGATAAAGTCAAACTCTTTGACTACCACATCAAAACAAATGTTCCAACTCCGCGATGCCTGCTTTATCACACAAAAAATCTTGCTCACGTTTCCGCTGCTCCCACTGTCTACGAAGCCCTCTGGCTGTGTACTTATAGACGCTCTCTTCTAAAACATCATTTAGAAAAGCAGTCATGACACCCAACCACCAGATATCGTAGTCATGGTATGTAGCCGTGGCAAGTAGGATCTGGATAGACTTAAGCATAGGTACTTAGAAAAGGTTTCATCACAATCCATAGCTGGTCAATGATGCAAACCTTTAACAAGCCTAGCTTTGAAAGTCTCAACTTTTCCATGTACACCAAGTAATCTTCTCAAGATATACTTGCTCCTGATGGGGATTTAACCCTTTAGATAAAGCAATCAAAGTCTATACTTTGTTGGTGTATAAGGATTCCATCTCAGATCGCTGAGCATCCAGCCATTCTTACAGAGTCCCACTCCTGATGGCCAGCTCGAAACTAGTTGGGTCATCATCTCATGATGCAGTCCTCGCTCCCACTGTCATAGAGAAATCGAAGTATCTCTCAGGTGGGTGAGGAACCCTACTTGATCGGCGGAGAGGCTGAGGTTCGTTGTTTGCTATTGAATCCTTTGGTTCTATCAAATCATCAGCTGCAGTTTGTATAGCTGGAACTCTTTCCAGTTCTACTTCATGTCCACAAATTTCTTCATAAGAAATTCCCTTTCACAAAGGTGGCATGCTGAGAAACAAAACATTTTTGTTCCTCTGTTAGGTAGAAGATATTCCCTTGCGAATGCTTGGGATATCCAACAAACTTCTACAGAGTTGACTTTGCCTCGAGCTTGTCCGGATTTTTCTTTTTAGACATAGGCCGGACAACCCAAATCTTAACAAACTTAAGATATGGGCTCTTCCCTTTCCATATCACATATGAAAAGGTAGGCATCTGATTTGATCGGACCCTATTCAATAGGTATGCAACTTCATAAGTGCATAATTCCCTAAAAGGAAATAGGAAACTCAGTAGTACTCATCATAGAGCACACCATATCACATAGGGTGCTATTGCTCCGCCCCGATATACCATCGTGCCATGGTGTATACGGAGGAGTAATGCTGAGAGAGAATCTCATTCTTAGAATAGTCCAGGAATCTCGTGCTCAAGTATTCTCCTCCTTGATCACATCAAAGGACATAATACTTTTATCCGTATTTTGGTTCTCTACTTCTAACTTATATTCTATGAATATCTCAAAAGGTTCGGACTTGTGTTTCAACAGGAACATATGTTTGAATCTTGAGAGATTATCAGAGAATGTAATGAAGTACAAAGAACCGGTCTTGGCATGTGTAGACAGGGGACCTTCATACATCAGCATGTATCAATCCCAAGAGTTCACTAACTCTTTCTCTGCTTCCAATAAACAGAGCTATGGTCATCTTATCTTTGTGACATGACTGGCAAGTTTCACAAGATGTAAATTCAAACTAATTTAAATATGCATCTTAATGTAACTTCAGCTAGTCGGGTCGCATTGATATGACCTAGTCTACAATGCCTCAAGAAGGATTTGTTCATTTCTGAACTCTTCCTCTTGTGTGTATTCTATATACTAAGAACTGTGGTTTGATTTAGAACATCAATGCTTTTAGATAACGTGCCTAAACCGATCAACTCTTGATATAGGAAATGTTCAAAACATTATCCAATCAATACAAAATTATATCCTTCTTTATCTAAATAAAAAGACTGATATGATTTTGTATATCAGGTTCAGTATCTAATAACATTTGTTCAGAATCAATGTATTCTGGTAATACAGGGTGACAGTGACCAACAGACTTGGCTGCAACACTTGCACCGTTTTCTGCCTCATGAAACTTATCACCCGTTCTCAGTTCTCTACCTTTCTGTAGCCCTATGTAACAGATTACATATCTGGGATCCTGATCCAGTATCAAATACCCAGGACGTAGAGGATACAGAGAAACAGTTCTTTGTAATGAACACACCCGAAGGAGATGCATCATATGCACTTTCTTCGTTTGGGCGGCACGGGAAATCTGGTATTCCCCAATTTCCTGCTCTGTCTTATAACAATTATAAGTTGGAGCGGGACCAACGTTCCCTAGCTCAGTATAACAAGCGGGTTTGGTCAAAATATCCGTTTTATTATCTTGATTAAGGCGTGACATGGTCGCTACCTAGAGAGAGAGAGAAGAAAACACTCTTCGTGCGCTCTTGCAAGATCAGATTGGTTATTATTTTATCTAATCAGGATGGCTCCCACTGTTTTTTATCAAATCTTCCTTCAAACCTTAAAAGGAAAGACTAGCCGGGATTAATTACACGCTACAAGTTCGCCAATCTTTCAGCCAGTCCAGTGTCGGTACTTTGAGGGAGGTTCCCCGTGCTTTCGCACGGACCTAATTAAAGTAAACCTCGTTTCCCAGAGGCGTAACCCCGTTGACACCTTTCTAGACACCTACTTGATCGGCTAATTGTAATGTGTAAAACTCTCCCAGGAGTAACAATTACTCGCAGCGGGTATCGGGATCCAACTATCTCATAGAAGGTATGCAATCTCATTGCAAATTTCAACACTTGAAATTCCCGATAATTTTCCCCCTAGCATTCTATGACCTTGACGGAGGTCAACAAACCATAGGCTACTAGTCAAGTTCAACCCGTCATTTCTTGATTGAATCAAACCCACCCGCACGACCCTTGACGGAGGTCAACAAGGCCGTACGACTACCCTAACCCAATCTGCATCATATGCATAAGCAGATAAATACTAGTTAGCTACCGCACACTACGCCTTGACGGGGGTCAACAAACGTAGCACGAATACTAAGTAGGACTTATCTGAAATGACGGAGGGCTACGACAGGTTTTTCAGAAAACCTATTGCATAATGAACTTGATATCGTTGTAGAATCAAATGATTTTAAAATGGAGTGTCTTTGAGCCTTTTCTAGTTTTGCTAAAGGGGTCACTCCCGGTGAAGGGATCGTCAGCCCTTTCCTCATCGAATAAGGTGCTCGATGTTCTACAAGGAACACCGCGATGTAAAGCAAGAACTGTAGCTACCTATTTTTGAACATTCGATTCCACAACATCTTTTAGGTTTCTTTTCTTTCATTAATCATATTAATGAAGTCCCATCATTTAAATCACCTAAACATCACAGATAAATACGACGTACACTTATGCCATCCGCATTCGCCTCGATGTCCCCTCGTGCACCGTTAGGTTAAGTAACTAACGACAGAGCGGGGTAGGGCTAGCGCGAGTGCAAAACATAAGTAACGTCTATATAATATATCATATATACTATATACAGTATCCATCACAACATATCAAATGATCACATCACAGATATCGCAGCAGAAGAAACATATGAAACATTGGATATACTAGGACGTCCGTGTTTTCAATACGAGCCTGTATAAAACACGGATTCCACGGTCGCGATGAATAGCCAAACCCACACCCCTAGACCCATACGAGAGCGGCAAGCAACCCTACCAATTCTAAAGTTAGGAGACCCGGACTCGACTCCTCGAGTTGGTCTCCCACTGCACTCTAGAACCCGGTTACTTGTGCTCTCCTCCTTGGGTCTATCCTAGTGCGGAAAAGTAAATAATATACAAATGGTGACATCAACCTCAACTCGGAAGTGCCCCAATAAAAGAATATTACATACAATAAATTTTACATGAATGAAAATGAAAAACTCTCATCTCACATAAAACCCCCGCCTATTCAAAACGCGACGATCCAATATAACATATCCAGCAACACATAACATCACATGTCATCAACGTAAGTAAATGTGCGCATCCCAATTGTCGTTGACATATAGCAACGAAACCGGCGATATCACATATTACACTTACGGTCGCAGAAAGAAAGTATAAAACTACAACAGTTGGAATCCGCAACCTCCTTAGACATCACATGCCTAACAATTATAAACCCCGCATTTTAGTCTCTATAACGAAAACACTTTTCAATATCAAGTCGGGCAATTCAACAAGATTCCCGATAAACTGATCGAATGCTCGTCGCAAACTTTAGTAGACGGCCGCACCCCCGGATGCCGTCGACGAAGTGCACCAATGCGAAACACTGCTGCCGCGAGCACCCGAACGGATGCTTTCGGTGATGGGGTTCTCCTACAGTCACTTGGTCGGGGCTATGGGGCATGGCTGTCTATTAAGTTTACCCGGCGAGTATCCGCGTACGCTACGTGATTGCGACGGACTTTTGATCGCATCAAAATTCCGTGGCAACCGATCAAGTGAGACTAAACTGCTATGCTTATAACATCCAAATCAGTTATCTCATAACTACTTGTGGATTCCAAATATTGTATCACATTCCAGATAAATAGAAAATGTTAAACTTTCCGATCAAACATTCAAACACCCAAGTTTTCCCGAAACAGCTCAACTCTTGAATTAAGTTCAAAAACATCCATTTCATGCCACAGTACCAACGGTCCAGCCGTAGAAGGGTCAAGCCAACGCCTCACATGTGGCACGCCGTACTGCCCCAAACCATAAAGTTCAAAGGGCAGTTCAAGACGGTCACATAATCGAGTTAAGGTTTGTTGTCTTCTAGAGAGTCCATCGCGTTACTTGCACTACTTAGAACGCTTTCAAACTACGGAAAAATCCAATACTTCGAAATTTCCCGGCAGGGGAAAAATTGGGTATTTTTATCCGGTCGAACTTTTTAACATATTCTAAATTATCCGGAAAAACACAGACAAAGTTAAAGATTCCGATCGAATCGACGAACTCCCAATACAACCGAGAAAACTCAACACTTGAGTATAAGTTAAAATTACCCAGAAAACACAGGAATCAATAGAGAACATTACTGTGCAAAGCACGTGCCAAGAATCAACTTTGTGGCCGCGGAACCGCCGCACATGCTAGGGTGGGGCCGCGGTTCCGCGGCGCTTTAGTTGACTTGGGCTCACGTGCTTCACAGTAACTCTTATAATACCCTGCAGTATTTTTTGGATATTTTTAATTTGGAAAAATCCACATTTTCAGAAAATGTACAGAGATGGTTAAAAGTTAGGGTTTCGGGGTTCGATCGGATTTCTAACATCGTCTACACTTCGCCTAAAGCTCTAGCTAGGCTCTGATACCACTGTAGGGTTCCTAGGCACACTCAAGAGGTTTCACAAGGCATCAACCAAGCCAAACAAAAATTTTCCGGTGCCGAGAAACCCTAATATAGATCGTTAACTAGAAGTAAAGGCGAAACTACAAGCAAGCAAACAACTTTGCTAATAAGTGAAAGAGATTACAACCTTTGTAGATCCGCTCCACCATTTCTTTAGCTCCGTGTTGACGTCCCTCCACTGCGATCATCGGATCCTGGACTCTAGCGATGGTTTCGTCGGAGAAAAGATCGGGCTAGGTCATTGACTTCGAGGCCGAAGATGATCTACGTCGGGGAGACTCAAACTCAAGCTTTTCCTTCACTTGGTCAAAACCTTTGTGAAGAGAACACCCTATACTACATGGAAAGTGGTGGAGGATGAAGAAATAGGATGTTGGTTCACTTTAGAATTGGATTTCTCACTCTTTTTCTCATGGCACCTTTGGAGCTCTCAAGCTTTTGTGAGCTTGATGAAGATGAAGAAGAATAAAAGAATCATATGAATTAAAAGAATAATATTAATACTTATCCTTTTAATCATGGCACCATGGTTGAGTTAAGCCCTCATGCTTAACTCATGTAGAGAATTAACCATAGCATAAGGTTAAGGGTTGGGTTAGCTAATATCTTAAACAAATGACAAAGAGAGTTGACTTTGTCAATGTTTATCAAGCTTCATGAAGCTTGATAACTTTGACCAAAGTCACCCTCTTTTGTTATATGCTTAGGAAAATAGTAAACCCTAATCTAACCTTGATTTGGTTCAATTCTCATACACACAACTTGTTTGTATCATCAAGCATGATACATACATGTACACTTGCATATATCACATATAAACAATGTGCACATTCAAGTGAGAAAATCAATCTTAAGTGAACCAATACTACTTAATTTAAAGTAATATATCAAATATATAATTATACATTAAATCATTCAATCAACACTTGATTTAACGATCCGGTCATATCGCATATAACCGACTAATATCAATAGTAACAACTTATCGAATCAACACGTGATCCGATAACCCGGCTATATCGCATACAACCGATCAATGTCACAAATCGCAAGAATAGAATACAGTATCACATACTGGTATTATTCTCGGTCCCGCACATATCTCATATGCGCTCCTATTTCGTTTCGCTTGAGCCAGGAAACCCCTGTGTAGGACTCTAAAAACTCGTCAATACGCCGACAGTGGGTGATGATCATATCAAACACCCACAATCCGCAAGCGGTCTGCTAAACGTAACGGCCACCCGGATATTGAGCGATTAGAAGATCAACGAGCAAGCCCGCTCACTCTCCAGTGAATCCAACCAGTAACACTACCGTACAGTCCGGTCTGTTCGTCTGATATGTCGCATATCTCGTCTAGGGGTGGTAAACGTCAGACCCCAATAACTCGATAAGTCGTGTCGATATGAGGCTCATAACGGGTCGAGAAACTACTGGTAACACTTACCAGTAAATCCCTAAAGTAGCCTTGGCCAAGGACTTCCTGTTATAGCCAATCGAGCACTGCGCAACATCAACTCCCTATGCCGGGAGAGACGAAACCCCTGCTATCGCTCATTGCCTCCATGTGATTCGGGACTGTACCCAAAACCCACCGTTTTGCACGCGCTCTTGGACGTGGTAAGGTGGAAATCAAAGCACAGTGGGAATCACACAAGACTCTATGACGATCTCGGTGTTAGTTATATGTATGCCCTAGAGGCCATTGCTGTACATACGATGTATATTGTAGTGGATACTAGGACATATATAGGGAAGACTTTCTTGCTCGACATGATAGTATGCTATCTGGTTGTACTTTATCTTAACATGTACTCTGATTGTCTCTATATTACATGTTGATAAAGCCCTTAGGATATGTACTCGACTACTGGGACTATGATGAGATCATACTAGTGGGGCCACGGTAGTCGACGAGTACATCCTATAACTGTTCCTAGTCGAGGGTGTATCGAGACAGGGCATCGATACACCAGAGTAGACTAGCATATACGCATCTTGACCCATATGATGGGCGATGGATGATCCCATATCCATCGGTGTTTGACATCAAGGATGGTGTACGGGTGCTCAGTGAAGACTGGGTACACTGGACGGACTCGCCGAGAACTCCCAGATGGTATTATACCATACGTCAGATGGCAGTTCTCCGGTGACACTGGTACAGAGTAGTCTGTTGACCCGAGATCGTAATAGAGTCTTGTGTGGTTCCCACTGTGCTTTGATTTCCATCATACCACGTCCAAGAGGGCGTGCAAAAAGGTGGCTTTTGGGTACAGTCCCGAATCACATGGAGCCAATGAGCGATAGGAGGGGATTCGTCTCTCCCGGTATAGGGAGTTGATGTTGTGCTGTGTTCGATTGGCTATAACCAGAAATCCCTGGCCAGGGTTGCTGAGATTTACTGGTAAGTGTTATCAGTAGTTTCTCGAACTGTTATAGACCTCATATCGACACGACTTATCGAGCTACTGGGGTCTGACGTTTACCACCCCTAGGCGAGATATGCGACATATCAGACGACGAGACCGGACTGTACGGGAGTGTTACTGTTTGGATTCACAGGAGAAGTTACAGGCTTGCTTGTTGATCTTCTGAGCGCTCAATACCTGGGTAGCTGTTACATTTAGCTGACCGCTTGCAGCTTGTGGGTGTTTGATAGGATCATCACCTACTGCCGGCGTATTGACGATTCTTTAGAGTCCTACATAGAGGTTTCTTGACTCAGGCAAAACGGAGTAGGAGAACATATGTGATATGTGCAGGACCGAGGATAATGCGATATGTGATACCGTATTATATTCTCGCGATATTTGATATCAGCCGGGTCATCGGATCAAGTGTTGATTCGATGAATCGGTACATGATATATTAGTCGGTAAGATTCGATATAGCCGGATCGTCGGATCAAGTGTTGATTCGATAATTTAATGTATAATAATATATATGATATATTAAATTAATTAACTAATATTTGCTCACTAAAAGATTCTTTTTCTCACTCGGGTAATACATTGATATATATGCGATATATGTTAATTGTATTATTTTATTTTGTTGCAATAAATATTGTATATGTGATATATAATATTGTAACATGATATGATAAATAATGCAACTTGTTTAGTAGAGATTAAACATGGTTAGGGTTTGATTAGGGTTAAGGCTTTCTAGAAGATTCTAGATGTTTTCTTTCTTTGTCTTTGTTAAGATATTATGCTAGATATTTCCAAAACCCTAACCAAACCTTTAACCCTAGTAAAGTCTCTACAAGGGTTAGTTTGAACCATGGTTGCATAATTCTATCATATTATTATTTTCCTATTCATCACAAAAGGATATTCATTATTCATCATCTTCTTTCTTCTTCTTCTTTGCTTGAAAATGGTTTCTTGCTTTGATTTTGTGATGGATAAATGTGAGAAAAATATAAATAAAGAGAGAGAAAATCCTACTTCATCATCCTCATCTTCCCTTTCCATTTAGATGAGGGTGTTCACATCATTTCATGAGTGTTATCTTGTGTTAAAGAAACTTCGAGGTAGATCATCTTAGTATCGAAGATCGGAAGCAAAGGTTGCGTCTTTCTCTTCGTGGAACCTCTCGAGAGTCCGGATCCCGATGATCGCAGCGAAGGGACCTCAACACGGAGCATATGAAGTGAAGGACCGGATCTACAAAGGTTGTAATCCCTCTCACTTAGTGTTAAAGTGTTTAGCATGCTTGTTTTCGCCTAATCTCTAGTTTAAAGTTCCGTATTCGGGTTGTTCGGCACGGCTAAATTTTTAATCGGGCATGGTTGATGCCTCGTAGACCCTTGTGCGCGTGCCTTGCAACCCTACAGTGGTATCAGAGCCAAGCTAGAGCTTTAGGCGAAGTCTAGACGGAGTTTGAAGTCCGATCGAACCAAAAAGATAACCCGAAACATGCTCTCTGGACTTTTTCTAAAAAGTGGGATTTTTGCAAATTAAAAATGCGTAAAAAATTCAGCAGGGAATTATAAGAATTACGGCGCAAAATTTTTTCGATGAACAGTAAGAAGCGCGGCGGAACCGCGGCAGAAGCATGCCTTCTGCGGCGGTTCCGCGGCGCAAAGGTGACGTCATCAATTCTTTTTTGCACAGTAACTCTTATTTAATTATGCTGGATTTTCTAGGAATTTTTAATATTTATTCAAGAGTTGAACTTTCTGGGGTTGTTTTGGGGATTCGATGTTTCGATCGGAGTATCAGATTTTGTCTATGTGGTTTTCCGGATAACTTTTAGAAACTGTTAAAAAGTTCGAACGGATATCAATAACTCAATTTTTCCCCTGTCGGAAAATTTTTCAAAAGTTGGATTTTTCCTCGTGTTTAAGAATGTTCTAAGTCGTGCAAGTAACTCGATGGACCCTCTAGAAGACAACAAACCTTAACTCGATTATGTGACCGTCTTGAACTGCTCTTTGAACCTTAGGGTTTGGGGCAGTACGGCGTGCCACATGTGAGGCGTTGGCTTCACCCTTCTACGGCTGGACCATTGGTACTGTGGCATGTAATGGATGTTTTTAAACTGATTTCAAGTGTTGAGATAAATTGGGGAAATCTTGGGTACTTGACAATTCGATCGGAAAGTTTAATTTTTTCTATTTATCTGGAATGTGATACAATAATTGGAATCCACAGGTAGTTATGAGATAACTGATTTGAATATTATAGACATAGAAGTTTAGTCTCAGATGATCGGTTGCCACGGAATTTTGATGCGATCAAAAGTCTGTCGCAATCACGTAGCGTACGCGGATACTCGCCGGGTAAACTTAATAGACATCTTCGCGCCATAGCCCCGACCAAGTGACTATAGGAGAACCCCATCGCCGAAAGCATCCGTTCGGGTGCTCGCGGCAGCGGTGTTCCGCCTTAGTGCACTTCGTCGACGGCATCCAGGGGTGCGGCCGTCTACTAAAGTTTGTGACGAGCATTCGATCAGGACGTCGGGAATCCTGTTGAATTGCCCGACTTGACATTGAAAAGAGTTTTCGATAATGAGACTAAAATGCGGGGTTTATAAATGTTAGGCATGCGATGTCTAAAGAATTCATTTGGTTAGGCATGCGATGTCTAAGAAGGTTGCGGATTCCAACTGTTGTAGTTTTACACTTTCTTTTCTGTGACCGTAAGCGTAGTATGTGGTGTATCGCCGTTTTCGTTGCTATACATCAACGACAATCGGGATACGCATACTTGCTTACGTTGATGATATGAGATATTATGTGTTGCTGTGATATGTTATATTGGATCGTCGCGTTCTGAATAGCCGGGGGTTTTATGTGAGATGAGAGTTTTTTCTTTTTCATTCATGTAAAATTCATTTGTATGTAATATTCTTTTATTGGGGCACTTCCAGGTAGCGGAAGATGTCACCGTTGTATATTGTTTACTTTTCCGCACTAGTAGACCCAAGGCGGGGAGCACAAGTAACCGGGTTCTAGGGTCCAGTGGGAGACCATCTCGAGGAGTCGAGACCGGGTCTCCTAACCCTAGAATTGGCAGTGTTACTTGCCGCTCTCGTAGGGGTCTAGGGATGTGGGTTTGGCTATTCATCTCGACCGTGGAATCCGTGTTTTATACAGGCTCGTATTGAAAACACAGACGTCCTAGTATATCCAATATTTCATATATGTTCTTCTGCTGCAATGTTCTGTGATGAGATCATTTTACTGCCTGTGACGAATGTTTATATTACATATATGAGATATATGTTATATTGCAGATTTCGTTTCAAAAGTGATGCTTGTGAAGCATATTAAAATGGGACTTCATTAATGAGATTAATGAAATAAAAGAAACCTAAGATGTTGTAGAAACTTGTTTATAAAAACTGGTAGCTCTAGTTCTTGCTTTGCATAGCGGTGTTCCTTGTAGAACATCCAGCACCTTATTCGATAAGGAAAGGACCGAGATCCCTTCACCGGGAGTGACTCCTTTAGCAATAACTGGCAGATGCTACAAACTCGGTTTGTCTTTTGATTGCTACTATAGTTTTTGCTTTGCATAGTGGTATATATGATATATCCTGCACCTTATTCGATGAGGAAAGGGCCGACGATCCTTTCACCGGGAGTGACCCCTTTAGCAAAACTAGAAAGGCCTCAAAAACACTCCATTTAAAATCACTCGATTCTACAACGATATCAAGTTCATTACGCAATAGGTTTTCTTAAAAACCTGTCGTAACCCTCCGTCATTTTAGGAAGTAGAGTACTTAGTATTCGTGCTGTGTTTGTTGACCATAGTTAAGGCACAGTGTGCGGTAGCTAAGTGATGTCTTCCTATATAGCATATGATGTGATTAGTTAGGACAGTCATATGACTTTGTTGACCTTAGTTAAGGGTCATGTGGATGGGTCTAATTAATCATGAAATGACGGGTAGAACTTGACTAGTGCTTATGATTTGTTGACCATAGTTAAGGTCATAAGTCACTAGGGGCAAAATATTATTGGGAATTTCAAGTGTTGAAATTTGCAATGAGATTGCATACCTTCTATTAGATAGTTGGATCCCGATACCCACTGCGAGTAGCAGTTACTCCTGGGAGAGTTTTACACATTACAATTAGCCGATCAAGTAGGTGTCTAGAAAGGTGTTAACGGGGTTACGCCTCTGGGAAAATGAGGTTTACTTTAATTAGGTTCGTGCGAAAGCACGAGGGACCTCCCTCAAAGTACCGACACTGGCCTGGCTGAAAGATTGGCGAACTTGTAGCGTGTAATTAATCCCGGCTAGTCTTTCCTTTTAGGGTTTGAAGGAAGATTTGACTAAAACAGTGGGAGACATCCTGATTAGATATATTATATAACCAATCTAATCTTGCAAGAGCATACGCTGAGTGTTTTCTTCTCTCTCTCTCCAGGTAGCGACCATATCACTCCTTAATCAAGATAATAAAACGGATATATTTGACTGAACCCGCTTGTTATACTGAGCTGGGGAACGTTGGTCCCGCTCCAACTTATAATAGTTATAAGACAGAGCAGGAAATTGGGGAATACCAGACTTCCTGTGCCGCCCAAACGAAGAAAGTGCATGCTGATGCATCATCTTCGGGTGTGTTCATTACACAGAACTGTTTCTCAGTATCCTTTACGTCCTGGGTATGTGATACCGGATCAGGATCCCCTATATGTAATCTGTTACATGGGCTACAGATAGGTAGAGAACTGAGAACGGGTGATAAGTTTCATGAGACAGAAAACGGTGCAAGTGTAGCAGCCAAGTCTGTTGGTCACTATCACCCTGTATTACCAGAATACATTGATTCTGAACAAATGTTATTAGATACCGAACCTGATATACAAAATCATATCAGTCTCTTTATTAGTAAAGAAAGGATATAATTTTGTATTGTTGGATAATGTTTTGAACATTTCCTATATCAAGAGTTGATCGGTTCAGGCACGTTATCTAAAAGCATTGACGTTCTAAATCAAGCTACAGTTCTTAGTATAAGGAACATACACAATAGGCAGAGTTCAGAAATGAATGAATCCTTCTTGAGGTATTGTAGACTAGGTCATATCAATGCGACCCGACTGGCTGAAGTTACATATAGATGCATATTTAAATTAGTTTGAATTTACATCTTGTGAAACTTGCCTGTCATGTCACAAAGATAAGATGACCATAGCTCTATTTATTGGAAACAGAGAAAGAGTTAGTGAACTCTTGGGATTGATACATGGTGATGTATGGAAGTCTCCTGTCTACACATGCCAAGACTGGTTATTTGTACTTCATTACATTCTCTGATGATCTCTCAAGATTCAGACATATGTTCCTGCTGAAACACAAGTCCGAACCTTTTGAGATATTCACGGAATATAAGTTAGAAGTAGAGAACCAACAACGGGTATAAGTATTATGTCCTTTGATGAGATCAAGGAGGAGAATACTTGAACACGGAATTCCTGGACTATTCTAGAGGAGAATGAGATTCTCTCTCAGCATTACTCCTCCGTATACACCATAGCACGATGGTATATCGGGGCGGAGCAATAGCACCCTATTTGATATGGTGTGCTCTATGATGAGTACTACTGAGTTTCCTATTTCCTTTTGGGAGTTGTGCACTTGAGAAGCTGCATACCTATTGAATAGGGTTCAAATCAAATCAGTTGCCTACCACTTCATATGTGATATGGAAAGGGAAGAGCCCATATCTTAAGCTTGTTAAGATTTGGGGTTGTCCGGCATATGTCTAAAAGCAAAATCCGGAAAAGCTCGAGGCAAGGTCTGTTATGTAGAACTGGAAATGTTCCAGCTATACAAACTGCAGCTGATGATTTGGTAGAACCAAAGGATTCAATAGTTTCTAACGAACCTCAGCCTCTCCGCCGATCTAGTAGGGTTCCTCACCCACCTGAGAGATACTTCGGTTTCTCTATGACAGTGGGAGCGAGGATTGCATCATGAGATGATGACCCAACTAGTTTCGAGCTGGCCATCAGGAGTGGGACTCTATAAGAATGGCTGGATGCTTATCGATCTGAGATGGAATTCTTATACACCAACAAAGTATGGACTTTGGTTGCTTTATCTGAAGGGTTAAATCCCCATCAGGAGCAAGTATATCTTGAGAAGATTACTTGGTGTACATGGAAAAGTTGAGACTTTCAAAGCTAGATTTGTTAAAGGTTTGGATCATTGACCAGGTATGGATTATGATGAAACCTTTTCTAAGGAGCTATGCTTAAGTCCATCCAGATCCTGCTTGCCACGGCTACATACCATGACTACGATATCTGGCGGTTGGGTGTCATGACTGCTTTTCTAAATGATGTTTTAGAAAAGAGTGTCTATAAGTACACATCCAGAAGGCTTCGTAGACAGTGGGAGCAGCGAAAACGTGTGCAAGATGTTTTATATGATAAAACAGGCATCGCGGAGTTGGAACATCTGTTTTGATGTGGTAGTCAAAGAGTTTGACTTCATCAAAATAGTAGATGAACCTTGTATATACGAAAAGATAGTATAGAGTATGGTGGTGATCCTCGTAGAGTACGTGGATGACATACTCTTGATAGGGAAGGAGTTTCCTATGCTACGATCAGTCAATCTCCGCTTATCACAAGGATTCTCCATATAGGATCAAAGTGATACCTCCTAAATCCTGGGTTTTGGATCTATGAGATAGATCTAATTGGATGTTAGGATACTCACTAGTTGGAGTGAGATGGTATCAATCGATCGTAGGGAGAATCACTGGAAAGGTTCCAGGGTGATAAGGATGACTGAATGTCAGTTGCAGGCATTGTCTTTACCCTCAGTGGAGGGACGGTATGTTGGAAGAGTTCCAAGATAGATACCGTGACTTACTAGACGATTAAAGGCAAGATACATCGTTACCAAGGATGCTACCAAAGAGGCAGTCTGGATATATATAAGTTCATAAGATGAACTTCGTTCCTACCATTGTGTGACAATGGAGTTGTGGCTTTAGCCAAGGAACTACCGTCCCATCAGAAATCCAGATATAATTCTTAGGCAGTATCACCTGATCATGGAGATGGTTGATCTCCAGGGAGATCGAGGTTAGGAGAGTAGACACAGAGGACGACAGCGCGGATCCACTCACAAAGGCCTTTTTCCCAGCAGAGACTTTTATGGGATGGTTGAGTATGAGATACTTCAACCGCAGCTAATTGTTGGGTATGCGATACCATAACAGATGGCCCTAGTGCAAGTGGGAGATTGTTAGTTATATGTATGCCCTAGAGGCCATTGCTGTACATACGATGTATATTGTAGTGGATGCTAGGACATATATAGGGAAGACTTTCTTGCTCGACATGATAGTATGCTATCTGGTTGTACTTTATCTTAACATGTACTCTGATTGTCTCTATATTACATGTTGATAAAGCCCTTAGGATATGTACTCGACTACTGGGACTATGATGAGATCATACTAGTGGGGCCACGGTAGTCGATGAGTACATCCTATAACTGTTCCTAGTCGAGGGTGTATCGAGACAGGGCATCGATACACCAGAGTAGACTAGCATATACGCATCTTGACCCATATGATGGGCGATGGATGATCCCATATCCATCGGTGTTTGACATCAAGGATGGTGTACGGGTGCTCAGTGAAGACTGGGTACACTGGACGGACTCGCCGAGAACTCCCAGATGGTATTATACCATACGTCAGATGGCAGTTCTCCGGTGACACTGGTACAGAGTAGTCTGTTGACCCGAGATCGTCATAGAGTCTTGTGTGGTTCCCACTGTGCTTTGATTTCCATCATACCACGTCCAAGAGGGCGTGCAAAAAGGTGGCTTTTGGGTACAGTCCCGAATCACATGGAGGCAATGAGCGATAGGAGGGGATTCGTCTCTCCCGGTATAGGGAGTTGATGTTGTGCTGTGTTCGATTGGCTATAACCAGAAATCCCTGGCCAGGGTTGCTGAGATTTACTGGTAAGTGTTATCAGTAGTTTCTCGAACTGTTATAGACCTCATATCGACACGACTTATCGAGCTACTGGGGTCTGACGTTTACCACCCCTAGGCGAGATATGAGACATATAAGACGACGAGACCGGACTGTACGGGAGTGTTACTGTTTGGATTCACAGGAGAAGTTACAGGCTTGCTTGTTGATCTTCTGAGCGCTCAATACCTGGGTAGCTGTTACGTTTAGCTGACCGCTTGCAGCTTGTGGGTGTTTGATATGATCATCACCTACTGCCGGCGTATTGACGATTCTTTAGAGTCCTACACAGAGGTTTCTTGACTCAGGCAAAACGGAGTAGGAGCACGTATGTGATATGTGCGGGACCGAGGATAATGCGATATGTGATACCGTATTATATTCTCGCGATATTTGATATCAGCCGGGTCATCGGATCAAGTGTTGATTCGATGAATCGGTACGGATAAATATTAGTCGGTTATATGCGATATAGCCGGATTGTCGGATCAAGTGTTGATTCGATAATTTAATGTATAATAATATATATGATATATTAAATTACATTAACTAATATTTGCTCACTAAAAGATTCTTTTTCTCACTCGGGTAATACATTGATATATATGCGATATATGTTAATTGTATTATTTTATTTTGTTGCAATAAATATTGTATATGTGATATATAATATTGTAACATGATATGATAAATAATGCAACTTGTTTAGTATAGATTAAACATGGTTAGGGTTTGATTAGGGTTAAGGCTTTCTAGAAGATTCTAGATGTTTTCTTTCTTTGTCTTTGTTAAGATATTATGCTAGATATTTCCAAAACCCTAACCAAACCTTTAACCCTAGTAAAGTCTCTACAAGGGTTAGTTTGAACCATGGTTGCATAATTCTATCATATTATTATTTTCCTATTCATCACAAAAGGATATTCATTATTCATCATCTTCTTCCTTCTTCTTCTTTGCTTGAAAATGGTTTCTTGCTTTGATTTTGTGATGGATAAATGTGAGAAAAATATAAATAAAGAGAGAGAAAATCCTACTTCATCATCCTCATCTTCCCTTGCCATTTAGATGAGTGTGTTCACATCATTTCATGAGTGTTAGCTTGTGTTAAAGAAACTTCGAGGTAGATCATCTTAGTATCGAAGATCGGAAGCAAAGGTTGCGTCTTTCTCTTCGTGGAACCTCTCGAGAGTCCGGATCCCGATGATCGCAGCGAAGGGACCTCAACACGGAGCATATGAAGTGAAGGACCGGATCTACAAAGGTTGTAATCCCTCTCACTTAGTGTTAAAGTGTTTAGCATGCTTGTTTTCGCCTAATCTCTAGTTTAAAGTTCCGTATTCGGGTTGTTCGGCACGGCTAAATTTTTAATCGGGCATGGTTGATGCCTCGTAGACCCTTGTGCGTGTGCCTAGCAACCCTACACTCGGGTCTATAGACTAACCTGTACCAGTGTCACCAGAGAACTGCCATCTGACGTAAGGTATAATACCATCTGGGAGTTCTCGGCGAGTCCGTTCAGTGTATCCAGTCTCCATTGAGCACCCGTATATCATCTCTGATGTCAAACACCAATGGATATGGTCATCCATCGCCCATCTATATGGGTCGAGAAGCTATACGCTAGTCTACTCTGGTATATCGATGCCCCGTCTCGATACACCCACGACTAGGGACTTTGAAGGATGTACTTATGGACTACCACGTCCCCACTAGTATGATCCGCATCATAGTCCAGGTAGTCAAGTACACATCCTAAGGGCTTTACCAACATGTAACAGAGAGACAATCAGTGTACACGTTAAGGTAAAGAGTAACCAGATAGCATACTATCATATCGAGCAAGAAAGTCATCCCTATATATGTCCAAGCATCCACTACAATATACATCCTATGTATAGTAATGGTCTCTAGGGCATACATATAACTAACATAAACCTTATTCTATTTTTCCTGAACCAGAATACATCCTCGTACTGGAACAAGTTCATTCGAGTTCGTATATAACCATACGATGGATTATCCAATAACCGTGGATCTTCATAGTGATATGGGGTGTTCTGGAGAAATCCAAAGGTGAAGTAGGAGTGGCGATGAAATATGTGGTTTGGTCGTGAATGATAGCAGTCGCAATTTACTTTGCCCTCTTTCTAATCCCTTTATTTGTCTTTGCTTATTACCTCCTGTACACCACACTTAGGCTAATTGGTTTTCTTCTTTCCCTACATTTCGGCACCTGCCTATGGTTTGGAAGAAGACTATCCAATAAGCGCAATAAGTGTACTCTCTCCTAATCCTAGGAGCCCTCACATCCTGAGAGAAGGTAAAAGGAAAAGACAACTGGATAGTCATATTCATTTTTTCCAGAACCGAAAACCATCCTCGAATCTGAAAAAAGTTTCGTCGAGTTCGTATGTAACTATACGATGGACATATCCAATGATAATGGGATCTTCATAGTGATACGGAGTGTTCCGGAGAAAAGAAAAGGGTAAAAGTAGAAGTGGCAGTGAGGTATGCAACTCTGACAATCCAATGGTCAGTGTTTTAAGAAAGTTCGGTTAACTTGTATAGGGTTACCCAAGACGGCAGCAAGGTTTCGGGAGGCTTCATCCATTCCAAATTCAAAAATTTGCCGTTTTAGCTAACCCTAAACAAGAATCGTATACTAGAAATCGACGGAAAGTAATATGCAAACACTTTGCAATAAGAAGTGAGCCAGGAATAAAACCTTTGTAGACCGGTTCTTCACTTCAATAGTTCCGTGTAGAAGCCCCCTTCGCTGCGATCGTAAACTCCGGACTCTAGAGAGGCTCCACGAAGAAACGAACATGCTTGCTTCGATGACTTGGAGGCCGAAGATAATCTACGTCGAGGAGATACTAACCCAAGTTATTTCTTCACTAGGTCAAGAATTTTGTGAAGAGAACACCCTATACTAAATGGCAAGTAGTAGAGGATGATGAAGTAGGAAGTGGGCTCACTTTGGAATTGATTTTCTCACACTTTTTCTCATAACTCCATTAGAGCTAGAAAGCTTTTGAGGAGGAGGAAGAAGAAGATGATGAACTCATGAATAATTCATCCAATTGAATTATTGCACCCATGGTTGAGTTAAGACCTCATGCCTATCTCATGTAGAGAATAAACTCATGGCTTTGGTTAAGGGTTGGGTTAAGTAAAATATCCTAAGGAATGACAAAAGAGTAGACTTTGTCAAAGTTCTACAAGCTTCATAAAGCTTGAAAACATTGACCAAGTCAATTCCCTTTTGTAATAACCTAAGTTATAAATAAAACCCTAACATAACCTTAGCAAGGTGTTAATCTCATACACCCATCTTGTATGTATCATCAAACATGACACAAACATGTACACTTGCATATTTCACATATATACAATGTGAACAATCTAGTGAGAAAAGAAATCATAAGTGAGCTAATAGTAGTTAATGTAATGTAATATATCAAATATATAATTATACATTAAATTATCAAATCCACTCTTGATTTAATAATCCGTCTATATCACATATAACCGACTAATATCTTGTGTAACAACTTATCGAATCAACACTTGATCCGATAACCCGACAATATCGCATATAACCGACCAATGTCACAAATCGCGAGAATAGAATACGCTATCACATATCATATTAATCTCGGTCCTGCACATATCACATATGTGTTCCTACTCCATTTCGCTTGATCCAGGAAACCCCTGTGTAGGACTCTAAAGACTCGTCAATACGCCGGCAGTAGGTGATGATCATATCAAACACCCACAAGCCGCAAGCGGTCTGCTAAATGTAACGGTCACCCGGGTATTGAGCGATCAGAAGATCAACAATCAAGCCTGCTCACACTCCTGTGAATCCAATCAGTAACACTACCGTATAGTCCAGTCTCTTTGTCTGATATGTCGCATATCTCGTCCAGGGGTGGTAAACGTCAGACCCCAGTAACTTGATAAGTCGTGTCAATATGAGGCTAATAACGGGTCCAGAAACTACTGATAACACTTACCAGTATATCTCTGAAGCAGCCCTGGCCAAGGGCTTCCTATTATAGCCAATCAAGCACAGCGCAACATCAACTCCCTATACCGGGAGAGACGAAACCCCTCATATCGCTCATTGCCTCCATGTGACTCGGGACTGTACCCAAAAGCCACCATTTTTCATGTTCTCTTGAATGTGGTAAGGTGGAAATCAAAGCACAGTGGGAATCACACAAGACTCTATGACGATCTCGGATCTACAAACTAACCTGTACCAGTGTCACCAGAAAACTGCCATCTGACGTTAGGTATAATACCATCTGGGAGTTCTCGACGAGTTCATCCAGTGTACCCAGTCTCCACTGAGCACCTGTACACTATATATAATGTCAAACACCAATGGATATGGGATCATCCATCGCCCATCTACATGGGTTGAGAAGCTATACACTAGTCTACTCTGATATATCGATGCCCTGTCTCGATACACCCTCGACTAGGAACAATTGAAGGATGTACTTAGCGACTACACTATCCCCACTAGCATGATCTGCATCATAGTCCTGGTAGTCAAGTACTCATCCTAAGGGCTTTATCAACATGCAACATAGAGACAAGCAGAGTACATGTTAAGATAAAGTGCAATCAGATAACATACTATCATGTCGAGCAAGAAAGTCCTCCATATATATGTCCAAGCATCCACTACAATATACATCGTATATACAGTAATGGCCTCTAGGGCATACATATCACTAATATTCTCCCACTTGCACTAGGGCCATCTGTTATAGTATCTCATACCCAACAATCAGCAGTGGTTGAAGTATCTAATACTCAACCATCCCATAAAAGTCTCTCCTAGGAATAGGCCTTTGTGAGTGGATCCGCCCCATTCTCCACTGTGTCTACTCTCCTAACCTCGATCTCCCTGGAGATCAGCCATCTCTATGATCAGGTGATACTGCCTAAGAATATGTCTGGATCACTGATAGGACGAGGGTTCCTTGGCCAAAGCCACAACTCCATTATCACACAATGGTAGGAACGAAATTCATCTCATGAACTTATATACATCCAGACTACATCTTTGGTAGCATCCTATGTAGCCATGTATCCAGACTTTATTATCTAGTATGCCACGGTATCTAGCTTGGAACTCTTCCAACATACCGTCCCTCTACTGAGGGTAAAGACAATGCATGTGACTGACATTCAGTAGACCTTATCACCCTAGAAGCTTTTTAGTGATTTCATCTAGGATCGATTGATACTATCTCACTACACCTGGTGAGAATCCTAACATCCAATTAGATCTATCTCATAGATCCAAAATCCAGGATTAAGGAGGTATCACCTTGATCCCATATGGAGAATCCTTGTGATAAGAGGAGATTGACCGAGCATAGCATAGGAAACTCCTTTCCGATCAAGAGTATGTCATCCACGTACAATACGAGGATCATCACCAAACTCCCTACTACCTTTTTGTATATACAAGTTTCATCTACCATTTTGATGAAATCAAACGCTTTGACTATCACATCAAAACAGATGTTCCAACTCCGGAATGCCTACTTTAACTCATAAAGCAACTTGCACACGTTTCCGCTGCTCCCACTGTCTACGAAGCCCTCTGGCTGTGTACTTATAGACGCTCTCTTCTAAATCACTATTTAGAAAACCAGTCATGACACCCAACCGCCAGATATCGTAGTCATGGTATGTAGCAGTGGCATGTAGGATCTGGATGGACTTAAGCATAGGCACTAGAAAAGGTTTCATCATTATCCACAATTGGTCGATGACGAGAACCTTTTGCAATAAGCCTAGCTTCGAAAGTCTCAACATTTCCATGTACACCAAGTAATCTTCTCAAAATATACTTGCTCCTGATGGGGATTTAACCCTTCAGATATAGCAACCAAAGTCCATACTTTGTTGGTGTATATGGATTCCATCTCAGATCGCTTAGTGTAGGGTGTTTTTCGTCACCCCGTTGAGATGGGAATACGCGCCGCTTGTCAGGCGTATACTACAGATTCCCCCTACCTAGGGTAGGCCGGGGTTTATTGATTATGGGGATCCAAATCTCCGGCAGCCGCGGACTAAGCTGCCGTTAATTACCCCTCGCCATTGGGGCGAGGGAACCTCCGATTAACGGGTTAAAATGGTCATGCGAACTCAATGTGCAGTGTACATGTGTTGTGTTTTGAAAGGGGGGTTTGGATATATCGGGAGCCACGCAGAGTTTTTACGGGAGTCCCGCTACCCGGATAGCGGGTTGGGGGTCAAGGGGGCTAGCAGCCCCCTTGCGGGGTGCGGGGTAGCGCCCCGTTAGAAATTTTTTTCTAACAGGGACAGTGTCGCGGAGTATGTGTGTGTGTAAATATGTATACATATGTGTATGTATATATATATGTATATATGTATATATATATATATATAAAAGAAAGTGGGGGAAAAGGGCATCCAAAGGATGCGTGGGGCCAGCGCCTTGAGCACTGTGCGCTTAGGTGCTGTGCGCTCAGGCGCAAGCGCGCCACGTGTCGGCACGTGGGCGTTTTGCGCTTGAGCGCAGTGCGCTTGAGCGCAAGCGCGCCACGTGTCGGCACGTGGGCGCTTTGCGCTCGAGCGCAGTGCGCCTGATCGCAGCACGCCACGTGTCAGCTTGTGAGCGCTTTGCGCTCGAGCGCAGTGCGCCTGAGCGCAAGTGCGCCACGTGTCGATACGTGGGCGCTTTGCGCTCGAGCGCAGTGCGCCCGAGCGCAAGCGCGCCACGTGTTGGCATATGGGCGCTTTGCGCTCGAGCGCAGTGCGCCCGAGCGCAAGCGCGCCACGTGTTGGCATATGGGCGCTTGCGCTCGGGCGCAGCGCTTTGCGCTCGAGCGTAGTGCGCCCGAGCGCAAGCGCACCACGTGTCAGCACGTGGGCGCTTTGCGCTCGAGCGCAGTGCGCCTGAGCGCAAGCGCGCCGCGTGTCGGCACGTGGGCGTTTTGCGCTCGAGCGCTGGGCGCTGGCGAGACAAAGGGAATTTTAGTCCCAGAACCAGAAGGTATGCTTCAAAAAGGAAATATTTAATATATATATATATATGTATATGTAAATATATGGAGTTAAACTCCTAAAATGTTTTGGTTGATGAAAGGGGTTCTTCCTCTTCCTCCTCTGCTGGCTGGATCTTGATGATCAAGAGATGTGAGATCTAAAAATCTCTCCTTTCTGAGATCTAATGGTAGATCCAAGTTCCCCTTTGTGGGTTTTGTAGTGGAAGACTTCTTAGTTTTTGAAAAGAAAGAGTAAAACTCTTGATTTAATTCAAAAGAAATGAGAAGGTTTAGAACCTTGGAGAAGGAGCAGGAGCCACAAAAGATCTCAGATCTAAAATTTTTTGTGGAGAGAATGAAAAGTATATGCTTTATTCATCATCATGTTGCCTTTTATAGGCTTACATATTTACATATAGCCCCCTGGGCTTCACAAAATGGCATTTTGCCTATCCCATGGCTCATGTGCCATTTCATTTTTGCACATAAGCCATGGGTTTACAAAAATTTAGTTTTATGCCCATTTTGCATACATTCATGTATAAAAAATTACAAGAAAATTATTTATTACATGATTTTGTTTTTGGCATGGGGAGGCTGGCCGCGGGCTCGACTTGGGCACGGGCCCGCTTGACCTGGGCTTGGGCCCACCTGGCTTGGGGTTGACCTTGACTTTGACTCGGTCAACGGGGTGTAAATTTTTACCCCAATACTTAGCATATAGCCATTCTCATAGAGTCCCCACTCCTGATGGCCTGCTTGAAACTAGTTAGGTCATCATCTCATGATGCAATCCTCGCTCCACGGTCATAGAGAAAACCGAAGTATCTCTCAGGTTAGTGAGGAACCCTACCAGATCGGTGGAGAGGCTGAGGTTCGTTGGGAGCTATTGAATCCTTTGGTTCTACCAAATCATCAGCTGTAGTTTGTATAGCTGGAACTCCTTCCAGTTCTACCTCATGACCACTAATTTCTTCACAAGAAATTCCTTTTCCCAAAGGTGGAATGCTGAGAAACAAAACACCTTTTGCTCCTCAGTGTAGTAGAAGATATTCCCTTGCAAATGCTTGGGACATCCAACAAACTTCCACAGAACTGACCTTGCCTCGAGCTTGTCCGGATTTTGCTTTTAGACATAGGCCAGACAACCCCAAATCTTAACATCCTTAAGAGATGGGCTCTTCCCATACTATATCACATATGGAATGGTAGGCACCTGATTTGATTGGAACCCTATTCAATAGGTATGCAGCTTCTCAAGTGCATAACCCCCAAAAGGAAATAAGCAACTCAGTAGTACTCATCATAGAGCACACCATATCACATAGGGTGAGATTGCTCCGCCCCGATATACCAACGTGATGTGGTGTATACGGATGAGTAATGCTGAGAGAGAATCTAATTCTCCTTTAAAATAGTCCAGGAATTCTGTGCTCAAGTATTCTCCTCCCTGATCTCATCATATGACATAATACTTATACCCATTCTGGTTCTCTAATTCTGACTTATATTCTTTGAATTTCTCAAAAGTTTCAGACTTGTGTTTCAACAGGAACACATGTGCGAATCTTGAGAGATCATCAGTGAATGTAATGAAGTATAAAGAACCAGTCCTGGCATGTGTAGACAGGGGACCTACATAGATCATCATGTTTCAATCCCAAGAGTTCATTAACTCTTTCTCTGTTTCCAATAAACGGAGCTATGGTCATCTTATCTTTGTGACATGACTGGTCAAGTTTCACAAGATGTAAGTTCAAACTGATTTAAATATGCATCTTTATGTAACTTAGCTAGTCGGGTCGTATTGATATGACCTAGTCTACAATGCCTCAAGAAGGATTCGTTCATTTCTGAACTTTTCCTCTTGTGTGTGTTCTGTACGTTAAGAACTGTGGTTTGATTTAGAATGTATATGCTTTTAGATTACATGCCTGAACCGATCAACTATTGATATAGGAAATGTTCAAAACATTCTCCAACAATAAAAAATTATATCCTTCTTTACTAAATAAAGAGACTGATATGATGTTGTATATCAGGTTCGGTATCTAATAACATTCGTTCAGAATCAATGTATTTGATAATACAGGGTAATAACTGCCAACAAACTTGGCTGCAACACTTGCACCGTTTCCAACCCTTGAAACTTATCACCCATTCTTAGTTCTCTACCATTTGTAGCCCATGTAACATATTACATATACGGGACCCTGATCCGGTATCACATACCTAGGACATAAATGATACTGAGAAACCGTTCTCTGTAATGAACACACCCGAAGATGATGCATCAGCATGCACTTTCTTCGTTCGGGCAGCACGGGAATCCTGGTAATCCCCTATTTCCTGCTCGGTCTTATAACAATTATAAGTTGGAGCGGGACCAACGTTCCTTAGCGCAGTATAACAAGCGGGTTCGATCAATACATCCGTATTATTATCTTGATTAAGGCGTGACATAGTCGCTACCTAGAGAGAGAGAGAGAGAAGAAAACACTAAGCATATGCTTTTGCAAGATTAGATTGGTTATTAATTTATCTAATCAGGATGGCTCCCACTGTTTTAGTTAAATCTTCCTTCAAACCCTAAAAGGAAAGACTAGCCGGGATTAATTACACCCTACAAGTTCGCCAATCTTTTAGCCAGGCCAGTGCTGGTACTTTGAGGGAGGTTCCCCGTGCTTTTGCACGGACCTAATTAAAATAAACCTCGTTTTCCCAGAGGCTTAACCCCGTTGACACCTTTCGAGACACCTACTTGATCGGCTAATTGTAATGTGTAAAACTCTCCCAAGAGTAACTCTAACTCGCAGTGGGTATCGGGATTCAACTATCTCATAGAAGGTATGCAATCTCATTGCAAATTTCAACACTTGAAATTCCCGATAATATTTTTCCCCTAACCTCTTATGACCTTGACAAAGGCCAACAAACCATAGGATGCTAGTCAAGTTCAACCCGTCATTTCCTGATTGAATTAAATCCACCCGCACGACCCTTGACAAATGCCAACAAGGTCGCACGACTACCCTAACTTAATCGCATCATATGCTTATGCAGATAAGCAGTAATGAGCTACCGCACACTACGCCTTGACAAAGGCCAACAAACGCAGCACGAATACTAACTATTACTTATCTGAAATGACGGAGGGCTACGACAGCTTTTTAAGAAAATCCTTTGCGTAATGAACTTGATATCGTTGTAGAATCAAATGATTTAAAATGGTGTGATTTTAAGCTTTTACTAGTCTCGCTAAAGAGGTCACTCCCGGTGAAGGGATCTCGGCTCTTTCCTCGTCGAATGAGGTGCAGGATATTCACAATACCACTATGCAAAGCAAGAACTAGAAAAGCAATCAAAAGACAAAACCGAGGGTTGTAGAATCTGCCAGTTATTGCTAAAGAGGTCACTCCCTGTGAAGGGATTTCGGCTCTTTCCTTATCGAATAAGGTGTTGGATGTTCTACAAGGAACACCGCTATGCAAAGCAAGAACTAGAGCTACCTGTCTTTGAAAATTTGATTCCACAACATCTTTAGGTTTCTTTTATTTCATTAATCTCATTAATGAATTCCCATCATTTTATGTTACCTAAACATCACAGATAAATACAACGTATACTTATACCATCCGCATTCGCCTCGATGTCCTCTCGTGCACCGTTAGGTTAGGTAACTAACGGCAGAGCGGGGCAGTGCTAGCGCGGGTGTAAAACATAAGCAATGTCTATATAATATATCATATATACTATATCCTGTATCCATCTCAACATATCAAATGATCACATCACAGATATCGCAGCAGAAGAACAATATATGAAATATTGGATATACTAGGATTTACGTGTTTTATTTTAAGCCTGTATAAAACACGGATTCCACGGTCGTGATGAATAGCCAATCCCACACCCCTAGACCCCTACGAGAGCGGCAAGCAACCTTACCAATTCTAGAGTCAGGAGACCCGGTATCGACTCCTCGAGATGGTCTCCCACTGGACTCCAGAACCTGGTTACTTGTGCACCCCGCCTTGGGTCTATCCTAATGCGGAAAAGTAAATAATATACAATGGTGACAGCATCCTCAACCCGGAAGTGCCCCAATAAAAGAATATTACATACAATGAATTTTACATGAATGAAAAAGAAAACTCTCATCTCATATAAAAACCCCGGCTATTCAAAAACACGACGATCCAATATAACATATCCAAGCAACACATAACATCACATGTCATCAACGTAAGTAAATATGCGTATCCCAATTGTCATTGACATATAGAAACGAAATTGGAGATATACCACATATTACACTTACGGTCACAGAAAAGAAAATGAAAAACTACAACAGTTGGAATCTGCAACCTCCTTAGACATCACATGCTTAACCAAATGAATTCCTTAGACATCGCATGCCTAACAATTATAAACCATGCATTTTAGTCTTGATCTCGAAAACACTTTTCAATATCATGTTGGGCAATTCAACAAGATTCCTGACATCCTGATCGAATGCACTTCGGAAACTTTAGTAGACGGCTGCACCCCCCGATGTCATCGACAAAGTGCACTAAGGCAGAACACCGCTGCCGCGAGCACCCGAACGGATGCTTTTGGCGACGGGGTTCTCCTAAAGTCACTTGGTCGGGGCTATGGGGCCTGGCTATCTATTAAGTTTACCCGGCGAGTATCCGCGTATGCTACGTGATTGCGACGGACTTTTGATCTCATCAAAATCCCGTGGCAACCGATCATCTGAGACTAAACTGCTAGATTTATAACATTCAAATTAGTTATCTCATAACTACTTGTGGATTCCAAATATTGTATCCCATCACATAATATCCGGACGTCGTTAAACTTTTCAATCGATTCATCAAAGTCCCACAATTTCCCGATAGCTCAACACTTGAGAACAATTTTAATAATACCCAGAAGATGCCACAGTACCTATGAACCAGCCGTAGAAGGGTTAAACCAACGCCTCACATGTGACAACGCTAAACTACCTCAAACTCTAGGGTTCAGTGGCGGTTTTGACGGCCACATAATCGAGTTAAGGTTTCGTTCTTCTAGAGGGTCCACGGAATCACTCGCATGTTTTTCCGAATACGTTAAACTTGGAAAATTGGGTTTTTGACATTCGATCGAACTTTCTAACATCGCCTAGACAACATGCGAACAACCCGAAAAAATGTTAAAACTATGAATACGAAACACTCCGAATTGGTTATAGTGTAAAATTACATCACATGCAAAATTAGCAAAAATAAAAAACACCTGAAACACCAAAACCCAGTCACTTGAACACTGGAAAAAATTGGGGGGGGGGGCTCGAATTTGGCCGAGATTGGCATGGTTGTGCTCGGCCCAATTTTCACCAAATAGCCTCAAATTTTTTCAGAGTTCAAGTTATATCCCATATATCACTCTGTACTTGTTTAAAAAAAAATTTGACAACTTTTTAAAATCGACAGCAAGCAGGTTTGGGCGATGCAGGTTTCGGAGTATTTCGGTTTCGTTATTTTAAAAAAATCCGTATTAATTTCTAGCATGGCTCTGATACCACTGTAGGGTTACCCAAGATAGCAATAAGGTTTCGGGAGGCATCGTCCATCCAAAATTCAAAAAATTGTTGTTTTATCTAACCCTAAACAAGAATCGTATACTAGAAATCGACGGAAAGTAATATGCAAACACTTTGCAATAAGAAGTGAGCAAGGAATATAACCTTTGTTGACTGGTCCTTCACTTCAATTGCTCCGTGTAGAAGTCCCCTTCGCTGCGATCGTTAACTCCGGACTCTAGAGAGGCATCAGGAAGAAACGAACATGCTTGCTTCGATGACTTCGAGGCCAAAGATGATCTACGTCGAGGAGACACTAACCCAAGCTATTTCTTCACTAGGTCAAGAACTTTGTGAAGAGAACACCCTATACTAAATGGCAAGTAGTAAAGGATGATGATGTAAGAAGTGGGCTCACTTTGGAATTGATTTTCTCACACTTTTTCTCATAACTCCATTAGAGCTAGAAAGCTTTTGAGGAGGGAGAAGAAGAAGAAGATGAACTCATGAATAATTCATCCAAATGAATTATTACACCCATGGTTGAGTTAAGCCCTCATGCCTAACTCATGTAGAGAATAAACTCATGGCTATGGTTAAGGGTTAGGTCAAGTAAAATATCCTAAGGAATAACAAAAGAGTGGGCTTTGTCAAAGTTCTACAAGCTTCAGAAAGCATGAAAACATTGACCAAGTCAATTCCCTTTTGTAATAACCTAAGGTATAAATAAAACCCTAACTTAACCTTAGCATGGTGTTACTCTCATACACCCATCTTTTATGTATCATCAAACATGTACACTTGCATATATCACATATATACAATGTGCACAATCTAGTGAGAAAAGAAATCATAAATGAGCTAATAGTAGTTAATGTAATGTAATATATCAAATATATAATTATACATTAGATTATCAAATCAACTCTTGATTTAATAATCCGGCTATATCACATATAACCGACTAATATCATGTGTAACAACTTATCGAATCAACACTTGATCTGATAACCCGTCTATATCGCATATAACCGACCAATGTCACAAATCGCGAGAATAGAATACGGTATCACATATCGTATTAATCTCGGTCCCGTACATATCACATATGTGCTCCTACTCCATTTTGCTTGAGCCAGGAAACCCCTGTGTAGGACTTTAAAGACTCGTCAATACGCCGGCAGTAGGTGATGATCATATCAAACACCCACAAGCCGCAAGCGGTCTGCTAAATGTAACGTCCACCCGGGTACGAGCGATCAGAAGATCAACAAGCAAGCCTGCCCATACTCCTACGAATCCAATCAGTAACACTACCATACAGTCCTATCTCTTCGTCTGATATGTCACATATCTCGTCTAGGGGTGGTAAACGTCAGACCCTAGTAACTGGATAATTCGTGTCGATATGAGGCTCATAACGGGTCGAGAAACTACTGATAACACTTACCAGTATATCTCTGAAGCAGCCTTGGCCAAGAACTTCCTGTTATAGCCAATCAAGCACAGCGCAACATCAACTCCCTATACCGGGAGAGACAAAACCCCTCCTATCGCTCATTGCCTCCATGTGACTCGGGACTGTACCCAAAAGCCACCGTTTTGCACGTTCTCTTGAACGTGGTAAGGTTCAAAGCACAGTGGGAATCATACAAGACTCTATGACGATCTCGGGTCTACAGACTAACCTGTACCAGTGTCACCAAGGAACTGCCATATGACGTTAGGTATAATACCATCTGGGAGTTCTCGTCGAGTCCGTTCGGTGCACCCAGTCTCCACTGAGCACCCGTACACTATCTCTGATGTCAAACACCAATGGATATGGGACCATCCATCACCCATTTACATGGGTCGAGAAGCTATACACTAGTCTACTCTGATATATCGATGCCCTGTCTCGATACACCCTCGACTAGGAACATTTGAAGGATGTACTTAGTGACTACACTGTCCCTACTAGTATGATCTGCATCATAGTCCTGGTAGTCAAGTACTCATCCTAAGGGCTTTATCAACATGTAACATAGAGACAATCAGAGTACATGTTAAGATAAAGTGCAACCAGATAGCATACTATCATGTCGAGCAAGAAAGTCCTCCATATATATGTCCAAGCATCCACTACAATATACATCGTATGTACAGTAATGGCCTCTAGGGCATACATATCACTAACAACTTGGTTACTGAGTTATAGTCTAGGGTCGGGCCATGGTCGTAGCCAAAGAGAGAGAGAGAGAAAGAAACACTCAGCGTGCACTCTAACCTAGATCGGAATGGTTAATCACTTTATCTAATCAGGATGTCTCCCACTGTATTGTAACACCTTCGGATTTCGATTAGTATTAATTAAGCTATAGTGCGGGTTTTCTGTAAAAAGTTTACCAATTCGGTTTCCTCACATTTTATAACATTTAATTAATAATTTATTATTATTTGTTATGGGCTTGCACACACATGTGCATGCTAATGTGAGGGTGTGTTTGTGCTAATCGTGTTTTGTAACCATGACAACTTAACCTAATCCTAATCCCTTGTTTAAACCTTAACCTTAACCCTAGATATTTGTGGAGAGATATTTGTTTGTGTTTTGGATTGGGAGGACATGGCATGGTGACTCACTTGAGGGCATGGTTTGCATTAATGGAGAATTAATGCAATTGGTGCACTCACCCTTATTCTCACCTCTCTCTCTAACTCACTCACACTCTCACTCTCTCTCACTTTTCTCCTTCTCATTTATTTCCTTCATCTTTTCTCACTCTCAACTGAACCCTACACTACACCATCACTAAACCTTGCTAAAGTTTATCAAATCTCACCCAAAATCATATTTTATGCCTTGTTTTGCCTCTAGGATCCATTGGAGCTTGGAAAGCTAGGATCTTTGAGCTTGTGGGAGTAGGTAATGATCTCTATCTGTTAAGTAGGCCCTTTTAATGTTATGTAGCTTGTAAGTTTCAGTTTAGAACGCGTAAAGTTTAGTTTCGGGTAAATATCATATTTTTAGTGTAGATTTGGGTCTCGGATGATCTGTTATCAAACCAGGTATTTGTTGGAAAAGTTCCTATCACAGTGACCTAGTGTGTGACCTAGAAGATACCCTCAAAATACGAGCCCATTCCCTCAAGAACATGCCATAGATTTATTGGTTCTGGCCACAATTTGCGGCCAGAGTGGGGGCTGGGGTTGTGTGTTTTGGTGTAAGGGTCTCTGGGGTTGTGTGTGGTCTTGTGGTATGTGAAACTTTTACAAATTGTTTGTGTAGCAAAATCTGGGATCACTTTGCTAGTTTCTAGTGTTTCGATTATGCGCTTTACGTTATCCGATACGATTCGTGTCATTGTGTATCTGTTGCTCTTAGGATAGTTTCGTAGTGTCCCTACGCGTGTTAGCCTCTAGACGAACACTTGAGAGTATATTTGGAGTTGATGAGTCGGTCAAACGTAGTGGATACGTGTTATTGGTCGATTGCTAATATACATGTGTTGTATTGTTGTTTTATGATCTTTAGGTTCGCAGGCGAGGACTTCAGGTGCTGCGAAGAAGGGAAAGCGAGTCGTTGCCTTTACTTATCCCTAGGATCATCTGTGAGTAGATTTAACATCTATGGGGTAATCGCCCGCATGGCGTTATACGTCAGGGCTAGATATGATATGATATTATCCGCATGTTTATATTGCACATATAGATTGTGCATAAAACTTCATTCCATATTATTACTTGTTGTGCTTGGACTTGTACCCATCGGACACTGCACAATTATTGACGGCTCATGTTGCACGAGCACTGATTGTATGCCATACACACCGTCGATAATTGCCATGACACGCACAATCCATATACATACGAGATATAGTGGACACCTATACATACGTGATGTTGTATGGTTAGGGACATTGAGACATTGATTTATATTCCATTGTGCATATGACATATAGCATACCTGTATACCTACATGCTTACACATATGCCTTGCCATGACTACATGCTAGCTACCCATATACCTATATGGTATTGTACCATTAAAGATAGGTATATACATATATGAGACATAGCTACAGGTACATCTTGCATACATGCTTACATGTACACCCGTATACCTTGATATAGCTACACATATACCTGGAGGGTATTACATCATTACTAATAGGTAGATACACATATCTTGCTATACCGACATGGTTACGCATACCGGGCTACAGCTACATGTTCACCTTTATATGATGTTGCGTTTGGTTTCGGAGAAATTAGGAACCACATGATATACTTAATAACTTGTTACAGTTAAATAGCGGTTTTTCCTTATATGCTCATATTACTGTTTCATGTTGCATATATTATATTTCATGGATTTCACATTGAGATATGGATTTCATATGATGTTTTCTGGATTGTTTTACTCCTGCGTATATATATCAGTGGTATGGGACGCTGATATATATATATATGTATACCCATCGTATATATATATCAGTGGTATGGGATGCTGTTATATATGTACACCTACATAATATATCATCATAATGATCTTTGCAAATATACTTATTCATTATATATGTGGGTCGATTCAATGGCCGGGCCGATATGTAGGCCGATTCAATGGCCGGGCCGATATTATGGTCGATATGTGGGCCGATTCAATGGCCAGGCCGATTCAATGGTCGATATGAGGGGCCTATGCTCCCGATATGAAGGTCCTATGTGCTCGATATGAGGGGCCTATGTGCCCGATGTGAGGGGCCGATGTGCCCGATGTGAGGATGACATGTTTTATTCCGTACTCCGCATTTGTTTGATATGCATTGCTTAATGTATTAGTAGTACCTGATAGAGTACATTTCAAGACTGTTGCATATATATATTGCTGTTTATTGCTACGAGCATGCATGCGATAGATTAGCGCAGTACGTGCATACTTGCGATTACCTGCATATGTTATTTGCTATTCACGAGTTGGCAACTCACCCCCGTTGTGCCACAGGGTTGTACAGGTTGTCCCTCAAAGCAGTCACGGCAGGACTTTTATCTATCATATCATCTTTTGCAGCGGATACCGCTACGGCTGACTGGGTGCAGTTTTGCTATAGGTAGGTTTTTGCGGTTATCCGATGTTTCTCATTATATATTCGTTGTATCCAGTACTCTCCATATACCATTTTCATGTATTAACTTAGAGACGAGTTGTGAGTAAGATATTGTATATTATTTGTGACTTGGAGTTTTTCATGCTGTTCACTTTATATCGTCTTTTTCTTCGCTACAGCGTCGTATATCTGTGGTGGTGGTTGTTTTCCTCCTTTGGGCGTGGATTTGCTCTCGTTTGGGGATGCTTTACTTATATATTTTGTTGTACCCTTTTTGGGCTTTTTTTACAAAGGAGGTGCTGCTAAATTTTTAAAGGAAATAAATTTGGACTTTAAAGAATTTTGATTGAGATTTCAAAAGTTTTAACAGTGTTATTATCACTTACTACTTTTGATGGTTTAGATTGCTGGGTTTTCAGCTTACTTGAATTACGTTACGCATGGAGACGTTACGTGGTTTAAGAGCCATCACATGCCAAATTTCGGGTCGTGACAAAGTTGGTATCAGAGCGCTAGGTTTTACCTTTCGGAGTGTAGGATGACCTTGGTATGATGGAGTAGGTAGCTTAAGCAGAGTAACGTAGTGTGTGTATGTCCGCGGCATACTTGAGACACGGTACTCTGCCTAAAGTGACCTAAGTTCTAATTGCTTTAAATTCCTTCCTTGATGATACATATCCTTGTGATTCGATTTTCGTGTTATTATCGAATCCTATTTCCATTTATAGCCTTTTGCCGCCGATGACTTTGAGGGCTCAGAGAGAGGCAGCGAGAGCCGAGGTCAGAGTTGACTCGTTTGGGACGAGGATTGACCAGGACGGTACGCTCGTTGCACAGGAGCAGATTGATCCACCATTGATAGATCATATCGCTAGGCTTGTGCTAGATATGCAGGACTTGCACCAGACGATGAGGTCGTTGGTTGAGGCCAGTCGAACGCAGCGACAGGAGGTTGTCACCCCTGTTACCCAGTTATTCCTTGCTATTAGCACACAGCATTGTGTCACGTATACAGCAGTAGTGGATGTAGCCTGTTTAGCCCAGGAGAGTCTTCCCGAGACTTTGGGAGTTCCGAGACCGGGGAGGGCTCGTACAGGTGTATCAGCCCAGAGACAGAAGCTTAGTCGCTGCGATAGATTTCATTTACGTCGCGGGGGTAGCAGAGGCTTTGGACGAGGACAACTATTTAGATCTTATCCCCAGGAGGGTCAGCAGTTTTTATCTGGATGTTACCGGTGCAGGAGTTTAAGACATCGTGTTCGAGATTGTACTGAGCCATGTGAGGGTGGGACAGCACATGATACCTTACCACCTTCACCTCAGGGAGAGTCGCCTGTTGCGCCTGTTGTTGATCCGCATAAGACTTATATTCAGAGAGGTCATGGTCACGGAGGTTTTGTTCTGAAAGGACATGATGGTAGAGGAGGAAGACAACCAGTTGCAGGTAGAGGGCAGACACGAGCGTTTGCTTCTACTCATCGGGAAGCGCGGGCGTTCGCGCGTCCAATGCAGAGCTTTCAGGTATTCATATTCGTATGTTCTTTTGTTACACATGTTTGTTTAATTCGGGATCTATGCACTCGTTTGTTCTAAACACTTCATGTCGTGGTTGGGCCGAGAGTCGTGTTTGCTAGATTAGTCGTTGTTGTGTTTACTCCTGTTAGAGATCCTTTGGTTGCTCGACACATGTTTCGGTCATGTGCCAATTGGGTAGGAGATAGAGATTCGTCCGTCGATTTGATGTTTCTAGAGATGTTGGGCTTTGACGTTCTCCTGGGCACGGACAAGTTAGGTACGTGCTATGCTTCTGTAGATTGCTGCGAGAAAATAGTCAGGTTTTTTGTTTTCCCGACGAGTCAGTTCTTATTGTGCAGGGGGACAGTGGAGCCGCCTTACACAGCTTGAATTCATCCTTTTTCGTTAGTCGTCTTTTGAGGAGAGGATGTCGAGGATTCTTGGTTTCCATTCATGAAACCGAAGCCACAGTGGGCTTGTTGGATCGGGTTTCTGTTAGTCATATGTATGCCCTAGAGGCCATTACTGTACAAAGGATGTATATTGTAGTGGATGCTGGGACATATATAGGGAGGACTTTCTTGCTCGACATGATAGTATGCTATCTGGTTACTCTTTACCTTAACGTGTATACTGATTGTCTCTCTGTTACATGTTGGTAAAGCCCTTAGGATGTGTACTTGACTACCTAGACTATGATGCGGATCATACTAGTGGGGACATGGTAGTCTATAAGTACATCCTTCAAGGTCCCTAGTCGTGGGTGTATCGAGATGGGGCATCGATATACCAGAGTAGACTAGCGTATACCCTCTCGACCCATACAGATGGGCGATGGATGATAGCATATCCATTGGTGTTGGACATCAGAGATGATATACGGGTGCTCAGTGGAGACTGGGTACACTGGACGGACTCGCTGAGAACTCCCAGATGGTATTATACCTTACGTCAGATGGCAGTTCTCTGGTGACACTGGTACAGGTTAGTTTGTTGACCCGAGATCGTCATAGAGTCTTGTGTGATTCCCACTGTGCTTTGATTTCTACCTTACCATGTCCAAGAGGGCGTGCAAAACGGTGGCTTTTGGGTACAGTCCCGAATCACATGGAGGCAATGACCGATAGGAGGGGATTCGTCTCTCCCGGTATAGGGAGTTGATGTTGCGCTGTGTTCGATTGGCTATAACCAGAAATCCTTGGCCAGGGTTGCTGAGATTTACTGGTAAGTGTTACCAGTAGTTTCTCGAACTGTTATAGACCTCATATCGACACGACTTATAGAGCTATTGGGGTCTGACGTTTACCACCCCTAGGCGAGATATGCGACATATAAGATGAACAGACCGGACTGTACGGTAAGTGTTACTGGTTGGATTCACAGGAGTGTGAGCGGGCTTGCTCGTCGATCTTCTGATCGCTCAATACCCGGGTGGCCGTTACGTTTAGCAGACCGCTTGCGGCTTGTCGGTGTTTGATATGATCATCACCTGCTGCCGGCGTATTGAAGAGTCTTTAGAGTCCAACACAGAGGTTTCCTGGCTCAAGCGAAACGAAATAGGAGCGCATATGAGATATGTGCGGGACCGAGAATAATGCGTGTATGTGATACCGTATTCTATTCTCGCGATGAATGTATCAATTGGTTGTATGCGATATAACCTAGTTATCGAATCAAGGATTGATTCGATAAGCCGATACATTGGATATTAGTCGGTTATATGCGATATGACCGGATCGTTAAATCAAGTATTGATTTAATGATTTAATGCATAATTATATATTTGATATATTACTTTGCATTAACTAGTATTTGTTCACTTTAAATGGATTTTCTCACTTGAATTACACAAGTTGTATATGTGATATACTTTTGTGCACTTGTTTGTATCATGTTTGATGATACATGCAAACTTGGGTTTGTGTAAAGAATTAACCATGGTTATGTTAATGATTAGGGTTTTGATTTACTCACTTATTTATTTATCTATTTATTTTGGAAAAAGAAAACAAAATGGTTGCTTTCAAACATGAAGCTTCTTGATGCTTCATGCATCTTTGACTAAGTGACCATTCTTGTTTTCTTCTCCTAACCCTAACCATTCAACTAACCTTAGTTAATTCTCTAAACTAAACCATGGTTGAATATATGATAAGTATCATTTTATTTTCTATACACTTATAATATTCTTTCTTCTTCTTCTTCTTCATCAACAAGAAGAAAAGCTTGCCTCCATCAATGGCAACTTGAGAAATAGAGTGAGAAATCCAATTCTAAAGTGAACCCACTTCCTATTTCTTCATCCTCTACCACTTGCCAAGTAGTATAGGGTGCTTTCTTCACAAGTTTCATGACTTGGTGAAGTTGGAGCTTGATCTTGTGTTGCCTCGACGTAGATCATCTTCGGCATCGAAGTCGACGACCTAGCCCGCCCATTTCTCCGATGAAGCCGACGCTAGAGCCCGGGATCCGATGATCGCAGCGAGGGGAATTCATCATGGAGCTATGGAGGTGGAGGACCGGATCTACAAAGGTTGTATTTCCGTTCACTTCTTAGTAAAGTTGTTTACTACATGCTTGCATCGCCTTACATCTAGTTAACGATCTGTATTAGGGTTTCTAAGCACATGAAATTTTTTGAAATTGGCATGGTTGATGCCTTGTGAGACCTCATTAGTGTGCCTAGGAACCCTACAGTGGTATCAGAGCCTAGCTAGAGCCTTAGGCGATGCGTAGACGGAGTTAGAAGTCCGATCAAACCGAAACCCTAACTCCAAAATGCTCTCTGGACATTTTCTAAATACCTGGTTTTTTCCAAATTAAAAATGCTTAAAAAATTCAGCAGGAAATTCTAAGAATTACGGTGCAAAAACGAGCAAATGATACTCCCAAAGAGCGGCGGAACCGCGGCAGAAGCATGGCATCTGCAGCGGTTCCGCGGCCAATATGTCTCTTCAGTCAACTATTGTTGCACAGTAACTTCTTTATTTTAATGCTGAGTTTTCTGGGAATTTTTAATATTTAATCAAGAGTTTAGTTTTCTGGGTTGTATTGGGAGTTCGTAGATTCGATCGGATTATCAAACTTTGTCTATGTGTTTTCCGGATAATTTGTTGAATAAGTTAAAAGTTCGACCGGATATAAATACCCAATTTTTCCCCTGTCGGGAAATTTCCAAGTGTTGAATCTTTCCGTGGTTTAACAACGTTCTAAGTAGTGCAAGTAACGCGATGGACCCTCTAGAAGACAACAAACCTTAACTCGATTATGTGACCGTCTTGAACTGCCCTTTGAACCTTCGGGTTTGGGGCAGTACGGCGTGCCACATGTGAGGCGTTGGCTTGACCCTTCTACGGCTGGACCGTTGGTACTGAGGCATGAACTGGATGTTTTTTAAACCTATTTCATGTGTTGATTTGTTTCGGGAAAACTTGGGTGTTTGAATGTTCGATCGGAAAGTTTAACATTTTCTATTTATCTGGAATGGGATACAATATTTGGAATCCACAAGTAGTTATGCGATAACTGATTTGAATGTTATAAACATAGCACTTTAGTCTCACTTGATCGGTTGCCACGGAATTTTGATGCGATCAAAAGTCCGTCGCAATCACGTAGCGTACGCGGATACTCGCCGGATAAACTTAATAGACAGCTACACCCCATATCCCCGACCAAGTGACTGTAGGAGAACCCCATCGCCGAAAGCATCCGTTCGGGTGCTCGCAGCAGCGGTGTTCCGCCTTGGTGCACTTCGTCGACGGTATCGGGGGTGCGGCCGTCTACTGAAGTTTGCGACGAGCATTCGATCAGGATGTCGGGAATCTTGTTGAATTGCCCGACTTGATATTGAAAAGAGTTTTCGATAATGAGACTAAAATGCGGGGTTTATAATTGTTAGGCATGCGATGTCTAAGGAATTCATATGGTCAGGCATGCGATGTCTGAGGAGGTTGCGGATTCCAACTGTTGTAATTTTACACTTTCTTTTCTGTGACCGTAAGTGTAACATGTGATATCGCCGGTTTCGTTGATATATGTCAACGACAATTGGGATGGGCATATTTACTTACGTTGTTGACATGTGATGTTATGTGTTGCTGGATATGTTATATTGGATCGTCGTGTTTGAATAGCCGGGGTTTTTTTATGTGAGATAAGTGTTTTTCATTTTCATTCATGTAAAAACTTGTATGTAATATTCTTTTATTGGGGCACTTCCAGGTTGCGGAAGATGTCACCCTTTGTATATTATTTACTTTACCGCACTAGGATAGACCCAAGAAGGAGGGCACAAGTAACCGGGTTCTGGAGTCCAGAGGGAGACCAACTCGAGGAGTCGAGTCCGGGTCTCCTAACTCTAGAATTGTTAGGGTTGCTTGCAGCTCTCGTAGGGGTCTAGGGGTGTGGGTTTGGCTATTCATCGCGACCGTGGAATCCGTGTTTTATACTGGCTCGTATTGAAAACACGGACGTCCTAGTATATCCAATATTTCATATGATTCTTCTGCTGCGATATCTGTGATGTGATCATTTGATATGTTCTGTGATAAATACTGTATATAGTATATATGATGTATTATATAGACGTTACTTATGTTTTGCACTCGCGCTAGCCCTGCCCCGCTTTGTCGTTAGTTATCTAACCTAACGGTGCACGAGGGGACATCGAGGCGAATGCGGATGGCATAAGTGTACGTCGTATTTATCTGTGATGTTTAGGTAACTTAAATGATGGGACTTCATTAATGTGATTAATGAAAGAAAAGAAACCTAAGATGTTGTGGAATCGAATTTCAAAAATAAAACAGGTAGCTACAGTTCTTGCTTTGCATCGAGGTGTTTCTTGTAGAACATCCTGCACCTTATTCGATAAGGAAAGGACCGAGATCCCTTCACCGGGAGTGACTCTTTTAGCAATAACTGGCAGATGCTACAACCCTCGGTTTGTCTTTTGATTGCTCCTATAGTTTCTGCTTTGCACAGTGATATATATGATATATCCCGCACCTTATTCGACGAGGAAAGGGCCGACGATCCCTTCACCGGGAGTGACCCCTTTAGCAAAACTAGAAAAGCCTCAAAAACACTCCATTTTAAAATCATTTTATTCTACAACGATATCAAGTTCATTACGCAATAGGTTTTAAGAAAAACCTGTCGTAGCCCTCCGTCATTTCAGATAAGTTGTATATAGTATTCGTGCAACATTTGTTGGCTTTCGTCAAGGTGTAGTGTGCGGTAGCTATATGCTGCTTATCTGCTGCATACGATGCGATTGGATTAGGGTAGTTGTGCGGCTTTGTTGGCTTTCGTCAAGGATCGTGCGGGTGGGTTTAATTCAATCAAGAAATGTACGGGTTGAAGTTGACTAGCGGGCTATGGTTTGTTGGCTTTCGTCAAGGTCATAGCACGTTAGGGGAAAAATTATCGGGAATTTCAAGTGTTGAAATTTGCAATGAGATTGCATACCTTCTATGAGATAGTTGGATCCCGATACCCGCTGCGAGTAATTGTTACTCCTGGGAGAGTTTTACACATTACAATTAGCCAATCAAGTAGGTGTCTAGAAAGGTGTTAACGAGGTTACGCCTCTGGGAAAACGAGGTTTACATTAATTAGGTCCGTGCGAAAGCACGGGGCACCTCCCTCAAAGTACCGACACTGGCCTGGCTGAAAGATTGGCGAACTTGTAGCGTGTAATTAATCCCGGCTAGTCTTTCCTTTTAGGGTTTGAAGGAAGATTTGATAAAAACAGTGGGAGCCATCCTGATTAGATAAAATAATAACCAATCTGATCATGCAAGAGCATACGCTGAGTGTTTTATTCTCTCTCTCTCCTGGTAGCGACCATATCACGCCTTAACCAAGATAATAATATGGATATATTGACCGAACCCACTTGTTATACTGAGCTGGGGAACGTTGGACCCGCTCCAACTTATAATTGTTATAAGACAGAGCAGGAAATTGGGGAATACCAGATTTCCCATGCCGCCTAAACGAAGAAAGTACATATGATGCATCTTCTTCGGGTGTGTTCGTTACATAGAACTGTTTCTCAGTGTCCTTTACGTCCTGGGTATATGATACCGAATCAGGATCCCGCATCTGTAATATGTTACATGGGCTACAGATAAGTAAAGAACTGAGAACGGGTGATAAGTTTCATGAGGCAGAAAACGTGGCAAGAGTTGCAGCCAAGTCTGTCGGTCACTGTCACCCTGTATTACCAATACATTGATTCTGAACGAATGTTATTAGATACCGAACCTGATATACAAAATCATATCAGTCTCTTTATTAGTAAAGAAATGATAAAATTTTGTATTGATGGATAATGTTTTGAACATTTCCTATATCAAAAGTTGATCGGTTCAGGCACGTTATCTAAAAGCATTGATGTTCTAAATCAAACTACAGTTCCTAGTATATAGAACACACACAAGAGGAAGAGTTCAGAAATGAATGAATCCTTCTTGAGGCATTGTAGACTAGGTCATATCAACGCGACCCGACTGGCTGAAGTTACATTTAGATGCATATTTAAATTAGTTTGAATTTACATCTTGTGAAACTTGCCAGTCATGTCACAAAGATAAGATGACCACAGCTCCGTTTACTAGAAACAGAGAAAGAGTTAGTGAACTCTTGGGACTGATACATGATGATGTATGTAAGGTCCCCTGTCTACACATGCCAGGACCGGTTCTTTGTACTTCATTACATTCTCTGATAATCTCTCGAAATTCAGACATATGTTCCTGTTGAAACACAAGTCCGAACCTTTTGAGAGATTCACAGAATATAAGTTAGAAGTAGAGAACCAAAATACGGGTATAAGTATTATGTCCTTTGATGTGATCGAGGAGGAGAATACTTGTGTATGGAATTCTTGGACTATTCTAATGGAGAATGAGATTCTCTCTCAGCATTACTCCTCCGTATACACCATAGTACGATGGTATATCGGGGCGGAGCAATCACACCCTATGTGATAAGGTGTGCTCTATGATGAGTACTACTGAGTTACCTATTTCCTTTTGGGAGTTATGCACTTATGAAGTTGCATACCTATTGAATAGGGTCCCGATCAAATCAGTTGCCTACCACTTCATATGTGATATGGAAAGGGAAGAGCCCATATTTTAAAATAGTTAAGATTTGAGGTTGTCCGGCCTTTGTCTAAAAGCAAAATCCGGACAAGCTCGAGGCAACGTCTGTTATGTAGAACTGGAAATGTTCCAGCTATACAAACTGCAGCTGATGATTTGACAGAACCAAAGGATTCAATAGATTCCAACGAACCTCAGCCTCTCCGCCGATCTAGTAAGGTTCCTCACCCACCTGAGAGTTACTTCGGTTTCTCTATGACAGTGGGAGCGAGGATTTCATCATGAGATGATGACCTAACTAGTTTCGAGCTGGCCATCAAGAGTAGGGACTCTGTAAGAATGGCTGGATGCTTAGCAATCTGAGATGGAATCCATGTACACCAGCAAAGTATGGACTTTGGCTGCTATATCTGAAGAGTTAAATCCCCATCAGGAGCAAGTATATCTTGAGAAGATTACTTGGTGTAGATGGAAAAGTTGAGACTTTCAAAGCTAGACTTGTTAAAGGTTTTCGTCATCGACCAGGCGTGGATAATGATGAAACCTTTTTCCAGTGGCTATGCTTAAGTCTATCCAGATCCTACTTGCCACGGCTACATACCATGGCTACGATATCTGGTGGTTGGGTGCCATGACTGCTTTTCTAAATAATGATTTAGAAGAGAACGTCTATAAGAACACAACCAGAGGGCTTCGTAAACAGTGGGAGCAGCGGAAACGCGTGCAAAATGTTTTATGTGATAAAGCAGGCATCACGGAGTTGGAACGTCTGTTTTGATGTAGTAGTCAAAGAGTTTGACTTCATCAAAATGGTAGATGAACCTTGTATATACAAAAAGGTAGTAGGGAGTATGGTGGTGATCCTCGTAGAGTACGTGGATGACATACTCTTGATAAGAAAGCAGTTTCCTATGCTACGCTCGGTCAATCTCCGCTTATCACAATGATTCTCCATATAGGATCAAAGTGATACCTCCTAAATCCTGGGTTTTGGATCTATGAGATAAATCTAATTGGATATTAGGATACTCACTAGTTGTAGTGAGATGGTATCAATCGATCCTGGGGAGAATCACTGGAAAGGTTCCAGGGTGATAAAGACGACTGAATGTCAGTCACAGGCATTGTCTTTACCCTCAGTAAAGGGACGGTATGTTGGAAGAGTTCCAAGCTAGATACCATAGCATACTAGACGATAAAGGCTGGATACATCGCTACTTAAGATGCTACCAAAGAGGCAGTCTGGATGTATTTTTGTTCATGAGATGAACTTAGTTCCTCCCATTGTGTGACAATGGAGTTGTGGCTTATGCCAAGGAACGCCTGTCCCATCAGTGATCCAGACGTATTCTGAGGCAGCATCACCTGATCATGGAGATATTTGATCTCCAGGGTGATCGAGGTTAGGAGAGCAGACTCAGAGGATAACACGGCGGATCTACTCACGAAGGCCTATTCCCAGAGAGAGACTTTTATGGGATGGTTGTGTATGAGATACTACAACCAATGCTACAGATGGCCCTAGTGCAAGTGGGAGATTGTTAGTTATATGTATGCCCTAGAGGCCATTACTGTACATAGGATGTATATTGTAGTGGATGCTAGGACATATATAGGGAGGACTTTCTTGCTCGACATGATAGTATGCTATCTGGTTACTCTTTACCTTAACGTGTATACTGATTGTCTCTCTATTACATGTTGGTAAAGCCCTTAGGATGTGTACTTGACTACCTAGACTATGATGCGGATCATACTAGTGGGGACATGGTAGTCTATAAGTACATCCTTCAAGGTCCCTAGTCGTGGGTGTATCAAGATGGGGCATCGATATACCAGAGTAGACTAGCGTATACCTTCTCGACCCATACAGATGGGCGATGGATGATCCCATATCCATTGGTGTTTGACATCAGAGATGATATACGGGTGCTCAGTGGAGACTGGGTACACTGGACGGACTCGCTGAGAACTCCCAGATGGTATTATACCTTACGTCAGATGGCAGTTCTCTAATGACACTGGTACAGGTTAGTCTGTTGACCCGAGATCGTCATAGAGTCTTGTGTAATTCCCACTGTGCTTTGATTTCCACCTTACCACGTCCAAGAGGGCGTGCAAAACGGTGGCTTTTGGGTACAGTCCCGAATCACATGGAGGCAATGAGCGATAGGGGGGATTCGTCTCTCCCGGTATAGGGAGTTGATGTTGCGCTGTGTTCGATTGGCTATAACCGGAAATCCCTGGCCAGGGTTGCTGAGATTTACTGGTAAGTTTTACCAGTAGTTTCTCGAACTGTTATAGGCCTCATATCGACACGACTTATCGAGCTATTGGGGTCTGACGTTTACCACCCCTAGGCGAGATATGCGACTTATAAGATGAACAGACCGGACTGTACGTTAAGTGTTACTGGTTGGATTCACAGGAGTGTGAGCGGGCTTGCTCGTCGATCTTCTGATCGCTCAATACCCGGGTGGACGTTACGTTTAGCAGACCGCTTGCGGCTTGTGGGTGTTTGATATGATCATCACCTGCTGCCGGCGTATTGATGAGTCTTTAGAGTCCTACACAGAGGTTTCCTGGCTCAAGCGAAACGAAATAGGAGCGCATATGAGATATGTGCGGGACCGAGAATAATGCGTGTATGTGATACCGTATTCTATTCTCGCGATGAATGTATCAATTGGTTGTATGCAGTATAACCTAGTTATCGAATCAAGGATTGATTCGATAAGCCGATACATTGGATATTAGTCGGTTATATGCGATATGACCGGATCGTTAAATCAAGTATTGATTTAATGATTTAATGCATAATTATATATTTGATATATTACTTTGCATTAACTAGTAGTTGTTCACTTTAAATGGATTTTCTCACTTGAATTACACAAGTTGTATATGTGATATACTTTTGTGCACTTGTTTGTATCATGTTTGATGATACATGCAAACTTGGGTTTGTGTAAAGAATTAACCATGGTTATGTTAATGATTAGGGTTTTGATTTACTCACTTATTTATTTATCTATTTATTTTGGAAAAAGAAAACAAAATGGTTGCTTTCAAACATGAAGCTTCTTGATGCTTCATGCATCTTTGACTAAGTGACCATTCTTGTCTTCTTCTCCTAACCCTAACCATTCAACTAACCTTAGTTAATTCTCTACACTAAACCATGGTTGAATATATGATAAGTATCATTTTATTTTCTATACACTTATAATATTCTTTCTTCTTCTTCTTCTTCATCAACAAGAAGAAAAGCTTGCCTCCATCAATGGCAACTTGAGAAAAAGAGTGAGAAATCCAATTCTAAAGTGAACCCACTTCCTATTTCTTCATCCTCTACCACTTGCCAAGTAGTATAGCGTATTTTCTTCACAAGTTTCATGACTTGGTGAAGTTGGAGCTTGATCTTGTGTTGCCTCGACGTAGATCATTTTCGGCATCGAAGTCGATGACCTAGCCCGCCCATTTCTCCGATGAAGCCGACGCTAGAGCCCGGGATCCGATGATCGCAGCGAGGGGAATTCATCATGGAGCTATGGAGGTGGAGGACCGGATCTACAAAGGTTGTATTTCCGTTCACTTCTTAGTAAAGTTGTTTACTACATGCTTGCATCGCCTTACATCTAGTTAACGATCCATATTAGGGTTTGTAAGCACATGAAATTTTTTGAAATTGGCATTGTTGATGCCTTGTGAGACCTCATTAGTGTGCCTAGGAACCCTACAGTTTATTTTAGGCGAGATTTTCCGACGTTGTTCCAGATGAGCCGGCGGAGCATAGGGAGCTTAAGGATCTGCTGCAGAGTTGCTAGATTGGGGGACTTGTGCATCTGAGTGTTTCACTTTGGCGAGCACCTACTATGTTCGTCAAGAAGAAGGACGGCAGTTTGAGGAGGCTGTGTATTGATTTTCGTCAATTGAACCGAGTTACGGTGCGGATTAGGCATCCTTTATCCCGCATTGACGATTTCTTTGATCAGCTCCAGGGTGCGGGACATTTTTCTAAGTGTGATTTAGGATCAGGTCATCATTAGTTGTGGGTTCAGAGTGATGACATTCCGAAGACTACTTTTTTGTGCACGCTACGGGCTTTATGAGTTTTGGTGGTGTCGTTGGACTCACCAATACCCTAGCAACATTCGTGGATGTGATGAACCGGATTTTTTTTCCAGGCCATTCCTCGACCAGTTTATTGTTGTGTTATTAATGACATTCTGGTCTATTCTAAGAGTCATGAGGAACGTGAGCAGCACTTGAGGATCTGCTTTGCAGACATTGGGAGAGCGCCGGCTGTTTGCTAGATTCTCGGAGTGTTCCTTCATGCTTGATAGTGTTGACTTCCTAGGTCATGGGATTACGGGAGTAGGTATTCGTATGGACCCGTGGGAGATCGTGGCCGTTCAGCTTTGGCCCAGACTTGTAGCGGGACAGAGGACCGCAGCTTTTGGGCTTAGCCGGTTTTACCGCCGTTTCGTGCAGGATTTCTTGTGTATTCACTGTAACACTGACCGGACTGACTAGGAAAGGAGTTCCTTTTCTTTAGACTGAGGCATGCGTGCTGATTTTTCATTGGTTGAAAACTTGGTAGACGACTGCACCAGATCTATCTTTGCTTTCTGGATCGGGCGACTTTGTCGATTATTGTCATGTTTCACGAGTGAGGCTCGATTGTGTACTCATGTGGCATTATAGAGTTATCGCTGTTGGAGATAGTGCCCTCAGAGTCAATTATTGGATCACAGGCACGTGATTGCAATGATTGAGGGGAGGACCTGTCCCAGTAGGACAGTCTTACTCGAGATGATAGTATGCTATCTGGTTTACCTTTATCATCGTGTACTGCTTTAGGTGACCTTACGAGTCGCTATTACACGTTGATAGAGCCCCTAGGATTCTTGCTTGACTACCAGCAGTATGAGGGCGATCATATAAGTGGGAGCTGGGGTCTATAAGCACATCCTAAAATGGTCCCTAGTCGTAGGAGTTTCGAGACAGGGCATCGATACTCCATTAGTAGACTAGTGTATACAGTCGAGACCCCGACGAGGGGCGGTGGCCGGTCTCACAAGCCACTGGTGTCAGTTGGTTCACCTAAGATGTATACAGGTGCTCATTGGGTTATGAGTACACCGGACAGGACTCGCCGGGAACCTGCTAGTTGGGATTATACCAGACGTCAGATAGCAGTTCCCTGGTGACATGTGTACAGGTTAGTTCATCGACCTGAGATCGTCATTTGTCTCGTGTGAGTTCCCACTGTACTTTGATTACTACCCTACCACGGCTCAAAGGAGTCGTGCAAACAGGTTTTAGTTGGGTACAGTCCCGAGCCACATGGAGGCAGTGAGCGGATCTTCAGGGGTTCGTCTCTCCCGGTTTGGGGGTGAGGTCGTGCTGTGTCTAGGAGAGCCAGAACATGAAAAGTCCTTGGCCAAGGCAGGAGATTTGCTGGTAGGTATTCCAGTAGTATCTCAGGGTGTTCTGGGCTACACTCCGACACGACTTGTACCGCTTTTGGGGGTCTGACTTTTACCAACCCCCTAGGCCCGCCATGCGATACTCATAGACGAACGGACCGGACTGTACGGATATTGTCACTGACAGGCTCAGTAGGGTGTCGGGGTGAGCTTCCTCATCGACGTCCCTTTTGGTCAATAGCTGGTGGCCCGTCACGTATTGGCTTATACCTCTGACGTGCTAGTAGTTAAATCCACAGCCATGGTATTGACGAGTCTTTAGAGTCCACCACAGACAGTTACTCAAGTTTCGGGCGAAACGCTGTAGAGGCCGTATGGAGATATGGCAGGGTTCGATCAGATACGTTCGGTATTGCACGGATCGTGATCGGACGGTTTTTACTAGCCGGCTTTGGCTTAAGCCGGATTCTAGTATTTGATAGTGTAGTTTTGTCTCTTTGCATTTGTGTTCAGTGGAAATACAAATGCGGGCATGTATTTGCAGTAGCGGGGTTTTCCTGTAATTTATTACGGGAACAGTTTTCTGTAGTTGCCAGTTTGCATTCCGTTCCGGCCGGCTTTCTCTTTTTCCTTCACGGCCGGACTTTTCGTTGGAGGGGGTTAATTGCAATTTTGCAATTAACTTAGTTGTGAGGGGCTTTCTTGCATATATGGCTTCATGATGAGACTAGCCTCATCATGATATTCCATTTTGGTCATTCTCTTGCATTTATGAGATGGTGATTTGATTAGGTGAGAAAAGAAATTGATGTGAGATTATTTTTGTTCATGCATCTTGAATTATTTCTTTTTCCCCACTTGGTTTATTGGGGCCGGCCACTGTTCCTGCAGAGAGAGAGGGGAGATTGATTTTGTGTGGCAAATTCCTTCTTGCATGTTGAAATTTCGTGGGCCCCTCTTAATTGTGTGTGTGTGTGCTGTTGTTTTAATAAAAGGGAAATTTCCTTTTCTCCTTGGTTTTTTAATTCATGCACACATTTTTCTTTAGATGCTTGTGCTTGCATTTTTTTCCAGCAAGCTTTTTCTTGGCCGAGCTCACTTTTGAGAAAAAGCTCCATTCTCCATCTAGCATCAATCCATGAAATTTCTTTGTGCTAAAATTCCTCCAACCATGGCAACCTCATAACCCTAAGAGACAAGCTTCTACACTATTTCTATAGCAAGCCTTGGACGCGTCGGCTAGCCAACTTCGCGCCCGAGTTGCCTCGGTCAAGAGGCGGGAGCCCTTAAAAGATTCCGGCTACGTGGTGCCCTTTCCGACGAGCGAGGAGGTGACGGAGATTCCGCAGGAGATCGGAGTGGAGACGAAGACCGAAGGACACGGATCGCTTGGTATAATTTCTCTACCCGTTTCTATTTTGCTAGCTAGCTAGGTTAATGGCCCGATCCGGGTAAAAAGTCCGCGGTGGTGCCGTTTTGCAAAGTTCGCAAAGTTTTTGTTTTCCGCGTTTCCGGCGTCGGATCGACGGCCGGGGCGCCCCCGCGGGCTTACAATCGCTTATGCTTCCCAACAGTTGGAGGAGGTACGAGCAGGATTATCCCACTCATGATCTGGAGATGGCCGCGGTAGTCTTGCACTGGAGATTTGGGGACACTACTTGTGCGGAGAGTCGTGTCATATTTTCACCGATCACCAGAGCTTAATCTTCCTGCAACGGGTTTTGATTGTTGAGACAGCGCCGTTGGATGGAGCTTGTGAAGGATTGTGATTGTGAGATCCTTTATTACCTGTGGCGAGGCGATTGTGGTAGCTGATGCTTTGAGTCGTAGGCCTGGGGATAGCTTGTTCCAGTTGTACGCAGTTCAGAGACAGTCTTATGCAGATTTACAGTTCTTGTGCGACAGATGAGTATAGTTTAAGTTCGCCTTTTCTAAGGGACAGCTTGCTCATGTCGACGCCCGTCCGCTTTTAGTTAATTGTTTCGTGAGGCACAGCCCACCGATGCTCGTTTGTTTGAGATTCTGAACATGTTCGGCATGGTAAAGATTCAGAGTTCTTGATTTATGACCAGGGTGTGCTACGTTAGGGACTCGATGGAGTACACCCGATACTGATAGGTAGAGATGCGAGGTCCTAGAGCAGGCACTTCGGTCAGCTTTCTGTGTTCATCCAAGTGCCGCCGAGATGTAACGTGACTTGAGAGTTGGTTACTGGTGGGCAGGGGTGAAGAGTGAAGTTTCCGATTTCGTTTTGATGTGCTTGGCTTGTCAGCGAGATAAGGTTGAGAATTTAAGGCCGGCTGGAGAGATGCAACCTTTTTACCGTTCCGGAGTGGGAATGGGAGCAGATCTCCATGAATTTCGTTGTGGTGTCTACCCAGGTCTAGACAGGGTATGACTTCGTTTGGGTGATTGTTGTCCAGTTGTGCTCAGTTTGCTCAGTTGTTCTTCGGTAAGTTGTATGTTTGCACAGAGTTCGTTCATGCATGTATCCAATAGAGGCCCCTAATTTGCTAGCTGTCGTTGGAAGAAGCTTCAGGAAGCCTTGGGTGCTAGTTGAGCTTTAGCTCCGCTTTTCCATCCGTTGGCCGATGGTTAGACAGAGCAGACTATACAGACTCTGGAGGATATGCTTGTGCGTACGTGCTAAGTGTTCGTTGGCTGTGAGATCGTCACTTGTCATTGATGGGGTTCTCTTACGATAATGGTTATCAGGAGACGATTCAAATGGCAACTTTTAGGCCTTGTGTGTAGGTTGTGTCGATCGCTAGTCTGTTTTACCGACTCCGTGTGAGTAGGGTTTTTGGACCTCAGCTAGTCGAGAGGCTTCGAAGATGATCCAGTGGTTCAGGTCAGGATGAGAGTAGCCCGGTGCAGACAGAAGTCTTATGCCGACCGTAGTTGTCGCAGACTTGAGTTCGCAGTGGGAGATCATGTATTCCTACGGATTTTTCCGATGAATGGCGTGTTGAGGTTTGGGAAGCTTAGTCCCAGATTGTAGGTCCTTTTGAGATCCTCGAGCGAGTTAGTGTCGTTGCCTATAACTTGGCATTTCCGCCCAGATTTTTGAGTATTCATCCGGTATTCCGTGTGTTGATACTTTGCAAATGCCTTAATGACCTTTCTCACATGATTCAGCACCAGAGCATTTAGCTTGGACGCGATCTTTTCGTTCACTGGCAGCCGATAGTGTTAGCGGATCGGCGGGTGGAGAAACTTCGGTCAAGGGTCTTGCCATCTGTGGAGTTTTCTTTGGCGTAGCTGTATAGTGAGGAGATCACTTGGGAGGCTGCAAGCGAGATTTGGGAGTTTGGCACTCATCTCTTGAAGGTATGCATAGTAAGAATTTTAATTCAGGGACGAATTTTCTTTAGGAGGGAGATTGTAACACCTTAGGATTTCGATTAGTGTTAATTAAGCGATAGTGCAGGTTTTCTGTAAAAAGTTTATCAATTCAGTTTCCTCACATTTTATAACATTTAATTAATAATTTATTATTATTTGTTATGGGCTTGCACACGTGTGCACGTTAATGTGAGGGTGTGTTTGTGTTAATCGTGTTTTGTAACCATGACAACTTAACCTAATCCTAATCCCTTGTTTAAACCTTAACCCTAACCCTAGATATTTGTGGAGAGATATTTGTTTGTGTTTTGGATTTGGAGGAGGTGGCATGGTGACTCACTTAAGGGCATGGTTTGCATTAATGGAGAGTTAATGCAATTGGTGCACTCACCCTTATTCTCACCTCTCTCTCTCTAACTCACTCACACTCTCACTCTCTCTCACTTTTCGCCTTCTCATTTATTTCCTTCATCTTTTCTCACTCTCAACTGATCCCTACACTACACCATCAATAAACCTTGCTAAAGTTCATCAAATCTCACCCAAAATCACATCTTAAGCCTTGTTTTGCCTCTAGGATCCATTGGATCTTGGAAAGTTAGGATCTTTGAGCTTGTGGGAGTAGGTAATGATCTCTATCTGTTTAGTAGGTCCTTTTAATGTTATGTAGCTTGTAAGTTTCAGTTTAGAACGCATAAAGTTTAGTTTCGGGTAAATATCGTATTTTTAGTGTAGATTTGGGTCTCGGATGATCTGCTATCAAACCAGGTATTTTTTTGAAAAGTTCCCATCACAGAGACCTAGTGTGGTGACCTAGAAGATACCCTCAAAATACGAGCCCATTCCCTCAACAACAGGCCGCAGATTTATTGGTTCTGGCCGCAATTTGCGGCCAGAGTGGGGGCTGGGGTTGTGTGTTTTGGTGTAGGGGTCTCTGGGGTTGTGTGTGGTCTTGTGGTATGTGCATCTTTTTCAAATTGTTTGTGTAGAAAAATCTGGGATCACTTTGCTAGTTTCTAGTGTTTTGATTACGCGCGTTACGTTATCCGATACGGTTCGTGTCTTAGTGTATCTGTTTCTCTTGGGATAGTTTCGTAATGTCGCTACGCGTGTTAGCCACTAGACGAACACTTGAGAGTATGTTTGGAGTTGATGCGTCGGTAAACGTAGTAGATACGTGTTATTGGTTGATTGCTAATATACATGTGTTGTATTGTTGTTTTATGATCTTTAGGTTCGCAAGCGAGGACTTCGGGCGCTGCGAAGAAGGGAAAGCGAGTCGTTGGCTTTACTTAGCCCCAGAATCATCTGTGAGTAGATTTAACATCTACAGGGGAATCTCCCGCATGGCGTTATGCATCTGGGCTAGATATGATATGATATTAGACGCATGTTTATATTGCACATATAGATTGTGCATAAAACTTCATTGCATATTATTACTTGTTGTGCTTGGACTTGTACCTATTGGACACTGCACGATTATTGACGGCTCATGTTGCACGAGCACTGATTGTATGCCACCACACCATCGATAATTTCCATGACACGCACAATCCATATACATACGAGATATAGTGGACACCTATACATACGTGATGTTGTATGGTTAGGGACATAGAGACATTGATTTATATTCCATTGTGCATATGACATATAGCATACATGTATACCTACATGGTTACACATATACCTTGCCATGACTACATGCTAGCTACCCATATACCTATATGGTATTGTACCATTAGAGATAGGTATATACATATATGAGACATAGCTACAGGTACCTCTTGCATACATACTTACATGTACACCCGTATACCTTGTGTTAGTTATATGTATGGACGAGAGGCCATTACTATACATGGGATGTATATTGTTGTGGATGCTTGGACATATATAGGGAGGACTTTCTTACTCGACATGATAGTATGCTATCTGGTTGATCTTTACCTTAACGTGTACACTGATTGTCTCTCTGTTACATGTTGGTAAAGCCCTTAGGATGTGTACTTGACTGCATGGACTATTATGCGGATCATACTGGTGGGGACAAGGTAGTCCATAAGTACATCCTTCAAGGTCCTTAGTCATGGGTGTATCGAGACGGGGCATCGATATACCAGAGTAGACTAGCGTATACCTTCTCGACCCATACAGATGGGCGATGGATGATCCCATATCCATTGGTGTTTGACATCAGAGATGATATACGGGTGCTCAGTAGAGACTGGGTACACTGGACGGACTCGCCGAGAACTCCCAGATGGTATTATATCTCACGTCAGATGGCAGTTCTTTGGTGACACTGGTACAGAGTAGTCTGTAGACCCGAGATCGTCATAGAGTCTTGTGTGATTCCCACTGTGCATTGATTTCCACCTTACCACGTCCAAGAGGGCATGCAAAACGGTAGTTTTTGGGTACAGTCCCGAATCACATGGAGGCAATGAGCGATAGGAGGGGATTCGTCTTTCCCGGTATAGGGAGTTGATGTTGCGCTGTGTTCGATTGGCTATAACCGAAAATCCCTGGCCAGGGTTGCTGAGATTTACTGGTAAGTGTTACCAGTAGTTTCTCAAATTGTTATAGACCTCATATCGACACGACTTATCGAGCTATTGGGGTCTGACGTTTACCACCCCTAGGCAAGATATGCGACATATCAGACGACGAGACCGGACTGTACGGTAAGTGTTACTGGTTGGATTCATAGGAGTGTGAGCGGGCTTGCTCGTTGATCTTCTGATCCCTCAGTACCCGGGTGGCCGTTACGTTTAGCAGACCGCTTGCGGCTTGTGGGTGTTTGATATGATCATCACCTGCTGCCGGCGTATTAACGAGTCTTTAGAGTCCTACACAGAGGTTTCCTGGCTCAAGCGAAACGAAATAGGAGCGCATATGAGATATGTGCGGGACCGAGAATAATACCAGTATGTGATACTGTATTCTATTCTCGCGATTTGTATCATTGGACGGTTATATAATATATAGCCGGGTTACCGAATCAAGTATTGATTCGATACATTGATACACTTGATATTAGTCGGTTATATGCATTATGACCGGATCATTAAATCAAGTGTTGATTTAATGATTTAATGTATAATTATATATTTGATATATTACTTTACATTAACTAGTATTTGTTCACTTAAGATTGATTATCTCACTTGATTGTGCACATTGTATATATGATATATGTTTGTGCACTAGTTTGTATCATGTTTGATGATACATGCAAACTTGGGTGTGTGTTTACTTTAAACCATGTTTAGGTAAATGGTTAGGGTTTTAATTTATTTATTCATTTATTTATTTATTCTTTGGGCAAGAAATAAAATGGTGGCTTCTTTTGTTTTCACTTGAAGCTTCATGAAGCTTTGACCATTTTGTTTCTTTCCTTAACCTAACCATTCACCTAAACCCTAGTTTAGTCTCTACACTTGTTAAACTCACCCATGGTTGTATTATGATAAGCATCACTTGATTTTATTTTTGGAAATAATTCATAATTCTTTTTCTTTCTTCTTCTTCATCTTCTTCATGAAGAGAAGAAACCATTGCTAGATTTTTCCAAGTGATGATTCCAAGTAAGAAATCAAAATCCAAAGTGAACCCACTTCCTATTTCTTCATCCTCTATCACTTGCCATGTAGTAGAGGGTGTTTTCTTCACAAGTTTCTTGACCTAGTGAAGATGGAGCTTGAGTTTGAGTCGCCTCGACGTTGATCATCTTCGGCATCGAAGTCAACGACCTAGCCCGCCCATTTCTCCGATGAAATCGACGCTAGAGTCCGGGATTCCGATGATCACAGCGGAGGGACGTCAACACGGAGCTAGAGAAGTGGTGGACCGAATCTACAAAGGTTGTATTTCCATTCACTTAGTAGTTAAGTTGTTAACTTGCTTGTAGTTTCGCCTTTACCTCTAGTCAACGATCTTGCATAGGATTCTTAAGCACATGAAAAATTTGAATTTGGCATGGTTGATGCCTTGTGGAACCTCTTGAGTGTGCCTAGTAACCCTACAGTAGTATCAGAGCCTAGCTAGAGCCTTAGGCGAAGTGTAGACGAAGTTAGAAATCCGATCGAACCCGAAACCCTAATCGGACACCCTTCTCTGTAAATTTTTTCAAAACTGGGATTTTTCCAGATTAAAAATAGCCAAAAAATTCCGCAGGGCTTTATGGGAATTACTGTGCATCACGTGCGGCTAAGTCGACAAAAGCGCCGCGGAACCGCGGCACGAGCCTGCCTCGTTCGGCGGTTCCGCGGCCAAATAGTCACATTATTTTTTGAAATTTGCACAGTAATGTCATTTAGAGTTTCCTCTGTTTTCTGCGAATTTTTAATCTATACTCAAGAGTTGAGTTTTCTGGGCAGTATTGGGGGCTCGATAATTCGATCGGAAACTTTAACTTTGTCTATGTGTTTTTCCGGATAATTTTAGAACATGTTAAAAAGTTCGACCGGATATAAATACCCAATTTTTCCCCCTGCCGGAAAATTTCCAATTGTTGGATTTTTTCCGTAGTTTAATGACGTTCTAAGTAGTGCAAGTAACCCGATGGACCCTCTAGAAGACAACAAACCTTAACTCGATTATGTGACCATCTTGAACTGCCCTTTGAACCTTAGGGTTTGGGGCAGTACGGCGTGCCACATGTGAGGCGTTGGCTTGACCCTTCTACGGCTGGACCATTGGTACCGAGGCATGAAGCGAATGTTTTTAAACTTATTTCATGCGTTGAGCTGTTTCGGGAAAATTTGGGTGTTTGACTGTTCGATCGGAAAGTTTAACTTTTTCTGTTTATTTGGAATGTGATACAATATTTGGAATTCACAAGTAGTTATGTGATAACTAATATGAATGTTATAAACATAGCACTTTAGTCTTAAATGATCAGTTGCCACGGAATTTTGATGCGATCAAAAGTCCGTCGCAATCACGTAGCGTACACGGATATTCGCCGGTAAACTTAATCGACAGCCACGCCCCATAGCCCCGACCAAGTGACTGTAGCAGAACCCCATCGTCGAAAGCATCCGTTCGGGTGCTCGCGGCAGCGGTGTTCCGCCTTGGTGCACTTCGTCGACGGCAACCGGGGGTGTGGCCGTCTACTAAAGTTTGCGACGAGCATTCGATCAGGATGTCAGGAATCTTGCTGAATTGCCCGACTTGATATTGAAAAGAGTTTTCGATAATGAGACTAAAATGCAGGGTTTATAATTGTTAGGCATGTGATGTCTAAGGAATTCAGATGGTTAGGCATGCGATGTCTGAGTAGGTTGCGGATTCCAACTGTTGTATTTCTACACTTTTTTTTCTGTGATCGTAAGTGGAATATGTGATATCGCCGGTTTCGTTGCTATATGTCAACGACAATAGGGATACGCATGTTTACTTACGTTGATGACATGTGATGTTATGTGTTGCTGGATATGTTATATTGGATCGTCGTGTTTGAATAGCCGGGGGGTTTTCATGTAAGATGAGTGTTTTTCATTTTCATTCATGTAAAAACTTATATGTAATATTCTTTTATTGGGGCACTTCCAGGTTACGGAAGGTGTCACCTTTTGTATATTATTTACTTTTCCGTACTAGGATAGACCCAAGGAGAAGAGCACAAGTAACCGGGTTCTGGAGTCCAGAGGGAGACCAACTCGAGGAGTCGAGTCCGGGTCTCCTAACTCTAGAATTGGTAGGGTTGCTTGCCGCTCTCGTAGGGGTCTAGGGGTGTGGGTGTTGGGGTAAAAATTTACACCCCGGTTGACCAAGTCAAAATCAAAGTCAACCCCAAACTAGGTGGGCCTAAGCCCAGGGCAAGCGGGCCCATGCCCAAGTCGAGCCTGCGGCCAGCCTCCCCGTGCCGACAACAAAATCATGTAATAAATAATTTTTATGTAATTGTTTATGCATGAAAGTAAACAAAATCGGCATAAAGCCAATATTTTGTAAGCCCATGGCTTATGTCCAAAAATGAAATGGCACATGAGCCATGGGATGGCTAAAATGCCATTTTTGTAAAGCCCAAGGGGCTATATGTAAATATGTAAGCCTATAAAAGGCAACATGATGAATAAAAAAAAGGACACTTTTTCATTGTCTCCAAAAAAAATTAGATCTGAGATCTTTTCTCCTTCCTCAAGGTTCCAAAACCTTCTTCTTTCTCTTGAATTAAATCAAGAGTTTTACTCTTCCTTTTCATAAAACAAAATAGTTTTTCACCACAAAACCCATAAAGGGAAACTCAGATCTTCCATTAGATCTCAAAAAGAAAAGATTTTTAAAAATCCCACATCTCTTGATCTTCAAGATCCAGCTAACAGAGGAGGAGGAAGAAGAACTCCTTCCATTAACCCCAAAAACACACTCAGGAGTCCAACTCCTCTCTGATTTCTCTTCTGAGAAATTTTTTTAGGCTAAAAGCCTCTTTTTCTCGCCGGCGCTCAAGCGCAGAGCGCCCGCGTGCCGACACGTGGCGCGCTTGCGCTCAAGCGCAGAGCGCCGGCGTGCTGACACGTGGCGCGCTTGCGCTCAAGCGCAAGCGCTCGAGCGCAAGTTTCCCCCGTACCGACACGTGGCGCGCTTGCGCTCCAGCTCGAGCGCAAGTCACCCCGGTGCTGAAACGTGGCGCTCTTGCGCTCCAGCGCAAGCGCTCGAGTGCAAGTCGCTCTCGTGCCGACACGTGGCGCTCTTGCGCTCAAGCGCAAGCACTCGAGCGCAAGTCGCCCTCGTGCCGACACATGGCGCTCTTGCGCTCGAGCGCAAGCGCTCGAGCGCAAGTCGCCCTCGTGCCGACACGTGGCGCTCTTGCGCTCAAGCGCAAGCGCTCGAGCGCAAGCCGGCCATGTGCCATCATGTGGCGCGCTTGCGCCCAAGCGCTTAGCGTCCGAGCGCAAAGCGCCCATGTGCCGACACGTGGCGCGTTGCGCTCCAGCACTCTGCGCTCGAGCGCAAAGAGCCCACGTGCCGACACGTGGCGTGCTTGCGCTCAAGCACCTAGGCGCTGGCCCCACGCATTCTTTGGATGTCTTTCTCCTCTTTATTTATATATATATGTATATATATATATATATATATTTGTATACAAATGTACACACACACATACACCACGACACTTTCCCTGTTAGAAAAAAAACTCTGTGTGGCTCCCGATATATCCAAACCCCCCTTTCAAAACGCAACACACGTACACTGCACATTGAGTTCGCATGACCATTTTAACCCGTTAATCGGAGGTTCCCTCGCTCCAAAAGCGAGGGGTAATTAACGGCAGCTTAGTCCGCGGCTGCCGGAGATTTGGATCCCCATAATCAATAAACCCCGGCCTACCCTAGGCAGGGGGAATCTGTAATGCGCCTGACAAGCACGCGCGTATTCCCATCTCAATGGGGTGATGAAAAACACCCTACAGATTCTGGCACGCCCGGTGGGACCAATCTCTCCTCCCATATTTCGGGTTAAACGTTCATGCGAACTCAATCAATATACATACCTATATTTATACTAAAATAATGCTCTTTCATACAGGTTTTCAAGCAATCACTCTCCAACAATGTCTCCAAGGACGATCTCAGCTCTCAGCACGACTCCCGTCTCCTACACGATGAGGATAGACTCTAGAACGGTCCTCCCGGCCAGTCTCGGGCGACAATGGGAAGAGCCACTGCTACCATTCGGCTCTATTATGTTCATGCCTGTTGGCGCCATCCCAGCTTCTCAAGCCCTGGTAGCAGACAAACCGGTCTCGAAAGGCAGGAGACCAAATGTGGTGATCTCGAGGGCGCCCCAACCCAAACGCAAGTTGGTGTCTGAACGACTTTCCTTGGCCCCAGCTGGGGGCAAGGCCATCAACACCAACAAAGCTACAACGCGTCCCGAGCAAACTCCAGCGGTGCCCTTGACCACTGCTCGATCGGGTGTCTTCTCTAAGCTCCCCTCTGATCAACTCACAATGGCTTCCTGGGTAGCGGATGCCCGCCAAGCCTTCAAAATCGAGAAGCTGAGGCAGAAGCGACTCAGATATAGAGCCAACAAAAAGGCTAGGGCTCTGGTCATGTTAAAATTTATGAATTTCGAAAGCCCGGACCGCTCCGCGAAACCAGCTGCCAGTGATGAAAGAATGGCTGAGTGTGTTGTCCATACTGTCTACATGGCCGAACATGAAGAAACGAACCCTCCTCTTCTTCACAGCCATGGTGATGATATAGTTGACGGTACCCAGCATCGGCTCGATCTAAATGATGAAGAGCCCGCTCAGGCCGATAAGCCAGAGGAGCCCGTGGTTCCTATGGAATGGAGCTCAGGCAATAAAGATTACCCGGTTGTCATAGCCGGAACTACAGAACAAGCATTATTCCAATGGCTTCAAAGGCAATTTCAGGACAGGGATGAGAAGATGGCCGAGGTCTATTCCAAAGTCGACGAGCTGGCAAACGTCGTAGCAGATCTCGCGACCCAAGTCGCCCGATTGCAATTACAGCAGAGTCAAATTTTGGTTCATGAGCCTGGGATTGATACCCGGGGGCAGCCAACTGATATCCCTTCCAACCTAAAAGCGGAGCGCCTTCGTAAAAAACGGTCGCAATCAGCCTCCAGTCCCTCCGATACATACGCCGGGGGGGAATCGCCTCTGAAAGACAAGCTGGAAAAGGTCTATTCCTTCAAGAGGGAAAATGTCCACAAGATATTCAGGGACGCCCTAAGAAACGGTCTGCAACTGCCAGAATCAAAGAGACCGCAAGAAGAGAATATGACCGACGACCTAAAATATTGCCCCTATCACAGGGTGATAGGTCATTCCATTGAGGACTGCTTCGTCTTCAAAGATTGGGTCGAAAGGCAATACAAGACGGGAGAGATAGAACTGTCTAAAGGCGTGTTAGCAAATAGTCAAGCTACGACCGCCGATTTCATGCAAATGGAGACCGAAACCTTTCGGGAACCTAACCCTCCCAGACATGTGCAGGGCGAACCAAAGATTGATCGGCCTCAGGAACCGGCGTCAGTGAGGGCACCTACTCTGATGGAGAGAAGGAAGAAGGCGTACTCCTTTAAGAGGGATGAGGTCCGCGATATATTCGAGAAAGCCCTGAACAATGGCCTGCAACTGCCTATTCCGAAGAGGCCACATGAAATGAATATGACTGGCAATCCCATATACTGCCCATACCATAGAGTGCTGAGTCATACCATTGAAGACTGCTGTGTTTTCAAAGATTGGGCAGAGGACCAATATAAGCTTGGAAAAACCTCTCAATCCTCGGATGTATCGGCAAGCCACAGAGCTAGGTCATCAACACAGCTCCGCCAAGATCAATGTTCAAGGAGCTGGGATAAGCAAAGAGGACCACCACGTCGTTAAACTGGGAAACAACCGACCTCTAAGTCGTTAAACTGGGAATGTAAAATAAAAAAAGAAAAAAAAGAAAAAGAAAAATAAAGAAAAGTCGAAATGATAGGGCAACTCGCAATAAAAATCAGCGAGTAAAAATAAAAATGAAAATAAAGCCGAAATGATTGGGCAACCGCGAATAAAAGCCGAAATGATAGGGCAATCGCGACCTTCGCGGTAAGAAAAGCTGAAATGATAGAGCAATCGCGGTAAAATAAAAAAAATATAAAACAAAAAAAACAAGGGCGGATGATGAGTTGCTCCTGGCATTATTCCAGTGTAGCAATGCAGACGCCAAACAAAAATCCAATTTCTCAAAATTCTCCCGGCCCTACGGCTAGTCCCCAAATTGACTGCCGTATACAATCCACGGGCTCAAATAATTCTCATCACCCTCATGCCCTACCGTAATCACCAGTTACGCGGCTGGTCTCCGCCTTTGGAGTTATGCTCCATTTAGAAGACCTACTCATGTGTCCTCACGATACATGAGGAGAACAAACCTTTGTGGGATCCTTACGACTCACAAAGGAAAAACACACTTAGGAGTCTTCACGACTCCTAAGGAGAAAATACACCCGCGGGATCCTCACGACTCGCAGGGAGAAAATGCTTTTATGGGACCCTCACGGCCCATAAAATTGAAAGGCCTTAGGTGATAGGGATCTAAACCCGTCTCCTAAGCCATCGCTCCGCCAACAAGAGTAGGCAAATGATGAATTGCTCCTGGCACCTCTGCTTCAGTGTCAGCAACGCTGATGCCGGCCCCTACCCCAAAATTCCAAGCTCGCCATCAATAGACCCCTAAGTCTTTAAACTGGAAACAGATGACCTCTAAGTCTTTAAACTGGAAACAGATGACCACTAAGTCTTTAAACTTGAAACAGATGACCACCAAGTCGTTAAACTGGAAACAGATGACCACCAAGTCGTTAAACTGGAAACAGATGACCACCAAGTCGTTAAACTGGAAACAGATGACCGCTAAGTCGTTAAACTGGGCACCACAGACCCCTAAGTCTTTAAACTGGAAACAGATGACCGCTAAGTCATTAAACTGGAAACAGTCGACCACTAAGTCATTAAACTGGGAACGAGGGAAATCCACTCATGTGTCCTCACGATACATGAGGAAAACAAACCTTTGTGGGATCCTTACGACTCACAAAGGAAAAACACACTTAGGAGTCCTCACGACTCCTAAGGAGAAAATACACCTGCGGGATCTTTACGACTCGCAGGGAGAAAATGCTTTTATGGGACCCTCACGGCCCAAAAAATTGAAAAGTCTTAGGTGACAGGGATCTAAATCTGTCTCCCAAGCCATCGCTCCCCAACCCCAAAGTGGCGAATGATGAGTCGCTCCTGGTACCATATTCCAGTGTAGCGATGCAGACGCCAACCAAATTCCAAATCCCATACCCTAACGGCGAATGATGAGTCGCTCCAGGTACCACATTCTGTAGGGTTGCTAGGCACGCGCACAAGGGTCTACGAGGAATCAACCATGCCCGATTGAAATTTTAGCCGTGCCGAACAACCCGAATACGGATCTTTAAACTAGAGATTAGGCGAAAACTAACATGTTAACAACTTTAACACTAAGTGAGAGGGATTACAACCTTTGTAGATCCGGTCCTTCACTTCATATGCTCCGTGTTGTGGTCCCTTCGCTGCGATCATCGGGTTCCGGACTCTCGAGAGGTTCCATGAAGAGAAAGATGCAACCTTTGCTTCCGATCTTCGATACAAAGATGATCTACCTTGAAGTTTCGTTAACACAAGCTAACACTCATGAAATGATGTGAACACCCTCATCTAAATGGCAAGGGAAGATGAGGATGATGAAGTAGGATTTTTGTTCTCTTTATTTATCTATTTCTCACATTTATTCATCACTTGGAAAAAAGCTAGTGAGCTTTTTCCATGAAGAAAGATCAAGGAAGAAGATGAAGAATTATGATAGAATCCTTTTGTGATGAATAAAAAAAGAAGTAATATGATGAATAATGCAACCATGGTCAAGCAAACTCATGTAGAAAATTAACTAGGGTTAGGGTTTGGGTTAGGTTAAAGATGAGTCACACACAAATATCTTTATCATGACAAAATGAAAAGCTTCTAGAATCAACTAGAAGACTTAACCCTAATCCAAACCCTAATCATGTTTAAACTCCACAAAACATGTTGCATTAGTTATCATATCATGTTACAATATTATATATCACATATATAATATTTATTGTAACAAATAAAATAATACAATTAACATATATCGCATATATATCAATGTATTACCCGAGTGAGAAAAAGAATCTTTTAGTGAGGTAATATTAGTTAATGCAATTTAATATATCAAATATATTATTATACATTAAATTATCGAATCAACACTTGATCCGACAATCCAGCTATATCGCATATAACCGACTAATATTTATCCGTACCGATTCATCGAATCAACACTTGATCCGATGACCCGGCTGATATCAAATATCGCGAGAATATAATACGGTATCACATATCGCATTATCCTCGGTCCCGCACATATCACATATGTTCCCTTACTCCGTTTTGCCTGAGCCAAGAAACCTCTGTGTAGGACTCTAAAGAATCGTCAATACGCCGGCAGTAGGTGATGATCATATCAAACACCTACAAGCTACAAGCGGTCAGCTAAACGTAACAGCTACCCAGGTATTGAGCGCTTAGAAGATCAACAAGCTAGCCTGTACATTCTCCTTTGAATCCAAACAGTAACACTCCCGTACAGTCCGGTCTCGTCGTCTGATATGTTGCATATCTCGCCTAGGGGTGGTAAACGTCAGACCATAGTAGCTCGATAAGTCGTGTCGATATGAGGTCTATAACAGTTCGAGAAACTACTGATAACACTTACCAGTAAATCTCAGCAACCCTGGCCATGGATTTCCGGTTATAGCCAATTTTACACAGCACAACATCAACTCCCAATACCGGGAGAGACGAATCCCCTCCTATCGCTCATTGACTCCATGTGATTCGGGACTGTACCCAAAAGCCAACTTTTTGCACGCCCTCTTGGACGTGGTATGATGGAAATCAAAGCACAGTGGGAATCACACAAGACTCTATGACGATCTCGGGTCAACAGACTACTCTGTACCAGTGTCACCGGAGAACTGCCATCTGACGTGTGGTATATCACCAACTGAGAGTTCTCGGCGAGTCCGTCCAGTATACCCAGTCTCTACTGAGCACCCGTACACCATCCTTGATGTCAAACACCGATGGATATGGGATCATCCATCGCCCATCATATGGGTCAAGATGCGTATATGCTAGTCTACTCTGGTGTATCGATGCCCTGTCTCGATACACCCTCGACTAGGAACAGTTATAGGATGTACTCGTCGACTACCGTGGCCCCACTAGTATGATCTCATCATAGTCCCAGTAGTCGAGTATATATCCTAAGGGCTTTATCAACATGTAATATAGAGACAATCAGAGTACATGTGAAGATAAAGTACAACCAGATAGCATACTATCATGTCGAGCAAGAAAGTCCTCCCTATATATGTCCAAGCATCCATTACAATATACATCGTATGTACAGTAATGGCCTCTAGGGCATACATATAACTAACAATCTCCCACTTGCACTAGGGCCATCTGTTGTGGTATCGCATACCCAACAATTAGCTGCGGTTGATGTATCTCATACTCAACCATCCTATAAAAGTCTCTACTGGGAAAAAGGCCTTTGTGAATGGATCCGCGCTGTTGTCCTCTGTGTCTACTCTCCTAACCTCGATCTCCCTGGAGATCAACCATCTCCATGATCAAGTGATACTGCCTAAGAATTATATCTGGATTTCTGATGGGACGGTAGTTCCTTAGCTAAAGCCACAACCCCATTGTCACACAATGGTAGGAAGGAAGTTCATCTTATGAACTTATATATATCCAGACTGCCTCTTTGGTAGTATCCTTGGTAACGATGTATCTTGCCTTTAATCGTCTAGTATGTCATGGTATCTAGCTTAGAACTCTTCCAACATACCGTCCCTCCACTGAGAGTAAAGACAATGCCTGCGACTGACATTCTGTCGTTCTTATCACCCTGGAACCTTTCCAGTGATTCTCCCCAGGATCAATGGATACCATCTCTCTACAACTAGTGAGTATCCTAACATCCAATTAGATCTATCTCATAGATCCAAAACCCAGGATTTAGGAGGTATCACTTTGATCCTATATGGAGAATCCTTGTGATAAGCGGAGATTGACCAAGCGTAGCATAGGAAACTCCTTCCCTATCAAGAGTATGTCATCCACGTACTCTACGAGGATCACCACCATACTTTCTACTACCTTTTTGTATATACAAGGTTCATCTACCATTTTGATGAAGTCAAACTCTTTGACTATCACATCAAAACAGATGTTCCAACTCCGCGATGCCTGTTTTATCATATAAAACATCTTGTACACGTTTCCGCTGCACCCACTGTCTACGAAGCCCTCTGGCTGTGTACTTATAGACGTTCTCTTCTAAAACATCATTTAGAAAAGCAGTCATGATACCCAACCACCAGATATCGTAGTCATGGTATGTAGCCGTGGCAAGTAGGATCTGGATGGACTTAAGCATAGCTTTGAAAGTCTCAACTTTTCCATGTACACCAAGTAATCTTCTCAAGATATACTCGCTCCTGATGGGGATTTAACCCTTCAGATAAAGCAACCAAAGTCCATACTTTGTTGGTGTATAAGGATTCCATCTCAGATCGATAAGCATCCAGCCATTCTTACAGAGTCTCACTCCTGATGGCCAGCTCGAAACTAGTTGGGTCATCATCTCATGATGCAATCCTCGCTCCCACTGTCATAAAGAAACCGAAGTATCTCTCAGGTGGGTGAGGAACCCTGCTAGATCGGCGGAGAGGCTGAGGTTCGTTGGAAACTATTGAATCCTTTGGTTCTACCAAATTATCAGCTGCAGTTTGTATAGCTGGAACATTTCCAGATCTACATAACAGACCTTGCCTCGAGCTTATCCGGATTTTGCTTTTAGACATAGGCCGGACAACCCCAAATCTTAACAAACTTAAGAAATGGGCTCTTACCATTTCATATCACATATGAAGTGGTAGGTAACTGATTTTATTTGAACCCTATTCAATAGGTATGCAGCTTCTCAAGTGCATAACTCCCAAAAGGAAATAGGAAACTCAGTAGTACTCATCATAGAGCACACCATATCTAATAGGGTGAGTTTGCTCCGCCCCGATATACCATCGTGCTATGGTGTATACGAAGGAGTAATGCTGAGAGAGAATCTCATTCTCCTTTAGAATAGTCCAGGAATTCCGTGCTCAAGTATTCTCCTCCTTGATCTCATCAAAGGACATAATACTTATACCCATTGTTGGTTCTCTACTTCTAATTTATATTCTGTGAATATCTCAAAAGTTTCGGACTTGTTTTTCAAAAGGAACATATGTCTGAATCTTGAGAGATCATCAGATAATGTAATGAAGTACAAAGAACCTGTCCTAGCATGTGTAGACAGGGGAACCTACATACATCATCATGTATGAATCCCAAGAGTTCACTAACTCTTTCTCTGTTTCCAATAAATAGAGCTATGGTCATCTAATCTTTGTGACATGACCGGCAAGTTTCACAAGATTTAAATTTAAACAAATTTAAATATGCATCTTTATGTAACTTTAGCTGGTCGGGTCGCATTGATATGACCTAGTCTACAATGCCTCAAGAAGGATTCATTCATTTCTAAACTCTTCCTCTTGTGTGTGTTCTGTATACTAAGAACTGTAGTTTGATTTAGAACGTCAATGTTTTAGATAACATGTCTGAACCGATCAACTCTTGATATAGAAAATGTTCAAAACATTATCCAACAATACAAAATTATATCTTTTCTTTACTAATAAATAGATTGATATGATGTTGTATATCAGGTTCGGTATCTAATGACATTCGTTCAGAATCAATGTATTCTGGTAATACAGGGTGATAGTGACCAACAGACTTGGCTGCAACACTTGCACCGTTTTCTGTCTCATGAAACTTATCACCCGTTCTCAGTTCTCTACCTATCAGTAGCCCATGTAACAGATTACATATGCGGGATCCTGATCCGGTATCTCATACCCAGGACGTAAAGGATACCGAGAAACAGTTCTCTGTAATGAACACACCCGAAAATGATGCATCAGCATGCACTTTCTTCGTTTGGGCGGCACGGGAAATCTGGTATTCCCCAATTTCCTGCTCTGTCTTATAACAATTATAAGTTGGAGCAGGACCAACGTTCCCCAGCTCAGTATAACAAGCGGGTTCGGTTAATTGTTCACACCATAATATTGTATTTTATATTCCCCATTCTTATGCATTTTAAAATGAAAACATGTGCTTTTGACCCATGTCTGCTACATGTTACAGGTTACAGGTTCTTGGACAGAAAACAGTGAAAACGAGGTAAAGACGATGAAAAAGTGAATTTTAACCAATGAACAGAAGATCTTGATCAAGCCTACATAAGAAACAGTTCACAAAGCAAGGTTCAAGACGTCAACACAAAGCAACGGTTAAAAATCCACTACAAATATTCACTGAGGATCTGGAACCAATGTAGAAGCCCAATTGATAAAAATATTGAAGAATAAGAAAGCCCAGGAAGCCCAGAGCCTGCAGCAGAATTTGCAGAGCCCAATCCTCCTTTTTGGCCGCGGAACCGCGGCCAAACCAGGCCTCGGGCCGCGGTTCCGCGGCGGTCCTGAGTGATCAAAAGCATTAAATTTTTGGTAAATGTTGTGGCGGCGTTGACTGGTCTTTATAGGGCTATATTTGTAAATTTAGACATGCGGATCAAAATGTAACCTAGGGTTTCTATTTCCTATAAATAGAACTCTAAAGCTTGTAATTTCTTATGCCTCTCTTTAATGAATAAAATTTAGAAATCTTTTGGAGAGCATCGGTGTTTCTTCTCCATTCAGAAATTCAGATCTGACAATCCTGCATGGATGATTGGAGGGATACATCTGTAAGTAGTTTTATTTAATTGCCCTAGTTTAGATTTTAATTCCTTGCCTAGATGTTAGCTTTGGGAAAGGCTTTTGAGAGATGAGATCTCCCATCCCTTTCTTACTCATCACATAGAATCTATAGGACTCCATGCATACATGCACATACCGCTCCCTACGGCACCCTATCCCTCGAGGTAGCGGTGATACCGTAGTATAAAGGCCAGGGTGTGATGTTTTCCATGGAGGTTAGGGTAAGGATCTCTAAAAGAAGGACAAGAACCTAGAGGAAGGAACACCTTCCCGAATGGATCCAATCCCCTTTATTGATAATTACCATAACTCCTCTTAGATCCTAATCTGGGTATAGAAAGCGTTGAGATTTATTTACATTTCCAAACCATTCCTAAACCTAACCCTAGCAAGATTTAGATCTAGATTAATTTAGTTTTTAGACAGAATCAATTTTTAGATTTAATAACAACTCCGAACACCCTTCGGAATTAACTCGTAAGAATGAATCGGAAATTCACAACATCCCTGTGGACCGACCCGTACTCACCGGCTAGCTGCAAAGCGACGCCGTTCTTGATTGCGGTTACAAATATTTTTGATCTATCTTTTAGAAAGCGCAAGCACGCTGAATCACACCAATCAAATGGCGCCGTTGCCGGGGATGGCGTAGAATTTTCTTTTCGTAATTTCTGGTTAATCATAAAATTTAAAAAATCATAAAAATCTAAAAAAACCCAAAATTATAAAATATATCAATTGTTATTTTTTGGAAAGGGTACTTTGTTGTGTGAAATTTTGCAGGTACAAAATCGGATCTGGAAATTTCCAGAAAGCAAAACAGAAAATAGAAGATCAGAACAGAGGAGAATTTCAGAAACAGAACAACAGAAAAATTCTACTCATACCGCGGATCCGCGGTCCCCCTATGTTATCAGCTGGAGAAAATTGCACTGTAAGTTCCTCTTTTCTTGCTCTGGAAATCTTGATAAATATTTTCTGAAAAATTTCTGCAGGATTATGTGCGCTTTAAAAATCTTTTCCATTCTAAAATAACAAATCTTGTGCAGGATTTTTAGGCCCCGCTTGAACTAAATTGATTGCAAGTGATATTTTGCTGTTGCATATCTTTTCTATAAAATATTTTGCTGTTGCATATCTTTTCTATAAAATATTTTGTTGTTGCATATCTGTTCTCTAAAAATCTTTTTGCAACAAAAATTTTTCCAAATAAAGAGAAAGAAAAAAATTAATGAAATATGAAAATAAAAAGGACAAATATTTTATAGAACTTGCAAAATTTTTTTTAGCCCCAAATAAATCCTTGCACCACCAACCATCCTTCTTGTCACCTTTCGTCTTCTAGCATGGGTACCCCACATAAAAAATCATTAGCCGAACTTTGGTATCTCGAACCTAATTTTGCGTCATATGTCAATGTGTTCGGTCAGTTTAAAGACGATCCTTCCATGCCTGAAAAATCTTTGAAAGATCACATAGAAGAGTCTAGGAGAAACAGTTGGACTTTTCAACCCACTTTGTGTCAACCAAGTCAACCTTCACCACTTCCATATGTTGATACCACTTCTTCAAGTCCTTCTGTCACTCCTAGGCCGATGTCCATTGCTGAGCATATTGCTCAATCTCGCGGCCGATCTTCCACCCCTCTCCACACATCTAATTATAGGGATCCACACGACTATTCACCTTTTTATCCATATGTTGACCCTATCCCTGTCCAATCACCCACTTCCTACCAGTCCTACCCGACTTTTCCACCGTCACTAGACAATGTTTCTACACAGCCATTAGGGAGTTTCACATATCCAAACAATTTCGAATCTTTTACCGAAACCCCCTTACCACCCAAGTCTAGTTTGGAAGAGGCGTTGGAGGCGTATATCGCAGCAACAAACAAAATGGTTAGGAATGTGGAAGCGTCCGTGGTCGCCCATATGCAACCTGCTGAACCGGTAGCTAGTTTTCCGCTAGCTCCAAATTTTTCAATGTATGAGACGGCAGTTGGACAGAATGAGAATGAGAGAGGATTTTCAAATCAAACCTACCCTTACCCAATTGAAACCCACAAATCCTGTTTTCCATCCATTGCCCTAAATAGTTCACCTGTTGAAAATAAAAATGAGTTGTGTGATTTGTAGTGTTTGATTTGCCAAATTGTGAGGAACCCCCTTCGAGTGAAACAGCACCTAATCCGTTTGACCTTTACACCTCCACTCTAGAACCTAAATCGATAGATATCCATGCTTTTGATGAGGTGTCTAAAGAAATTGATTTTCACTTGATTGAGGATATAGACGCCGGGAATATTTTGGATGATGAACCTGTCGATTTACTTGAGATTTTATGTTCAAATCATCATCCCGAGTTATTAAATGTTTCTCCCGAATCTCATATGCGTCTTGATTTTGATGATAATGGCATGGATGAGTTGAATATTGAGGAGAATTATGAGGATAATATTGAGGAGAGTGGTGAGGATAATATTGAGGTTGAACCATTTTTCTTTGATGTGTCGGATTTTCCAATTCATCCTCTTGAACCTTTACCTAAATCACCCTCCCTCTTTTCCATCGTTCCGACCGCACTTCATGTCACGCTTGACGACTGTGAGCTTGAAACTTTTCCTTTGAATCTGACACAGTTCCTACAGCCGATGACACTTACGAGTGTTTCACTTTTTCGGACGATATTGAAGTCTTACCGCCCGAGTTTGAGTCCTTTGCATTTTCAGATGAGTTAGTTAATCCTTCAGACTCGGTTGCTTACAGTCGTTTCGAACCATTGATGGAATCTTTCCAGTTAGACACAGTTTACTACGGTAAGAATGATATTATCCCTAAATCACTTCCTTTCGTCCTTCCTATTGTTCCGACCGTGCAAGTGACCATGACGCTTTCATCTCAAATACCAAGTTCGGTGTACCCATGTTTTCTTGCGAATCTTGAGGGATTTGACCCCATTTCCCGACGGGTCGATAGGTTAGCGCAATCGCTTATAACATATCGGTCATCACATATTGCGCTAATTTATTCACTCAATTTACACCCTCAAGATCGTACTCCATTTCCTTCTTCTTTTCGCCATTCTTCTCCCCCACCGAGACCATATTCTACCATTCCTCTGTCCACACGGTCTCGCGTGTTTCTCCTTTCTTTCCTTCACATCCCATTCTTGCACCAACTATACCATTACCATGATAAGATTTTTGAATGGTTGGTATTAACCTTTGGCTTGTGTAAGGCCAAGCTTAAGTTTGGGGGAATCTTTGTATATATGTATATATATTTTTGTTTTCTTTTTCTAAATAAAAAAAATAAAAAAAATTTCAAAACATTAAAAATATAAAAAAAAATTATAAATAAATAAACAGAGGAGTATCGGTATTTTTGACCCTCTTGGTTTAGCATGACAGTGAGGACACTGTCAAGTTCAAGTTTGGGGGTATGCTCGGTACGTCTTCTTCCTTTGCATTCATTTGTACATATTTTTGTATTTGCATATTTATTTGAAAACCCATAAAAATTTGAAAAATTTCAAAAATTATAAAAATTATTGTATTCAATTTTGGCCATACTTGACTAGAGTTTGACAGATAGGTTAACTAGCTAGGAACAACTAGATCTTAGACTTAGTAAATTAAAAACCCTAAAAATAACCTTTCTTAAAGTTTAACGGTAGAAAGTATATGCCTTGTAATTTATTTAGAAATAGGCAAATTTTGGGTTCACTTCTTGGGCTAAGTCGAAACAAGGGAAGAGTATTGATGTTCTTATTAGAGTATAAGTTTGAAAAATAGTTCCTAACTTAAGTCTAGATTCTGAAAACGTATACCCTACAATTTGCACAATCACGCACCTTGAAACTTGGAATAGTAGAAGAGACCTTGAAATGCTCTTGTCTAAAGTCCTTAGTATGAAAAAGTGTGAATAAAAAAAAAATGGACACTGGTTTTTGTGATTATTTAAGGCTGCAAAAATAGAAAAATATTTAGCGAGGGTGCTTCATCACCTAGTGCCTTAGACCAACTGGTTTGGGAGTCACTGCTAAAGCCTTGGGTGTTGCAAAGACTAGGAAGTACGCTTTAAAGTGCAAACGCATTTTGTAATCGGTCGTTGGTACCTCAAGAAGTATTAACGGTCGCATGAAGGATGTGTAAGCAAATTTCATTCACCAACTAATTAGTACTTTGGACAATGGACGAGAGTACGATTGCTTGATTTGAATTTCCAAGTGTAGGGGTGATATATACACACACGTAGGGATATGTGATTGGAATTTAGATGAGAAAAAGGAATGAAGAATAGAACTTGTATCTTTAGTAGAGTTGATAAAAATTCCTAAGTGGAGATGGAACCCTAGAAGGAAAACTTAGGAAATGCTGAAAGCTAAGTAAGTCCACATGATATATATAATCTTAAGTTAAATAATGAGGAAGTGTGAAGAATGTGGATGGATAATTTACAAGTAGAAGATAATAGAATTCCTTGTTAGAAGACCTAATTGGAGAACAAAAGTTAATGGGCCGAGTTGATAGGATTTTGTGGGTGTAATCAGCTGAAAACCCTCAGGAGACAACACTCCTCCTACTAGGGACACCTAGAGGTTTAACGGCTTGTTGCACGAGCTCAGTGCAATCGCGTTTCCCTGCGAAAGTGCGGTTAGGTTTTTTGTAGTGAATAAAAAATAAGTTTGCTCGAGGACGAGCAAAAGATAAGTTTGGGGGTATTTGTTCACACCATAATATTGTATTTTATATTCCCCATTCTTATGCATTTTACAATGAAAACAGGTGCTTTTGACCCATGTCTGCTACATGTTACAGGTTACAGGTTCTTGGACAGAAAACAGTGAAAACGAGGTAAAGACGATGAAAAAGTGAATTTTAACCAATGAACAGAAGATCTTGATCAAGCCTACATAAGAAACAGTTCACAAAGCAAGGTTCAAGACGTCAACACAAAGCAACGGTTAAAAATCCACTACAAATATTCACTGAGGATCTGGAACCAATGTAGAAGCCCAATTGGTAAAAATATTGAAGAATAAGAAAGCCCAGGAAGCCCAGAGCCTGCAGCAGAATTTGCAGAGCCCAATCCTCCTTTTTGGCCGCGGAACCGCGGCCAAACCAGGCCTCGGGCCGCGGTTCCGCGGCGGTCCTGAGTGATCAAAAGCATTAAATTTTTGGTAAATGTTGTGGCGGCGTTGACTGGTCTTTATAGGGCTATATTTGTAAATTTAGACATGCGGATCAAAATGTAACCTAGGGTTTCTATTTCCTATAAATAGAACTCTAAAGCTTGTAATTTCTTATGCCTCCCTTTAATGAATAAAATTTAGAAATCTTTTGGAGAGCATCGGTGTTTCTTCTCCATTCAGAAATTCAGATCTGACAATCCTGCATGGATGATTGGAGGGATACATCTGTAAGCAGTTTTATTTAATTGCCCTAGTTTAGATTTTAATTCCTTGCCTAGATGTTAGCTTTGGGAAAGGCTTTTGAGAGATGAGATCTCTCATCCCTTTCTTACTCATCACATAGAATCTATAGGACTCCATGCATACATGCACATACCGCTCCCTACGGCACCCTATCCCTCGAGGTAGCGGTGATACCGTAGTATAAAGGCCAGGGTGTGATGTTTTCCATGGAGGTTAGGGTAAGGATCTCTAAAAGAAGGACAAGAACCTAGAGGAAGGAACACCTTCCCGAATGGATCCAATCCCCTTTATTGATAATTACCATAACTCCTCTTAGATCCTAATCTGGGTATAGAAAGCGTTGAGATTTATTTACATTTCCAAACCATTCCTAAACCTAACCCTAGCAAGATTTAGATCTAGATTAATTTAGTTTTTAGACAGAATCAATTTTTAGATTTAATAACAACTCCGAACACCCTTCGGAATTAACTCGTAAAAACGAATCGGAAATTCACAAAATCCCTGTGGACCGACCCGTACTCACCGGCTAGCTTCATGCGACGCCGTTCTTGATTGCAGTTACAAATATTTTTGATCTATCTTTTAGAAAGCGCAAGCACGCTGAATCATACCAATCATTAATATATCCGTTTTATTATCTTGATTAAGGCGTGATATGGTCGCTACCTGGAGAGAGAGAGAGAAGAAAACACTCAGCGTATGCTCTTGCAAGATTAGATTGGTTATCTAATATATCTAATCAGGATGTCTCCCACTGTTTTAATCAAATCTTCCTTCAAACCCTAAAAGGAAAGACTAGCCAGGATTAATTACACGCTACAAGTTCGCCAATCTTTCAGCCAGGCCAGTGTCGGTACTTTGAGGGAGGTCCCCCGTGCTTTCGCACGAACCTAATTAAAGTAAATCTCGTTTTCCCAGAGGCGTAACCCCGTTAACACCTTTCTAGACACCTACTTGATCGGCTAATTGTAATGTATAAAACTCTCCAAGGAGTAACTCTTACTCGCAGCGGGTATCGGGATCCAACTATCTCATAGAAGGTATGCAATCTCATTGCAAATTTCAACACTTGAAATTCCCAATAATATCTTACCCCTAGTGACTTATGACCTTAACTATGGTCAACAAATCATAAGCACTAGTCAAGTTCAACCTGTCATTTCTTGATTAATTAGACCCACCCACATGACCCTTAAGTAAGATCAATAAAGTCATATGACTGTCCTAACTAATCGCATCATATGCTATATATAGGAAGACATCACTTAGCTACCGTACACTGTGCCTTAACTAAGGTCAACAAACACAGCACGAATACTAAGTACTCTACTTCCTAAAATGACGGAGGTTTACGATAGGTTTTTAAGAAAACCTATTGCGTAATGAACTTGATATCGTCGTAGAATCGAGTGATCTTAAATGGAGTGTTTTTGAGGCTTTTCTAGTTTTGCTAAAGGGGTCACACCCGGTGAAGGGATCGTCGGCCCTTTCCTCATCGAATAAGGTGCAGGATATATCATATATACCGCTGTGCAAAGCAAGAACTATAAAAGCAATCAAAAGACAAACCGAGTTTGTAGCATCTGCCAGTTATTGCTAAAGGAGTCACTCCCGGTGAAGGGATCTCGGTCCTTTCCTTATCGAATAAGGTGCTGGATGTTCTACAAGGAGCACCACTATGCAAAGCAACAACTAGAGTTACCAGTTTTTATAAACAAGTTTCTACAACATCTTAGGTTTCTTTTATTTCATTAATCTTATTAATGAAGTCCCATTTTATTATGCTTCACAAGCATCTCTTTTGAAACGAAATCTGCAATATAACATGTATCTCATATATATAATATAAACATTCATCTCAGGCAGTAATATGATCTCATCACAGAACATTGCAGCAGAAGAACATATATGAAATATTGGATATACTAGAACGTCCGTGTTTTCAATACGAGCCTGTATAAAACACGGATTCCACGATCGCGATGAATAGCCAAACCCACATCCCTAGACCCCTACGAGAGCAGCAAGCAACACTGCCAATTCTAGGGTTAGGAGACCCGGTCTCGACTCCTCGAGGTGGTCTCCCACTGGACCCTAGAACCCGGTTTCTTGTGCTCCCCGCCTTGGGTCTACCTAATGCAGAAAAGTAAATAATATACAACGGTGACATCTTCCGCAACCTGGAACTGCCCCAATAAAAGAATATTACATACAAATGAATTTTACATGAATGAAAAAGAAAAACTCTCATCTCACATAAACCCCCGGCTATTCAGAACGCGACGATCCAATATAACATATCACAGCAACACATAATATCTCATATCATCAACGTAAGCAGGTATGCGTATCCCGATTGTCGTTGATGTATAGCAACGAAGCCGGCGATACACCACATACTACGCTTACGGTCGCAGAAAAGAAAGTGTAAAACTACAACAGTTGGAATCCGCAACCTCCTTAGACATCGCATGCCTAACCAAATGAATTCCTTAGACATCGCATGCCTAACAATTATAAACCCCGCATTTTAGTCTCATTATCGAAAACTCTTTTCAATGTCAAGTCGGGCAATTCAACAAGATTCCCGACAACCTGATCGAATGCTCGTCGCAAACTTTAGTAGACGGCCGCACCCCAGATACCGTCGACGAAGTGCACTAAGGCGGAACGCCGCTGCCGCGAGCACCCGAACGTATGCTTTCGGCGACGGGGTTCTCCTACAGTCACTTGGTCGGGGCTATGGGGCGTAGCTGTCTATTAAGTTTACCCGGCGAGCGTCCGCGTACACTACGTGATTGCGACGGAATTTTGATCGCATCAAAATTCCGTGGCAACCGATCAAGTGAGACTAAAGTGCTGTGTTTATAACATTCATATTAGTTATCTCATAACTACCTGTGGATTCCAAATATTGTATCACATTCCAGATAAATAGAAAAAGTTAAACTTTCCGATCGAATCATCAAACACCCAAGATTTCCCCAATATATCTCAACACTTGAAATCAGTTTAAAAACATCCATCACATGCCACAGTACCAATGGTCCAGCCGTAGAAGGGTCAAGCCAACGCCTCACATGTGGCACGCCTATTGCCCCAAACCCTAAGGATCAAAAGGCAGTTCAAGACGGTCACATAATCGAGTTAAGGTTTGTTGTCTTCTAGAGGGTCCACCGCGTTACTTGCACGACTTAGAACGTTCTTAAACACGGGGAAAAATCCAACTTTTGAAAAAATTTCCGACAGGGGAAAAAGTGAGTTATTGATATCCGTTCGAACTTTTTAACGGTTTCTAAAATTATCCGGACAAACTAAACAAAGTTATAATATCCGATCGAAACAAAGAGTCCCCAATACAACCCAGAAAACTCAACACTTGAGTAGAAATAAAAATACCCAGAAGAATCAGGAAGTACAGACGGTCATTACTGTGCAGAAAATAACTATCAATCAACAGTAATGGCCGCGGAACCGCCGCCAATGCGATGGTTTGGCCGCGGTTCCTTGCTTAAATAGTTGAGTTAGGGTTTCGTTTTTCACAGTAATTCCTAAAATACCCTGCTGAATTTTTTGAGAATTTTTAATATGAAAAAAATCACAGTTTTGAAAAAATTCCAGAAACTAGGGTATATCGGGTTTTCCGGGTTCGATCGGACTTTAAACTTCGTCTAGACTTCGCATAAAGCTCTAGCTTGGCTCTGATACCACTGTAGGGTTTCTAGGCACACGCACAAGGGTCTACAAGGCATCAACCATGCCCGATTGAAATTTTAGCCGTGCCGAACAACCCGAATACGGATCTTTAAACTAGAGATTAGGCGAAAACTAACATGTTAACAACTTTAACACTAAGTGAGAGGGATTACAACCTTTATAGATCCGGTCCTTCACTTCATATGCTCCGTGTTGTGGTCCCTTCGCTGCGATCATCGGGTTCCGGACTCTCGAGAGGTTCCACGAAGAGAAATATGCAACCTTTGCTTCCGATCTTCGATACAAAGATGATCTATCTTGAAGTTTCGTTAACACAAGCTAACACTCATGAAATGATGTGAACACCCTCATCTAAATGGCAAGGTAAGATGAGGATGATGAAGTAGGATTTTTGCTCTCTTTATTTATCTTTTTCTCACATTTATTCATCACTTGGAAAAAAGCTAGTGAGCTTTTTCCATGAAGAAAGATCAAGGAAGAAGATGAAGAATTATGATAGAATCCTTTTGTGATGAATAGAAAAAGAAGTAATATGATGAATAATGCAACCATGGTCAAGCAAACTCATGTAGAGAATTAACTAGGGTTAGGGTTTGGGTTAGGTTAAAGATGAGTCACACACAAATATCTTTATCATGACAAAATGAAAAGCTTCTAGAATCAATTAGAAGACTTAACCCTAATCCAAACCCTAATCATGTTTAAACTCCACAAAACATGTTGCATTAGTTATCATATCATGTTACAATATTATATATCACATATATAATATTTATTGTAACAAATAAAATAATACAATTAACATATATCGCATATATATCAATGTATTACCCGAGTGAGAAAAAGAATCTTTTAGTGAGCTAATATTAGTTAATGCAATTTAATATATCAAATATATTATTATACATTAAATTATCGAATCAACACTTGATCCGACAATCCGGCTATATCGCATATAACCGACTAATATTTATCCGTACCGATTCATCGAATCAACACTTGGTCCGATGACCCGGCTGATATCAAATATCGCGAGAATATAATACGGTATCACATATCGCATTATCCTCGGTCCCGCACATATCACATATGTTCCCCTACTCCGTTTTGCCTGAGCCAAGAAACCTCTGTGTAGGACTCTAAAGAATCGTCAATACGCCGGCAGTAGGTGATGATCATATCAAACACCCACAAGCTGCAAGCGGTCAGCTAAACGTAACAGCTACCCAGGTATTGAGCGCTCAGAAGATCAACAAGCAAGCCTGTACATTCTCCTGTGAATCCAAACAGTAACACTTCCGTACAGTCCGATATCGTCATCTGATATGTTGCATATCTCGCCTAGGGGTGGTAAACGTCAGACCACAGTAGCTCGATAAGTCGTGTCGATATGAGGTCTATAATAGTTCGAGAAACTACTGATAACACTTACCAGTAAATCTCAGAAACCCTGGCCAGGGATTTCCGGTTATAGCCAATCGAACACAGCACAACATCAACTCCCTATACCGGGAGAGACGAATCCCCTCCTATCGCTCATTGCCTCCATGTGATTCGGGACTGTACCCAAAAGCCAACTTTTTGCACGCCCTCTTGGACGTGGTATGATGGAAATCAAAGCACAGTGGGAATCACACAAGACTCTATGACGATCTCGGGTCAACAGACTACTCTGTACCAGTGTCACCGGAGAACTGCCATCTGACGTGTGGTATATCACCAACTGAGAGTTCTCGGCGAGTCCGTCCAGTGTACCCAGTCTCTACTGAGCACCCGTACACCATCCTTGATGTCAAACACCGATGGATATGGGATCATCCATCGCCCATCATATGGGTCAAGATGCGTATACGCTAGTCTACTCTGGTGTATCGATGCCCTGTCTCGATACACCCTCGACTAGGAACAGTTATAGGATGTACTCGTCGACTACCGTGGCCCCACTAGTATGATCTCATCATAGTCCCAGTAGTCGAGTATATATCCTAAGGGCTTTATCAACATGTAATATAGAGGCAATCAGAGTACATGTTAAGATAAAGTACAACCAGATAGCATACTATCATGTCGAGAAAGAAAGTCCTCTCTATATATATCCAAGCATCCATTACAATATACATCGTATGTACAGTAATGGCCTCTAGGGCATACATATAACTAACACATTCCAGTGCAGCGATGCAGACGCCAACAAAGTCCTGAAATTTTTACGGCCCTACGGTCTGGATCATACATCCTGCAAAACCGTATACAATCTACGGGCGTAAAACGATCCCAATCTCTCCCAAGTCCTACCGGCGAGACCACATTCAAAGTCCCACCGGCAGGGAAGATTCATAAAAAAAAAGAGAAAAAAAGAGAAAAAGAAAAAAAAGAAGGTATGTCCACAAGCAAAATGGGCACGGATGAAAACCCGAAAGGGCTCCATGAGTAAAAACAGCAGGACTGCCGGCGAGTTTGTGAAAACCCGAAAGGGCGCAAACTCGTGAAAAAGAGATGAAATGCACTCGCAAAGTCCTTTCGACTTTGTGAGAAGAAAATTCCCGCGTGAGATCCCTACGACTCACAAAGGAGCCACACACTTAGGAGTCCTCATGACTCCTAGGGAGAAAATACACCTACGGGATCCTTACGACCCGTAGGGAGAAAATGCTTTTATGGGACCCTCACGGCCCATAAAATTGAAAAGCCTTAGGTGATAGGGATCTAAACCCGTCTCCTAAGCTGCCAATTCCCAAATCCTTCCTGGGCAAATGATGAGTTGCTCCTGGCATTATTCCAGTGCAGCAATGCAGATACCAAACAAAAACAAATTCCCAAATCCTCTCGGGGCAAATGATAAGTTGCTCCTGGCATTATTCCAGTGCAGCAATGCAGATGCCAGACAAAAATACCAATCCCAAAATCCTCTCATGGCAGACGATGATTCGCTCCTGGTACCATATTCCAGTATAGCGATGCTGATGTCAACTCATGTCAAACAAATAAAGCCAACCAATTCCAACATCGACCTTTGCGTCAAACAGCGACACTCCGCATCGGAGAAACGTCAAGCAGACACTCCGCCTCGGGGAAACGTCGACCAGCGACACTCCGTGCCGGGGCCACGTCTACCAAATCGCTTCGTAACAGAGCGTCGACCGTCTATGTCGCAAAAAGGGCAGTGTAAGCTCCCGCAAATTGGGAACCCCAAATCGCTCCGGATCATAGCGTCAACCGTCTATGTCGCAAAAAGGAGAGTGCAGGCTCCCGCAAACTGGGAACCCAAATCGCTTCGTAACAGAGCGTCGACCGTCTATGTCGCAAAAAGGGCAGTGCAGGCTCCCGCAAATTGGGAACCCCAAATTGCTCCGGATCAGAGCGTCGACCGTCTATGCCGCAAAAAAGGCAGTGCAGGCTCCCGCAAATTGGGAACCTAAATCGCTTCGTAACAGAGCGTCGACCATCTATGTCGCAAAAAGGGCAGTGCAGGCTCCCGCAAATTGGGAACCCAAATCGCTTCGTAACAGAGCGTCGACCGTCTATGTCGCAAAAAGGGCAGTGCAGGCTCTCGCAAATTGGGAACCCCAAATCGCTTCGTAACAGAGCGTCGACCGTCTATGTCGCAAAAAGGGCAGTGCAGGCTCCCACAAATTGGGAACCCCAAATCGCTTCGTAACAGAGCGTCGACCGTCTATGTCGCAAAAAGGGCAGTGCAGGCTCCCGCAAATTGCGAACCCCAAATCGCTCCGGATCAGAGCGTCGACCGTCTATGTCTCAAAAAGGGCAGTGCAGGCTCCCGCAAACTGGGAACCCAAATCGCTTCGTAACAAAGCGTCGACCGTCTATGTCGCAAAAAGGGCAGTGCAGGCTCCCGCAAATTGGGAACCCCAAATCGCTCCGGATCAGAGCGTCGACCGTCTATGTCGCAAAAAGGGAAGTGCAGGCTCCCGCAAATTGGGAACCAAAATCGCTTCGTAACAGAGCGTCGACCGTCTATGTCGCAAAAAGGGCAGTGCAGGCTCCCGCAAATTGGAAACCCAAATCGCTTCGTAACAGAGCGTCGACCGTCTATGTCGCAAAATGGGCAGTGCAAGCTCCCGCAAATTGGGAACCCCAAATCGCTTCGTAACAGAGCGTCGACCGTCCATGTCGCAAAAAGGGCAGTGCAGGCTCCCGCAAATTGGGAACCCCAAATCGCTTCGTGACAGAGCGTCGACCGTCTATGTCGCAAAAAGGGCAGTGCAGGCTCCCGCAAATTGGGAACCCCAAATCGCTTCGTAACAGAGCGTCGACCGTCTATGTCGCAAAAAGGGCAGTGCAGGCTCCCGCAAATTGGGAACCCCAAATCGCTTCGTAACAGAGCGTCGACCGTCTATGTCGCAAAAAGGGCAGTGCAGGCTCCCGCAAATTGGGAACCCCAAATCGCTCCGGATCAGAGCGTCGACCGTCTATGTCGCAAAAAGGGCAGTGCAGGCTCCCGCAAATTGGGAACCCAAATCGCTTCGTAACAGAGCGTCGACCGTCTATGTCGCAAAAAGGGCAGTGCAGGCTCCCGCAAATTGGGAACCCAATTCGCTTCGTAACAGAGCGTCGACCGTCTATGTCGCAAAAAGGGCAGTGCAGGCTCCCGCAAATTGGGAACCCCAAATCGCTCCGGATCAGAGCGTCGACCGTCCAAGTCGCAAAAAGGTCAGTGCAAGCTCCCGCAAATTGGGAACCCAAATCGCTCCGGATCAAAGCGTCGACCGTCCAGGTCGTAAAAAGGGCAGTGCAGGCTTCCTACAAAGAAGGAACCAAATAGCTCCGGATCAGAGCGTCGACCGTCCAGGTCGTAAAAAGGGCAGTGCAGGCTTCCTACAAAGAAGGAACCAAATCGCTCCGGAACAGAGCGTCGACCGTCCAAGTCGCAGAAAGGGCAGAACCGACCGTCCATGTCGCTAAAATGGCAACATCGACCGTCTATGTCGCAAAAAGGGCAGTGCAGGCTCCCGCAAATTGGGAACCCAAATCGCTTCGTAACAGAGCGTCGACCGTCTATGTCGCAAAAAGGGAAGTGCAGGCTCCTGCAGATTGGAAACCCAAATCGCTCCGGATCAGAGCGTCGACCGTCTATGTCGCAAAAAGGGCAGTGCAGGCTCCAGCAAATTGGGAACCCTAAATCGCTCCGGATCAGAGCGTCGACCGTCCAGGTCGTAAAAAGGGCAGTGCAGGCTTCCTACAAAGAAGGAACCAAATCGCTTCGGAACAGAGCGTCGACCGTCCATGTCGTAAAACGGGCAGTGCAGGCTCCCCACAAATCGGGAAACAAATCACTCCGGGTCAGGGAAACGTCTACCACGGACACTCCGTCTCGGAGACGCGTCAAGCATCGACCGTCCACGTCGCAAAAATGGCAGTACAGGCTTCCTAAAAAGCAGGAAACGGATCGCTCCGGGCCTGGGAAACGCCTACCATGGACACTCCGTCTCGGAGACGCGTCAAGCGCCGACCGTCCACGTCGTAAAAAGGGCAGTGCATCCCAAAAAGTGGGAACCAAAGCAAGTCGCCTCCACGCAAAAGAAGATCCATCAATTTCATGCACACAACCCACATATGCTGTGTGCATTTATTGATGGGGGGCAATTTGTTGGGGTAAAAATTTACACCCCGGTTGACCAAGTCAAAATCAAAGTCAACCCCAAGCTAGGTGGGCCCAAGCCCAGGGCAAGCGGGCCCATGCCAAAGTCGAGCCCGCGGCCAGCCTCCCCGTGCCAACAACAAAATCATGTAATAAATAATTTTTATATAATTGTTTATGCATGAATGTAAACAAAATCGGCATAAAGGCAATATTTTGTAAGCCCATGGCTTATGTGCAAAAATGAAATGGCACATGAGCCATGGGATGGATAAAATGTCATTTTTTTAAAGCCTAAGGGGCTATATGTAAATATGTAAGCCTATAAAAGGCAACAGGATGAATAAAAAAAGGACACTTTTTCGTTGTCTCCAAAAAAAATTAGATCTGAGATCTTTTCTCCTTCATCAAGGTTCCAAAACCTTCTTCTTTCTCTTGAATTAAATCAAGAGTTTTTCTCTTCCTTTTCATAAAAAAAAATAGTTTTTCACCACAAAACCCATAAAGGGAAACTCAGATCTTCCATTAGATCTCAAAAAGAAAAGATTTTTAAAAATCCCACATCTCTTGATCTTCAAGATCCAGCTAACAGAGGAGGAGGAAGAAGAACCCCTTCCATTAACCCTAAAAACACACTCAGGAGTCCAACTCCTCTCTGATTTCTCTTCTGAGAAATTTTTTTAGGCTAAAAGCCTCTTTTTCTCGACGGCGCTCAAGCGCAGAGCGCCCACGTGCCGACACGTAGCGCGCTTGCGCTCAAGCGCACAGTGCTCAAGCGCAGAGCGCCCGCATGCCGACACGTGGCGCGCTTGCGCTCAAGCGCAAGCGCAAGTCGCCCCCGTGCCGACACGTGGCGCTTTAGCGCTCCAGCGCAAGCGCTCGAGCGCAAGTCGTCCCGGTGCTGACACGTGGCACTTGTTAGTGTATATGCCCTAGAGGCCATTACTGTATCATACTAGTTTGTATATTACTTAATGGAAGCTTGGGATATTCACAGTTGTATATACAATCTTGCTCGAAATGGTAGTATGCTACTTGGTTTTTCTCTGCTTTAATATGTGCATGTGTTTCTTTTAGCATATTGCAGGTATACATATTAGTAGAGCCCTTAGGATCTTTGCTTGATTACCAGCGTTGTGATGGCGCTCGCACTCGTGGGAGCTGGGTAATCTATAAGCGCATCCTTATACAGGTCCCTGGTCGTTGGACTATCGAGACAGGGCATCGATACTCCGGAGTAGACTAGCGTATGCGCTTCTCATCCCAGTGTGGGAGACGGTCTGTCCCACAGCCGTTAGTACGTCGTACTTGGGATAGTATGCGGGTGCTCGTTAGGTTACGAGTACACTGGACAGGACTCGTCGGGAACTGTTGGTTGGTAATATACCTATCGTCAGTTATCAGTTCCCAGGTGACATGAGTACAGCTTAGTCCGCTGACTTGACACTGTCACTTCGCCTCGAGTGTGTTCCCACTGCACTTTGATTACTACCCTACCACGGCTCAGAGGAGTCGTGCAAACAGGTAGTTTTTGGGTGCAGTCCCGAAGCACTTGGAGGCAGTGACGGTTAGACAGGATTCGTCTCTCCCGGTATTGGGGGTTGACATCGCGCTGTGTCCAGGAGAGCCATTACACGAGTAGTCCCTGGCCAGGGCAAGCGAGATATACTGGTAGGCTTCCAGTGTTATATCAGGGTGTTCTGGTGTAACGTCTTCAAAATAATAAAATATGATTTTTGGGAAATTTTATAATTTAATATTATTTTAATGAATATTTTAATATTCTGGTATAATTAAATACAGATAAATGGGGAAAAATTATGGAAAATTCTAAAATAAGGTATTTTAAGGAATTGCCTCGTTTTCTGTGCATGCCCCCATTTCCTCTAGTTTTGACCCTGAGTATGTCTAGTTTTGACTGATTCCATCTAGGGTGAAATCCGGGTTGATTTTCCTATGTTGGTGTATAATTTGGGACTTGTTTTAGCATGGATTTTGGTATTTGGTGATTCATTCCTGTCGGGTGGCGTTTGGACGTCAACGACAAGTGGATTTTGATTGTGTTTACATGCGAGTCGATAGGTTTTTACCTATGCGGGTAGCGTGTGCTAATTTGGTTTCCGATGTGATTTTCATGTGCTCTAGCATTGTGATATACTTGTAGGTACCCCGCGTGATGTTGAGGCAAAGGAGGTGAAGATAGCGACATCGGCTTTGGCACACGAGAAGCAAGGTGAGTAGATTATATCTACAGGGGGAAGTCGGGTGGATGGCGTATAGCACCCCCGCAGTCCGTAGATAGATTATTATGTAGTTATCGTGATATTAGGTGTATTATGGATAGTACAGGGTTAGAAGTGACTAGTGCAGTTCATAGTCGCGAACCCTAGGATAGAATTACACCTATACACACACCCTTGCTTATCACTTGTACTTGCACTATGATTGATGATATGTGATGACTTTGGAGATGAGTCGATGATGTGGGCTTGGTGCCCTGGGATCGGTGATTTGATACGATTCATATGTGGGATATGACTTGTGATTCTTGCGGGCTTGGGATATGTGTTTACCCCCGCATGCATACTTTACTGATGTTACCGTTTTGTACTAGACATAGAGTAGTACTCCAGACTATATGTTCTGATGATGGTGATATCTGTTATGTGATGAGACAGTGAGATGTTGACCCCTACCCAGCTTTTGGGGATGCCGTACGATGATTTACCGTACGTGCCGATATTGATGATAGATCCGCACTCATAACTCGAGGATATCTTATGATATGACATTGAGGCGAGATCACCGACTATATATCTTTATATATATACCGACTCAGATTTAGGTGGTTTCCACACCTACCCCTCCTGTTTGACCTGATACTTAGGTGTAGTTGCATAGTAGATACTTCACTGTGGTGTTGACTACTAGATTTCTGCATCTTCATGCTATTCGCATTGCTGACATATGTTCATTGCTATATTATTATCATGCTGTTAGGACACCAGCACCATTATCGATGATGCGTATGTTCCACGTACACTATTTGCCGGCTCACACACTTCATCATCGATAATTGCCATGCCACTACACTGTAGTACTATTGCATTCATGAGATGATTCTTCCTTCGACATATGCACATTACTATTCCATGTTGCATGATTTCCGATATGATTACTGTTCTTTACATGTAGCATACATCATGGATTGATTGCATAACACATCGCATTGGATTTATTTCTTGATGTTGGATGTTCATGTGATTTCTGGATTTGGGAACCGAGGATGTCTTTAAAAGAGAATACATCATTGCTTTAAAAACCCGGTTACCCTTGATATGATATTTGGTGCGTCCACCATGTGTTTTCTCGGTGCTGAGAGCGACATGTGAAACCCGAATCGAGGAGGCGGATGAGGCCGATTGCGGGTACATGGTGGACCCGGTAAGGTACCCCGGGGCAAGAAGACGTGGTGATGACGATGAGCCTGGCAGGGGGAGATTGCCTACCGGTGACTTTACCCGACGCGTCGGATATCCGGAGGATACCGTCGTGGTCTGAGATTTATGGTAGGGGCCGGTCTGGACTGACGGCGCCCTAGATATGATGGTTGAGACTTTGAGATATCAGGATATTGGGATTTCGTTTGTGCCGATGCTAGGCACAGTTTTATGCTGATTTCATTAGGGTACCTCATCTTTTAAAATACAGGGAAATCTCACTAAAGTATGAAAACTGTTGCTTCATGTAGATGTATTCTGTTTTCTCGCATTCATATCTCATTCATTTGCTATATTGTTATCTGAGGCACTGACACAGACACATTGAGATTGCACTCGGGTTAGATATTTACCCTAGCCTTGCTATAGGCTGCATGCTTTATATTGAGGATTTTTATACCGATCGTTGACTTAGGATTATGTCTTGCATTCGGTTTCTGCTTGTAGATGTTTCTATTCACGAGTTGGCAACTCACCCCCGTTGTGCCACAGTTCTTGCAGGTTCTACCGTACAGGTTCCTTTGCGGTATTTCTGGCACACTACTTCTTGCGGGTGACTTGCTTTTGGTAGGTGGGTTCTTTCGCATCAGGAGCCACCATTGTATTTATTTTACTTCATTGTATCTAGAAATTGTCCATCAACCAAAACTTGTATATTCTTTCAGACCTAGACTTCAGTGTTGTATATTTCGACCTTAGAGTCGCGCTTAGTAGTATTGCGTTTTTTTCTTATTGCTTTTGAGCTTTCTTTTGGTTTTGATCCTCGCCACTTGGCGTTGTATATTATTATATCTTTGTGTGGTTGTGACCGTCGATTGACGAAGAGCTAGCTCCCGCTTGGGGATGCCTTTATCATTGTATATGTATTGTTATCCTCGTTGTACCCCATTCGGGGCCAATTTTACAAAAGAAACTCTGCCGAAATTTTTAGAAAAGACTTTATTGTTTTCAAAACGTACCTTCGGCTTAGTTATTTAAAAACCTTGATTTCAAACCTGTATTTCTTCACTTCTTTAAACCAGTTTTCTTTACTTATTCTCAAAAATGGTTTTAGATTTCTGGGCTTTTGGCTTACTTGGATCAGATGGAGTCCTATAGGCTTCATATGGTTCAAGGGCCAGTCACGTGCTCTTTCGGGTCGTGACAAAGTTGGTATCAGAGCGCTAGGTTGACCTTGGTTCGAGTCTAAGTTTGACTATGTGGAGCCTAGGGCGTTGTTTATATACGGAACTTAGGCTTGACCTTACGGAACTTAGACTTGGTCGAGGGGGTACTAAACCCGAACTTTCGTCGTATTAGGATGACCCTTGGTTGATGGATTAGGTGACTAAAGTAGAGTGACGTACCGTTGGTATGTTCCGCGGCATACTTACGACACGCCACTCCGCTTAAGGAACCATAGGATGTACATACTTTCGAGATCAGTGATTCTCTTCATATCCCGGATTATACATCCATTTGAGATCCCCGATTCTATTAGTTTCATGATCATACCTCCATTGATGCTGTTCCTTCCTATGATCATGTATCCACTTTGGATCTGTTGTTTCCTTTCTTGCCACTGATGTGCTCTCTTTGATACTCGATTGAGATTCCTGTCACCATGGTTGAGCGCAGTTGGGCTGCTGCTAGGGTTACGGCCGGTGTGAGCTCGTTTGGTACGGGGGCCGACCGTTGTGTTTTCTGGTGACATGGGAATGTCTCGAGTTAGTGTTGGTGATTGTGACCTCTAGTGGAGGCGAGTGCTTGGTTTTGCACCGGATGATCGGGCCATTGTTAGAGCTGCCAGTTGAGAGAGGACTGTTGATGTACAGCGTACCTCAGAGGTTGTGATGTCGCCTACCGTGCAGACAGATGGACCAGCTGTTGCTGAGATTGACAGGATGTTGCTTTCGGAGCTTACGAGCTGAGATTGCCGGAGCTGTTAGGCAGATGAGACAGATGATAGCTAGTCTACCGGTTTGAGAGACGAAGGTGATCCGTCCGATTTTGCGCCAGAGCGGGCCCAGTTGAGTTGAAGATTTCCAGTATGGAGAATCTTACTCAGATCGAGAGCAGACCGACGCAGAGATGACCGCTTATGTGTTGCCTTTCATGGAGGATTAAGACGCTGTTCGGCGTACAGGCGTATGAGCCAGTTGTTGCTGCGAATGATGAGATATCGCCCAGGTGATTGGAGCTACTGCAGCATGAGCATGTTCTTAGAGAGATGGTAGCGAGTCGCTAGTCACCGAGGATGAATGACTAGGACGTGTGGTGAGTTTGCGTACCCCGATGCGAGGGCACTAGATAGATTGTTTCCAGCTAGAGACGACTTCACGCAGGTTCGTTGAGAGTCGATAGCGACGATCGAATGTCAGGAACCCATTTTCCAAGTTTAAAGTATACGGAAAGACATGCAGGTGATTCTATGGACCCTCTAGAAGAATGAAACCCTAACTCGACTTAATGACCGTGTGACAGCCTTTGAACCTTAGGGTTTACGGCGGTTCCGCGGCGCCATTAGTGAGGCTTGGGTTTGCCCTTCTACGGCTGGACCACCGACGCTGTGGCATGTACTCGATACTATTAAACTGTACCCGAGATGTGAGCTCTTGGGGGATTATTAGGTTCTGACGAGTCGATCGGATGATTCGACATCTTTCGGATATCGTGATGGGATACTGCTTGGGAGACTCCAGAGACGAGGATAGCCGTCGGAGCGCAGTTCGTGTAGCCACGATGAGACGAGTCCGGATCAGTCGACATTTTTAGCAGAGTGAAGAAAAGAGTTCGCACGAGATTTCGATGGGATGACATTCCACTCCGCTGACATCAGAGATGTGATATGCACCCCGAGGCGTGGTATATGGATATATCTTTCGGAAAGAAGCGCGACAAGTATGCAGCCGTTCCGGAATAAGCTTTAGCTTCAGTAATGGATGACGACTTCCCGGCAATTCGGCAGGATTGAGATTTAAGAAAGGAACCTCGACAGGACTTTTCCGGAATACGACACGAGAAGACCTAGACCCAGGAGTGGTCATGATTGCGCACACCTAGCAGGCCAGAGTTCGGCATTGGCGACAAGGTAGTTGACCAGGATCGGATAAAGGAACTTACCCAGATGCGTTGCGAGTTGAGCAAGGACAGTCGAGAGATGAGTATTCCTCCGATGGTTGAGACGTGTTCCCGAGGATCTGTTCGACCAGACAGCTTCTACAGGATGATGAAGCTACGGAGTACGCGATTTCGAGTCCGTGCGAGAGACTTCAGATTGACCGGTTTCCGAGAAATGTTGTGCTGAGGACACAGATGCCCTTTGAGCGAGAAGAGGTAGTACAAGAGAGCCAGCATCTGTACAGATCGGCATAGGCATGATTGGAAGAGACCTTGAGCTGGATTCCTTCCAGGACATTGCTGCAATGATGTTTACACCCAGGATCAGATGTGTGACGTGCATTCAGAGAGTCAGAGGCCGACGCCAGTGATATGCTGCCTTACGAGTGGTCGTGAGGTTTGACCGAGAGGTGACCAGAGAAGTACCAGAACGGAATCGTCCCCGTTAGCACACCTGACAGGGCCGATGAGCCGATTGACCGCGAGATAGGAAATCCGCAAAGAAGATAAGGACCCAGAGTCAGAGGACGCCAGACCGTGAGCAAGAGGCAAGTAGATATCCTGCGCTGTTAGCAGTGGATGCACCGACTCCTTCTCGACCTTGAAGGATGAATTTACCGACGACGGTACTTATGATTTGTGATTTTGTGATTCGATTATCACGTATTCGTCATTATTGGATTTCGGTATTTTGGGCGTTCTGTTTGCATGATTTAGTTTTGATGATTGAGTTTCCTGATATTTGTTTCATGCACCCACTGGATATTTATATATTTCACGCATAGTTATTACATTGAGATGTTGATTGCGATTTCATGCCTATTTTATGCTGGTGATTTGATTTACGTTTCCAGCAGAGTTTCATGTAATTTTAGTGTTTTGATTTTGCACTCGGTATAGCTTATATGTACTTATAGTGCATCGATATGTGTTTTGTGCCCGCAGCTGCACACGTTTATGATTTTCTTCATATCTGGATACACTTGGTGTTGCTGCTTACGTATTTGAGTTATTGCTTGGTATTTGTGCATGCGATGCACCAGTTCTATACTTCGTGCATTTGTCGCACCAGTTTTATGTTTCTTGCGTTTATCGCATCAGATTTATATTTCGTGCCTTTGTTGCACCGGATTTATATTTTGTGCATTACGATTGCACCTGACTTCGATTTGATGCCTTTCGGTATGTCGATTTTGATTGTGATATTGATGTGGATTCTTGCACTCCGTGCTTTGGGGTTTGACTTACGCATATTCGACGTTGCTATTGGATTTTGTGATTCCGTGCATATTGAGTGCGCAGGGTCTAGATTTTCATTCGTGCATGATGGATGCACCGATTTGGATTTTCGCGCATGTTGGGCGCATGTTTTGAGACACGATTTTGGGGCACACCAGATGCACTAAATCGAGATTCTTCGTGCATTTCAGATGCACCTGTTTTGGCTGTCAGGCACACATGTTGTCTATGACAGATGCTTCGTGCACACCCGTTGCACCTAGATGTTGTTTTGTGCACATGTTTAGCGCATATATGGATTTTGATTTCCGTGCGCGTCAGACGCACAGGGTGGTGTTATGTGCATTTTTGGAATTTATTCCTTTTGGAGCAGTACATTTTTATGATGTGGGACATTTGCTTTCATACTGAGCAGGACTAGTCAGTGGACAGTGCCTGGATATATTTTGCATGCATCGATAGTTATCGAAGGGATTTCCGAAAAGCGAGCTATAGTCTCAGTATATACCTACGTGTCCGATATGACACAAAACGTTTTAAAAACAAGGAAACCCTTCTGATTATTTTCAAAATGGTGGAACGTGCTTATTAAACAAAGGATATATATACACATATATAGTTATTTTCTTATGAGAAACGTCCGCCACTGTGCAGTGTTACGCGCATCGCACAGCGACTTAAAAAGATTTGGCATACAGTTGCATCAGCTAATTACATGTATAGATTGGGTGTCTACATGTATAGTCTTGGTCCATATCATATTGATTTTGTATTGGATTTGACATTGTGTCGTTACCATAACTCCGATGATTGCGGATGCTTGATGGAGTGTTGCTTTTGAGTTATCTGCTCAGTACTCATGCGCATGCATTGCGCTATGATGTTTTATGTATAGATGATTTCGGAGCCCCGATGACTTGGAATTTGTATTGAAATATTTTAGTATTTGGGGGTTTAAATTTAAATTCGGGGACCGAATTTCTTTAAGGGGGGTAGATTGTAACGTCTTCAAAATAATAAAATATGATTTTTGGGAAATTTTATAATTTAATATTATTTTAATGAATATTTTAATATTCTGGTATAATTAAATACAGATAAATGGGGAAAAATTATGGAAAATTCTAAAATAAGGTATTTTAAGGAATTGCCTCGTTTTCTGTGCATGCCCCCATTTCCTCTAGTTTTGACCCTGAGTATGTCTAGTTTTGACTGATTCCATCTAGGGTGAAATCCGGGTTGATTTTCCTATGTTGGTGTATAATTTGGGACTTGTTTTAGCATGGATTTTGGTATTTGGTGATTCATTCCTGTCGGGTGGCGTTTGGACGTCAACGACAAGTGGATTTTGATTGTGTTTACATGCGAGTCGATAGGTTTTTACCTATGCGGGTAGCGTGTGCTAATTTGGTTTCCGATGTGATTTTCATGTGCTCTAGCATTGTGATATACTTGTAGGTACCCCGCGTGATGTTGAGGCAAAGGAGGTGAAGATAGCGACATCGGCTTTGGCACACGAGAAGCAAGGTGAGTAGATTATATCTACAGGGGGAAGTCGGGTGGATGGCGTATAGCACCCCCGCAGTCCGTAGATAGATTATTATGTAGTTATCGTGATATTAGGTGTATTATGGATAGTACAGGGTTAGAAGTGACTAGTGCAGTTCATAGTCGCGAACCCTAGGATAGAATTACACCTATACACACACCCTTGCTTATCACTTGTACTTGCACTATGATTGATGATATGTGATGACTTTGGAGATGAGTCGATGATGTGGGCTTGGTGCCCTGGGATCGGTGATTTGATACGATTCATATGTGGGATATGACTTGTGATTCTTGCGGGCTTGGGATATGTGTTTACCCCCGCATGCATACTTTACTGATGTTACCGTTTTGTACTAGACATAGAGTAGTACTCCAGACTATATGTTCTGATGATGGTGATATCTGTTATGTGATGAGACAGTGAGATGTTGACCCCTACCCAGCTTTTGGGGATGCCGTACGATGATTTACCGTACGTGCCGATATTGATGATAGATCCGCACTCATAACTCGAGGATATCTTATGATATGACATTGAGGCGAGATCACCGACTATATATCTTTATATATATACCGACTCAGATTTAGGTGGTTTCCACACCTACCCCTCCTGTTTGACCTGATACTTAGGTGTAGTTGCATAGTAGATACTTCACTGTGGTGTTGACTACTAGATTTCTGCATCTTCATGCTATTCGCATTGCTGACATATGTTCATTGCTATATTATTATCATGCTGTTAGGACACCAGCACCATTATCGATGATGCGTATGTTCCACGTACACTATTTGCCGGCTCACACACTTCATCATCGATAATTGCCATGCCACTACACTGTAGTACTATTGCATTCATGAGATGATTCTTCCTTCGACATATGCACATTACTATTCCATGTTGCATGATTTCCGATATGATTACTGTTCTTTACATGTAGCATACATCATGGATTGATTGCATAACACATCGCATTGGATTTATTTCTTGATGTTGGATGTTCATGTGATTTCTGGATTTGGGAACCGAGGATGTCTTTAAAAGAGAATACATCATTGCTTTAAAAACCCGGTTACCCTTGATATGATATTTGGTGCGTCCACCATGTGTTTTCTCGGTGCTGAGAGCGACATGTGAAACCCGAATCGAGGAGGCGGATGAGGCCGATTGCGGGTACATGGTGGACCCGGTAAGGTACCCCGGGGCAAGAAGACGTGGTGATGACGATGAGCCTGGCAGGGGGAGATTGCCTACCGGTGACTTTACCCGACGCGTCGGATATCCGGAGGATACCGTCGTGGTCTGAGATTTATGGTAGGGGCCGGTCTGGACTGACGGCGCCCTAGATATGATGGTTGAGACTTTGAGATATCAGGATATTGGGATTTCGTTTGTGCCGATGCTAGGCACAGTTTTATGCTGATTTCATTAGGGTACCTCATCTTTTAAAATACAGGGAAATCTCACTAAAGTATGAAAACTGTTGCTTCATGTAGATGTATTCTGTTTTCTCGCATTCATATCTCATTCATTTGCTATATTGTTATCTGAGGCACTGACACAGACACATTGAGATTGCACTCGGGTTAGATATTTACCCTAGCCTTGCTATAGGCTGCATGCTTTATATTGAGGATTTTTATACCGATCGTTGACTTAGGATTATGTCTTGCATTCGGTTTCTGCTTGTAGATGTTTCTATTCACGAGTTGGCAACTCACCCCCGTTGTGCCACAGTTCTTGCAGGTTCTACCGTACAGGTTCCTTTGCGGTATTTCTGGCACACTACTTCTTGCGGGTGACTTGCTTTTGGTAGGTGGGTTCTTTCGCATCAGGAGCCACCATTGTATTTATTTTACTTCATTGTATCTAGAAATTGTCCATCAACCAAAACTTGTATATTCTTTCAGACCTAGACTTCAGTGTTGTATATTTCGACCTTAGAGTCGCGCTTAGTAGTATTGCGTTTTTTTCTTATTGCTTTTGAGCTTTCTTTTGGTTTTGATCCTCGCCACTTGGCGTTGTATATTATTATATCTTTGTGTGGTTGTGACCGTCGATTGACGAAGAGCTAGCTCCCGCTTGGGGATGCCTTTATCATTGTATATGTATTGTTATCCTCGTTGTACCCCATTCGGGGCCAATTTTACAAAAGAAACTCTGCCGAAATTTTTAGAAAAGACTTTATTGTTTTCAAAACGTACCTTCGGCTTAGTTATTTAAAAACCTTGATTTCAAACCTGTATTTCTTCACTTCTTTAAACCAGTTTTCTTTACTTATTCTCAAAAATGGTTTTAGATTTCTGGGCTTTTGGCTTACTTGGATCAGATGGAGTCCTATAGGCTTCATATGGTTCAAGGGCCAGTCACGTGCTCTTTCGGGTCGTGACATCTGGGCTTCACTCCGACACGACTTGTACCGCTATTAGGGGACTGACGTTCACCGCCCCCCTAGGCCCGCCATGCGATGTATCAGACGAACAGACCGGACTGTACGGAGACTGTCACATACAGGCTCAGTAGGAGTGCAGATGGGGTTCACCTCGTCAGTCTTCTTATCGACATCTACCTGTGGACCGTTACGTACAGCTAGTGCCGCTTGCGGTCTGTGGTTAAACCCACTGCCAGCGTAGTGTCGAGTCTTTAGAGTCCCACACAAAGAGCTATTCGCCTTTAGGCAAAACGAGTAGAGGTCGCATGGTTTTGCGACAGGGTTCGTTCGCATCCGCGCACTTGTGCACGGTTGCTGTCCGGACAGTTTATACTAGCGGGCTTTGGTTTAAGCCAGATCCTAGTATATGATTTGAGATTGGTTTTTCTCATTGTGTTCGTGTTCCTCGGATCACGAATGCGGGTGCGTATGCACAGTTGCTTGAGATTGAGGGAGAGGACCTTGTTTAGGGTTAATGACTATTGTCATTTTATTAACCCTATTGTTTTTGTGTGTATTATTGTTAATTAATAATTAACTTAATTATTGTGCATGGTTGTTGTTGTTGACATTTTGACTTCATTGACTTGTTGACCATGTTGACAAGTTGACCATGATCATTTCATTTGGAAGATGCTCTTTGATCCTTGCAATTTGCATTAATGATGAAATGATAATGGTCACCTCTTGATTAAACCATGACAATTTTCTTGTTAATTATTTAATTAAAATAACACACACATATTAGTGAGAATGGCTCACTAATAATTCATTCTCTCATATCTTTTCTCTCTCTTGCTCATCCTCTCCCTCAAGCTCTCTCCCTCTCATGTGTTGAGAAACATAAAAGGCTTGAGAAAAACCTTCACTTGATCCTCTCTACTCACTTCTAGGGTTCAAGTCTTAGCATTTCTTGCACTCTAGTTACTCCTAGCTTGGAGTTGAAGCTAAAGGTCGAGGCTTTCGGGTGGATCCTTCTTTGACTGAAGAAGACTAGCAAGGTGAGGCCTTTCAACCATTCCGACGAGCAAGGCGAGAAGGAGTTCGAGCTCAAGGTATAACCTTTCTACAACTTTGTTAGTTGTAAGTTTACTTTAGCTAGTTTTTTTTAGTAAAGATCCTCACATGCAAGGTCCATGTTGCCTAAGTCATTAAAAATCCAATTTTTATTATGTTTTCCGCCTCCCCGCAAGTACCGGGGTGGGCAACGTGGACTTACAGTGGTATCAGAGCCAGACTAAACTCAAACTAGCTAGGTAGTGAAGTGTAACGAAGTTTCGAAACCGAAAATCCAAAAACCGAACTTTTGAAAAACCCTAGTTTTTGTTGAAATTTTTTCTGCTCAAAATGGAAAACTTTATATTTGTAAATTCGACTCAGGGTTTTTTATGAACACCCATGAAAAACGACACAGAGATTCGTTCAAACCGCCGCCCTTCCGCCGCACGAGGTAGGCTCGTGCCGCGGAAGCGCCGCGGTTTGATGTCTTCTCTGCATCGTTTTTCGTGTAGTGTCTGTCTGTGTTGATTTTGGGATTTTTAGGATATATAATATATGCCCAGATTTTCCAGAACTAAAATTTACTTTTGGGGGCCTATAAATCCGTATTTTTTCGGAACTTCACTACACTTTAACTACATCGGTTATATCTGTAATGCTTGCATGTATTGAACGTCGGCTAATCGCTATAAGACGATTAGTCGGGGTTATACATGATCTGTGATTGTTATTGGTTTGTGGATATGAATGGATTGGATTGTCGCGGGTGAATGGCCGGGGTGGATGTGAGATGAGCGTTGTTTTTCTTTCATTCATTTGTAACATGTAAATTGATGTAATAATATTATTTGTATGGCCGCACAACCGGGTCGGGGTTGTAGCCGTCATTGTTTAATTCTTTTTACTGTTTTTGCTCCTAGGATAGACCCATGGAGGGGGTGCACAAACTACCGGGTACTCGAAGTGCCGAGTGGCCTACTCACGGTGGTGAGGGAGGTTGCTTCGCTTCGGGTGCTTGGCGGGTAGTTTGCCGCACCCGTAGGGGTCTTGGGTGGGGTATTGGCTATTCACCGCGACCGTGTAATCCGCTTTGCGTTGCAGGCTCGAACGCATTGCGGATTCCTAGTATATCCAATGTATTCATCTGTGATCTGTAATGTCTATCATTGCTGTATATTTATATATAAATAACTATTTAGGCGTTGCTTATGTTTTACAGCCGCGCTAGCCCAGCCCCCGCTCTGTCGTTAGTTAAGTAACCTAACGGGTGATGACGGGGCCCCGTGGCGAATGCGAATGGCATAAGCGTACGTCATATTTTGGTTGTTTTCTGCAATGGTAGGATTAAATGATGGGACGCATTAAAAGAACTAATGCAAGAAATAAACCAAGTAAAAGTCGATTGGAACACTTTGAAAACCACTCGGTTCTTTCCAAAAACTAAACTTTTAAACGCGGAGCTTGAACCACTCCTTTTAAAAGCTATCTCGTTCCATCGATTATATCAAGTTCATTACGTTCACGGTTTCGCCAAAACCATCCGTAGCCCTCCATCATTTCGGTTAAATATTCGGTAGTATTCAAGCTATGTATTTTGACCTCACGCCAAGGCATAGTGATTGGTAGCTGCCGGATATTTATCCGTTGCATAGATAGAATGCGTTGATTTGAGACAGTCGTACTGCCATTTTGGCCTACGTCAAGGGTAGGTACGGGTGGGTTCAAATTAACCAGGATAATGATGGGAAGAACTTGACATGTGACTTATGACATTTGGACCTCACGCCAAGGTCATAAGAGCATGGGGCAAAAATCCACATCGGGAGTTTCATAAGTACTGAAACTTGCTAGCGTTGCATACCATTTGGAGTGTGATGATTCTGGTAGGATTCCTTCGGTTTTATCACGCGATGATATTTGGATCCCGATCCTACTGTGAGTATATGCTACTCCTCGGGAAAACTCTCACTTAACGATCAATGCTATAAACCTAGTAGGTGCCTAGAAAGGTGTTAGCGGGGCTACGCCCACAGGGAAAAGAGGTTATTTAATTAAGGAACTTCGCGTAAGCGTTGGAAAACCTCCCTCGAAGTACCGACACTGGCCTGGCTGAACGGTTAAGCAAGTATTGTACGGTGAGAATGATCCCGGCTAATCCTTTTCTTTATGGTTTGAGAAGGGATTCGAGAAACAGTGGGAGCCATCCAGTTTAGACAAACTAAAAACCACTCTAAACTTGCAAGAGCATCATGCTAAAGTGTTTCTTTTCTCTCTCCTAATTGCAGCGACCATTCAACATGACCGGACTTAAGTTACTGTTAGATAAAAATATATTGACAGGGCCAAACTACAAAGATTGGCTCAGGAATGTCAAGATGGCGATCACTTATGACAAGCTGGGGTATATACTTACCACCAAAGCTCCCCCTGTCCCAGGTCCCACCTCCAGCGTCGCGGATGTAGAAATCCGTAAGACATGGGAGATAGATTGCGCGAGGGCCAGATGCCTCGTACTAGCCTCGATGGACAACGAACATCAGAGGAGGCACGAGAATATGGACCTAGAGTCCATATTTCTCCATACAAAAGAACTGTATGGGGAGCAGTCTCGTATCGCTAGATACGAAGTGTCGAAGAAGCTTTTTTCGGCAAGGTTGGCCGTCGGATCATCGGTAGCGGACCACGTGCTTAAGATGATCGGCTACATTGAGGAGCTCGCGGACCTTGGGACCACGTTGGAGAATGAACTCTATACCGATTTGATTCTCCAGTCCCTTCCTTCCACTTACGCCCAGTTCGTTCTTAACTTCAACATGCAAGGAAAGGAGGTTGAACTTGCCGAACTTCTGAACATGTTGAGGACTGCTGAGGGCACCCTACAGAAGGGTAGGGAGACATCCACTTTGTTTGTAGGAGGATCTTCCTCTTCTAGGTCCAGGGCGAAAGCCAAGGGCAAGAAGAAGAAAGCCCCCGCCAAACCAAGAGGCGGTGTCGGTAAAGTGGATACGAAGGGAAAGGGTAAAGCAACAAAAGTAGCGGGGAAGATGGTGGGGAAGGAAGAATGCTTCTATTGTCACAAAAGTGGTCACTGGAAACAGGATTGCAAGGCTTGGAAAGCCAGAACACAGGATTTGAAGCGAGTTGCAGCTTCAGCTTCAGGTGTGTATGTTATTGAAAACTGTCTATCAATAAACTCTACATCCTGGGTATTGGATACCGGATCAGGATCTCATATCTGTAATTCTTTGCAGGCGTTGAGAAAGCGTAGAGTTTTGAAGGCAGGTGACATGACCCTCAGAGTTGCGAACGGTGCTAGCATGGATGCAGAGGCCGTGGGGGACTATCACCTAGGATTATCTGATGGACACTTTTTGGTTTTGCGTAGTTGTTATTATGTACCAAATGCAACCTGTAATATCATATCTGTATCTTTATTATCTAAAGAAGGTTATGAATTTGCATTTGTAAGTAATGTAGTGAACATTCACCTTAATCAAGTTTTGATTGGGTCAGGTACATTGAACAACGGTATATACGTTTTAAACCAACCACAGGTTTTCAATATCCAGAATACACACAAAAGAAAGTCTCCAGAAATTAATAAAACTTTCTTATGGCATTGTAGACTGGGTCACATCAATGAGAGAAGATTGACTAAGTTACATACTGAAGGATATTTGGATCCGTTCGAATATCAATCATATGCAACTTGTCAATCCTGTCTCAAAGGAAAGATGACAAAGGCTCCGTTTTCTGGACACGGAGAAAGAGCGAGCGAGCTCTTGGGACTCGTACACAGCGACGTGTGCGGTCCAATGTCTACACATGCGCGAAGCGGTTTTTCTTACTTCATTACTTTTACGGATGATTTCTCAAGATTCGGACACATCTTCTTAATGAAGCATAAATCCGAAGCTTTTGATAAGTTCCAGGAATATAAGAACGAAGTAGAAAAACAGACCGGCAAAAGTATCAAGATCCTAAGATCGGATCGAGGAGGAGAATACTAAAGTGCCGAATTCCTGAATTACTTAAAAGAGAATGGAATTCTCTCTCAGCTTACTCCTCCATACACTCCGCAACATAACGGTGTATCGGAGAGACGGAACCGGACCCTATTGGATATGGTACGGTCCATGATGAGTAACGCTGAGTTGCCGCGATCGTTCTGGGGATATGCGCTAGAAACAGCTGCATATCTTTTGAACCGTGTTCCCACTAAGACTGTGCCTACCACACCATATGAGTTATGGAGTGGGAAGAAACCCTATCTTCAATACTTGAAGATTTGGGGATGTCCAGCTTATGTCAAAAAGCAGCATACGGACAAGCTCGAGGCACGCTCAGTACTGTGCAAGTTTGTGGGATACCCAAAGAACTCCAGGGGGTATCTTTTCTATTACGCAGAGGAACAAAAAGTCCTTGTTTCTCGTAATGCCCATTTTCTGGAACATCAGTTTTTAGAAAAAGAAATAAGTGGGAGCGCAATAGAACTGGAAGAAATTCCAGAACCACAAACTATTACTGAAAGCTTAGTGGAACCAGAAGGTCCAAAAGAACAGGACATTCCTACGCCACTCCGCAGGAGTAGTAGGCAGTCTCATCCGCCCGAGAGGTACTACGGTTTTCTCATTGACGGGGATAGAGAGGACTGCATCCTAGATTGTGATGAGCCTACTAGCTTCCAGCAAGCCATTCAGAGCGTCGACTCGGTAAAATGGCTGGATGCAATGCGGACCGAGATGGAGTCCATGTACACCAACAAAGTATGGACGTTGGACATTGCTCCAGACGGGGTAAAACCCGTAGGATGCAAGTGGATCTTCAAAAGGAAGATTGGTGTAGATGGACAGGTTGAGACCTATAAAGCTAGACTGGTAGCAAAGGGTTTTCGTCAGCGACCTGGTTTGGACTATGACGAAACCTTTTCTCCAGTAGCTATGCTGAAATCCATTCGGATCCTTCTTGCCATCGCTGCTTTCCACGATTATGAGATTTGGCAGATGGACGTAAAGACAGCTTTTCTAAATGGTCATTTAGAGGAGTGTGTCTATATGGACCAGCCAGAGGGTTTCATTCAGGGTGGGAGCAGCGGAAAGGTGTGCAAGTTGCTCAAGTCCATTTATGGACTCAAGCAGGCATCGCGGAGTTGGAACATCTGTTTTGATGAAACGGTCAAAGAATTTGGCTTTATCAAAAATCCAGATGAACCATGCATCTATTGTAGATTTGTAGAGAGAACTGTAGTATTCCTCGTTTTATACGTGGATGACATTCTCTTAATAGGAAATGACATTCCTATGCTACAATCTGTCAAGGGGTTCTTGTCACACAGGTTCTCCATGAAAGACCTGGGTGATGCCTCATACATTCTGGGTATCCGGATCTACCGTGACAGATCCAAGAGGATATTAGGACTTTCTCAGTCCAGGTACATCGACACCATAGTGAAGAGATTCAGTATGGAAGATTCCAAGCGCGGTAATCTACCGGCTTGTCACGGGATCACCCTCTCCAAAGAGATGTCTCCCAAGACTGATTTGGAGAGGGATCGCATGTCTATTATACCCTACGCTTCTGCGGTAGGCTCTATAATGTATGCGATGTTGTGTACCAGACCGGATGTGGCTTATGCACTGAGTGTGGTAAGCAGGTATCAGTCAAACCCTGGGGAGAAACATTGGATAGCAGTAAAGAACATTCTCAAGTACCTGAGAAGGACTAAGGAGATGTTCTTGGTGTATGGCGGAAAAGACCTGCAGATTGAGGCCTTTGCTGACTCCAGCTTCCAGAGTGACAAGGATGATTCCAAGTCCATGTCGGGTTTTGTCTTTACCCTCAATGGAGGGGCGGTGTGTTGGAAGAGCTCCAAACAGGAAACCGTTGCTGACTCGACTATGGAAGCGGAATACATCGCTGCATCTGATGCCGCAAAAGAAGCTGTCTGGATGAGGAAGTTCTTGAAAGAACTTCAGGTGGTTCCGTCCATTGTTGACCCAATACCTCTGTATTGCGACAACAACGGGGCTATAGCTTTAGCGAAGGAACCCAGGTCCCATCAGAAATCCAGACACATCTTAAGGCGGTATCACCTGATCAGGGAGATTGTGGATCGCCAGGAGATCGAGGTCCGGAGAGTTGCATCAGAGGATAACACAGCAGATCCATTCACCAAGGCCTTGCCCCAGACTCAGTTCGAGCGGCTGATCGAGATGATAGGTCTTCGATACGCCAGTACATGGCCTTAGTGCAAGTGGGAGATTGTTAGTGTATATGCCCTAGAGGCCATTACTGTATCATACTAGTTTGTATATTACTTAATGGAAGCTTGGGATATTCACAGTTGTATATACAATCTTGCTCGAAATGGTAGAATGCTACTTGGTTTTTCTCTGCTTTAATATGTGCATGTGTTTCTTTTAGCATATTGCAGGTATACATATTAGTAGAGCCCTTAGGATCTTTGCTTGATTACCAGCGTTGTGATGGCGCTCGCACTCGTGGGAGCTGGGTAATCTATAAGCGCATCCTTATACAGGTCCCTGGTCGTTGGACTATCGAGACAGGGCATCGATACTCCGGAGTAGACTAGCGTATGCGCTTCTCATCCCAGTGTGGGAGACGGTCTGTCCCACAGCCGTTAGTACGTCGTACTTGGGATAGTATGCGGGTGCTCGTTAGGTTACGAGTACACTGGACAGGACTCGTCGGGAACTGTTGGTTGGTAATATACCTATCGTCAGTTATCAGTTCCCAGGTGACATGAGTACAGCTTAGTCCGCTGACTTGACACTGTCACTTCGCCTCGAGTGTGTTCCCACTGCACTTTGATTACTACCCTACCACGGCTCAGAGGAGTCGTGCAAACAGGTAGTTTTTGGGTGCAGTCCCGAAGCAATTGGAGGCAGTGACGGTTAGACAGGATTCGTCTCTCCCGGTATTGGGGGTTGACATCGCGCTGTGTCCAGGAGAGCCATTACACGAGTAGTCCCTGGCCAGGGCAAGCGAGATATACTGGTAGGCTTCCAGTGTTATCTCAGGGTGTTCTGGGCTTCACTCCGACACGACTTGTACCGCTATTAGGGGACTGACGTTCACCGCCCCCCTAGGCCCGCCATGCGATGTATCAGACGAACAGACCGGACTGTACGGAGACTGTCACATACAGGCTCAGTAGGAGTGCAGATGGGGTTCACCTCGTCAGTCTTCTTATCGACATCTACCTGGGGACCGTTACGTACAGCTAGTGCCGCTTGCGGTCTGTGGTTAAACCCACTGCCAGCGTAGTGTCGAGTCTTTAGAGTCCCACACAGAGAGCTATTCGCCTTTAGGCAAAACGAGTAGAGGTCGCATGGTTTTGCGACAGGGTTCGTTCGCATCCGCGCACTTGTGCACGGTTGCTATCCGGACAGTTTATACTAGCGGGCTTTGGTTTAAGCCAGGTCCTAGTATATGATTTGAGATTGGTTTTTCTCATTGTGTTCGTGTTCCTCGGATCACGAATGCGGGTGCGTATGCACAGTTGCTTGAGATTGAGGGAGAGGACCTTGTTTAGGGTTAATGACTATTGTCATTTTATTAACCCTATTGTTTTTGTGTGTATTATTGTTAATTAATAATTAACTTAATTATTGTGCATGGTTGTTGTTGTTGACATTTTGACTTCATTGACTTGTTGACCATGTTGACAAGTTGACCATGATCATTTCATTTGGAAGATGCTCTTTGATCCTTGCAATTTGCATTAATGATGAAATGATAATGGTCACCTCTTGATTAAACCATGACAATTTTCTTGTTAATTATTTAATTAAAATAACACACACATATTAGTGAGAATGGCTCACTAATAATTCATTCTCTCATATCTTTTCTCTCTCTTGCTCATCCTCTCCCTCAAGCTCTCTCCCTCTCATGTGTTGAGAAACATAAAAGGCTTGAGAAAAACCTTCACTTGATCTTCTCTACTCACTTCTAGGGTTCAATTCTTAGCATTTCTTGCACTCTAGTTACTCCTAGCTTGGAGTTGAAGCTAAAGGTCGAGGCTTTCGGGTGGATCCTTCTTTGACGGAAGAAGACTAGCAAGGTGAGGCCTTTCAACCATTCCGACGAGCAAGGCGAGAAGGAGTTCGAGCTCAAGGTATAACCTTTCTACAACTTTGTTAGTTGTAAGTTTACTTTAGCTAGTTTTGTTTAGTAAAGATCCTCACATGCAAGGTCCATGTTGCCTAAGTCATTAAAAATCCAATTTTTATTATGTTTTCCGCCTCCCCGCAAGTACCGGGGTGGGCAACGTGGACTTACAGCACTCTTGCGCTCCAGCGCAAGCGCTCGAGCACAAGTCGCTCTCATGCCGACGTGTGGCGCGCTCGAGCGCAAGTCGCCCTCGAGCCGACACGTGGCGCTCTTGCGCTCGAGCAGAAGTCGCCCTCGTGCCGACACGTGGCGCTCTTGCGCTCAAGCGCAAGCGCTCGAGCGCAAGCAGCCCACGTGCCGACACGTGGCGCGCTTGCGCCCAAGCGCTTAGCGTCCGAGCGCAAAGCGCCCATGTGCCGACACGTGGCGCGTTGCGCTCCAGCACTCTGCGCTCGAGCGCAAAGCGCCCACGTGCCGACATATGGCGCGCTTGCGCTCAAGCACCTAGGCGCTGGCCCCACGCATCCTTTGAATGTCTTTCTCCTCTTTATTTATATATATATGTATATATATATATTTGTATACAAATGTACACACACACATACACCACGACACTGTCCCTGTTAGAAAAAAATTTCTAACGGGGCGCTGCCCCGCACCCCGCAAGGGGGCTGCTAGCCCCCTTGACCCCCAGCCCGCTATCCCGGTAGCGGGACCCCCGTAAAAACTCTGCGTGGCTCCCGATATATCCAAACTCCCCTTTCAAAACGCAACACACGTACACTGCACATTGAGTTCGCATGACCATTTTAACCCGTTAATCGGAGGTTCCCTCTCCCCAAAAGCGAGGGGTAATTAACGGCAGCTTAGTCAGCGACTGCAGGAGATTTGGATCCCCATAATCAATAAACCCCGGCCTACCCTAGGCAGGGGGAATCTGTAATGCGCCTGACAAGCGCGCGCGTATTCCCATCTCAATGGGGTGACGAAAAACACCCTACATTGGGTTTGGCTATTCATCGCGACCGTGGAATCCGTGTTTTATACTGGCTCGTATTGAAAACACGGACGTCCTAGTATATCCAATGTTTCATATGTTTCTTCTGCTGCCATATCTGTGATGTGATCATTTGTTGTTCTGTGATAAATACTGTATATAGTATATATGATATATTATATAGACGTTACTTATGTTTTACACCCGCACTAGCCCTGCCCCGCTCTGCCGTTAGTTACCTAACCTAACGGTGCACGAGGGGACATCGAGGCGAATGCGGATGGCATAAGTGTACGTCGTATTTATCTGTGATGTTTAGGTAACTTAAATGATGGGACTTCATTAATGTGATTAATGAAAGAAAAGAAACCTAAGATGTTGTGGAATCGAATTTTCAAAAACAGGTAGCTACAGTTCTTGCTTTGCATCGTGGTGTTCCTTGTAGAACATCTTGTACCTTATTCGATAAGGAAAGGGCCGAGATCCCTTCACCGGGAGTGACCCCTTTAGCAATAACTGGCAGATGCTACACCCCTCGGTTTGTCTTTTTATTGCTTCTATAGTTTTTGCTTTGCACAGCGGTATATATGATATATCCTGCACCTTATTCGATGAGGAAAGGGCCGACGATCCCTTTACCGGGAGTGACCCTTTTAGCAAAACTAGAAAAGCCTCAAAAACACTCCATTTAAAATCACTCGATTCTACAACGATATCAAGTTCATTACGCAATAGGTTTTCAGAAAAACCTGTCGTAGCCCTCCGTCATTTCAGATAAGTTGTATATAGTATTCGTGCTGCATTTGTTGGCTTTCGTCAAGGTGCAGTGTGCGGTAGCTATATGCTGCTTATCTGCTGCATATGATGCGATTGGATTAGGGTAGTCGTACGGCTTTGTTGGCTTTCGTCAAGGGTCGTGCGGGTGGGTTTAATTCAGTCAAGAAATGTACGGGTTGAACTTGACTAACGGGCTATGGTTTGTTGGCTTTCGTCAAGGTCATAGCACGTTAGGGGTAATATATTATCGGGAATTTCAAGTGTTGAAATTTGCAATGAGATTGCATACCTTCTATGAGATTGTTGGATCCCGATACCCACTGCGAGTAATTGTTACTCCTGGGAGAGTTTTACACATTACAATTAACCGATCAAGTAGGTGTCTAGAAAGGTGTTAACGAGGTTACGCCTCTGGGAAAACGAGGTTTACTGTAATTAGGTCCGTGCGAAAGCACGGGGAACCTCCCTCAAAGTACCGACACTGGCCTGGCTGATAGATTGGCGAACTTGTAACGTGTAATTAATCCTGGCTAGTCTTTCCTTTTAGGTTTGAATGAAGATTTGATAAAAACAGTGAGAGCCATCCTGATTAGATAAAATAATAATAACCAATCTGATCTTGCAAGAGCATACGCTGAGTGTTTTCTTCTCTCTCTCTCAAGGTAGCGACCAAATCACGCCTTAATCAAGATAATAATACGGATGTATTGACCGAACCCGCTTGTTATACTGAGCTGGGGAACGTTGGTCTCGCTCCAACTTATAATTGTTATAAGACAGAGTAGGAAATTGGGGAATACCAGATTTCCCGTGCCGCCCAAACGAAGAAAGTGCATGTTGATGCATCATCTTCGGGTGTGTTCGTTACACAGAACTGTTTCTCAGTATCCTCTGCGTCCTGGGTATCTGATACCGGATCAGGATCCCATATATGTAATATATTACCTAGGCTACAGAAAGGTAGAGAACTGAGAACGGGTGATAAGTTTCATGAGACAGAAAATGGTGCAAGTGTTGCAGCCAAGTCTGTTGGTCACTGTCACCCTGTATTCCAAATACATTGATTCTGAACGAATGTTATTAGATACCGAACCTGATATACAAAATCATATCAGTCTCTTTATTAGTAAAGAAATGATAAAATTTTGTATTGTTGGATAATGTTTTGAACATTTCCTATATCAAAAGTTGATCGGTTCAGGCACGTTATCTAAAAGCATTGATGTTCTAAATCAAAATACAGTTCTTAGTATACGGAACACACACAAGAGGAAGAGTTCAGAAATAAACGAATCCTTCTTGAGGTATTGTAGACTAGGTCATATCAATGCGACCCGACTAGCTTAAGTTACATTGAAGATGCATATTTAAATCAGTTTGAATTTACATCTTGTGAAACTTGCCAGTCATGTCATAGAGATAAGATGATCATAACTCTGTTTACTGGAAACAGAGAAAGAGTTAATGAAATCTTGGGATGATACATGTTGATGTATGTAGGTCCCCTGTCTACAAATGCCAAGACCGGTTCTTTATACTTCATTAAATTCTCTGATGATCTCTTTAGATTCAGACATATGTTCCTGTTGAAACACAAGTCCGAACCTTTTGAGATATTCACAGAATATAAGTTAGAAGTAGAGAACCAAAATACGGGTATAAGTATTATGTCCTATGATGAGATCAGGGAGGAGAATACTTGTGCATGGAACTCTTGGACTATTCTAAAGGAGAATGAGATTCTCTCTCAGTGTTACTCCTCTGAATACACCACAGCACAACGGTGTATCGGGGCGGAGCAATCACACCCTATATGATATGGTGTGCTCTATGATGAGTACTACTGAGTTTCCAATTTCCTTTTGGGAGTTATGCGCTTGAGAAGCTGCATACTAATTGAATAGGGTTCCAATCAAATCAGTTGCCTACCACTTCATATGTGATATGGAAAGGGAAGAGTCCATATCTTATGTTTGTTAAGATTTAGGGTTGTCCGGCCTATGTCTAAAAGCAAAATCCGGACAAGCTCGAGGCAAGGTCAGTTCTGTAGAACTGGAAATGTTCCAACTATACAAACTGCAGCTGATGATTTGATAGAACCAAAGGATTCAATAGATTCTAACGAACCTCAGCCTCTCCGCCGATCTAGTAGGGTTCCTCTCCCACCTGAGAGATACTTTGGTTTCTCTATGACAGTGGGAGCGAGGAATGCATCATGAGATGATGACCCAACTAGTTTCGAACTGGCGATCAGGAGTGGGACTCTGTAAGAATGGCTGGATGCTTATCGATCTGAGATGAAATCCTTATACACCAACAAAGTATGGACTTTGGTTGCTTTATCTGAAGGGTTAAATCCCTATCAGGAGCAAGCATATATTGAGAAGATTACTTGGTGTAGATGGAAAAGTTGAGACTTTCAAAGCTAGACTTGTTAAAGGTTTTCGTCATCGACCAGGCGTGGATAATGATGAAACCTTTTTCCAGCGGCTATGCTTAAGTCCATCCAAATCCTACTTGCCATGGCTACATACCATGACTACGATATCTGGCGGTTGGGTGCCATGACTGCTTTTCTAAATAATGATTTAGAAGAGAGCGTCTATAAGTACACAGCCAGAGGGCTTCGTAGACAGTGGGAGCAGCGGAAACGTGTGCAAGATGTTTTATAAAGCAGGCATCGCGGAGTTGGAACGTCTGTTTTGATGTGTTAGTCAAAGAGTTTGACATCATCAAAATGGTAGATGAACCTTGTATATACAAAAAGGTAGTAGGGAGTATGGTGGTGATCCTCGTAGAGTACGTGGATGACATACTCTTGATAGAGAAGAAGTTTCCTATGCTGTGCTCGGTCAATCTCCGCTTATCACAATGATTCTCCATATAGGATCAAAGTGATACCTCATAAATCCTGGGTTTTGGATCTATGAGATAGATCTAATTGGATGTTAGGATACTCACTAGTTGTAGTGAGATGGAATCAATTGATCCTGAGGAAATCACTGGAAAGGTTCCAGAGTGATAAGGACGACTGAATGTCAGTCACAGGCATAGTCTTTACCCTCAGTGGAGGGATGGTATGTTGGAAGAAATCCAAGCTAGATACCGTAGCTTACTAGACGATAAAGGCTGGATACATCGCTACTTAAGATACTACCAAAGAGGCTGTCTGGGTGTATATTAGTTCATGAGATGAACTTAGTTCCTCCCATTGTGTGACAATGGAGTTGTGGCTTATGCCAAGGAACGTCCGTCCCATCAGTGATCCAGACATATTCTAAAGCAGTGTCACCTGATCATGGAGATGGTTGATCTCCAGGGTGATCGAGGTTAGGAGAGTAGACTCAGAAGACAACACGGCGGATCCACTCACAAAGGCCTTTTCCCAGAGAGAGACTTTTATGGGATGGTTGAGTATGAGATACTGCAACCACTGCTATCAGATGGCCCTAGTGCAAGTGGGAGATTGTTAGTTATATGTATGCCCTAGAGGCCATTACTATACATGGGATGTATATTGTAGTGGATGCTTGGATATATATAGGGAGGACTTTCTTACTCGACATGATAGTATGCTATCTGGTTGATCTTTACCTTAACGTGTAACTGATTGTCTCTCTGTTACATGTTGGTAAAGCCCTTAGGATGTGTACTTGACTACCTGGACTATGATGCGGGTCATACTAGTGGGGACAAGGTAGTCCATAAGTACATCCTTCAAGGTCCCTAGTCGTGGGTGTATCGAGACGGGGCATCGATATACCAGAGTAGACTAGCGTATACCTTCTCGACCCATACAGATGGGCGATGGATGATCCCATATCCATTGGTGTTTGACATCAGAGATGATATACGGGTGCTCAGTGGAGACTGGGTACACTGGACGGGCTCGCCGAGAACTCCTAGATGGTATTATACCTCACGTCAGATGGCAGTTCTCTGGTGACACTGGTACAGAGTAGTCTGTAGACCAGAGATCGTCATAGAGTCTTGTGTGATTCCCATTGTGCTTTAATTTCCACCTTACCACGTCCAAGAGGGCGTGCAAAATGGTGGTTTTTGGGTGCAGTCCCGAATCACATGGAGGCAATGAGCGATAGGAGGGGATTCGTCTCTCCCGGTATAGGGAGTTGATGTTGCGCTGTGTTAGATTGGCTATAACCGGAAATCCCTGGCCAGGGTTGCTGAGATTTACTGGTAAGTTTTACCAGTAGTTTCTCGAACTGTTATAGGCCTCATATCGGCATGACTTATCGAGCTATTGGGGTCTGACGTTTACCACCCCTAGGCGAGATATGCGACATATAAGATGAACAGACCGGACTGTACGTTAAGTGTTACTGGTTGGATTCACAGGAGTGTGAGCGGGCTTGCTCGTCGATCTTCTGATCGCTCAATACCCGGGTGGCCGTTACGTTTAGCAGACCTCTTGCGGCTTGTGGGTGTTTGATATGATCATCACCTGCTGCCGGCGTATTGACGAGTCTTTAGAGTCCTACACAGAGGTTTCCTGGCTCAAGCGAAATGAAATAGGAGCGCATATGAGATATGTGCGGGACCGAGAATAATACCAGTATGTGATAGTGTATTCTATTCTCGCGATTTGTATCATTGGACGGTTATATAAGATATAGCCGGGTTACCGAATCAAGTGTTGATTCGATACATTGATACACTTGATATTAGTCGGTTATATGCATTATGACCGGATCATTAAATCAAGTGTTGATTTAATGATTTAATGTATAATTATATATTTGATATATTACTTTACATTAACTAGTATTTTTTCACTTAAGATTGATTATCTCACTTGATTGTGCACATTGTATATATGATATATGTTTGTGCACTAGTTTGTATCATGTTTGATGATACATGCAAACTTGGGTGTGTGTTTACTTTAAACCATGTTTAGGTAAATGGTTAGGGTTTTAATTTATTTATTCATTTTGGGCAAGAAATAAAATGGTGGCTTCTTTTGTTTTCACTTGAAGCTTCATGAAGCTTTGACCATTTTGTTTCTTTCCTTAACCTAACCATTCACCTAAACCCTAGTTTAGTCTCTACACTTGTTAAACTCACCCATGGTTGCATTATGATAACCATCACTTGATTTTCTTTTTGGAAATAATTCATAATTCTTTTTCTTTCTTCTTCTTCATCTTCTTCATGAAGAGAAGAAACCATTGCTAGATTTTTCCAAGTGATGATTCCAAGTGAGAAATCAAAATCCAAAGTGAACCCACTTCCTATTTCTTCATCCTCTATCACTTGCCATGTAGTAGAGGGTGCTTTCTTCACAAGTTTCTTGACCTAGTGAAGATGGAGCTTGAGTTTGAGTCGCCTCGACGTAGATCATCTTCGGCATCGAAGTCAACGACCTAGCCCGCCCATTTCTCCGATGAAATCGACGCTAGAGTCCGGGATTCCGATGATCGCAGCGGAGGGACGTCAACACGGAGCTAGAGAAGTGGTGGACCGAATCTACAAAGGTTGTATTTCCATTCACTTAGTAGTTAAGTTGTTAACTTGCTTGTAGTTTCGCCTTTACCTCTAGTCAACGATCTTGCATAGGATTCTTAGGCACATGAAAAATTTGAATTTGGCATGGTTGATGCCTTGTGGAACCTCTTGAGTGTGCCTAGTAACTCTACACCTTGATATAGCTACACATATACCTGGAGGGTAATACATCATTACTGATGGATAGATACATGTATCTTGCTATACCGACATGGTTACGCATACCTGGCTATAGCTACATGTTCACCTTTATATGACGTTGCGTTTGGTTTCGGAGAAATTAGGAACCGCATGATATACTTAATAACTTGTTACAGTTAAATAGCGGTTTTTCCTTATATGCTCATATTATTGTTTCATGTTGCATATATTATATTTCATGGATTTCGCATTGAGATATGGTTTTCATATGAAGTTTTCTGGATTGTTTTACTCCTGCGTATATATATCAGTGGTATGGGACGCTGATATATATATATATATATATATATATATATATTTATGTATGTATGTATACCCATCGTATATATAAGTGGTATGGGACGATGTTATATATGTACACCTACATAATATATCATCATAATGATCTTTGCAAATATACTTATTCATTATATATGTGGGACGATTCAATGGTCGGGCCGATATAATGGTCGATATGTGGGTCGATTCAATGGCCGGACCGATATTATGGTTGATATGTGAACCGATTCAATTGCCGGGCCGATTCAATGGTCGATATGAAGGGCCAATATGCTGGATATGAAATGCCTATGTGCCCGATGTGATGGGCCTATGTGCCAGATGTGAGGGGCCAATGTGCCCGATGTGAGGATGACATGTTTTATTCCATACTCCGCATTTATTTGATATGCATTGCTTCATGTATTAGTAGTACCTGATAGAGTACATTTCAAGACTGTTGCATATATATATTGATGTTTATTGCTACTAGCATGCAAGCGATAGATTAGCGCAGTACGTGCATACTTGCGATTACCTGCATATGTTATTTACTATTCACGAGTTGGCAACTCACCCCCGTTGTGCCACAGGGTTGTACAAGTTATCCCTCGAAGCAGTCGCGGCAGAGCTTTCATCTATCGTATCATCTTTTGCAGCGGATACCGCTACGGCTGACTGGGTGCAATCTTGCTATAGGTGGGTTTTTGCTGTTATCCGATATTGCTCATTGTATATTCGTTGTATCCAGTACTCTCCATCTACCATTTTCATGTATTGACTTAGAGACGAGTTGTGAGGACGATATTGTATATTATTTGTGACTTGGAGTTTTTCATGATGTTCACTTTATATCGTCTTTTTCTTCGCTACCGTGTCGTATATCTGTGGTTGTGGTTGTTTTCCGCCTTTGGGCGTGGATTTGCTCCCGTTTGGGGATGCTTTACTTATATCTTTTGTTGTACCCTTTTTGGGGCTTGTTTTACAAAGGAGGTGCTGCCAAATTTTTAAAAGAAATAAATTTGGACTTTAAAGAATTTTGATTGAGATTTCAAAAGTTTTAACAATATTATTATCACTTACTACTTTTGATGATTTAGATTGCTGGGTTTTCGGCTTACTTGAATTACGTTACGCCTGGAGACGTTACGTGGTTTAAGGGCCGTTACATGCCAAATTTTGGGTCATGACCTGTATCCTCAAATTCTCCTCCAAACCTGAAAGAAGAATTAGTCGGATCATCTAAAATCACCCGAGGAGTAAACCAACTCATCAGTGGGTATCGGGATCCAACCATCATCGCATGATAACCTGATGGAATCCACTCACGTTATCACACTCCAGAAGGTATGCGCATGCCTGGCAAGTATCAGTTTCTTTAGAAACTCCCGATATGATTTTTACCCCTAGGACCCAAGTGACCTTGACGAATAATCAACAAATCAAAAGGTTCTTGTCAAGTTCAACCCGTCATTATCTTGATTGCGTTAAACCTACCCGCATAACCCTTGACGAATAATCAACAAAGTCGTACGACCGTCCTAACAAATCCACATATCCATGCGACAGAAATGCATTACAGATCTACCGCACACTACGCCTCAGCGAATAGCAACGACAAACGCAGCGCGAATACTAAGCAATACTAATCTGAAATGATGGAGGGCTATGGCTGGTTTTTGGCAAAAAATCTTTAACGTAATGAACTTGATATCGTTGAAGGAACCGGATAGCTTTTTATAAATATATAGTGGCGAATACCTTTGCTAAAAAGGTCACTCCCGATGAAGGGATCTCGGCTCTTTCCTCGTAGAATGAGGTGCAGGATATTCCTAACTGAATACCACGACGCAAAGCAAAAAGTAATCGATTATAATGAATTTATTACCCTGACGCAAACCTCTGCCCAAGGGGTCACTCCTGATGAAGGGATCTCGGCCCTTGCCTCGTCGAATGAGGTGCTAGATATTCATAACCGAATACCGCTGTGCAAAACAAAAGAAAACGTCCTTGTAATAACAGCTTTTTGAAAATTGTTCCAACAACATCGAATATGTCTGTTTTCCTTGCATTGGTCCGAATCAATGCAGTCCCATCAATTAATCACACCACAAAGAATGAAAATATGATGTAAGTATATGCCATACGCATTCGCCACTGGGTCCCGTAATCACCCGTTAGGTTACTTAACTAACGACAGAGCGAAGACTGGACTAGCGCGGGTGTCAAACATGTACAACATCTACTAGTATATATAACAATATATAATAATCACTCCAGGCATGATAAATGTAACATCACAGAAAAGTAATAAGCATCACAGAACAATACAGATAATCTGGGAACCCCGGGTTTCCTTTGAGCCGCAAGTGAAACACGACGTTCCCCTGGTCGTGTGGATAGCCTGTGCAATGAAAACCTAGACCCCTACGAGTGTGGCAAGTTACCCGCCAAAACCAGAAGTGAGGCAGCCCCTTTCAGCAAAGTGAATGGGCCACCCAGCACTTCACGAAATCCGGTAACTTGAGCACCCCTCCTTGGGTCAACCTGTACCCCCTACGAGTGCGGCGAATAGCCCGCTAATTCTGGAGTGAGGCCCCCTCCTTCTCAAAGCCATGAGATGTGAACCTGTTACCCTCCAGAACCCGGCTATCCGTGCACTCCAACACGGGGTAATCCTAGTACAGAAAAGAAAATATCTACAACGGTGACATCGACCTCGACCCGGTCGTGCCCCAAACAAATAATATACAAACATGCGATGACGACAGTCCACATGTCGGATGCTCGTCCTACAATATCAAATGTAAAAATAAAACTAAACTGTACTATCATTGCACCCAAGCTATCCACCATGACGAATCCGCAACATCACATCACAACACAGAACATCAACGTGAATGTCACGTTCGCAAACCCGTCTAAAAGGGCTATAGCGATTAGACAAGTTGTACCGATCAAATGGCATTCACGGCCGCAGAAAGAAATGTATGTACTGTTAACTTTAAACAATGTTAGAAAATATCGAGTTAGAAATAACCCCGAATAGCTCCCAAACAAGTAGATAAAACCATATCCAAACTGGGCTAAACAAACAATACCACTGAACCAATATTCCAGAGACAAGACCACACCCCAAAAACGACACCCTGAAGCTTTAAAATGGTCGGCCTCCTCGGTTTTGGGAGCAATGTGCTTGACCAAAATCAGGTGAAAAAGGTTCGTATTTGGGGTATGGTCAAGTGGTCATGTCAGTAGTCTTCTGCAGTTATTTAAATAATTTTTGAAGACATTTAGAAAATCAACAGAAACCAGAATGGTGCAGGGCAGTGTATCGGGTTTGTTTCGGTTTTGATAGTTTATTAAAAAAGCTAGCTAAGGGTTAATGGGCTGGCTCTGATACCATGTTGGGTTACGGCAGCGCCCCGACCATCAATCCGTGGCCAAATGCGGAACAAAAAAATTTCAAAACTTAGCGCTACCACAACCAATTACCCGGATCGAACCATTAACCATTTACTAGAATTCTATAAAGTGAGTTTAGAGATTATACCGATCGATCAGTGTCCTTCGGTCTTCAATCTCTTTCCTAGCTCCTTGCCGGCTGCCCCGAACAAGTCCGCTCTCCGGTCTCCCTCGTCGAAGACGAACTACCTCGAGGATTCTTAATACGGGCTCCCACTTCAAATCAAAGCAACTCGAACAACTAGTTTGCTAGCCTAGGTGTTCAAGGTGAAGTACATATAGTGTGTGATTACTTTGTCTCAAGACACTTTAGGATTCTCAACACATGAGGGATAGAGTGGAGGTTGAATAAGATGCCCATGGTGGAAATTATGAAGCTCAAGAGAAAGAAAACAAGTGAGAAAAAACCAACCCCCAAAACAAATGAGATGGCTGCTCTCTAATGAGTGAGTGATTGTTTTGATATTTTGTGGCGAGAATAAAAATCACACACACATAAAAAAATATCTCTACACTCACACACTCACAAAATATCTCCAAGCTCACAAGAAAATATCTTAGCCATGACAAAAAATGAGTCATGCCAAGAATGAGTCACAATTTCTACATTAAACATTTAAATATAAATGTTTAATACATAAAAAAGAAAATGGCATCATCTAAAGTTATCTTGTAATGAATTACAAGAATACCCCTTGATTGAAAGAATTAAAGTTAACCGCAATCAAGATGGTGTCGCTTTGCAACTAGCCGGTTGAGCACGGGTCGATCCACGGGAAAACGGAGCGTTTTACGTTCTTGTCGTAACGAGTTAATACGCGTGGCGGAATGTTCGTATCTAACCTATGTGTTATATGCAAAGTTAAACATGTTAGGAAACGATAGGATAATGTATGTTATTTAATTCCGTATTCAATTCCTTTGAGCCGAACTCAACCAATGAAGCTAGAGCTATCGGCAACAACGTGGATTAGGGTGCTTAAGCATGATATTCGTGGAATCCGTCTTATTGACCCTTGTCCTTCCGTTCTTGTCTCTTGCTTTTGCCTCCGGCCAAACCGAACGCAACCGGTCGTGGTTAGGAATCACCATTACCTTGGTAGGGTAGGGTGCCTAACGGAGTGCTTGCGTAACGTTTGGACGGAGTTCAAATGGAAAAGACGGGAAAAGGAAATGAAAAATGAAACGTTAACTTACAGTATCAGTTTCTTTTCCTAACAACACATATTCACAACATCAACACAACAAACCAAAAAGAGCAAAAGAAAAGATAAGAAAAGAAAAGAAAAAATTACAAGCAAGTAATTAAATGACATGGAATTTAAAGTGCAAGTAAGTAAAGGGCATGAATTAAAATTGCAAGAAAGAAAATGCAAGTAATAAAAGAGCAAGAAAGAAAGAACTAGGAACCATGGAACAAGTTACAAGACATGGGTTCAATAACCTAATCTTAAACTTGCAAGCTCAATTAAGTGGTTGCAATATCAAGAAAAGGCAAAGAACTCATGGTGAATGAAGGAACAAAAAGAGAGCTTTATTAAACTTGAAGAATGATACTGTATGGTTGCTATGCATGCGCACAAGGGTCTACGAGGCATCAACCATGCCCGATTAAAAAATTAGCCGTGCCGAACAACCCAAAGCCGGATCTTTAAACTAAGGTTTAGGCGAAAACTAGTATGTTAAATACTTTAACATTAAGTGAGAGGGATTACAACCTTTGTAGATCCGGTCCTTCACTTCTTAAGCTCCGTGTTGAAGTCCCTTCGCTGCGATCATCGTGTTCCAGACTCTCGAGAGGTTTCACGAAGAGAAAGATGCAGTCTTGCTTCCGATCTTCGATACAAAAATGATCTACCTTGAAGTTTTGTTAACACAAGCTAACACTCATAATATGAAGTGAACACTCTCATCTAAAGGGCAAGGATAGATGAGAATGATGAAGTAGGATTTTTACTCTCATTTGTTTTCTTATTCTCACTTATTTTTCATCACAAAATCAAAGCAAGAAAGCTTTACAAAAGAGGAAGAAGAAGAAGAATAGTGATCCATTTCTTTTGTGATGAATAATGAAAGGATTAATATGATGAATAATGCAACCATGGTTGACTAAACCATTGTAGAGAATTAACCAAGGGCTAGGGTTTGGGTTGGGTTAAGTATGAGTCATAGATAAATATCAACACAAATATCTTTATCATGACAAAAAGAAACCTTCTAGAATCTACTAGAAGTCTTAACCCTAATCCAAACCCTAATCATGTTTAAACTCCACTAAACATGTTTCATTAGTTATCATATCATGTTACAATATTATATATCACATATATAATATTTATCGTAACAAAATAAAATAATACAATTAACATATATCGCATATATATCAATGTATTACCCGAGTGAGAAAAAGAATCTTTTAGTGAGCTAATATTAGTTAATATAATTTAATATATCATATATATTATTATACATTAAATTATCGAATCAACACTTGATCCGACAATCCGGCTATATCGCATATAACCGACTAATATTTATCCGTACCGATTCATCGAATCAACACTTGATCCGATGACCCGGCTGATATCAAATATCGCGAGAATAGAATACGGTATCTCATATCACATTATCCTCGGTCCCACACATATCACATACGTGCTCCTACTCCGTTTTGCCTGAGCCAAGAAACCTCTGTGTAGGACTCTAAAGAATCGTCAATACGCCGGCAGTAGGTGATGACCATATCAAACACCTACAAGCTGCAAGCGGTCAGCTAAACGTAACAGCCACCCAGGTATTGAGCGCTCAGAAGATCAACAAGCAAGCCTGTACATTCTCCTGTGAATCCAATCAGTAACACTCCCGTACAATCCGGTCTCTTCGTCTGATATGTTGCATATCTCGCCTAGGGGTGGTAAACGTCAGACCCCAGTAGCTCGATAAGTCGTGTCAATATGAGGTCTATAACAGTTCGAGAAACTACTGATAACACTTAGCAGTAAATCTCAGCAACCCTGGCCAGGGATTTCTGGTTATAGCTAATCGAACACAGCACAACATCAACTCCCTATACCGGGAGAGACGAATCCCCTCCTATCGCTCATTGCCTCCATGTGATTCGGGACTGTACCCAAAAGCCACCTTTTTGCACGCCCTCTTGGATGTGGTATGATGGAAATCAAAGCACAGTGGGAATCACACAAGAGTCTATGACGATCTCGGATCAACAGACTACTCTGTACCAGTGTCACCGGAGAACTGCCATCTGACGTGAGGTATAATACCATCTGGGAGTTCTCGGCGAGTCCGTCCAGTGTACCCAGTCTCTACTGAGCACCCGTACACCATCCTTGATGTCAAACACCGATGGATATGGGATCATCAATCGCCCATCATATGGGTCAAGATGCGTATACGCTAGTCTACTCTGGTGTATCGATGCCCTGTCTCGATACACCCTCGACCAGGAACAGTTATAGGATGTACTCGTCGACTACCGTGGCCCTACTAGTATGATCTCATCATAGTCCCAATAGTCGAGTACATATCCTAAGGGCTTTATCAACATGTAACATAGAGACAATCAGAGTACATGTTAAGATAAAGTACAACCAGATAGCATACAATCATGTCGAGCAAGAAAGTCCTCCCTTTATATGTCCAAGCATCCACTACAATATACATCGTATGTACAGTAATGGCCTCTAGGGCATACATATAGCCAACAATCTCCCACTTGCACTAGGGCCATCTGTTGTGGTATCACATACCCAACAATTAGCTGCGGTTGAAGTATCTCATACTCAACCATCCCATAAAAGTCTCTACTGGGAAAAAGGCCTTTGTGAGTGGATCCGCGCTGTTGTCCTCTGTGTCTACTCTCCTAACCTCGATCTCCCTGGAGATCAACCATCTCCATGATCAGGTGATACTGCCTAAGAATTATATCTGGATTTCTGATGGGACGGTAGTTCCTTGGCTAAAGCCACAACTCCATTGTCACACAATGGTAGGAACGAAGTTCATCTCATGAACTTATATATATCCAGACTGCCTCTTTGGTAGCATCTTTGGTAACGATGTATCTTGCCTTTAATCGTCTAGTAAGTCACGGCATCTAGCTTGGAACTCTTCCAACATACCGTCCCTCCACTGAGGGTATAGACAAGCCTGCGACTGACATTCAGTCGTCCTTATCACCCTGGAACCTTTCCAGTGATTCTCCCCAGGATCGATTGATACCATCTCACTACAACTAGTGAGAATCCTAACATCCAATTAGATCTATCTCATAGATCCAAAACCCAGGATTTAGGAGGTATCATTTTGATCCTATATGGAGAATCCTTGTGATAAGCGGAGATTGACCGAGCGTAGCATAGGAAACTCCTTCCCTATCAAGAGTATGTCATCCACGTACTCTACGAGGATCACTACCATACTCCCTACTACCTTTTTGTATATACAAGGTTCATCTACCATTTTGTTGAAGTCAAACTCTTTGACTACCACATCAAAACAGACGTTCCAACTCCACGATGCCTGTTTTATCACATAAAACATCTTGCACACGTTTCTGCTGCTCCCACTGTCTACAAAGCCCTCTGGCTGTGTACTTATAGACGCTCTCTTCCAAATCATCATTTAGAAAAGCAGTCATGACACCCAACCACCAAATATCGTAGTCATGGTATGTAGCCATGGCAAGTAGGATCTGGATGGACTTAAGCATAGCTCTGAAAGTCTCAACTTTTCCATGTACACCAAGTAATCTTCTCAAGATATACTCTCTCCTGATGGGGATTTAACCCTTCAGATAAAGCAACCAAAGTCTATACTTTGTTGGTGTATAAGGATTCCATCTCAGATCGCTAAGCATCCAGCCATTCTTATAGAGTCCCACTCCTGATGGCCAGCCCGAAACTAGTTGGGTCATCATCTCATGATGCAATCCTTGCTCCCACTGTCATAGAGAAACCGAAGTATCTCTCAGGTGGGTGAGGAACCCTACTAGATCGGCGGAGAGGTTGAGGTTCGTTGGAAACTATTGAATCCTTTGGTTCTACCAAATCATCAGCTGCAGTTTGTATAGCTGGAACCTTTCCAGTTCTACATAACAGACCTTGCCTCGAGTTTGTCCGGATTTTGCTTTTAGACATAGGCCGGACAACCCCAAATCTTAACAAACTTAAGATATGGGCTCTTCCCTTTCCATATCACATATGAAGTGGTAGGAAACTGATTTGATTTGATTTGAACCCTATTCAATAGGTATGCAGTTTCTCAAGTGCATAACTCCCAAAAGAAAATAGGAAACTCAGTAGTACTCATCATAGAGCACACCATATCACATAGGGTGCTATTGCTCCGCCCCGATACACCGACCTGCTATGGTGTATACAGAGGAGTAATGCTGAGAGAGAATCTCATTCTCCTTTAGAATAGTCCAGGAATTCCGTGCTCAAGTATTCTCCTCCTTGATCTCATCAAAGGACATAATACTTATACCCGTATTTTGGTTCTCTACTTCTAACTTATATTCCGTGAATATCTCAAAAGGTTCGGACTTGTGTTTCAACAGGAACATATGTCTGAATCTTGAGAGATCATCAGAGAATGTAATGAAGTACAAAGAACCGGTCCTGGCATATGTAGAAAGGGGACTTTCATACATCAGCATGTATCAATCCCAAGAGTTCACTAACTCTTTCTCTGTTTCTAATAAACAGAGCTCTGGTCATCTTATCTTTGTGACATGACCGGAAAGTTTCACAAGATGTAAGTTCAAATAAATTTAAATATGCATCTTAATGTAACTTCAGCTAATCGGGTCGCATTGATATGACCTAGTCTACAATGCCTCAAGAAGGATTCGTTCATTTCTGAACTCTTCCTCTCGTGTGTGTTCTGTATACTAAGAACTGTAGTTTGATTTAGAACCTCAATGCTTTTAGATAACGTGCCTGAACCGATCAACTCTTGATATAGGAAATGTTCAAAACATTATCCAACAATACAAAATTATATCCTTTCTTTACTAATAAAGAGATTGATATGATGTTGTATATCAGGTTCGGTATCTAATAACATTTGTTCAGAATCAATGTATTCTGGAAATACAGGGTGATAGTGACCAACAGACTTGGCTGCAACACTTGCACCATTTCTATCTCATGAAACTTATCACCCGTTCTCAGTTCTCTACCTATCTGTAGCCCATGTAACAGATTACATATGCGGGATCCTGATCCAGTATCTCATACCCAGGACGTAAAGGATACTGAGAAACAGTTCTATGTAATGAACACACCCGAAGATGATGCATCAGCATGAACTTTCTTCGTTTGGGCGGCACGGGAAATCTAGTATTCCCCAATTTCCTGCTCTGTCTTATAACAATTCCCCAACAGACTTGGCTGCAACACTTGCACCGTTTCTATCTCATGAAACTTATCACCCGTTCTCAGTTCTCTACCTATCTGTAGCCCATGTAACAGATTACATATGCGGGATCCTGATCCAGTATCTCATACCCAGGACGTAAAGGATACTGAGAAACAGTTCTATGTAATGAACACACCCGAAGATGATGCATCAGCATGAACTTTCTTCGTTTGGGCGGCACGGGAAGCTACCACCAAGACCCTAGCCCCTACTTCCATTTCCCGGCCGCAAATAAATTCCCTCTGGCCGCAATTTGCGGCCAGACCTGCTCCATTTTGGCTCGTTTTAGTTTTGGTGTTCCCTTATCAGTAGATTAGACCCCTGGCATGTGCAGATTTGTCTAATTTGACCTAGGGTGAAATCTGGAGCCTATTTCCTTAGTTGCTGTTTTGGATTCGTATTTCCGTATTCCGTATTTTTAATTCAGAAATTGTGTATTGTGTTTTACCTTGACTATTTGGCGTTTATACGACGATATCGAGGATTGATTGATGGTTTTGAAGGCGTGCCCATAGGTTCTAACCTATAGGCCCCTTATCGTATCGTTTTGGGTTTCGTGTGCCGTTTTAGGTTTTGATTTGGTTTTAATGCGCATTTACGATACTTTGACGTGTAGGTACCCATGAAGACTTCGGGACGACAAGCAAGCGCGTGGCGACGTCGACAAACGAAGACGCAAGGTGAGTAGATTATATCTACGGGGGAAGTTGAGTGGATGGCGTATAGCACCCCCGCAGTCCGTAGTTGGTATACTATATATGTATATATTATATGATAGTTTATAGGGTGTACTATGGATAGTTTAGGGTTAGAAGTAAACCGGTGTAGTTCATAGTCGTGAACCCTAGAGTAGGTATACACCCACACACACACACACTTGCATATTCCTTATGTTTACACTGTGTTGATGATGATATTGGATGACATTGGAGATGAGTCGATGATATTGGGCATTGTGCCGTGAGATCAGTGATGTGATGTGATTCGTATTTGGGATACGATATGTGATCTCGAGCGGTCCTTCGGACGTGTGCTTACACACGCAGTATATAGATGGTATCGGTTGTACTAGACTTAGATCTGTTAGTTATATGTATGCCCTAGAGGCCATTACTGTACATTGGATGTATATTGTAGTAGATGCTGGGACATATATAGGTAGGACTTTCTTGCTCGACATGATAGTACGCTATCTGGTTGCTCTTTATCTTAACATGTATACTTTTTTTCTCTCTGATTACATGTTGATAAAGCCCTTAGGATGTGTACTCGACTTCCAGGACTATGATGAAGATCATACTAGTGGGGCCTGGGTAGTCAATGAGTACATCCTTTATTGTTCCTAGTCGTGGGAATATCGAGTCGGGGCATCGATATTCCAGAGTAGACTAGCGTATATCTTCTCGACCCATGTGATGGGTGATGGATGATCCCATATCGATTGGTGTTTGACATCAGAGATGGTATGCGGGTGCTCAGTGGAGACTGGGTACACTGAACGGACTCGCCGAGAACTCCCAGATGGTATTATACCTCATGTCAGATGGCAGTTCTCTGGTGACACTGGTACACCTTAGTCTGTTGACCCGAGATCGTCATAGAGTCTTGTGTGTCTCCCACTGTGCTTTGATTTCCACCCTACCACGGCTCTACTGAGTCATGCAAACAGGTGGTTTTTGGGTACAGTCCCGATTCACATGGAGGCAATGAGCGATAGGAGGGGATTCGTCTCTCCCGGTATTGGGGGTGGATGTTGCGCTATGCTCGACTGGCCATAACAAGAAATCCCTGGCCAGGGTTGCAGTGATATACTGGTAAGAGTTATCAGTAGTTTCACGAATGTTATGGACCTTACGTCGGCATGACTTATCAAGCTACTGGGGTCTGACGTTTACCACCCCTAGGCGAGATATGCGACATATCAGACGAACAGACCGGACTGTACGGTAAGTGTTACTGGTTGGATTCACAGAAGTGTGAGCGGGCTTGCTCATCGATCTTCTGATCGCTCAATACCCGAGTGGCCGTTACGTTTAGCAGACCGCTTGCGGCTTGTGTGTGTTTGATATGATCATCACCTGCTGCCGGCGTATTGACGAGTCTTTAGAGTCCTACACAGAGGTTTTCTGGCTCAAGCGAAACGAAATAGGAGCGCATATGAGATATGTGCGGGACCGAGAATAATGCGTGTATGTGATACCGTATTCTATTCTCGCGATGAATGTATCGATTGGTTGTATGCGATATAACCTAGTTATCGAATCAAGGAATGATTCGATAAGCCGATACATTGAATATTAGTCGGTCATATGCGATATGACCGGATCGTTAAATCAAGTGTTGATTTAATGATTTAATGCATAATTATATATTTGATATATTACTTTGCATTAACTAGTATTTGTTCACTTTAAATGGATTTTCTCACTTGAATTGCACAAGTTGTATATATAATATACTTTTGTGCACTTGTTTGTATCATGTTTGATGATACATGCTAACTTGAGTTTGTGTGTATGATTAAACCATGGTTATATGAATGGTTAGGGTTTAGTTTACTTATTCATTTATTTATTTTGTTTATTTATTTTGGAAAAGATAAATAGAAATGGTGGCTTTCTTTGTTTCTTTCATGAAGCTTCATGAAGTGTTGAAAGCTTGACCATTTTGTTTGCTTCCCTTAACCTAACCATTCACCTAACCCTAGTTTAGTCTCTACACTTAACCATGGTTGGTATATGTTAAGTATTCATTTTATTTTCTATTTGAAAAATACTTATCATATTCTTTCTTCATCTTCAACAATGAAGAAACCTTGCAACCATCAATGGCAACTTGAGAAAAAGAGTGAGAAATTCAATTCTAAAGTGAACCCACTTCCTATTTCTTCATCCTCTACCACTTGCCAAGTAGTATAGGGTGTTTTCTTCACAAGTTTCATGACTTGGTGAAGTTGGAGCTTGATCTTGAGTTTCCTCGACGTAGATCATCTTCGGCATCGAAGTCGGCGACCTAACCCGATCATTTCTCCGACGAAACCTTCGCCCGAGTTCGGATTCCGATTGGTACAGCGGAGGGACGTCATCACGGAGCATAAGAAGTGGAGGACCGGATCTACAAAGGTTGTAGTCACTTTCCTTTAGCAATAAAGTCGGTTACTTGCTTGCATCACCTATACATCTAGTTAACGATCCGTATTAGGGTTTGTAGGCACATAAAAAAATTTGAATTGGCCATGTTTGATCTGTTGTGAGACTTCATTAGTGTGCCTAGGAACCCTACAAGATCAGTACCCTAGATTATGCGATATGATGATAATGATACCTGATAATTGATGAGAGGAATGTGATATTGACCCGTACCCAGCTATTGGGATGTCGTACGATAAATTACCGTACGAGCCTATATTGATGATAGATCCGCACTCATGACTCGAGGATGTCTTATGATATACTGTATCGTACATGATCCTATTGAGGCGGGATCACCGACTATTATACCAATATATCGACTCAGATTTAGGTGGTTTCCATACCCCTCCCGATTGATTTGATACTTAGATATGTAGTTTGCATAGTAGATGTTAGACTAGACCCGAGTCATACCTATTTCAAAAACTACGAATCAGGAACATCTTAAAGACAAGGAAACGGATTCTACGGGTATTTTCAAAAGATGTATCTTTCTTAAAAACATCGTAGCCCTTATTTTACTAAAAATCCTGATTCGTCTTATTTCAAATGGCATAACTGCATGACACATACATATGGATGTAGATTCTTTACTGTTGCGTTGATTATTCGATTCCCGCATAATTCATACTATTAACATCACTTTGCATGTGTTTATTGCTATATTACCATCATGCTGTTAGGACACCAGCACCATTATCGATGATGCATATGTTCCACGCACACTTGCTTGTCGGCTCACACACTTCATCATCGATAATTGCCATGTCACTACACGGTAGTATTATTGCATCAAGATATGGCCTTGTATGTGCATACTATTATTCCATGCTGCATGATATACTGTTATACTTGCATTTCATTTATATATCGCATACATTATACTTTATGATTATGCGCATTGAGACATTTGTTGTTTCTATGATATTTCTGGATTTGGGTACCGTGGGTATTTCAAAAAGATTATGTAAATGCTTTAAAAAACCGGTTACCCTTGATATGATATTTCAGCTTCCACCATGAGTTTTATCGGTTCTGATATATATATATATATATATATATATGTATACCCATGCGAGGAGGCATCGAGGCCGCATGAGGGTACATGGTGGGGCCCGGTATGGTTCCCCTCGGCAAGATAATTGATGGACCTTGCCGATTGAGCCTGGAGGTGGGCGAGTACCTACCAGTGATAGTACCTGGACTCGGCGGTTATCTTGGGGATACCGACCGGAGTGATGTACGTATGATACGTCGAAATTCGAGGATCGAAGCTAGGAACACGGGTTTCGAGGGAGCGTATGATACGTGCCTATCAGGGCTAGTCTTGGTGACAGTGCCTGATAGATGAGGATTTACGTGCTGATGCTAGGCACAGGTTTCATGATGTTTTCCATGATTTTGATTATATCCTCATATTTTCTTGCATGATGCTTATTGTCATTGGGTGACAGGTGGACGGGATCCACATATATACAGACATTGGTCACATACAGACTTTTATTACATTGATCATACTTCATTTGTATATATAACAGGGTATGAGGACGCTGTTATATATACCCTTACAGCAATATTAGTAGAATGTGACGCTAATATATGTGTATTGATATCCATTTTGATACTTCATCATATTTACTTCATGCAGACATACCTTATATTTATGACATGTTATTTCCTGAGGCACTGGCACAAGTACTTGGCACTATACACGATTAGATGTTACATTGCCATCTTATCATGCTTCAGGCTTACTCTTGAGGTTTATATTATATACTGATCGTATTGACCTAGGATTATGTCATGCATTCGATTTCTGCTAGTAGATATTTTCTATTCACGAGTTGGCAACTCACCCCCGTTGATCCACAGCTTCTTGCAGGTTTTGCCGTACAGGTTCCATAGCGGCATTTCTAGCACAATACTTTCCCTTGCGGGTGATTTGCTTGGTAGGTGGGTTCTTTGCATCAGAACCACCCTTGTATATGTAGTATTCATTGTATCTAGAAATTCCATCAACCAAAACTTGTATTTTGTTTCAGACTTAGAAACCAGTTATGTATTATTTCGACCTTAGAGTCGCGCGCTGTAGAATTACGGTTTTCTTTCTGATTTGAGTTTTCTTTTGAGTTTTGATCCTCGCCATTCGGCGTTGTATATTATATTGCTTGTGTGGTTGTGACCGTCGATTGACGAAGAGCTAGCTCCCGCTTGGGGATGCCTTTTATCATTGTATATATATATTATTCTTGTTGTACCACGTTCGGGGCCAGTTTTTACAAAGGAAACTCTGCCGAAATTTTCATAAAAGACTATACATTTTAAAATGCATATTCGGCTTAGTTATTTGAAAACCTTGTATTTAAAACATGTTGTCTTCACTACTTAAAACTATTTTTCTTTATTTACTCCTTAAAATGGTTTTAGATTTCTGGGCTTTTTGGCTTACTTGTATCAGATGGAGTCCGATAGACTTCATATGGTCAAGGGCCGGTCACGTGCTCTTTCGGGTCGTGACAATTGTATACCCCTGTGTGTGTTTTATTTCACCCTACACTTAAGAATTCAATTCAAGCTATAATACCCTTGCCCTAATACCTAATACTACTTCTTTTCATTAATGATGGACGGTGTTGCTCACACACCTTTCATACGACTATTAATGCTTCTTGAGGCACTAACGGCCGATTACTGAATGTGTGAGCTTAAAGCGTAAATAGCAGTTTCCAGGTCTTGACTTTATTTATTTTTTTTCTTTTTCTTTTCAAGACCGGATATATTTTTTCAATGATGCTCTTTACGTGGTTAGCTTTAATAACCGTTTTTTCTTTCATACTAGGTTTTCAGGCAAGAGTATTTCTAGGTATCGTCTACTATCCCAAGTTTCAAGGTGCGTGTATGAGCAGTTTGTAGGATATATACTTTCTAAATTTGGACTCAAGAATAGAAACTATTTTTCAGACTTAACCTTCAGTAAAATTTCAATACTTTCCCTTCATCTTGACTTAACTCAAGAACTGAACTCAAGATTACCTATTTTTCGAAAAAAACTGTAAGGATGTATAATTACCAAAGTTAAACAGAATGAGGGTTATTTTTAGGGTTTTCAATTTCTAAACCTAGGATTTAGTTATTTCTAACGTATCAACTAAAATTTCGGAATAAAATCAAAGTTATCCTATTAGCTAACATGACGACAAAGTTTTTATATTTTTTGAAATTTTTTCGATTTTTATGGGTTTTTTAAATAAGTATGCAAATGTAAAATTTACAAATGAATGCGAAGGTAGAAAGCTTACCGAGCACACCCCCAAACTTAAACTTGACAGTGCCCTCACTGTCAGGCAACACCAAGAGGGTCAAAATTGTCGTCGCCTCCCAAAAAACAAATTATATACAAAACAAAAAAGAAAACCAAAAATATATACACAAAAAGGGTCCCCCCAAACTTAAGTAAAACAGTGTTTCCACTGTTAAGTATTAAAGTTCAGAGTTAGGGGGCAAGAGAACAATATTATTCTATATAAGGCCTTACTCAGGCCAAAAGTGAGCACTAACCATTCAAAAATTTTATCATGATATCGCAATGGCTGGAGAAAGAAGGTGGAGAGAAAAGAAATGGAGAATATGCGAGACCGTATGGGGATAGAAGTGGTATACGGTCCTGGTATATGAGAAGAAGAATGGCATAGGGGAGAAAGAAGTGGAATACGAACTTGAGGGTGAAAATGGAGTGAATAAATTAGCACAATTTGTGATGACCGATGTGTAAAAAGCGTTTGTGCTAATCTTTTAACCCGTCGAGAAATTGGGTCAAATCCCTCAAGATTCGTGAGAAAACATGGGTACGCCAAACTCGGTAAACCAGACATAGTAAATGAAAGTGATACGGTTTCTTGCGAGGTCGGAACGATGGAATGAATGGAGGGAAGTGTTTAAGGAATGATAACAGTTAAAGGTTCAGGAGGGTGTACACAGTCAACGAAAGGGTTAAGATGAATTGGAAAATCCGACTCATCAAGCAAAACCGGTTCATCCTAAAAAATATCCTCAAAATTTTTCTCAAAGTTAAGCTCATCCATGCAATTATCATCAAAATCTAGACGCATATGGAGTTCGGGAAAAACAGTTAATGACCCGGGATGATGAATTGGAGAGAAAAACTCATCCAAATCTGCGGGTTCATCATCCAAAATATCCTCAGCGTCGATATCCTCAATCAAGTGAAAATCAATATTCTCAGACACCTCATCAAAAGCATGGATATTAATCAATTCAGGTTCTAGGATGGAGGTGTAGAGGTCAAAAGGATTGGGTGTGGTTTCACTCAAAAGGGACCCTTCACAATCAGGTAAATCAAACACTACAATGTCGGACAACTCATTATCTGTTCTATCTTCAATCGATGAATCGTTTGGAACACTAGATAGACATTAAAAACCGGAGTTGTGGGATTCAAATTGAAACAGATAGGTTTGATTTGGAAGGGTATACAACTCACTCTCTCCACTCAAATTCTCAACCTGTCCAACCGCCTCATCATATATTGGAAAATGTAGAGCTAGTTGGAAACTAGCTACCGGGTCACTAGCTTGTATGAGGGCGGCCATGGAGACATTCAAATCCATCATCTGTTTACATGACGCTACCAGAAAGTCTTCTAACGACTGTTCCAGACTAGACATGGGTTGTGAAGGGGTTCCCGTAGAAGATTCAAAGCTGTTTGGATACTGGAAACTCCCAAAAGGCTGTTCATAAGCAATGTCTAGGGAAGGTGAAAATGTTGGGTAAGATGGATAGGAATTGAATGATTGGACAGGAGTAGGATCAACATTTGGATAAGAAGGTGAATAGAATTGTTGATCCCAAGAACTGGAAGTGGTGAAAGGAGTGCAAGATCGGCTACGAGATTGTTCAATATGTTCAGTAATAGACATGGGTTTCGGAGTTACAACCTGTAACGTTTTGAAAATCGTTTCGGTGAAATTTCGAAAAATCGGTAAAATAAGGGGGTTTTCTGTAAAAAGTCAAAATACAAATATCTTATTATAAAAATTAAATATATATATTCTAGCTATGTAATTGCTATTATTTGGTGTTTATTGAGCCGCTGGTGAAATTTCAAATTTTCTGAAAAAAATATTATTTTATTATTATTTTAAGCCGTCACTAATACATTTAATTAGGGAAAATTACAAATTGGAATGAGTTGAAACAAATTTTGTGCATCATAAAACATTAAATAAAATTTTATCATGTGGTTTTTGGAAAGAAATCATTTGCCAAAACGGTTTAGAAATTATTGAAGAAAAAAGGCTTTTTTTTTAGCGTAAATGGATGTTTGGGGTATTGTATTTATCATTTTTCATCACCCCACACCCGTACCCACACCCACACACCCCCATTCACTTATCCCCTTGAAGAATTCAGCAGCCCCCCCTTTTGTCCCCACTTGGATTTCAAAGGAAATGAAATGAAAGAAAAGAAAAGAGAAGAGTAGAAAATGATATAATTTGAGTTGACTTTGACTTGAACTATCTTTCTCCACCTCACTCTCTCTCCTCACTCACCCAACCCCTCCACAATCTGGCCGAAACCAGCAACCCCCAACAGCCCCCTTTTCCTCTTCTCCTCTCTTTGTTCCATCAAAGAAAATCCAAAGAAAAATCCACTAAAAATCAAGCAAAAATCCAAATCAAGATCCGACTCCTACCCATTTTAGCTTAGCCGTATAGCATGGATTTTTGGTGACAAGGGAGCATTTTGGAGGGCAATGTATGCTTGTGGGATCTTCAATTTGTTTGGGTAAATTCTAACCATTTTGCTTAAATTGTTGTTAATTGCTTGTAGTTAGCTTAATTAAGTGTTAATTTGTTTTTATGTGGGTTCAATTGTATGATTAAGGAATTCTAGTTAGGGTTTTGTTTTGAAATTGGGTTGTGATCACTTGTGCATGGTTTGTGATGTGAGCTAACATCTTGAAAAAAATTGTTAAAATTTATCTAGTTACATATTACAAGTTGTTACTCGAAAAATGTCCAAATTAAGCCTTTTTGTGCAAACTAGGGTTTTATGAAATGCATTTATATGTGAGATGAAAAATATGGTTAGGGTTTTTATCATATTATTAGCTTTATTAAGTGTGGTTTAACACTTTAGTTCATGGAAATCCAACCTAAATTGTAGTTTGTGCATTTTGCTTGAAAATTGTTAAAATTGGATAATTTGTAAACTAGGTTTTTGGGGTTTATGGAATTTAATGAGATTAAATTATGGGAATAATTTTTATGACTTATTTAAGATATTTAGTGAATATTGTGGCGTCTAGATTCGTCTATACATCGAGTTTTGTACAAAAACGGTGATTTGTGCTTGCTAGATTTTCGGAAAAATGACTTTTTAAGTGAAATTGGGGTTTTAATGAATTTTAAGCTATTTTATATTATAATTAGTGCTTGTAATTGTACAAATTAGTGTGTTGGGAGCTTTCTCGATGGTTTGGCGTTTGTACGCCGACATCGAGGGTTTTTGGGTCGATTTGTGAAGCAACCATAGGTTTTGACCTATGTGAGATTCGTGCGTCGTTTTGGTCATGAGGCGGATTTTAATGCGATACGGTGCGTTATGATATGTAGGTACCCCATGTGGACTTCGAGACGACAAGCAAGCGCGTGGCGACGTCGGCACCGGCAAGCGAGGACCAGATGAGTAGATTTATATCTACGGGGAGAAGTCGGGTGAATGGCGTATAGCACCCCCGCAGTTCGTGGTGATGTATACGAATATGTATGCACACATATATAAATATTGTTTATATATTGTTTGAGATTATTGATGATAGAGATGGATCCTTGGTGTGATTGGATTGGTTTAGTGTTGCGAAACCCTAGAGTAGTGGTTGCACCACACATACACACACACCCATATTTGCATACCTTCTTCTTTCATATGTGCGTACATGGGATTATATATTGATGTGTATATTTACATATGGGTATGGGACTATGTGTTTATATACTGGATTTGAGGATAGTAATTAGGATTTGAGATGAGTCGATGATATTGGGCTTGAGGCCAGAAGATCCGTGATGTGTTTTGGTTCGTATTGAGATACAACATGATGTTTTAGCGGGTCTTTTGACGTAGTGATTCTTATACATGCATGCGTACATAGATGGTATCAATATTGTACTAGACGTAGATCAGTACCCCGATCATGATATTTGATAAAGAGGATACCAGGTGAATAGTATGATGAATGTGATATTGACCCGTACCCAGATTTGGGATGTCGTACGACGGATTTACGTACGAGCTATATTGATGATTGATCCGCACTCTTGACTTGGGATGCCTGATTATAGATATGGTATCGGATATGATATTATTGAGATGGGATCACCGACTATACATATACAGGTATGTATATGTATCGACTCAGATGATAGGCGGTTTCCTTACCTGTAGTTCAGCTTGTTAGTTCAGCCGTATAGTTTAGTGTAGTTGTTAGATTAGATTAGACTTCTTACCTATTTCAAAAACTAACGAATCGTGGGTATTTTAGAAGATAGCCCAAGGGATCCTACGGATATTTCAAAAGACGTATCTTTTCATAAAAACACCGTAGCCCCTATTTTCAAAACCCCATGATTCGTGTTATTTCAAAAGGCACCATTTGTAGGACTTATATTAGATTATTGCAGATTAGTTATAGTTGCGTCTAGTATTCAGCTCCCGCTCATTTTTACTGTTCGCTCCGCATCGCATACTTATATTATAATTTCTTATTGCATTATTAATATCATGCTGTTAGGACACCAGCACCATTACCGATGACGCGTATGTACCACGTACACTTACTTGCCGGCTCACACACATCTTCATCGGTAATTGACATGTCACGAACACTTTAGAAAATACTATTTCATTTGACATAGGTTGTTAGCTAATAGTTTAGACATGATATTAGTGTACTTGCCTTATATGCTGGTTAGACATTGTAGTTATTGCCTACTACTTCATGCATGTTATTATTCACTGTTGTGTCGCATTCATGGATTCTCATGCCTATATTCACTGCTTACATGCTATTGATGACTTGGATTCGGATTTCATGAGATTTCTTGGATTTGGAGGAAAACCGCAAAAACATAAATAACCTTTTCTCCCTTTTAAAATAAAAAGTGCGGTTTTCCCATGATGTATGAGTCGTCCACCATGAGTTTGCTGATGGATTTCGAGACCCGATTCGAGGAGTGGAGGAACCGTTTCGGGTACATGGTGGGCCCGGTATGGTACCCCGGGGCAAGAGGAATGTGGTGTTGACGTTGAGCCTGGCTGGGGAGCACTACCTGCCGGTGATATTACCCGACGCGTCGGATATCCGGAGGATACCGTCATGGTCTTGAGATGGATGGTAGGGGCCGGTCTGGACTGACGGCGCCCTAGATATTGAGATTGAGACATTGATATTTCGAGACAGTGAGATTTATGTTTTGTGTCGATGCTAGACACTGTTGATACTGATTTCATTTATGATACCTCAGTTTAAAAATACAAAGGAAATCTCACTAATTTATGAAAACAGTTTCTTCATTTACATGTATTCTTTTTTCATGCATGCATACCTCATTCATATGATATATTGCTACCTGAGGCACTGACACGGGCACATGAGTTTACACTCGGGTTAGATATTTATCCTAGCTATTGTTATAGGCTGCATGTTATATACATTTTTGAGGATATATTATGATCATTGACCTAGGATTGCGTTATTTATGCGATTTCTGTGCGTAGATGTTTTTCTATTCACGAGTTGGCAACTCACCCCCATTGTGCCCCAGTTTCTTGCAGGTTTGCCGTACAGGTTTCTTTACGGCTTGCGGGCTCAGTTTCATTCGGGTGATTTGCTAGTAGGTAGGTTTTTCTTGTATCGTACCCATCATATTACCTTGTATAATATTATTCCGTTGTATCTAGTAAATTCCATCAACCAAACATGTATTTATTGAGATAGAGACCAGTGTTGTTTATTCTTTCGACCTTAGAGTCGCTCGTTTTATTTCTGGTGGTTTTGAGTTTCCTTTTGAGTTTTGATCCTCGCCGTTGGCGTTGTATATTATATTGCTTGTGTGGTTGTGACCGTCGATTGACGAAGAGCTAGCTCCCGCTTGGGGATGCCTTTTTCTTGATTTTCGTATACTATTCATGTTGTATCCCGTTTGGGGGCCAATATTTACAAATGAGACTCTGCCGAAATTTTCAGTAAATTTTTGATGTTTTAAAAACCGCATAATTCGGCTTATGCTATTGAAATTACTTGCTTTAAGTTGGTTTTTCCTGCACTCTACTACTTTTCTTGGTTTGGATTTCTGGGTTTTCGGTTTACTTAGATTACGTATGCCTCGAGACGTTCGTAGTTTAAGTGCCGGTCATGTTCCGTACTTTCGGGTCGTGACACAACCGGACTCTCAAAAGGGGTATCAACGTAAGAAGGGGTGAATGTTTGAAACGGTTGATACAAAGTGAATTGCGGAATCCAATTGTTTGTCCTAGACGCGTCTATCCGATCTCTCAATAAAATTTTGGGCAAGGATGGATCGTTTGAGGTTCGGCCAAAGCAAGAACCGTAAGAAGAAATGTCTGGTTGTGGGTACCAAAGTTCGGCAAGAGTTTTGCGAGGTGGTGTAACATTTCAAAAAAATAAAATATTATTTTTAGGAATTTTTTTAATTTAATATTATTTTATTGAATATTTTAATATTTTGGTATAATTAAATACAGAAAAAAATTGGAAAAATTATGGAAAATTCTAAACTAGGGTATTTTATGGAATTATGCCATTTTTGAGCTTTTATGATTAGTTATATGCTAATTTAGTGCTAATCGTGATTAAAAATCGCTAATCGGTTTTTTAGCAATTTTGTGCAAAACATGCACATATCTTTTTCCACACTTGTGTTACATTTTTTCTTGCCATGTTTCTTTTGGGGTTACTATTCTAGTGAGAAGGTTTTGGAGAAAAAGAAAAGAAAAGAAAAGAAAATGGAATAAGGGATTATTATATGAGGTTTGGTGAGAGAAAGAGGTATGGTCTCCTTTGACCTAGGACTTAGCCATTTCCCTTTCCTCATTTCCCTCCTTCTTCTTCCATTTGCTGCTGCTGCTCCTGCACCTCATTCTCTCTCCCCTCTTCAAGCCTCAAATCACCTCTAAAACTACACCAAAACCCCACTCTCATTTCATTAAAAGTGTGCATAAGCTCAAGATCTACACATTGGACCAAGAAAGCAAGGATCTTGGCCACTAGGGGCAACTCAAGAAAATTCTTGAGTTGCCAAATGAGGTATTTTCTGAACCCTTAGCTTAATTTTAGCATTCCTTATACCCCCATGTTGTGATAGAACCGATATTGTTTGATTTTGTGGACTTGAGGAAAACCTAGTTAGGGTTTGAGGAAAATTTGAGTTATGATGTGAAATTGAGCTCAGTAGAGGCTACCAAAACACCCTAGTGATGGAATTGAGACCCAAAACCTGAGGCTTGAAACCCGGAATACGGATTTAGATACCGATATCGGAAAATTTGTGAAATCTGTGAAGGTTTTATTGAATCTGCTATCACCCCGAGACTCTGAAAATTATATTGAATGGACAGTGACATGTGCAGGCACCCATGAAGCTAACCCCAAGACCACAGCCCCTAACTCATTTTCCCGGCCGCAGATTTATCCTGTTTGGCCGCAATTTGCGGCCAGACCTGCACCAAATTGGGTCGTTTTGGTTCTGCAGCTCCTACATGTGTAGATTAGGCCCCTGGAATGTATAGATATGTCTAATTTGACATAGGGTGAAATCTGGAGCCTATTTCCTTAGTTGCTGTTTTGGATTCATGTTTCCGTATTCCGTATTTCTAATTCTGAATATTCTAATGGTGTTTTACCTCGACAACTTGGCGTTTATACGACGATATCGAAGGTTGTTGATGGTTTTGGAAGGCGTTGTCCATAGGTTCTAACCTATAGATCATAGCGTATCGTTTTGGGATTCGTATGCCGTTTTAGTTTTGAATTGGTTTTGATACGCATTTACAATGCGTTAATGTGTAGGTACCCCATGAAGACTTCGGGACGACAAGCAAACGCATGGTGACGTCGACAATGAAGACGTAAGGTGAGTAGATTATATCTACAGGGGGAAGTCGGGTGGATGGCGTATAGCACCCCCGCAGTCCGTAGTTGACATACTATATATATATGATAGTTATAGTGTGTCATGGATATTGTGTTAGGTGTATTATGGATAGTTTAGGGTTAAAAGTAACTAGTGTAGTTCATAGTCGCGAACCCTAGAATAGATTTACACTTACACGCACACCTTTGCATATTCATTATACTTGCACTGTGTTTGATGATATTGGATGACATTGGAAATGAGTCGATGATATTGGGCATTGTGCCGCGAGATCGGTGATTTGATATGATTCGTATTTGGGATACGACATGTGATCTCTAGCGGGCCTTTGGATGTGTGCTTACACACGCAGTGATAGATGGTATCGATTGTACTAGACATAGATCAGTACCCCAGATTATGTGATATGATGATAGTGATACCTGATATGTGGTGAGATAATGTGATATTGACCCGTACCCAGCTATTGGGACGCCATACGGCGATTTATCGTACGAACCTATATTGATGATAGATCCGCACTCATGACTCGAGGATGTCTTACGATATACTGTATCGTACGCGATATTATTGAGGCGGGATCACCGACTATTATATCTATATATATATTGACTCAGATTTAGGTGGTTTCCATACCCCTCCCAATTGACTTGATACTTAGATCTGTAGTTTGCATAGTAGATGTTAGACTAGACCCGAGTCATACCTATTTCAAAAACTACTAATCAGGAATATCTTAAAGGACAAGTAAAAGGATTCTACGGGTATTTTTCAAAGGACGTATCTTTCTTAAAAATACCGTAGCCCTTATTTTACTAAAAATCATGATTCGTCTTATTTCAAATGACATAGCTGCATGACATATTCATATTGATGTAGATTCTTCACTGTGGTGTTGATTATTTGATTTCCGCATGTTCATGCTATTCACATTGCCTTGCATATGTTTATTTCTATATTACTATCATGCTGTTAGGACACCGGCACCATTATCGATGATGCGTATATTCCACGTACACTATTTGCCGGCTCACACACTTCATCATTGATAATTTCCATGCCACTACACTGTAGTACTGTTGCATTCATGATATGATTCTTGCATGGCATATTGTACACTTATACCTGTACACTTACGTAGATGATTCTGACTTGATTAGAGATTTGGGAACCGCAAGATATTCACCAAAACTGATTCATTTTAAAAAGAGCGGTTTCCCACGACATGTGCACATTACTATTCCATGTTGCATGACTTACCGATATGCTTACCTTTCTTTACATGTCGCATACATCTTGTTTTGATTATACGCATTGAGATATGTTATTTCCATGATATTTCTGGATTTGGGAACCGTGGGTATTTCAAAAGAGAATATATAATTATTTTAAAAACCCGGTTACCCTTGATATGATATTTCAGTGCGTTCACCATGTGTTTTCTCGGTGCTGAGAGCGACATGTGAAACCCGATTCGAGGAGGCGGATGAGGCCGATTGCGGGTACATGGTAGACCCGGTATGGTACCCGGGGCGAGAACGGTTTCTCTGTGTAGTAGACGGTGAGCCTGGCAGAGGGACTACTACCTACCGGTGATTTTATTTGAGCTCGGTGGATATCTGGAGGATACCGACCGGAGTTGAGAGATGGACATGGGCTGACCCGTGCTGCCGGGGCCGAGGGCCGATACCACAGACAGAGCCCCATATGGATGAGGATTTACGTGTCGATGCTAGGCACAGGTTTCATGATGATCTCCATGATTTGATTATATCCTCATATTTGCATGCATGATGCTGATTGTCATTGGGTGACAGGTGGACGGGATCCACATATATACAGACATTGATTACATACAGACTTTGACTACATTGATCACACTTCATTTGTATATATAACAGGGTATGAGGGCGCTGTTATATATACCCTTACACCAATATTAGTGGAATGGGACGCTAATATATGTGTATTGATATCCATTTTGATATTTCATCATAATTACTTCATGCAGACATGTTAGTTATATGTATGCCCTAGAGGCTATTACTATACATAGGATGTATATTGTAGTGGATGCTTTGACATATATAGGGATGACTTTCTTGCTCGATATGATTGTATGCTATCTGGTTACTCTTTACTTTAACGTGTACACTGATTGTCTCTCTGTTACATGTTGGTAAAGCCCTTAGGATGTGTACTTGACTACCTGGACTATGATGCAGATCATACTAGTGGGGACATGGTAGTCCATAAGTACATCCTTCAAAGTCCCTAGTCATGGAAGTATCGAGACGGGGTATCGATATACCAGAGTAGACTAGCGTATACCTTCTCGACCCATATAGATGGGCGATGGATGATCCCATATCCATTGGTGTTTGACATCAGAGATGATATACGGGTGCTCAGTGGAGACTGGGTATACTGGACGGACTCGCCGAGAACTCCCAGATGGTATTATACCTTACGTCAGATGGCAGTTCTCAGGTGACACTGGTACAAGTTAGTCTGTATACCCGAGATCGTCATAGAGTCTTGTGTGATTCCCACTGTGCTTTGATTTCCACCTTACCACGTCCAAGAGGGCGTGCAAAACGGTGATTTTTGGGTACAGTCCCGAATCACATGGAGGCAATGAGCGATAGGAGGGGTTTCGTCTCACCCGGTATAGGGAGTTGATGTTGCGCAGTGCTCGATTGGCTATAACAGGAAGTCCTTGGCCAAGGCTGCTTTAGGGATTTTCTGGTAAGTGTTACCAGTAGTTTCTCGACCCGTTATGATTCTCATATCGACACGTCTTATCGAGTTATTGGGGTCTAACGTTTACCACCCCTAGACGAGATATGCGACATATCAGACGAACAGACCGGACTGTACGGTAAGTGTTACTGGTTGGATTCACAGGAGTGTGAGCGGGCTTGCTCGTTGATCTTCTGATCGCTCAATACCCGGGTGGCCGTTACGTTTAGCAGACCGCTTGCGGCTTGTGGGTGTTTGATATGATCATCACCTGCTGCCGGCGTATTGACGAGTCTTTAGAGTCCTACACAGGGGTTTCCTGGCTCAAGCAAAATGAAATAGGAGAGCATATGAGATATGTGCGGGACCGAGAATAATACCAGTATGTGATACTGAATTCTATTCTCGCGATTTGTGACATTGATCGGTTGTATGCGATATAGCCGGGTTATCAGATCAAGTGTTGATTCGATAAGTTGTTACTATTGATATTAGTCGGTTATATGCTATATGACCGGATCGTTAAATCAAGTGTTGATTTAATGATTTAATGTATAATTATATATTTGATATATTACTTTACATTAACTAGTATTGGTTCACTTAAGATTGTTTTTCTCACTTGATTGTGCACATTGTTTATATGTGATATATGCAAGTGTACATGTTTGTATCATGCTTGATGATACAAACAAGTTGTGTGTATGAGACTTGAACCAAATCAAGGTTAAATTAGGGTTTACTTTTTCCTAACAAATAACAAAAGAGTGAGACTTTGGTCAAAGTTATCAAGCTTCATGAAGCTTGATAAACATTGACAAAGTCAACTCTTTTGTCATTTGTTTAAAGATATTAGTTAACCCAACCTTTAACCTAATGCTTTGGTTAATTCTCTACATGAGTTAAGCATGAGGGCTTAACTCAACCATGGTGCCATAATTGAAAGGATAAGTTTCATTTGGATTCAATTTATTATTTATATGATTCCTTTTCTTCTTCTTCTTCTTCATCAAGCTCCACAAACGCTTGCTAGCTCCAATGGTGCCATGGGAAAAAGAGTGAGAAATCCAATTCTAAAGTGAACCCACTTCCTATTTCTTCATCCTCTACTACTTGCCATGTAGTATAGGGTGTTCTCTTCACAATGTTTTTGACCAAGTGAAGGAATAGCTTGAGTTTGAGTCTCCCCGACGTAGATCATCTTCGGCATCGAAGTCAACGATCTAGCCCGCTTATTTCTCCGATGAAACCGACGCTAGAGTCCGGGATCCCGATGATCGCAGCGGAGGGACGTCATCTCGGAGCTAAAGAAGTGGTGGACCGGATCTACAAAGGTTGTAATCCCTTTCACTCATTAGCAAAGTTGTTTGCTTGCTTGTAGTTTCGCCTAATCTCTAGTTAACGATCTTCATTAGGGTTTCTCGGCACATAAAAATTTGAATTTGGCATGGTTGATGCCTTCTGGAACCTCTTGAGTGTGCCTAGGAACCCTACAAGACATACCTTATATTTATGACATGTTATTACCTGAGGCACTGGCACGAGTACTTGGCCTTACATACATGTCTAGATGTTACATTGCCACATTATCATGCTTCAGACTTACTCTTGAGGTTTATGTTATATCTGATCGTATTGACCTAGGATTAGATCATGCATTCGTTTTCTGCTTGTAGATATTCTCTATTCACGAGTTGGAAACTCACCCCCGTTGTGCTACAGTTCTTACAGGTTTTGCCGTACAGGTTCCATTGCGGCATTTCTGGCACATTGCTTTCCTTTGCGGTTGATTTGTTTGGTAGGTGGGTTCTTTGCATCAGAACCATCCTTGTATATGTATTACTCATTGTATCTAGAAATTCCATCAACCAAAACTTGTATATTGTTTCAGACTTAGACACCAGTGATGTATTATTTCGACCTTAGAGGCGCGTGTTGCAGTATGGCGGTTTTCATGATATTGTGAGTTTTGATCCTCGCCATTCGGCGTTGTATATTATATTGCTTGTGTGGTTGTGACCGTCGATTGACGAAGAGCTAGCTCCTGCTAGGGGATGCCTTTTATCATTGCATATATCTTATTTATGTTGTACCCCGTTCGGGGCCAGTATTTACAAATGAAACTCTGCCGAATTTTTTAGAAAAGACTACACATTTTAAAAATGCATTTTCGGCTTAGTTATTTAAAATCTTTGATTTCAAAATATGTTTCCTTGCTTATTAAAAACCAGTTTTCTTTATTTACTCTTAAAATGGTTTTAGATTGCTGGGCTTTTGGCTTACTTGGATCAGATGGAGTCCTATAGACTTCATATGGTTCAAGGGCCAGTCACGTGCTCTTTCGGGTCGTGACAGATGGGATACCCATAGTATGAAGAGAAGATGAAGAGTAATAGAAAAGGAGGGGAAAAAGAATGTGATTTTTAAATATTTTTTTTAAAGTTAGTTTTGAACAAAAGAATGAAATATACACACAAAATGAATCTGGACAAAAACAATCACGACACAAAAATACCACACACCTAATAGGTCTAGGGTTCACCTAGGTCAACTAGATATGCTCAAGAACTTGATTGGCGAAGTAAAACTGTGTCGAGAAACGGGCTCAAGATATACTGATCACGAGGCCAGGTAAGTGCAGTGATAAGGGGAGGTTTTCCGACGCTTTTGCGAAGGCCCTTAATTAAATAACCCTTTCTCTTTTGGTGGTTTCGCCGTTAACACTTTCCTAGACATCCCATAAACGATATACCGTTAAGCGGTATTCTAAACACAGTTAACCTCTCCTAGTGAGCGCGAAGTCCTTAAGGCTTAAAGTCTAATTTCTTTTAAAATTTGTGTGGGTATACGTTATGCTCAAGTTCGTGATTTGTAGGCCACAGAAAAGGGGATGAAATCCTTTACCGTATGTTGTGGGGTTCGCTTGCCCTTAATTCCGTATTAATGGATGCAATGCGCAATTTAATATAAAAGTATTCAAGGAATCAAACAATCTTTTTTTAGTTTAAGCACGGCACCGCAAAAAATATGGGTTAGTCAAGTTTTTGCGTTTGATAGCGAACTTGCAAAGAATCCTGCAAAGATGTTATATTGGATGTGTCGGATTTGAGAAAGAAGGTGTTAGTAAAATATGTATCGATAAATTTTTGGTTTAAGAAACCCCCGTTGATGTTAAATCCGAGTAGCTTGAAAAGTTCGCTTGCACGGGTCAAACTACCCGGATCTTTGGCACTGTACTTTGCAATCAGCTTAACCTTGAATTTACACTTTACTCCCCACAATCGCAGTTCGCAAATCCGCAAAAATCTGAAATGTCGGAAAAACGGATATTAGTGCAGAAAAGCGATACGAATGCCCAAATACCTGCACACTAAAAATTATAAAAAAACAAACAATAAAAATGGGACAAAAACAGAACATTAGAGCACAGAGGAAAGTTTAGAGGTAGAAGGAGGCAAACAGGTCGGCGAGCTCGGATTTCCTTGGTGTGTCGCCGGTTTTCCTTTTGAGAATGGGCTCCAATCTTCTTCTGGGTTCACACTGTTATACTAATGTCACACCGATATTGTTTGTTTCCTCAGTTGAGTTACAAAGTGCAAGCATGTCTAGAATCCAGGGAGCAAAATTGTTAGTTTAGTTAGTTTTTTGTTTGGTTTTGAAATTTTGAATTTTTAGTTTGTTTTTGAAAATAGGGTTAGTTGTATAAATGAAATGTACAGAGATTAACCTGAAATAGCAAGAATTAAAACGTTATCGTCTCCTCGGCAACAACGCCATTTGATTGAAAGAATTAAAGTTAACCGCAATCAAGACGGTGCCGCTTTGCAGCTAGCCGGTTGAGCACGGGTCGATCCACAGGGAAACGGAGCGTTTTACGTTCTTGTTGTAACGAGTTAATGCGCGTGGTGGAATGTTCGTATCTAACCTATGTGTTATATGCAAAGTTAAACTTGTTAGGAAACGATAGGATAATGTAAGTTAATGAATTCCGTATTCAAGTCCTTTGAGCCGAACTCAACCAATGAAGCTAGATGTAACACTTTGAATTCCCGTTTGATGGTTGTGGTGATAATTAGTAGTCGTGTATGTTTATATTTATATGTGTTCTGAGGATTTTTAGTTATAATTCTTATTGGTAGTGTTAGCTTTTTTGGAATTTTTCCCTTTGTAGGGTGCACCTTGCATACTTAGGCTTTTTGTGACTTGTTAACCATTCTTGGTGCATGGTTGCAAGTTTATTTTTTCCTATCAATTAATCCTTGCTTAAACCATTCTTTTTTATAAGTCAAAATCCAAATAAACAAATAGGTATGGTGGTTAGGTGAAGGGTGGACTTTTTGACCCTTTTCTTCTCTTCTCTCTCTCTCTTTCCCTCATCTGAATTCTCTGCAGAATTTCCAGCAAATAAACCCCCATTCTCTTCATCTTTTCTTCTCCTCTTCACTTCCCTTGATTCCCAAACCAAACCTTACCCAAAACAATACTTTTTCCTTCATTAAACCATGAAAACTTGAGGTTTTTGAGGTGTTCATGGGCAAACCTGCACAACTGAGAGAAGAGCTGGAACCCTTAGTGTTTTAAGGTCAATTAAAGGTATAAAATCTTAATCCTAGCACCCAATTTCCATAGCTTGCATGTTTAGTTTAGAAATATCACATTTTTGTACCATTTTAGTGCTTTTGGAGGGGGTTTAGTGTATCATGTTAAAACTTATGTTGTTGTGGCTTGATTAGCTTATTAACAAGTTATTGGTGAGTGATTAGACCTAGGTTTGTTTCAGATTTCATCAAAATACCATAAAGTTCCATTTTGTGCAAAATGTGTGTTTTGAACTGATTTTAGACACTGTAGGAATCTGCTGCTATCCGAGACTTTTCAGAACAAAACTAGTGATTGCTGTAGCATGTATGTATGGTATGGAGTGCACCGACCAAACCTGGGGACCCAATTCCCAAGTCTGGCCGCCAAAAATGGCATTCTGGCCGCAAATTGCGGCCAGACTGGGGAGATTTGGGTTGGGGTTTGGGGTGTGGGTCTCTGATTATATGTAGGTTATTTTGGTATTTATATTTTTGCATTTTCTTTCCTGTATCAAAATCTGGAGCTGAATACCTATTTTCCCGTATTTTCAACCTTTCGCGACACGCGTGTTACGTGTGCGTGGGTTTTGGGTTTCTGCGTATCGCGACGCGTCGGAGTGATTTCAGACGCGTAACCACACGTTTTAGCGTATCGCGCACACGCGCGCTTGGTTCGCGACACGAGTTACTTGTTCGGCTTTAATATCGCGTTTGTGTGATTTCGAGCTTACATATGATATATTGTGTAATTCTAGGTTCGCAGGCGAGTACGGCGGACGCAGTGAAGAAAGGGAAGCAGGTTGTTGGCTACACCTAGCGAGAGACTACGGTGAGTAGATTTCACATCTACGGGGATATCGCCCGCATGGCGTTCTACGTCAGGGCAGATAGGACCTTATAGTGTTCCTTATATATATATTGCATGTTCATGGTTACTAGCTAGTGCATTGCATACCTTCTACACACCTCACATTTGATCCATTGCATTGTAGTTCATCTATTTGTGACATGACTATATATTCATACTTGGTGCCTATATCACATCGGATCATTCCATTGTAGTTCATCTATTTGTGACATGACCATATATTCATACTTGATGCCTATACCACATCGGATCATTGCATTCTAGTTCATTTATTTGTGACATGACCATATATTCATACTTGATGCCTATACCACATCGGATCATTGCATTCTAGTTCATTTATTTGTGACATGACCATATATTCATACTTGATGCCTATACCACATCGGATCATTGCATTCTAGTTCATCTATTTGTGACATGACCATATATTCATACTTGATGCCTATACCACATCGGATCATTGCATTCTAGTTCATCTATTTGTGACATGACCATATATTCATACTTGATGCCTATACCACATCGGATCATTGCATTCTAGTTCATCTATTTGTGACATGACCATATATTCATACTTGATGCTTATACCATATCGGATCATTGCATTCTAGTTCATCTATTTGTGACATGACCATATATTCATACCTGCTACATATATTACATCGGATCATTGCATTCTAGTTCATCTATTTATGACATGACTTGATATTCATACCTGCTACACATATCACATCGGATCATTGCATTGTAGCACATTATATGTGACATGATTTGATATTCATACCTGATGCATATGTCACATCGGATTATTATCTTGTAACTTATCTATATGTAACTTGACCGGATATTTACATTTGACGCACATATCATATCGGATCATTGACTTGTATTTGTTTGGATTATATGTGATTTCTGGATTTGGGAACCGTGGCTATTTCAAATATGTAATCATTTAAAAACCCGGTTCCCTTGATATGATATTTCGGTGCGTCCACCATGTGTTTTCTCGGTGCTAGAGTGATATATGGAAACCCGAATCGAGGAGGAGGTTGAGGCCGATTACGGGTACATGGTGGACCAAGTATGGTACCCCGGGGCGAGAACGGTTTCGCTGTGCAGTAGACGGTGAGCCTGGCAGAGGGACCACTACCTACCGGTGATTGGTTGGACCTGACAGTTATCCGGAGTATACTGATCAGAGTCTATAGATGGATGTGGGTGACCCGGACTGACGGGGCCCGATGGATGAGGATTTGCGTGTCGATGCTGGACACGAGTATTTATGATATTTAGGTGCCGATGTTGGGCACTCGGGACTCTCAGAGGTGTACAGGATTCGAGGGCCGATGGGGGTGCCGGCGCCTGAGCTATTTGGAGGATCTGGGTGCATTGATGGACACCGATATACATATATCCCACGTTGACATTCCGTGTAGATACTATATTTCCCCTGCTCAGCATTTATTATTTGTACCTCATCCTGTAGTTACATTACCTGATAAAGCATTTGTACCTCATCCTGTAGTTACATTACCTGATAGAGCATTTGTACCTCACCCAGTAGTACAGTACCTGATAGAGAACTTGCATGATTATTGCACATACTGCGTATCACATATTGATATCATCTGTTGGCATATGATAGAGTAGCGTAGTACGTGCATGCTCGCGATTACCTTTATATGTTATCTCTATTCACGAGTTGGCAACTCACCCCCGTTGTGCCATAGTGTTTGCAGGTTGCCCTTCGGAGTAGTCGCGGGAGGCTGCGGTTGCATCTTTTGACACAGATACCCCCATAGTTGGTGTACTAGCTCTTTTGCTGATAGGTGGGTTTTGTGCGGTATCTGTTTATCTTTCTGTATGTATATTGTTGTATCTAGTATTCTCCATCTACCATGTATGTATTTGACTTAGAGACAGTGTGAGGACGATGTCGTACTTATTTGTGTTCTGGTGTCGTGCTCGTTGTGAGCCGACTTTTCTTATACAGTTTTATGCTATCTGTGATGTTCCCACTTGTGGATTTGAGCTTCGCTACGGCGTCGTATATTGTTATCTTGGAGATGGTTTACTTAGATTTCTTATCATGTCAGTTGGTGTTTTCATTTAATTCTTATCACACTCTATACTTTCACTGGTTTGTTTTCTGGGTTTCCGGTTCCCTTAGTCACGTTACGCATGTAGACGTTACGTGGTTAAGTGTCGGTCACGGGCCAAACTTTGGGTCGTGGCAAAGTTGGTATCAGAGCGTAGGTTTTACCTTTCGGAGTGTAGGATGACCCTGGTATGATAGAGTAGGTAGCTGCGGCAGGGTAGCGTAGCGTGTGTATGTTCCGCGGCATACTCACGACACGGTACTCCGCCTACGCGACCTTAGGACTTGTTTATATAAATTTCCTTCTTGAGTATATACATTCTCGTGATTCGATTTCCGTATCCTTATCGAATCCTATTGTTCCTTTCAGCCAATATGCCGCCAAAGACTACGAGGGCGCAGAGAGCTGCCGCGAGGGCCGAGATTCGAGTTGACTCGTCCGAGACGAGGACTGATCCGGGCAGTGCACCCGTTGTACCTGAGCAGACTGTTCCTCCTTTGACAGATCAGATCGCCACGCTAGGGGCTGGTGTGCAGGAGATGCGCCAGACGGTGGGATCTAGTATGCAGGAGATGCGTGAGATGATAGGATCGCTAGTGGAGACGTTTCAAGCACAGCGACCAGAGGTAGCTCCACCTGTTCCAGCGACCGCGATGGTACCTACCACACAGCCAGTTGCCCCTGCAGCCACAGAGGTGATTACGGTATCGCTGTCAGAATTCATGAGGCTAAAACCTCCGGCTTTCACAGGCACCGACACAGCCGAGGACCCCCAGTCCTTCCTTGATAAGATGGCCCGTATATGTCGTTCACTTAGATTCGCGGATGCGAGATGGGTCGAGTTAGCGAGCTTTCGCCTAGAAGGTCTTGCACAGAAGTGGTGTGATTCAGTTGAGAAGGGCAGAGCAGCAGGTCTTCCTCCTATGACCTGGACCGAGTTTGTAGCGCTATTCCTTGCCCGTTTTCTTCCTCAGAGTGTTAGGGATGCCCGAGCACGCAGATTTGAGTCCTTGCGCCAGACACCAGGGATGTCAGTGGCAGAGTACGACGTGCTGTTCACAGAGCTAGCTATCTATGCCCCGTACATAGTGGCTACTGAGGAGTTGCGAGTTAAGAGATTTGTCCGAGGTTTGCTCACACCATTATTCCTTGCTATCAGCGCGCAGCATTACGAGACATACGCAGCAGCAGTTGATGCAGCATTATTAGTAGAGGAGCGCCTTGCTGAGACTTCGGCAATTCCAGGACCGAAGAGAGTTCGTGCAGATACGTCAGTGCAGAGACGGCCATTCCAGCGTCGTGACAGGCACCTTGCAGGTGGCAGAGATTCGAGACGAGGCCGATTGTTTAGCTCCTATTCCTAGGAGGGCCAGAGACCGTCATCAGGATGTTACCGTTGCGGGAGTTCTTATCATCGTGTGCGAGATTGTCCCGAGGTACCCCGGAGTGGGGCAGCAGCGCCGCATGTTACATTACCACCTTCACCACCCCAGACGGCATTGCCGATAGTACCTGCTGTTACTCCGCATCAGACGCATGCACGGAGAGGTCGTGGTCGTGGAGGATTTGTTCATAGAGGACGAGGTGGCCGAGGTAGAGGACAGCGAGCGGCCGGCAGGGGACAGTCAGTTGCAGGTGGAGGACAGGCGCGAGTGTTTGCTTTGACGCATCAGGACGCGCAGGCGTCCAATGCGGTGGTCTCAGGTATCCTTTCTGTATATTCGGTTGATGCACACGTGTTATTCGATCCCGGATCCACGCACTCGTACGTATCCACACACTTTGTGCCGAGTTTGGGTAGAGAGTCCGGTTTGCTTGGCCAGCCGCTTGTTGTGACTACTCCTGTGGGAGAGTCGTTTGTTGCTAGGCACGTGTTCCGATCCTGTACCGTCCGTATTGGCGAGAGAGAGTTGCCGGTCGACTTGATCCTTCTTGAGATGTTGGACTTCGACGTTCTGTTGGGCATGGATTGGTTAGCCACGTGCTATGCTTCTGTTGACTGCCGCGAGAAGACAGTTCGATTTTGTTTTCCCGGCGAGTCGGTTGTTGTTGTGTTGGGGGACCGTAGTGCCACCCCTCACTGTGTGATTTCTTCTGTTCGCGCTGGACAGCTTTTGCGGAAGGGATATCAGGGATTTCTCGCATATGTTTGCGATACTAGAGCTACAGAGATTCCTCTGGATCAAGTTCCGGTGGTTAGCGAGTTCCCTGATGTGTTCCCTGACGAGCTTCCTGGGCTACCGCCCGAGCGTGACATTTCTTTCGGCATTGATTTGGTTCCTGGCACGGGGCCTATTTCAGTACCGCCTTATCGGATGGCCCCGGCGGAACTTAGAGAGTTGAAGGGTCAGTTGCAGGACTTGCTGGATAAGGTACTTATTCGACCCAGTGTTTCTCCTTGGGGTGCTCCAGTCTTGTTCGTCAAGAAGAAGGACGGCAGCATGCGTTTGTGTATTGACTACCGCCAGCTGAACAGGGTGACAGTGCGGAATCAATATCCGTTGCCACGCATCGACGATTTGTTCGACCAGCTTCAGGGGGCAGGATACTTTTCGAGGATCGATTTAAGATCAGGCTACCATCAGCTGCGGGTTCGACAGGAGGACATTCCTAGGACAGCTTACCGCACACGTTACGGCCATTATGAGTTTTTGGTGATGTCGTTCGGACTCACCAACGCGCCAGCAGCATTCATGGACATGATGAACCGTATTTTCCGGCCGTATCTTGACATGTTCATTATAGTGTTTATTGACGATATCTTGGTGTATTCTGTAAGGTTAGATTAGCACCCTATGAAGAGATTACAAGCATCACATGACCTAAAGTTTTCATTTTTAAGGTGCTAAACTAACATGCAAAGGAAAGATCCTAGAAAGTTAGGTTTATCAAACTTTAAGCTAACAAAAATTAGGGTTTGAATGCTACAACCTTTGTAGCTCCCGTTTTTGATTCGCTCCTTAGGCTCTTTGGTGTTGAGACGAGGTCCTCTTGGTGTCCTTTTGTGTCCACGATGATCCACCGCGGAGATATCCGTCCAAGCTCACTACTTCGTCAAACCGAAGATAACACTCTAAACAAAACGGCTAAGCTTGTGTAGAATGTTGTTGTGGCTTTGAATCTCACTTCAAAAACCTTTCTTTTGTTGTGTATCACTCACTAGAAAAGAACTAGAGAGAAGAAGAAGAAGGAGGATGAAAATGGTGGCTTTTTCTTTTAAGAGATAAAAGTGATAACCATAAGGTTAACTAGCAAAAGAAAATAAATATCACAATATATATTTTATCCTTCATGTCTCCAACCATGATTAAAAGATGGATGATTAATTTAACTTGGGTTTAGAATGATAAAGGAAAGGATAACCATGGTTTAGTGGTAGGTGAACATGGTTAGGTAAAAAGAAGCATGTAGAAACTAGCATAATTATCCTTTCCTTTTCATTTTCTTTTAAAACCAAAATTAAATAATTATCCATATTTTAATCTTTGGTGTGAAGCTTATATTGCCACCATTTCCATATATAATCAACCATGATGGTTTGATGTATGTATGTGTACATGTATGCACATCTTCATGTGCATGAAACTAGAAAAGAAAAATAGAAACACATTCATGCATGCATACATCCATCAAACCCTAGAAAGGTTTCAAGTGAGACAACTTATGGTTAAATGATAAATCAACACTTGATTTATCAATCCGGTCATATCTCATATGACCCCACCAAAAGCAATTCACCCGATCAATGTTCGGTATCGTATACGCACATTTCAATCGGGTGTATGCGCATATCGCATATGCGCACCACAACGTTTCGCCTGGACTGGGTAACTCCTCTGTGGGACTCTAAGACTCGTCAATACTCCGGCAGAGGGTAATGATCATATCAAGTGCCCTCAAGCCGCAAGAGGTCAGCTAAACGTAACGGCCACCCGGGTATTGAGCGATCAGAAGACAACAAGCGAACCTGCTACAACTCCCATCGAGCCATCCGGCAACACTACCGTACAGTCCGGTCTCTTCGTCAGATATGCTGCATATCGAGCCTAGGGATGGTCACGTCGACCCCAATAACTCAATAAGTCATGTCGGTGAATGGTCTATAACAGATCGAGAAACTACTGATAACACTTATCAGTAAATCTCAGCAGCCCTGGCCAGGGACTTGCTGTTATAACCAGCCGAGCACAGCACAGCATCAACTCCCAATACCGGGAGAGACGAAACCCCTCCTATCGCTCATTGCCTTCGTGTGTCTCGGGACTGTACCCAATGGCCACCTGTTTGCACGACTCAGTAGAGCCGTGGTAGGGTGGCAATCAAAGTACAGTGGGAGAACACACAAGACTCCATGACGATCTCGGGTCTACAGACTAACCTGTACCAGTGTCACCTGAGAACTGCTATTCGACGATAGATATAATACCATATAGGAGTTCTCGGCGAGTCCGTCCAGTGTACCCAGTCACCACTGAGCACCCGTATATGATCTTGATGTCAAACATCGACGAATGTGGGAACATCCGTCGCCCATCACATGGGCCTAGTATCATATACGCTAGTCTACTCTGGTATATCGATGCCCCGTCTCAATACACCTCCGACTAGGGACATTTTAGGATATGCTTATAGACTACAGATGTCCCACTAGTATGATCTGCATCATAATCAGAGTAGTCAAGCCGATATCCTTAGGGCTTTATCAGCATGTATGAATGAAATAAAAGCATGATCAAATCAACATGCCAGATAAAGAGAAACCAGATAGCATACTATCATGTCGAGCAAGAATGTAAACTGAATATATATACATGTATAGATACATCAACTATCACATAATGGCCTCTAGGGCATACATATATCCAACAATCTCCCACTTGCACTAAGGCCAGTTATTGGCGTATCTCATACCCAACATCTCAAAGAGTCGCTCATGCTGCGGCTGAGGGAGGGCCTTGGTGAATGGATCCGCGGCGTTGTTCTTTGTGTCTACTCTCTTAATCTCGATCTCGCGGCGATCTACAATCTCCCGGATCAAATGAAAGCGCCTCAGGATGTGTCTGGACCGCTGATGGGATCTGGGTTCCTTGGCTAACGCCATCGCCCCATTATTGTCACAATACAAAGGTATTGGATCAATAATGGTTGGAACTACTCCTAGCTCCAAGACGAACTTCTTCATCCAGACTGCTTCCTTGGCGGCATCATTTGCAGCAATGTACTCAGCTTCCATCGTAGAGTCTGCAACGGTATCTTGTTTGGAACTCTTCCAACTTACCGCCCCTCCATTGAGGGTGAATACAAACCCTGAGATAGATTTGCTGTCATCCTTATCGCTCTGGAAGCTGGAATCGGTAAAGGCCTCCATTTGGAGATCCTTGTTACCATACACCAAGAACAATTCTTTAGTCCTTCGCAAGTACTTAAGAATGTTCTTCACAGCTGTCCAGTGGTTCTCCCCTGGGTTGGATTGATACCTGCTTACAACACTAAGTGCATAAGCTACATCTGGGCGTGTACATAACATCGCATACATTATAGACCCTACTGCCGAAGCATAAGGTATAATGGTCATGCGAGCTCTCTCTTCATCAGTCTTTGGACAAGAATCCTTGGAGAGAGTGACTCCATGGCAAGCGGGTAAGGCACCCCGCTTGGAGTCTTCCATACTAAACCTTTTTAGGATGGTGTTGATGTACCTGGTTTGGGACAATCCCAATAACTTTTTGGATCTATCTCTATAGATCCTTATGCCCAGGATGTATGTGGCATCACCCAGGTCCTTCATGGAGAACCTCAGTGATAAGAATGATTTGACCGACTGTAGCATAGGAATATCATTTCCTATCAGAAGAATGTCATCCACGTACAATACGAGGAATGTGACAGCTCTTCCTACAGCCTTCCTATAAACACAAGGTTCATCTGGATTTTTGATGAAATCAAACTCTTTGATAACATCATCGAAACAGATGTTCCAACTCCGAGATGCCTGCTTTAACCCATATATGGATTTAAGCAATCTACATGCTTTCTCGCTGCTCCCACTGTCAATGAAGCCCTCTGGCTGATCCATATAAACGCATTCTTCTAAATCTCCATTTAGAAATGCTGTTTTAACGTCCATCTGCCAGATTTCATAGTCGTAGTGAGCAGCAATAGCAAGTAGGATCCGAATAGATTTAAGCATGGCTACGGGCGAAAAAGTTTCGTCATAGTCCAATCCTGGTCTTTGACGAAAACCTTTCGCCACAAGTCTTGCCTTATAGGTCTCTACCTGCCCATCCACACCAATCTTTCTTTTAAAGATCCATTTGCACCCTACAGGTTTTACCCCAGGGGGTACAACGTCCAAAGTCCATACTTTGTTGGTGTACATAGACTCCATTTCGGATCTCATGGCATCCAGCCACTTCACAGAGTCACCACTCGTGATAGCTTGCTGAAAACTGGTAGGATCATCATCATCTATGATACAGTCTTCTCTGTCACCATCAATGAGGAAACCGTAGTACCTCTCCGGTGGGTGAGAAGTCCTACCAGACCTTCGGAGTGGCCGAGGTTCTTCAGTTTCTGTTGCAACAGCAGGTTCAACCAAATCGTCATTTGTAGTTTGTGTCTCCAGAACTTCTTCTAGATCTACCACCTTGCCACCATCTCTGTCTGTGAAAAACTCTTTTTCCATGAATGTGGCATACTGAGAAACAAACACCTTTTGTTCCTCTTTGTGGTAGAACAGATACCCATAAGAATTCTTTGGATATCCCACAAAGTTACACATGACTGACCGTGTCTCGAGTTTGTCCGGATTCTGCTTTTTAACATAGGCCGGGCAACCCCAAATCTTAATTCTCTTAAGAGATGGTCTCTTCCCATTCCATATCTCATATGGCGTGGTAGACACAGCTTTGGTCGGAACCCTGTTTAGCAGAAACGCTGCAGTCTCCAACGCATGCCCCCAAAACGAGACTGGTAACTCAGCGTCACTCATCATGGATCGGACCATATCTAATAGGGTCCTATTCCGTCGTTCTGACACACCGTTGTGCTGTGGTGTGTAAGGCGGAGTGAGCTGAGAGAGAATCCCATTCTCTTTTAAGAAGTTTGCAAATTCTGTACTGAGATACTCACCACCTCGATCTGATCGAAGCATCTTAATACTCAAGCCGGTTTGTTTTTCTACTTCTTGTTTATATTCAACGAACTTCTCGAAAGCGTCGGACTTATGCTTTAATAAAAATACATGACCGAATCTTGAGAAATCGTCAGTGAATGTAATGAAGTATGAAAAACCGCCTCTAGCCTGTGTAGACATAGGCCCACATACATCACTATGTATGAGGCCCAGGAGCTGAGTAGCTCTTTCTCCGTGTCCAGTAAACGGAGTTTTGGTCATTTTACCCTTGATACAAGACTGGCAAGTCGCATAAGATTTATATTCAAAAGGATTTAAATATCCATCTTTGTGTAACTTGTTTAGTCTTGTTTCGTTAATATGACCAAGTCTACAATGCCAAAGAAAAGCTTCATTTAATTCTGAAAGTTTTCTTTTATTAGTGTGTTGTATACTGAAAACTGTGTGTTGATTTAGGACATATATTCCGTTATTAAGTGTACCATACCCAACCAACATTTGATTCAGGTAAATGTTCATAACATTGTTTTGTAATACAAAATTATACCCTTCATTGTCCAACAAAGAAACAGATATAATATTACACAACATATCAGGTACAAAATAACATGGATACAAAATCAAAATACATCCAGACGGCAACCCCAAGTGATACTCTCCCACTGCGACTGTATGTACATTGGAACCATTTCCAACGCGGAGAGTATGGTCACCTGTCTTCAAAACCTTGCTATTTCTCAACCCCTGCATAGAATTGCAAATGTGAGAACCTGAACCGGTATCCAATACCCAGGAAGCAGAGTTTATAGAAAAACAGTTTTCAGTCACAAACGCACCTGAAGCGGAAGCATCACCATGCTTCTTCTTGAGACTTAGGTACTCTGTGCAGTTGCGCTTCCAGTGTCCTGTCTTGTGGCAATGAAAACACTCGCCTTTCCCTGGGTCTCCAGCCGTGGACTTTCCCTTTCCCTTCGCCTTTTTGACTCCACCCTTAGGATTAGTGGGTTTCTTCTTTTTCTTTCCCTTGGCCTTAGCTTTCGGGCGAGAAGAAGAAGACTGTCCAATCGTCATAACGGGAGTCTTTGCCGACTTCATAGTGCTCTCTGCACTCCTTAACATATTAAGGAGTTCAGGGAGGTCCTTCTCCATGCCATGCATGTTGAAGTTTACTATGAACTGAGCAAAGGTGGAGGGGAGGGACTGCAGAATAATATCGATATATTGTTCATTGTCCATAGTCCATCCGAGGTCCTCAAGCTCTTCTATAAGAGCTATCATCTTCAAGACATGGTCTGCTACTGGTGTGCCAGGGGCCATCCGCATGTGAAACAGTTTCTTTGATGCCTCGTATCGTAATACGCGGGACTGCTCCCCATACAACTCCTTTGTATGGAGTAAAATCCCGTGAATGTCCATGTCCTCGTGCTGCTTTTGATGTATGTTGTCCATCGATGCAAGCGCGAGGCATTTTGCCATGGCACAGTCAGCGTCCCATGTCTTGCGGACTTCAATGTCCGCAACTGAAGATTTTGGGCCTGGGACGGGCGGGGCTGAAGCCGTGAGGACATATGATACTTTATCATATGTCAAGGCGATCTTCAGATTCCTTAGCCAGTCTTTATAGTTGGTTCCATTCAGTTTGTTCTTATCTAATAGAAGCTTAAGTCCAGTCATTTGGTATCTGCCATTAAGAGAGAGAAAAGAATACACTCAGCGAAAGCTCTTGCACAGATTAGATTGGTTTATTATCTTGTCTAATCGATGTTTCCCACTGCTTTTTATCAAGTTTTTCTTTCAAACCTTAAAAAGAAAAACTAGCCAGGATTAATTACAGTCTACAACTTCGCTAACCGTTCAGCCAGGCCAGTGTCGGTACTTTGAGGGAGGTTCCCCGTGCTTTCGCACGGACCTAATTAGAGTAAACCTCGTTTTCCCAGAGGCGGAGCCCCGTTAACACCTTTCTAGACACCTAATGAGTTAGCTAATTGTAAACTGTAAAACTCTCCTAGGAGCAACTCTTGCCCACAGTGGGATCGGGATCCAACCATCACATGGAAGGTATGCAATCTCATTGCAAATTTCAACACTTGAAATTCCCGATGTAATTTTTACCCCTAGTACTTATGACCTTAACTATGGTCAACAAATCATAAGTACCAGTCAAGTTCTACCCGTCATTTCTTGATCAATTAGACCCACCCATTTGACCCTTAACTATGGTCAACAAAGTCGCATGAATGTCCTAATTAATCTGCATCATATGCATTGTAGGAAGACATCACTTAGCTACCGTACACTACGCCTTAACTAAAGTCAACAAACGTAGCACGAATACTAAGTACTCTACTTCCTAAAATGACGGAGGGTTGCGAATGATTTTTAAGAAAATCTTTAACGCTTTGAACTTGATATCGTTGTAGAATCAAACAGTTTTCAAAAGGAGTGGCTTAAGCTCCGCAGTTTTTGAAATATAGCTTTTTCATAAATAGCCGAGTAGTTTTTAAATCCGATTCTACAACATCTTTTAGGTTTATTTTCTTTACATTAATCACATTAATGTAATCCCATCATTTAAGTCCTTAAGCCAATCACAGAAAAGAAACGAAAATAACACGTACACTTATGCCATCCGCATTCGCCGCAATGTTCCGCTATGCACCGTTAGGTTACTTAACTAACGGCATACCGGGACGGGACTAGCGCGGGTGTAAAACATAAGCAACGTCTACTATATATCATATATATAATAAGTCATTCGTCTCAGATATCACAGAACACAGGCAGCAGAAATATAGATATAACGTGGGATATACTAGGACGTCCGTATTTAGTATTTAGCCAGAATAGAAAATACGGATTCCACAGTCGCGATGAATAGCCAAGCCCACACCCTGGACCCCTACGAGAGCAGCAAGTGACCCTACCAATCCTGGAGTTTAGGAGACCCGGTCTCGACTCCTCGAGATGGCCTCCCACTGAACCCCAGAACCCGGTCACCTGTGCTCCCCTCCTTGGGTCCATCCTAATGCGGAAAAGTAAATAATATACAACACTGGTGACACAACCGCAACCTGGAAGTGCCCCAAATAAAAGAATATTATAATACATTTGAATTTACATGAATGAAAATATAAAACTCTCATCTCACAAAAACCCCCCGGCTATTCGATCGCGACAATCCTGCACATCATATCTCAGCAACACATAATATCATATATCATCAACGTAAGTAAGTATGCGTACCCCGATTGTCGTTGATGTATAGCAACGAAACCGGCGATATCTAACATACTACACTTACGGTCGCAGAAAAGAAAGTGTAAAACTACAATATTTGGAATCCAGATTCTCTTTAGACATCATAAATGCGAAATATCACATATTTCGTATTTCATGTCTACACTATTTGAATTCCACATATTGTATCACATTCCAGATAAACAGACAGTATTAAAGTTTTCGAACGAACTGTCAAGCACCCAAGATTCACTAAAGCTCAACACTTGAGCAGGGTTCAAAAGTACGGAGTGTGACACAGTAGCGGCGGTCCAGCCGTAGAAGGGTCAAGCCAACGCCTCACATGTGGCACGCCGTACTGTCCCAAACCCTAGGGTTCAAAGGGCAGTTCGAGACGGTCACATAATCGAGTTAAGGTTTGTTGTCTTCTAGAGGGACCACCGCAAAAAGACTTGCACACATCTCCAAACTATTTAAACCCCGTGAATATTGAGTAAATGATGTTCGTTCAAACATTTCAATACTTTCTAGTTTACCCGGAAAAGAAATACGAAATGAAAATTTCGATCGAAACGACGAATTCAAAACTACCTCCAGAATTTTCAACATCAGATTCAGATTAAATACTCTCAAAATGTACTGTAGCAGGTAAAGAAAATTACTGTGCAAAAAATTACCAGAGAGCCCCTCATCTTGCCGTGGAAGCGCGGCACAAGCAAGCTTGTGCCGCGCTTCCGCGGTCAACTTTACTGTTCATGGGTACGAATTTTCCAGATCTCTTAATTTTTACCTGCTCTATTTTTTGAGAATTTTTAATTCTGAAAAAGATCATTTTTTAAAAAATTTCCAGAAAGCATCCCATAAATCCGTATTATGTTTCGATCGGACTTTTCACTTCGCAAAAAGGTCGCCTAACGTTCTAGGTCGGCTCTGATACCAATGTAAGGTTAGATTAGCACCCTATGAAGAGATTACAAGCATCACATGACCTAAAGTTTTCATTTTTAAGGTGCTAAACTAACATGCAAAGGAAAGATCCTAGAAAGTTAGGTTTATCAAACTTTAAGCTAACAAAAATTAGGGTTTGAATGCTACAACCTTTGTAGCTCCCGTTTTTGATTCGCTCCTTAGGCTCTTTGGTGTTGAGACGAGGTCCTCTTGGTGTCCTTTTGTGTCCACGATGATCCACCGCGGAGATATCCGTCCAAGCTCACTACTTCGTCAAACCGAAGATAACACTCTAAACAAAACGGCTAAGCTTGTGTAGAATGTTGTTGTGGCTTTGAATCTCACTTCAAAAACCTTTCTTTTGTTGTGTATCACTCACTAGAAAAGAACTAGAGAGAAGAAGAAGAAGGAGGATGAAAATGGTGGCTTTTTCTTTTAAGAGATAAAAGTGATAACCATAAGGTTAACTAGCAAAAGAAAATAAATATCACAATATATATTTTATCCTTCATGTCTCCAACCATGATTAAAAGATGGATGATTAATTTAACTTGGGTTTAGAATGATAAAGGAAAGGATAACCATGGTTTAGTGGTAGGTGAACATGGTTAGGTAAAAAGAAGCATGTAGAAACTAGCATAATTATCCTTTCCTTTTCATTTTCTTTTAAAACCAAAATTAAATAATTATCCATATTTTAATCTTTGGTGTGAAGCTTATATTGCCACCATTTCCATATATAATCAACCATGATGGTTTGATGTATGTATGTGTACATGTATGCACATCTTCATGTGCATGAAACTAGAAAAGAAAAATAGAAACACATTCATGCATGCATACATCCATCAAACCCTAGAAAGGTTTCAAGTGAGACAACTTATGGTTAAATGATAAATCAACACTTGATTTATCAATCCGGTCATATCTCATATGACCCCACCAAAAGCAATTCACCCGATCAATGTTCGGTATCGTATACGCACATTTCAATCGGGTGTATGCGCATATCGCATATGCGCACCACAACGTTTCGCCTGGACTGGGTAACTCCTCTGTGGGACTCTAAGACTCGTCAATACTCCGGCAGAGGGTAATGATCATATCAAGTGCCCTCAAGCCGCAAGAGGTCAGCTAAACGTAACGGCCACCCGGGTATTGAGCGATCAGAAGACAACAAGCGAACCTGCTACAACTCCCATCGAGCCATCCGGCAACACTACCGTACAGTCCGGTCTCTTCGTCAGATATGCTGCATATCGAGCCTAGGGATGGTCACGTCGACCCCAATAACTCAATAAGTCATGTCGGTGAATGGTCTATAACAGATCGAGAAACTACTGATAACACTTATCAGTAAATCTCAGCAGCCCTGGCCAGGGACTTGCTGTTATAACCAGCCGAGCACAGCACAGCATCAACTCCCAATACCGGGAGAGACGAAACCCCTCCTATCGCTCATTGCCTTCGTGTGTCTCGGGACTGTACCCAATGGCCACCTGTTTGCACGACTCAGTAGAGCCGTGGTAGGGTGGCAATCAAAGTACAGTGGGAGAACACACAAGACTCCATGACGATCTCGGGTCTACAGACTAACCTGTACCAGTGTCACCTGAGAACTGCTATTCGACGATAGATATAATACCATATAGGAGTTCTCGGCGAGTCCGTCCAGTGTACCCAGTCACCACTGAGCACCCGTATATGATCTTGATGTCAAACATCGACGAATGTGGGAACATCCGTCGCCCATCACATGGGCCTAGTATCATATACGCTAGTCTACTCTGGTATATCGATGCCCCGTCTCAATACACCTCCGACTAGGGACATTTTAGGATATGCTTATAGACTACAGATGTCCCACTAGTATGATCTGCATCATAATCAGAGTAGTCAAGCCGATATCCTTAGGGCTTTATCAGCATGTATGAATGAAATAAAAGCATGATCAAATCAACATGCCAGATAAAGAGAAACCAGATAGCATACTATCATGTCGAGCAAGAATGTAAACTGAATATATATACATGTATAGATACATCAACTATCACATAATGGCCTCTAGGGCATACATATATCCAACATATTCTCGGAGTAGAGAGGAGCACGAGCAGCACCTGCGGATTTCACTGCAGGCCTTGAGAGAGCATCAGCTTTTCGCCAAATTCTCCAAGTGTGCCTTCTGGCTAGACAGCGTAGACTTCTTAGGGCACGTGATTACACAAGATGGTATATGTGTCGACCCGAGGAAGATAGAGGCAGTTCGGAGTTGGCCTAGACCCACGTCAGTGACGGAGGTTCGCAGCTTTCTAGGGCTAGCAGGTTATTACAGGCGATTTGTGCAGGACTTCTCTCGCATTGCTACACCATTGACCAGGTTGACCCGGAAGGGAGTTCACTTTGATTGGACAGGGGAGTGTGAGCACAGTTTCCAGCGGTTACGGGCTCTACTGACCACGACACCAGTGCTATCTTTGCCTTCTGGATCAGGCGGATTTGCGGTCTACTGCGATGCTTCACGAGTGGGGTTGGGATGCGTTTTGATCCAGCATGACAGGGTGATTGCGTATGCTTCACGGCAACTAAAGAAACATGAACAGAATTACCCTACTCATGATCTGGAGATGGCGGCAGTGGTCTTTGCACTCAAGATCTGGCGACATTATCTGTATGGAGAGTCATGCCAGATATTCACCGACCACAAGAGCTTAAAATACATATTTCAGTAGCGAGACCTGAACCTTAGACAGCGCCGATGGATGGAGTTAGTGAAGGACTACGATTGTGAGATCTTATATCACCCGGGCAAGGCGAATGTAGTGGCAGATGCGTTGAGCAGGAGGCCCGGGGGTAGTCTATCTTGTGTGAGCGCAGTGCAGAGGCAGTCGTCGGCAGATTGGCAGATCTTATGCAACAGCCGGGTACAGTTTGAGTTTACGCCGATCGGGGGACAGATGGCGCATGTTCGTGCACGCCCACAGTTGCTTGACCGTATATACGAGGCACAGCACAGTGATGACCGCTGTTCAGAGATCAGGACACAGATGGGACAGGGCAGATTTTCCGAGTTCGTGATCGACGATCAGGGGATACTACGATTTGGGGCTAGACTGTGCGTACCGGATGCTGAGGGATTGCGGCGTGAGATTCTTGAGGATGCACATCGATCGGTATATAGTGTTCATCCGGGTTCCACCAAGATGTACCACGATCTGAGAGATGTTTACTGGTGGGACGGTATGAAGAGGGACATCGCAGATTTTGTGTCGAGATGCCTGACTTGTCAGCAAGTCAAAGCTGAGCACCAGAGGCCCGTGGGAGAGCTACAGCCATTACCCATTCCGGAGTGGAAATGGGAACAGATATCCATGGACTTCATTGTGGGTCTACCCAGGACTAGTCGAGGGTATGACTCCATCTGGGTGATCGTGGATCGTTTGACGAAAGCGGCTCACTTCCTACCGGTGAAGACGACTTTCGGATTTACTCAGTATGCCCAGGTCTACATTGATCAGATTGTGCGACTGCACGGAGTTCCGACATGCATCGTGTCCGATAGAGGCACCCAGTTTACCAGCCGGCTATGGCAGAGGCTTCAGGAGGCTCTGGGCACTCGCTTGAGTTTCAGCACAGCATTCCATCCGCAGACCGACGGACAGTCAGAGCGGACTATTCAGACTCTCGAGGACATGCTCAGAGCATGCGTATTAGACTTCGGAGGTAGCTGGGATCATCATTTGCCCTTAGTAGAGTTCTCCTACAACAACAGCTACCAGGAGACCATTCAGATGGCACCGTTTGAGGCTCTTTATGGGAGGAAATGCAGGTCGCCTACTTGTTGGACAGAGCTCAGTAAGAGCAGTATTTTAGGGCCACAGATCGTTGAGGAGACGACAGAGAAGATCCAGTTGATTCGCGATAGGATGAGAGCAGCCCAGTGTAGGCAGAAATCTTATGCGGACCGTCGTCGACGCAGACTTGAGTTTTCTGTTGGTGATCATGTTTTCTTGAGGGTCTCCCCAATGAAGGGCGTGATGAGATTTGGGAGGAAGGGGAAGCTTAGTCCCAGATACGTAGGCCCCTTCGAGATCCTTGAGCGTATTGGTGCAGTTGCGTATCGATTAGCCCTTCCGCCCAGTTTTCCAGATGTGCACCCCGTATTTCACGTTTCGATGCTCCGCCGATATCTTCATGATCCTTCGCATGCGATTCAGCATCCGACGATCCAGATTGAGCGCGATCTTTCCTATGCAGAGCAGCCAGTGATGATCTTGGATCGACAAGTGAAGAAATTGAGGTCGAAAGAGATACTGTCCGTCAAGGTACTTTGGCGCGGCCAGAGCAGGGAGGAGGTCACTTGGGAGACCGAGAGCGAGATGAGGAAGAGGTATCCCCATCTTTTTGAAGATGCGTATGGGTAGATTTTTAAATTCGGGGACCGAATTTCCTTAAGGGGGGTAGATTGTAACACTTTGAATTCCCGTTTGATGGTTGTGGTGATAATTAGTAGTCGTGTATGTTTATATTTATATGTGTTCTGAGGATTTTTAGTTATAATTCTTATTGGTAGTGTTAGCTTTTTTGGAATTTTTCCCTTTGTAGGGTGCACCTTGCATACTTAGGCTTTTTGTGACTTGTTAACCATTCTTGGTGCATGGTTGCAAGTTTATTTTTTCCCATCAATTAATCCTTGCTTAAACCATTCTTTTTTATAAGTCAAAATCCAAATAAACAAATAGGTATGGTGGTTAGGTGAAGGGTGGACTTTTTGACCCTTTTCTTCTCTTCTCTCTCTCTCTTTCCCTCATCTGAATTCTCTGCAGAATTTCCAGCAAATAAACCCCCATTCTCTTCAACTTTTCTTCTCCTCTTCACTTCCCTTGATTCCCAAATCAAACCCTACACAAAACAATACTTTTTCCTTCATTAAACCATGAAAACTTGAGGTTTTTGAGGTGTTCATGGGCAAACCTGCACAACTGAGAGAAGAGCTGGAACCCTTGGTGTTTTAAGGTCAATTAAAGGTATAAAATCTTAATCCTAGCACCCAATTTCCATTGCTTGCATGTTTAGTTTAGAAATATCACATTTTTGTACCATTTTAGTGCTTTTGGAGGGGGTTTAGTGTATCATGTTAAAACTTATGTTGTTGTGGCTTGATTAGCTTATTAACAAGTTATTGGTGAGTGATTAGACCAGGTTTGTTTCAGATTTCATCAAAATACCATAAAGTTCCATTTTTGTGCAAAATGTGTGTTTTGAACTGATTTTAGACACTGTAGGAATCTGCTGCTATCCGAGACTTTTCAGAACAAAACTAGTGATTGCTGTAGCATGTATGTATGGTATGGAGTGCACCGACCAAACCTGGGGACCCAATTCCCAAGTCTGGCCGCCAAAAATGGCATTCTGGCCGCAAATTGCGGCCAGACTGGGGAGATTTGGGTTGGGGTTTGGGGTGTGGGTCTCTGATTATATGTAGGTTATTTTGGTATTTATATTTTTGCATTTTCTTTCCTGTATCAAAATCTGGAGCTGAATACCTATTTTCCCGTATTTTCAACCTTTCGCGACACGCGTGTTACGTGTGCGTGGGTTTTGGGTTTCTGCGTATCGCGACGCGTCGGAGTGATTTCAGACGCGTAACCACACGTTTTAGCGTATCGCGCACACGCGCGCTTGGTTCGCGACACGACTTACTTGTTCGGCTTTAATATCGCGTTTGTGTGATTTCGAGCTTACATATGATATATTGTATAATTCTAGGTTCGCAGGCGAGTACGGCGGACGCAGTGAAGAAAGGGAAGCAGGTTGTTGGATACACCTAGCGAGAGACTACGGTGAGTAGATTTCACATCTACGGGGATATCGCCCGCATGGCATTCTACGTCAGGGCAGATAGGACCTTATAGTGTTCCTTATATATATATTGCATGTTCATGGTTACTAGCTAGTGCATTGCATACCTTCTACACACCTCATATTTGATCCATTGCATTGTAGTTCATCTATTTGTGACATGACTATATATTCATACTTGATGCCTATATCACATCGGATCATTGCATTGTAGTTCATCTATTTGTGACATGACCATATATTCATACTTGATGCCTATACCACATCGGATCATTGCATTCTAGTTCATTTATTTGTGACATGACCATATATTCATACTTGATGCCTATACCACATCGGATCATTGCATTCTAGTTCATTTATTTGTGACATGACCATATATTCATACTTGATGCCTATACCACATCGGATCATTGCATTCTAGTTCATCTATTTGTGACATGACCATATATTCATACTGTTAGTGAACGGAGGCGCCCCAGCCGTCAATCCGACGGCCAGACGCGGAAACGGTGATAAACTTTAAAATTTGCGGACTTAGCAAACCGGCACCACCACGCACTAAACCCCGGATCGTGCCATTAAACAAGTCTAAGCTATCAAGAGGATGGGTTAGAGATGTACCGACTGATCCGAGTCCTCTGGTCTTCATCTCCACTCCGATCTCCTCGCGGGATCTCCGGTCGTCTCCTCCTCGTCGGAAAGGGCACCACGAAGCCGGGTACTTTTACGGGCTCCCACCTCAATACCGAGGCAACTCGGGCGCGAAGCTGGCGAATCGACGCGTCCAAGATTTGCTGTAGGAATATAGTGTAGAGTGTATGTCTCACTTTGGGGTTGGTTGCCATAGATGGAGGAATGGTGTATAGAAAATTGGTGCTTTCAATTTTCTAGCAATGGAATGAGATGAAGAATGATATGCACAAAAATGAAAGACTCTCATTTTTCTTCCTCTCTTCTAAAATGAAAACTATCATACTTAGAAAATGGTGGAGCAAGGATTATCAAGCATGAAGGGAGGTGATCGTAGTAAAAGGAGGAGGGTGACCACATCCAAACATAATGATCACTAAACTACACATCAATCCTAATCCTTTCTCATCACATAAATACATGAAAAGCAAAGATGCTTATCATATCAAACCTTATGCAAATAAGTCCTCCACAAAGTGTTATTTGCAAACTTGCAAATAACACCCTCCATCTAAAAAGTCCGGCCGGGAAAGAACAAAGAAAAACCGGCCGGAACGGAATGCAAACTGGCAACTCCAGAAAACTGGTCCCGTAATGAATTACAGGAAAACCCCGATACTGTGCATACACACCCGCATTTGTATTCCGTCCGGATACAAATGCATTGAGACAAAATCTACACTGTACTATACTAGGACCGGCTTAAACCAAAGCCGGCTAGTAAAATCCGTTCGATCCTGATCCGTGCAATACCGCACGTATCTGATCGAACCCTGCCATATAACCATACGGCCACTAGTACAAAACTGTCCGATCCTGATCCGTGCAATACCGCACGTATCTGATCGGACCCTGCCATATCTCCATACGGCCTCTACAGCGTTTCGCCCGAAAGCTTGAGTAACTGTAAGTGTGGTGGACTCTAAAGACTCGTCAATACTATGGCTGTGGATTTAACCACTAGCACGTCAGAGGTATAAGCCAATACGTGACGGGCCACCAGCTATTGACCAAAAGGGACGTCGATGAGGAAGCTCACCCCGACACCCAACTGAGCCTGTCAGTGACAATATCCATACAGTCCGGTCCGTTCGTCTATGAGCATCGCATGGCGGGCCTAGGGGGTTGGTAAAAGTCAGACCCCCAAAAGCGGTACAAGTCGTGTCGGAGTGTAGCCCAGAACACCCTGAGATACTACTGGAATACCTACCAGTAAATCTCCTGCCTTGGCTAAGGTCTTCGTGTAATGGCTCTCCTAGACACAGCGCGACCTCACCCCCAATACCGGGAGAGACGAACCCCCGAAGATCCGCTCACTGCCTCCATGTGGCTCGGGACTGTACCCAACTAAAACCTGTTTGCACGACTCCTTTGAGCCGTGGTAGGGTAGTAATCAAAGTACAGTGGGAACTCACACGAGACAAATGACGATCCCCAGGTCGATGAACTAACCTGTACACATGTCACCTGGGAACTGCTATCTGACGTCAGGTATAAGACCAACTAGCATGTTCCCGGCGAGTCCTGTCCGGTGTACTCATAACCCAATGAGCACCTGTATACATCTTAGGTGATCCAACTGACACCAATGTCTTGTGAGACCGGCCACCGCCCCTCGTCGGGGTCTCGACTGTATACACTAGTCTACTCTGGAGTATCGATGCCCTGTCTCGAAACTCCTACGACTAGGGACCTTTTAAGGATGTGCTTATAGACTCCAGCTCTCACTTATATGATCGCCCTCATACTGCCGGTAGTCAAGAAAGAATCCTAGGGGCTCTATCAACGTGCAATAGTGACCTGTCATGTCACCTTAAGCAGTACACGATGATAAAGGTAAACCAGATAGCATACTATCATCTCGAGTAAGACTGTCCTTCCGGGATAGGTCCTCCCTCAATCATTGCAATCACGTGCCTGTGATCCAATAATTGACTCTGAGGGCACTATCTCCAACAATCTCCCACTTGCACTCAAGGCTAATTATTGCGATGTCGCATACTCACATCCCGTGTGATACCGAACACCCAACTCCTCTACTAGTCAGTCTCACAAAGCTCGTTTGCGAAACTATTGCGTTCGAGGAATAGCCTCAGTGAGTGGATCCGCTCTGGTGTTTCTTTCTATGTCTCTCTATATCTCAAGTTCGCGGAGAAAGCCATCTCCCGAAATGAGCAATACCTGTCTTAGAGTGTCTGGATGTCTGATGGGACCTAGCTCATAAATGAACTCCAAATCCAAAATTCTTAGACTGTATTGTCAACTGAACTTAATCAGTATCCTGCGCCATGCCACCCTCAGTATTGCCTTGGACCGCCTGTCCAAAATACTGCCCCTCGTCAGAAGGAAAACTATAACTCTGACAACCTCCTTGTCGTCCATGTCACCTTGGAAGCCTGGAATGATAACTGTCTCCCAAATGAGGCAGCCGTTATCATATCCTTAGAACATCCACTTATGTTCCAAAACTGCTTTCGACTGTTCCTCCACGATTGGATCAATATCAACTTATTGCATCTAGTGCAAGAACAACATCTGGTGTGGTACTCGACATCTCATGATTGACTCAATTGCCTAAGCAAGTGATCTGCCAATCATGCACATCCCTCTCTACTTTAGTCTATAAGACACCTTTAGAGAGGGTGACTCCATCACCTGCAGGTATACTACCGTGCCAGGAGTCGTCCATTCTAAATACTCTTAGAATGCTGTCTAAGTACCCTGATTGGGAAACCACCCAAATCTAGATCTAAAACCATAGATCTAGTAACCAGAATGTCTGATATAATATCCAAGTCCCATGTGGAGAAACCATTGTGTGACGACCAAAGTATAACCGATCGTAGTATAGGAGTTTCCTTTCCTACTACCTTCTCAACAGATCCATCCCCTGTTCTGATGACGTCAAACCTATGACTGTCACATCAGAAATGGATGATCTATCTCCGCTACATCTGCTTTAGTCTATAAATAGACATAAGCCTGATGTCCACCAATGCTTCCGCTGCTCCCACTGACTACGACAACCCTCTGGCAGAGTCATATAGACGTGCATTTCTAAAGCAAGTTTAGAACGACGCTATACTCATCCTCCTGCCGGGTCTCGCAGCCTGGAACAACAACAATGGCAAGTGTGGGTAAACAAGAACTTCCCTGTCACCGTCCTTGAGGTTACCGGAGTACCTCTCGGGTGCCTGAAGTTACCCACCTTATCTGCGGAGTGGCCAATGGAATGTCAAATCAGATTGAATCTTTAGGTTCCTTATCAAATCTTCAGTAATCGTTTGCGGTTCTGGAATCACTTCTAGTTCTACCATACTCCCACTACTGTTTTATGAAAAAATCCATTTTTATTAAAACTGTGGCGAGTCAAGAACAATATTACTATTGATCTCCCAGATGGTAGAAAAGCTAACCCTCGTCATAGCCTGGGTCAACCCACAAACAGCCATTACATAAACGTGCCTTTGAGTTATCCAGAGTCTGGTTTTAAGCATAATCCGGACAACTCCCCGTACCTTAACAACGTTAAGATATGAACTATTCTATATCCAATATAGAACCAGAGGCACTGATTTAATTGAACCAGATTCAAATCATGCAGCTATCTCCAGTGCATGTCAACTAAATGGAAGGAGGTCGATCAGCGTTACTCAATTTAGGAATGCTTCCAATTATGAGTAACCTGAAAGAGAAGTAAGTTCTCTTAATCATTACTATCAACTGAATACCATACACAAGTATCTACATCTTCGATTACTTTGAAGAATCTCGATACTTGCTACACCTGGTTCTCTACTCTATTCAAATACCTATAACTCCTCAAAACTCAGACCCTGTGTTTCTAGGAAACACATGTCTAAGAACTAGAGAAGTCAAAAGTAAACAGAATATAGTATGAGGACCAACCCCTCTGTCCTAATGGACACTGGAAAACATACAATACTCTGAATGAGTCCGTTGAGTCTAACAACTCTTTCACCGTGTGTCGTAGGTTGAAAACTGTACTTATGGTTAAGAAGAATTACACCGCTGTTTAATGCTCCTTACCTAACCATCTACTGATATAGGTAAATGTCATTGACATAATATCAAAAGGTATATCTCACTCTATGAAAATAGACGTACAGATATATCAATTTGAAATTGGTGCACAACAGCGGATATTCAAAACCAAATATTTGCCGACCGGCAAACAGCCCAGATGATCTCCTCAAATATCACTGATTACAACGAATCCCGATATAATGAGGATGGTCACCTAATTCCCAATAACTTACTCCCACTCATCATCTGTAAAACCATACAGATGTGAGAATCATACCTGGTAAATACATACCCTGGAGCAAGTGTCTAATCGGGAAATCAGTCTTCTTTTAACAGTACACAGTGAAACTGAAACATTGAAATGTTTCGATGGGGTATCCTGGTATTCCTAGCAATGCCTCTTCCATTATCCAGATTCACAACTATAACCGTATAATTCTTTGCCACCTCTCCAAATCCCTTTATATGTCTTTAGTCATTACCTTCTGCACACCCCTTAGGCCAAATGGTTTTCTTCCTTCTCTACCGTTCGGCACTAGCCTATGGTTTGGAAGAAGACTATCCAATAAGCATAATGGGTGTACTGTCCTAATCCTAGGAGCACTCGCAGTGCGAGAGAAGGTGAAGATAAAAGACAACCGAATAAACCTTATTCCTATTTCTCCTGGACCAGAATCCATCCCCGAACTGGAACAAGTTCCTTTCGAGTTCGTATATAACCATACGATGGAGTATCCAATAAACTGTGGATCTTCGTAGTGATACGAAGTGTCCTGGAGAAATACAAAGGTGATTTAGGATTGGCGAAGAAATACTTGGTTTGGTCGTGAATATCAGTCGCAATTTACTTTGCCCTCTTACTAATCCCTTGCTTTGTCTTAATATTAATACCTTCTGCACACCGTTTAGGCTAATTGGTTTTCTTCATTCCCTACCGGTCGGCACCAGCCTAAGGTTTGGAAGAAGACTATCCAATTTGCGTAATAGGTGTACTATCTCCTAAACCAAGGAGTACTCACAACTTGAGAGAAGGTAAAAGGGAAAAGACAACTGAATAAACCTATCCGTTTTCTCCAGAACCAGAAACCAACCTCGAAGTCCTTCGAGTTCGTATATAACCATACGATGGTTTTGTCCAATGGAAGTGGACGGTCGTAGTAATACGGGGTGTCCCGGAGAAAAGGGTAAAAGTAGGAGTGGCAAAGAGGTTTGCAACTCTGACAATCCAAAAGCCTGTGTTAAGTAGGTTCGGTCAACTTGGTCACTGAGTCATAGTCTAGGGTCGGGTCAATGGTCGCTGCCAGAGAGAGAGAGAAAAGAAACACTCAGTGTGCACTCTAACCTAGATCAGAATGGTTACCAATTTATCTAATCTGGAAACCTCCCACTGTACCTCAAATTCTCCTCCAAACCTGAAAGAAGAATTAGTCGGGGTCACCCGAGGAGTATACCAACTCATCAGTGGGAATCGGGATCCAACTCTCATTGCATGACAACGTGACGGAATCCGCTCACGGTATCACACTCCAGAAGGTATGCGCATATCTGGCAAGTTTCAGTTCTTTTGAAACTCCCGATGTGATTTCTGCCCCATGCTCTTATGACCTTGGCGTGAGGTCAAAATATCATAAGTCACATGTCAAGTTCTACCCATCATTATCCAGGTTAATTTGAATCCACCCGTACATACCCTTGACGTAGGCCAAAATAGTAGTACGACTGTCCCAAACCAACGCATCTATCTATGCAACAGATAAATACCCGGCAGCTACCAATCACTATGCCTTGGCGTGAGGTCAAAATACATAGCTTGAATACTACCGAATATTTAACTGAAATGATGGAGGGCTACGAATGGTTTCTGGCGAAAACCTTTAACGTAAAGAACTTGATATCGTCGAAGGAACGGATAGCTTTTAAAAATATAGTGACGAAAACCGTTGCTAAAGAGGTCACTCCCGGTGAAGGGATCTCGGCTCTTTCCCCGTAGAATAGGGTGCAGGATATCCCAAATGAATACCACGATGCAAAGCAAAAGTAATCGGCTATAGTGAAGTTAATGCCCTGACGCAAACTTCTGTCCAAGGGGTCACTCCCGGTGAAGGGATCTCGGCCCTTGCCTCGTCGACTGAGGAGCAGGATATTCCAAATGAATACCACGATGCAAAACAAAAGTGAACGTTCTTGCAATAACAGCTTTTTGAAAAGTGTTCCAACAACATCAGATTAGGTTTGTTTTAACTTGCATTGATCCGAATCAACGCAGTCCCATCAATTGATCACACCACAAAGAACGAAAATATACTGACGTACGTATATGCCATCCGCATTCGCCACTGGGTCCCGTCATCACTCGTTAGGTTAGCTTACTAACGACAGAGCGGGGACTGGACTAGCGCGGATGAAAAACATATACAACATCTACTAATATATATACCAATATATATATTTCGCTCAAGGCGTGAAAAGAAATGCAACATCACAGAAATGTACAGCATCACAGAACAATACAGATATCTGGGATCCCCGGGTTTCACAGAGCCACTACTGAAACCCGACGTTCCCCTGGTCGTGTGGATAGCCTGTGCAATGAAAACCTAGACCCCTACGGGCGCGGCAAGTTACCCGCCAAAACCTGAAGCGAGGCAGCCCCCTTCAGCTCCGTGAATGGACCACCCAGCACTCCACGGAATCCGGCAACTTGGGCACCCCTCCTGGGTCAACCTGTACCCCCTACGAGTGCGGCGAACAGCCCGCCAATCCCAGAGTGAAGCCCCCTCCGTCTCAATGCCATGAGATGCGGGCTTGTTGCCCTCTAGAACCCGGCTATCCGTGCACCCCTCCGCGGGGTAATCCTAGTACAGAAAGTAAAATATACATACAACGGGTACATCGACCGCAACCAGGTCGTGCCCCAAAAGAATAATACAAACAGGCAGTGACGGCAGTCCACATGTCGGACGCTCGCCCCGCAATATCAAATGTACATAATACAACAACACTGTACTAGCATTGCATCCAGGCTATCCCCCACGACCGATCCGCAACATCACAGCATAAACATAAAACATCAACGTGAAAGTCACGTTCGCAAATCCGTCTAACCGGGCTATAGCAGTTAGACCGGATTTACCGATCGAGTGACATTCACGGTCGCAGATATAATGTAAATACTGTGAAAAATGTGTTTAAAATATCCGATCGATCAAAAATTAACAAGTGGGCCCCCAATCAAAACTGTAGCACTCACAGAAATCCTGGGCCCAATTTTAATATTCCAAAACCCATATTTTAAGCCCAGAAGGCCTCTGTAAAAAATTGGTGAAGTGATCTCCACAGTGCGCGGCGGAAGGGCGGCGGGAAGGGGGGTTTTCGCGGCGGTTCCGCGCTCCCACTGTGGAGTTACTTCGTCGAATTTTTACAGAGCTCTTAGATTTTCCTGTACATCAATATTTTATAACCTGAAAAAATTTTCGAGACCAAAAATTTTCAACAGAAACGGATACGAACTAAAATGCAGTTTTGGAACATTCGATCGATCGAAACAGAAAAACACATTACACCAAGCTAGACTATGTTAATGGCGAGGCTCTGATACCACTGTTAGTGCACGGAGGCGCCCCGGCCGTCAATCAAACGGCCAGACGCGGAAACGGTGATAAACTTTAAAATTTGCGGACTTAGCAAACCGGCACCACCGCGCACTAAACCCCGGATCGTGCCATTAAACAAGTCTAAGCTATCAAGAGGATGGGTTAGAGATGTACCGACTGATCCGAGTCCTCCGGTCTTCATCTCCACTCCGATCTCCTCGCGGGATCTCCGGTCGTCTCCTCCTCGTCGGAAAGGGCACCACGAAGCCGGGTACTTTTACGGGCTCCCACCTCAATACCGAGGCAACTCGGGCGCGAAGCTGGCGAATCGACGCATCCAAGATTTGCTGTAGGAATATAGTGTAGAGTGTATGTCTCACTTTAGGGTTGGTTGCCATAGATGGAGGAATGGTGTATAGAAAATTGGTGCTTTCAATTTTCTAGCAATGGAATGAGATGAAGAATGATATGCACAAAAATGAATCACTCTCATTTTTCTTCCTCTCTTCTAAAATGAAAACTATCATACTTAAAAAATGGTGGAGCAAGGATTATCAAGCATGAAGGGAGGTGATCGTAGTAAAAGGAGGAGGGTGACCACATCCAAACATAATGATCACTAAACTACACATCAATCCTAATCCTTTCTCATCACATAAATACATGAAAAGCAAAGATGCTTATCGTATCAAACCTTATGCAAAGTCCTCCACAAAGTGTTATTTGCAAACTTGCAAATAACACCCTCCATCTAAAAAGTCCGGCCGGGGAAAGAACAAAGAAAAACCGGCCGGAACGGAATGCAAACTGGCAACTCCAGAAAACTGGTCCCGTAATGAATTACAGGAAAACCCCGATACTGTGCATACACACCCGCATTTGTATTCCGTCCGGATACAAATGCATTGAGACAAAATCTACACTGTACTATACTAGGACCGGCTTAAACCAAAGCCGGCTAGTAAAATCCGTTCGATCCTGATCCGTGCAATACCGCACGTATCTGATCGAACCCTGCCATATAACTATATGGCCACTAGTACAAAAACTGTCCGATCCTGATCCGTGCAATACCGCACGTATCTGATCGGACCCTGCCATATCTCCATACGGCCTCTACAGCGTTTCGCCCGAAAGCTTGAGTAACTGTAAGTGTGGTGGACTCTAAAGACTCGTCAATACTATGGCTGTGGATTTAACCACTAGCACGTCAGAGGTATAAGCCAATACGTGACGGGCCACCAGCTATTGACCAAAAGGGACGTCGATGAGGAAGCTCACCCCGACACCCAACTGAGCCTGTCAGTGACAATATCCGTACAGTCCGGTCCGTTCGTCTATGAGCATCGCATGGCGGGCCCTAGGGGGTTGGTAAAAGTCAGACCCCCAAAAGCGGTACAAGTCGTGTCGGAGTGTAGCCCAGAACACCCTGAGATACTACTGGAATACCTACCAGTAAATCACCTGCCTTGGCCAAGGTCTTCGTGTAATGGCTCTCCTAGACACAGCGCGACCTCACCCCCAATACCGGGAGAGACGAACCCCCGAAGATCCGCTCACTGCCTCCATGTGGCTCGGGACTGTACCCAACTAAAACCTGTTTGCACGACTCCTTTGAGCCGTGGTAGGGTAGTAATCAAAGTACAGTGGGAACTCACACGAGACAAATGACGATCCCCAGGTCGATGAACTAACCTGTACACATGTCACCTGGGAACTGCTATCTGACGTCAGGTATATGACCAACTAGCATGTTCCCGGCGAGTCCTGTCCGGTGTACTCATAACCCAATGAGCACCTGTATACATCTTAGGTGATCCAACTGACACCAATGGCTTGTGAGACCGGCCACCGCCCCTCGTCGGGGTCTCGACTGTATACACTAGTCTACTCTGGAGTATCGATGCCCTGTCTCGAAACTCCTACGACTAGGGACCTTTTAAGGATGTGCTTATAGACTCCAGCTCTCACTTATATGATCGCCCTCATACTGCCGGTAGTCAAGAAAGAATCCTAGGGGCTCTATCAACGTGCAATAGTGACCTGTCATGTCACCTTAAGCAGTACACGATGATAAAGGTAAACCAGATAGCATACTATCATCTCGAGTAAGACTGTCCTTCCGGGATAGGTCCTCCCTCAATCATTGCAATCACGTGCCTGTGATCCAATAATTGACTCTGAGGGCACTATCTCCAACACATACTTGATGCCTATACCACATCGGATCATTGCATTCTAGTTCATCTATTTGTGACATGACCATATATTCATACTTGATGCCTATACCACATCGGATCATTGCATTCTAGTTCATCTATTTGTGACATGACCATATATTCATACTTGATGCCTATACCACATCGGATCATTGCATTCTAGTTCATCTATTTGTGACATGACCATATATTCATACCTGCTACATATATTACATCGGATCATTGCATTCTAGTTCATCTATTTATGACATGACTTGATATTCATACCTGCTACACATATCACATCGGATCATTGCATTGTAGCACATTATATGTGACATGATTTGATATTCATACCTGATGCATATGTCACATCGGATTATTATCTTGTAACTTATCTATATGTAACTTGACCGGATATTTACATTTGACGCACATATCATATCGGATTATTGACTTGTATTTGTTTGGATTATATGTGATTTCTGGATTTGGGAACCGTGGCTATTTCAAATATGTAATCATTTAAAAACCCGGTTCCCTTGTTATGATATTTCGGTGCGTCCACCATGTGTTTTCTCGGTGCTAGAGTGATATATGGAAACCCGAATCGAGGAGGCGGTTGAGGCCGATTACGGGTACATGGTGGACCCGGTATGGTACCCCGGGGCGGAGAACGGTTTCGCTGTGCAGTAGACGGTGAGCCTGGCAGAGGGACCACTACCTACCGGTGATTGGTTGGACCTGACAGTTATCCGGAGTATACTGATCAGAGTCTATAGATGGATGTGGGTGACCCGGACTGACGGGGCCCGATGGATGAGGATTTGCGTGTCGATGCTGGACACGAGTATTTATGATATTTGGGTGCCGATGTTGGGCACTCGGGACTTTCAGAGGTGTACAGGATTCGAGGGCCGATGGGTGGTGCCGGCGCCTGAGCTATTTGGAGGATCTGGGTGCATTGATGGACACCGAAATACATATATCCCACGTTGACATTCCGTGTAGATACTATATTTCCCCTGCTCAGCATTTATTATTTGTACCTCATCCTGTAGTTACATTACCTGATAAAGCATTTGTACCTCATCCTGTAGTTACATTACCTGATAGAGCATTTGTACCTCACCCAGTAGTACAGTACCTGATAGAGAACTTGCATGATTATTGCACATACTGCGTATCACATATTGATATCATCTGTTGGCATACGATAGAGTAGCGTAGTACGTGCATGCTCGCGATTACCTTTATATGTTATCTCTATTCACGAGTTGGCAACTCACCCCCGTTGTGCCACAGTGTTTGCAGGTTGCCCTTCGGAGTAGTCGCGGCAGGCTGCGGTTGCATCTTTTGACACAGATACCCCCATAATTGGTGTACTAGCTCTTTTGCTGATAGGTGGGTTTTGTGCGGTATCTGTTTATCTTTCTGTATGTACATTGTTGTATCTAGTATTCTCCATCTACCATGTATGTATTTGACTTAGAGACAGTGTGAGGACGATGTCGTACTTATTTGTGTTCTGGTGTCGTGCTCGTTGTGAGCCGACTTTTCTTATACAGTTTTATGCTATCTGTGATGTTCCCACTTGTGGATTTGAGCTTCGCTACGGCGTCGTATATTGTTATCTTGGAGATGGTTTACTTAGATTTCTTATCATGTCAGTTGGTGTTTTCATTTAATTCTTATCACACTCTATACTTTCACTGGTTTGTTTTCTGGGTTTCCGGTTCCCTTAGTCACGTTACGCCTGTAGACGTTACGTGGTTAAGTGCCGGTCACGGGCCAAACTTTGGGTCGTGACACTAGAGCAATCGGCAACAACGTGGATTAGGTTGCTTAAGCACGGTATTCGTGGAATCCGGCTTATTGACCGTTGTCCTTCCGCTCATGTCTCTTGCTTTCGCCTCCGGTCAAACCGAACGCAATCGGTCGTGGTTAGTAATCACCGTTAGCTTGGTAGAGTAGGGTGCCTAACGGAGCGCTTGCGTAACATTTGGACGGAGTTCAAATGGAAAAGACGGGAAAAGGAAATGAAAAACGAAACGTTAACATACAGTATCGGTTTCTTTTCCTAACAACACATATTCACAACATCAACACAACAAACCAAAAAGAGCAAACGAAAAGATAAGCAAAGAAAAGAAAAGATTACAAGCAAGTCATTAAATGACATGGAATTTAAAGTGCAAGTAAGTAAAGGGCATGAATTAAAATTACAAGAAAGAAAATGCAAGTAATAAAAGAGCAAGAAAGAAAGAACTAGGAGCCATGGAACAAGTTACAAGACATGGGTTCAATAACCTAATCTTAAACTTGCAAGCTCAATTAAGAGGTTGCAAGATCAAGATGAGGCAAAGAACTCATGGTGAATGATGTCACAAAAAAAGAGCTTTATTAAACTTGAAGAATGATACAACCCTTGAGATCAATAACCAAAGATTAACCTTGCAAGCTCAATAAGAGGTTTCAAGATCATGTTAAGGCAAAGAACTCAAGGGGAAGCTAAGCTATGTACAAGAGAACCAAAAAGAAAACAAAAGAGTAACAAAAATGAAGCAAAAGAATGACCCCTCCCCCTTGCTACCTTGTTCTGTATTTATAGGCTCAAAAGAAAATTAAACAAACAATAAAAATGAGTTAAGGTGGCATCAGGGGAGGGCCCACAAAAATCTGGGGGCATTTGGAGCTGAATGGGCCGGCCTGCTCGGTTTTGGTGAGCATGTGCTCGGCCAGGTCTTGGTCTCATGATTTGTGTGTTGTCTCGTGATGTCCCCCACATCACTCTGATGTTGTTTGCTTGGTCTAAAAGGTTCTGTGTTGCACTCAGGGATTAGAGGGAAACGTGTAGCTATGAATCACATCAACACTTTATTGCATTTATTGCACCATCAATGCACATCACAGCATGCCCACTTGTGTCATGATTCATGGCAGCCCCACTAGGTCCATGTGCCAAAGAGCATGTGTGCACACATGCTATGTGTTGGACCAAAATGTTGTGCACACACTTTATTCGCAAAAACTCTTTGGATATCGGTCGGTTTCCAGTTCCGGTTGTAGTGTCGGCTCACAAATGATATATCCGTGATTTTGAATGTATTTTCAGTATTTTGTCATGGATACCTGTAATTTGTATTACTGAGAAGACACTGGTTAATAGTACCGATAAATACAAAAAATAGATAATGAATGAGCGGTATTAAAATGCAATATTCTGGTATGAACACCACTCATCCGTATATACATACCCGCATCCGTATTCCGACTGAATACGAATACTTCGAGATGAAAATAATCCAACAATCTAATACTAGGATCCAGCTTAAACAAAAACCTACTAGTATGATCCGTCTGATCATGATCCGTGCACGAGTGCACGTATATGATCGAACCCTGCCAGAAAACCATACGACCTCTACAACGTTTCGCCCGAACTAGGGAAACCCTCTGTGTGGGACTCTAAAGACTCGTCAATACGCTAGCAGTGTGTTTAACCACAAGCACGTCAGTGGCACTAGCTGTACATAACGGCTGCCCAGGTATTGAGCAAAAGGGAAGCCGACGAGCGAACTCATCCAGAAACCCTACTGAGCCTGACAGTGAAAATATCCGTACAGTCCGGTCTGTTCGTCTATGAGTATCATATATCAGGCCTAGAGGGATGGTAAACGCCAGACGTCCAATAGCGGTATAAGTCATGTCGGAGTGTAGCCCAGAACACCTTGAAAAACTACTGGAACACCTACCAGTAAATCTCACTTGCTTTGGCCAAAGACATTGTGTAATGGCTCTCCAAACACAGCTCGCTATCAACCCCCAATACTGGGAGAGACGAATCTTATCTAACCGCCACTGCCTCCAAGTGCTTCGGGACTGCACCCAACTACTACCTGTTTGCATGAATCCTTTGAGCTGTGGTAGGGTAGCAATCAAAGAACAGTGGGAACACACTTGAGGCGAAGTAGCAGTGTCAAGTCAACGGACTAAGCTGTACTCATGTCACCTGGGAACTGCTACCTGACGATAGGTATAGTACCAACTAGCAGTACCCCTGCGAGTCCGTCCGGTGTACTCATAACCCAATGAGCACCTGCATACATCTTAGGTGAACAAACTGACACCAATGGCTTGTGAGACCAGCCACCGCCCCTTGTCGGGGTCTCGATCTGTATACACTAGTCTACTCATAGAGTATCGATGCCCTGCCTCGAAACTCCCACAACTAGGGACAATTTAAGGATGTGCTTATAGACTACCCAACTCTCACGTATATGATCGCCATCATACTGCTGGTAGTCAAGCAAGAATCCTATGGGCTCTATCAACGTGAAATAGTGATATGTAATGTCACCTGAAGCATTTACACGATGATAAAGACAAACCAGATATCATACTATCATCTCGAGTAAGACTGTTCTACCGGTATAGGTCCTCCCTCAATCATTGCAATCACGTGCATGCGATCCAATAATTGACTTCGAGGGCACTATAGCCAACAGTTACTGAACTCTTGGGATTGATACATAGTGATGTATGCGGCCCTATGTCTACACAAGCCAGCGTTGGTTCTTTGTACTTCATTACATTCATCGATGATCTCTCAAGATTCGGACATGTGTTCCTATTGAAACACAAGTCTGAAGCTTTTGAGAAATTCAAGGAATATAAGTGCGAAGTAGAAAACCAGACGGGTAGAAGTATTAAACTCCTTCGATGTGATCGGGGAGGAGAAAACTTGAGCACAGAGTTCCTGGATTATTTAAAAGAGAATAGGATTCTCTTTCAGCTTACTCCTCCATATACACCACAGAATTACGGTGTATCGAGGCGGAGGTATCGCACCCTATGAGATATGGTGCGCTCTATGATGAGTAACACTGAGTTACCTGTTTTCTTTTGGGGGTTATGCACTTGGGAAGCCGCATACCTATTGAATTGGGTTCCAACCAAATCAGGGCCTACCACTTTATATGAGATATGGAATGGGAAGAGACCATCTCTTAAACGAGTTAAGATATGGGGTTTTCTGGCCTATGTTGAAAAGAAAAATCCGGACAAGCTCGAGGCAAGGTCAGTATTGTATAAGTTTGTTGGATATCCCGAACATTTGCAAGGGCATATCTTCTACTACACCGAGGAGAAAAAGGTGTTTTGTTTCTCAGCTTGCCACCTTTTTAGAAAAGGAATTTCATATGGAAGAAATTAGTGGTCATGAGGTAGAACTGGAAGGAGTTCCAGCTAGACAAATTAACAGCTGATGATTTGGTAGAACCGGAGGATTCAATAGTTCCCGACGAACCTCAGCCTCTCCGCAGATCTAGTAGGGTTCCTTATCCGCCTAAGATATACTATGGTTTTCTCAATGACAGTAGGAGCGAGGATTGCATCATGGATGATGATGAGCCAACTAGTTTTGAGCAGGCCATCACAAGTAGGGACTTTGTGAAATGGCTGGATGCTATGCGATATGAGATGGAATCCATATACACCAACAAAGTAGTGACTTTGGTAATTGCATCTGAAGGGGTAAAACCCATCGGGAGCAAGAGGATCTTGAGAAGTTTCTTGGTGTATATGGAAAAGTTGAGACTTTCAAAGCTAGATATGTTGCAAAAGGTTGTCGTCAATAACCAGGTGTGGATTTTGATGAAACATTTTCTCTAGTGGCTTTGCTTAAGACCATCCGGATCCTACTTGCCATTGCTGCATACCATAACTACAAAATCTAGCAAATCGACGTTAAGACCGCTTTTCTAAATGGTGATTTAGAAGAGACCGTGTACATGACACAGCCAGAGGGCTTCGTAAACAGTGGGAGCAGCGGAAAGGTGTGCAAGTTTCTTAAATCAATATACAGATTAAAGCAGGCATCGCGGAGTTGGAACATCTGTTTTGATGTGACAGTCAAAGAGTTTGACTTTATCAAAATAGTAAATGAACCTTGTATATACAAGAAGGTTGTAGAGAGTAAGGTTGTCTTCCTCGTATCGTACGTGGATGACATAATCTTGATAGGAAATGGTGTTCCTATGCTTCACTCGGTCAAGCTCCTCTGCTTCATGAAGGATCTAAGTGATGCCTCCTACATCTTGGGGATTCAGATCTATAGAGATAGATCTAAGCGGATGTTGGGATTGTCCCAATCCAGGTACATTGAAACCATACTAAAGGGGTTTAGAATGGAAGATTCCAAACGTGGGAATTTACCATGATCTAAGTAATCACTCTCTCTAATGATATGTCTCCCAAGACTGATTTGGAAAGGGATCGGATGCAAGGGATACCTTATGCTTCGGCAGCAGGCTCTATCATGTACGCGATGTTGTGTACTACACCCGATGTAGCATACTTACTAGGTGTAGTGAGTAGGTATCAAGCAGATCCCGGGGAGAATCACTGGACAGCAGTGAAGAACATTCTTAAGTACTTGAGAAGGACTAAAGAACATTCTTGGTGTTTGGTAACGGTGAACTCCAAGTGGAGTCCATTACCGATTCGTGCTGCCAGAGTGATAATATCGACTGTAAGACAGTCTTGGGTTTTGTCTTTACCCTCAGTGGAGGGAGGTATGTTGGAAGAGTTCCAAGCTAGATACCGTGGCAGACTCAATGATAAAGGGTGAATACATCGCTGCCAACGATGCTACAAAAGAGGTTGTCTTGGTATAGATGTTCATGAGATGAACTTGGTTCCTACCATTGTGGTGACAATGGAGTTGTGGCTTTGGCCTAGGAACCCCGGTCCCGTCAGTGATCCAGACATATTCTTAGGCAGCATCACCAGATCAGGGAGATGGTTGATCTCCGGGAGATTGAGGTGAGGAGAGTTGATAGGAAGAAAGACACGGCGAATCCACTCATAGAGGCCAAAACCCCAGATACAGATTGAGAGTTTTTGGGACGTTGGGTATGAGATACTACAACAACTGGCCTTAGTGCAAGTGGGAGATTGTTAGTTGTATATATGCCCTAGAGGCCATTGTAGAATATGATTGTATATTACAATGGATGCTTGGACATATATAGGGAGGACTTTCTTGCTTAACATGATAGTATGCTATCTGGTTACTCTTTATCTTAACATGTAGACTAGTATTGTGATACTGCCTTGCTCTCACATGTTGATAAAGGCCCTAGGATGTATACTTGACTACCAGGACTATGATGCATATCATACTAATAGGGCCAGGGTAGTCCACAAGTACATCCTTTAATTGTTCCTAGTCGTGGGTTTATCGAGACGGGGCATAGATATTCCAGAGTAGACTAGCCTATACGTTTCTTGACCTATTTGATGGGCGATGGATGATCCCACATCCATTGGTGTTTGACATCAAAGATTGTATACGGGTGCTCAGTGGGGACTGGGTACACTGAACAGGACTCGCCGAGAACTCCTAGATGGTATTATACCTAACGTCAGATAGCAGTTCTCTGGTGACACTGGTACAGGTTAGTCTGTAGACCCGAGATCGTCATAGAGTCTTGTGTGATTCCCACTGTGCTTTGATTTCCACCTTACCAAGTGAAGGGTTACGCTAGCGCCCGGCCAACTTCCTTGGCCAAATGCGGAACAAAATTTTTACTACGATTAGAAACTTGGCGCTAGAATAACATAAAACTGGATCTTTAACCATAAACCTAACTAGCATGTTAGGGTTTTATCTACTATAATAGAAAGTATTCCTAAAGAAACCAAGTCCTTCGGGTCTTCGATCCTCTCCTTAAGCTCCTCGATGGAAGTATGGATCGTGCTTGAACTTAGGCCTCCTTGTATCAACAATGATCCACCCGAGAGTTCCAACTAAGAGCTACTAGCTCCTAATTGAGGTAACTAGAATACTTAGCTTGCTAGTCTAAGTAGACTAGAGTGTGTAGAGTGTGAATTAGAGTAGCTAAGTCTCATTAACCCTTGATTATCAACACATGATAAACTAGGGTTTTGAGGGGAAGAAGGAGAGTGCAAGCTTGAGGAAAGAGAAAGTATTTGTGATAATGATAATAAAAAATAGAATGGCTATCTTTTATATGACCTCAAGCATGGCATGGAAAATATGTCACAAAAATATCTAGTGCTCAAAAATATCTCACAAAAATATCTAAGGTCAACAAGTCAAGCCAAGTCAAAAGGTCAACCCAAGTAGCCGTGCCAAATAATTATCGTTTATCAAAAACAACAAAGTCTTTTCTTTACCTCATATTTGTTTTGACTAAGTCAATGGTCAAAACCCTAATGAGGTGTCTCCTTCTATACCTCCTCTCATCCGTATATACATACCCGCATCCGTGTTCTGAGAAACACGAATACTATGAGACGAAGCTAATCCAATAATCAAATACTAGGATCCGGCTTAAACCAAAGCCCACTAGTATTTTCCGCTTGAATCACCACACGCGCACAAGTACACGTATGTGATCGAACCCAGTCGTAAAACCATACGACCTCTACTCGTTTCGCCCAAAGCTGGGAAACCCTCTGTGTGGGACTCTAAAGACTCGACAGTACTCTGGCAGTAGGTTTAACCACAAGCACGTCAGCGGCACTAGCTATGCGTAACGGCTACCCAGGTATCTGTCGAAAAGAAGGTCGACGAGCAAGCTCATCCGAACTCCTACTGAGCCTGTCTGTGGCAATCTCCATATAGTCCGGTCTGTTCGTCTAAGAGCCTGTCTGTGGTAATCTTCGTACAGTCTGGTCTGTTCATCTAAGAGTATCGCATATCGGGCCTAGGGGTGGCAAACGTCAGACCCCTAATAGTGGTATAAGTCATGTCAGAGTGTAGCCCAGAACACCCTGAGAAACTACTGGAATACCTACCAGTAAATCTCACTTGCCTTGGCCAGGGACATTATGTAATGGCTCTCAAAACCCAGCGCGATATCAACCCCCAATACCGAGAGAGACGAATCCTATCTAACCGCCACTGCTTCAAGTGCTTCGGGACTGCACCCAACTATTACCTGTTTGCACGACTCAATAGAGACATGGTAGGGTGGCAATCTTAGAACAGTGGGAACACACTTGAGGCGAAGTAACAGTTTCAAGTCAACGGAATAAGCTGTACTCATGTCACCTGGGAACTGCTACCTGACAAAAGGTATAATACCAACCAACAGTTCCCGATGAGTCCTATCCAGTGTACTCATAACCTAACGAGCACCTGCATACTATCTCCAGTATGATGTACTAATGGCTGTTGGATAGACCATCTCCCCTGTTGAGATAAGAAGCGTATACATTAGTCTACTCTGGAGTATCAATGCCCTGTCTCGATAATCCTACGACTAGGGACCTGTATAAGGATGTGCTTATAGACTACCCAGCCCCCACTAGTGTGACCGCCATCACAACGCTGGTAGTCAAGCAAAGATCCTAAGAGCTCTATCAATATGTATTAGCGATATGTTAAAAGAAACACATACTCATATTAAGATAGATACAAACCAAGTAGCATACTATTATAGCGAGCAAGACTGTCATCAATCCGTGTATATATCCCAAGCTTCCAAAATGTAATATACAAACTAGTATTATACAATAATAGCCTCTAGGGCATACATATCCAACAATCTCCCACTTGCACTAAAGGCCGGTAATTGGTGTACCGCATACCCAACGTCTGCACTAAGGCAAGCTGCCGGCGTACCGCATACCCAATAGCTCAAAAAGTCACTCGAACTGTGCTTGAGGGAGGGCCTTTGTGAATAGATCCGTCGTGTTTTCTTTAGTGTCCACTCTCCGTACCTCGATCTCCTGGCGATCAATGATCTCCCTGATCAGGTGATATCGCCTTAAGATGTGTCTGGATTTCTGATTGGACCGTGGTTCCTTCGCTAAAGCTATAGCCCCATTGTTATCGCAATACAAAGGTATTGGTTCAACAATGGACGGAACTAGCTGAAGTTCACTAATGAACTTCTTTATCCAGACTGCCTCTTTTGCGGCATCGCTTGCAGCAATGTATTCAGCCTCCATCGTCGAGTCTGCGACGGTATCATGTTTGGAGCTCTTCCAACACACTATCCCTCCATTGAGGGTAAACATAAAACCCGAGACAGACTTGTTGTCGTCCTTGTCACTCTGGAAGCTTGAATCTGTAAAGGACTCGACCCTGAGGTCTCCATTACCGTAAACCAGGAACATCTCCTTAGTCCTTCTTAGGTACTTGAGAATGTTCATCACTGTTGTCCAGTGGTTCTCACCTGGGTCTAACTGATACCGGCTCACCATGCTTAGCGTATAAGCTACATCTGGTCTTGTACATAGCATCACATACACTATAGATCCTACCGCTGAAGCGTAGAGTATAGTGCTCATGCGAACCCTCTCCTTGTCAGTCTTGGAAGACATCTTCTTGGAGAGGGTGATTCCATGCAATGCGGGTATATTACCGCGCTTGGAATCTTCCATACAAAATCTCTTTAGTACGGTCTCTATGTACCTAGACTGCGAAAGTCCCAGTAATCTCTTAGATCTATCTCTGTAGATCTTGATCCCCAGAATGCATGAGGCATCACCCAGGTCTTTTATGGAGAACTGTTGCGACAAGAATAGCTTGACCGATTGTAGCATAGGAATATCATTTCCTATCAAAAGAATGTCGTCCACGTACAAGACTAGAAACACGACAGTTCGTCTTACAATCTTCTTATAAATACAAGGCTCATCTTCATTCTTGATGAAGTCAAATTTCTTGACTGTTTCATCAAAAAAGATGTTCCAGCTCCGCGATGCCTGCTTTAATCCATAAATAGATTTGAGCAACTTGCACACCTTCCCGCTGCTCCCACTGTCTACAAAGCCTTCTGGCTGATCCATATAAACGCACTCTTCCAAATTGCCGTTTAGAAAAGCCATTTTTACATTCATCTGCCAGATCTCATAGTCATGGAAGGCAACAATGGCAAGTAGGATCCGAATGGATTTGAACATAGCCACTAGAGAAAATTTTTCGTCATAGTCCACACCTGGTCTTTGACGAAAACCTTTTGCAATGAGTCTAGCCTTATAGGTTTCCACCTGCCCATCTACACTAAGTTTTCTTTTGTAGATCCATTTGCATCCAACGGGTTTTACCCCAGGTGGAGCAATATCCAAGGTCCACACTTTATTGGTGTACATCGACTCCATTTCGGATCGCATAGCATCCAACCACTTATCAGAGTCCCTACTGATAATGGCCTTCCTGAAACTGGTAGGGTCATCTTCTTCCAAGATGTAATCCTCTCGATCCCCGTCTATGAGAAAACCGTAGTATCTCTCAGGCGGATGAGAAATCCTACCAGATCTGTGGAGTGGCTGAGGTTCGTCTAGGATTACTGAATCTAGTGGTTCCTCTAAATCTTCAGTTACATTTTGTGGTTCATGGATTTCTCCTAGTTATACCGTACTCCTACTAGTTTCTTTTGCAAGAAACACCCTTTCTAAAAAGGTAGCATGGCGAGATATAAACACCTTTTGTTCCTCGGTGTGGTAGAACAGATATCCTAGTGAATTCTTAGGATATCCCACAAATTTACATAGAACTGAACGTGCCTGAAACTTGTCCAGTTTCTGTGTTTTCACATAGACTAGACAACCCCATATCTTAATAAATTTAAGACATGGTTTTTTACTACTCCATATTTCATACGGAGTCTTAGGCACTGATTTGGACGGAACTTGATTCAAAAGGTATGCCGCTGTCTGAAGCGCATGTCGCCAGAATGAAAGAGGCAACTCAGCACTACTCATCATGGAGCGAACCATATCCAATAGGGTACGATTCTTCCGCTTCGATACACCGTTATGCTGTGGTGTGTAAGGAGGAGTAAGATGAGAGAGAATTCCATTCTCTTTTAAGTAATCTAGGAATTCCGTGCTCAAGTACTCCCCTCCCCTATCAGATCAGAGGATCTTGATACTTTTGCCAACCTGGTTCTCTACTTCGTTTCTGAATTCTTTGAATTTCTCAAAAGCTTCAGATTTGTGTTTCATAAGATACACATATCCGAATCTAGAGAGATCGTCAGTGAATGTGATGAAGTATGAGAACCCACCCCTTGCATGTATAGACATCGGACCAGAAACATCACTGTGTACGAGTCCCAAGAGCTCTGCTGCTTGTTCATACCAGAATATTGCATTTTAATACCGCTCATTCATTATCTATTTTTTGTATTTATCGGTACTATTAACCAGTGTCTGCTCAGTAATACAGATTACAGGTATCCGTGACAAAATACTGAAAATACATTCAAAATCACGGATATATCATTTGTGAGCCGACACTGCAACCGGAACTGGAAACCGACCGATATCCAAAGAGTTTTTGCGAATAAAGTGTGTGCGCAACATTTTGGTCCAACACATAACATGTGTGCACACATGCTCTTTGGCACATGGACCTAGTGGGGCTGCTATGAATCATGACATAAGTGGGCATGGTGTGATGTGCATTGATGGTGCAATAAATGCAATAAAGTGTTGATATGATTCATAGCTACAAGTTTCCTTCCAATCCCTGAGTGCAACACAGAACCTTTTAGACCGAGCAAACAACATCAGAGTGATGTGGGGGACAACATGAGACAACACACAAAGCACGAGACCAAGACCTCGGATTTTGGCCGAGCACATGCTTACCAAAACCGAGCAAGCCAGCCCATTCAGCTCCAAATGCCACCAGATTTCTGTGGGCCCTCCCCTGATGCCACCTCAACTCATTTTTATAGTTTGTTTAATTTTCTTTTGAGCCTATAAATACATAACAAGGAAGCAAGGGAGAGGGGTCATTCTTTTGCTTCATTTTTGTTACTCTTTTGTTTTCTTTTTGGTTCTCTTGTACATAGCTTAGATTCCCCTTGAGTTCTTTTCCTTAACTTGATCTTGCAACCTCTTCATTGAGCTTGCATGGTTAAGCTTTGGTTATTGATCTCAAGGGTTGTATCATTCTTCAAGTTTAATAAAACTCTCTTTTTATGCCTTCATTCACCATGAGTTCTTTGCCTCTTCTTGATCTTGCAACCTCTTAATTGAGCTTGCAAGTTTAAGATTAGGTTATTGAACCCATGTCTTGTAACTTGTTCCATGGTTCCTAGTTCTTTCTTTCTTGCTCTTTTATTACTTGCATTTTCTTTCTTGTAATTTTAATTCATGCCCTTTACTTACTTGCACTTTAAATTCCAGGTCATTTAATTACTTGCTTGTAATCTTTTCTTTTCTTTGCTTATCTTTTCTTTTGCTCTTTTTGGTTTGTTGTGTTGATGTTGTGAATATGTGTTGTTAGGAAAAGAAACCGATACTGTAAGTTAACGTTTCGTTTTTCATTTCCTTTTCCCGTCTTTTCCATTTGAACTCCGTCCAAACATTACGCAAGCGTTCCGTTAGACACCCTACCCTACCAAGGTAACGGTGATTCCTAACCGCGATCGGTTGCGTTCGGTTTAGCCGGAGGCGAAAGCAAGAGACAAGAACAGAAGGACAAGGGTCAATAAGCCGGATTCCACGAATATCGTGCTTAAGCACCCTAATCTACGTTGTTGCCGATTGCTCTAGCTTCATTGGTTGAGTTCGGCTCAAAGGACTTGAATACGGAATTCATTAACTTATATTATCCTATCGTTTCCTAAAAAGTTTAACTTTGCATATAACACATAGGTTAGATACGAACATTCCGCCACGCGCATTAATTAGTTAAGACAAGAACGTAAAAAGCTCCGTCTCCCTGTGGATCGACCCGTGCTCAACCGGCTAGCTGCAAAATGACACCGTCTTGATTACGGTTAATTTTAATTCTTTCAATCATGGATCCATGGTGTTATTCTTTGTATCTACTCTCCGAATCTCAATCTCGCAGCGATCAACTATCTCCCGGATCAGATGATATCGCCCGAGGATATGTCTGGATCACTGATGGGACCTGGGCTCTTTGGACAACGCCATAGCCCCATTATTATCACAATACAATGGTATTGGATCAATAATGGTTGGAACTACTCCTAGCTCTGAGATGAACTTCCTCATCCAGACGGCTTCCTTGGCAGCATCATTTGCAGCAATATACTTAGCTTCCATCGTTGAGTCTGTAACGGTATCTTGTTTGGAACTCTTCCAACATACTGCTCCTCCATTGAGGGTAAATACAAACCCTGAGATAGATTTTCTGTCATCCGTATCACTTTGGAAGCTCGAATCGGTAAAGGCCTCCATTTGGAGATCTCCGTTACAATACACCAAGAACATTTCTTTAGTCCTTCGCAAGTACTTAAGAATGTTCTTCACAGTTGTCCAGTAATTCTCCCCTGGGTTGGATTGATACTTGCCTACTACACCCAGTGCATAAGCTGTAAGTCCACGGTAGCGTCCCGGACGTCTTACAGACGCCAAATGCGGAATAAAAACTTTTTACAACTGGCGCTATCGCGTCCTATAACCCGGATCTGCCATTAAAGCTAAACTAACAAACTATAAAGTAGGTAGAAATGTTATACCGAACATCTGAGTCCTTCGGTCTTCAACCATCATCCCACGCTTTGTTGCGGCTACTCCGATCTCCTCGATCTCTAGTCTTCTCGTCCAGGTGGCACCACATCGACGGATCTTTAAACGGGCTCCCGCCTTTGAACCGAGGCAACTCGATCATCAAGTTTGCTAAAAGAGATGACCAAGATTGATGTAGAGAATGAGTAGAACACTTTGTCTCACTTCGTCCAAAGCCATGGACGAACAGTTAATGAAGTTGCCTTTTATGGAATCGGGTAAATGGGAAATGAGTAGATTAATTTCCATGAACCATAATCTTTTTCTCTCAAATGAACAACCAACCTTTCTCACAAGAGAATGGTCAGCCACATATAGGAGGAGGGGTGAGTGTAGGAGACAGAGGGAGGTGACCATTAGCATAAATGAGAAGATGAGTCATATAACCTTGTCACCAAAAACCATTAATGAACTAATGAATCATCTTAACCTAGTCATCAAAGCATTTAATGCACATTTAAAGCAACCATGAGTCACTAATCGTAGTCATCATCTAGAAACTTCTAGAAGCATGACTCACCCTCATGACTCACCCAAGAAGAAAAGATAAATCCGCATTTAACCGAATGTTAAATACGGCTGATAGAAAACTGGAAACTGGAAACTTCCAAAAGCGATCCTGAAATGAATTTCAGGATAACCCCGTATCAGTATAAACATATCCGCATTTGTATTACGACCGAATACAAATGCAACTGAGACAAAGATATTATATTTACACAGTATAATACTCGGATCCGGCTTAAACCAAAGCTGACCAGTATTATCTGCCCGAAATATGACACGTGCGAAAACGCACGTGCATTTTCCGAACCTTACCATAAAACCATACGGCCTCTACAACGTTTCGTCCGAACTTGGGAAACAGCCTGTGGGGGACTCTAATGACTCATCAACACACTGGCACTGGGTATAACCACTAGCACGTCAGAGGTACGAGCTGTACGTAACAGTTGCCTATGTATTGATTGGAAGGGAAGCTGACGAGAGAACTCATCCATAAACCCTTAAGAGCCTAACAGTGACAATATACATACAGTCCGGTCCGTTCGTCTAAAGAGTATCGCATATCGATTCAACGGGGGTGGATAAAGTCAGACCCCTAATAACGCGATAATTCGTGTCGGTATGAAGCCCATCACCACCTGAGAAACTACTAATCCAAATCAGTAATTCTCCACTACCTCGGCCGAGGATTTCTAGTGATGGCCACCCGTGCACCGTGCGACATCAACCCCCAATACCGGGAGAGACGAATCCCCTGCCGATCCGCTCACTTGCCTCTATGCGGCTCGGGACTGTACCCAAAAAAGACCTGTTTGCACGACTTCTTTGAGCTATGGTAGGGTAGAAATCAAAGCACAGTGGGAACTCACACGAGGCAAATGACGACCTCAGGTCGATGAACTAACCTGTACACATGTCACCAGGGAACTGCTATCTGACGATATGTATAATACCAACTAGCATGTTCCCGGCGAGTCCTGTCCGGTGTACTCATAACCTAATGAGCACCTGTATACATCTTAGGTGAACCAACTAACACCAATGGCATGTGAGACCGGCCACCGCCCCTCATCGGGGTCTCAACTGTATACACTAGTCTACTCTGGAGTATCGATGCCCTGTCTCGAAACTCCCACGACTAGGGAAACTTTAAGGATGTGCTTACAGACTCCAGCTCCCACGTATATGATCGCCATCATACTGCTGGCAGTCAAGCAAGAATCGTATGGGCTCTATCAACATGCAATAGCGAACTAAAGCATGTATTCGATGATAAAGACAAACCAGATAGCATATTATCATCTCGAGCAAGACTGTCATATCGGTATAGGTCCTGCCTCAATCATTGCAATCACGTACTTGTGATCCAATAATTGACTTTGAGGGCACTATATCCCACAATCTCCCACTTGCACTTAAGGCTAATTATTGTGATGCCGCATACTCACAGCCCGTGTGATACCGAACATCCAACTCCTCTACTAATCAGTTTCACAAAACTAGTTTGTAAAACTCTTGTGTTCGAGAAATAGCCTCAGTGAGTGGATCCGCCTTGATGTTTCTTTCTATGTCTCTCTTAATCTCACGTTCGCGGAGAAAACCATCTCCCGAATCGAGTAATACCTGTCTTAAAATATGTCTGAATATCTGATGGGACCTAGTTCATAAATGAACTCCAAATCCAAACTTCTTAGACTTTATTGATAGCTAAACCTAATCAGTATCCAGCAACATACATCCCACAGTATCCTCTGGGACCACCTGTCCATAATATTGTCCCTCGTCAGAGGGAAAACTATAACTCTGACAATCACTCTGTCATCCATGTCAACTTCGAAGCCTGGAATGATAACCGTTTCCCGAAGGAGGCTGCCGTCATCAAATCCTTAGAACATTCACTTATGTTCTAAAACTGATTCCTTATGTTTCTTCAGGATTGGATTAATATAAACTTATCGCAACTAGTGCAAAAACAACATCTGGTGTGGTACTTGACATCTCATGATTGACTTAATTGCCTAAGCAAGTGATATGCCAATCTTACACATCCCTCTCCTCTTTAGTCTATAAGACACCATTAGAGATGGTGACTCCATTATCTGCAGGTACACCACCATGCCAGGAGTCATCTATTCTAAATACCATTAGAATACTGTCAAAGTACCCAAATTGGGAAACTACCCAATTCTAGATCTAAAACCATAGGTCTAGTAACCAGAATGTCTGATATTATATCCATGTCCTTTGTGGAGAAAAAATTGTGTGACGACCAAAGTACAATCGATCGTAGTATAGGAATTTTACTTCCTATTCTGTGTATGTCATCCTAATACCAGAACATCACACCCTACTACCTTCTCAATAGATCCATCATTTATTCTGATGAAGTCAAAGCCATGACTGTCTCATCAAAATTAGATGGTCTATCTCCGCTATAACTATTGAAGTCTATAAATAGACATAAGCTACTTGCCCACTATGCTTCCGTTGCTCCCACTGACTACGATAACCCTCTGGCAGAATAATATATACGTACACTTCTAAAGCTAGTTTAGAACGACGCTATACTTAACCTCCTGCAGGGTCTCATAGCCTGGAACAACAGTAGTGTCAAGTATGGGTAAACTAGAACATCCATGTCACCGTCTTTGAGGCTACCGGAGTACCTCTCAAGTGTCTGAGGTTACCCACCATTTCTGCGGAGTGGATATTGGAATGTCAAACCTGATTGAATCTTTAGGTCCTATTAAATTTTCCGTGATCGTTTGCGGTTCTCGAATTACTCCCACTAGTGTTTTCTGAAAAAGTCCATTTTAATAAAACTGTGGCGAGTCAAGAACAATATCACTATTGATCTTCCAGATGGTAGAAATGTCAACCCTCGTCAAAACCAGGGTCAACCCACAAACTGCCATTACAGAAACGTGCCTTGAGTTATCCAGTGTCTGGTTTTAAGCATAAGCTGGACAACTCCCCGTATCTTAACATCGTTAAGATATGAACCATTCTATATACAATATAGAAATAGAGGCACTAATTTAATTGGAACCAGATTCAAACCATGCAGCTGTCTCTAGTGCATATCAACTTAATGGAGAGAGGCTAATCAACGTTACTCAACTTAGGAATCCATCCAATTATGAGTAACCTGAAAGAGAAACAAGTTCCTCAAAACCATTACTATCAACAGACTACCAATCACAAGAGTCTACATCATTGATCTCTTTGAAGAATCCCGATACTTGCGATACCTGGTTCTCTACTTTATTCTTATACTCACAACTTCTCTTAACTTAGACATTGTATTTCTACGAAACACTTTTCTAAAACTAGAGAAGTCACAAGTAAACAGAACATAGTACGAGGACCCACCCCTTTGTCCTGACGGACACTGGACAACATACAATACTCTGTATAAGTCGGCTGAGTTTGAATAACTCAAAACCTGTGCATCGTAGGTTGAAAACTGTACTTATGATTAAGAACTGCTCCGTTGTTCAATGCTCCTTACCCAATCGTCAACTGATATAGGTAAATGTCACAGACATAATTTCAAAAAGTTATATCTCACTTTATAAAAATAAACGTACAGATATATCATTTTGAAATTGGTGCACAACAACGGATACTCAAAACCAAATACATGTCGTCCGGCAAAAACCAAGGCGACTTCCTCAAATATCACCAATTTCAACGAATTCCGATATAATGAGGATGATCACCTTATTCCCAATAACCTACCCCCACTCATCATCTGTAAAACCATACAGACGTGAGAATCATACCTGGTAAATACATACCCTGGAGTAAGTATCTAATCGGGAAATCAGTTTTCCTTTAACAATGCACTGAAACATGGAAATATTTCGTAGGGGTATCCTGGTATTCCTAGTAATGCCTCTTCCATAATCCAATTCATGACTTTAACCGTATATCTCTTTGCCATCTTCCAAATCCCTTTATTTGTCTTTAGTCGTTACCTTCTGTACACCATCGTTAGGCTAAATGGCTTTTTTCTTTCCCTACCGTTCGGCACCAGCCTATGGTTTGGAAGAAGACTATCCAGTAAGCATAATAGGTGTACTCTCCTAATCCTAGGAGTACTCGCAACTTGAGAGAAGGTGATGATAAAAGACAAGTGAATAATACTTTATTCTATTTCTCCCGAACTGGGGAAAAAGCAAAGGTGAAATAGGAGTGGCGATGAAGTACGCGGTTTGGTCGTGAATGATAACAGTCGCAATTTACTTTGCCCTCTTTCTAATCCCTTTATTTTGTCTTTAGTTATTACCTTCTGTACACCCTGCTTAGGTTAATTGGTTTTCTTCATTCCCTACCTTTCGGCACCAGCCTATGGTTTGGAATAAGACTATCCAATAAGCGTAATAGGTGTACTCTCCTAAACTAAGGAGCCCTCGCAACCTGAGAGAAGGTGATAATAAAAGACAACTGAATAATACTTTATTCTATTTCTCCTGAACCTGGATCCATCATCGAAGAAGTCCCTTCGAGTTCGTATATAACTATACGATGGATCTATCCAATGGAAGTGGATATCCGTAGTAATACGGGGTGTTCTGAGAATTGCAAAGGGTAAAAGAAGGAGCGGAAATGACTTATGCAACTCGGACAATCCAAAAGCCAGTATTTTAAGAAGGTTCGGTCAACTTGGTCACTGAGTCATAGTCTAGGGTCGGTCAAAGGTCGCTGCCAAAGAGAGAGAGAAAAGAAACACTCTGCGTGCACTCTAACATAGATCAGAATAGTTATCACTTTATCTAATCAGGAAACCTCCCACTGTTATCTCAAATTCTCCTCCAAACCTGAAAGAAGAATTAGTCGGGATCACCCGAAGAGTAAACCAACTCATCAGTGAGAATCGGGATCCAACTATCATCGCATGATAACTTGATGGAAGCCACTCAAGTTATCACACTCCAGAAGGTATGCGCACGACTGGCATGTTTGCTGTATGTTTGAAACTCCCGATGTAATTTTTACCCCATGCTCTTATGACCTTGACTAAGGGCCAACAAATCATAAGTCACATGTCAAGTTCTTCCCGTCATTATCCTGGTTAATTTGAACCCACCCGTACATACTCTTGACTAAGGGCCAACAAAGTAATACGACTGTCCCAAACCAACGCATTTATCTATGCTACAAATGAATACCCAGCAGCTACCAAACACTATGTCTTGACTAAGGGCCAACAAACATAGCTTGAATACTACTGACTATCCATAAGAAATGACGGAGGGCTACAGCTGGTTTTTGGCGAAAAACCTTTAACGTAATGAACTTGATCTCGTTGAAGGAACCTGATAGCTTTTTATAAAAAATATAGTGGCGAAAACTTTTTGCTAAAGAGGTCACTCCCGGTGAAGGGATCTCGGCTCTTTCCTCGTGGAATGAGGTGCAGGATATTCTAACTGAATACCGCGATGCAAAGCAACTTGTAATTGACTATATTTGAAGTTATTACCCTGACGCAAACTTCTGCCCAAGGGGTCACTCCCGGTGAAGGGATCTCGGCCCTTGCCTCGTCGAATGAGGTGCAGAATATTCTAAACTGAATATCGCTATGCAAAACAAAAAGAAACGTCTTTATAATAACACTTTTAAAATTTGTTCCAACAACATCAAATATATGTTTGTTTTTCTTGCATTGATAAGAATCAACGCAGTCCCATCAATCAATCACACCAGAAAAGAACGAAAATATAATGTACGTATATGCCATCCGCATTCGCCACTGGGTCCCGTCATCACCTGTTAGGTTACTTAACTAACGACAGAGCGGGGACTGGGCTAGCGCGGGTGTAAAACATATACAACATTTAATAGTATATATACCAATATACAATAATCACTCCATGCGTGATAATATGCAACATTACAGAAAAGTAATAAGCATCACAGAACAATACAGATAATCTGGGATCCCCGGGTTTCACAGAGCCGCTACTGAAATCCGACGTTCCCCTGGTCGTGTGGATAGCCTGTGCAATGAAACCTAGACCCCTACGGGTGCGGCAAGTTACCCGCCAAAACCTGAAGCGAGGCAGCCCCCTACAGCATAATGAATGGACCACCCGGCACTTCACAGAATCCGGTAAATTGAGCACCCCTCCTTGGGCCAACCTGCACCCTCTACGAGAATGTCACGTTCGCAAACCCGTCTAAAAGAACTATAGCAATTAGACGCGGTTTACCGCTCAAATGACATTCCCGGTTGGAGATATAAAGTAAGTACTGTAAACTAACACGTTTAAATTTCGATCGACAAAATTTCCCAAAGTGGGCCCCACAAACATCTGCTGTACAGTAACAAAATATGGGCCCAAAAGAAATATTCCAGAAACCACAATTTAAGGTGAAAAACCCACTGTACAAATTTGGACCACTGGTCCCACATACTGGCCGCGGATGCGTGGTAAAACGTTAGGTTTGACAGCGGATCCGCGGTGGTACTGTAGGATCACGTGACCAAATTTTCACAGTGTGCTTAAAAAACCCTGCATAACTTTCAGTGATATGCAAAATAATTTTTGGACCTGATTTAAAATCGACAGAAACTGTGAACTGAAAAAATGTAGTTTTCGAAATTCGGTTCGATCGATGTTTTAAACGCGTTAGCACAAGTTAGTAAAACTTAATGGTGAGGCTCTGATACCACTGTAAGTCCACGGTAGCGCCCCGGCCGTCTTACAGACGCCAAATGCGGAACAAAAACTTTTTACAACTAGCGCTATCGCGTACTATAACTCGGATCTGCCATTAAAGCTAAACTAACAAACTATAAAGTGGGTAGAAATGTTATACCTGTAGGGTTCCTAGGCACACTAATGAAGTCTCACAAGTGATCAAACATGGCCAATTAAAATTTTACAAGTGCCGAGAAACCCTAATACGGATCGTTAACTAGATGTATAGGCGATGCGATGCAAATAAACGAATTTATAGCTAAAGGGAAGAGGCTACAACCTTTGTAGATCCGGTCCTCCACCTCCTAGGCTCCGTGATGACGTCCCTCCGCTGTCCAAATCGAATCCATGACTCTAGGATCGGCTTCATCGGAGAAATGGGCGGGCTAGGTCGTCGACTTCGATGCCGAAGATGATCTACGTCGAGGCAATACAAGATCAAGCTCCAACTTCACCAAGCAATGGAACTTGTGAAGAAAACACCCTATACTACTTGGAAAGAGGTAGAGGATGAAGAAATAGGAGGTGGGTTCACTTTAGAATTGGATTTCTCACTCTTTTACTCAAGATGCCATTAATGGAGTCAAGCTTTCTTCTTGATCAAAAGGAAGAAGAAGAAGATAGAATATGATAAGTGTTATTTTTAAAATGAAAATAATATGAATACTTATCATATACTAACTATGGTCAAGTGTAGAGAGTAAACTAGGGTTAGGTGAATGGTTAGGTTAAGAGAAGAAAACAAAAATGGTCAAGGTTTCAACTCTTCATGAAGCTTCATGAAAGAAACAAAGAAAGCAACCATTTCCATTTTCTTTTCCAAAATAAATAATCAAAATCAATAAATGAATAAGTAAACAAAACCCCAACCATTCATATAACCATGGTTTAATCTTTACACATGCACAAGTTAACATGTATCATCAAACATGATACAATCAAGTGCACACAAAAATATATCACATATACAATGTGCACATCAAGTGAGAAAATCCTTTTAAAGTGAACCAATACTAGTTAATGCAAATTAATATATCAAATATATAATTATACATTAAATCATTAAATCAACACTTGATTCAATGATCCGGTCATGTCGCACATAATCGACTAGTATCCAATGTATCGACTTATCGAATCAATCTTCGATTCGATTACTAGGTTATATCGCATACAACCAATCGAAACATTCATCGCGAGAATGAAATACGGTATCACATACACGCATTATTCTCGGTCCCACACATATCTCATATGCGCTCCTATTTCGTTTTGCTTGAGCCAGGAAACCTCTGTGTAGGACTCTAAAGACTCGTCAATACGCCGGCAGCAGATGATGATCATATCAAGAACCCACAAGCCGCAAGCGGTCTGCTAAACGTAACGGCCACCCGGGTATTGAGCGATCAGAAGATCGACGAGCAAGCCCGCTCACACTCCTGTGAATCCAACCAGTAACACTTACCGTATAGTCCGGTCTATTCGTCTGATATGTCGCATATCTCGCCTAGGGGTGGTAAACGTCAGACCCCAATAGCTCGATAAGTCATGCCGACGTAAGGTCCATAACATTCGTGAAACTACTGATAACTCTTACCAGTATATCACTACAACCCTGGCCAGGGATTTCCTGTTATGGCCAGTCGAGCATAGCGCAACATCCACCCCCAATACCGGGAGAGACGAATCCCCTCCTATCGCTCATTGCCTCCATGTGAATCGGGACTGTACCCAAAAACCACCTGTTTGCACGACTCAGTAGAGCCGTGGTAGGGTGGAAATCAAAGCACAGTGGAGACACATAAGACTCTATGACGATCTCGGGTCAACAGACTAAGCTGTACCAGTGTCACCAGAGAACTGCCATCTGACGTGAGGTATAATACCATCTGGGAGTTCTCGGCGAGTCCGTTCAGTGTACCCAGTCTCCATTGAGCACCCGCATATCATCTCTGATGTCAAACACCAATGGATATGGGATCATCCATCGCCCATCACATGGGTCGAGAAGATATACGCTAGTCTACTCTGGAATATCGATGCCCCGTCTCGATATTCCCACGACTAGGAACAATGAAGGATGTACTCATTGACTACCCAGGCCCCACTAGTATGATCTTCATCATAGTCCTGGAAGTCGAGTACACATCCTAAGGGCTTTATCAACTTGTAATCAGAGAGACAGAAAGTATACATGTTAAGATAAAGAGCAACCAGATAGCGTACTATCATGTCGGGCAAGAAAGTCCTACCTATATATGTCCCAGCATCCACTACAATATACATCCTATGTACAGTAATGGCCTCTAGGGCATACATATAACTAACAATACCGAACGATCCGAGTCCTTCGGTCTTCAACCATCATCCCACGCTTTGTTGTGGCTGCTCCGATCTCCTCGATCTCCAGTCTTCTCGTCCAGGTGGCACCATATCGACGGATCTTTAAACGGGCTCCCGCCTTTGAACCGAAGCAACTCGATCATCAAGTTTGCTAAAAGAGATGACCAAGATTGATGTAGAGAATGAGTAGAACACTTTGTCTCACTTCGTCCAAAGCCATGGACGAACAGTTAATGAAGTTGCCTTTTATGGAATCGGGTAAATAGGAAATGAGTAGATTAATTTCCATGAACCATAATCTTTTACTCTAAAATGAACAACCAACCTTTCTCACAAGAGAATGGCCAGCCACATATTGGAGGAGGGGTGAGTGTAGGAGAGAGAGGGAGGTGACTATTAGCATAAATGAGAAGATGAGTCATATAACCTTGTCACTAAAAACCATTAATGAACTAATGAATCATCTTAACCTAGTCATCAAAGCATTTAATGCACATTTAAAGCAACCATGAGTCACTAATCCTAGTCATCATCTAGAAACTTCTAGAAGCATGACTCACCCTCATGACTCACCCAAGAAGAAAAGATAAATCCGCATTTAACCGAATGTTAAATACGGCTTATAGAAAACCGGAAACTGGCAACTTCCAAAAGCGATCATGAAACGAATTTCAGAATAACCTCGTATCAATATAAACATACCCGCATTTGTATTACGACCGAATACAAATGCGACCGAGACAAAGATATTATATCTACAGAGTATAATACTCGGATCCGGCTTAAACCAAAGCCGACCAGTATTATCTGCTCGAAATATGACACATGCGAAAACGCACGTGCATTTTCCGAACCTTGCCATAAAACCATACGGCCTCTACAACGTTTCGCCCGAACTTGGGAAACAGTCTGTGGGGGACTCAATGACTCATCAACACACTGGCACTGGGTATAACCACTAGTACGTCAGAGGTACGAGCTGTACGTAACGGTTGCCTATGTATTGATTGGAAGGGAAGCTGACGAGCGAACTCATCCATAAACCCTATAGAGCCTAACAGTGATAATATACATACAGTCCGGTCCGTTCGTCTAAAGAGTATCGCATATCGAGTCTAGGGGGTGGATAAAGCCAGACCCCTAATAACGCGATAATTCGTGTCGGTATGAAGCCCATAACCACCTGAGAAACTACTGATCCAAATCAGTAATTCTCCACTACCTCGGCCGAGGATTTCTAGTGATGGCCACCCGTGCACCGTGCGACATCAATCCCCAATACCGAGAGAGACGAATCCCCTGCCGATCCGCTCACTTGCCTCCATGCGGCTCGGGACTGTACCCAAAAAAGACCTGTTTGCACGACTCCTTTGAGCCATGGTAGGGTAGAAATCAAAGCACAGTGGGAACTCACACGAGGAAAATGACGACCTCAGGTCGATGAACTAACCTGTACACATGTCACCAGGGAACTGCCATCTGACGATATGTATAATACCAACTAGCATGTTCCCGACGAGTCCTGTCCGGTGTACTAATAAACTAATGAGCACCTGTATACATTTTAGGTGAACCAACTAACACCAATGGCTTGTGAGACCGGTCGCCGCCCCTCGTCGAGGTCTCGACTGTATACACTAGTCTACTCTGGAGTATCGATGCCCTGTCTCGAAACTCCCACGACTAGGGACACTTTAAGGATTTGCTTACAGACCCCAGCTCCCACGTATATGATCGCCATCATACTGCTGGCAGTCAAGCAAGAATCGTATGGGCTCTATCAACATGCAATAGCGAACTAAAGCATGTATTCGTTGATAAATACAAACCAGATAGCATACTATCATCTCGAGCATGACTTTCATATCGGTATAGGTCCTGCCTCAATCATTGCAATCACGTACTTGCGATACAATAATTGACTTTGAGGGCACTATATCCAACATAAGCTATATCAGGGCGTGTACATAACATCACATACATTATAGATCCTACAGCAGAAGCGTAGGGTATATTGCTCATGCAAGCTCTCTCTTCATCAGTCGTTGGGCAAAAGTCCTTGGAGAGAGTGACTCCATGACTAGGGGGTAAGGCACCCCTCTTGCAGTCTTCCATACTAAACCTCTTTAGGATGGTGTTAATGTACCTAGTTTGGGACAATCCCAACAACCGTTTAGATCTTCATGCTCAATATGTACGAGGCATCACCCGGTCCTTCATGGAGAATCTTTGTGATAAGAACAGTTTGACCGATTTTGGCATATGAACATCATTTCCTATCAGAAGAATGTCATCCACGTACAATACAGGAAATGTGACAGTACTTCCTACAATCTTTTTATAAACACAAGGTTCATCTGGATTTTTGACGAAATCAAACTCTTTGATAACATCATAAAACCAGATGATCCAACTCCGTGATGCCTGCTTTAATCCATAAATGGATTTAAGCAATCTACATGCTTTCCCACTGCTCCCACTATCAATGAAGCCCTCTGGCTGATCCATATAAACACATTCTTCTAAATCACCATTTAGAAAAGCAATTTTAACATCCATCTGCCAGATTTCATAGTCGTAGTGAGCAGCAATAGCAAGTAGGATCCGAATGGATTTAAGCATGGCTACAGGAGAAAAGGTTTCGTTATGGTCCAGTCCTGGTCTTTGACGAAATCCTTTCTCCACAAGCCTTGCCTTATAGGTCTCAACCTGCTCATCTACACCGATCTTTCTCTTAAAGTTCCATTTGCACCCTACGGGTTTTACCCCAGAGGGTTCAACATCCAATGTCCATACTTTGTTGGTGTACACAGACTCCAATTCGGATCTCATGGCGTCCAGCCACTTCACAGAGTCACCACTCGTGATAGCTTGCTGAAAACTGGTAGGGTCATCATCATACATGATGCAGTCTTCTCCATCACCATCAATGAGAAAACCGTAGTATCTCTCCGGTGGGAGAGAAGTCCTACCAGATCTATGGAGTGGCTGAGGTTCATAAGTTTCTGTTGCAACATCAGGTTCAACCAAGTCATCATTTGTAACTTGTGTCTCTAGAACCTCTTCTAGATCTACCACATTGCCATCACTTTCATTTGGAAAAATCTCATTTTCTAAAAATGGGGCATACTTAGAAACAAACACCTTTTGTTCCCCCTTGTGGTAGAAAAGATACCTAAACGAATGTTTTGGATGTCCCACAAATATACACTTGACCGATCGTGTCTCGAGTTTGTCTGGATTTTGCTTTTTGACAAAAGCCAGACAACCCCAAATCATAACTCGCTTAAGAGATGGTCTCTTCCCATACCATATCTCATATGGAGTGGTACACACGGTCTTGGTTGGAACTTTGTTCAACAGAAAAGCTGCAGTCTCCAATGCATGCCCCCAAAAGGAGAGAGGCAACTCAGTATCATTCATCATGGATCGTACCATATCCAATAGGGTGCGATACCTCCATTCTGACACACCGTTGTGCTGTGGTGTGTAAGGAGGAGTGAGCTGAGAGAGAATCCCATTCTCTTTTAGGAAGTTCGAAAACTCTGTACTAAGATACTCTCCACCTCGATTTGATCGAAGTGTTTTGATGCTCATTCCAGTTTGCTTTTCTACTTCAAGTTTGTACTCCTTGAATTTCTTGAAAGCTTCAGACTTATGTTTTAATAAAATCGCATGACCGAATCTCGAGAAATCATTAGTAAAAGTTATGAAGTAAGAAAAACCGCCTCTCGCATGTGTAGACATTGGCCCACATACATCACTATGTATGAGGCCCAAGAGCTCTATAGCTCTTTCTCCGTGTCCAGTAAACGGAGTTTCGGTCATTTTTCCTTTGATACAAGACTGACAAGTCGCATAAGATTTATACTCAAATGGATTTAAATATCCATCTTTATGAAGCTTGTTTAGTCTTATTTCATTAATATGACCAAGTCTACAATGCTAAAGAAAATCTTCATTTATATCTGAAAATTTTCTTTTATTTGTATGTTGTATGTTGAAAACTGTGTGTTGATTTAGGACGTATATCCCGTTATTAAGTATACCAGAACCAATCAACCCTTGATTAAGTTTAATGTTCATAACATTATGCTGCAATACAAAATAATATCCTTCATTGTCTAACAAAGAAAAGAATATTATATTACAAAGCATGCTAGGTACAAAATAACATGGGTACAAAACCAATATACAACCCGATGGAAAACCTAGGTGATACTCTCCCACTGAAACTGCATGAACATTGGAACCATTTCCAACTCGGAGAGTGTGATCACCGGTCTTCAAAACTCTGCTATTTCTCAAGCCCTGAAGCAGAAGCATCACCATGCTTCTTCTTGTTGAGATCAGCAATATACACAGTACAATTCCGCTTCCAATGCCCCGTCTTCTTGCAATAAAAACATTCTCCTTTTCCCGACTTGTCAGCCATGGATTTGTCTCTTCCTTGTGCCTTCTTGATTCCACCTCTCGGTTTGGTGGATTTCTTCTTATTCATTCCTTTGGCCTTGGCTTTTGGGACGGAATAGGAAGATTGTCCAACAAGCATAGAGGGAGACTTTGCCTTAAGCATGCTCTCCGCATTTCTCAACATATTGAGAAGTTCGGGTAGTGACTTCTCCATGTTATGCATGTTGAAGTTCACTATGAATGGAGCAAAGGCAGAGGGAAGAAACTGTAGAACAATATCGGTATATTGCTCGTTGTCCATTGTCCATCCGAGGTCCTCAAGCTCTTCAATAAGAGCTATCATCTTCAAAACGTGGTCACCTACTGGTGTGCCTGGAGCTATCCGCATCTGAAACAGTTTTCGAGATGCTTCGTATCTCAGGGTCCGAGATTGCTCCCCATACAACTCATTTGTATGGAGAAAGATGAATTGAACATCCATCTGCTCGTGCTGCTTTTGATGTGTATTGTCCATCGATGCAAGCGTGAGGCATTTGGCAGTAGCACAGTCAATATCCCACGTTTTGCGGATCTCCGCAACAGAAGATTCAGGGCCTGGGGTGGGCGGGGCTGAGGCAGTGAGGACATATGATACTTTATCATATGTTAGAGCAATGTTAATGTTCCTTAGCCAATCTTTATAGTTCGGCCCATTTAGCTTATTTTTCTCTAACAGTAGCTTAAGTCCAGTCATTGTTATCTGCCATTAGGAGATTGAAAAGAATACACTAAGCGAAAGCACTTGCAAAGATCAGATTGGTTATTTATCTTATCTAATCGATGTCTCCCACTACTTTTATCAAATTTTCCTTGAAACCTTAAAAGGAAAAAAAATAACCAGGATTAATTACATTCTACAACTTCGCTAACCGTTCAGCCAGGCCAGTGCCGGTACTTCTGAGGGAGGTTCCCCGTGCTTTGGCACGGACCTAATTAAAATAAACCTAATTTTCCCAGAGACGTAGCCCCGTTGACACTTTTCTATACCCTAATGGGTTAGCTAATTGTATAGTGCAAAACACTCCCGGGAGCAACTTGTCACGACCCGAAAAGTACGGAACATGACCGGCACTTAAATTACGAAACGTCTCGAGGCGTATGTAATCTAAGTAAGCCGAAACCCAGAAATCCAAACCAAGTAAAGTAGTAGAGGAAAAACCAATTTAAATCAAGTAGTTTTGCAACATACGCCGAAATATGCATTTTTAAAATCACAAGTCTTTTCCAAAAATTTCGGCAGAGTTTCCTTTGTAAATACTGACCCCGAACGGGTACAAAACCTGATAAAGCATATATAATGAATAAAGGCATCCCCAAGCGCGAGCCAGCTCTTCGTCAATCGACGGTCACAACCACACAAGCAATATAATATACAATGACGAAGGGCGAGGATCAAAACTCAAAAGGAAACTCAAAACAACAAGAAATCCATAGAAATACAACGCGTGACTCTAGGGTCGAAAGAATAAACATCACCGGTCTCTATCTCTGAAATAAATATACAAGTTTGGTTGATGGAGTTTCTAGATACAACAGAATAAAATAAGGGTACAATAGTGGTCATGATATAAGTGAACCCACCTACCAAAGCAAATCACCCGGAAAGGAAGCAGTGTGCCAGCAAAGCCGTAACGAAACCTGTACGGCAAAACCTGCAAGAAACTGTGGCACAACGGGGGTGAGTTGCCAACTCATGAGTAGAAAACATCACAGAGCAGAAATCGCATGTATGACGCAATCCTAGGTCATACGATCAATATATAATCCTCAAATGATAAAGTCTGAAGCATGAAAAAGTGGCAAGGGTAAACATCTATACATAAGTGTAATCCCGTGTGCTCGTGTCGGTGCCTCAGGTAGCAACATATCATATGTATGAGATATGAATGTAAAGTAATGAAATGAATGAGACAGCTGTTTTCTATTTTTAAAGAGATATCTGTATGTATATAAATAGAATAACATCAATGAAATCAACAGGGAAATCCATGTCAAACATCGACACAAAACATAAATCCCAAAATCTCAATATCTCAGGCTCCGGCTGCCCGAACTGACCTGTATCATCAAAACTCAAAACCTTAGTGTCTCAAACCTCAAATATCAATATCTCAGGCTCTGGCTGTCCGGACTGACCTGTAACCATCTCATGACTCCGACCGGTATTCTTCGGATAGCCGACGAGTCCAAATAATATCACCGGTAGGTAGTGCTCCCCTGCCAGGCTTATTGAATACAACTCGAACTTCTTGCCCCGGGATACCTTACCGGGCCCACCATGTACCCGAGACGGTTCATCCAACTCCTCGAATCAGGTCACGAAATCCGTCAGCAATCATGAAAACTCATGGTGGACGACTCATACATCATGGGAAAACCGCACTTTTCATTTAAAAAAGAGAGAGAGAAAGAAGTTTATAAATGTTCTTGCGGTTTTCCCCCAAATCCAGGAAATCTTAGGAAAATCCGAAATCCAATCATCAATAGCACGTAAACAGTGAATATAGACATAAAACTCCATAATACGGCATAACAGTGAATAATAATATGCTTGAAGTAGCAAGTAATAACTGCAATGTCTAAACTGGCATATAAGGTAAGTACACTAATATTATGTCGAAACTATCAGCTAACAAGCTATGTCGATGAAATAGTATTGTCTAAAGTGTACGTGACATGGCAATTACCGATGATGATGTGTGTGAGCCGGCAAGTAAGTGTACGTGGAACATACGCATCATCGGTAATGGTGTTGGTGTCCTGATAGCATGATATCAATAATGGTATATGAAATCACAATATAAGTATGCGATGCAGAGCGAACAGCAATAATGTGCAGGAGCTGAATGATAAACACAATGATAACTAATCTGTATTTAATATAAATATAAGTCATACAATGGTGCCATTTGAAATAACACGAATCGTGGTGTTTTGCAAATAAGGGATACGATGTTTTTAAGAAAAGATACATCCTTTGAAATATCCGTAGAATCCCTTGGCCTGTCTTTTAAAATAACCACGATTCGTTAGTTTTGAAATAGGTAGGAATCGAATCTAGTCTAACAACTACACTAACTATAGGGCTGAGCTAACAGGCTAAACGAAAGGTAAGGAAACCGCTTAACATCTGAGTCGATACATATATAAATAATAGTCGGTGATCCCGCCTCAATAGTATCATATACGATCCAAAATCTACAATATGACATCCTCAAGTCAAGAGTGTGAATCTATCATCAATATAAAACTCGTATGGTACATCCATCGTACGGCCTCCCAAATCTGGGTACGGGTCAATATCGCATTCATCACCTTATTCATCTGGTATCCTCTTTATCAAAGATCATAATCCGGGGTACTGACCTACGTCTAATACAATATTGATACCATCTATGTATGCATGCATGTGTAAGAAACACTACATCAAAGGACCCGCTAAAACATCATGTTGTATCTCAAATACGAACCCTGTCATATCACCGAACTCACGGCCTCAAATCGAATCTCATCGACTCATCTCAAATCCCAAGTACTATCCTCAAATCCAGTATATGAACACATATTCCCATACCCATGTGTAAATATACACATCCACATATACATACTGGTAAAAGAAAGAATGTATGCAAGTATGTGTGTGCGCGTGTGGATGCAACCCCAACTCTAGGGTCTCGCAACTAACACTTAAACGAATCCAAGAATACATAGAATCCATCATTATCAAAAATAAACTCAAAACAACATATAAAATATATATGTGGGTATACGTATTCGTATACATCACAATGAACTGCAAGGGTGCTATACGCCATCCACCCGACTTCCCCCGTAGATATAATCTACTCACTTTGCTTCTTGCGTGTCGGTGTCGATGTCTCCTTCATCTTCTTCATTGTATGAAATCCTCGTGAAGGTACCTACAAAAATAACACAATCGCAAAAGCACATGAAATCACATCGGAAAACCCAAAAGGACACGCTAAGGCCTATAGGTTAGAACCTATAGACTATGCTTCCAACACCATCAACAACCGTCGATATCATCGTACAAACGTCAAGTGATCGAGGTAAAACACAAATACGCAAATCCAGAAATCAAAAGACGAGAAACGAAACCTCGAATCAAAACAGCAACTATTGTAAATGGTCCCAGATTCCACCCTAGGTCAAATCAGCCAATTTTGCACATGCCAGGGGTCAAATTTACTGGAAATAAGGCCCTGAAACAAAAATGAAGCATTTCCAACCTGCTCTGGCCGCAATTTGCGGCCAGAAGGAATTAATTTGCGTCCTGAAAGAGGGGGTAGGGGCTAGGGTTTTGGGTGATGGTTCCTTGGTGCCTGCATGTCTTCCTATGTTTGCAATAAAATTTTCAGAGGCTCCGGTTGTTAGCAGATTTCATAATACATTCACAGAATCCACACTTCTTCCGATATCGGGTTTCTAAATCCGTATTCGGGGTTCTAATCTATGGTTTGGGTCTGAATTCCGGCACTAGGGGGTTTGTGTGGCCTCTACTAGGCTTAATTACACATCACGACTCAAGAATTCTATAAACCCTTACTAAAATTTCCCAAGTCTCACTAATCGACACCAAATCGGTTCTAATTTAACATGTAGGCAAAAGGAATAGAAATACTAGACTAATGGCTCAGAAAATACCTCATTTGGCAACTCAAGAAAATTCTTGAGTTGCCCCAAGTATCCAAAATGCAAGCTTTCTTGGTCTAATGTGTTGCTTGAGAGGTTGTGCACATATTTTATGAAGAGGAGTTGGGATTTTGATGAAGGAAATGAGGTGTTTGTGAGGGTTTGATGAAGAGGGAGATGAGGGGAGCAGCAGCAGCAGCAAGGGAGTTGAGGGGAGAGATTATGAGGGTGAAGGAATGAAGGAGGAAAGTCCAAGGTCAAGGGTAACCCCTCTCACTCTCTCTTATGCCCATACCTCTATTCTTTAATCATATTCCATTTCTTTTCTTTTCTATTCTATTTTCCCTCTCTCCTCAATAGTGAATCCCAAAGCAAAGAATGAAAAATGATGATAAAGCCATGTAGGAAAATATAACAAGTGTAAAAAAAAGACATGTGCACAAAACACGCTTAAAATCAGATTAGCGATTTTTAATCGCGATTAGCCCAAAATTAGTGTCAAATAAATCATAAACTTCCATATTTTGCATGAATATCATAAGGCACCCTCTTTTTAGTAATTTCCATAATTTTCCAAATTTTTCCCCATTTATCGGTATTTAATAATACCGCCTTATTAAAATATTCAATATTTTATTATAAAATTTTAAAAATTCCCAAAAATAATATTTTATTTTTCTGAAATGTTACAATATTTCCCCCTTAAAGAAATTCGGTCCCCGAATTTAAATCTAAACCCCTCGAATACTAAAACATTTCAGTAAAAAGTCCAAGTCGTCGGGGCTCCGAAATCATCAATACATAAAACGCATCATAGCGCAATGCATGGGCATGGACAATGAGCAGATAACTCAAAATCAAAACTCCGTCAAGCATCTCGCAATCATCGGAGTCATGGGGAAGACATCAATGTCTAAATCCAATACGAAAACCAATATGATGTACATCAACACTATACATATAAACACCTGTAGGAAATGCATGCCAAACCGTTTTAAGTCGCTGTGTGATGCACATAACACTGCACAGTGCCGGACGTACTTAATAAGAAAATAATTCTATATATATGTCCTTTGTTTACATGCACGTACCGCCGTTTTGAAAACAATTTAGAAGGGTTTCCTTATTTTTAAATGTTTCGCGTCATCTTAGACACGTAGGTAAATACTGAGGCTATAGCACTTTTCTTGGAAATCCCTTCAACAACTATCAATGCATGCAAAATATACTTAGGTACTGTCCTCGGACTAGTCCTGTTTAGTACGAAAGCAATAGTAAATATCATAAAAACGTACTGCTCCATAAGAAATCAATCCCAAAATGTGCATATGAATGCTACGTGCGTCTGGTGTGCACGGAAATCAAAATCCATGAAAGTGCCATATATGGGCACGGAAACAACATCTAAGTGCATCGGGTGTGCACGAAACATCTATCAAGGGCAACAGGTGTGCCTGACAGAAAAATCAGGTGCATCTGACATGCACGAAGAATCTGATTTAGTGCATCTGGTGTGCACCAAAATCGCATCTCAAATCATGCGCCCAACATGCGCGAAAATCCAAATCAGGTGCATCCATCATGCACGAATAAAATCTAAATCATGTGCATCCAACATGCACGAAATCACGAAATCCAATATCAAGCTCGTCAAATATGCGCAAGAATCCAATCAGGTGCACAAGGTGCACAAAACAAATATCGAGCATCACAATCGAAATCGACGGTATACAACACATCTCAAATCTAAATCAGGTATACCGCGGTATCAAATCTCACAACCATGTGCATCAGCGTGCACGAAATCAAATCAAATACTAAAAGTGCATGAAAACTGTTGGTTGTATGTATGCCCTAGAGGCCAGTATTGTACAGATGATGTATATTATATTGGATGCTTGGACATATATAGAGATGACTTTCTTGCTCGATATGATAGTATGCTATCTGGTTACTCTTTAACTTAACATGTACACTAGTCTCTTTATACTGTCTTATAGTTACATGTTGGTAAAGCCCTTAGGATATGTACTTGACTACCTGGACTATGATGCAGATCATACTAGTGGGGACATGGTAGTCTATAAGTACATCCTTCAAGATCCCTAGTCGTGGGTGTATCGAGACGGGGCATCGATATACCAGAGTAGACTAGCGTATACGCTTCTCGACCCATGTGATGGGCGATGGATGATCCCATATCCATTGGTGTTTGACATCAGAGATGGTATACGGGTGCTCAGTGGAGACTGAGTACACTGGACGGACTCGCCGAGAATTCCCAGATGGTATTATACCTCACGTCAGATGGCAGTTCTCAGGTGACACTTGTACAGGTTAGTCTGTAGACCCGAGATCGTCATAGAGACTTGTGTGATTCCCACTGTGCTTTGATCTCCACCTTACCACGTCCATGAGGGCGTGCAAAACGGTGGTCTTTGGGTACAGTCCCGAGTCACATGGAGGCAATGAGCGATAGGAGGGGTTTCGTCTCTCCCGGTATTGGGAGTTGATGTTGCGCTGTGCTCGATTGGCCGTAACAGGGAAGTCCCTAGCCAGGGCTGATCAGAGATTTACTGGTAAGTGTTACCAGTAGTTTCTCGACCTGTTATGAGCCTCACATCGGCACGACTTATTGGGTTATTGGGGTCTGACGTTTACCACCCCTAGACTTGATATGCGACATGTCAGACGAAGAGACCGGACTGTATGGAAAGTGTTACTGGTCGGATTCGCAGAAGTGTGAGCGGGCTAGCTCGTCGATCTTCTGATCGCTCAATACCCGGGTGGCCGTTACGTTTAGCAGAACGCTTGCGGCTTGTGGGTGCTTGATATGATCATCATCTGCTACAGGCGTATTGACGAGTCTTTAGAGTCCTACACAGAGGTTTCCTAGCTCAAGCGAAACGAAATAGGAGCGCATATGAGATATGTGCGGGAGCGAGAATAATGCGTGTATGTGATACCGCATTTCATTCTCGCGTTTAATGTTTCGATTGGTTATATGAGATATGACCTAGTTATCGAATCATTGATTCGATAAATCGATGCATTGAATACTAGTCGGTTATGTGCGACAGGACCGGATCATTGAATCAAGTGTTGATTTAATGATTTAATGTATAATTATATATTTGATATATTACTTTGCATTAACTAGTATAGGTTCACTTTAAATGGATTTTTCTCACTTGATTTGCACATTGTATATGTGATATATTTTTGTGCACCTTTTTTGTATCATGTTTGATGATACTTGATCATATGGTTAAATGAATAGAATTAAACCATGGTTATTTTGTAATTAGGGTTTTGCATATTTATTTATTCATTTATTTGTTTATTTATATGGATAAATTCATGATGAGAATGGTGGCAATTCTTGTTTTATGTTGAAGCTTCTTGAACCCTTGACTTTTGCAACCATTCTTGTCATCTTACTTAACCCTAACCCACTTAATTCACCATGGTTTATTCTCTACACTTAACCTTAGTCAAGTTATGATAAGTATTGAATTATTATTCATTTTAACATAAGACTTATCATAACTAGATCATCTTCTTCATCTTCTTCTTCTTCAAGCTTGCTACTCCAATGGCAACTTGAGTTTTAGTGAGAGAATTCCAAATCTAAAGTGAACCCATCTCCTATTTCTTCACCTTCTACCTCTTGCCAAGTTGTTTTGGGTGTTCTCTTCACAAGTTTCACAACTTTGTGAAGTCGGAGCTTGAACTAGTGCAACCTCGACGTAGATCGTCTTTGACACAAAGCCGACGACCTATTCCGCACGTTATTCCGATGAAGCCGACGAATGAGTCGAGGATTCATGATGGACAGCGAGGGCATGACTACGTGGAGCTAAGGAGGTGGAAATCCGGATCTACAAAGGTTGTAGCATCTAACCTATAGTTAAATAGTTAACTAGTTTTCCGTTTCGCCTAAACATCTAGTCTAAAGATCCGTAGTCTAGGGTTTCTCGGCACCATTTTTTTTAAATTGGCATGTCCGATGCCTTGTGAGACCTTACTAGAGTGCCTAGGAACCTTTCAAAAACCATGCCGAAAACATAAGCTAAATCATATGCATGCCCTAGGCATGAAGTCAAAATCAAGACCTCAAATAACATCAAATCGAAGTCCTGTGCAACTGGAGTGCACAAAATACATATCACGGCACTGCAAGCATATATGAACTATACCGAGTGCAAAAAGAATCAAATCAGGTGCATGCCATATGCACAAAATCAACCCAACTGTATGAAATCCATGAAGTCATGAGCATGTGCAGCCAAGGCACAAAAACGATATCAAGTGAAATAACTGTGCACAAATTGTAAATACTCAGTAGGTGCAACCATGGTGCTCAAAAACAAATATCATGAAACTCAACCATCAAAATCAATCATGCGAATAGATCGCCCAAAATACCGAAATCTAAGGTGACGGATACGTGATAATCGAATCACCAAATCACAAATCATAAATACTGTCGTCGATAGTTCCTCCTTCGAAGTCGAGAAGGTGTCGGTGCATCCAACGCTTAGCAGAGCAGATTTCTACTTTCCTCCCGATCATGGCCCATCGTCTGGTTCCCTTAGGCTCTCGTCTCCCACTGCGAATTGCTAAGTACATAGCTCCCCGGCTCAACGGTCCAATATGGAAACGATAATGGAAGTAGTCCGCTCTGGCACATCCTCTACAGATCTCTGGCCAACAATCTCATCGACGATGCCGAACTCTGGCCTGCTGGGTGTACACAATGTGACCGCTCCTGAGTCCAAGTCTTCTCGTATAGTATTCCAGAAAGGTCCTGTCGAGGTCTCTCCCAAGTCTCATCTCTGCCGAACTGTCCGGAAGTCATCGTCCTTTACTACATTTGTTTCTTGTTCCGGAACGGCTGCATGCTCATTGCGACTCCTTCTGGAAGATATATCCTTATATAACGCCTCTGCATGCGTATCACATCTCTGATGTCGGCGGAGTGGAACGTCATCTTATGAAGATCTCGTACGAACCTCTTACTCCACTTTTCTCTAATGTCAACTGCTTCGGACTCGTCTCGTCGTGGCTGTATGGACTGTGCTCTAATGGCTATACTCGTATCTGGAGTCTCCCAAGCAATGCATCTCATCACATAGCATCCGAATGAAGTCGAACCATTCGATCGATTCGTCAAAACCTCATAATCCCCTAATAGCTCAACATCTTGGGTACAGTTTAATAGTATGGAGTACATACCACAGCATCGGTGGACCAGCCGTAGAAGGGCAAACTCAAGCCTCACTAATGGCGCCGCGGAACTGCCGCAAACCCTAAGGTTCAAAGGCTTTCACACGGTCATTATGTCGAGTTAGGGTTTCATTCTTCTAGAGGGTCCAGAGAATTGCTTGCATGTCTTTCCGAATACTTTAAACTTGGAATATGGGTTTCTGACATTCGATCGCCTCTGTCGACTCTCAACGTATCCGCGTGAAGTCGTCTCTAGCTGGAATCAATCTATCTGATGACCTCTCCATCGGGGTAAGCGAACGAACCACATGTCCTAGTCTTTCATCTTCGTGTGACTAGCGACCATCTATCAAATCTCTAAGTACAACTCATACTGCAATAGCTCCAACATCTGGGGCAATATCTCGTCGTTCGCAGCAACTACTAACTCATTCGTCTGCACGCTGAATAGTGCCTCAATCATCATGAAAAAGTGATACATCAATGGTCATCACATCCTGGCTGGCCTCTATCAGTGGCTCAACCCTCTGGCGCAAATTTGTACGTCCGAGAAATGTCATACCGCGAGACATCAAACGCTCGTGGCGCGAAAACACAATAAAGAGACACATCTATGCAATCGTGTGTCGCCGGAATCACACCCTGGTTAGTCCTCGTTCGTGACGAGCTCGTGCTGACCGCAACTCTAGCCGTAGCTCTCCCTTCCCGTAATCGTTGCAGCAAAACCATAAACCGGTACCGATGGGGCTAGATCATGAATGAATATAATACTGAGCAAAGAAATGTACATCCTAAGGCTTCTTAAGTGGAGTAGCGTATCGTAAATATACCGCGGAACATATGTACGGTACGTCACTCTACTCAAGCTACCTACTCCATCAACCAGGGTCATCCTACACTCAGGAGGTAAGACCTAACGCTCTGATAACAACTTTGTCACGACCCGAAAAATACGGAACATGACCGGCACTTAAATTACGAAACGTCTCGAGGCGTATGTAATCTAAGCTGAAACCCAGAAATCCAAACCAAGTAAAGTAGTAGAGTGAAGGAAAAACCAATTTAAATCAAGTAGTTTTGCAACATACGCCAAAATATGCATTTTTAAAATCACAAGTCTTTTCTTAAAATTTCTGCAGAGTTTCCTTTGTAAATACTGACCCCAAACGGGTATAAAACCTGATAAAGCATATATAATGAATAATGGCATCCCCAAGCGGGAGCGAGCTCTTCGTCAATCGACGGTCACAACCACACAAGCAATATAATATACAACGCCGAAGGGCGAGGATCAAAACTCAAAAGGAAACTAGAAACAGCAAGAAATCCATAGAAATACAACGCGCGACTCTAGGGTCGAAAGAATAAACATCACCGGTCTCTATCTCTGAAATAAATATGCAAGTTTGGTTGATGGAGTTTCTAAATACAATAGAATAAAATAAGGGTACAATAGTGGTCACGATACAAGTGAACCCACATACCAAAGCAAATCACCAGGAAAGGAAGCAGTGTGCCAGCAAAGCCGTAACGAAACCTGTACGGCAAAACCTGCAAGAAACTGTGGCACAATGGGGGTGAGTTGCCAACTCGTGAGTAGAAAACATCACAGAGCAGAAATCGCATGTATGACGCAATCCTAGGTCATACGATCAATATATAATCCTCAAATGATAAAGTCTGAAGCATGAAAAAGTAGTAAGGGTAAACATCTATACATAAGTGTAATCCCATGTGCTCGTGTCGGTGCCTCAGGTAGCAACATATCATATGTATGAGATATGAATGTAAAGTAATGAAATGAATGAGACTGCTGTTTTCTATTTTTAAAGAGATATCTGTATGTATATAAATCGAATAACATCAATGAAATCAACAGGGAAATCCGTGTCAAATATCGACACAAAACATAAATCCCAAAATCTCAATATCTCAGGCTCCGGCTGCCCGGACTGACCTGTATCATCAAAACTCAAAACCTTAGTGGCTCAAACCTTAAATATCAATATCTCAGGCTCCGGATATCCGGACTGACCTGTAACCATCTCATGATTCCGGCCGGTATCCTCCAGATAGCCGACGAGTCCAAATAATATCACTGGTAGGTAGTGCTCCCATGCCAGGCTCATCGAATACAACTCGAACTTCTTGCTAGTGGGGCATCTGTAGTTTATAAGCATATCCTGGAATGTCCCTAGTCGTAGGTGTATCGAGACGGGGCATCGATATACCAAAGTAGACTAGCTTATATGATACTAGACCCATATGATGGGCGATGGATGTTCCCACATTCATCGATGTTTGACATCGAGATCGTATACGGGTGCTCAGTGATGACTGGGTACACTGGACGGACTCACCGAGAACTCTTATATAGAATTATATCTATCGTCGGATAGCAGTTCTCAGGTGACACTGGTGCAGGTTAGTCTGTAGACCCGAGATCGTCATAGAGTCTTGTGTATTCTCCCACTGTACTTTGATTACCACCCTACCACGGCTCTACTGAGTCGTGCAAACAGGTGGCCGTTGGGTACAGTCCCGAGACACACGAAGGCGATGAGCGATAGGAGGGGTTTCGTCTCTCCCGGTATTGGGAGTTGATGCTGTGCTGTGCTCGACTGGCTATATCAGTAAGTCCGTGGCCAGGGCTGTTGAGATTTACTGATAAGTGTTATCAGTAGTTTCTCAATATGTTATAGACCATTCATCGGCACGACTTATTGAGTTATTGGTGTTGGGGATAGTTCCCTCATAGTCAATTATTGGATCACAGGTACGTGATTGCGATGATTGCGGAGGACCTATACCGGTAGGACAGTCTTACTCGAGATGATAGTATGCTATCTGATTTGCCTTTATCAGTCGTGTACATGTTCAGGTGACTGATTGCATGTTACACTTTGATAGAGCCCTTAGGATGTTGCTTTACTACCGACAGTATGATGGCGATCATATACGTGAGAGTTGGGTAGTTTATATGCATATCCTTAATTGTGGTCCCTAGTCGTGGGAGTTTCGAGACAGGGCATCGATACTCCGGAGTAGACTAGTGTGTACAGTCGAGACCCCGACGAGGGGCGGTGGCCGGTCTCACAAGCCACTGGTGTTAGTTGGATCACCTAAGATGTATACAGGTGCTCATTGGGTTATGAGTACACCGGACAGGACTCGCCGGGAATCTGCTAGTTAGTACTATATCTATCGTCAGATAGCAGTTCCCTGGTGACATGTGTACAGGTTAGTTCATCGACCTGAGGTCGTCATTTGTCTCGTGTGAGTTCCCACTGTGCTTTGATTTCTACCCTACCACGGCTCAAAGGAGTCGTGCAAACAGGTAGTTTTTGGGTACAGTCCCGAGCCATATGGAGGCACGTGAGCGGATCGGTAGGGGATTCGTCTCTTCCGGTATTGGGGGAGAGATCGTGCTGCGTCTAGGAGAGCCATTACACATAGCCCACGGCCGTGGCAGGAGATTTACTGGTAGGTACTCCAGTAGTATCTCAGGGTGTTATTGGGTTTCACTCCGACACGACTTATACTGCTAGTGGGGGTCTGACGTTACTAGCCCCCTAGGCAGATATGCGATACTCATAGACGAACGGACCGGACTGTATATACATTGTCACTGTTAGGCTCAATAGGGTTTCTGGATGAGTTCGCTCATCAGCCTCCCTTGAGGTCAGTCCATGGGCAGCCGTTACGCATTGCTAGTGCCGCTGACGGTTTGTGGTTAAACCCACTGCCAGGGTACTGACGAGTCATTAGAGTCCCCCACAGACAGTTTCCCAAGTTCGGGCGAAACGTTGTAGAGGCCGTATGGTTTTATGGCAGGGTTCGGAAAATGCACGTGCGTTTACGCACATGTCAGTTTTCGGACAGATGATACTCGTCGGCTTTGGTTTAAGCCGGATCCGAGTATTGTATTGAGTAGATATAATATCTTTGTCTCAGTTGCATTTGTATTCGGTCGTAATACAAATGCGGGTATATTTATACAGTTTCGGGGTTATCCTGAAAGTCGTTTCAGGATCACTTTTGGAAGTTGCGAGTTTCCAGTTTTCTATCAGCCGTCTTTTAACATTCGGTTAAAGACGGATTTATCTTTTCTTGGATGAGAGTGAGTCATCATTCTAGAAGGTTCTAGAAGCGATGAGGTGGCTAATGAGTCATCTTGACATTGATTGGTGCATTAAAGGCTTGATGATGTGTATTAGTGACTCATGCATTATCATTAAAGCTTCTTGTTTTTCTTAAGGATATTTTGTGAGAAGCTTTCTTTTATGGTCACCCCCTTGATTGCTCCTACCATCACCTCCCTCTTTGATAAATAGTGGCCGGCCATTCTTTGTGTGAGAGAGAGAGATTGATTTCATTTTAGAGAGAAAAGACTATGGTTTTAGGTATATGGAAATTTCATATCTCGTTTTGTTCCATCACCCGATTAAAATGGCAACTTCATTAACCGATCGTCCACGGACTTGGACGAAGTGAGACAAAGTCATCTACTCATTCTCTACATCATTCTTGGTCGTCTCTTTTAGCAAACTTGACGATCGAGTTGCCTCAAGTCAGAGGCGGGAGCCCGTTTAAAGAATCGTCGACGTGGTGCCACCTCGACGAGGAGATCGGAGATCGACGAGATCGGAGCAGCCGCAACGGAGCGTGGGATGATGGTTAAAGAACGAAGGACTCGGATCGTTCGGTATAACCTTTCTACACTCTTTACAATTTGTTAGTTTAGCAATAATGGCAGATCCGGGTTAAAGTATACGATAGCGCCAGTTAAAAAGTTTTTGTTCCGCATTTGGCGTCTGTAGACTGCCGGGGCGCTAGCGTAGACTTACAGTGGTATCAGAGCCTCACAATTTTGCTATACTAACTTGTGCTAACGCGTTTAAAACATCGATCGAACCGGAAATCAAAAATCGCAATTTTTCCATTTGACAGATTCTGTTAATTTTTAAACTGGTCCAAATGTCATTTTGACCATACCAGAAAATCAAGCAGGGTTTTTTAGGAATACTGCAGAAATTCGACAAAGTGATTCGACTGTTTGGCCGCGGATCCGCGGCCCAAGCATGGGTTTGGCCGCGGATCCGCCGCAGGAAAGTGACATCACTCTACCAATTTTCTACAGTGCATTCTCTATTGGAAATTGGGATTTTTGGTATATATCGTTTGGGCCCAGATTTTGTTACTGTTCTACAGATGTTTGTGGGGCCCACTTTGTGATATTTGGTCGATCGAAATTTAAACATGTTAGTTTACAGTGCTTACATTGTATCTCCGACCGGGAATGTCATTTGATCGGTAAACCGCGTCAGATTGCTATAGTTCTTTTAGACGGGTTTGCGAACGTGACATTCGCGTTGATGTTCTGTGTTGTGCTGTGATGTTGCGGATTTGTCGTGGTGGATAGCAGTGTGCAATGGTAGTACAGTTTGAGTTTATTTGTACATTTGATATTGCGGGACGAGCGTCCAACTTGTGGATAGCCGTCACTGCCTGTTATATAATATTCTTTTGGGGCACGACCAGGTTGCGGTCGATGTACCTATTGTACTATTTTTCATTACTGTACTAGGTTTTGCCCCGAGGCGGAGTGCACGGATAGCCGGGTTCTGAGGGGCAACGGGTCCGCATCTCATGTCTTTGAGAGGAAGAGGGGTCCCACTCTAGAATTGGCAGACTATTCGCCGCACTCGTAGGGGGTACAGGTTGACCCAAGGAGGGGTGCCCAAGATTACTGGATTCCGTGGAGTGCTGGGTGGTCCATTCACTATGCTGTAGGGGGCTGCCTCGCTTCAGGTTTTGGCGGGTAACTTTCCGCACCCGTAGGGGTCTAGGTTTCATTGCACAGGCTATCCACACGACAGGGGAACATCGAGTTTCAGCAGTGGCTCTGTGAAACTCGGGGATCCCAGATTATCTGTAATGTTCTGTGATGCTTATTACTTTTCTGTAATGTTGCATATTATCACGCCTGGAGCGATTATTGTATATTTGTTTATATACTATTAGATGTTGTATATGTTTTACACCCGCGCTAGCCCAGTCCCCGCTCTGTCGTTAGTTAAGTAACCTAACGAGTGATGACGGGACCCAGTGACGAATGCGGATGGCATATACGTACATTTTATTTTCGTTCTTTTCTGGTGTGATCAATTGATGGGACTGCGTTGATTCTGATCAATGCAAAGGATAACAAACCTGTTTACAGTTGTTGGAACAAATTTAAAAAGTGTTATTGCAAAGACGTTTTCTTTTGTTATGCATAGCGGTATTCAGTGGAATATCCTGCACCTCATTCGACGGGGCAAGGGCCGATATCCCTTCACCGGGACTGACCCCTTGGGCAGAAGTTTGCGTCAGCGTAATAACTTCACTATAGTCGATTACAAGTTGCTTTGCACCGCGGTATTCAGTGGAATATCCTGCACCTCATTCCACGAGGAAAGAGCCGAGATCCCTTCACTGGGAGTGACCTCTTTAGCAAAAGGTTTTCGCCACTATATTTTAAAAAGCTATCAGGTTCCTTCAGCGATATCAAGTTCACTACGTTAAAGGTTTTTCGCCAAAAACCAGCCGTAGCCCTCCGTCACTTCTTTTGGGTATTCAGTAGTATTCAAGCTATGCATTTTAGCCAAAGTTAAGGCATAGTGTTTGGTAGCTGCTGGGTATTCATTTGTTGCATAGATAGATGAGTTAGTTTGGGACAGTCGTTCTGCCGATTGGCCAAAGTCAGGGGCATGTACGGGTGGGTTCAAATTGACAAGATAGTGACGGGTAGAACTTGGCATGTGACTTATGACACTTTGACCAAAGCCAAGGTTATAAGAGCATGGGGCAAAAATCTTATTGGGAGTTTCTAAAGAAACTGAAACTTGCCAAGTATGTGCATACCTTCTGGAGTTTGAGTAACGTGGATGCATTCCATCACGTTATCATGCGATGAGAGTTGGATCCCGATTCCCACTGATGAGTTGGTTTACTCTTCGGGTGATCCCGATTGATTCTTCTTTAGGTTTGGAAGAGAATTTGACAGGACAGTGGGAGGTTTCCGGATTAGATAAAGTGATGACCATTCTGATCTAGGTTAGAGTGCACGCAGAGTGTTTCTTTTCTCTCTCTCTTTGGTAGCGACCTTTGACCGACCCTACACTATGACTCAGTGACCAGGTTGACCGAACCTTCTTAAAATACTGGCTTTTGGATTGTCTATGTTGCATAAGTCATTGCCACTCCTTCTTTTACCCTTTGAATTTCTCAGAACACCCGTATTACTACGGATATCCACTTCCATTGGATAGATCCATCGTATGGTTATATACAAACTCGAAGGGACTTCTTCGAGGATGGATCCAGGTTCAGGAGAAATAGATTTGGTTTATTCAGTTGTCTTTTATTATCACCTTCTCTCAGGTTGCGAGGGCTCCTTGGTTTAGGAGAGTACACCTATTACGCTTATTGGATAGTCTTATTCCAAACCATAGGCTGGTGCCGAAAGGTAGGGAATGAAGAAAACCAATTAGCCTAAGTAGGGTGTGCATAAGGTAATATGTAAAGACAGAATAAAGGGATTAGAAAGAGGGCAAAGTAAATTGTGACTGTTATCATTCACGACCAAAACTGCGTACTTCATCGCCACTTCTATTTCACCTTTAAAAGAATAAGGTATTATTCAGTTGTCTTTTATCATCACCTTCTCTCGAGATGCGAGTACTCCTTGGTTTAGGAGGGTACACCTATTATGCTTACTGGATAGTCTTCTTCCAAACCATAGGCTGGTGCCGAACGGTACGGAAGGAAGAAAACCATTTAGCCTAACGATGGTGTACAGAAGGTAACGACTAAAGACAAATACAGGGATTTGGAGAGATGACAATAAAATATACGGTTGAAGTCATGAATTAGATTATGGAAGAGGCATTACTATGAATACCAGGATACCCCTACGAAACATTTTCATGTTTCAGTGCATTGTTAAAGGAAAAACTGTTTTCCCGATTAGATACTTACTCCAAGGGTATGTATTTACCAGGTTTCATTCTCATATCTGTATAGTTTTACAGATGATGAGTGGGAGTAAGATATTGGGAATTAGGTGATCATCCTCATTATATCGGAATTCGTTGTAATTGGTGATATTTGAGGAAATCGCCAGGGTACAGTTTTCCACCTACGACCCACAGGTTTTGAGTTGTTTAACTCAGCGGACTTATACAGAGTATTGTATGTTGTCTAAGTGTCCATCAGGAAAAAGGGTAGGTCCTCGTACTATGTTCTGTTTACTTATGACTTCTCTAGTTTTTAGACAAGTGTTTCGTAGAAATACAAGGTCTAAGTTTTGAGAAGTTGTGGGTATAAGAATAAAGTAGAGAACCAGGTATCACAAGTATCGGGATTCTTCAAAGAGATCGAAGATGTAGATTCTTGTGATTGGTATTCAGATGATAGTGATGGTTTTGAGAAACGTGTTTCTCTTTCAGGTTACTCATAATTGGATGGATTCCTAAGTTGAGTAATGCTGATTAGCCTCTTTCCATTAAAGATGATATGCACTGGAGACAGCTGCATGATTTGAATATGGTTCCAATTAAATAAGTGCCAAAGTTTCTGTATTGGATATAGAATGGATCGTACCTTAAAAGATATTAAGGTACGGGGAGTTGTCCAGCTTATGCTTAAAACCAGACTCTGGATAACTCAGGGCACGTTTCTGTAGTGGCTGTTTGTGGGTTGACCCTGGCTATGACGAGGGTTGATATTCTACCATTTGGAAGATCAATAGTGATATTGTTCTAGACACGCCACAGTTTTAGTAAAATAGATCTTTTTCAGAAAACAGTAGTGGGAGTATGGTAGAACTGGAAGTGATTCCAGAACCGCGAACGATTACGGAAAATTTAATAGGACCTATATATTCAATCAGGTTTAACATTCCAATAGCCACTCCGCAGATATGATAGGTAACCTCAGGCACCCGAGAGGTACTTCGGTAGGCTCAAGGACGGTGACAGGGAGGTTCTTATCTACACAGACTTGACACTACTGTTGTTCCAGGTTATGAGACCCGGTAGGAGGGTTGTCGTAGTCTGTGGGAGCAACGGAAGCATGGTGGGCAAGTAGCTTATGTCTATTTATAGACTAGAGCAGTTATAGCGGAGATAGATCATCTAATTTTTGATGTGACAGTCATAGGTTTGACTTCAATTAGAATAAGGGATGGATCTGTTAAGAAGGTAGTAGGGTGTAATGTCATGGTATCTGGATGACATACACAGACTAGGAAGTAAAATTCCTATACTACGATCAGTTGTACTGTGGTCGTCACACAGTTGTTTCTCCAGACAGGATATGGATATAATATTTGACATTCTGGTTTCTGGATCTATGGTTTTAGATCTGGATTTGGGTAGTTTCCCAATGTAGGTACTTTGACAGTATTCTAATGGTTTTTAGAATAGATGACTCCTAGCATGGTGGTGTACCTGCAGGTGATGGAGTCACCCTCTCTAAAGGTGTCTTACAGACTAAAGGGGAGAGGGATGTGCATGATTGGCAGATCACTTGCTTAGGCAATTGAGTCAATCATGAGATGTCAAGTACCACACCAAATGTTGGTTTTGCACTAGATGCAATAAGTTTGTATTAATCCAATCCTGGAGAAACATAAGGAAGCAGTTTTAGAACATAAGTACATGTTCTACGGATTTGATGACGGCAGCCTCCTTCGGGAGATGGTTATCATTCCAAGCTTCAAAGGTGACATGGTTGACAGAGTGATTGTCAGAGTTATAGTTTTCCCTCTGACGAAGAGGGACAGTATTATGGACAGGTGGTTCAAGAGGATACTGTGGGTGGCATGGTGCTGGATACTGATTAGGTTCAGTGATCGATACAGTCTAAGAAGTTTGGATTTGGAGTTCATTTATGAACTAGGTCCCATCAGATATCCAGACATATTCTAAGACAGGTATTACTCGATTCGGGAGATGGCTTTCTCCGCGAACTTGAGATTTAGAGAGATATAGAAAGAAACTTCTAGACGGATGTTTCCTGATTTAAAATCAGGAAAGCTTCTGTGGAAAGCTTCAAAAAGGGGCCACGTGCTTACACGTGACCAGCAGTCACGTGTTGACACGTGACCTATAAAGTGCAGAAAAGGCGCACATTGAGTCGCTGAGCAAAGTCAAGGAAAAGAGCTTCAGAAGAGGTCACGTGCTCCCACGTGACCAGGGTCACGTGTCGACACGTGACGTTCAAAGCAGCAAACTCGCTCTCCAATTGAACCGAGGAAAGAAGTGCCAGACAGGGGTCACGTGCTCACACGTGACCACGGGTCACGTGGTAGCACGTGATGGCTAAGCAGCAGAAGAAGGCAGAACGCAGAAAGAAAGAGGAAGGCTCATTCCAAAAGGGGGTCATGTGCCCGCACGTGACCATGGGTCACGTGGTCACACGTGACCGGCTTTTAAAGCCCATGTTGACGGCAGAATTAAATTCTGAAGGAAATTTGAATCTTTCCAATGGAAAGTGATTATCTGAGACCAATCAAATTAAAGATTTAGAGATGATTAATTATCATCTATCTATGGAAAATCTCGGGTTTGGAAAGATTTCCCCCTTAAATCTAACCAAAATAACAAAGGAGAATCTCTGGATTTAAAATCCAATGGTGAATAAAATTCACCCAATAATCCAAAGGTCCAAAACGAATGATGGATGCAAATCAAATCTCTCAGTGAAGATTCATCAAAAAACTAATTCATTCGGCTGCTTCTCCTATAAATAGGAGCCAAAATACACAGAGAAGAGAGAGACATACGCGCAGAGAAAGAAAAAGGGAGAAAAGCTTTGATACTTGGAAAAGACTTGGATCTTCTGCAAAAACCCTAGGTAAGAAAGGGAAGGCTTTCGGAAAGAAAGAGAATTTAATTCTCAACAGAGTTTAACTCTAATATATATAAAACAGGAGAACACATTTCTTCTCTCTTTGATAGAGGATCTGCAAAGTGCACATCTCCCCTTAAGGTTGAGAATTTAATTCTCAATGGGTCGAGATCCTGCCATGCAGATCCAAAACATAGAGAAGGAATGCAAGCATGAGAATTTAATTCTCGCAGAACTATAGGAATTCAATTCCTTTAAAATAAAATTAGGGCTCGACCCTGTATCATGGGAATTTAATTCCTTCAAAATAAAAAGAAGCAGGGTTTAACCCTAATTAAGAACATAGTTCTGTTGAAACAGCAGGAATTTGATTCCCTTAATCATAATTCTTTAAAACGGGAAGTTTAGCTCCTTAAAAGCTTTCATTAGGGTTTAACCCTATTCAGTTCTTCACATATGTGAGGAATTTAATTCCCACAGGAAATTCAGAGTTCAACTCTGTTTCAGAATATAAATCTGCAAAAGGAAGTAGGAATTTAATTCCTTTGAAAATTAAAGGCCCGAGGAATTTAATTCCTGAAAAAAGATCAAAAGATCCTCTAAAAACGACACACATAGAGGCAGGGTCACGTGCCACCACGTGACCCCCCAAGAGATCTACAGAAAACCCTTTGAGGCTGTCACTCACGTGACCCACGTGACCCTTAATAAAAGCTCTAACAAATGAGCATATGAATGCCCGTCATGTGCTAACACGTGATGCTCTGAAAGATGCAGTAATCTCAGCAGAACCATTGAAAAGAGGGCGCTCTCACGTGTTGCTACGTGACCCTTTTGCCTTAGTGTTCAACACTAAATTGGAACTCTCAAACCCAGCGTCAAACCACTGTTGGGCCTTAGCATTCAACAATGATTAAAAAAGCCTTATTAGCAGTGTTCAACACTGATCTGTTTTAGTGTTTAACACTAATTTGAAAAAGCCTTATTGCTGGTGTTTAACACCAATTATCTCTTAGTGTTGAACACTAACTTATCAACCTTATTCCCAGTGTTCAACACTGATTGCTCTGAAGTGTTTAACACTAGGCTTTGGCCCAATTGGCTAAAGGGATAGAGGCAAACATTCTCCCTCAATGGACCGACAAAGAGTCAATATTCCAGACCTGACTGGACTTAGCCCAAGCTGGCCATAAGTCCTCAATTTGTGATTAACTGGGCCGATAGGCTCATAACATAATTGATCAGTCTTGACCCAAATTGGGCCAGGGACTATTTAATCCACCCCGGTTCTAGGGTACATCTCTTCACTCCTTTGATACTTGGCATTGTAATCCCTCAATGTCTTCAAAGAGGTGACGGGTCCCAAAGACCATTCATGATATGGACTGTGGGGTCCTTAAACCCATGCATAATGCAAAATTCCTGATTACGTGGAACGCGGATAACGTCACTCTTTGACCCCGCGGAAAACGTCCAGAGCGGATCCTGGTCCTCGAAGAGCACGGCAGTGAACCCGTGTGAAGCATCCAGAGCGGAGCCTGGTCCTCGCCTAGCACGGCAGTGAACCCGTGTGAAGCATCCAGAGCACATACCGGACTGTGGAGTCCTTAAACCCATGCATAACGCAAAATTCCTGGTTACGTGGAACGCGGATAACGTCACTCTTTGACCCCGCGGAAAACGTCCAGAGCGGATCCTGGTCCTCGCAGAGCACGGCAGTGAACCCGTGTGAAGCATCCACAGCGGAGCCTGGTCCTCGCCTAGCACGGCAGTGAACCCGTGTGAAGCATCCAGAGCACATACCGGACTGTGGAGTCCTTAAACCCATGGACTATGACGTCCTTAACCTTGACCGAGATGTCTTAAAACTACCAACGGACCGCAATGTCCTTAAACTACCCACGGACCGCAATGTCCTTAAACTACCCACGGACCGCAATGTCCTTAAACTACCCATGGACCGCAATGTCCTTAAACTAACCATGGACCGCAATGTCCTTAAACTACCCATGGACCGCGATGTCCTTAAACTAGAAACCATAGAGCCTCCATATGCTCTTTCGTCGGATCTAAATGGTCCTATTTAAGTTGATCTTAGCCTCAAAGATGGCTAACGCGTCCTTAAACCCTCAAACAGACTGGACTATGAATCCCCCTAATTAACTCTGGCTCGAGGGTACATCTCTGAACTCCTCTGACATTCGTCATTGTAATCCTTCAACGTCGTCAGAGAGGTGACGGGTCCCGACGGCCACACATACGACGGACTACTATGTCCTGAAATTGGAACAATGGAGTCCAAACACTCCTTTGTCGGATCTAAATGATCCTGTTAAGTTGATCTTAGCCTTAAACTAGACTAATGTGTCCTTAACAAATGTTTGAGTTGATCTTAAAATCAAGCATGGCTAGCGTATCCTCAAACCAAACCCCCAAACCCAAATCTAAGAAGATACGGATTTGGACTAGTCCACGCCCTACGGGCAACGACATAACTCGGTCTCCGTAAACGATCCACGGGCAGTAAAACATAAAACAAAACACACGACACGAAGTGACCATCTGGAGAAGGAGAAAGTTGTTACCGCGACGCGGTAGCGTAATTAACTGCAGGGGCTTGCGCCTGCAGGGAAGAGCGTCCCCACAATCAAAAACCCCTCACCCTGAGGGGGAATCTGACGAAGTCTGCTACATCGGCCGCATCCGTCTAAACCTCCGATATATGGCGCCATAAATCAACTTGGCATCTTCGGAGAGGCAGACGGATAGCACCTATTGGCATCTGCCCCGAATCTCAGGCAGGACGTCCTAACGTCCCGGCCGCCATTCGGAGGGGAACAGATTCTGGCACGCCCGGTGGGACCTTTTCCTCTTTCCACTCCACACTTCGTGTGTCGTGATTCGAGAACCAATCGCGGTTCGCTAATAGTTGCCCTTGGGTTTCAAGGTACTAAGAACTGGCGTCTTGCCTATTGCAGAAAACAAAGGATCGATGGCTGCTGCTTCCGCAAAGTCCTTCAACTGCTCAAACTGCAATTGCGACCAACGCTCTACCTCGCCAGGAGGTATAGCCTATGGACCCCAAGCTACTTCGTTGTTCACAATGCCGGTGGACCAGGTGACTCAAGCCACTACCGGATTGTTCTTTGGGACTATACTCCCACCATCCAGCTTCACGGCGCCAGTGCTGACAAAGGAAGCTCTCAAGAAGTCGGTCTTTGATCGTCTCACCCCTGCCACGGCTCCTCTCAACGAGTCGTCCGATGTCAACGCCTCAGTCTTTTCTAGATTGGGCCAGAAATCCTGCAAATTCATCGCAGAGAAGGCTGCTCCTAAGAAAACGGCCGCTCATGCCTCCGAAATCGCCAAGGCAGCTTCCCCGGCTAAAAAGTCGGTCTTTACCAGATTAACGGCTTCAGCTCCCGCTCCCGCTGCACAAAGGACATCGGTCTTTGACAGGCTAACACCAACAACGACCCCCCACCCACACAGGGGGCAAGACGAAACCATTCTTATATCTGACTCTACGCCGTCTGCTCGACGTGCTCGGCATCGTCATTGGCCCCGAATAAGGAAAGCTGGGGGCAACTCCCCCTCCGGGTTGACTCCACCAGCCCCGGTGGCAGAAGTTAATGCTGCTGTTCTAACTAGGAACAGCTTCGAAATGCTAAATAAGGTGCGAAGGAATTCCTCTACTGCAGTGCTGAAGAGGTCTCCTCCCCCATCAGAAAAGGTTGTGGAAATAGAATCAGAACAGCCCCGATCTCCTCAACGGCTGTCTTCCAAAATCTATAAGGTTTGGCGGCAGGCCCGAGACTCAATCATCGATCCAAACTTCTCCCGCCAGCATAAGAAGCTGAAAATCCAACCGAAGGCTGGTCACCAGGCGAAACCCCAAAAGGCTGTCTGGACGCCCACCTCGATGGCCCCCTCAACCTCCATGGCTCATAAAAGGAGGGAGCCAGAGAAGATCCCTCAACATGCAACAACGGCTAAAAGCAATGAGCCCAGACACCCTAAGTCTGGGGGCACGGTGGTGCACACTATTTACATGGTCTCTTGAAAGGAGGAGAGCCGCACTTCTACGGGCCACCGACCGCTGACCCGATCCGTGACGAGAGCCCAAGAACAACAACAAAAGTTGCAGGAAATGATGAGTGCTATGGTTGCACTTACCGGGCCAAAAGAAAGCCCAGAAACATCCTCAGACGCGCGCCGAGAGGAGGAAACCGACGCTGAGTTCCTTCGCTGGACATTGGAGAAAAAGGACAAAGAGGCTGCTGAACAAGCGGCTAATATACAGCGCATGGGCCTTCTCTTCCAAGATATGATAGGAATGATGATCCAACAGGACCCACCCATTGAATATCCCCCAATCGTTCTGGAAGATGACCGAGGAGAAACGTCAAATCCACCACCAGCCCTCTCTACGGCCAAGGAGGAGACGATCTCTAAAGCGGACTTGGCCGACTACATAGCCCAGCAAATCCGAGCCCATCATGCGACTGAGGCAGCTGGTCAAGTCGTGAAGACGGGGCGGCCGTATCCAAGCTGGTACGATCAAATCAAATACCCGCAAGGCTATACGATACCGAAATTCCATGTGTATAAGGGGACCGGCAATCCTCATCAACACGTCGCCCAGTTCCGGGCCCTCTACGGTAACACCGGCGGTGACGATAAACTGTTACTCCGTCAGTTCGTTGGCAGCTTATCAGAAACAGCGTTCGAATGGTATTCGGAACTCCCGAACGATTCCATCAAAACGTTCGCTGAAATGGAGTTGTTATTCACTCAGCGGTTCGCAAGTGCCAGCGAGCGCACTCCAATGACTGCTTTGATTAACGCCAGGGTAAAGCCAGGCGAAACCTGGGTCCAGTACGCTATACGCTGGCGGAATTTGTGGTCGAGATGCGAGCAACGCATTGAGGAAGCACCCGCAGTGGGTATGTTCGTGGGAACCCTAGACCCCCACGCAACTATCTCCCAGTTTATGATGTTCTTTAAGCCAACCACATTCCAGGCTTTAATCGACAAGTTGGCTCAGATGGACCAGATGGGTCATAGACCACCTGCTCCGAAGCCAGAACCTCGGAATGACAAGGGTAAAGGAAGGGCGACTTTTGTCGCGAATGCCCAACAGCAACCTGACGCCCCAAAATCGGCAGATCAATTGGAAGAAAGACGCCGATATTATAACGAAAAGATGAAGCATCCCTACTCGTTCCCACGAGACAAGACAAAACGGTTATTTGAGCTGGCAATACGCAACAGACTTATAAACCTACCAAATCCAAGGCGACCGCCACAACCCACCGAGGTGAATAACCCCAACTATTGCCCTTACCATCAAACGGTAAGCCATCCGATTGAAGATTGCTTCGTCTTCAAAGGATGGATCGAAGATCAATACCTCCAGGGGAAGTTCGTACTATCCGAAAAGTGGAAGGTGAACCCACCACAACCGCACACTCCTAAAAAGGCCGATACAACGGGGGCAACCTGCTCCTTTATCGAAGAAGTTCCATGGGAGGTCGCGCTATCAACGAAAACCAAAAGGATGCTGAGAGACCTTCATGCGTGCCCTGCAATCGAATGGAAGGATCCTCTCGAACCCCAAATTATCGAAGGAGCAGTGAAGCCCCGCGCAACTACGAAGACTGCTGATAAGGGCCCAAATACTCACACACAATTGTCAAAATCTTCAAAGAAAAAAAGAAGAAATCCAAGAAGCCCGCGAAGCTTGGAGACGATCGCACGAACTTGCAAAAGCAAATCGACGCGCTGGAAGAATACAATCAAAAGGCACGAACTCCTGTCACACTGCGAGAGTTCCTCAACCATACCTTTCAAGAGGGAGATGATGGAGAGAGCTCATCGGATGAATCCGAAGAGTATGTGGCAAGTTGTAACGTAATCTCCCACTCGTTTCCCGACGACGAGAAAACTCCTAACACTAAGAAGCCGGAGACGGAGCCCGAACCAGAGCGTGCAAGGCTGACAACTGATATGATCAATGCCTTCCTAGACGAAATTCGTCTAAAAAGTAAAGCGGATCAGGAGCGTGAGATGGCAGCATCAGAAGGAGCCAAAGGCGGGCGACTGAGCGAAAGAGTTGAACTACCCTCGCCAGATCAAAAGGCATCCGAAGTAGACAGGAAGATATTCAAGACAAGGAAAAGGTTCGCCAAAGCCATGTCAATGGGAATGAAGCTACCACCCTCGGAAGGAAACACACACAATGGGGCGGAGAAGCACCCCGATTACTGCGCATATCATCGGAAAATCTCACACCCCACAGAGGAGTGCGACGCCTTTAAGATATGGTGGGAAGCATATGTTGCTCGTCGGCAACATTTCAAGCGCATGAAACGCAAGAGCCGTCGGGAGCAAAGAAGCACTGTCGACGGGCCCAACAGAATTACTGGCAACTGTTATATGGCTCGTGCCGAGGGGTCGCAAGTCCTCACCTTTGGGAGCGACTCTGATGAAGAAGTGACTCTGGGCCCTCTCTTTGAAGAATCCGCGCTAGGGAAAGATGAGGAATTAGAGGCCTGCGGAAACACTCAGCTGCGCAATCGCACACTCCCAGAAAAGAATCTCGGGCCTACGAACAGAAAAGATAAGGGAAAGGAAAAGGTCACTGAAGATATCACTTTGGAAGACCAAGTCGCGAAAGAACTGGCTGCTAAAGACCCTCCTAGGAGGAGTAAAGTGGACTATAACATCCTCGCGCATCTAAGGAAGCTACCTTCTCAGCTTAGCATTCTCGACGCCCTGCTATTATCAAAAGAAGCACGGGACTCACTAATTAAGGCATTACAAGAACCTGAGCAATTCCAAGCCTTCCTCGCCACTGAAAAGATGAAGGACGAACTGGAGGAAGTGCATACGGCCGACGTCACTTTCGGTGATGAAGACCTCCTTCTTGGGACGTGCGACCATAACCGTCCCCTATATGTCTCCGGATACTGCCATGACATCAAGATAGGCAAGATCCTGGTGGATAATGGATCCTCCGTCAATCTCCTTAATGTTCGGGTGTTGAAGGAGATCTGCATGAGTGTGCAACATCTCGCCCGTGACAAAATTACTATCTCCGGTTTCGATTCACAATCGTCACGGACTCTCGGATCTGTGATACTAACGTTACGCTTCGGGCTTCTCGTCACAGACATCAAATTCCATGTCATTGACGCCAAGACCTGTTACAATGCCTTGCTCGGCCGTCCTTGGTTACACGAGTACAACATCGTCCCTTCTACACAACATCAGTGTATGAAGTACTTTAAAGATGGTTTCGAGTATACTGTAACGGGTGAGATGAACCCATTTTCCGTGAACGAAGTCCGCAAATACGAAGACGCGAAATACTTTTTGCCAGACTTCGAAGATACAGAAAGGTGTCGCAACTCGGAGAACAAGGCCGCCGCTACCATCCCTGTTTTCGGAAGCGATACCGAAGAAGAGGAAGAGATAGTTTATACGGGGCCATCTCAACGCAACAACCGGAGGACGCCCGCCCCCATACTGGTCTTCGGAAGTGATTCAGAAGATGAGGTCAATGCCGTATTCTCCAATCGGCTTTCAATGCAAGCACCTCCTGGCGATGACCATTACTTGCAAATCACCATGGTACCGCGAGAACACCACAAGGACCTCGACACGCTTCAAGCTCACAGTGTGCAAGAGCTGCAAACGTTTTGCGTCCCTCCCAGGCGAAAGGATGAGAAGATGATCCTGTTCTATCGATCCTCAGAGTCGAAAGTAGAGAAAGAGATCTGGCACGGCGTGGATGCTACACTTGACAGGATCCAACCCATCCGTCTGCCTAGATACTATACAGACGGGTTAAAGAAGCTGTTGAAGCGCCAAGGAGTACCCTTAAAACAAACTGTTCGGCAGGCTCGGTTCTATAACAAGATTTGGGATGTCCCTGGGACTCAACGCAAATTGCCTAATGGAAAAATGGAAACACTCGGGCTTGGATACGCGAGAGCCGGAAAACGGGAACGAGCCCACAGTAGCTACGCCATATATACCTTTGATGAAGAAGAGGACGCCATGTCAGGAAAGGCCGACCCCTCAACAAAACCAGACCACGCGATTGAGGCACCGAGTCCGTCATTTCTAGAACGAATGGACAAGCCTATCAGGAAAGTGGGTCAGAAAGGTCGGGAAGACCCCAACCACGAAATGGCCATCTACGAGAAGACCAGGACGCAACGTCTATTTCAACAGGCTGCGAAAGGCAAGAATGCTCAGCCTTATCGACCCGTCATGCAAAAGGCCCGATGCGGAGACGGGAATAAGTCGAGAAGCGGAAAGAGGGGTCGAGCATACTCCTTCCCCCGAGATAAGACGGAAAGGTTACTCAAGCTCGCCCTAAAACATCAGATGATCACGCTTCCAGAATCTAAACACCCTGAGCAAACCAACAAGACTTCTCGTTCGAGCTATTGCTCTTATCACCAAGCCATAAGACATCCTACCGAAGACTGCGTCACCTTCAAGAACTGGGTCGAAGACCAGTACCGACGGGGCAGATTCGCTTTATCCAACAGCTGGAGGGTAACGCCGCCACGAAAGCACGAGCCCAAGGCCGCAAGAGCAGAACCAGATCCACCTCAGTCTCGGGAGCGGGTTCGCACCTGTTATACGATTACGATATTAAAAGAAGAGCCCGAGAACATAGATGACCTTCCCCGGTGCTTTGAAAACAGCGATGATGAGGTGATCTCAGAATTTCCGCCCGCTCCGAAAGAGCTGGAAGACGGTATACATACTACTGCAGATAACCTCAGGAAGATTGAGTTGGGATCGGCGAATGACCCGCGACCGACATTTGTCAGCGAGCTACTCTCTGAAGAAAAGGTGGCCGCGTTAAAGAACGTGCTTCTACGGCATAAAGGCTGCTTCGCGTGGAACTACTCCGAGATGCCAGGATTAGATCCGGAAGTTGCTGTGCATAAATTAGCAATATCCCCAGATATCAAGCCAGTCAAGCAAGCGCCAAGAAGGATGCGACTCGAGCTTGAGATGAGCATCAACGCCGAAGTCAAGAAGCTGATCGATTCTGGGTTTATTCAAGAAGTCCAATATCCCGAATGGATCGCCAATATCGTCCCAGTAATGAAGAAGAATGGGACGGTACGTATATGCGTGGATTTCAGGGATCTCAATAAAGCCTGTCCAAAGGATGATTTCCCAGTACCGGTAACCGAGCTGATGATAGATAACACGTCCACTCAAGAGGTTTTCTCCTTTATGGATGGTTCGTCAGGATACAATCAGATAAAGATGCATCCCGAAGACCAGAAGCACACCGCTTTCCGGACCCCTTTGGGTGTATTTTGCTACAGGGTTATGCCCTTTGGTCTAAAGAACGCTGGCGCTACCTATCAAAGGGCCATGACAAAGATCTTCGACGACCTCATACATGACGTCGTCGAGTGCTATATCGATGACCTCGTAGTAAAGAGCATGTCATACGAAGAGCATTTAAACCATCTGGAGACTGTATTTCAACGCCTTCGGCAATATAATTTGAAAATGAATCCCCTCAAATGCGCGTTTGGAGTCTCCTCGGGAAAATTCCTGGGATTCGTCATCCGACACCGAGGTATTGAGATATATCCGTCTAAGATTAAAGCAATCATGGAGATGCCTCCGCCAAGAACCCTCAAACAGTTGCGGTCTCTCCAAGGGAAGCTCGCATACATCCGGCGATTATCGCAAATCTTTCAGGCAAATGCCGCCCCTACAGTCACCTGATGAAGAAGGGAACCCCATTCGTCTGGGATCAAAAATGCCAAGGTGCACTAGACGAGATCAAGCAGTATCTGCAGAACCCGCCGGTATTGGCTGCGCCAGTCAAGGGAAAACCCCTCGTTCTTTATACAACCGCCCTCGAAGGTTCCTTGGGCGCATTATGGGCGCAAGAGAACGATCAGGGGAAAGAGAGAGCACTCTACTACTTAAGTCGAGTTCTACTGGGGGCAGAAAGCAATTACTCTCCCATTGAAAAACATTGCTTGGCATTAATCTTCGCGATAACAAAGCTCAGGCACTATGCGTTGGCACACGAAGTCTGCCTCATCTCGAAGGTGGACCCCCTTAAATACTTGATGTCAAAAGCCATATTGACGGGACGACTCGCTAAATGGGCCCTGCTCTTGATGGAGTTCTCGATAACATATCAACCTCTCAAGGCAGTGAAAGGTCAGGCCATTGCCGATTTCCTCGCTGAGCACCCGATACCGGCCGATTCTCCTCTGAACTGTGATTTGCCGGACGAGCATGCATTTGATGCGATTGGCGGCGGTAGCACCCGATGGGAACTCTATTTCGATGGAGCGTCCTCCGTAAAGAAACAAAAGCAAGGTATCCCAATGATCAAATCGGGGATAGGCCTCATTTTTGCAACCCCACAAGGAGGGATAATGCGCTTCGCCTTCTCCTTGACAGAGCCGAGGACAAACAACGAGGCTGAATATGAAGCTTTGATAGCAGGCCTCGAAATCGCCATCGACATGGGAATTGAAGACCTCCTTATATACGGAGACTCTCAGCTAGTCGTTAGTCAAGTAAACGGTGACTACCAAACGTGCAAACCGGAGTTGGTAAAGTACGGCGAAAGGGTGCAACAACTGTTGGCCCAAATTCCCTCCTATGTTTTAGAGAACATACCGCGCGCGGAGAACAGCAAAGCAGACGTGCTGGCCAAACTCGCTAAAGAACTGGCTGACGAGAACCTCGATGATGTCAGAATCGTGGTACAAAGCCGTCGAGTGCTCACCCCGGCAGAACTATCTCCGGAACTACATAAAGAGGGAGCGACCGAGCAGATGACCCTACAAATAAAAGACCAAGAGAAGGCCGAAGACTGCAGGGAAGTCTTCATAGACTACTTTAAGTCCCGCCGAATGCCCAAAGAAGCGTCCGCAAGACATCATCTCGTGAAACGAGCTCTATCTTTCGCTTTCGTCAACGATACCCTATACAAGAGATCGTTTGATTCTCTATGGCTGAGATGCTTAGGACCTGACGAAGCAGAAAAAGTCATTCAGGAAGTTCATGACGGACTTTACGGTTCTCATCAAGCAGGCCCAAAGATGAAGTTAAAAATTAAACGGATGGGTTACTACTGGCCCACGATGATCCAGGACTGCCTCGAATACGCGAGGCAATGCCACTCGTGCCAGATTCATGGAGACTTTATCCACCAACACCCAAATCCACTACACCCAACGGTGGCCAGCTGGCCATTCGAAATGTGGGGGACTGACATAGTCGGCCCCATTGAGCCGGCATCATCTCGGGGACATCGCTTTATCCTGGCGACAACTGATTACTTCTCCAAATGGGCAGAAGCAATACCACTGAGGGAAGTGAAGACGGAGAATATCCTCCATTTCTTCAAGACGCACGTTATCTACCGGTTTGGAACCCCATGGCGGATTATCTCCGATAACGGGCCAGCCTACAGAAGCCATAAGATTAGCCGCTTCGCACAGCAGCACAGTATAGATTGGAGGTATTCTTCAGTTTACAACCCACGAGCTAACGGTCTGGCCGAGGCCTTCAATAAGACCTTGACGAAGATCATAAAAAAGACTGTTTCCCGGAATAAGAGAGACTGGCACGAAAGGCTGCAGGAAGCCCTTTGGGCTTATCGAACTACATTCAAGACGGCCACGAACACAACGCCATACGCGTTGGTATTTAGGACGGAAGCAGTACTCCCCCTCGAGATAGAGTTACCCTCTCTACGAGTGGCAGTCCACCACGAACTGACCGACGAAGAAAATGCTCACCTTCGACTTGAGGAGCTTGATGCCCTCGACGAAACCCGACTCATAGCGCAACAACATCTAGAAGCCTACAAAGCAAAGATGACGCGCTCGTACGAAAGATTGACCAGGCCAAGGGCATTCCACCAAGGCGAACTCGTGCTGGTGGTCAAAAGACCTATGATCCCCAATCGTGCCAAGCGAGGGAAATTCGAGCCAAACTATGAAGGCCCGTACATCATAGACCAGGTCTACCAGGGTGGAGCCTATCTACTCGTGGACATGCACGGTGAAAGGCCTTTCAGGCCAATAAACGGCCGCTTCTTGAAGAAATACTATGCTTAGTGAGCCACAGCCTGGGTCAACGGTAGATGACGACGACTATGTCCGCTCGCTATCTTCCTAGGCTCAGGCTTTACAAGCAGTAGCTGGCCTTCCCATAACGACGGACCGAAACGTCTTTAAACTATCAACGGACCGAAACGTCCTTAAACTATCAACAGACCGAAACGTCTTTAAACTAACGATGGACCGAAATGTCCTCAAACTAACGACGGACCGAAACGTCCTTAAACTAGCGACGGACCGAAACGTCCTTAAACTAACGACGGACCGAAACGTCCCTAAACTACTGCCGCAGCATCCTTAGGCTGACGAGATAAAGAAGGGAGAAAAGGAAGAAAAATAAAAAAATGAAATGATTAAAAAAAAAAAAGAAAAAAAAAACGGTATGTCCATAAAGCAAAATGGGCACGGATGAAAACCCGAAAGGGCTCCGTGAGTAAAAACAGCAGGACTACCGGCGAGTGTTTTTGAAAACCCGAAAGGGCGCAACCTCGTTAAAAGACACTTATAGGGTCCTCTCGACCTTGTAAGGAGAAACCACCCGCGTGAGATCCTTACGACTCACAAAGGAGCAACACACTTAGGGATCCTCACGATTCCTAAGGAGAAAATACACTTACGAGATCCTCACGACTCGTAAGGAGAATTCTCTTATGAGACCCGCACGGCTCATAAGACTTGAAAGTCTTAAGTTACAGAAACCTAAACTTGTTCTTAAGCGAATCCCCCACAACCTTCGATATTGCCCTACAAGCGGCTCATACTGACCCTTGTATACAATCCACGGGCGCGAATAAACATTTCCCTAACAAAGTCCCACCCGTGACTGGGGATATATCCATATGGTGAACAACCCTTGTAAGACCTCTCGACTTATAAGGAGAAAATCCTCTTTGTAAGATCCTTACGACTTACAAGAGAACATGCACTTAAGAATCCTCACGATCCTTAAGGAGAAAACACACCTGCAAGATCCTCACGACTTGTAGGGAGAAACACCTTTGTGAGACCCTTACGGCTCATGAAGTCAAAAGCCTTGGTCGGCAGGACCCTTAACCCTGTTTACTAAGCCACCTTTGTTCAAACGTCGACAGAGGCAAATGATGATTCGCTCCTGGCAACATCCCAGTTGTAGCGGTGCTGATGCTGAAATCGGTATCTAAAATCCAAGCTTGCAGCGAAAAAGCTAGCGAGCCACACATGCATACGAAATAGCCGAAATGATGGGGCAACTCGCAATAAAAAGCAGCAAGTAAAAATGTATGCATGACAAAATAGCCGAAATGATGGGGCAACTCGCAATAAAAAACAGCGAGTGAAAATGAAATAAATAGCCGAAATAATTGGGCACCGCGAAAAATAGCCGAAATGATGGGGCAATCGCGACCTTCGCGATATAAAAGCTGAAATGATAGAGCATCGCGGAAAAAGAAATGAAATAAAAGTGAAATCCTCGCCCTACGGGTGATGTTACATCTAACCCTGTATACAATCCAGGGGCGCAATCAAAGAAGGGATCATACTCCTCCCCCGGGTTTCACCATAAGGAGAAGCCAAATCTCGGCGGTTCACAGATAGCCTAGTGATCACCACCGCGGCATTCGTCTCGATACAGCAGACGCGATACCAGCAAAAGAAGCGAAGGCCAAATTCCTAGCTTCAACGTCTTGACGGTAAGTCATATAAAACCGGAAAGACATTCAGAGATCATCTCATACCAACATGGAGTGATCACCACCTCGACGTTTGTCTCGACACAGCAGACACAACATCAAGCGAAACGGAACAGCGGCAACCCCAAGTTCCATGGCTCGGCGATACATATCACCAAGAGTCAAACCTCCATCCCGTGAAATGCGGATACAATCAAAAAACTTCCTGGTTACGTGGAACGCGGATAACGTCACTCTTTGACCCCGTGGAAAACGTCCAGAGCGGATCCTGGTCCTCGCAGAGCACGGCAGTGAACCCGTGTGAAGCATCCAGAGCGGAGCCTAGTCCTCGCAGAGCACGGCAGTGAACCCGTATGAAGCATCTAGTTCAAACTTCCTGGTTACGTGGAAAGCCGATAATGTCACTCTTTGACCCCGTGGAAAACGTCCAGAGCGGATCCTGGTCCTCGCAGAGCACGGCAGTAAACCCGTGTGAAGCATCCAGAGCGGAGCCTAGTCCTCGCAGAGCACGGCAGTGAACCCGTGTGAAGCATCTAGTGCAAACTTCCTGGTTACGTGGAAAGCGGATAATGTCACTCTTTGACCCCGTGGAAAACCTCCAGAGCGGATCCTGGTCCTCGCAGAGCACGGCAGTGAACCCGTGTGAAGCATCCAGAGCGGAGCCTAGTCCTCGTAGAGCACGGCAGTGAACCCGTGTGAAGCATCTAGTGCAAACTTCCTGGTTACGTGGAAAGCGGATAATGTCACTCTTTGACCCCGTGGAAAACGTCCAGAGCGGATCCTGGTCCTCGCAGAGCACGGCAGTGAACCCGTGTGAAGCATCCAGAGCGGAGCCTAGTCCTCGCCTAACGCGGCAGTGAACCCGTGTGAAGCATCTAGTGCAAACTTCCTGGTTACGTGGAACGCGGATAATGTCACTCTTTGACCCCGTGGAAAACGTCCAGAGCGGATCCTGGTCCTCGCAGAGCACGGCAGTGAACCCGTGTGAAGCATCCAGAGCGGAGCCTAGTCCTCGCCGAGCACGGCAACGAACCCGTGTGAAGCATCTAGTGCAAGATTCCTGGTTACGTGGAACGTGGATAACGTCACTCTTTGACCCCGCGAAAAACGCCCAGAGCGGAGCCTGGTCCTCGCCAAGCACGGCAGTGAACCCGTGTGAAGCATCCAGAGCAAACACCGGACTGTGGAGTCCTTAAAATCCACGGACTATGACGTCCTTAACCTCGACCGCGATGTCTTAAAACTAACGATCAACCACCCCTATTCCTTACAGATTTTTGCCTCGGTTTAAGGGTACATCTCTTCACTCCTTTGATGCCCGGCGTTGTAATTCCTCAACGTCTTCAAAGAGGTGACGGGTCCCTGCAACCAAACATCGGACTGTGGAGTCCCTAAATCCACGGACTATGAGGTCCTTAACCTTGACCGTGTTGTCTTAAAACTAACATCGGACTGTGGAGTCCCTAAATCCACGGATTATGAGGTCCTTAACCTTGACCGTGATGTCTTAAAACTAACATCGGACTGTGGAGTCCTTAAATCCACGGACTATGAGGTCCTTAACCTTGACCGCGACGTCTTTAAACTACAATATCTGGAGAAACCCCTGACTCCGTAAAACACGGACAAGGGTAACCGCATCCAGCACTTACAAGTCCTCACGGCCGGGAGAAAAACTCTTTATGAGACCCTCGGGGCTCATAAAACGCAGAAGTCTTAAGAAGCAGATCTTAACCCTGAGCCCTGAGCCACTGCTGTCCTGCAAGGAGATCAAGATAGAATATCCGCAGAATGCATTCAATGAAAAGGAAACACACCATTAAAAAAAAATGTATCTTTTATTCATAGACCAAAATGGATACAAAATACAATTCATGAAAGAAACAAAAAGGAAGATACTCTTATCCATGAGTATGTACAAAAAAGGGGAGAAAAGATACAGTCCTTAAGCCGGCGGGCGGTGCAATAATTTCACCAGCTCATCGTTCTGTTGCTGAGCCACGGCTTCATGACGCAAGATCTCCAGAAGGCGAGCCTCCGCCTGAGCTTGTTGGGCCTGATATGAAGCGAGCCGAGCTTCAAGCTCTTTTTCAGTGGCCTTGTGAGCCTCAACCCTCTCGCGAGTAAACGTGGCGGCTTTATCAAGAGCCACCACCTCCTTGATGGACTCCTGAAGCACTCGCCAAAGGTCATACGCTTTGTTGGCTTTAGCTGTGAGGCTAGTCTGAAGCTCGCTCAACGCCTTGGAGGCTAGCTCCCTCTCTGAGAACTTGCGGCCAAGTCTCTTCTCGCACGACGTCATGTTGGCCGCATGTCGTGCTATCAGACCTCGTAACTCCGCCTTTGCAGCCACGGCCTCCGAGGAAAGGCGAGAACACTCGAGAGCGTACAAACAAGCCTCCACCTTCCTACAGAACTCCACCCAGACCCGCACCACCTCCTCACTGTGATAGGTGGCGAGAAAAGGAAGGGAGCCATTAGCTTCAGCGGCGAACGCTTCGGCCGTGGTTGCACTACCAGCACGGAGCTCCTCGATGAAAGAAGATAAGGAGACCAGGCTCAATTGGGCCAAGCGCTCTGAAGCCCGCAAAGCGTAGGGGCCGGACGGCATCACAATGCATGATTCCAAAGCCATGGAGACTGGCAGGGCTGTTCAGATTTGGCAGATGTTAGTAAAACTTTTAAACACAGGATGAACGGGACTATGATAAAATGTCAGTCACCGACAATCATGCAAGTAGGAGTTGAAGGTTCCCCTGGCCCTTCAACGACCTCGACCTCATCATCGGCTTCCAAAACTATAAGAGACATTAACGTCATTTCACAAAATAGTGACAATGCTATGATAAAAAATGGCGAATGACACTAACCTTGCCCGGAGGAAAGGACAATACGCTGAGGGGGAATCGCCTGCGGGGCTGCCATCTCCAATAGACGCTGAAATGATTGGTGAGGCGATAGATCCGCGATCGTGGCTGCCAAACCGCGTAATTCTGGGAAAGATAAAAGATTTCAGACCATGAAGGGGTTACTAAATTAAAACGCGGAAGGATACCTTCGACACTCCTCCCATTCTGAGCCGGGGGGATAGCAGCCTCGACGGTCTCCGCCGTAACCTCAGGCTCCAACAAAGGGAGAGTAGTCCCGACTACCTCACTTCCAGCCTTTGGGCCACCCTCAGCAAGAGTCATTGGGATGGCGGCCTCCAGAAGAGCATCCCCCGAAGGGGCAAGCACTCCCTGATCAAGAACCGCCGCTGGAGGTTCTATCACGAGAGGAGCAGCCTCATCAGCCCCCTCCACACCTAGCAAGGCCTCGTTGAGAATTTCGGCGGGCTTTAGCTTTAAGGGGCCAGTAGGAAGCTCCCCCAGCGTTGAAGATTCTGCACGGTTCAAATAAAAATAATGATACATACCCACGAGCATAAATAATCGAAAAGACTACAAAAGAAGCACAGCGTACCTATACGCAAAGAAGCCCTTAACATGGCTTCTTCAAGCCGCTTTTCCTTCTCAAGGAGATAAGCTCGCCGAGGTTCAAGGGTAGACTCATGACCGCCGGTCCGTAAAGAAAGTGCATCAGCTGCATCTTCTGAAGCGACCTGCTTTAAAGCCCTTTCCCCCCATTCCTCCAAAGGGCCGATAAATCGCCGCCAAATCCACGAAGGGTCTTCGTAAAAAATTACAGCGGGATAAGACTTCTTCGGAACCTTGGCATTATGGGACGGGTCTTTCGAACGCCGTAAGGCCTCAGCCAGTTGAGCAGCCTCCTCGTCAGCCGAACTCGGGAAGAGAAGCCCAGCGTCTGACCCTTGCAAGGTCAAGGGTTCGTCTTCAAGGATAGGCTCAGATTCCACCACAGAATCAAGCGGGGTAGTAGCCAATTTCCTCCGTCGTTTAGACCCAGAGCCGGCCGCTGAAGATGACCGCTTCCTCCCTCGCGAAGCCTTAGGGCGACGCTGGCCCACATCGCCTTCAACGCCCTCATCCCTGTTACTCTCACTCGGTGCCACAACCAAGGAAGACGTCGACGTCGTCGACGCCGTGGGAGGCGGCACCGCCACCGGCAGAGGTGCTACCACTGGAGCCCGTCTACCTCGCGATCGAGAACCCAAGGGCATACCAGCGGTCGGAGTAAGGTCTACCCCTGACTCCCCCGGAATGAGGGCAGCGCCAATTTCCCTCAAAGGAAAGCGGACTGGAACCCTCGGTCGCAACTCAACTCGCGAGACCTGAGGAGGAGCGTCATGACCAAGAAGAACCCTTCTTTCTTCAGCAATAATTGGGGTGACCCGATGAAGATACCAGCCTGTAAATGCACCCACACATCGAGGGATGTACTCGGCTTCAGGGACCATGAAATGAGAGCCGGTGTTCAGCCTCATGAAATGATGAGCTGCGTCACGAACAGCATCGAGCGAAGGAATTGGAGCGATCATAAAGGCCTCAAAAGGAACGCCCTGGTCATATCCGAGCTGCCGAGCAAATCGATGAGGATTGTACCGCATAAAAAGGGCTGCACTATCCTGGCGAAACACCAAGTAGCCCGGTCTAATTGAATACAAGTAGGTGGCCTCTCGGGGCTTCAGAGAAGGTGCGTTGTCCTTTGACTGGTCCCAAAGTTGCTGAACAGGACCCGAAGGGGAAGGCAGAACCCGATCGTTAAAAGCTAACCCGCCGGCGGTGGCGTGAGGGGAAATCAGCACCCGAATAGCCCCAAATTGAGTTGGATCGGCAGCAGAAGCACCTACCAGTCGCATAAGTCGTGGGAAGGTATAGGCGTCGTAAAAAGCGGGCCTTTGATGCATGGCAAAAGACCCCAGCACATGCATTTCGATCCACGACGTGAAGTAATGAAGCGAAAAGTTCACTACGTCCACGCCAGGCGTAGAGGTATTAGCCGCAGTACCCAATCCATTATAGAGGTGCGCCAGGGCCGGGATGCCAATGGCCAACCGCGTCCCCTCCGCAATACGATGCGCCGGGTAGATGACCGAGGCTCTCATGAAGCGGCGATGCATGGGGATAACGAACCAACTTAGCCAAACGCTAATAAACCCCACAAAGAACGTCTCCTCGTCCATGCCTGGGGCAGCAATGGATTCAAAAGAGATCGGCGATATGATAGGGATGTAATACTGAGGAAGATCTGATTCGTTGGTCGGCAACCTCTTCGGACCAAACCCAAAGGGGTCCCCAATGTTGGCAAACTTCGGGGCTGTCTTCGGTAAGGCGTCCTCACGAATGAAACGAGCTATGAAGCTCTTGAAAGTAACGCCTTGCTCCTCAGACTCGGTGAATAATCGATCAAAAATGCCCAGAGCACTAATTAAACTGGGGCGCTTGTGTCGAACAGCATTCTCAGCAGATAAGCCGTCAACTGGGGCGGGCTCAGGTTCAAAAATGTACTCGTCAGGGGGCAGCAACTCCTCGTACATGTTACCCCTTATCGGCAACCCCAAAATTTCATAAAACTCGGCTAAAGAAATCGAAACCTCGCGATCTCCCAGAAGAAAAGTATTAGTGGGAAGATTCCACTGGTTCAGAAATGCCTTGACCCACCAGGCATGCGGGGACTTGTAATGGAATAGCGACGCATATACGGCCTGATAAAGCCCGACTTTCTGCAATCGCGCCCGATGGGCAGAAAGGATGTAGCGAGCCCAGAGAAGATAGCCCGTAGGATGCCTAGGAGTGAGCCCTATCTTATAAATCTTCCCCCGCGGGTGGGCCTCACCCTGGCAGATGCGCCGCCCCAAGATGTCTATAGCCGGGATCGGGTGGTCCGGAATGCCGGTCGTCGAAGGCTCCAGCCTCCCCGTTGGAGTCCAGTTGGGCATTTCCACGGCGAAAGCTGTCCTTGGAGGATCCATCGGTAAAAATGGGAAAGTAGGCTCCGTTGGCACCGCGCAAAGAAAACTCCTGCGACCTTGAATAATCTGACTATACCAAGGTCCCCATTGAAGAAGGTTGCTACAGCTCGGGTCATGCGCCCGAATCATTGCCATCGCTTCCTCATCAGATGGTGACTGAGGAAAAGCGGCCTCTGAGCGAGAAAAAGGAAAGCGTGGAACAGAAGCCATCGCACCTGAAAACCAATAAAGGAAGACCGTTAGAAGAAAAGTCGGCAATGTACACTCATGCATGAACATGAAGACTAGTTAAAGAAAGCAAAAACAAAGCTTCCTGGGACCATTGGCTACAAAACACATGGGCCCCACAGAATCCGAATGGCGGCTCATTAATAATGAGATCAAACAGTTACAATAAAACAAAGGGAACATCCCCATTTAATAAAGAATGATGACCATGCACGTTCCCCCAATGGGATCTGTCTCGGGCTCTACAGTGAACCCAACAAAATCAAAGGAATTAAATTCCCACGAAAAGGCATCATTACAAAACCGCCATTTCATTAATTGCCGGAAGAACAGCCTCGGGCCGAGAGACCCCAAGGAGCCTCTGTGTGAAGAGATTGAGTTCTTCATAGGAATTAAATTCCTTATTAAGAAAAAGGGAATTAAATTCCCAGGAATAATTTTGATGGAATTAAAGTCCAGGGAGTTGAAACGCTGTCATCATCTCCCCGAAGATCGCCTAAACCCTAAGAGATCTACAGTTCGAAGGTTCCCTGTTCTTAAGAAAAAACTTGAAGAAAAATGGGTTCTTTGCGAAACCCTTAATACAGATTTGAAATCCAAAAAGTGCTTTTAAAGACGAAGGCGCTTTGGCCGTTCAACACCATTACCTGAGAAGAAAGGTTCTTTGCGAACAGAGTTAGACTCTGGGAAATTTTCAAGACAGAGAACTGAGCTCTGAAAGCGAGAATTAAATTCTCAAAGAAGAAATTCTCAGAGGAAGAAGAATGAGCAAAGTGAAGGCTCCTGTGAAGAGACGGCAGTATTTATGGAAAACAATGGAAACGTTTCATCTCCCCAGATCCCTAAAGGAATCCAACGGTCGCGAGAGGAGACAGCGTTGCACTCACGTGCTGACACGTAAGAACAACGCTGTGGGGGCATTTGTTTCCTGATTTAAAATCAGGAAAGTTTCTGTGGAAAGCTTCAAAAAGGGCCCACGTGCTTACACGTGACCAGCAGTCACGTGTTGACACGTGACCTATAAAGTGCAGAAAAGGCGCACATTGAGTCGCTGAGCAAAGTCAAGGAAAAGAGCTTCAGAAGAGGTCACGTGCTCCCACGTGACCAGGGTCACGTGTCGACACGTGACGTTCAAAGCAGCAAACTCGCTCTCCAATTGAACCGAGGAAAGAAGTGCCAGACAGGGGTCACGTGCTCACACGTGACCAGGGGTCACGTGGTAGCACGTGATGGCTAAGCAGCAGAAGAAGGCAGAATGCAGAAAGAAAGAGGAAGGCTCATTCCAAAAGGGGGTCACGTGCCCGCACGTGACCATGGGTCACGTGGTCACACGTGACCGGCTTTTAAAGCCCATGTTGACGGCAGAATTAAATTCTGAAGGAAATTTGAATCTTTCCAAAGGAAAGTGATTATCTGAGACCAATCAAATTAAAGATTTAGAGATGATTAAATATCATCTATCTATGGAAAATCTCGAGTTTGGAAAGATTTCCCCCTTAAATCTAACCAAAATAACAAAGGAGAATCTCTGGATTTAAAATCCAATGGTGAATAAAATTCACCCAATAATCCAAAGGTCCAAAACGAATGATGGATGCAAATCAAATCTCTCAGTGAAGATTCATCAAAAAACTAATTCATTCGGCTGCTTCTCCTATAAATAGGAGCCAAAAGACACAGAGAAGAGAGAGACATACGCGTAGAGAAAGAAAAAAGGAGAAAAGCTTTGATACTTGGAAAAGACTTGGATCTTCTGCAAAAACCCTAGGTAAGAAAGGAAAGGCTTTCGGAAAGAAAGAGAATTTAATTCTCAACAGAGTTTAACTCTAATATATATAAAACAGAAGAACACATTTCTTCTCTCTTTTATAGAGGATCTGCAAAGTGCACATCTCCCCTTAAGGTTGAGAATTTAATTCTCAATGGGTCGAGATCCTGCCATGCAGATCCAAAACATAGAGAAGGAATGCAAGCATGAGAATTTAATTCTCGCAGAACTATAGGAATTCAATTCCTTTAAAATAAAATTAGGGCTCGACACTGTATCATGGGAATTTAATTCCTTCAAAATAAAAAGAAGCAGGGTTTAACCCTAATTAAGAACATAGTTCTGTTGAAACAGCAGGAATTTGATTCCCTTAATCATAATTCTTTAAAACGGGAAGTTTAGCTCCTTAAAAGCTTTCATTAGGGTTTAACCCTATTCAGTTCTTCACATATGTGAGGAATTTAATTCCCACAGGAAATTCAGAGTTCAACTCTGTTTCAGAATATAAATCTGCAAAAGGAAGTAGGAATTTAATTCCTTTGAAAATTAAAGGCCCGAGGAATTTAATTCCTGAAAAAAGATCAACAGATCCTCTAAAAATGACACACATAGAGGCAGGGTCACGTGCCACCACGTGACCCCCCAAGAGATCTACAGAAAACCCTTTGAGGCTGTCCCTCACATGACCCACGTGACCCTTAATAAAAGCTCTAACAAATGAGCATATGAATGCCCGTCACGTGCTGACACGTGATGCTCTGAAAGATGCAGTAATCTCAGCAGAACCATTGAAAAGAGGGCGCTCTCACGTGTTGCTACGTGACCCCTTTTGCCTTAGTGTTCAACACTAAATTGGAACTCTCAAACCCAGCGTCAAACCACTGTTGGGCCTTAGCATTCAACAATGATTAAAAAAGCCTTATTGGCAGTGTTCAACACTGATCTGTTTTAGTGTTTAACACTAATTTGAAAAAGCCTTATTGCTGGTGTTTAACACCAATTATCTCTTAGTGTTGAACACTAACTTATCAACCTTATTCCCAGTGTTCAACACTGATTGCTCTGAAGTGTTTAACACTAGGCTTTGGCCCAATTGGCTAAAGGGATAGAGGCAAACATTCTCCCTCAATGGACCGACAAAGAGTCAATATTCCAGACCTGACTGGACTTAGCCAAGCTGGCCATAAGTCCTCAATTTGTGATTAACTGGGCCGATAGGCTCATAACATAATTGATCAGTCTTGACCCAAATTGGGCCAGGGACTATTTAATCCACCCCGGTTCTAGGGTACATCTCTTCACTCCTTTGATACTTGGCATTGTAATCCCTCAATGTCTTCAAAGAGGTGACGGGTCCTAAAGACCATTCATGATATGGACTGTGGGGTCCTTAAACCCATGCATAATGCAAAATTCCTGGTTACGTGGAATGCGGATAACGTCACTCTTTGACCCCGCGGAAAACGTCCAGAGCGGATCCTGGTCCTCGCAGAGCACGGCAGTGAACCCGTGTGAAGCATCCAGAGCGGAGCCTGGTCCTCGCCTAGCACGGCAGTGAACCCGTGTGAAGCATCCAGAGCACATACCAGACTGTGGAGTCCTTAAACCCATGCATAACGCAAAATTCCTGGTTACGTGGAACGCGGATAACGTCACTCTTTGACCCCGCGGAAAACGTCCAGAGCGGATCCTGGTCCTCGCAGAGCACGGCAGTGAACCCGTGTGAAGCATCCAGAGCGGAGCCTGGTCCTCGCCTAGCACGGCAGTGAACCCGTGTGAAGCATCCAGAGCACATACCGGACTGTGGAGTCCTTAAACCCATGGACTATGACGTCCTTAACCTTGACCGAGATGTCTTAAAACTACCAACGGACCGCAATGTCCTTAAACTACCCACGGACCGCAATGTCCTTAAACTACCCACGGACCGCAATGTCCTTAAACTAACCATGGACCGCAATGTCCTTAAACTACCCATGGACCGCGATGTCCTTAAACTAGAAACCATAGAGCCTCCATATGCTCTTTCGTCGGATCTAAACGGTCCTGTTTAAGTTGATCTTAGCCTCAAAGATGGCTAACGCGTCCTTAAACCCTCAAACAGACTGGACTATGAATCCCCCTAATTAACTCTGGCTCGAGGGTACATCTCTGAACTCCTCTGACATTCGTCGTTGTTATCCTTCAACGTCGTCAGAGAGGTGACGGGTCCCGACGGCCATACATACGACGGACTACTATGTCCTGAAATTGGAACAATGGAGTCCAAACACTCCTTTGTCGGATCTAAACGATCCTGTTAAGTTGATCTTAGCCTTAAACTAGACTAATGTGTCCTTAACAAATGTTTGAGTTGATCTTAGCCTCAAGCATGGCTAGCGTATCCTCAAACCAAACCCCCAAACCCAAATCTAAGAAGATACGGATTTGGACTAGTCCACGCCCTACGGGCGACGACATAACTCGGTTTCCGTAAACGATCCACGGGCAGTAAAACATAAAACAAAACACACGACACGAAGTGACCATCTAGAGAAAGAGAAAGTTGTTACCGCGACGCGGTAGCGTAATTAACTGCAGAGGCTTGCGCCTGCAGGGAAGAGCATCCCCACAATCAAAAACCCCTCACCCTGAGGGGGAATCTGACGAAGTCTGCTACATCAGCCGCATCCTTCTAAACCTCCGATATATGGCGCCATAAATCAACTTGGCATCTTCGGAGAGGCAGACGGATAGCACCTATTGGCATCTGCCCCGAATCTCAGGCAGGACGTCCTAACGTCCCGGCCGCCATTCGGAGGGGAACAACGGATCCACTCACTGAGGCTATTTCTCGAACACAATAGTTTTACAAACGGGCTTTGTGAAACTGATTAGTAGAGGAGTTGGATGTTCGGTTTCACACGGGCTGTGAGTAGTCGACATCGCAATACTTAGCCTTGAGTGCAAGTGGGAGATTGTTGGGGATAGTGCCCTCATAGTGAATTATTGGATCACAGGTACGTGATTGCAATGATTGCGGAGGACCTATACCGGTAGGACAGTCTTACTCCAGATGATAGTATGCTATCTGGTTTGCCTTTATCAGTCGTGTACATGTTCAGGTGACTGATTGCATGTTACACTTTGATAGAGCCCTTAGGATGTTGCTTTACTACCAACAGTATGATGGCGATCATATACGTGAGAGTTGGGTAGTTTATATGCATATCCTTAATTGTGGTCCCTAGTCGTGGGAGTTTCGAGACAGGGCAGCGATACTCCGGAGTAGACTAGTGTGTACAGTCGAGACCCCGACGAGTGGCGGTGGCCAGTCTCACAAGCCACTGGTGTCAGTTGGATCACCTAAGATGTATACAGGTGCTCATTGGGTTATGAGTACACCGGACAGGACTCGGCGGGAATCTGCTAGTTAGTACTATATCTATCGTCAGATAGCAGTTCCCTGGTGACATGTGTACAGGTTAGTTCATCGACCTGAGGTCGTCATTTGTCTCGTGTGAGTTCCCACTGTGCTTTGATTTCTACCCTACCACGGCTCAAAGGAGTCTTGCAAACAGGTAGTTTTTGGGTACAGTGCCGAGCCATATGGAGGCACGTGAGCGGATCGGCAGGGGATTTGTCTCTCCCGGTATTGGGGGCAAGATCGTGCTGTGTCTAGGAGAGCCATTACACATTGCCCACGGCCGTGGCAGGAGATTTACTGGTAGGTACTCCAGTAGTATCTCAGGGTGTTATTGGGCTTCACTCCGACACGACTTATACTGCTAGTGGGGGTCTGACGTTACTAGCCCCTTAGGCAGATATGCGATACTCATAGACGAACGGACCGGACTGTATATACATTGTCACTGTTAGGCTCAGTAGGGTTTCTGGATGAGTTCGCTCATCAGCCTCCATTGAGGTCAGTCCATGGGCAGCCGTTACGCATTGCTAGTGCCGCTGACGGTTTGTGGTTAAACCCACTGCCAGGGTACTGACGAGTCATTAGAGTCCCCCACAGACAGTTTCCCAAGTTCGGGCGAAACGTTGTAGAGGCCGTATGGTTTTATGGCAGGGTTCGGAAAATGCACGTGCGTTTACGCACGTGTCAGTTTTCGGACAGATGATACTCGTCGGCTTTGGTTTAAGCCGGATCCGAGTATTGTGTTGAGTAGATATAATATCTTTGTCTCAGTTGCATTTGTATTCGATCGTAATACAAATGCGGGTATATTTATACAGTTTCGGGGTTATCCTGAAAGTCGTTTCAGGATCACTTTTGGAAGTTGCCAGTTTCCAGTTTTCTATCAGCCGTCCTTTAACATTCGGTTAAAGACGGATTTATCTTTTCTTGGATGAGAGTGAGTCATCATTCTAGAAGGTTCTAGAAGCGATGAGGTGGCTAATGAGTCATCTTGACATTGATTGGTGCATTAAAGGCTTGATGATGTGTATTAGTGACTCATGCATTATCATTAAAGCTTCTTGTTTTTCTTAAGGATATTTTGTGAGAAGCTTTCTTTTATGGTCACCCCCTTTATTGCTCCTACCATCACCTCCCTCTTTGATAAATAGTGGCCGGCCATTCTTTGTGAGAGAGAGAGAGATTGATTTCATTTTAGAGAGAAAAGACTATGGTTTTAGGTGTATAGAAATTTCATATCTCGTTTTGTTCCATCACCCGATTAAAATGGCAACTTCATTAACCGATCGTCCACGGACTTGGACGAAGTGAGACAAAGTCATCTACTCATTCTCTACATCATTCTTGGTCGTCTCTTTTAGCAAACTTGACGATCGAGTTGCCTCAAGTCAGAGGTGGGAGCCCGTTTAAAGAATCGTCGACGTAGTGCCACCTCGACGAGGAGATCGGAGATCGACGAGATCGGAGCAGCCGCAACGGAGCGTGGGATGATGGTTAAAGAACGAAGGACTCGGATCGTTCGGTATAACCTTTCTACACTCTTTACAATTTGTCAGTTTAGCAATAATGGCAGATCCGGGTTAAAGTATACGATAGCGCCAGTTAAAAAGTTTTTGTTCCGCATTTAGCGTCTGTAGACTGCCGGGGCGGTAGCGTAGACTTACAATTGGGGTCGACATTACCATCCCTAGACTCGATATGCAGCATATCTAATGAAGAGACCGGACTGTACGGTAGTGTTGCCGGTTGGCTCGACGGGAGTTGTAACAGGTTCGCTTGTTTTCTTCTGATCGCTCAATACCCGGGTGGCCGTTATGTTTAGCTGACCGCATGCGGCTTGTACGTATTTGATATGATCATTACCTACTGCCGGCGTATTGCCGAGTCTTAGAGTCCCACAATGATGTTTCCTGGCTTAGGCGAAAAGATGTGGTGTGCATATGAGATATGCGCGGGGACCTGATTAAATACGGATATGTGATACCGTATATTAATCGGGCATTTTCTATTGGTCGGGTCATATGTGATATGACCGGTTTGCAAAATCAAGTGTTTATTGATCAGTCGAAAATACTGCATTTTTAACACGACAATTTCCCTATCTATTGCACTCATCTAGAAGTGTTCGGCATTCATATAGCACATATAAGCAAAACAGTCCTGAAATATCAGAATTCATGTGTTAGACATTTAAACCGGCACTTTAAGGGATATTGACTATATTTTATGGCATCGCATCATCCCTATATTGCGCAACACTTGTCTTGAGAATTTGTGCAGGAACAAAGCCAAAACAGTGCTGATAAAATACGCCAACTCAAAGGCCAGAGATCTGGCAGAGATCAGGGACTCAATTGGAAAATCAACATATCACAAAAAGGTCCAAATGTCATCACAAAAAGGTCCAAATGTCAGTACCAGAGTAGCCCAAAAGTTCCAAGCCAAAAGGCTTCATAACCGCCGCGGTTCCGCGGCGGGAGCCAGCTTGAGCCGCGGAACCGCGGCGTCTTGACGGATTCATCGGCTCAAAATTCCTAACATGCTCTAAACTAACGGCCCAAGCTTCCAGAATATTGTAAAAACTCCACTTGGCAGATCTAAAAGGCTCGGCTCAACAAACTTCATCTAGAAGCTTCTCATCAACAAACTTTTGGAGGGAAATTCAAATCTCCTCAACAAACTTTTAGAGGGAAATTCAAATTTGAAAGCCTAGAGCTAGGGTTTTGATGGTCTATAAATAGGAGCCTAGATCTAAGGGTTGAGGTTGTTCAAGAATCTTCCATATTCCTTAATCTCTAATAGTAGTTCAATTCTCCATCTTCTTCCACAAGTCTAGTGACAAGACTTGTGCGAAACCCTAACCCTAATTCTAATCCAAATTCAAGATCCCGAGTACCAATCAAGCGGGAAGCCTTCAACCTTTTAGGAGCAGAGCCGATCTCCATTCGAGCAAGTGATCCAAGCCGATCCTCGACTCACGGAGACAAGCGAAGCCAAATCGACGATCGAGTTCTTCCTCTTGTAGTTCTTGAGCGATTGTAATGAAATTGTTGATATAAATAAAAGGTGAAATTCTTTAATCTTGCTTTCTTTAAATTCTTGCATCATGATTCGATTTCAATTTGTAATTGTAGTTCTTGTTGTGATGTTTGAGTAAAACTCCGCTCGTCGAGGAGTCGAGACGATCAATAGAATGATGATGTAACAAATCTTAAAACGATTCTTGAGTCCTACGAGTTTTGTAAACCCTAGCAAGTTCAAGAATCGACGACCTAGTTTCGTTGCGATGCTTTCTTGATTGTTATCGCTCGAAATTGGGGAGTTACGATCGTTTCTTGAATTTACTAGAGGCTAGAATGTGAATGATATCGATGAAAGAACAAGGGATAAATGATAAAACCCTAGGTTCACGAGAAATCCGTAACTCTCGTCGATCATCATCGATCTAGTATCAACTCTTTGAAGGACAAGAATACGACATCTTGAGATTGCATCACATCTATAGATCCGATCGATTCCTACGAGCCTCATTTAGATTCTTGATATTTGGTTGGAAAAATCATCACAAATTACCACTTCTTGATTTTAATGCTTTCTTAGATCTAGATTTTTCTCTTTCTTGAATTGCAATTACAAATCATGAATTGTTTTCTTTTCCTTTCTTTAAAGTTTCGACTCATCTAATTCAAAAGACGAACGATTACACTTTCCATGTGGACGATCCGCACTCGCTAACGATCTACATCCGACACCGTAGTTGATTGCGGTCAAAAATAATTCTTTGATTATGAATTTTATTCATTATCTAAATACCGACACAAAGAAACTTATTCGAGTTACACGACACGGTCTTGAATTTTATAATCAATCATTGATTTAACAAATGACTTTTAGATTAATTCTTTAATCAAACTCTTTTTCTATTTTTGTATGCATGCATCTATGCACATGATGATGTGCATGGATACATACATACATACATAGTATCATGGTTGTTGATACATGTTTGGTGGCAATGCAAGACTTATATTGTAGAATTATCTATTTATTTATCATTTAGAAAAAAAGAAAGGATAATTCACACAAGGTTTATACTTATCATCTTTGACCATGCTTTAACCACCATTTAACCTTGAGTTAATTATCCTTTTGTCTTTAACCCATTTGATAAAAATCTAGATGATTCTAACCATGGTTGAAGTGAGAAAGGATTAATATAGATTATTCTTTTCTCATTTCAATTTATTATTCACTCTCATAACTTTTCTTTTGTGAGAAAGCTTAGCCACCATCTTCTTCTTCCTCTCTTGATAATTTTCTTGAGTGAGGTTGATAAAAAGAAAGAGTTTTGATTATAGAATACAAACCACATCATCATACTACACACATCTAGCCCATTTGTGTAGGGTGTTTGCTCTACTTCATTCACATATCGAGTAAAGCAAGGAGCTTTGGGCAAAGGAGCTTCGGGTGGATCGTCGTGGACCTAGAAGATCTCAAGCGAACCATTTTCCAACCCTCAAGTAGCCAAGGATTCTAGCGTAGGGAGCTACAAAGGTTGTACTCTCAAAACCCTAGCTTTTTCTACTTGTGATGATGTACATGTAATGAAACCCTAAATTTCTAGTGATGATTCTTTGCATGTTCACTTAGCACCTTAAAAATTTGATTTTGGTACATGTGATGCTTACAAACCCTTCATAGGGTGCTAGGTAAACCTAACAGAGGTACCTTACCGGGCCCACCATGTACCTGAGAAGGTTCATCCAACTTCTCGAATCGGGTCTCGAAATCCATCAGCAATCATGAAAACTCATGGTGGACGACTCATACATCATGGGAAAACTCACTTTTCATTTAAAAAAAGAAAGAGAAAGAAGTTTATAAATGTTCTTGCGGTTTTCCCCCAAATCCAGGAAATCTCAGGAAAATCCGAAATCCAATCATCAATAGCACGTAAACAGTGAATATAGGTGTAAAACTCCATAATACGGCATAACAGTGAATAATAATATGCATGAAGTAGCAAGTAATAACTGCAATGTCTAAACTGGCATATAAGGCAAGTACACTAATATTATGTCGAAACTATCAGCTAACAAGCTATGTCGATGAAATAGTATTGTCTAAAGTGTACGTGACATGGCAATTACCGATGATGATGTGTGTGAGCCGGCAAGTAAGTGTACGTGGAACAACGCATCATCGGTAATGGTGCTGGTGTCCTGACAGCATGATATCAATAATGGTACATGAAATCAAAATATATGTATGTGATGCGGAGCGAACAACAATAATGTGCGAGATCTGAATGATAAACACAATGATAACTAATCTGCATTTAATATAAATATAAGTCATACAATTGTGCCATTTGAAATAACACGAATCGTGGTGTTTTGCAAATAAGGGCTACGGTGTTTTTAAGAAAAGATACATCCTTTGAAATATCCATAGAATCCCTTGGCCTGTCTTTTAAAATACCCACGATTCGTTAGTTTTGAAATAGGTAGGAATCGAATCTAGTCTAACAACTACACTAACTATAGGTCTGAGCTAACAGGCTAAACGAAAGGTAAGGAAACCGCCTAACATCTGAGTCGATACATATATAAATAATAGTCGGTGATCCCGCCTCAATAGTATCATATACGATCCAAAATCTACAATATGACATCCTCAAGTTAAGGGTGCGGATCTATCATCAATATAAAACTCGTACGGTACACCCGTCGTACGGCCTCCCAAATCTGGGTACGGGTCAATATCACATTCATCACCTTATTCATCTGGTATCCTATTTATCAAAGATCATAATCCGGGGTACTGACCTACGTCTAATACAATATTGATACCATCTATGTATGCATGCATGTGTATGAAACACTACGTCAAAGGACCCGCTAAAACATCATGTCGTATCTCAAATACGAACCCTGTCATATCACCGAGCTCACGGCCTCAAATCGAATCTCATCGACTCATCTCAAATCCCAAGTACTGTCCTCAAATCCAGTATATGAACACATAGTCCCATACCCATGTGTAAATATACACATCCACATATACGTACAGGTAAAAGAAAGAATGTATGCAAGTATGTGTGTGCGTGTGTGGGTGCAACCTCTACTCTAGGGTCTCGCAACTAACACTTAAACCAATCCAAGAATACCTAGAATGCATCATTATCAACAATAAACTCAAAACAACATATAAAATATATATGTGGGTATACGTATTCGTATACATCACAACGAACTGCGGGGGTGCTATACGCCATCCACCCGACTTCCCCCGTAGATATAATCTACTCACTTTGCTTCTTCCGTGTCGGTGTCGATGTCGCCTTCATCTTCTTCATTGTATGAAACCCTCGTGAAGGTACCTACAAAAATAACACAATCGCAAAAGCACATGAAAATCACATCGGAAAACCCAAAACGACATGCTAAGGCCTATAGGTTAGAACCTATGGACTACGCTTCCAACACCATCAACAACCCTCGATATCGTCGTAGAAACGTCCATTGATCTTGGTAAAACACAAATTCGCAAATCCAGAATTCAAAATACGAGAAACGAAACCTCGAATCAAAATAGCAACTATTGTAAATGGTCCCAGATTCTACCCTATGTCAAATCAGCCAATTTTGCACATGCCAAGGGTCAAATTTACTGGAGATAAGGCCCTAAAACAAAAACGAAGCATTTCCAACCTGCTCTGGCCGCAATTTGCGGCTAGAAGGAATTAATTTGCGGCCTGAAAAAGGGGTAGGGGCTAGGGTTTTGGGTGATGGTTCCTTGGTGCCTGCATGTCTCCCTTTGTTTGCAATAAAATTTTCAGAGGCTCCGGGTGTTAGCAGATTTCATAATACATTCACAGAATCCACACTTCTTCCGATATCGGGTTCTAAATCCATATTCGGGGGTTCCAGTCTCTAGTTTGGGTCTGAATTCCGGCACTAGGGGGTTTGTGTGGCCTCTACTAGGCTTAATTACACATCACAACTCAAGAATTCTATAAACCCTTACTAAAATTTCCCAAGTCTTACTAATCGACACCAAATCGGTTCTAATTTAACATGGAGGCAAAAGGAATAGAAATACTAGACTAATGGCTCAGAAAATACCTCATTTGGCAACTCAAGAAAATTCTCGAGTTTCCCCAAGTGTCCAAAATGCAAGCTTTCTTGGTCTAATGTGTTGCTTGAGAGGTTGTGCACATATTTTATGAAGAGGAGTTGTGATTTTGATGAGGGAAATGAGGTGTTTGTGAGGGTTTGATGAAGAGGAAGATGAGGGGAGCAGCAGCAGCAGCAAGGGAGTTGAGGGGAGAGGTGATGAGGGTGAAGGAATGAAGGAGGAAAGTCCAAGGTCAAGGGTACCCCTCTCACTCTGTCTCATGCCCATACCTCTATTCTTTAATCATATTCCATTTCTTTTCTTTTCTATTCTATTTTCCCTCTCTCCTCAATAGTGAATCCCAAAGCAAAGAATGAAAAATGATGATAAAGCCATGTAGGAAAATGTAACAAGTGTAAAAAAAAGACATGTGCACAAAACACGCTTAAAATTCGATTTGCGATTTTTAATCACGATTAGCAAAAAATTAGTGTCAAACAAATCATAAACTTCCATATTTTGCATGAATATCATAAAGCACCCTCTTTTTAGTAATTTCCATAATTTTCCAAATTTTTCCCCATTTATCGGTATTTAATAATACCGCCTTATTAAAATAATAAATATTTTATTATAAAATTATAAAAATTCCCAAAAATAATATTTTATTTTTCTGAAATGTTACACAACTATTGCTCACAGTGGGATCAGGATCCTACTATCACATAGAAGGTATGCAATCTCATTACAAATTTCAACTCTTGAAACTCCCGATATGGATTTTACCCTTAGCACTCATGACCTTAACTATAATCTGAAGGGTTACTAGGCACTATCACAAGGTTCTACAAGGAATCAACCATGCCAAAATCAAAACTTTCAAGTGCCGAACAACCCTAACCAAGATCTTAGACTAGAGATTAGGCAAAACAATGAGCAAGTAAACAACTTTACTTCTAAGAGATTGGGATTACAACCTTTGTAGTCCGTTCCTTCGCTTCATAAGCTCCGAGTAGTAGTCCCTTCACCGCGATCATCATGTACCTGGACTCTAGAGAGGCTCCATGAAGAGAAAGAAGCAAGCTTGCTTCCGATATTCAATAACTAAGATGATCTATCTTGAAGAAACTCAAACCCAAGCTTTTGCTTCACTAATCAAGTATTAGCAAAGCAAACACCCTAATCTAAGTGGCTAGAATAGATGAGGATGATGAAGTAAGAATTTAGCCCCTTTTTGTTTTCAATTTCTCACTCATTATCATCACATGTCAAAAAGCTAGAAAGTTTTTTTCAAGAGGAAGAAGAAGATCAAATTCATTTGTGATGAATAATGAAATCATTTTATGGTTACAAATCCAACCGCTAGAAAGCTTTTTCAAGAGGAGGAAGAAGAAGAAATCTATTTGTGATGAATAATGAAATCATGTTGTGGTTACAAATCCAACCATGGGTAAAGAAAGAAGACTTAACCCTTGTAGAGAATTAACAAGGGTAAAGGGTTTGGGTTGGGTTAAAGAAATATCTTCACAAAATATCAAAGTTAAAGTCAAAGCTTCAAGAAGCTTCATGAAAGCTTCATCCAAGCTTAACCCTAATACAAACCCTAACCATATTAAAACTCCACAAAACATGTTGAATTTGTAACCCTAATATGATACAATATTATATATCACATATACAATATTTATTGTAACAAAATAAAATAATACAATTAACATATATCACATATATATCAATGTATTGTCCAAGTGAGAAAAAGAATCTTTAAATGAGCTAATATTAGTTAATGTAATATAATATATCAAATATACAATTATACATTAAATTATCGAATCAACACTTGATCCGATAGTCCGGCTATTTCATAAATAACCGACTAATATAATCTGTATCAGTTCATCGAATCAACACTTGATCCGATGACCCGGCTATATCACATATACCCGGCCGATATCACATATCATGAGAATCTAATACGGTATCGCATACACGTATTATTCTCGGTCCGCACATATCACATATGTGCTCCTACTCCGTTTTTCCTGAGCCAGGAAACCTCTGTGTAGGACTCTAAAGAGTCGTCAATACGCCGGCAGTAGGTGATGATCATATCAAACACCCATAAGCTGCAAGCGGTCAGCTAAACGTAACAGCCACCAAGGTATTGAGCAATCAGAGGATCAACAAGCAAGCCAGTACATTCTCCTGCGAATCCAATCAGTAACACTCCCGTACAGTCCGGTCTCTTCGTCTGATATGTCGCATATCCAGTCTAGGGGTGGTAAACGTCAGACCCCAGTAAATGAGGTCCATAACAGTTCGAGAAACTACTGATAACACTTACCAGTAAATCTCAGCAACCCTGGCCAGGGATTTCCAGTTATAGCTAATCGAACACAGCGCAACATCAACTCCCTATACCGGGATAGACGAAATCCCTCCTATCGCTCATTGCCTCCATGTGATTCGGGACTGTACCCAAAAGCCACCGTTTTGCATTCCCTCTTAGACGTGGTATGATGGAAATCAAAGCACAGTGGGAATCACACAAGACTCTATGACGATTTCGGGTCTACAGACTAACCTGTACCAGTGTCACCAGAGAACTGCCATCTGACGTGAGGTATAATACCATCTGGGAGTTCTCGGTGAGTCCGTCCAGTGTACCCAGTCTCCACTGAGCACCCGTATACCTTCTCTGATGTCAAGCACCAATGGATATGGAATCATCCATCGCCCATCAAATGGGTCAAGAAGCGCATACGCTAGTCTACTCTGGAGTATCGATGCCCTGTATCGGTACTACCACGACTAGGAATATTTGAAGGATGTACTTAGCGACTACACTGTCCCCACTTGTATGAACTGCATCATAGTCCTGGTAGTCAAGTACTCATCCTAAGGCCTTTATCAACATGTAACATAGAGACAATCAGAGTACATGTTAAGATTAAGAGCCACCAGATAGCATACTATCATGTCGAGCAAGAAAGTCCTACCTATATATGTCCAAGCATCCACTACAATATACATCGTATGTACAGTAATGGCCTCTACGGCATACATATTGTAAGTCCACGTTACCCACCCCGGTGCTTACGGGGAAGCGGAATAGGTAAAAAAAATGGTTTTTAACACAAGGTAACATGGACTAGAAATGGAGGATCTTTGCTAAACAAAAACTAACAAACTAACTACAAGTTTAGCCACTCGGTTAGAAGGTTATACCTAAGTCTTGAATTCCTTCTCTTCTTGTTGTGGTTCTCCTTCTTGCTTGCTCCTTGGAGTGGTGTAGACGGCTCCTCCTCGTCATCTTATCTTTGCCGAAGAAAGATCCACCCGAAGGCCTCTACCTTGAGCTCCTACCTCAACCAAGAGGTAACTAAAGTGCTTGGCTTGCTAAACCTAGAACCCTAGAAAGAGTAAAGAGAGGTTTTGAGGGTTATATCTCACAAGCTCATGGTTCTCAACACATGAGAGAAGAGAGCTTTGAGAGGAAGAGGGAGAGCTCAAAAACATGAGAGAGAAAGAGCAAGAGAGAATGCGGATCTTTTTGCAACCATACTCTCATATGAGAGAATTATGAAATAATAATAATAATTAGAGAAATTGTGATGGTTCATTTGAAATGACCATTATCATTTCACATTAAATGAAATTTGCAAGAATCAAGAAGCATATTTCATATCAAACGATGATGGTCAAAATGTCAACAAAAGTCAACCGGTCAACCAAAGTCAAAAAGTCAACAAAAGTCAAATGGTCAACCTAACCATGGCACAATTATCCTTAATTAATATCATTAATCATATCTCTCATTCTCATTAGGGTTTGGAAAAAGTCAACGGTCAACAACCCTAATGAGAATCCTCTGCCTCTGTCAACTGTGCATACACACCCGCATCCGTGTTCCAAGGAACACGAATACAATGAGACAAAACCAATCCCAAAAAAAATACTAGGATCTGGCTTAAACCAAAGCCCACAAGTAATAATTTCCCGGACACCAAACGTGCACAAGTGCACGGATGTGAACGAACCCTGTCGCAAAACCATGCGACCTCTACTCTGTTTTGCCCAAAGGCGAATAGCCCTCTGTGTGGGACTTTAAAGACTCGACACTACGCTGGCAGCGGGTTTAACCACATGCCGCAAGTGGTATTAGCTGTACGTATCGGTCCCCAGGTAGATGCCGATAAGAAAACAGATGAGGTGAACCCATCCGAACTCCTACTGAGCCTGAATGTGACAATCTCCGTACAGTCCGGTCTGTTCGTCCAAGAGTATCGCATGGAGGGCCTAGGGGGGTGGTAAACGTCAGTCCCCTAATAGAGGTACAAGTCGTGTCGGAGTGTATCCCAGACACCCTGAGATAACACTAGAAACGCTGCCAGTATATCTCGCTTGCCCTGGCTAGGGACTTTGTGTAATGGCTCTCCTAGACACAGCGCGATATCAACTGTTGGGTTTACCTAGCATCTCATCAAGGGTTTAGAAGCATCACATATGCCAAAATCAAATTTTGAAGGTACTAAGTGAACTTGACAAGAATCATAACTAGAAATTTAGGGTTTCATTTGACTAAGCATCACATGCAATAGAAAAAATATCATTAAGGGTAGAGATTACAACCTTTGTAGACCTCCCTTGGTGACTCCTTGGCACTTTGAGAGTTTGGAACGGATCGATGGAAACCTTCCTTTTCCATGAAGATCCACCCGAAGTCCCTTTGCCCAAAGCTCATTGTTTTACTTGATATGTGAATGAAGTAGAGCAAACATCCTACACAAATGGGCTAGATGTGTGTAGTATGATGATGTGGTTTGTATTCTATAATCAAAACCCTTTCTTTTTATCAGCTTCACTCAAAGAAATTTTCAAAAGAGGAAGAAGAAGATGGAGGCTAAGCTTGAGCTCATAAGAAAATGATATGATTGAATTATTGAAATGAGAAAAGAATAATCCATATTAATCCTTCTCACTTCAACCATGGTTAGCAATTATCTAGATCTTTATCAAATGAGTTAAAAAGGCAAAAGGATAATTAACTCAAGGTTAAAAAGTGGTTGAAGCATGGTTAAAGATGATAAACATTAACCATGTGTGAGTTATCCTTTCCTTTATTCAAAATGATAAATAAATAGATAATTACTACAATATGAGTCTTGCATTGCCACCAAATATGTATCAACAACCATGATATAATGTATGTATGTATGTGTCCATGCACATCATAATGTGCATACATGCATGCATACAAAAATAGAAAAAGGGTTTAATAAAAGAATTAATCTAAAAGTCATTTGTTAAATCAACACTTGATTTTGCAAACCGGTCATATCACATACGACCCGACCAATAGAAAATGCCCGATTAATCTACGGTATCACATATCCGTATTTAATCAGGTCCCCGCGCATATCTCATATGCACACCACATCTTTTCTCCTGAGCCAGGAAACTTCATTGTGGGAGTCTAAGACTCGTCAATACGCCGGCAGTAGGTAATGATCATATCAAATACCTTCAAGCCGGAAGCGGTCAGCTAAACGTAACGGCCACCCGGGTATTGATCGATCAGAAGAAAACCAACGAAGCTGTCAGAACTCCCGTCGAGCCAACTGGCAACACTTACCGTACAGTCCGGTCTCCTCATCAGATATGTTGCATATCGAGTCTAGAGATGGAATCGTCGGCCCCAATAACTCAATAAGTCATACTGGTGTATGGCTCATAACAGATCGAGAAACTACTGATAACGCTTATCAGTAAATCTCAGCAGCCCTGGCCAGGGACTTCCTGTTATAGCTAATCAAGCATAGCACAACATCAACTCCCAATACCGGGAGAGACGAAATCCCTCCTATCGCTCATCGCTTCCATGTGCCTCGGGACTGTACCCAAAGTCCACCTGTTTGCACGACTCAGTAGAGCCGTGGTAGGGTGGATATCAAAGTACAGTAGGAGGACACACAAGACTCTATGACGATCTTGGGTCTACAGACTAACCTGTACCAGTGTCACCTGAGAACTGCTATCCGACGATAGATATAATACCACATAGGAGTTCTCTGTGAGTCCGTTCAGTGTACCCAGTCTCCACTGAGCACCCGCATACAATCTTTGGTGTCACCTCACCAGATGGATATGGGATCATCCATCACCCATCATATGGGACAAGAATAGTATACGCTCGTCTACTCTGGAATATCGATGCCCCGTCTCGATACACCCACGACTAGGAACAGTTCAAGGATATGCTTATAAACTACACATGCCCCACTAGTATGATCCGCATCATAGTCATAGTAGTCAAGCAAATATCCTAAGGGCTTTATCACCATGTGAAAATGAATAAAAGCATGATCAAATCAACATGTCAAGATAAAGTAAACCAGATAGCATACTATCATGTTGAGCAAGAAAGTCATCTCAATCCATATATACATGTCCAAGCATCCACTATACATATAATGGCCTCTAGGGCATACATATATCTAACATCAAACCCCAATACCGGGAGAGATGAATCCTGTCTAACCGTCACTGCCTCCAAGTGCTTTGGGACTGCACCCAACTGCTACCAGTTTGCACGACTCATTTGAGCCGTAGTAGGGTAGCAATCTAAGAACAGTGGGAACTCACTCGAGGCGAAGTGACAGTGTCAAGTCAACGGAATAAGCTGTACTCATGTCACCTGGGAACTGATGACTGACGATAGGTATAGTACCAACCAACAGTTCCCGACGAGTCCTGTCCAGTGTACTCGTAACCTAACGAGCACCCACATACTATCTCCAGTACGACGTACTGATGGCTGTGGGACAGACCATCTCCCCTACTGGGATGAGAAGCGCATACGCTAGTCTACTCCGGAGTATCGATGCCCCGTCTCAATAATCCTACGACTAGGGACCTGTATAAGGATGTGCTTGTAGATTACCCAGCCCCCACAAGTGTGACTGCCATCACAACGCTGGTAATCAAGCAAAGATCCTAAAGGTTCCACTAATATGTATAAGCGATATGCTAAAAGAAACACATGCACATATTAAAGTAGAAACAAACCAAGTAGCATACTACCATTTTGAGAAAGATTGTCTATACAACTGTGAATATCCCAAGCTTCCATTAAGTAATATACAAACTAGTATGATACAGTAATGGCCTCTAGGGCATATACACTAACAATCTCCCACTTGCACAGGGCCATGTACTGGCGTATCGAAGACCTATCATATCGATCAGCCGCTCGAACTGAGTCTGGGGTATGGCCTTCGTGAATGGATCTGCAGTGTTATTATCCGAATCTACTCTCTTCACCTCGATCTCCCGGCAATCTACGATCTCCCTGATCAGGTGATATCGCCTCAAAATGTGTCTGGACTTCTGATGGGACCTGGGTTCCTTCACTAAAGCTATAGCGCCGTTGTTGTCACAATACAGCGGTATTGGATCAACAATGGTAGGAACAACCTGAAGCTCCGTAAGGAACTTCTTTATCCAGATAGCATCCTTTGCGGCATCGCAAGCAGCTATGTACTCTGCTTCCATAGTTGAGTCAGCAACGGTTTCCTGCTTGGAGCTCTTCCAGCAAACCGCCCCTCCATTAAGGGTAAAGACATAACCCGACATGGACTTGGAGTCATCCTTGTCACTCTGGAAGATGGAGTCAGCAAAGGCCTCGATCTGGAGGTCTTTTCCGCCATACACCAAGAACATCTTCTTAGTCCTTCTCAGGTACTTGAGAATGTTCTTTACTTCTATCCAGTGTTTCTCCCCTGGGTCCGATTGATACCGGCTTACAACGCTTAATGCGTATGCTACATCACATCGCATACATTATAGAGCCTACCGCAGATGCATAGGGTATAGATGACATGCGAGCCCTTTCCAAATCAGTCTTGGGAGACATCTCTTTGGAGAGGGTGATTCCGTGACAAGCCGGTAGATTACCGTGCTTTGAATCTTCCATACTAAATCGTTTCAGTATGGTGTCGATGTACCTGGACTGCGAAAGTCCCAACATCCTCTTAGATCTATCACGATAGATCTGGATCCCCAGAATGTAGTTGGCATCGCCCAGGTCCTTCATGGAGAACCTTTATGACAAGAATCCTTTGACTGACTGTAGCATAGGAATGTCATTTCCTATTAGGAGAATGTCATCCACGTACAAGACGAGGAATGCCACAGTTCTCCCTACAATCTTACTGTAAATGCATGGTTCATCCGGATTTTTGATAAAGTCGAATTCTTTGACAGTATCATCAAAGCAGATGTTCCAACTCCGCGATGCCTGCTTCAGTCAATAAATGGACTTAAGCAACTTGCACACTTTACCTGCTGCTCCCACTCTGAATGAAACCCTCCGGCTGATCCATATAGACGCACTCTTCCAAATTTCCATTCAGAAAAGCCGTCTTTACGTCCATCTGCCAGAGCTCATAATCGTGGAAGGCAGCAATGGAAAGAAGGATCTGAATGGATTTGAGCATAGACACTGGAGAAAAGGTTTCATCATAGTCCAAACCAGGTCTTTGACGAAAACCCTTAGCAATAAGTCTAGCTTTATAGGTTTCAACCTGCCCATCTACACCAATCTTCTTTCTGAAGATCCATTTGCAGCCTACGGGTTTTACCCCTTATGGAGCAATGTCCAAAGTCCAAACTTTGTTGGTGTACATGGACTCCATCTCGGTCCGCATTGCATCCAGCCATTTTACTGAGTCACCGCTCTGAATGGCTTGCTGGAAGCTAGTAGGCTCATCATTTTCAATGACGCAATCCTCTCTATCCCCATCTATGAGAAAACCGTAGTATCTCTCGGGCGGATGAGACTGCCTATTACTTCTGCGGAGTGGTGCTGGGATGTCCGGTTCTCCTGAAACTTCTGGTTCTACCAAGCTTTCAGTAATAGCTTATGGTTCTGGAATTTCTTCCAGTTCTATTGCGCTCCCACTTATCTGATTTTCTAAAAATTCAGTTTCCAAGAAGTGGGCATGCTGAGAAACAAAAACCTTTTGTTCCTCTGCGGAATAGAAAAGATACCCCCTGGAGTTCTTGGGGTATCCCACAAACTTACACAGTACTGAGCGTGCCTCGAGTTTGTCCGCATGCTGCTTCTTTACAAAAGCTGGACATCCCCATGTCTTAAGATACTTAAGACAGGGTTTCCTCCCACTCCACATCTGATATGGGGTGGTAGGCACAGTCTTGGTTGGAGCCTTGTTCAAAAGATATGAAGCTGTTTCTAATGCATAACCCCAGAAAGATCGGGGTAACTCAGCCTTACTCATCATGGAATGAACCATATCCAATAGAGTTCGATTCCGCCTTTCCGATACACCGTTGTGTTGTGGTGTGTATGGAGGAGTAAGCTGAGAGAGAATTCCATTCTCTTTTAAGTAGCCCAGAAACTCGGCACTCAAGTATTCACCACCTCGATCAGATCTCAGTGTCTTGATACTTTTGCCTGTTTGTTTTTCAACTTCATTCTTGTATTCCCGAAATTTCTCAAAGGCCTCAGATTTATGCTTCATCAGGAAGACGTGTCCATACCTAGAGAAATCATCCATAAATGTAATGAAGTATGAATAACCACTTCGCGCATGTGTAGACATTGGACCACACACGTCACTGTGTATGAGTCCCAAGAGCTCGCTCGCTCTTACTCCGTGTCCAGTGAACGGAGTCTTTGTCATCTTTCCCATGAGACAAGATTCACAAGTAGCATAAGACTGATACTCAAAAGGATTCAAGTATCCCTCTTTGTATAACTTTGTTAACCGTGTCTCATTAATGTGACCCAGTCTACAATTCCATAAGAAAGCCTGATTTGTTTCCGGAGACTTTCATTTAAGTGTGTTCTGGACACTGAAAACCTGAGCTTGACTCAGTACGTATATTCTATTTTCTAATGTACCTGACCCATTCAGAACTTTTGATTTAGGTGGATGTGGACCACATCGCTTACAAAAGTAAAATCATATCCTTCCTTAGAAAGTATGGATACAGATATGATATTACAAGCCATACTAGGTACATACAAACAGTTACGCAGAATCAATATCTGCCCAATTGTCAATCCAAGGTGATATTCCCCTACGGATTCAGCATCCACGCTCATTCCGTTGGCAACCCTGAGAGTCATATCACCTATCCTGATAACTCTACGGTTTCTCAGAGCCTGTAATGAATTACAGATGTGAGATCCTGATCCGGTATCCAATACCCAGGAAGTAGGGTTAATTGACATACAGTTTTCTATTACAAATACACCCGAAGTCGAAGCCACAACATGCTTCGAATTCTGGCTACTGGCTTTGCTAGCCCTGCAATCCTTCTGCCAATGTTCATTCCCGTAACAATAGGAACATCCCTCCTTTACTACATATAGTCCTGAAACTTTTGCCCTTCCCTTTCCTCCTTCTTCCGTGGTTTCCTTCAGGGTATAAGTAGAGGGTAGAGACTGTAGAATCAAGTCAGTATTTGACCCGTTCTTCAACGTGGTCTCTAAGTCTGTGAGCTCATCAAAATAGCTAGTCCCTGTAAGGACGTTGTCCCCTAAAGATGACCCGACAACCAACCTCGCTTGAAGCAATTCGTTCGAGGTCTCATATCTTGCGATACGAGAGTGCTCTCCATATAAATCTTTGTTATGGAGGAAGATAGAAGCTATGTCCATCTTCTCGTGCTGCCTCTGGTATGCACCATCAAATGAGGCCAACACGAGGCACTTGGCATTCGCACAGTCTTTTTCCGATGTCTTACGGATATCAATGTCCGTGACAGGGGAAACTGGTCCTGAGACGGCAAGGGTTTGATTAATTAAGAGGTGTCCCAGCTTGTCATGGGTAATGGACATCTGGACAGACCTTTGCCAATCATAACAGTCCGATTCAGTCATTTAATTATCTAGATGTAACCTATGTCTGGTCACTGGGTCGCTGCAATTAAGAGAGAGAGAGAAGAAAACACTTAGCACGATGCTCTTGAAAGTTTAGATTGGTTTTTAGTTTATCTAAACAGGATGGCTCCCACTGTTTCTCGAATCCTTCCTCAAACCATAAAAGAAGAATTAGTCGGGATCAATCTCACCGTACAATACTTGCTTAAGCGTTCAGCCAGGCTAGTGTCGGTACTACGAGGAAGGTTTTACGACGCTTTCGCGAAGTTCCTTAATTAAATAACCTCTTTTCCCTATGGGCGTAGCCCCGCTAACACCTTTCTAGACACCTACTTAGTTTATAGCATTGATCGTTAAGTGAAAAGTTTCCGGAGGAGTAGCGGATACTCACAGTAGGATCGGGATCCAAATATCATTGTGAGATAATGCTGAAGGAATCCTACCAACATTATCAAACTCCAAATGGTATGCAGCACTAGAAAGTTTCAGTTTCTTTAGAAACTCCCGATGTGGATTTTTGCCCCATGCTCTTATGACCTTGACGAAGGTTAACAAATCATAAGTTGTTAGTGTATATGCCCTAAGGGCCATTATTGTATCATACTAGTTTGTATATTACTTAATGGAAGCTTGGGATATTCACATGTATATAACAGTCTTGCTAAACATGGTAGTATGCTACTTGGTTTTTCTATCTTAATATGTGAGTATACGTATTGATAGAGCTCTTAGGATCTTGCTTGACTACCAGCGTTGTGATGGCAGTCACACTAGTGGGGGCTGGGTAGTCTACAAGCACATCCTTATTCAGGTCCCTAGTAGTTGGATTATCGAGACAGGGCATCGATACTCCGGAGTAGACTAGTGTGTACGCTTCTCATCCCAGTTAGGGAGATGGTCTGTCCCACAGCCGTCAGTACGTCGTACTGGAGATAGTATGCAGGTGCTCGTTAGGTTACAGGTACACCGGACAGGACTCACAGGGAACTGTTGGTTGGTTTTATACCAGTCGTCAGTGAACAGTTCCCAGGTGACATGAGTACAGCATAGTCCGCAGACTTGACACTGCTACTTTGCCTCGAGTGTGTCCCACTGTTCTTAGATTGCTACCCTACCATGGCTCAAAGGAGTCGTGCAAACAGGTAGCAGTTGGGTGCAGTCCCGAGCACTTGGAGGCAGTGGCGGTTAGACAGGATTCGTCTCTCCCGGTATTGGGGGTTGATATCGCGCTGTGTCAGAGAGCCATTACGCAAAGTCCCTGGCCAGGGCAAGCGAGATTTGCTGGTAGGTTCCAGTAGTTTCTCAGGGTGTAATGGGCTTCGCTCTGACACGACTTATACCGCTATTAGGGGATTGACGCTTGCGTCCCCTAGGCCCGATATGCGATAGTCTTAGATGAACGGACCGGACTGTATGGAGATTGTCACATCAGACTTAGTAGGAGTTCGGATGGGTTTCCTCATCGGCCTTTTTATCGACATCTACCTGGGGACCGTTACGTACAGCTAGTGCCGCTAGCGGTCTATGGTTAAACCCACTGCCAGCGTAGTAGTCGAGTCTCTAGAGTCCCATGTTGCACCACGGCAGCGCCCCGGCCGTCTATCCGAGGCCAAAATGCGGAATCAAAAATTTTCCTTACTTGGAAACTGGCGCTACCGCGGACAATATACCCGGATCGAAACCATTAACCGATACTTGCTGTCAAGAGAAAGGGTGAGAGATATACCGAGTGATCCGAGTCCTCCGGTCTTCTCGTCATCGTCCCGATCTCCCACGGAAAGTCTAGTCTCCATGTCGTCGCATCCTCGCCGGAAGGGCACCACATCGCCTGCGTCTTTTACGGGCTCCCGCCTCAATACCGAGGCAACTCGGGCATGAAGCCGGCAAGTCGACATGCACAAGAAATGCTGTAGAATGTAGTGTAGAAACTTTATCTCTTGGAGTTTATGTAGTTGCCATTGATGGATGGAGGAAGAGGTAAAGAAAATTGGTGCTTTCAATTTTCTAGCAAGAAGAAGAAGATGAGATGAAGAATTCCTCACATAACAAAATGAACTCTCTCCTTCTTTTTCTCTCAAGTGAACCCTATCTCATGTAGTGAGAATGGTGGAGGAAGGAAATACAAACCATCACAAGAAGGGAGGTGAGTGTAGGAGAAAGAGAAAGGTGACCATATCCAAACATCATCATAACAATCTCACATCAAACTTCATCTCATATCTAATCTTAATAAAGCAAGAAAAGATGATAGAAAAGAATGGTATCAAAAGATGCTATCATAATCAATCCTTATGCAAGAAACCCCCTCCTCAAATGTAATTTGCAAAACTGCAAATTACCCCCTCCATCGGAAAAGTCCGGCCGGGAAAGAACAAAGGAAAACCGGCCGGAACGGAATGCAAACTGGCAACTCCAGAAAACTGGTCCCATAATAAATTACAGGAAAACCCCATACTATGCATACACACCCGCATCTGTATTCCGTCCGGATACAAATGCAATGAGACAAAATCTACACTGTACTATACTAGGATCCGGCTTAAAACAAAGCCGGCTAGTAATATCCGTTCGATCCTGATCCGTGCAATACCGCACGTATCCGATCGAACCTTGCCATATATCTATACGGCCTCTAGTACTAACCGTCCGATTCTGATCCGTGCAATACCGCACGTGTCTGATCGGACCCTGCCATATCTCCATACGGCCTCTACAGCGTTTCACCCGAAAGCTTGAGTAACTGAAAGTGTGGTGGACTCTAAAGACTCGTCAATACTATGGCTGTGGATTTAACCACTAGCACGTCAGAGGTATTAGCCAATACGTGACGGGCCACCAGCTATTGACCAAAAGGGACGTCGATGAGCGAACTCATCCTGACACCCTACTGAGCCTGTCAGTGACAATATCCGTACAGTCCAGTCCGTTCGTCTATGAGCATCGCATGTCGGGCCTAGGGGGTTGGTAAAAGTCAGACCCCCAAAAGCGGTACAAGTCGTGTCGGAGCGTAGCCCAGAACACCCTGAGATACTACTGGAATACCTACCAGTAAATCTCCTGCCTCGGCCGAGGGCTTTGTGTAATGGCTCTTCTAGACACAGCGCGACCTCACCCCCAATACCGGGAGAGACGAACCCCTGCAGATCCGCTCACTGCCTCCATGTGGCTCGGGACTGTACCCAACTAAAACCTGTTTGCACGACTCCTTTGAGCCGTGGTAGGGTAGTAATCAAAGCACAGTAGGAACTCACATGAGACAAATGACGATCTCAGGTCGATGAACTAACCTGTACACATGTCACCAGGGAACTGCTATCTGACGTCAGGTATAAGACCAACTAGCATGTTCCCGGCGAGTCCTGTCCGGTGTACTCATAACCCAATGAGCGCCTGTATAAATCTTAGGTGAACCAACTGACACCAGTGGCTTGTGAGACCGGCCACCGCCCCTCGTCGGGGTCTCGACTATATACACTAGTCTACTAATGGAGTATCGATGCCCCATCTCGAAACTCCTACGACTAGGGACCTTTTAAGGATGTGCTTATAGACTACCAGCTCCCATGTATATGATCGCCATCATACTGCTGCTAGTCAAGGAAGAATCCTAGGGGCTCTATCAACGTGTAATAGCGACATGTCAGGTCACCTAAAGTAGTACACGATGATAAAGATAAACCATATAGCATACTATCATCTCGAGTAAGACTGTCCTACCGGGATAGGTCTTCCCTCAATCATTGCAATCACGTGCCTGTGATCCAATAATTGACTCTGAGGGCACAATCTCTAACAATCTCCCACTTGCACTCAAGGCTAATTATTACGATGTCGCATACTCACAGCCCGTGTGATACCGAACACCCAACTCCTCTACTAGTCAGTCTCACAAAACCCGTTTGCGAAACTATTGCGTTCGAGGAATAGCCTTAGTGAGTGGATCCGCGGTGAAGTTTCTTTCTATATCTCTCTATATCTCAAGTTCATGGAGAAAGCCATCTCCCGAAATGAGCAATACCTGTCTTGGAACGTCTGGATGTCTGATGGGACCTAGTTCATTAATGAACTCCAAATCCAGACTTCTTAGACTGTATCGTCAACTGAACTTAATCAGTATCCTGCGCCATGCCTTCCTCCGTATTGCCTTGGACCACCTGTCCAAAATACTGCCCCTCGTCAGAAGGAAAAACTATAACTCTGACAGCCACTCTGCCATCCATGTCACCATGGAAGCCTGGAATGATAACCGTCTCCTAAAGGAGGCTGTCGTTATCACATCCCTAGAACACGCACTTATGTCCTAAAATTGCTTCCGATTGTTTCACCAGGATTGGATTAATATCAACTTATTGCATCTACTGCAAGAACAACATCTGGTGTGGTACTTGACATTTCATGATTGACTCAATTGCCTAAGCAAGTGATCTGTCGATCATGCGTATCCCACTCCCCTTTAGTCTGTAAGACACGTTTAGAGAGGGTGACTCCATTACCTGCAGGTGTACTACCGTGCCAGGAGTCGTCCATTCTAAATACTCATAGAATGCTGTCAAGGTACTCAGATTGGGAAACCACCCAAATCTAGATCTAAAACCATAGATCTGGTAACCAGTATGTCTGATATAATGTCCAAGTCCTTTGTGGAGAAACCACTGTGTGACGACCAAAGTATAACCGATCGTAGTATAGGAGTTTCTTTTCCTACTCTGTGTATGTCATCCAAAACGAGGACATCACACCCTACTACCTTCTCAACAGATCCATCCCCTATTCTGATGAAGTCAAACCTATGACTCTCACGTCAGAAATAGATGATCTATCTCCGCTACATCTGCTTTAGTCTATAAGTAGACATAAGCTACCTGTCCACCAATGCTTCCGCTGCTCCCACTGACTACGACAACCCTCTGGCAGAGTCATATAGACGTGCACTTCTAAATCTAGTTTAGAACGACGCTATACTCATCCTCCTGCCGGGTCTCGCAGCCTGGAACAACAACAAAGGCAAGTGTGGGTAAACAAGAACTTCCCTGTCACCGTCCTTGAGGCTACCGGAGCACCTCTCGGGTGTCTGAAGTTACCCACTTTATCTGCGGAGTGGCCAATGGAATGTCAAGCCTGATTGAATCTTTAGGTTCTTATGAAATCTTCAGTAATCGTTTGCGGTTCTGGAATCGCTTCCAGTTCTACCATACTCCCACTACTGTTTTCTGAAAAATCCATTTCTTTTAAAAATGTGGCGAGTTAAGAACAATATCACTATTGATCTTCCAGATGGTAGAAAATCAACCCTCGTCATAGCCTGGGTCAACCCACAAACTGCCATTACAGAAACGTGCCTTGAGTTATCCAGAGTCTGGTTTTAAGCATAAGCCGGACAACTCCCCATACCTTAACAATGTCAAGATATGAACTGTTCTATATCCAATATAGAAACAGAGGCACTGATTTAATTGGAACCAGATTCAAATCATGCAGCTGTCTCCAGTGCATGTCAACTAAAATGGAAAAAGGCCGATCAACGTTACTCAACTTAGGAATGCTTCCAATTATGAGTAACCTGAAAGAGAAGCAAGTTCTCTTAATCATTACTATCAACTGAACACCATACACAAGTATCTACATCTTCAATCACTTTGAAGAATCCCGATACTTGCTACACCTGATTCTCTACTGTATTCAAATACCTATAACTTCTCAAAATTCAGACCCTGTGTTTCCACGAAACACCTGTCTAAAAACTAGAGAAGTCATAAGTAAACTGAATATAGTACGAGGACCACCCCTCTGTCCTGATGGACACTGGACAACATACAATACTCTGTATAAGTCCGCTGAGTCTAATAACTCTTTCACTGTGCGTCGTAGGTTGAAAACTGTACTTATGGTTAAGAAGAATTACACCGCTGTTTAATGCTCCTTACCTAACCATCCACTGATATAGGTAAATGTCATCGACATAATATCAAAAGGTATATCTCACTCTATGAAAATAGACGTACAGATATATCAATTTGAAATTGGTGCACAACAGCGGATATTCAAAACCAAATATTTGTCGACCGGCAAACAGCCCAGATGATCTCCTCAAATATCACCGATTACAACGAATCCCGATATAATGAGGATGATCACCCTATTCCCAATAACTTACTCCCACTCATCATCTGTAAAACCATACAGATGTGAGAATCATACCTGGTAAATACATACCCTGGAGTAAGTATCTAATCGGGAAATCAGTTTTCTTTTAACATTACACAGTGAAACTGAAACATTGAAATGTTTAGGTGGGGTATTCCGGTATTCTTAGTAATGCCTCTTCCATTATCCAGATTCACAACTGTAACCGTATATCTCTTTGCCATCTGTCCAAATCCCTTTATATGTCTTTAGTCATTACCGTCTGCACACCCCTTTAAGCCAAATGGTTTTCTTCCTTCCCTACCGTTCGGCACCAGCCTATGGTTTGGAAGAAGACTATCCAATAAGCATAAAAGGTGTACTATCCTAATCCTAGGAGCACTCGCAAAGCGAGAGAAGGTGAAGATAAAAGACAACCGAATAAACCTTATTCCTATTTCTCCTGAACCAGAATCCATCCCCGAACTGGAACAAGTTCCTTTCGAGTTCGTATATAACCATACGATGGAGTATCCAAATAAACTGTGGATCTTCGTAGTGATACGGAGTGTCCTGGAGAAATACAAAGGTGATTTAGGATTGGCGAAGAAATACTTGGTTCGGTCGTGAATAGCAGTCGCAATTTACTTTGCCCTCTTACTAATCCCTTGCTTTGTCTTAATCTTAATACCTTCTGCACACCGTTTAGGCTAATTGGTTTTCTTCATTCCTTACCGGTCGGCACCAGCCTAAGGTTTGGAAGAAGACTATCCAATTTGCGTAATAGGTATGCTATCTCCTAAACCAAGGAGTACTCACAACTTGAGAGAAGGTAAAAAGGAAAAGACAAGTGAATAATCCTATCTGTTTTCTCCAGAACTGGAAACCATCCTCGAATTCCTTCGAGTTCGTATATAACCATACGATGGTTTTGTCCAATGGAAGTGGACGTTCGTAGTAATACGGGGTATCCTGGAGAAAAGGGTAAACGTAGAAGTGGCAATGAGGTCTGCAACTCTGACAATCCAAAAGCCAGTGTTAAGAAGGTTCGGTCAACTTGGTTACTGAGTCATAGTCTTAGGGTCGGGTCAATGGTCGCTGCCAGAGAGAGAGAGAAAAGAAACACTCAGCGTGCACTCTAACCTAGATCAGAATGGTTACCAATTTATCTAATCAGGAAACCTCACACTGTACCTCAAATTCTCCTCCAAACCTGAAAGAAGAATTAGTCGGGGTCACCCGAGGAGTAAACTAACTCATCAGTGGGAATCGGGATCCAACTATCATCGCATGATAACTTGACGGAATCCACTCAAGTCACCACACTCCAGAAGGTATGCGCATGCCTGGCAAGTTTCAGTTCTTTTGAAACTCCCGATGTGATTTTTACCCCTAGGACCCAAGTGACCTTGACGAATAATCAACAAATCAAAAGGTCCTAGTCAAGTTCAACCCGTCATTATCTTGATTGCGTTAAACCCACCCGCACGACCCTTGACGAATAATCAACAAAGTCGTACGACTGTCCTAACCAATCCATATATCCATACGACAGAAAGCATTACAGAGCTACCACACACTACGCCTCGGCGAATAGCAACGACAAACGTAGCGCGAATACTAAGCAATACTAATCTGAAATGACGGAGGGCTACGGCTGGTTTTTGGCGAAAAACCTTTAACGTAATGAACTTGATATCGTTGAAGGAACCGGATAACTTTTTATAAAAATATAGTGACGAAAACCTTTGCTAAAGAGGTCACTCCCGGTGAAGGGATCTCGGCTCTTTCCCCATAGAATGAGGTGCAGGATATTCCAACTGAATACCACGATGCAAAGCAAAAGTAATTGGCTATAGTGAAGTTAATGCCCTGACGCAAACTTCTGTCCAAGGGGTCACTCCCGGTGAAGGGATCTCGGCCCTTGCCTCGTCGACTGAGGAGCAGGATATTCCAAATGAATATCACAATGCAAAACAAAAGTGAACGTCCTTACAATAACAGCTTTTTGAAAAATGTTCCAACAACATCAGAATAGGTTTGTTTAGCTTGCATTGATCCGAATCAACGCAGTCCCATCAATTGATCACACCACAAAGAACGAAAATATATTGATGTACGTATATGCCATCCGCATTCGCCACTGGGTCCCGTCATTACCCGTTAGGTTAGCTAACTAACGACAGAGCGGGGACTGGACTAGCGCGGATGTAAAACATATACAACATCTACTAATATATATACCAATATATTATATTCGCTCAAGGCGTGATAAAATGCAACATCACAGAAATATACAGCATCTCAGAACAATACAGATATCTGGAAGCCCCGGGTTTCACAGAGCCGCTGCTGAAACCCGACGTTCCCCTGGTCGTGTGGATAGCCTGTGCAATGAAATCCTAGACCCCTACGGGCGCGGCAAGTCACCCGCCAAAACCTGAAGCGAGGCAGCCCCCTTCAGCACCGTGAATGGACCACCCAGCACTTCACGGAATCCGGTAACTTGGGCACCCCTCCTGGGTCAACCTGTACCCCCCTACGAGTGCGGCGAATAGCCCGCCAATCCTAGAGTGAAGCCCCCTCCGTCTCAATGCCATGAGATGCGGGCCCGTTGCCCTCTAGAACCCGGCTATCCGTGCACCCCTCCGCGGGGTAATCCTAGTACATAAAGTAAAATATACATACAACGGGTACATCGACCGCAACCAGGTCGTGCCCCAAAAGAATAATACAAACAGGCATTGACAGCAGTCCACATGTCGGACGCTCGTCCCGCAATATCAAATGTACATATAAAACAAAACTGTACTAACATTGCATCCAGGCTATCCCCCACGACCGATCCGCAACAACACAGCATAAACACAGAACATCAACGTGAAAATCACGTTCGCAAATCCGTCTAACCGGGCTATAGCAGTTAGACAGGATTTACTGATCAAGTGATATTCACGGTCGCAGATATAATGTAAATACTGTGAAATAGCAAGTTTAAAATATCCGATCGAACAAAATATACCAAGTGGGCCCCAAAGCATTACTATAGCACTTGCAGAAAATCTGGGCCCAAACAAAATATACCAAAACCCTTATTTTCAGCCCACAAGCCCACTGCAAAAATATGGCGAAGTGATCCCAACTTCCTGCGGCGGAACCGCGGCCAAAGAGGGGTTAAGGCCGCGGTTCCGCGGTCGTAGGGAAGAATTGGGTCACCGAATTTTTCCAGTGTTCTTAGGAATCTCTGTACATCATTCTGCAATAACCTGAAAAATTTTTTGACACTAAAAAAATTCGACAGAAACTGATGTGAAGGAAAATACGGTTTTTGGGATTTTGGTTCGATCGGGTCTTTAAACATACTAGAGCAAGCTAGACTAGGTTAATGGCGTGGCTCTGATACCATGTTGCGCCACGGCAGCGCCCCGGCCGTCTATCCGAGGCCAAAATGCGGAATCAAAAATTTTCCTTACTTGGAAACTGGCGCTACCGCGGACAATATACCCGGATCGAAACCATTAACCGATACTTGCTGTCAAGAGAAAGGGTGAGAGATATACCGAGTGATCCGAGTCCTCCGGTCTTCTCGTCATCGTCCCGATCTCCCGCGGAAAGTCTAGTCTCCATGTCGTCGCCTCCTCGCCGGAAGGGCACCACATCGCCTGCGTCTTTTACGGGCTCCCGCCTCAATACCGAGGCAACTCGGGCATGAAGCCGGCAAGTCGACATGCCCAAGAAATGCTATAGAATGTAGTGTAGAAACTTTATCTCTTGGAGTTTATGTAGTTGCCATTGATGGATGGACGAAGAGGTAAAGAAAATTGGTGCTTTCAATTTTCTAGCAAGAAGAAGAAGATGAGATGAAGAATTCCTCACATAACAAAATGAACTCTCTCCTTCTTTTTCTCTCAAGTGAACCCTATCTCATGTAGTGAGAATGGTGGAGGAAGGAAATACAAACCATCACAAGAAGGGAGGTGAGTGTAGGAGAAAGAGAAAAGTGACCATATCCAAACATCATCATAACAATCTCACATCAAACTTCATCTCATATCTAATCTTAATAAAGCAAGAAAAGATGATAGAAAAGAATGGTATCAAAAGATGCTATCATAATCAATCCTTATGCAAGAAACCCCATCCTCAAATGTAATTTGCAAAACTGCAAATTACCCCCTCCATCGGAAAAGTCCGGCCGGGAAAGAACAAAGGAAAACCGGCCGGAACGGAATGCAAACCGGCAACTCCAGAAAACTGGTCCCGTAATAAATTACAGGAAAACCCAATACTGTGCATACACACCCGCATCTGTATTCCGTCCGGATACAAATGCAATGAGACAAAATCTACACTGTACTATACTAGGATCCGGCTTAAAACAAAGCCGGCTAGTAATATCCGTTCGATCCTGATCCGTGCAATACCGCACGTATCCGATCGAACCTTACCATATATCTATACGGCCTCTAGTACTAACCGTCCGATTCTGATCCATGCAATACCGCACGTGTCTGATCGGACCCTGCCATATCTCCATACGGCCTCTACAGCGTTTCGCCCGAAAGCTTGAGTAACTGAAAGTGTGGTGGACTCTAAAGACTCATCAATACTATGGCTGTGGATTTAACCACTAGCACGTCAGAGGTATTAGCCAATACGTGACGGGCCGCCAGCTATTGACCAAAAGGGATGTCGATGAGCGAACTCATCCTGACACCCTACTGAGCCTGTCAGTGACAATATCCGTACAGTCCGGTCCGTTCGTCTATGAGCATCGCATGTCGGGCCTAGGGGGTTGGTAAAGTCAGACCCCCAAAAGCGGTACAAGTCGTGTCGGAGCGTAGCCCAGAACACCCTGAGATACTACTGGAATACCTACCAGTAAATCTCCTGCCTCGGCCGAGGGCTTTGTGTAATGGCTCTCCTAGACACAGCGCGACCTCACCCCCAATACCGAGAGAGACGAACCCCTGCAGATCCACTCACTGCCTCCATGTGGCTCGGGACTGTACCCAACTAAAACCTGTTTGCACGACTCCTTTGAGCCATGGTAGGGTAGTAATCAATGCACAGTGGGAACTCACACGAGACAAATGACGATCTCAGGTCGATGAACTAACCTGTACACATGTCACCAGGGAACTGCTATCTGACGTCAGGTATAAGACCAACTAGTATGTTCCCGGCGAGTCCTGTCCGGTGTACTCATAACCCAATGAGCACCTGTATACATCTTAGGTGAACCAACTGACACCAGTGGCTTGTGAGACCGGCCACCGCCCCTCGTCGGGGTCTCGACTGTATACACTTGCCTACTAAGGGAGTATCGATGCCCTGTCTCGAAACTCCTACGACTAGGGACCTTTTAAGGATGTGCTTATAGACTACCAGCTCCCACGTATATGATCGCCATCATACTGCTGGTAGTCAAGGAAGAATCCTAGGGGCTCTATCAACGTGTAATAGCGACATGTCAGGTCACCTAAAGCAGTACACGATGATAAAGATAAACCAGATAGCATACTATCATCTCAAGTAAGACTGTCCTACCGGGATAGGTCCTCCCTCAATCATTGCAATCACGTGCCTGTGATCCAATAATTGACTCTGAGGGCACTATCTCCAACATCCCACGCAGAGAGTTTCCCTACTCCAGGTGAAATGATATAGAGGTCGTATGGTTTTACGACAAAGGTTTAGGTGGCATATACATTGAATGAGATTAGTGAGTCATATGGATGATTCATCCATGTCATTAATGCTTCATAATTGTTTAATGACTCATGGAGATGAATCACCATAAGATAATTATCAAGCATGGTTGTAAATCATTTTCTTTTCTTTTCTTGAAAAACAATAATGCTTGATATATATTATGATAACTCATTTTCTCATTTCATTATTATGTTCATCTTCTCTCTCCTCAAGCTCTCTCTCTTCAAACCCTAATCCTCCCCTCTCATGTGATGAGTACAAGGATTAATTAGACTACTTAATCCATAACCGTACTCTATTTCATCTAGGTACTTTGATTAGCACTTAAAGATACCTAGTTGCCTCAAGTTTAGAGGCAAAGCTTGGAGTTTAGCTCTCGTGGTGGATCGTCTACTACTTGGAGAAGGCCGAGGAGGAGGTGGAGTTCGTAAAGACGAAGGACACGGTTCTTTAGGTATATTCAATTCACATAGTAGTTTAGAACTTCTATGTTTGATGTTAGTTATCGTTTAGCTTCGATTCATGCGGTTAGTCGATATTTAAGCAAAGAACAAGATCGTTTTTCATATTTCCGCCTCCCCGCAAGTCGTGGGGTGTTGTACATCGACTTACAGTGGTATCAGAGCCTCGCTAAACAATAAATAACTCACTTGCAAAATTGTATGAATTTCGAACGAAAAAAACAAAACCGGAAAACCCCGATATCATGGTATTCTGTCGATTTTTAAATGTGGTCCAAAAAATTTTCAGGGACCTTCAGAAAGCTCAAAATGATAGTATTAGAACACCCAAGAAAACTGGGATCATGAATCGACTAAAGCGCCGCGGAACCGCGGCGGATCCCACCGATCCGCCGCGATTCCGCCGCCGAGTTGCCGATTCATCAACCCAATTTTCCTGTGTTGGTTCTCTGTGATATTTGGTATTTTCTGGAATTTTTTAATTTTTGCTCAGGTTTCAGATTTACAGAGAAGTATTAGAGAAAAATTAAATGTGCTTAATCGATCGAAATTATACGGTATTTTCTTGTTGGATTATATCTGTGTTTGTATAATGTGTTCGTAAACCTCCCCTAACTGCTAGTATGTCGGTTGGCAGGGGGTTGCACATTTCTGTGATGGTTTTTACTGTTTGTGGATGTGAACTGTATTGGACTATTGTGATGATTAGCCGGGGTTATGTGATGGGTTATTATTTGATTCATTTGATGTAAATGTAATTTGTTGTAATATTATTTTTGCGGGGCACATCCAGGTTGCGGTTGTAGCCACCGTTGTATTATTTCATTTTACTGGTTTTGCTCCTAGGACAGACCCAAGGTGGGGTGCACAAACTGCCGGGCGGGTAGTTTGCCGTACCCGTAGGGGTCTTGGGTGGGGTAATGGCTATTCATCACAACTGTGTAATCCGTCTTTTGTTGCAGGCTCTAAACAAACGCGGATTGCTTGCAAATCCAATAAAGTTCATATGAGATCTGGAATGCCTATTATTGCATCTGACGAATGTACAATATCTATATATGATAGATATTTAGACGTCACTTATGTTTTACACCCGTGCTAGCCCAGCCCCCGCTCTGTCGTTAGTTAAGTAACCTAACGGGTGATGACGGGACCCCGTGGCGAATGCGGATGGCATAAGAGGACGTTGTATTTTCGTTGTTTTCTGCAATGATAGGTTAATGATGGGACGCATTATTTATAATGCAAAGAAAATAAAAAAAAAGTTTAATCGTTGGAACAATTTAAAAGAAACCACTCGGTTAATTTTAAAAACAGATATTTTTAAATGCGGAGTTTTAACCACTCCTTTTAAAAAGCTATCAGGTTCCTTCGGTTATATCAAGTTCACTACGTTCACGGTTTCGCCAAAACCATTCGTAGCCCTCCGTCATTTCATCTGGGTATTCAGTAGTATTCAAGCTATGTATTTTGACCAACGCCAAGGCATAGTGTTTGGTAGCTGCTGGGTATTCATTTGTTGCATAGATAGATGAGTTAGTTTAGGACAGTCGTATGATCATTTTGGCCAACGTCAAGGATATGTACGGATGGGTTCAAATTAACAAGATAATGATGGGTAGAACTTGACATGTGACTTATGACATTTTGACCAAAGCCAAGGTCATAAGAGCATGGGGCAAAAATATATATCGGGAATTTCTAAAGAAACTGAAATTTGCAAAGAGATGCATACCATTTGGAGTTTGATGAATGTTGGTAGGATTCCTTCAACATTATCATACGATGATATTTGGATCCCGATCCTACTGTGAGTATATGCTACTTATCGGGATATTCGTCACTTAACGATCAATGCTATAAACCAAGTAGGTGTCAAGAAAAGTGTCAGCGGGGTTATACCCCCAGAGAAAAGAGGTTCTTTAATTAAGGAACTTCGCGAAAGCGTTGGAAAACCTCCCTCGAAGTATCGACACTAGCCTGGCTGAACGGTTAAGCAAGAATTGTACAGTGAGAATAGTCCTGGCTAATTCTTCTTTTATGGTTTGAGGAAGGATTCGAGAAACAGTGGGAGCCATCCAGTTTAGATAAACTAAAAACCACTCTAAACTTGCAAGAGCATCATGCTAAAGAGTTTTCTTCTCTCTCTCCTAATTGCAGCGACCCTGAAAATGACTGGACTTAAGTTACTTTTAGAGAAAAATATACTGACAGTGCTAAACTATAAAGATTGGCTGCGGAATGTCAAAATGGCTTTGACCTATGACAAATTGGGGTACGTCCTCACCGCTACGGCACCTGCTGTCCCTGGTCCCAAATCCAGTAATGCGGATAAGGAAATCCGCAAAACCTGGGATTTCGATTGCGCGAAAGCCAAGTGCATCGTGCTTGACTCGATGAACAATGAACATCAGAGGAGGCACGAGGATATGGAACTAGATGCCATATTTCTCCATACAAAGGAACTTTATGGAGAGCAATCTCGTATAGCAAGATACGAGACCTCTAAGAACTTGTTTCGAGCGAGGTTGGCTGTCGGGTCATCGGTAGGAGAACATGTCCTAAAGATGATTGGCTATATAGAAGAGCTCGCAGACCTTGGGACGACTTTGGATAATGAGCTCTATACAAACCTTATTCTCCAGTCCGTTCCTTCCACCTATGCCCAGTTTATCCTGAACTTCAACATTCAAAGAAAAGAAGTTGAACTTCCGGAACTCCTGAACATGTTAAGGAGTGCAGAGGGCACCTTGCAGAAAGCAAGGGAAACACCTGCTATGTTTGTTAGCGGTGCATCTTCTTCCGGGTCCAAGGCTAGGGCCAAAGGAAGGAAGAAGAAGGCCGCCACCAAACCTAGAGGAGGTGTTAGTAAGGTGGGAGGGAAGGGAAAGAAAAAGTTTGCGGTACCGGTAGTGGGCCAGGATGAGTGCTTCCATTGTCACAGGAAAGGGCACGCGAAGAAAGATTGTAAGGCGTGGAACGCCAAGAACCAGGAACCGAAGCAAGTTGTGGCTTCGACTTCAGGTGTGTTTGTAATTGAGAATTGTCTGTCAATTAACTCTACTTCCTGGGTATTGGATACCGGATCAGGATCTCATATTTTCAATTCATTGCAGGCACTGAGAAACCGTAGAGTGCTGAAGGAAGGTGATATGACCCTAAAGGTTGCTAACGGAGCTAGCGTGGGAGCTGCGTCCGTCGGGGATTATCACCTGGGATTGACGAGTGGACACATTTTGGTTTTACATAACTGTTTTTTTGTACCAAGATTAACGTGTAATATCATATCAGTTTCCTTGTTATCAAATAAAGGTTATGATTTCACGTTTGTAAGAGATGTTGTTAACATCCACCTTAATCATGGTTTGATTGGGTCCGGTACACTAAATAACGGTATATATGTTTTAAACCAACTCCAAATTTTCAATGTCCAGAATAAACTAAAAAGAAAGTCTCCAGATTTAAATAAAGCTTTCTTATGGCATTGTAGACTGGGTCACATCAATGAGAGAAGGTTGACTAAGTTGCATAGAGAAGGATATTTGGACTCGTTCGAATATCAAACTTATGACACTTGTCAATCTTGTCTCAAAGGAAAGATGACAAAGACTCCATTTACTGGACATGGAGTAAGAGCGAGCGAGCTCTTAGGACTCATACACAGCGATGTATGTGGTCCAATGTCTACGCATGCAAGAGGTGGTTTTTCCTATTCCATTACTTTCACGGATGATTACTCAAGATACGGATTCATTTATCTGATGAAACATAAATCCGAGGCTTTTGAGAAATTCCAAGAGTATAAGAATGAAGTAGAAAACCAAACCGGCAAAAGTATCAAGACACTTAGATCTGATCGAGGTGGTGAATACTTGAGTGCCGAGTTCCTAGGTTACCTAAAAGAGAAAGGAATTCTCTCTCAGCTTACTCCTCCATACACTCCACAGCATAACGGTGTATCGGAGAGACAGAATCGAACCCTATTGGATATGGTACGATCCATGATGAGTAATGCTGAGTTACCGCGATCTTTCTGGGGTTATGCGCTAGAATCAGCGGCATATCTTTTGAAAATGGTTCCTACCAAGACTGTGCCTACCACGCCATATCAGATGTGGAATGGGAAGAAACCCTATCTTCAGTATCTGAAAATATGGGGATGTCCAGCTTTTGTTAAAAAGCAGCATGTGGACAAGCTCGAGGCACGATCAGTAAAGTGTAAGTTTGTGGGATATCCAAAGAACTCCAAGGGGTATCTATTCTATTACGCAGAGGAACAAAAGGTGTTTGTTTCTCGTAATGCCCATTTTCTAGAATATCAGTTTTTAGAAAAGGAAATAAGTGGGAGCGAAATAGAACTGGAAGAAATTCCAGAACCACAAACTACTACTGAAAGTTTGGTAGAACCGATAGTTCAAGAAGAACAGGACATTCCCGCACCCCTCCGCAGGAGTTGTAGGCCAACTCATCCGCCTGAGAGATACTACGGTTTTCTCATAGATGGGGATAGAGAGGATTGCATCATAGATGATGATGAACCTACTGACTTCCAGCAGGCCATCCAGAGCGGCGACTCGGTGCGATGGCTAGATGCAATGCGGACCGAAATGGAGTCCATGTACACCAACAATGTATGGACTTTAGACTTTGCTCCAGATGGGGTAAAACCCGTAGGATGCAAATGGATCTTCAAGAAAAAGATTGGTGTAGATGGACAGGTGGAAACCTATAAGGCTAGACTTGTTGAAAAGGGTTTTCGTCAAAGACCTGGTTTGGACTATGACGAAACTTTTTCTCCAGTGGCTATGCTCAAATTCATTCGGGTCCTTCTTGCTATTGCTGCCTTCCATGATTATGAAATCTGGCAGATGGACGTAAAGACGGCTTTTCTGAATGGAAATTTAGAAGAGTGCGTCTATATGGATCAGCCAGAGGGTTTCAATCAAAGTGGGAGCAGCGGGAAAGTAAGCAAGCTGCTTAAGTCCATTTATGGACTAAAGCAGGCATCGCGGAGTTGGAACATCTGTTTTAATGAGACAGTCAAAGAATATGACTTTATCAAAAATCCAGATGAACCGTGCATATATAGTAAAGTTGTAGCCAGAAGTGTCTTATTCCTCGTCTTGTACGTGGATGACATTCTACTGATAGGAAATGACATTCCTATGCTACAATCTGTCAAAGGATTCTTGTCACACAGGTTCTCCATGAAAGACCTGGGTGATGCCTCTTACATTCTGGGGATCCGGATCTATCGTGATAGATCCAAGAGGATGTTGGGACTTTCGTAGTCCAGGTATATCGACACTGTACTGAAAATATTCAGTATGGAAGATTCTAAGCACGGTAATCTACCGGCTTGTCACGGAATCACCCTCTCCAAAGAGATGTCTCCCAAGACTGATTTGGAAAGGGAACGCATGTCTATTATACCCTACACTTCTGCGGTAGGCTCTATAATGTATGCGATGTTGTGCACCATACCAGATGTAGCTTACGCACTGAGCGTGGTAAGCCGGTATCAGTCAGACCCAGGGGAGAAGCATTGGATAGCAGTAAAGAACATTCTCAAGTACCTGAGAAGGACTAAGGAGATGTTCTTGGTTTACGGCGGAAAAGACCTCAGGTTGGAGGCCTTTGCTGATTCCGGCTTCCAGAGTGATAAGGACGATTCCAAGTCCATGTCGGGTTATGTCTTTACCCTCAATGGAGGGGCGGTGTGCTGGAAGAGCTCCAAGCAGGACACCGTTGCTGACTCGACGATGGAAGCGGAGTATATAGCTGCTTGCGATGCCGCAAAAGAAGCAGTCTGGATGAAGAAGTTCCTAACAGAACTTCAGGTGGTTCCTACCGTAGTTGATCCAATACCTCTGTATTGCGACAACAACGGAGCTATAGCTTTAGCGAAGGAACCAAGGTCCCATCAGAAGTCCAGACACATCTTAAGGCGGTATCACCTGATCAAGGAGATCATTGATCGTCGGGAGATCGAAGTTCGGAGAGTTGCTTCTGAAGAGAACATTGCTGATCCATTCACAAAGGCCCTACCTCAGATTCAGTTCGAGAGGCTACTCGAGATCATCGGTCTTCGATATGCCAGTACATGGCCCTAGTGCAAGTAGGAGATTGTTAGTGTATATGCCCTAGGGGCCATTATTGTATCATACTAGTTTGTATATTACTTAATGGAAGCTTGGGATATTCACATGTATATAACAGTCTTGCTAAACATGATAGTATGCTACTTGGTTTTTCTATCTTAATATGTAAGTATACGTATTGATAGAGCTCTTAGGATCTTGCTTGACTACCAGCGTTGTGATGGCAGTCACACTAGTGGGGGCTGGGTAGTCTACAAGCACATCCTTATTCAGGTCCCTAGTCGTTGGATTATCGAGACAGGGCATCGATACTCCGGAGTAGACTAGTGTGTATGCTTCTCATCCCAGTTAGGGAGATGGTCTGTCCCACAGCCGTCAGTACGTCGTACTGGAGATAGTATGCAGGTGCTCGTTAGGTTACGGGTACACCGGACAGGACTCACAGGGAACTGTTGGTTGGTTTTATATCAGTCGTCAGTGAACAGTTCCCAGGTGACATGAGTACAGCATAGTCCGCAGACTTGACATTGCTACTTCGCCTCGAGTGTGTCCCACTGTTCTTAGATTGCTACCCTACCACGGCTCAAAGGAGTCGTGCAAACAGGTAGCAGTTGGGTGCAGTCCCGAGCACTTGGAGGCAGTGGCGGTTAGACAAGATTCGTCTCTCCCGGTATTGGGGGTTGATATCGCGCTGTGTCAGAGAGCCATTACGCAATGTCCCTGGCCAGGGCAAGCGAGATTTGCTGGTATGTTTCAGTAGTTTCTCAGGGTGTAATGGCACGTGACTGGCCCTTGAATCCTATGAAGTCTACAGGACTCCATCTTATCCAAGTAAGCCAAAAGCCCAGAAATCTAAAACCATTTTTAAGAATAAGTAAAGAAACTGGTTTAAAGAGGTGAAGAAAACATGTTTGAAAATCAAGTTCTTAAATAACTAAGCCGAATATGTATTTTAAAATATGTAATTTTTTCCTGAAAATTTCGACAGAGTTTCTTTTGTAAAAACTGGCCCCGAACGGGGTACAACAAGAAACAATATATATATAACATGATAAAAGGCATCCCCAAGCGGGAGCTAGCTCTTCGTCAAACGACGGTCACAACCACGCAAGCAATAATAATATACAACGCCAAAGGGCGAGGATCAAAACTGAAAAGAAACTCAAAAACAGCCAGAAAACCGCAATACCACTAGCGCGACTCTAAGGTCGAAATAATACAACACTGAAGTCTAAGTCTGAAAGAATATACAAGTTTTGGTTGATGGACATTCTAGATACAATGAATAATACAAATACAATAGCGGTTCTGATACAAAAGAACCCACCTAACCAAGCAAGTCACCCAAAGGAAGCAGTGTGCCCGAAATGCCGCTATGGAACTGTACGGCAAATCTGCAAGAACTGGGGCACAACGGGGGTGAGTTGCCAACTCGTGAATAGAAAGATATCTACAAGCAGGAATCGAATGCATGACCATCCTAGGTCAATACGATCAGATATAAATAAACCTCAATATGAATAAACCTGAAACATGCTAAACTGGCAATGTAATCTCTATACATGAGTGTAATGCCAAGTGCTCGTGCTAGTGCCTCAGGTAATGGCATGTCATGAATATGAGGTATGAAAGCAGAATACATGTAAATGAAGAAACTGTTTTCATAATTTAGTGAGATTTCCCTTGTATTTTTAGTTGAGGTATCATAATGAAATCAGCATAAAACAGTGCCTAGCATCGGCACAAAACGTAATCCCAATATCTCGATATCTCTGTATCACAGTCTCTGTACCTCGAAATCTCGAAATCTCAATGTCTCAATCATAATATCTAGGGCGCCGTCAATCCAGACCGGCCCCTACCATCCATCTCAAGACCACGACGGTATCCTCCGGATATCCGACGCGTCGGGTAAAATCACCGGTAGGTAGTGCTCCCCTGCCAGGCTCACATCGTCATCACCACGCGCTTCTTGCCCCAGGGTATCTTACCGGGTCCACTATGTACCCGAAACGGTTCATCCGTCTCCTCGAATCGGGTTTCCAAATCCATCAGCAAACTCATGGTGGACGACTCATACATCATGGGAAAACCGCACTTTTTATTTTAAAGAGAGAAAAGAAGTTTATATAAGTTTTGCGGTTTTCCCCCAAATCCAGAAAATCTCATGGAAATCCGAATCCAATCCTCAATAGCATGTAAACAGTGCATATAGGCATAAAAATCCATGAATAATAACATGCATGATGTAACAAGTAATAATTACAATGTCTAATCTAGCATATAAGGCAAGTACACTAATATCATGTCTAAATTATTAGCTAACAACCTATGTCGATGCAATAATATTTTCTAAGGTGTACGTGACATGGCAATTACCGATGAAGATGTGTGTGAGCCGGCAAGTAAGTGTACGTGGTACATACGCATCATCGGTAATGGTGCTGGTGTCCTAACAACATAACATCAATAATGGAGTATGAAACATAATATAAGCATGCGATGCGAAGCGAACCACAATAATGAGCGGAAGCTGAATACAAGACGCAACTACAACTAATCTGCATTAATCTAATATAACCTCTACAAATGGTGCCTTTTGAAATAACACGAATCATGGGGTTTTGAAAATAGGGCTACGGTGTTTTTATGAAAAGATACTTCTTTTGAAATATCCGTAGGATCCCTTGGGCTGTCTTTTAAAATACCCACGATTCGTTAGTTTTTGAAATAGGTAGGAGTCTAATCTAATCTAACAACTACACTAAACTATACGGCTGAACTAACAAGCTGAGCTACAGTAAGGGAACCGCCTAACATCTGAGTCGATACATATACATACCTGTATATATATTAGTCGGTGATCCCGCCTCAATAATATCATATCCGATACCATATCTATAATCAGACATCCCAAGTCAAGAGTGCGGATCAATCATCAATATCGGCTCGTATGGTAAATCGTCGTACGGCATCCCAATAGCTGGGTAGGGGTCAATATCACACTATCTCATGGTATCACTATCATCAGATCGCATAATCTGGGGTACTACTCCAAGTCTAGTACAAAACGATACCATCTATAAGAATATTAATGCGAGTAAAACACATGTCCAAAAGCCCGCTAAAACTATCATCTCGCACCTCAAAGACAAGCTATGTCAGATCGCCGATCTCATGGCCTCACATCAAGTATCATCTCAAACCCACGTATCATCCTCAAATCCCGTATATAAACACATAGTCCCATACCCATGTGTAGATATACGCATCATCATATGCACATAAACAAATGAAGGAATGTATGCAAGTATGTGTGTAAGTGTATGTGTGGGTGCAACCACTACTCTAGGGTTCGCACTATACTAAACCAATACATTCCGATCATCAATAATACCATTATTACCATCACTAATCTAAACCACACATAATAAATATACGTGTGTATACGTATTCGTATACAACACCACGGACTGCGGGGGTGCTATACGCCATCCACCCGACTTCTCCCCGTAGATATAAATCTACTCACCTGCATCCTGCGTGTCGGTGTCGGTGTCACCTTCATCTTCTGCATCGCCTCGGATCGTCGCGGGGTACCTACACATATCACACGTATCGCATCGCATCAAAACCAAATCAAAACTCGAAACGACACGCTAAAACCAATACGATACGCTAAAAGGCCTATAGGTTAGAACCTACGTTTAGCCTTCGCAAAACAACCCGAAATCACTCGATGCAGTCGTACAAACGTCACACGATCGAGATAACGTACAAACACCAAAATGTGGAAATCAAAATACGTAACACCAAATACTGAAAGTAAGGCAGCAACCCAAGAAAACGATCCCAGATTTCATCTCGGGTCAAATTTAGCCAATTAAACAAGTCCAGGGTGCTGTATATGATGTATTTGAGCTACTGGACCAACCCCGATGCATTCCATCACTACTTGGCCGGCCAAAACCTTCCCAAAACTGGCCTGGCCGGCCCCCCTATCTCCAATGGGGTCCGTCTGGTCAGGGTGGCTTCCTATGGTCTCAATTAGGTCCCTGGTGTCACTTAATTTTTCTGAAAAAGTCCCAGTACATTCCAGATTTCCCTGCACACTCTAAACACTCACAAACCGACATGAAAGTCCCGTAATTCCGTATTTTTAGTTTTCCAGTGGGGTTGGCCTGGGTTTCTAGTCAATATAGGGTCTAAGGTCACCATTTGAGTCCAATTGCAAAGCCACCTCTCAACTTTACCCTAACCCTCTCTAGTTTTGTCCAAAGTGCACCAATTCACACGATATCGATATGAAACTTGAATTAAAGCTTAAGCACAAGAATTAACACTCTAATTGTGAAGAAATTACCTCACAAGACCCTCATGATTCCTCAACAGCACCAAACAGCAACTTTCTTGGTCCATCCTATAGCTTGTGAGCTTATGTGCAATTTTAGTGAAATGAGTGTGAGGTTTTGGAGTGATTTGTGAGATGATTTGAGAGGGTTTTGTGGAGGGAAGAATGGGTAATAGCAGCAGCAGCAGCAGCTCAAGAAAGAGGGGGAGGAAGTGAGAGGAAAATCCAAAGGGAAATGGCTAAGGTTCAAGTCAAAGTGCAACCCATACCCTCTCTCACCAACCCCATTCTATTCTTTTTCTTTTCTTTTCCCTTTTTCTTTTAATCCCTAATCCTTCTCACACCAATAGTAACTCCAAAAGAAAACCATGGCTAGAAAAAAAGTGTAACACAAGTCCAAAATGATATGTGCACAATTTTGCACAAAAAACCAAAAAAATCCGATTAGCGATTTTTGATCGCGATTAGCGCTAAATTAGCATATAAATGATCACAAACACTTAAAAATGACATAATTCCAATAAATAACCCATTTTATAATTTTCCATAATTTTCCATAATTTTTCTTCATTTATTTGCATTTAATTATAAATTTAATATTAAAATAATCAATAAAATAATATTAAATTATAAAAATTCCTAAAAATAATATTTTATTATTTTGGAAATGTTACAATCTACCCCCCTTAAAGAAATTCGGTCCCCGAATTTAAATTTAAAATCCCCAAGTACTAAAACATTTCAATACAAATTTCCAAGTCGTCGGGGTTCCGAAATCATCAACACATAGAACGTCACAGCGCAATGCATGCGCATGGGTACTGAGCAGATACTCAAAAACAACGCTCCATCAAGCATCCCGCAATCATCAGAGTCAAGGTAAAAACACAATGTCAAATCCAATACAAAACCGATATGATATGGATCAGAACTACACATGTAGACATCCAATCCATACATGTAAATAGCTGATGTAAAAGCATGCCAAATCTTTTTAAAATTGCTGTGCGCTGCGCATAACACTGCACAGTGGCGGACATTTCTCATAAGAAAATAACTATATATGTATATATATCTTTTGTTTACTAAGCACGTTCCGCCGTTTTGAAAACAATCAGAAGGGTTTCCTTGTTTTTAAAACGTTTCGTGTCATATCGGACACGTAAGTATATATATATATATATCGAGACTATAGCTCGCTCCTTGGAATCCCTTCAAACTATCAATGCATGCAAAATATATCCAGGTACTGTCCTCTGACTAGTCCTGCTCAGTATGAAAACAAATATCCCATATCATAAAAATGTACTGCTCCAAAAGGAATAAATCTCAAAAATATACATAACACAATCCGGTGCGTCTGGTGCGCACGGAAATCAAAAATCCATATATGTGCTAAACAGGTGCACAAAACAACATCTAGGTGCAACGGGTGTGCACGAAGCATCTGTCATAGGCAATGTATGTGCCTGACAGCCAAAAATCCGGTGCATCTGACATGCACGAAGAATCTCGATTTAGTGCATCTGGTGTGCACTAAAGTCGTATCTAAAAACATGCGCCCAACATGCGCGAAAATCCAAATCGGTGCAACCATCGTGCACGAATGAAAATCCAAACCCTGCGCACTCAACATGCACGAAATCACAAAATCCCATAGCAAACGTCGAACATACGCAAGTCCAACCAAAAGCACGGAGTGCAAGAATCAATCATCAATGTCAAGGTCAAAATCAACGATATAATGCGGCTCAATCCAAAATCAAGTGTATCGCAATGGCAAATCTCACAACCGTGTGCATCAGCGTGCACAAATCAAATCAAAACACTCGAAATGCATGAAAACTCTGCTGGAAGCGTAAATTAAATCACTGGCATAAACTAAGCATGAAATCGCAATCAACACCTCAGAAATAATAATGATGCGCCAGGTATAAATGCCCATTAAGTGCAACCATGGTGCACGAAAACAGAAATCATAGAACTCAGCTATCAAAACGCATCATGAAAACATGACGCCGAAACACCGAAATCCAAAATTGACAGATACGTGATAGTCAAATCACAAAATCACAAATCATAAACACTGTCGTCAGTATATCCTCCCTCGAAGTCGAGAAGGTGCCGGTACATCAAACTCTAGCGGTGCAAGGTCTCTACTTGCCTCTTGCTCGCGGCGGGCGTCCTCTGCCTCTGGTTCCTGATCTTTCCTGTAGATTTCCAATCTCGCAAACCATCGGCTCACCGGCCCGGTCAGGAGTGCTGACAGGAACGATTCCGTTCTGGCACTTCTTTGAAAATCTCTCGGTCAATCCTCACGACCGCTCGTAAAGCAATATGTCACTGGCGTCGGCCTCTGGCTCTCTGAATGCACATCACATGTCTGATCCTGGGTGCAACATCATTGCAGCGGTGTCCTAGAAGGAATCCTGTTCAAAGTCTCTGCCGATCTTGCCTATGCCGCTCTGTACGGAGGCTGGTGCTCTTGCATAGTCTCTTCTCGCCCAATGGACATCTGTGTCCTCAGCACAGCATTTCCTCGGGAATTAGTCGCTTCCCTACGCTTCTGTAAGCATATCAGGCCTCTGGTCTCGACGGAAAGTAATGACAGCTCATCAGCGTCACACACGAACCTCTGGTTCCGCTTGTCTGTATCATCGTCCATTTCAACATCGCGTGTCTATCTGCGCACTGCAATGCCTTCGGCTACGGTCCATCCGAAGTCCCTCACGCGGACTCGAAATCACGAACTCGGTATCTTCCTGACTCAGTAGGAGATATCTAGCCGACCACGTCCTCAGCGTGCACGTCACATCTCTGATGTCAGCGAAGTGGAACGTCATCTCGTCAAAATCTCGTGCGAACTCTTTACTCCACCTTGCTCAAATGTCGACTAATTCGGACTCATCTCATCGTGGCTACACAAACTACGCTCCGACGGCTATGCTCGCATCTGGAGTCTCCCAAGCAGTGTCCCATCACAATATCCGAAAGATGTCGAACCATCCGATCGACTCGTCAGAACCTCACCATCCCCCAAGAGCTCACATCTCGGGTACAGTTTAATAGTATCGAGTACATGCCACAGCGTCGGTGGTCCAGCCGTAGAAGGGCAAACCCAAGCCTCACTAATGGCGCCGTGGAACCGCCGCAAACCCTAAGGTTCAAAGGCTTTCACACGGTCATTAAGTCGAGTTAGGGTTTCATTCTTCTAGAGGGTCCATAGAATCACCTGCATGTCTTTCCGTATACTTTAAACTTAGAAAATAGGTTCCTGACATTCGATCGTCTCAATCGACTCTCAACGAATCTGCGTGAAGTCGCCTCTAGCTGGAATCAATCTACCTGATGACCTCGCATCGGGGTAAGCGAACGAACCACATGTCCTAGTCATTCCTCCTCGGTGACTAGCGACTCACTATCATGTCTCTACGAACATGCCTATGCTGCAGTATCATCTGGGCGATATCTCATCATTCACAGCAACAACTGGCTCATTCGTCCGTACGCTGAACAGCGCCTCAATCATCCTGGATAAGCGACATATCAACAGTCATCACATCCTGGCTGGCCTCTATCAGTGGCTCAATCCTCTGGTGCCAATCAGCACAACCGGAAAATCTCGCAACAGCGATCAGTCAAACGCTCATAGTGCGGAAACACAAAATACGAAGCCTCAAAGCAACCGTATGTCTCGGGAACCATGCCCTGGTCAGTCCTCGTCCACGACGAGCTCATGCTGACAACTCGAGCCGTAGCTCACTCTGCCCGTGCAATCGCGGCAGCAAAACCATAACCAGTATCGATGAAGATAGATCATAGGAAGGAATATGATACAATGCAAGGAAGTGTACATCCTAAGGTTTCTTAAGCGGAGTGGCGTGTCGTAAGTATGCCGCGGAACATACCAACGGTACGTCACTCTACTTTAGTCACCTATTCCATCAACCAAGGGTCATCCTACGCTCCGAAGGTAAAACCTAACGCTCTGATACCAACTTTGTCACGACCCGAAAGAGCACGTGACTGGCCCTTGAATCCTATGAAGTCTACAGGACTCCATCTGATCCAAGTAAGCCAAAAGCCCAGAAATCTAAAACCATTTTTAAGAATAAGTAAAGAAACTGGTTTAAAGAGGTGAAGAAAACATGTTTGAAAATCAAGTTCTTAAATAACTAAGCCGAATATGTATTTTAAAATATGTAATTTTTTCCTGAAAATTTCGACAGAGTTTCTTTTGTAAAAACTGGCCCCGAACGGGGTACAACAAGAAACAATATATATATAACATGATAAAAGGCATCCCCAAGCGGGAGCTAGCTCTTCGTCAAACGACGGTCACAACCATGCAAGCAATAATAATATACAACGCCAAAGGGCGAGGATCAAAACTGAAAAGAAACTCAAAAACAGCCAGAAAACCGCAATACCACTAGCGTGACTCTAAGGTCGAAATAATACAACACTGAAGTCTAAGTCTGAAAGAATATACAAGTTTTGGTTGATGGACATTCTAGATACAATGAATAATACAAATACAATAGCGGTTCTGATACAAAAGAACCCACCTAACCAAGCAAGTCACCCAAAGGAAGCAGTATGCCCGAAATGCCGCTATGGAACTGTACGGCAAATCTGCAAGAACTGGGGCACAACGGGGGTGAGTTGCCAACTCGTGAATAGAAAGATATCTACAAGCAGGAATCGAATGCATGACCATCCTAGGTCAATACGATCAGATATAAATAAACCTTAATATGAATAAACCTGAAACATGCTAAACTGGCAATGTAATCTCTATACATGAGTGTAATGCCAAGTGCTCGTGCTAGTGCCTCAGGTAATGGCATGTCATGAATATGAGGTATGAAAGCAGAATACATGTAAATGAAGAAACTGTTTTCATAATTTAGTGAGATTTCCCTTGTATTTTTAGTTGAGGTATCATAATGAAATCAGCATAAAACAGTGCCTAGCATCGGCACAAAACGTAATCCCAATATCTCGATATCTCTGTATCACAGTCTCTGTACCTCGAAATCTCGAAATCTCAATGTCTCAATCATAATATCTAGGGCGCCGTCAATCCAGACCGGCCCCTACCATCCATCTCAAGACCACGACGGTATCCTCCGGATATCCGACGCGTCGGGTAAAATCACCGGTAGGTAGTGCTCCCCTGCCAGGCTCACATCGTCATCACCACGCGCTTCTTGCCCCAGGGTACCTTACCGGGTCCACCATGTACCCGAAACGGTTCATCCGTCTCCTCGAATCGGGTTTCCAAATCCATCAGCAAACTCATGGTGGACGACTCATACATCATGGGAAAACCGCGCTTTTTATTTTAAAGAGAGAAAAGAAGTTTATATAAGTTTTGCGGTTTTCCCCCAAATCCAGAAAATCTCATGGAAATCCGAATCCAATCCTCAATAGCATGTAAACAGTGCATATAGGCATAAAAATCCATGAATAATAACATGCATGATGTAACAAGTAATAATTACAATGTCTAATCTAGCATATAAGGCAAGTACACTAATATCATGTCTAAATTATTAGCTAACAACCTATGTCGATGCAATAATATTTTCTAAGGTGTACGTGACATGGCAATTACCGATGAAGATGTGTGTGAGCCGGCAAGTAAGTGTACGTGGTACATACGCATCATCGGTAATGGTGCTGGTATCCTAACAGCATAACATCAATAATGGAGTATGAAACATAATATAAGCATGCGATGCGAAGCGAACCACAATAATGAGCGGAAGCTGAATACAAGACGCAACTACAACTAATCTGCATTAATCTAATATAACCTCTACAAATGGTGCCTTTTGAAATAACACGAATCATGGGGTTTTGAAAATAGGGCTACGGTGTTTTTATGAAAAGATACGTCTTTTGAAATATCCGTAGGATCCCTTGGGCTGTCTTTTAAAATACCCACGATTCGTTAGTTTTTGAAATAGGTAGGAGTCTAATCTAATCTAACAACTACACTAAACTATACGGCTGAACTAACAAGCTGAGCTACAGTAAGGGAACCGCCTAACATCTGAGTCGATACATATACATACCTGTATATATATTAGTCGGTGATCCCGCCTCAATAATATCATATCCGATACCATATCTATAATCAGACATCCCAAGTCAAGAGTGCGGATCAATCATCAATATCGGCTCGTACGGTAAATCGTCGTACGGCATCCCAATAGCTGGGTAGGGGTCAATATCACACTATCTCATCACATATCAGGTATCACTATCATCAGATCGCATAATCTGGGGTACTACTCCAAGTCTAGTACAAAACGATACCATCTATAAGAATATTAATGCGGGTAAAACACATGTCCCAAGGCCCGCTAAAACTATCATCTCGCACCTCAAAGAAAAGCTATGTCACATCGCCGATCTCACGGCCTCACATCAAGTATCATCTCAAACCCACGTATCATCCTCAAATCCCGTATATAAACACATAGTCCCATACCCATGTGTAGATATACGCATCATCATATGCACATAAACAAATGAAGGAATGTATGCAAGTATATGTGTAAGTGTATGTGTGGGTGCAACCACTACTCTAGGGTTCGCACTATACTAAACCAATACATTCCGATCATCAATAATACCATTATTACCATCACTAATCTAAAACACACATAATAAATATGCGTGTGTATACGTATTCGTATACAACACCACGGACTGCGGGGGTGCTATACGCCATCCACCCGACTTCTCCCCGTAGATATAAATCTACTCACCTGCATCCTGCGTGTCGGTGTCGATGTCACCTTCATCTTCTGCATCGCCTCGGATCGTCGCGGGGTACCTACACATATCACACGTATCGCATCGCATCAAAACCAAATCAAAACTCGAAACGACACGCTAAAACCAATACGATACGCTAAAAGGCCTATAGGTTAGAACCTACGATTAGCCTTCGCAAAACGACCCGAAATCACTCGATGCAGTCGTACAAACGTCACACGATCGAGATAACGTACAAACACCAAAATATGGAAATCAAAATACGTAACACCAAATACTGAAAGTAAGGCAGCAACCCAAGAAAACGATCCCAGATTTCATCTCGGGTCAAATTTTGCCAATTAAACAAGTCCAGGGTGCTGTATATGATGTATTTGAGCTACTGGACCAACCCCGATGCATTCCATCACTACTTGGCCGGCCAAAACCTTCCCAAAACCGGCCTGGCCGGCCCCCCTATCTCCAATGGGGTCCGTCTGGTCAGGGTGGCTTCCTATGGTCTCAATTAGGTCCCTGGTGTCACTTAATTTTTCTGAAAAAGTCCCAGTACATTCCAGATTTCCCTGCACACTCTAAACACTCACAAACCGAAATGAAAGTCCCGTAATTCCGTATTTTTAGTTTTCCAGTGGGGTTGGCCTGGGTTTCTAGTCAATATAGGGTCTAAGGTCACCATTTGAGTCCAATTGCAAAGCCACCTCTCAACTTTACCCTAACCCTCTTTAGTTTTGTCCAAAGTGCACCAATTCACACGATATCGATATGAAACTTGAATTAAAGCTTAAGCACAAGAATTAACACTCTAATTGTGAAGAAATTACCTCACAAGACCCTCATGATTCCTCAACAGCACCAAACAGCAACTTTCTTGGTCCATCCTATAGCTTGTGAGCTTGTGTGCAATTTTAGTGAAATGAGTGTGAGGTTTTGGAGTGATTTGTGAGATGATTTGAGAGGGTTTTGTGGAGGGAAGAATGGGCAATAGCAGCAGCAGCAGCAGCTCAAGAAAGAGGGGGAGGAAGTGAGAGGAAAATCCAAAGGGAAATGGCTAAGGTTCAAGTCAAAGTGCAACCCATACCCTCTCTCACCAACCCCATTCTATTCTTTTTCTTTTCTTTTCCCTTTTTCTTTTAATCCCTAATCCTTCTCACACCAATAGTAACTCCAAAAGAAAACCATGGCTAGAAAAAAAGTGTAACACAAGTCCAAAATGATATGTGCACAATTTTGCACAAAAAGCCAAAAAAATCCGATTAGCGATTTTTGATCGCGATTAGCGCTAAATTAGCATATAAATGATCACAAACACTTAAAAATGACATAATTCCAATAAATAACCCATTTTAGAATTTTCCATAATTTTTCTTCATTTATTTGCATTTAATTATAAATTTAATATTAAAATAATCAATAAAATAATATTAAATTATAAAAATTCCTAAAAATAATATTTTATTATTTTGGAAATGTTACAGGGTCAAACCGATCAAAGGTGCAGCTATACGGGAGAAGTCCTGAACAAAACGCCTGTAGTAGCCTGCTAGGCCTAGAAAACTACGGATCTCAGTAACCGATGTTGGTCGGGGCCACTGCTGAACAGCCTCAATCTTCTTCGGGTCCACACAAATGCCGTCTCTCGTAACCACGTGACCCAAGAATCTGACGCTGTCCAGCCAGAATGCACACTTGGAGAACTTTGCGAACAGCTGGTGCTCCCTCAGAGTCTGTAACGTAATCCGCAAGTGCTGCTCGTGCTCCTCTCTGCTCCGGGAGTACACCAAGATATCGTCGATAAACACAATGATGAACAAGTCAAGATACGGCCTGAATGTACGGTTCATCAAATCCATGAATGCTGCTGGGGCGTTGGTGAGTCCGAACGACATCACCAAAAACTCATAGTGGCCGTAGCGCGTGCGGAAAGCTGTCCTCGGTATATCCTCTTGTCGAACTCGCAGCTGACGGTATCCTGATCGCAAGTCGATCCTCGAAAAATACCCCGCACCCTGAAGCTGGTCGAACAAATCATCAATGCGCGGCAACGGATATCTGTTCCGAACGGTAACTTTGTTCAGCTGGCGGTAGTCGATACATAAGCGCAAACTTCCATCCTTCTTCTTGACAAACAGGACCGGAGCACCCCACGGAGAAACACTCGGTCGAATAAGCTCCTTATCTAACAAATCCTGCAACTGATCCTTCAGCTCTCGAAGCTCTGCCGGGGCCATCCGATAAGGCGGTATAGAAATAGGCCCCGAGCCGGGAATCAAATCAATGCAGAACTCAACATCGCGCTCAGGCGGTAGCCCAGGTAGCTCATCAGGGAAAACATCAAGGAACTCACAAACTACCGAGACCCGGTCTAACGGAACCTCTGCAGCTCGAGTATCACAAATATACGCTAAGAATCCCTGACATCCCTTGTGCAAGAGCTGACCCGCGCGAAGAGACGAAATTAAGCTGGGAAGGGTGACACTGCGGTCTCCCTGAATAACAAGGACTGGCTCTCCCGGAAATCTAAATATGACTGCCTTCTCACGGCAGTCCACCGAAGCATAACAAGTGGCTAGCCAATCCATGCCCAGAAGCACATCAAAGTCCAACATATCGAGGAGAATCAAATCAACCGATGCATCCCTCTCCCCGATACAAACGGAACACGATCGAAATACAAACCGAGCGACAAACGACTCGCCTACCGGAGTAACAACAACAAGCGGATGATCTAACGACGACGACTCACGGCCCAACATCGGTGCAAAGTGTGTAGATACGTACGAATGTGTGGAACCTGGGTCGAATAATACCCGTGCGTCGAAAGAACAAACTGGCAAGGTACCTGTCACAACGGCATTAGATGCCTGCGCATCCTGCGGTGTCAAAGCAAAAACTCGGGCCTGTCCTCCACCGATAGCGGGCTGACCTCGACCTCGGCCTCTGCCTCCTCATCCTCTCTGAACAGGACCGCCGCGTCCACGGCCTCTGGGTGCACCTAACTGGCGTGGAGCATCGCCGGTGGTAGGAAGTAGGGCACTCTGAGGAGGGGGTGGTGATGGTGGCAGGGTCACATGCGGAACTGTCGCTGCTCCCTGTCGTCTCGCCGGACAGTCTCTGACAAGATGGTGCAAACTCCCGCACCCAAAACACCCTGGCGACGGCTGCTGCCCCTGGGGATAAGAACCATATAACTGTCCCCGTCCAAATCCTCTGCCAGGCCTATCTCTCGGAAAGAATCTGGCGCGCTGCCTCTGAGACGGTACATCGGTGCGAATCCTCTTCGGCCCAGAAACGGCCGAAGTCTGTGATATGCGTGCCTCCATCCGCAATGTCGTATCCATAGCAGGTGAATAAGTGTCGTAGTGCTGGGCGCCAATGGCAAGATATAGCTGGGCATCAAGTCCCTGTACGAACCTCTTCACCATCTTCTCCTCGGTATCCACCAAATACTGAGCATATCAGGATAACTGTGTAAACTGGATGTCATACTCAGACACCGTCATCCCAGGTGTATTGAATAAGGCCTCGAAGCTACGAGCTCTGGCGTCACGAACGTTCTCTGGAAGGAAATGGGCTAGAAAGACCGCTGTAAACTCGACCCAAGTCATAGGCGGCAGACCTGCAGCTCGACCTCTCAAGACTGACTCCCACCATGTCTGCGCGAGACCCTCTAGTCGGAAACTCGCAAGCTCTACCCATCGATCATCCGAACATCTCAGCGAACGGCAGATCCTGGCTAAACTGTCAAGGAACGTCTGTGGGTCCTCCGCTGCCTCGGTGCCGGTGAATACTGGAGGTCTCAGCCTCATGAAATCCTGTAGTGAAACCGGGATGGTCACGGTGGTAGTAGTAGGAGCAGGTATCATGGTCGTCTGTGAGGTAGTTGGTATGTCATCCGGCCTCGGTGTACGAATGGCTGCAACTAGGGATCCTACCATCTGACGTAGCTCCTGCATGCCTCCCATCATCTGTCGCAACTCCTCCATACCAGTCTCGAGCCTATCCATACGGCCTGGGGAAGGTGGATCGGTCTGTCCCTGGGTGTAGGCATACCACCCTGCTCAGTCCTAGTCTCGGACGAGCCAGCTCGAATCTCGTCTCTGGCGGCAGCCCTCTGTGCCCTCGTAGCCTTCCGCGGCATAGTGGCTGTTACAGGAAAACAGATAGTAAGAACAGTGCAATAGGATCATAGGATACACGGAATTGAAGAAGGAATTTTCAAGCAAGTATATCCTAAAGTCACTTAGGCGGAGTACCGTATCGTAAGTATGCCGCGGACATATGCACGCTACATTACCCTGCTTAAGTCACTTACTCCATCTACCAAGGGTCATCCTACACTCAAAAGGGTAAAACCTATCGCTTTGATACCAACTTTGTCACGACCCGCAGGGTACGGAACGTGACTGACACTTAAGTTTACGAAACGTCTAAAGACGTCCGTAAAATAAGTAAGCCAAAGCCCAGAAAACAAAACCAATTAAGCAAAAGAGTGAAGAAAACCCAATCAATTGAAAGCGAGTTTATCAAATAAGTCATGTATCTAAGTCTACGCTAGCGCTCCGGCAGTCTACAGACGCCAAATGCGGAACAAAAACTTTTTAACTGGCGCTATCGTATACTTTAACCCGGATCTGCCATTATTGCTAAACTAACAAACTGTGAAGAGTGTAGAAAGGTTGTACCGAACGATCCGAGTCCTTCGTTCTTCAACCATCATCCCACGCTCCGTTGCGGCTGCTCCGATCTCGTCGATCTCCGATCTCCTCGTCGAGGTGGCACCACATGATCGGTTCTTTAAACGGGCTCCCGCCTCTGACTTGAGGCAACTCGATCATCAAGTTTGCTAAAAGAGACGACCAAGATTGATGTAGAGAATGAGTAGATGACTTTGTCTCACTTCGTCCAAGTCCGTGGACGATCGGTTAATGAAGTTGTCGAGGGAATTGGGTGATGGAATGAAATGAGCTGTGGATTCCATACACCCCAAATCTATCATAATCTTTTTTCCAATGAAAAATCATCAAGTGAGAGAGAGAGAGGAGGGGGCCGGCCACTTATAGCAAGAGGGGGGTGACCGTAGGAGAGAGGGGGTGACTACAAGCAAAAAGCTTCTCACTAAATATCCTAAGGAAAACAAGAAGCATTAATATCAAAGCATAAAGATCTTAATCAAAACAAGAATGATAAGAAATCAAAGCAAGAGTCACAAGACACCTCACCAAATCTAGAACCTTCTAGAAGCACGACTCACTCTCATCCAAGAAAAGATAAATCCGTCTTTAACCAAATGTTAAAAGACGGCTGATAGAAAACTGGAAACTGGCAACTTCCAAAAGTGATCCCGAAACGACTTTCAGGATAACCCCGAAACTGTATAAATATACCCGCATTTGTATTACGACCGAATACAAATGCAACTGAGACAAAGATATTATACCTACTCAATATAATACTCGGATCCGGCTTAAACCAAAGCCGACCAGTATCATCTGCCCGAAAAATAACACGTGCGTAAACGCACGTGCATTTTCCGAACCCTGCCATAAAACCATACGGCCTCTACAACGTTTCGCCCGAACTTGGGAAACTGTCTGTGGGGGACTCTAATGACTCGTCAGTACCCTGGCAGTGGGTTTAACCACAAACCGTCAGCGGCACTAGCTATGCGTAACGGCTGCCCATGGACTGACCTCAAGGGAGGCCAAGGAGCGAACTCAAGGGAGACCGATGAGCGAACTCCTCCGAAAACCCTACTGAGCCTAACAGTGACAATGTATATACAGTCCGGTCCGTTCGTCAATGAGTATCGCATATCCGCCTAGGGGGCTAGTAACGTCAGACCCCCATTAGCAGTATAAGTCGTGTCGGAGTGAAGCCCAATAACACCCTGAGATACTACTGGAGTACCTACCAGTAAATCTCCTGCCACGGCCATGGACTTTGTGTAATGGCTCTCCTAGACACAGCACGATCTCGCCCCCAATACCGGGAGAGACGAATCCCCTGCCAATCCGCTCACGTGCCTCCATATGGCTCGGGACTGTACCCAAAAGCTACCTGTTTGCACAACTCCTTTGAGCCGTGGTAGGGTAGAAATCAAAGCACAGTGGGAACTCATACGAGACAAATGACGACCTCAGGTCGATGAACTAACCTGTACACATGTCACCAGGGAACTGCTATCTGACGATAGATATAATACTAACTAGCAGATTCCCGGCGAGTCCTGTCCGGTGTACTCATAACCCAATGAGCACCTGTATACATCTTAGGTGATCCAATTGACACCAGTGGCTTGTGAGACCGGCCACCGCCCCTCGTTGGGGTCTCGACTGTATACACTAGTCTACTCCGGAGTATCGATGCCCTGTCTCGAAACTCCCACGACTAGGGACCACAATTAAGGATATGCGTATAAACCACCCAACTCTCATGTATATGATCGCCATCATACTGTTGGTGGTAAAGCAAGATCCTAAGGGCTCTATCAAAGTGTAACATGCAATCAGTCACCTGAACATGTACACGACTGATAAAGGCAAACCAGATAGCATACTATCATCTCGAGTAAGACTGTTCTACCGGTATAGGTCCTCCGCAATCATTGCAATCACGTACCTGCGATCCAATAATTGACTATGAGGGCACTATCTCCAACAATGTAAAACCCTTTTTAAAAACAATACCAATTTTTCCGAAAATTTCGGCAGAGTCTCCTTTGTAAATACTGGCCCCCAAAATGAGTACAACAAAAATATATATGAATCCAACAAAATAGGGCATCCCCAAGCGGGAGCTAGCTCTTCGCCACAAGGTGGTCACAAATCCCACGCAATATAAAATGACAACAAGCAAAATAATCATAATGAAGCATAAGAAAAACAGCATGTCGACTCAAGTGAGCTCGACCCCAAAATACAGCATAAAAGTCTATAAATCTCACAGCCTCATCTCTAGGTCAATATACAATAATGCTGGTAGATACAGTAGATGGAGTGTACTAGATACAAAGAATATACAAGGTGGTACAAAAATAATGATATAACCCACCTAGGAGCAAAACCTCGAGTCCAGGCAAAGGAGGCAAAAGAACAAGTGCGCCCGCCGCTACTGTACTGACGGAGCGGACCTGCAAAAGGCTGTGGTACAACGGGGGTGAGTTGCCAACTCGTGAGTAATAAATAACATCTACAAAGGCTATCGTATACATGCACACAAGTATCCTAGCATCTAAAATACAGGTATGACTGGATGCACTAGCAGGTGTGTATACAACATCAGTGTACTAATATGTATGCAACATGAATATCTGAGGTCTCAATAGGTATATATAAGAAACATTTTATCTCTTTTTGTTTTTGAGGAAGGTTTTCAAAATCCTATCCAAAACGAAACTCTTTTAGAATGCCAGCATAATACTCAAAGAATCGACGAGAACCGGTGTCCAGCAACGACACCTAAAAGCTGCCTCAAATCTCATAAATCCATGTCATAGTGTCTCTGGCCTCAGCCATCCGGCTGACCCATCTCAATATCAATATCTCATCCTCTCGTGGCCCCGGTCGGCATCCTCTGGATATCCGCCGTGCCCAATGAAGTCACCGGTAGGTAATCCGCCCCCTGCCAGGCTCATCGTCAGCACCACGAGCTTCTTGCCCCGGGGTACCCTACCGGGCCCACCATGTACCCGAGACGGTTCATCAAACTCCTCGAAACGGGTCTCAAAAACCACAGCAAACTCATGGTGGACGACACTTACATCACTAGAAAACCGCAATTTACATGTTTTAAAAATATAATAAGTGTAGAAATTTTGCGGCTTTCCCCCGAAATCCAGAAATATCATAAAATCTCAAGAAATCCTCATAAGTGCATATATCAATGATAATGAATGCATATGGTATCAATAACCAAGTTACGATGTGTGATTAATAGATTAGGCATGAACAATTAATATGATGAAGTACATGCACATGAATAGAAATCCTACGGTTTCATTTTAAGGAATTAAAGGCAATAGCACAAGTTTAAGTATCAATTAGTAAAAGGTTTCAATTTAAAGGTTATCTAGTGTGGTGGCATGGCAATTACCAGGGTGTGTGTGTAAGCATGAATAGTGCTCGTGCTGCATAAAAAAACCCTGGCAATGGTGCAGGTGTCCTATAAAATGGTTTCGCATATGTATGTCAATATAATGCATGGATGCAGCAAATAATCATATAAGTATTTCACCCCTAATTACTAACATCACTAAGAATCTTGTAAGTTACTAAAACTATCGGGCGGCTTGCGCCATCCAACGATAGTCCCCCGTAGATGTTACATCTACTCACCAGAATCCTTGGCTAGCTGTGTCCAATCACCGCTTTCCCCTTTCGTGCCGCGTCTGACGTCTCCGCGACCGAACCTGGAATTTACATCAATACCAAACATAAGGTTACCTATCAAGACTGACGCAAAACCCAAATGAAAATACTAATGTTCACTAGCTAGGTACAACGTGCACAAGGTGCGCGGAACATACGCGAAAATCGCAAAAACTGCCAAAAATCGCCGATTTGGTCGCCCGGCAAAACTAAAACCCGACTACTCAAAAATCCGCACTCAGGCATCCTAAACGTCAAAGGATAACTCAAAAATGTCATCAAGACATCGCAATTAAATCATCACAACACTTTAGTAAAAACTAGTAAGCTAGAATAGCAATTTGGTGCAAACATCGACAAAAGCGGCAAAGTTATCACGGTCCAACACAACCATCAATTCCACACAACTAGTTAGCCACCAAAAACACAATTTTAACTTATGTACCATGCTACAAAACCCACAATCCATACACAACCCTCTTCTAGATTTTGGAAATTAGCAAACTTAATGAAATTTTCACACAAGTTTAACATAGATTAGCTTAATATGAAGCCGCTTAAGCAAGATAACCATATAGATTAGTTGAGTAACAACTAGATTAATTACAAAACAATTTAATTAACTAACATGGCTTCAAGAACCCTAGTTTAATTTTTCAACCATAACCTAAGAAAAAAAACTAGATTAGAACTACACTAAATTAACACTACAACAATTTAACTTAAGAAACTTAATCAAAAGAATTTAATTAGCAAGAAATTATACCTCAACTAGAGATCTAGCAAGAATAAATTTCCTTCAAATGATGGCCTCAAAGCATCAAGATCCAAGCTAGGGAGGTGAAGGAAAAGAAAGATGAAGGATGGGTTTATTTTGTAAACTTTAAATTGCAATTTTTTTTGAATTAAACTTGAAGAATTTTGAAGAAAAGGAAAAGAAAAGAGATGAAGGGGAGGGGAAGCAGGTTTCGGCCAGAGAAGAGGGAAGGGGAGGCTGTGGGTGTGTGGGAAAAGTCACAAGTCAACTCCCCCAAAAGTCAAAGCACCATACTTCAACAAACTATATTTAAAATAAATTCACAAACAAACCAATTCAACACATGAAAGAAAATCAAGGTGAGGCCAGAAATTTCTGGACCTGATCAAGGTGGGGCTGTCCTAGGTCTGAGGGAAGAGAGAGAGGGGTTTTACAAAAGAAATTTTATGCAAAAAGACCCCCCTACAAGTCAAAAATTGCAAGTTTTAGCTTAAAATTCAATAAATTCGTTTCCTATCATAAAAATTTGTTAAAAATCAAAGTAAAATACTAAAAATTTATGTTACAACTAGATTTTAATTAACATAATTTTAAAGATTAAAATTAGCCCGTAAAAATTTGTATTTATCGCTAATTTAATGTATTTTCTTACCGGCTTAAATAATATTAAAAAATTGAAAAATAGGGAAAATTTTTTAAATGACCAAAATTTCATAAGTAACTCATTAGCTACTAAAAACAAGCAATTACCTATCCATTTTAGGTATAATTATCCCTAAACTGCAAAATAACAAAAAAGACGGTTTTCGGAAAAATACCGAATTTTCACCGATTTTCAGGAAAACACCAAAACGACTTTTCAAAACGCTACACTAGTTGTTGTTTAGCTAGGCTCTAATACAACTGTAAGTCCACGTTACCCACCCCGGTGCTTACGGGGAGGCGGAATAGGTAAAACAAAAACGGTTTTTAACACAAGGTAACATGGACTAGAAATGGAGGATCTTTGCTAAACAAAAACTAACAAACTAACTACATGTTTAGCTACTCGGTTAGAAGGTTATACCTAGGTCTTGAACTCCTTCTCTTCTTGTTGTGGTTCTCCTTCTTGCTTTCTCCTTGGAGTGGTGTAGATAGCTCCTCCTCGTCGTCTTCTCTTTGCCGAAGAAAGATCCACCCGAAGGCCTATACCTTGAGCTCCTACCTCAACCAAGAGGTAACTAAAGTGCTTGGCTTGCTAAACCTAGAACCCTAGAAAGAGTAGAGAGAAGTTTTGAGGGTTTTATCTCACAAGCTCATGGTTCTCAACACATGAGAGATGAGAGCTTTGAGAGGAAGAGGGAGAGCTCAAAAACATGAGAGAGAATGAGGATCTTTTTGCAACCATACTCTCATATGAGAGAATTATGAAATAATAATAATAAAAGAAATTGTGATGGTTCATTTGGAATGACCATTATCATTTCACATTAAATTAAATTTGCAAGAATTAAGAAGCATCTTTCATTTGAAATGATGATGGTCAAAATGTCAACAAAAGTCAACCGGTCAACCAAAGTAAAAAAAGTCAACAAAAGTCAAATGGTCAACCTAACCATGGCACAATTATCCTTAATTAATATCATTAATCATTTTTCTTATTCTCATTAGGGTTAACGGTCAACAACCCTAATGAGAATCCTCTGCCTCTGTCAACTGTGCATACACACCCGCATCCGTGTTCCGAGGAACTCGAATACAATGAGATAAAACCAATACCAAAACAAATACTAGGATCTGGCTTAAACCAAAGCCCACTAGTAATAACTTCCAGGACACCAAACGTGCACAAGTGCGCGGATGTGAACGAACCCTATCGCAAAACCATGCGACCTCTACTCTGTTTTGCCCAAAGGCGAATAGCCCTCTGTGTGGGACTCTAAAGATTCGACACTACGCTGGCAGTGGGTTTAACCACAGGCCGCAAGCGGTACTAGCTGTACGTAACGGTCCCCAGGTAGATGCCGATAAGAAGACTGATGAGGTGAACCCATCCTAAATCCTACTGAGCCTGAATGTGACAATCTCCGTACAGCCCGGTCTATTCGGAGTATCGCATGGCAGGCCTAGGGGGCGGTAAACGTCAATCCCCTAATAGCGGTAGAATTCGTGTCGGAGTGTAGTCCAGAACACCCTGAGATAACACTGTAAACGCTACCAGTATATCTCGCTTGCCCTGGCCAGGGACTTTGTGTAATGGCTCTCCTAGACACAGCGCGATATCAACCCCCAATACCGGGAGAAACGAATCCTGTCTAACCGTCACTGCCTCCAAGTGCTTCGGGACTGCACCCAACTGCTACCTGTTTGCACGACTCATTTGAGCCGTGGTAGGGTAGCAATCTAAGAATAGTGGGAACACACTAGAGGCGAAGTGATAGTGTCAAGTCAACGGACTAAGCTGTACTCATGTCACCTGGGAACTGATTGTAAGTCCATGTCATGCACCCCACGAACCAGCGGGGAGGCGGAATATATGAAAAACGACTATCAAAGCTTCGTAACACGGACTTGAGCGCATGAATCGTATCTAAACCGTTACTAGCAAACTACGAGAGGTTTAACTACTCGGATTCGAGGTTATACCTCACGTTACTTGTCCTTCGGGTCTTCATCGCTGTCCTCCACTCCTCGTAGGCTCCTTGGAACATCGACACCTCAACGGCCTCCTCGAGTCAAAGATGATCCACCCGAGAGCTCTTACGCCAAGCTTGATCTCTAACTTGAGATAACTAGGTTGCCCAACGTGCTAATCTAAGCTACCTAGGGGGTATAGAGTGTGGTTATGGATGTATTAGTCTAGCTAACCCTTGATCTCAACACATGAGAGGTTAGGGTTAGGGTTTCAAGAATGAGAGAGCTTGAGGAGCGAGAAGGTGATGATAAGAATCCTTTTTGGATGAATGAAATCATTTGTGTATATATGAAACATATGATAATATTAAGTAAATAACAAATAATGAATTATCACCATGTTTCATTAATACACTAAGTGATTCATCAAATGAGTCATATAAAACATTAAATGAATCATTAACTCAATGTATGAATCACTATATGACTCATTAATCCAATTAATGCATATGCCACCTTAACCCCCAAGTCACCATGCTTCTAGAAGCTTCCCGAAAAATTACGAGAACGCCCCTCCAATCCATGAAAACACGGAAAAACTTTAGACTGTATAAATCCAATAACCTGATACTAGAATCTGGCTTAAACCAAAGCCGGCTAGTAAAAACTGTCTGAACGTCGTACGTGCGTTTAAACACGTATGCGTCCGAACCCTTGTCGTAAAACCATACGACCTCTATATCGTTTCGCCTGGAGCAGGGAAACTCTCTGTGTGGGACTCTAAAGACTCGACACTATGCTGGCAGTGGTTTTAACCGCAGACCGCAAGCGGCACTAGCTGCACGTAACGGTCCCCAGGTAGATGTCGATAAGAAGGCCGATGAGTAAACCCATCCGAACTCCTACTGAGCCTGATGTGACAATCTCCGTACAGTCCGGTCTGTTCGTCTAAAACTATCGCATATTGAGCTTAGGGGGCGGCAAGCGTCAGTCCCCTAATTGCGGTATAAGTCGTGTCGGAGCGTAGCCCATTGCACCCTGAGAAACTACTGGAACCTACCTGTAAATCTCGCTTACCCTGGCCAGGGACTTTGCGTAATGGCTCTCTGATACAGTGCGATACCAACTCCCAATACCGAGAGAGACGAATCCCGTCTAACCGCCACTGCCTCCAAGTGCTCAGGACTGCACCCAACTGCTAACTGTTTGCACGACTCCTTTGAGCCGTGGTAGGGTAGCAATCTAAGAACAGTGGGACACACTCGAGGCGAAGTAGCAGTGTCAAGTCTGCGGACTATGCTGTACTCATGTCACCTGGGAACTGTTAACTGACGACGGGTATAATACCAACCAACAGTTCCCCTGCGAGTCATGCCCGGTGTACCCGTAACCCAACGAGAACCTGTATACTATCTCCAGTACGACGTACTGATGGCTGTGGGACAGACCATCCCCCAATAGGGATGAGAAGCATACACACTAGTCTACTTCGGAATATCGATGCCCTGTCTCGATAATCCTACGACCAGGGACCAGTATAGGATGTTGCTTATAGACTACCCAGCCCCCACTGGTGTGACTGCCATCACAACGCTGGTAATCAAGCAAAGATCCTAAGGGCTCTACTAATATGTATAAGTGATACGTTACAAGAAACATATTAAAGTAGACACAAACTAAGTAGCATACTACCATGTTTAGCAAGACTGTTATATAAATGTGAATATCCCAAGCTTCCATTAAGTAATTTACAAACTAGTATGATACAATAATGGCCCCTATGGCATATACACTAACAATGATAACTGACGATAGGTATAGTACCAACCAACAGTTCCCGACGAGTCCTGTCCAGTGTACTCGTAACTTAACGAGCACCCGCATACTATCTCCAGTACGACGTACTGATGGCTGTGGGACGGACCATCTCCCCTGCTGGGATGAGAAGCGCATACGCTAGTCTACTCCGGAGTATCGATGCCCCGTCTCGATAATCCTACGACTAGGGACCTGTATAAGGATGTGCTTGTAGATTACCCAGCCCCCACAAGTGTGACTGCCATCACAACGCTGGTAATCAAGCAAAGATCCTAAGGGCTCCACTAATATATATAAGCGATATGCTAAAAGAAACACATGCACATATTAAAGTAGAAACAAACCAAGTAGCATACTACCATTTTGAGCAAGATTGTCTATACAACTGTGAATATCCCAAGCTTCCATTTAGTAATATACAAACTAGTATGATACAGTAATGGCCTATAGGACATATACTCTAACACATCTAACTAACAATCTCCCACTTGCACTAGGGCCATCTGTTGTGGTATCGCATACCCAACAATCAGCTGCGGTTGATGTATCTCTTACTCAACCATCCTATAAAAGTCTCTACTGGGAAATAGGCCTTTGTGAGTGGATCCGCACTGTTGTCCTCTATGTCTACTCTCCTAACCTCGATCTCCCTGGAGATCAACCATCTTCATGATCAGGTGATACTGCCTAAGAATTGTTAGTGTATATGCCCTAGAGGCCATTACTGTATCATACTATTTTGTATATTACATAATGGAAGCTTGGGATATTCACAGTTGTATAGACAATCTTGCTCAAAATGGTAGTATGCTATTTGGTTTGTTTCTACTTTAATGTGTACATGTGTTTCTTTTAGTATATCACCTATACACATTAGTGGATCCCTTAGGATCTTTGCTTGATTACCAGCGTTGTGATGGCAGTCACACTCGTGGGGGCTGGGTAATCCACAAGCACATCCTTATACAGGTCCCTAGTCGTAGGACTACCGAGACAGGGCATCGATACTCTAGAGTAGACTAGCGTATGCGCTTCTCATCCCAGCATGGGAGACGGTCTATCCCAAAGCCATCAGTACGTCGTACTTGAGATAGTATGCGGGTGCTCGTTAGGTTACGAGTACACTGGACAGGACTCGTCGGGAACTGTTGGTTGGTATTATACCTATCGTCAGTTATCAGTTCCCAGGTGACATGGGTACAGCTTAGTCCGTTAACTTGACACTGTCACTTCGCCTCGAGTGTGTTCCCACTGTACTTTGATTACTACCCTACCACGGCTCAAAGGAGTCGTGCAAACAAGTAGTAGTTGGGTGCAGTCCCGAAGCACTTGGAGGCAGTAACGGTTAGACAGGATTCGTCTCTCCCGGTATTGGGGGTTGATATCGCACTGTGTCTAGTAGAGCCATTACACAAAGTCCCTAGCCAGGGCAAGCGAGATATACTGGTGGGTTTCCAGTGTTATCTCAGGGTGTTCTGGGCTACACTCTGACACGACTTGTACCGCTATTAGGGGACTGACGTTTAACGCACCCTAGGCCCTCCATGCGATATTCTAAGACGAACAGACCGGACTGTACGGAAACTGTCACATTCAGGCTCAGTAGGAGTTCAGATGGGTTTCACCTCGTCAGTCTTCTTATCGGCATCTACCTGGGGGCCGTTACGCACAACTAGTGCCGCTTGCGGTCTGTGGTTAAACCTACTGCCAGCGTAGTGTCGATTCTTTAGAGTCCCACACAGCCTTTAGGCAAAGCAGAGTAGAGGTCGCATGGTTTTGTGACAGGGTTCGTTCACATCCGCGCACTTGTGCACGTTTAGTGTCCGGGCAGTTATTACTAGCGGGCTTTGGTTTAAGCCAGATCCTAGTATACGTTTTGGGATTGGTTTTATCTCGTTTTTATTCATGTTCCTCGGAACACGGATGCGGGTGTGTATGCACAGTTGACAGAGACAGAGGCAGAGGATTTTCATTAGGGTTGTTGACTATTGACTTTTTTCTAAACCCTAATGAGAATATGAAATATGATTAATAATAATATTAATTAAGTATTATTGTGCCATGGTTGGGTTGAAAGTTTGACTTTGTTGACTTTGTTGACCGGTTGACTAGTTTGGACTTGTTGACCATCATCATTGCATGGCTATCATTTCATGGCTATGACTTTTGCTTGCTTGTTGTGGTTTACAAAATGAGTGCATAAAATGATATTGCCATTGAAATAAACCATCACATAATACTTAATTATTATTATTATGATGATTATTTTGTATTATGAGAGGATGGTGGTAAAAGTCTTGTCATTCTATCATATTGATTCTCTCTCATCCTCAAGCTCTCCCTCTTCCTCTTGCTCTCTCTTTAGCTCATGGTTCTATTGTCTCATGAGTTGAGAAACAAGAACCATAGAGATAAAACCCAAAAAACTTCTCTACTCATCCTAGTGTTCAAGGTCTAGCAAGCCAAGTATTCTAGTTTCCTCTAGTTTGAGGTTGGAGCCAAAGGTAGAAGCTTTCGGGTGGATCCATCTTCGGCACAAGGAGACGACGAGGTGAGGCCGATCCGACCACCACAAGGAGTCGAAGAAAAGGAGTTCAAGATTAGGTATAACCCTAACATAGTAGCTAAAGTCTTAGTTAGGTTGTTAGATAGTTTTGTTTAGCAAAGATCCAGTTCTTGAGTCTATGTTACCTCCACCGAAAAATCGTTTTTCACCGCTTCCGCAACCCCGAAAGAACCGGGGACGGGTAACGTGGACTTAAAGTGGTATCAGAGCCTAGATAAACACTATCTAACATGTAAGCAAAGTAACTAGAAGTTCGATCGGAGAAAAAATCACAAAACATGCCCGAAATATTAACTTTCTGCCGATTTTTATTTCTGTTCAAAAAATAATTAATCTTACACTAAAAATCGTCTCAGGGTTTTTAAAGAACACAGGAGAAAATTGGTCCACTAACTCGGTCAAAGCGCCGCGGAACCGCGGCAAGAGCTTGCTCCTACCGTGGATCCGCGGCCGAGTTGACTCGGCTGTGGGTCAATTTTCCAGTAGTGTTCGTATAGGGGTATTTTGGGATTTTTAAAATATGTTTTTTCTGCCCAGATATTCTAGAAAGAAAATTTGTGTTTTGGGGTGGTTACAAATCCGTATTTTGATCGAACTTCTATAAACTTTGGCTAATGGGTTATATCTGTGATGTGATATATGTATTGAACGTCTGCTAATCGCTATACGTCGATTAGTGGGGGTTATACATATCTGTGATCTGTAATGTTGCTGGTATGTGTATATGAATTCGTTGGATTGTCGCGGATGAATAGCCGGGGGTTGTGAGATGAGAGTTTTCTTTACTTTTCATTTGATGTAATATGTAATTGATGTAATATTATTTTTATGGCCGCACATCCGGGATGAGGTGGTAGCCGCCATTGTATATTATTTCTTTTACTGTTTTTGCTCCTAGGATAGACCCAAGGTGGGGTGCACAAACTACCGGGTACCTCGAAGTGCCGAGTGGTCTACTCACGTTGTTGAGGGAGGTTGCTTCACTTCGGGTATTTGGAGGGTAGTTTGCCGCACCCGTAGGGGTCTAGGATGGGGTATTAGCTATTCATCGCGACCGTGTAATCCGCTTTTCGTTACAGGCTCGTACGAAATGCGGATTCCTAGTATATCCAATGTGTTCATCTATGATCTGGAATGGCTATCATTGCATCTGAAGAATGTATATATCTATATATGATATCTATTTAGGCATTGCTTATGTTTTGCATCCGCGCTAGTCCATCCCCCGCTCTGTCGTTAGTTAAGTAACCTAACGGGTAATGACGGGGCCCCGTGGCGAATGCGGATGGCATAAGCGTACGTCATATTTTCGTTGTTTTCTACAATGGTAGGATTAAATGATGGGACGCATTAAAATTAATGGAAGAAAATAAACCAAAGTTAAAGTCGTTGGAACAATTTCAAAACCACTCGGTTTCTTTTCAAAAACAACTTTTAAACGCGGAGCTTAAGCCACTCCTTTTAAAAGCTATCAAGGTTCCATCGATTATATCAAGTTCATTACGTTCACGGTTTCGCCAAAACCATTCGTAGCCCTCCATCATCTCAGTTAAATATTCGGTAGTATTCAAGCTATGTATTTTGACCTACGCCAAGGCATAGTGATTTGTAGTTATCGGATATTTATCTGTAGCATATATAGATGCGTTGGTTTGGGACAGTCGTACTACCATTTTGGCCTACGTCAAGGGTATGTACGAGTGGGTTCAAATTAAACTGGATAATGAAGGGTAGAACTTGACATGTGACTTATGATATTTTGGCCTACGTCAAGGTCATAAGAGCATGGGGCAAAAATCTACATCTGGAGTTTCTAAAGAAACTAAAACTTGCTAACGCTGCATACCATTTGGAGTGTGATGATTCTGGTAGGATTCCTTCAGTTTTATCACGCGATGATATTTGGATCCCGATCCTACTATGAGTATATGCTACTCCTCGGGAACTTTCTCACTTAACGATCAATGCTATAAAGCAAGTAGGTGTCTAGAAAGGTGTTAGCGGGGCTACGCCCACCGGGAAAAGAGGTTATTTAATTAAGGAACTTCGCGAAAGCGTTGGAAAACCTCCCTCGAAGTACCAACACTGGCCTGGCTGAACGGTTAAGCAAGTATTGTACGGTGAGATTGATCATGACTAATTCTTCCTTTTTGGTTTGAGGAGGGATTCGAGAAACAGTGGGAGCCATCCTGTTTAGATAAATTAAAAACCAATCTAAACTTGCAAGAGCATCATGCTGAGTGTTTTCTTCTCTCTCTCTTAATTGCAGCGACCCAGTGACCACACATAGGTTACATCAAGATAATAAAATGACTGAATCTGACTGTTATGATTGGCAAAGGTCTGTCCAGATGTCCATTGCCCATGACAAGCTGGGACACCGCCTAACTAATCAAACCCCTGCCGTCTCAGGACCCGTTTCCCCTGTCACGGATATTGATATCCGTAAGACATCGGAAAAGGACTATGCGAATGCCAAGTGCCTCGTGTTGGCCTCAGTTAATGGTGCATACCAGAGGCAGCACGAGAAGATGGACTCGTTTTCTATCTTCCTCCATAACAAAGATTTATATGGAGAGCAATCTCGTATCGCAAGATGTGAGACCTCGAACGAACTGCTTCAAGCGAAGTTGGCTTTCGGGTCATCTGTAGGGGACAACGTCCTTACAGAAACTAGCTATTTTGATCAGCTCACGGACCTGAAGACCACGTTGGAGAACGGGTCGAGTACTGACTTGATTCTACAGTCTCTGCCCTCTACTTATACCCTGAAGGAAATCGGAGAAGTAGAAGGAAAGGGAAGGGCAAAAGTTTCGGGGCTGGATATAGTAAAGGAGGAACGTTCCTATTGTTACGGGAATGAACATTGGCAGAAGGATTGCAGGGCTAGCAAAGCCAGTAGCCATGATTCGAAGCATGTTGTGGCTTCGGCTTCGGGTGTGTTTGTAATAGAGAACTGTATGTCAGTTAACCCTACTTCCTGGGTATTGGATACCGGATCAGGATCTCATATCTGTAATTCATTACAGGCTCTGAGAAACCGTAGGGTTATCAAGATAGGTGATATGACTCTCAGGGTTGCTAACAGAATGAGCATGAACGCTGAATTCGTAGGGAAATATCATCTTGGACTGACAACTGGGAAGATATTGATTTTGCGTAACTGTTTGTATGTACCAGGTGCGACTTGTAATATCATATCTGTATCCTTACTTTCTAAGGAAGGATATGATTTTACTTTTGTAAGCGATGTGGTCCACATCTACCTAAATCAAGTTCTGATTGGGTCAGGTACATTAAATAACGGGATATACGTATTGAATCAAGCTCAGATTTTCAGTGTCCTGAACACACTTAAAAGAAAGTCTCCAGAATTAAATCAGGCTTTTTTATGGCATTGTAGACTGGGTCACATCAATGAGAGAAGGTTGACGAAGTTATATACAGAAGGATATTTTAACCCGTTCGAATATCAATCATATGCAACTTGTCAATCCTGTCTCAAAGGAAAGATGACAAAGATTCTGTTTACTGGACATGGAGTAAGGGCGAGCGAGCTCTTGGGGCTCGTACACAGCGATGTGTGCGGTCCAATGTCTACACATGCGCGAAGCGGTTATTCTTACTTCATTACTTTTACGGATGATTTTTCAAGGTTCATGCATGTCTTCTTAATGAAGCATAAATCTGAAGCCTTTTAAAAATTTCAGGAAAACAAGAATGAAGTAGAAAAACAAACAAGCAAAAGTATCAAGACACTGAGATCTGATCGAGGTGGTGAATACTTGAGTGCCGAGTTCCTGGATTACCTAAAAGAGAATGGAATTCTCTCTCAGCTTACTCCTCCATACACTCCACAACATAACGGTGTATCGGAGAGACGGAACCGAACCCTATTGGATATGGTGCGTTCCATGATGACTAACGCTGAGTTACCGCGATCATTCTAGGGATATGCACTAGAATCAGCTGCATATCTTTTGAACCGAGTTCCAACTAAGACTGTGCCTACCACACCATATCAGATATGGAGTGGGAAGAAACCCTATTTTCAATATCTGAAGATTTGGGGATGTCCAGCTTTTGTCAAAAAGCAGCATGCGGACAAACTCGAGGCACGCTCAGTACAGTGCAAGTTTGTGGGATACCCAAAGAGCTCCAGGGGGTATCTTTTCTATTACGCAGAAGAACAAAAGGTCTTTGTCTCTCATAATGCCCACTTTCTGGAACATCAGTTCTTAGAAAAAGAAATAAGTGGGAGCACAATAGAATTGGAAGAAATTCCAGAACCACAAACTATTACTGAAAGCTTAGTAGAACCGGAGGGTTCGAAAGAACAGGACATTCCTACGCCGCTCCGTAGGAGTAATAGGCAGTCTCATCCGCCCGAGAGATACTACGGTTTTCTTATAGACGTGGATAGAGAGGATTGCACGATGGATTATGATGAGCCTACTAGCTTCCAGCAAGCCATTCAGAGCGGTGACTCAGTAAAATGGCTGGATGCAATGCGGACCGAGATGGAGTCCATGTACACCAACAAAGTTTGGACTTTGCTCCAGAAAGGGTAAAACCCGTAGGCTGCAAATGGATCTTCAGAAAGAAGATTGGTGTAGATGGGCAGGTTGAAACCTATAAAGCTAGACTTGTTGCAAAGGGTTTTCGTCAAAGACCTGGTTTGGACTATGACGAGACCTTTTCTCCAGTAGCTATGCTCAAATCCATTCGGATCCTTCTTGCCATTGCTGCCTTCCACGATTATGAGATCTGGCAGATGGACGTAAAGACGGCTTTCCTAAATGGAAATTTAGAAGAGTGCGTCTATATGGATCAGCCGGAGGGATTCAATCAGAGTAGGAGCAGCGGTAAAGTGTGCAAGTTGCTCAAGTCCATCTATGGACTTAAGCAGGCATCGCGGAGTTGGAACATCTGCTTTGATGATACTGTCAAGGAATTCGACTTTGTCAAAAACCCAGAAGAACCATGCATTTACAGTAAGATTGTAGGGAGAAATGTGGTATTCCTCGTCTTGTACGTCGATGACATTCTCCTAATAGGAAATGATATTCCTATGCTACAGCCAGTCAAAGAATTCTTGTCACAGAGGTTCTCCATGAAGGACCTGGGCGATGCCAACTACATTCTGGGGATCCAGATCTATCATGATAGATCTAAAAGGATGTTGGGACTTTCACAGTCCAGGTACATTGACACCATACAGAAACGATTCAGTATAGAAGATTCCAAGCGCGATAATCTACCGGCTTGTCACGGAATCACCCTCTCCAAAGAGATGTCTCCCAAGACTAATTTGGAAAGGGCTCGCATGTCATCAATACCCTACGCATCTGCGGTAGGCTCTATTTGTATGCGATGTTGTGTACCAGACCAGATGTAGCATACGCATTGAGCGTTGTAAGCCGGTATCAGTCGGACCCAGGGGAGAAGCACTGGATAGCGGTAAAGAACATTCTCAAGTACCTCAGAAGGACTAAGGAGATTTTCTTGGTGTATGGCGGAAAAGACCTCTAGATCGAGGCCTTTGCTGAATCCAGCTTCCAGAGTGACAAGGATGACTCCAAGTCCATGTCGGGTTATGTCTTTACCCTCAATGGAGGGGCGGTTTGCTGGAAGAGCTCCAAGCTGGAAACCGTTGCTAACTCAACTATGGAAGCGTAGTACATAGCTACTTGCGATGCCGCAAAGGAAGCTGTCTGGATGAAGAAGTTCCTCACAGAGCTTCAGGTGGTTCCTACCAGTGTTGATCCAATACCGCTGTATTGTGACAACAACGGCTCTATAGCTTTAGCGAAGGAACCTAGGTCCCATCAGAAGTCCAGGCACATTTTGAGGCGGTACCACCTGATCAGGGAGATCGTAGATCGCCGGGAGATCGAGGTGAAGAGAGTAAATATGGAAGATAACACTGCTGATCCACTCACGAAGGCCTTACCCCAGACTCAGTTCGAGCGGCTGATCGAGATGATAGGTCTTCGATACGCCAGTACATGGCCTTAGTGCAAGTGGGAGATTGTTAGTGTATATGCCCTAGAGGCCATTACTGTATCATACTAGTTTGTATATTACATAATGGAAGCTTGGGATATTCACAGTTGTATAGACAATCTTGCTCAAAATGGTAGTATGCTACTTGGTTTGTTTCTATTTTAATGTGTACATGTGTTTCTTTTAGTATATCACCTATACACATTAGTGGATCCCTTAGGATCTTTGCTTGATTACCAGCGTTGTGATGGCAATCACACTCATGGGGGCTGGGCAATCCACAAGCACATCTTTATACAGGTCCCTAGTCGTAGGACTATCGAGACAGGGAATCGATACTCCGGAGTAGACTAGCGTATGCGCTTCTCATCCCAGCATGGGAGACGGTCTGTCCTACAGCCGTCAGTACGTCGTACTTGAGATAGTATGCGGGTGCTCGTTAGGTTACGAGTACACTGGACAGGACTCGTCGGGACTGTTGGTTGGTATTATACCTATCGTCAGTTATCAGTTCCCAGGTGACATGAGTACAGCTTAGTCCGTTGACTTGACAATGTCACTTCGCCTCGAGTGTGTTCCCACTGTACTTTGATTACTACCCTACCACGGCTCAAAGGAGTCGTGCAAACAGGTAGTAGTTGGGTGCAGTCCCGAAGCACTTGGAGGCAGTGACGGTTAGACATGATTCATCTCTCCTGGTATTGGGGGTTGATATCGCGCTGTGTCTAGGAGAGCCATTACACAAAGTCCCTGGCCAGGGCAAGCGAGATATACTGGTGGGTTTCCAGTGTTATCTTAGGGTGTTCTGGGCTACACTCCGACATGACTTGTACCACTATTAGGGGACTGACGTTTACCACCCCCCTAGGCCCGCCATGCGATATTCTCAGACGAACAGACCGGACTGTACGGAGACTGTCACATTCAGGCTCAGTAGGAGTTCAGATGGGTTTCACCTCGTTAGTCTTCTTATCGGCATCTACCTCGGGGCCGTTACGCACAGCTAGTGCCGCTTGCGGTCTGTGGTTAAACCTACTGCCAGCGCAGTGTCGAGTCTTTAGAGTCCCACACAGAGAGCTATTCGCCTTTAGGCAAAGCAGAGTAGAGGTCGCATGGTTTTGCGACAGGGTTCGTTCACATCCGCGCACTTGTGCACGTTTAGTGTCCGGGCAGTTATTACTAGTGGGCTTTGGTTTAAGCCAGATCCTAGTATACGTTTTGGGATTGGTTTTATCTCGTTTGTATTCGTGTTCCTCGGAACACGGATGCGGGTGTGTATGCACGGTTGACAGAGACAGAGGCAGAGGATTCTCATTAGGGTTGTTGGCTGTTGACTTTTTCTAAACCCTAATGAGAATATGAAATATGATTAATAATAATATTAATTAAGTATTATTGTGCCATGGTTGGGTTGAAAGTTTGACTTTGTTGACTTGTTGACCGGTTGACTAGTTTGGACTTGTTGACCATCATCATTGCATGGCTATCATTTTATGGCTATGACTTTTGCTTGCTTGTTGTGGTTTACAAAATGAGTGCATGAAATGATATTTCCATTGAAATGAACCATCAAATAATACTTAATTATTATTATTATTATGATTATTTTGTATTATGTGAGGATGGTTGTAAAAGTCTTGCTCATGCTATCATATTGATTCTCTCTCATCCTCAAGCTCTCCTTCTTCCTCTTGCTCTCTCTCTAGCTCATGGTTCTATTGTCTCATAAGTTGAGAAACAAGAACCATAGAGATAAAACCCAAAACATTTCTCTACTCATCCTATTGTACAAGGTCTAGCAAGCCAAGTATTCTAGTTTCCTCTAGTTTGAGGTTGGAGCCAAAGGTAGAAGCTTTCGGGTGGATCCATCTTCGGCACAAAGAGACGACGAGGCGAGGCCGATCCGACCACCACAAGGGGTCGAAGAGAAGGAGTTCAAGATCAGGTATAACCCTTAACATAGTAGCTAAACTCTTAGTTAGGTTGTTAGATAGTTTTGTTTAGCAAAGATCCGGTTTTTGAGTCCATGTTACCTCCACCGAAAAATCGTTTTTCACCGCTTCCGCAACCCTGAAAGAACCCGGGACGGGTAACGTGGACTTACAAGAATATGTCTGGATCTCAGATGGGACGGGGGTTCCTAGGCAAAAGCCAAAACTCCATTGTCACATTATGGTAGGAACGAAGTTCATCTCATGAACTAGTGTACATCCAGACTATTTCTTTGGTAGCATCCGTGGTAGTGATTTATCTTGCCTTCATCGTCTAGTTTGCCACGGTATTTAGCTTGGAACTCTTCCAACATACCGTCCCTCCACTGATGGTAAAGACAATGCCTGTGACTGACATTCAGTCAACCTTACCACCCTGGAACCATTCCAGTGATTCTCCCCAGGATCGATTGATACCATCTCACTACAACTAGTGAGAATCCTAACATCTAATTAGATCTATCTCATAGATATAAAACCTATGATTTAGGAGGTATCAATTTGATCCTTATATGGAGAATCCTTGTGATAAGAGGAGATTGAACGAGCGTAGCATAGGAAACTCCTTCCCTATCAAGAGTATGTTATTTACGTACAATACGAGGATCACCACCATACTCCCTACTTCCTTTTTGTATATACAAGGTTCATCTACCATTTTGATGAAGTCAAATCTTTGACTATCACATCAAAACAGACGTTCCAACTCCGTGATGCCTGCTTTATTCTATAAAGCAACTTGCACACGTTTCCGCTGCTCCCACTGTCTACGAAGCCCTCTGGCTGTGTACTTATAGACGTTCTCTTCTAAATCACTATTTAGAAAAGCAGTCATGATACCCAACCGCCAGATATCGTAGTTATGGTATGTAGCAATGGCAAGTAGGATCTGGATGGACTTAAGCATAGCTTTGAAAGTCTCAACCTTTCTATGTACACCAAGTAATCTTCTCAAGATATACTTGCTCCTGATGGGGATTTAACCCTTCAGATAAAGCAACCATAGTCCATACTTTGTTGGTGTATAAGGATTCCATGTCAGATCGCTTAGCATCCAGCCATTCTTACAAAGTCCCGCTCCTGATGGCCTGCTCGAAACTAGTTGGGTCATCATCTCATGATGCAATCCTCACTCCCACTGTCATAGAGAAACCGAAGTATCTCTCTAGTGGGTGAGGAACCCTACTAGATCGGCGGAGAGGCTGAGGTTCGTTAGAAACTATTGAATCCTTCGAGTTTACCAAATCATCAGCAGCAGTTTATATAGCTGGAACTCCTTCCAGTTCTACTTCATGACCACTAATTTCTTCACAAGAAATTCCCTTTCTAAAAGGTGGCATGCTGAGAAACAAAACATCTTTTGTTCCTCAGTTTGGTAGAATATATTCCCTTGCGAATGCTTGGGATATCCAACAAACTTCCACAGAACTGACCTTGCTTCGAGCTTGTCCGGATTTTGCTTTTAGACATAGGCCGGACAACCCCAAATCTTAACATCCTTAAGAGATGGGATCTTCCCATACCATATCATATATGAAGTGGTAGGCACCTGATTTGATTTGAACCCTATTCAATAGGTATGCAGCTTCACAAGTGCATAACTCCCAAAAGGAAATAGGCAACTCAGTAATACTCATCATAGAGCACACCATATCACATAGGGTGCGATTGCTACGCCCCGATATACCAACGCATTGTTGTGTATTCGGAAGAGTAACGCTGACAGAGAATCTCATTCGTCTTTAGAATAGTCCAGGATTTCCGTGCTCAAGTATTCTCCTCCCTGATCATATCAAAGGACATAATACTTATACCCGTTTTGGTTCACTACTTCTGAAGTACAAAGAACCGGTCCTGGCATGTGTAAACAAGGGACCTCATACATCATTATGCATCAATCCCAAGAGTTCACTAACTCTTTTTCTGTTTCCAATAAACAGAGCTATGGTCATCTTTTCTTTGTGACATGACTGGCAAGTTTCACAAGATATAAATTCAAACTAATTTAAATATGCATTTAAATGTAACTTAGCTAGTCGGGTCACATTGACATGACCTAGTCTACAAAACCTCAAGAAGGATTCGTTCATTTCTGAACTCTTCCTCTTATGTGTGTTCTGTACATTAAGAACGGTGGTTTGATTTAGAACGTCTATACTTTTAGATAACGTGCCTGAACCGATCAACTCTTGATATAGGAAATATTCAAAATATTATCCAACAATACAAAATTATATCCTTCTTTATTAAATAAAGATACTGATATGATGTTGTATATCAGGTTCGGTATCTAATAACATTCGTTAAGAATCAATGTATTCTGGTAATACAGGGTGATAACTGCCAACAGACTTGGCTGCAACACTTGCATCATTTCCAACTCTTGAAACTTATCAACCATTCTCAGTTCTCTACCTATCTGTAGCCCATGTAACAAATTACATTTGCGGGATCCTGATCTAGTATCGCATACCCAGGACGTAAAGGATACTGAGAAACAGTTCTCGGTAATGAACATACCCGAAGAAGATGCATCAGCATGTACTTTCTTCGTTTTGGGCGGCACGGGAATTCTGGTAATCCCCTATTTCCTGCTCGGTCTTATTACAATTATAAGTTGGAGCGGGACCAACGTTCCCTAGCGTAGTATAACAAGCGGGTTCGGTCAATACATCTGTATTATTATCTTGATTAAGGCGTGACAGGGTCGCTACCTGGAGAGAGAGAGAGAGAGAAGAAAACACTCAGCGTATGCTCTTGCAAGATTAGAATGGTTATTAATATATCTAATCAGGATGTCTCCCACAGTTTTAGTCAAATCTTCCTTCAAACCCTAAAAGGTAAGACTAGCCGGGATTAATTACACTCTACAAGTTCGCCAATCTTTCAGCCAGGCCAGTGTCGGTACTTTGAGGCAGGTTCCCCGTGCTTTCGTACGGACCTAATTAAAATAAACCTCATTTTCCCAGGGGCATAACCCCGTTAACACCTTTCTAGACACCTACTCGATCGGCTATTTATAATGTGTAAAACTCTCCCAGGAGTAACTCTTACTCGCAGCGGGTATCGTGATCCAACTATCTCATTGGAGGTATGCAATCTCATTGCAAATTTCAACACTTGAAATTCCCGATAATATTTTGCCCCTAGGATCCTATGACCTTGACGAAAGACAACAAACCATAGGCTACTAGTCATGTTCAACCCGTCATTTCCCGATTGAATTAAACCCACCCGCAGGACCCTTTACGAAAGCCAACAAAGTCGCACGACTACCCTAACTCAATCGCATCATATGCTTATACAGATAAGCATAAATAGCTACCGCACACTACGCCTTGACGAAATCCAACAAATGTAGCACGAATACTATGAAGTACTTATCTGAAATGACGGAGGACTACGACAGGTTTTTAAGAAAACCCTTTGCGTAATGAACTTGATATCGTTGTAAAATCGAGTTATTTTAGATGGAATGTTTTTTAGGGCTTTTCTAGTTTTGCTAAAGAGGTCACTCCTGGTGAAAGGATCTCTGCTCTTTCCTCATCGAATAAGGTGCAGGATATTTCACAAATATCACCATGCAAAGCAAAAACTATAAAAACAATCAAAAGACAAACCGAGTTTGTAGCATCTGCTAGTTTCGCTAAAGAGGTCACTCCCGGTGAAGGGATCTCGGCTCTTTCCTTATCAAATAAGGTGCTGGATATTCTACAAGGAATACCGCTATGCAAAGCAAGAACTAGAGCTACCAGTTTTTAAACAAGTTTCTACAACATCTTTAGGTTTCTTTTAGTTTCATTAATCTCATTATTGAAGTCCCATTTTAATATGCTTCACAAGCATCACATTTGAAACGAAATCAGCAATATAACATATATCTCATATATATAATATAAACATTCGTCTCAGGCAGTAATATGATCTCATCACAGAACATTGCAGCAGAAGAACATATATGAAATATTGGATATACTAGTCCGTGTTTTATCACGAGCCTGTATAAAACACGGATTCCACGGTCGCGATGAATAGCCAAACCCACATCCCTAGACCTCTACTAGAGCGGCAAGTAACACTGCCAATTCTATGGTTAGGAGACCCGGTCTCGACTCCTCGAGATGGCCTCCCACTGGACCCTAGAACCCGGTTACTTGTGCTCCCGTCCTTGGGTCTACCTAATGCGGAAAAGTAAATAATATACAATGATGACATCAACCTCAACCCGGAAGTACCCCAATAAAAGAATATTACATACAATGAATTTTACATGAATGAAAATAAAAATCCTCATCTCACATAAGACCCCCGGCTATTCAGAACACGACGATCCAATATAACATATCACAGTAACACATAACATCATATGTCATCAACGTAAGTAAATATGCGTATCCCAATTATCGTTGATGTATAGCAACGAAACCGGTATACCACATATTACACTTACGGTCGCAGAAAAGAAAATGTAAAACTACAACAGTTGGAATCCGCAACCTCCTTAGACATCACATGCCTAACCAAATGAATTCCTTAGACATCTCATTCCTAACAATTATAAGTCCCGCATTTTAGTCTCAATATCGAAAACAATTTTCAATATCTAGTCAGGCAATTCAACAAGATTCCCGACATCCTAATCGAATGCTCGTCGAAAACTTTAGTAGATGGCCGCACCCCTCGATGCCGTCGACGAAGTGCACTAAGGCGGAACACCACTGCCGCAAGCACCCGAACGGATGCTTTTGGCGACGGGGTTCTCCTACAGTCACTTGGTCGGGGCTATGGGACGCGGCTATCTATTAAGTTTACCCGGCGAGTATCCGCGTACGCTACGTGACTACGATGGACTTTTGATCGCATCAAAATCCCGTGGCAACCGATCATCTGAGACTAAACTGCAAGATTTATAACATTCAAATTAGTTATCTCATAACTACTTGTGGATTCCAAAAATTGTATCACATTCTAGATAAATAGACAATGTTAAACTTTCCGATCGAATAATCAAACACCAAAGATTTCCCAAATAGCTCAACACTTGAGCGGAGTTCAAAAATCCAAGAACATGTCACAGCCCCAATGAACCAGCAGTAGAAGGGTCAAACCAACGCCTCACATGTGGCAACACTAAACTACCACAAACCCTAGGGTTCAGTAGCAGTTTTGACGGTCATATAATCGAGTTAAGGTTACGTTCTTCTAAAGAGTCCACAGATACGCTTGCATGATTTCCCGAAAGTTTTAAACTCAGGAAAAATCCAACACTTGAAAGTTTTCCGACAGGGGAAAAGTGAGTTATTGATATCCGTTCAAACTTTTTAACACGTTCTAAATTACCCGGAAAAAATTAAACGAAGTTGAACCTTCCGATCGAATCAACGAGTTCCCAATATCTCCCAGAAAGCTCAACACTTGAGTAGAATTAAAAATTCCCAGAAGCATGAAAAAGTACCCAAGAATAAACCCCTGAAGTATTAGCCCTAACTCCCAAAGTTGGTCGCGGAACCACCGCTAAACGCATGGTTTGGCCGCGGTTCCGTGGTCCCTTAAGGGAGTTGCGGCTTCGTACTTCATAGTAATTCTTAGAATTCCCTGCATGATTTTGTGAGTATTTTTAATACGAAAAATTTCAACTTTTGAAAAAATTTCTAGAGAAGGGGTTCATATCGGGGTTTCGGGGTTCGATCGGACTTTAAACTTCTTCTAAACAATGCCTAAAGCTCTAGCTTGGCTCTGATACCACTGTAGGGTTACTAGGCACTATCACAAGATTCTACAAGGCATCAACCATGCCAAAATCAAAATTTTCAAGTGCCAAACAACCCTAACCAAGATCTTAGACTAGAGATTAGGCAAAAAAATGAGCAAGTAAACAACTTTACTTCTAAGAGTTTGGGATTACAACCTTTGTAGTCTAATCCTTCGCTTCATAAGCTCCGAGTAGTAGTCCCTTCGCCGCGATCATCATATACCCGGACTCTAGAGAGGCTCCATGAAGAGAAAGATGCAAGCTTGCTTCCGATCTTCAATAACTCAGATGATCTACCTTGAAGAAACTCAAACCCAAGTTTTTGCTTCACTAATCAAGTATTAGCAAAGCAAACTATTAGTGTTTATGCCCTAGAGGCCATTACTGTATCATACTAGTATGTATATTACTTGATGGAAGCTTGGGATATTCACAGTTGTACAGACAATCTTGCTCGATATAGTAGTATGCTACTTGGTTTGTCTCTGCTTTAATGTGTACATGTGTGTTTCTTTATTATATCACCTATACGCATTAGTAGAGCCCTTAGGATCTTTGCTTGATTACCGGCATTGTGATGGCGATCACACTCATGGGGGCTGGGTAATCTACAAGCACATCCTTATACACGTCCCTAGTCATGGGATTATCGAGATAGGGCATCGATACTCCGGAGTAGACTAGCGTATGCGCTTCTCATCCCAGCACGGGAGACGGTCTGTCCCACAGCCGTCAGTACGCCGTACTTGAGATAGTATGCGGGTGCTCGTTAGGTTACGAGTACACTGGACAGGACTCGTCGGGAACTGATGGTTGGTATTATACCTATCGTCAGTTATCAGTTCCCAGGTGACATGAGTACAGCTTAGTTCGCTGACTTGACACTGTCACTTCGCCTCGAGTGTGTTCCCACTGTTCTTTGATTATTACCCTACCACGGCTCTACTGAGTCGTGCAAACAGGTAGTAGTTGGGTGCAGTCCCGAAGCACTTGGAGGCAGTGACGGTTAGACAGGATTCGTCTCTCCCGGTATTGGGGGTTGACATCGCGCTGTGTCTAGGAGAGCCATTACACTAGTAGTCCCTGGCTAGGGCAAGCGAGATATACTGGTAGGTTTCCAGTGTTATCTCAGGGTGTTCTGGGCTTCACTCCGACACGACTTGTACCGCTATTAGGGGATTGACGTTTACCGCCCCCTAGGCCCGCCATGCGATGTATCAGACGAACAGACCGGACTGTACGGAGATTGTCATATACTGGCTCAGTAGGAGTTCGGATGGGTTCACCTCATCGGCCTTCTTATCGACATCTACCTGGGGACCGTTACGTACAGCTAGTGCCGCTTGCGGTCTGTGGTTAAACCCACTGCCAGCGTAGTGTCGAGTCTTTAGAGTCCCACACAGAGAGTTTCCCTGCACTGAGCGAAACGTGTAGAGGCCGTATGGTTTTACGGCAGGGCTGGGATCACTTACGTACACTTGTGTGCGTGTGGTGTTCGGGCAGGCAGTACTAGTGGGCTTTGGTTTAAGCCGGATCCTAGTATTGCACGGATGGATTTGTTTTGTCTTCTGCGCATTCGCATTATACGGAATGCGGATTCAGGTGTGTATGCACAGTTTTCTGGAGCGATGAAGGAGGAGGTGCCTCATCAGGGTTTTGGCAGTAGGTTCGGCCAAAACCGTTATGTGGCAGGCTCATTAGGGTTTTGACAGATGATTCGGACTCATTAGGGTTTTGGCAGTTCGTTTGGTCAAAACCTTTATGAGCCGCGGACATCATTTACTAATCCTTTTAGTGATAATTTTATGATGGCTAATTGCATTGACCATTTGACCACCATGACACCGGTTGACCATGTTGACCGGTTGACCATGTTCACCGTGTTGACCATTGACTTTCAAGAGGGATCTACACTCTTCTTTTCTTTTTCTTTTTCTATTTTGATTATGATAATGGTCATTTCAATGTAGCCATCAAACTTTATCTTGATGGGATTAGTAATGATATTGTTTTTGCATTATTGAACCATGGTTCATTTTCTTATGCTCATAATTCTTTTCTCACTCTCTCTCTTATTTTTTTGATGAAAAGAAAAGAAATGCACCATGGTTGCTAGCTCCTCCTTCTTCCTCCTCTTGATTCATCTTTTGATCTCATGTGTTGAGAGATAAAGATCCCACAAATACAAAACCATCCCTCTACCACTTCTACACAACCTAAGGCTTCTAGATTAGCAATCTCTTTGCCCTAGTTACCTCGGCTCGAGGTGGAGCTCGGTGTACATCTCTCGGGTGGATCGTCTTCGACTCAAGGAGGCCGCGGAGGTGACCAAAGTCCGGATCAACCCTCGAAGCAAGCAAGGAGAAGATCAACAAGAAGAGAAGGAGTTCAAGTTCAGGTATAGCCCCTAACCGAGTAGATAAATCTCTAGTTAGGATGCTAGTGTGTTGTTTAGCAACGATCCGGCTTTTACGGTCCATGTTACCATGTTTAGAAAAATTTTGTTTTACCGTTTCCGCAACCCCGAAAGTACCGGGAGAGGTAACGTGGACCTAACAGTGGTATCAGAGCCTAACTAAACACACCCTACCATGTTAGCAAGTATTTAGAATATCGACCGGACGAAAAACCGCAAAATCACCCCGAAAAATTCAGTTTCTGCCGATTTTCAGATCTGTTCCAAAATCAATAAATCATACACTAAAAATTTTCTCAGGATTTTTATAGAATACTGAAGAAAAATGGTCACCTAACTCGGTTAAAGCGCCGCGGTTCCGCGGCATAAGCTTGCTTATGTCGCAGAACCCTTATGCCGCGGAACCGCAGCCGAGTTAACTCGGTTGGCGATTTTCTTTTCTGCAGTATTCTTATATGGGTATTTTGGGATTTTTGATAAATGACTTTTCTGCCCAGATTTTCCAGAAAGCAAAATTTGTTTTTGGGGCTCAGAAATCCGTATTTTTTTTGGTCGATGTTCTGTAGACTTTGGCTAATGGTTATATCTGTAATGTTATATGTGTATTGAACGTCTACTAATCGCTATACATCGATTAGTGGGGGTTATACATATCTATGATCTGTGTTGTTGATGGTATGTGTATATGAACTCGTTGGATTGTCGCGGATGAATAGCCGGGATGGATGTGAGATGAGAGTTTCTTTTTCTTTCATTCATGTAATAAATTTGTAAATTGATGTAATATTATTTGTATGGCCGTACAACCGGGTCGGGGTTGTAGCCGTCATTGTATAATTCTTTTTACTGTTTTTGCTCCTAGGATAGACCCATGGAGGGGGTGCACAAACTACCGGGTATCTCGAAGTGCCGAGTGGCCTACTCACGGTGTTGAGGGAGGTTGCTTCGCTTCGGGTACTTGGCGGGTAGTTTGCCGCACCCGTAGGGGTCTTGGGTGGGGTATTGGCTATTCATCGCGACCGTGTAATCCGCTTTTCGTTGCAGGCTCGAACGAATCGCGGGTTCCTAGTATATCCAAAGTGTTCATCTGTGATCTGGATTGGCTATCATTGCTATATATCTATATATAATAACTATTTAGGCGTTGATTATATTTTTCAGCCGCGCTAGCCCAGCCCCCGCTCTGTCGTTAGTTAAGTAACCTAACGGGTGATGACGGGGCCCCGTGGCGAATGCGAATGGCATAAGCGTACGTCATATTTTGGTTGTTTTCTGCAATGGTAGGATTTAAATGATGGGACGCATTAAAAGAACTAATGCAAGAAAATAAACCTAAAAGACGTTGTTGGAACAATTTTTCAAAAAAGCTATTATTACAGGGACGTTCACTTTTGTTTTGCATCGAGGTATTCGGTTATGAATGCCCAGCACCTTAGTCGACGAGGCAAGGGCCGAGATCCCTTCATCGGGAGTGACCCCTTGGACAAAAGTTTGCGTCAGGGTAATAACTTCATTATAGTCGATTATTCTTGCTTTTCATCGAGGTATTCAGTTTGGAATATCCTGCACCTCATTCGACGAGGAAAGAGCCGAGATCCCTTCACAGGGAGTGACCTCTTTAGCAAAAGTTTTCGCCACTATATTTTCAAAAACTGTATCACGTTTCTTCAACGATATCATGTTCATTACGTTAACGGGTTTTCGCCAAAACCCAGTCGTAGCCCTCCGTCGTTTCGGATTGATATTGCTTAGTATTCGTGCTACGTATTTCGTGCTCAGCCGAGGCGTAGTGTACGGTAGCTATGTAATATTTTTCCGTAGGATACAAAGTGATTGGTTAGGACAGTCGTGCGGTCATTTTGGCTCAGTCATGGACTCGTACGGGTGGGTCTAATGCAGTCAAGATAATAACGGGTTGAACTTGACTAGGATCCTTTGATATGTTGGCTCAATCAAGGTCACTTGGGTCCTATGGGCAAAAACCACATCGGGAGTTTCTAAAGAAACTGAAACTTGCAGATTTAGCATACCTTCTGGAGTGTGGTGACTAGAGTGGATTCCATCTAGGTTATCACACAATGACAGTTGGATCCCGATCCCACTGATGAGTTGGATTACTCTCGGGAGATTATTTCACTTAACGATCAATGCTATAAACCTAGTAGGTGTCTAGAAAGGTGTTAGCGGGGCTACGCCCCCAGGGAAAAGAGGTTCTTAAATTAAGGAACTTCGCGAAAGCGTTGGAAAACCTCCCTCGAAGTACCGACACTAGCCTGGCTAAAAGGTTAAGCAAGTATTGTGACGTGAATTAAATCCCGGCTAGTTCTTCTTTTAAAAGGTTTTAAGAAAGAATTTGAGGAAACAGTGGGAGACATCCTGGTTAGATAAACTAATAAACCAATCTAATCTTGCAAGAGCGCACGCTGAGTGTTTCTTTTCTCTCTCTCCAGGTAGCAACCATTTCACGCCCTAATCAAGATAATAAAATGTATCGCTTGACCGATCCGAATTCTTATTCGGGGCAGGGGAACGTTGGTTCGGCTCTAACTTGTGACAACAGTCATAAGTATGAGCAAGGGAAAGGGGATTGTATGGATTCCCAGGATACCCAGTTGAAGAAGAAGCATGGTTTTGCATCTACTTCAGGTGTTCTTGTAATTGAGAACTGTTTTACGGTCAGCCCTACCTCCTGGGTACTTGATACCGGATCAGGATCTCATATCTGTAATTTATTGCAGGGACTGAGAAAAAGTAGGAAAGTTGTACCGGGTGATATGTCGCTCAGAGTAGCGAACGGAGCACAAGTTAATGCGGCAGCCGTCGGTGAATATCACCTAGTATTGCCAAATGGCAAGACTATGATTTTGAACGATTGCTACTATGTACCTTCCATGGTTTGCAACATCATATCAGTTTCTTTACTCGATAAAGATGGATATAACTTTGTTCTTGATAGAAATATCATGAACATTTACCTTCATAAGGTACTGGTTGCAGAAGGTACACTGTATAATGGTATCTACGCTCTAAATCAGAATACAGTTCTCAATGTACAAAACACACGCAAGAGGAAGAATTCAGATACGAATGAATCCTACTTGTGGCATTGTAGACTTGGTCATATCGGAGAGAAAAGACTGAGTAAGTTGCATAAAGATGGACTCTTGGATGCGTTCGAGTTTTCATCTTATGAAACTTGTCAGTCTTGTCTCAAAGGGAAGATGACCAAATCTCCGTTCACCGGACATGGAGAAAGAGCAGCAGAGCTCTTGGGACTCGTACATAGTGATGTATGTTGTCCGATGTCTATACATGCAAGGGGTGGGTTCTCGTACTTCATCACATTCACTGACGATCTCTCTAGGTTCGGATATGTGTATCTGATGAAACACAAATCTGAAGCTTTTGAGAAATTCAAGGAATTCAGAAACGAAGTAGAGAACCAGACTGGCAAAAGTATCAAGATCCTCCGGTCTGATAGAGGAGGGGAGTACTTAAGCACGGAATTCCTAGATTACTTAAAAGAGAATGGTATTCTCTCTCAGCTTACTCCTCCTTATACACCACAGCACAACGGTGTATCGGAGCGGAGGAATCGTACCCTACTGGATATGGTTCGCTCCATGATGAGTAATGCCGAGTTACCTCTTTCATTTTGGGGACATGCGCTGTTGACACCAGCATATCTATTGAACGATGTTCCGTCTAAATCTGTGCCTAAAACACCGTTCGAGATATGGAATGGTAAAAAGCCGTATCTTAAACGTATTAAGATATGGGGTTGTTCGGGCTATGTAAAAGTACAAAATCCGGACAAACTTCAGGCACGTTCAGTTCTATGTAAATTTGTGGGATATCCTAAAAACTCCACAGGATATCTGTTCTACCACACCGAGGAACAGAAGGTGTTTGTATCTCACCACGCCACCTTTTTACAGTGGCAATTTCTTGCAAAAGAAACAAGTGGGAGTTCGGTAGAACTGGAAGAAATTCAGCAACCACAAAATGAAACTGAAGATTTGACAGAACCTCAGAATTCAATAACCCCAGACGAACCTCAGCCACTCCGCAGATCTGGTAGGATTTCTCATCCGCCCGAGAGATACTACGGTTTTCTCATAGAAGGGGATCGAGAGGATTGCATCTTGGAAGAAGATGACCCTACCAGTTTCAGGCAGGCCATTATCAGTAGGGACTCTGATAAGTGGCAGGAAGCAATGCAATCCGAAATGGAGTCCATGTACGCCAATAAAGTGTGGACCTTGGATATTGCTCCACCTGGGGTAAAACCCGTTGGATGAAAATGGATCTACAAAAGGAAACTTGGTGTAGATGGGCAGGTGGAAACCTATAAGGCTAGACTCGTTGCAAAAGGTTTTCGTCAAAGACCTGGTTTGGACTATGACGAAACTTTTTCTCCGGTGGCTATGCTCAAATCCATTCGGATCCTACTTGCCATTGCTGCCTTCCATGACTATGAAATCTGGCAGATGGATGTTAAAACGTCTTTCCTAAACGGTAGTTTGGAAGAGTGCGTTTACATGGATCAGCTAGAAGGTTTCGTAGACAGTGGGAGCAGAAGGAAGGTGTGCAAGTTGCTTAAATCCATTTATGGATTAAAGCAGGCATCGCGGAGCTGGAACATCTGTTTTGATGAGGCAATCAAGGAATTTGATTTCATTAAGAACGAAGAAGAACCTTGTGTCTATAAGAAGATTGTAGGACGAACTGTCGTAATCCTAGTCTTGTACGTGGACGACATTCTTTTGATAGGAAATGACATTCCTATGCTATAATCGGTCAAGCTATTTTTGTCACAACGGTTCTCCATGAAGGACCTGGGGGATGCCTCGTACATTCTGGGGATCAAGATCTATAGAGATATATCTAAGAGACTACTGGGACTTTCGCAGTCTAGGTACATAGAGACCGTACTAAAGAGATTTAGTATTGAGGATTCCAAGCGCGATAACATACCCGCATTGCACGGAATTACCCTCTCCAAGAAGATGTCTCCTAAGACTGACAAGGAGAGGGCTCACATGAGCACTATACCCTACACTTCGGCGGTAGGATCTATAATGTATTCGATGCTATGTACAAGACCAGATGTAGCTTACGCGCTGAGCGCGGTAAGACGGTATCAGTCAGACCCAGGTGAGGACCACTGGACAGCAGTGAAGAACATTCTCAAGTACCTGAGAAGGACTAAGGAGATGTTCCTGGTTTACGGTAATGGAGACCTCAGGGTCGAGTCCTTTACCGATTCAAGCTTCCAGAGTGACAAAGATGACAGCAAGTCTGTCTCGGGTTTTGTGTTTACCCTCAACGGACGGGCGGTATGTTGGAGGAGTTCCAAGCAGGATACCGTCGCATACTCGACGATGGAGGCTGAATACATTGCTGCAAGCGATGCCGCAAAAGAGGCGGTCTGGATGAAGAAGTTCATTAGTGAACTTCAGGTGGTTCCGTCCATTGTTGACCCAATACCTTTGTATTGCGATAACAATGGGGCTATAGCTTTAGCGAAGGAACCAAGGTCCCATCAGAAATCCTAGCTCATCTTAAGGCGGTATCACCTGATCAGGGAGATCATTGATCGCCAGGAGATCGAGGTGCGGAGAGTGGACACAAAGGACAACACAGCGGACCCATTCACGAAGGCCTTACCCCAGACTCAGTTCGAGCGGCTGATCGAGATAATAGGTCTTCGATACGCCAGTACATGGCCTTAGTGCAAGTGGGAGATTGTTAGTGTATATACCCTATAGGCCATTACTATATCATACCAGTATGTATATTACTTGATGGAAGCTTGGGATAATCACAGTTGTACAGACAATCTTGCTCGAAATGGTAGTATGCTACTTGGTTTGTCTCTGCGTTAATGTGTACATGTGTTTCTTTTATTATATCACCTATACGCATTAGTGGAGCCCTTAGGATCTTTGCTTGATTACCAGCGTTGTGATGGCGCTCACACTCGTGGGGGCTGGGTAATCTACAAGCACATCCTTATACACGTCCCTAGTCGTGGGATTATCGAGATAGGGCATCGATACTCCGGAGTAGACTAGTGTATGCGCTTCTCATCCCAGCACGGGAGACGGTCTGTCCCATAGCCGTCAGTACGTCGTACTTGAAATAGTATGCGGGTGCTCGTTAGCTTACGAGTATACTGTGTAAGTCTACGTTGCCAACCCCGGTTCTTGCGGGGAGGCGGAAACGGTATAAAAATCAAATTTTTAGTGCATGGAGCAACATGGACTAACAAAGTCGGGATCTTTTCTAAACTAAACTAGCAAGAAAGCTAAAGAGAGTTAGCTACTCGGAAAGGAGGTTATACCTAACTTGAACTCCTTCTTCTTGAAACCTTTGTAGGGGTTGATGGTGCTTTCCTCGTCGCCTTCTTCCGTCAAAGATGGATCCACCTGAGGGTTCAACCTTCGGGCTCTTTCTCGAACTTTGAGTGAACTAGGATCTTTGGCTTGCTAAACCTCTAACCCTAGAGTGAGTAGAGAGTGGCTTTAGGGTGTTTTTATCTCAAGGAGATGGATTCTCAACACATGAGAAGGGAGCTCCTTGAACTAGAGGAGGAGGAAGAAGAAGAGAGGAGAGAGAAGAGTTATGATAGAATGAGAGCTTTTCGTTTTACAACCATAACATAATAAGAAAATGAATTATCAAAATAATAATAATAATGTAAATGAAATAGTTGATGGATGGTTTGGAATGACCATTATCATTACAAACATTAAATGGATTTTGCTAGAATCAAAGAGCATCTTTGATATGTAATGATGATGGTCAAACTTTCAACTATGGTCAACTAGTCAACCTTGGTCAACAAGTCAACAAACCCAACCATGACAAAATTTCATTTAATTAATATTATTAATTGATATATCATAAATCCATTAGGGTTTGAAAAAAGACGACTGTCAACTGTGCATGCGCACCCGTTCCGAAACCCTAATGAAAATCCTCTTCCTCCGCCTCAATCAACTGTGCATACACACCCGCATTCTTGTTCCGAGGAACAAGAATACTATGAGATAAAATCAACCCAAAAACATATACTAGTATCTGGCTCAAACCAGAGCCCGCTAGTAATATCCGTCCGGACTCCAAACGTGCACAAGTGCGCGGATGAGAACGAACCCTGTCGCAAAACCATGCGACCTCTACTCAGTTTTGCCCAATGGCGAATAGCCCTCTATGTGGGACTCTAAAGACTCGACACTACGCTGGCAGTGGGTTTAACCACAGACCGCAAGTGGCACTAGCTGTGCGTAACGGTCCCCAGGTAGATGCCGATAAGAAGACTGACGAGGTGAACCCCATCTGAACTCCTACTGAGTCTGAATGTGACAGTCTCCGTACAGTCCGGTCTGTTCGTCTGATACATCGCATGGCGGGCCTAGGGGGCGGTAAACGTCAGTCCCCTAATAGCGGTACAAGTCGTGTCGGAGTGAAGCCCAAAACACCCTGAGATAACACTGGAAGCCTACCAGTATATCTCGATTGCCCTGGCCAGGGACTACTCGTGTAATGGCTCTCCTAGACACAGTGCGATGTCAACCCCCTATACCGGGAGAGACGAATCCTTTCTAACCGTCACTGCCTCCAAGTGCTTCGGGACTGTACCCAACTACTGCCTGTTTGCACGACTCCTTTGAGCCATGGTAGGGTAGTAATCAAAGTACAGTGGGAATACACTCGAGGCGAAGTGACAGTGTCAAGTCAGCGGACTAAGCTGTACTCATTTCACCTGGGAACTGATAACTGACGATAGGTATAATACCAATCGGTCAGTTCCCGACGAGTCCTGTCCAGTGTACTCGTAACCTAACGAGCACCCGTATACTATCTCCAGTACGACGTACTGATGGCTGTGGGACAGACCATCTCCCTCACTGGGATGAGAAGCGCATACGCTAGTCTACTCCGGAGTATCGATGCCCTGTCTCGATAGTCCTGCGACTAGGGACCTGTATAAGGATGTGCTTATAGATCACCCAGCCCCCACTAGTGTGACTGCCATCACAACGCTGGTAATCAAGCAAAGATCCTAAGGGCTCTACTAATGTGTATAGGTGATATACTAAAATAAACACATGTACACATTGAAGTAGAAACAAACCAAATAGCATACTACTATATTGAGCAAGATTGTTTATACAAGGTGAATATCCCAAGCTTCCATTAAGTAATATACAAACTAGTATGATACAGTAATGGCCTCTAGGGCATATACACTAACAATCTCCCACTTGCACTAAGTCCATGTACTGGCGTATCGAAGACCTATCATCTCGATTAGCCGCTCGAACTGAGTCTGGGGCAAGGCCTTGGTGAATGGATCTGCAGTGTTTTCTTCTGAAGCGACCCTCCGAACCTCGATCTCCTGGCGATCCACGATCTCCATGATCAGGTGATACCGCCTCAAGATGTGTCTGGATTTCTGATGGGACCTGGGTTCCTTCGCTAAAGCTATAACCCCGTTGTTGTCACAATACAGAGGTATTGGATCAACAATGGACGGAACCACCTGAAGTTCTTTCAAGAACTTCCTCATCCAGACGGCTTCTTTTGCGGCATCAGATGCAGCGATGTATTCCGCTTCCATAGTCGAGACTGCAACGGTTTCCTGTTTGGAACTCTTTCAACACACCGCCCCTCCATTGAGGGTAAAGACAAAACCCGACATGGACTTGGAATCATCCTTGTCACTCTGGAAGCTGGAGTCAGCAAAGGCCTCGATCTGGAGGTCTTTTCCGCCATACACCAAAAACAACTCCTTAGTCCTTCTCAGGTACTTGAGAATGTTCTTTACCGCTATCCAGTGTTTCTCCCCAGGGTTTGACTGATACCGGCTTACCACACTCAGTGCATAAGCTATATCCGGTCTGGTACACAACATCGCATACATTATAGAGCCTACCGCAGAAGCGTAGGGTATAATCGACATGCGATCCCTCTCCAAATCAGTCTTGGGAGACATCTCTTTAGAGAGGGTGATCCCGTGACAAGCCGGTAGGTTACCGCGCTTGGAATCTTCCATACTGAATCTCTTCAGTATGGTGTCGATGTACCTGGACTGTGAAAGTCCTAATATCCTCTTGGATCTATCACGATGGATCCGGATCCCCAGGATGTATGAGGCATCACCCAGGTCTTTCATGGAGAACCTGTGTGACAAGAACCCCTTGACAGATTGTAACATAGGAATGTCATTTCCTATTAAGAGAATGTCATCCACGTATAAAACGAGGAATACTACAGTTCTCGCTAAAAATCTACTATAGATGCATGGTTCATCTGGATTTTTCATAAAGCCAAATTCTTTGACTGTCTCATCAAAGCAGATGTTCCAACTCCGTGATGCCTGCTTTAGTCCATAGATGGACTTAAGCAACTTGCACACCTTTCCGCTGCTCCCACTCTGAATGAAACCCTCTGGCTGGTCCATATAGACACACTCCTCTAAATTTCCATTTAGAAAAGCGGTTTTCACGTCCATCTGCCAAATCTCATAATCGTGGAAGGCAGCAATGGCAAGAAGGATCCGAATGGATTTCAGCATAGCCACTGGAGAAAAGGTTTCGTCATAGTCGAAACCAGGTCTTTGACGAAAACCCTTTGCAACAAGTCTAGCTTTATAGGTCTCAACCTGTCCATCTACACCAATCTTCCTTTTGAAGATCCACTTGCATCCTACGGGTTTTACCCCGTCTGGAGCAATGTCCAACGTCCATACTTTGTTGGTGTACATGGACTCCATTTCGGTCCGCATTGCATCCAGCCATTTTACCGAGTCAACGCTCTGAACGGCCTGCTGGAAGCTAGTAGGCTCATCATAATCTATGATGCAATCCTCTCTATCCCCGTCTATGAGAAAACCGGAGTATCTCTCGGGCGGATGAAACTGCCTACTACTCCTGCGGAGCGGCGTAGGAATGTCCTGTTCTTTCGAACCCTCTGGTTCCACTAAGCTTTCAATAATAGTCTGTGGTTCTGGATTTTCTTCCAGTTCTACTGCGCTCCCACTAATTTCCTTTTCCAAGAACTGGTGTTCTAGAATGTGGGCATTGCGAGAAACAAGGACTTTTTGTTCCTCTGCGTGGTAGAAAAGATACCCCCTGGTGTTCTTTGGGTATCCCACAAACTTGCACAGTACTGAGCGTGCCTCGAGTTTGTCTGCATGCTGCTTTTTGACAAAAGCTGGACATCCCCAGATCTTCAGATATTGAAGATAGGGTTTCTTCCCACTCCATAACTCATATGGTGTGGTAGGCACAGTCTTAGTGGGAACTCGGTTCAAAAGGTATGCGGCTGATTCTAGCGCATATCCCCAGAATGATCGCGGTAACTCAGCGTTACTCATCATGGACCGTACTAAATCCAATAGGGTCCGGTTCCGTCTCTCCGATACACCGTTATGTTGCGGAGTGTATGGAGGAGTAATCTGAGAGAGAATTCCATTCTCTTTTAAGTAATTCAGGAATTCGGCACTTAAGTATTTTCCACCTCGATCCGATCTTAGAATCTTGATACTTTTGCCGGTTTGTTTTTCTACTTCATTCTTATATTCCTGGAATTTTCCAAAAGCTTCGGATTTATGTTTCATTAAGAAGACATGTCCGAACCTTGAAAAATCATCCGTAAAAGTAATGAAGTAAGAAAAACCGCTTCGCGCATGTGTAGACAATGGACCGCACACGTCGCTGTGTACGAGTCCCAAGAGCTCGCTTGCTCTTACTCCGTGTCCAGTGAACGGAGTCTTTGTCATCTTTCCTTTGAGACAGGATTGACAAGTGGCATACGATTGATATTCGAACGGATTCAAATATCCTTCTGTATGTAACTTCGTCAATCTTCTCTCATTGATGTGACCCAGTCTACAATGCCATAAGAAAGCCTGATTTATATCTGGAGACTTTCTTTTGTGTGTATTCTGGACATTGAAAATCTGTGGTTGGTTTAACACGTATATACCATTGCTCAGTGTACCTGACCCAATCAGAACTTGATTAAGGTGAATGTTTACAACATTACTTACAAACGCAAATTCATAACCTTCTTTAGAAACCAAAGATACAGAAATGATATTACAAGTTGCGTTGGGTACAAAAAAGCAATTGCGCAAAACCAAAACTGTTAGTTATGTATATGCCCTAGAGGCCATTGTTGTACATATGATGTATATTATAATGGATGCTTGGTTGTATATAGAGATGACTTTCTTGCTCGTCATGATAGTATGCTATTTGGTTTCACTTTATCTTAACATGTTGACTTGTATTAGTTTACTGTTTTACTCTCACATATTGATAAAGCCCTTAGGATCTGTACTCGACTACTGGGACTATGATGAGATCATACTAGTGGGGCCACGGTAGTCGATGAGTACATCCTATAACTGTTCCTAGTCGAGGGTATATCGAGACAGGGCATCGATACACCAGAGTAGACTAGCGTATACGCATCTTGACCCATATGATGGGCGATGGATGATCCCATATCCATCAGTGTTAGACATCAGAGATGGTGTACGGGTGCTCAGTGGAGACTGGGTACACTGGACGGACTCGCCGAGAACTCCCAGATGGTGATATACCACACGTCAGATGGCAGTTCTCCGGTGACACTGGTACAGGGTAGTCTGTAGACCCGAGATCGTCATGGAGTCTTGTGTGATTCCCACTGTGCTTTGATTTCCACCTTACCACATCCAAGAGGGCATGCAAAACGGTGGCTTTTGGGTACAGTCCCGAATCACATGGAGGCAATGAGCTATAGGAGGGGATTCGTCTCTCCCGGTATAGGGAGTTGATGTTGTGCTGTGTTCGATTGGCTATAACTGGAAGTCCCTGGCCAGGGCTGATATAGAGATTTACTGGTAAGTGTTACTAGTAGTTTCTCGACCCGTTATGAGCCACACATCGACACGACTTATCGGTTACTGGGGTCTGACGTATACCACCCCTAGACTTGATATGCGACATATCAGACGAACAGACCGGACTGTACGGGAGTGTTACTGATCGGATTCACAGGAGAACGCACAGGCTAGCTTGTTGATCTTCTAATCGCTCAATACCTGGGTGGCTGTTACGTTTAGCTGACCGCTTGCAGCTTGTGGGTGTTTGATATGATCATCACCTGCTACCGGCGTATTGACGATTCTTTAGAGTCCTACACAGAGGTTTCTTGGCTCAGGCGAAACGGAGTAGAGGCACATATGTGATATGTGCAGGACCGAGAATAATGCGATATGGGATACCGTATTATATTCTCGCGATATTTAGATATGAACCGGGACATCGGATCAAGTGTTGATTCGATGAATCGGTACATGATATATTAGTCGGTAATATTCGATATAGCCGGATCGTCGGATCAAGTGTTGATTCGATGATTTAATGTATAATAATATATATGATATATTATTACATTATCTAATATTGGCTCGCTTTATTATTTCATTTTCTCACTGGATGATACATTGATATATATACGATATATGTTAATTGTATTATTTTCTTTTGTTGCAAATATATAATATATATGTGATATATATTATTGTGACATGATATGATTGATTGTTAAACATGTTTAAGGATGATTAATTGAGGTTAGGGTTTAATTAGGGTTAGTTGCTTCATGCACCTTCTAGAAGCTATTTGTTTTGTCATTGTAAAGATATTTATGGATGACACTTTACTAAACCTAACCAAACCCTAACTCTAGTTATTTCTCTACAAATTCTTATCCAATCATCCTTGACCATGGTTTATAATTCAATCATATGGTTTATATTCTATTCATCACAAAAGGATTATTATTATTCTTATTAGCTTTTCCATTCTCATCTTCTTGCTTCTTGAAAAGCTTGCTAGATTTTCTTATGTAATGAAATAAAATGAGAAAATGATATAAAAAGAAAGCAAAATTACTACTCTCTCATCCTCATCTCATCTAGCCCATGGGATTAGAGTGTTCTTCTCTTTTGAGTGAGAAAGCTTGAGCCGTAGCAACTTCAAGGTAGATCATCGGAGATTTAGAATACGACAAGCTAGAATGGATCGTTCGAGTCATGGAGCCTCTCATGAGTCCGGGGGATCGTGGATCGCGGCAAAGGGACTTCTACTCGGAGCTTGTGAAGTGAAGGAGCGGACTACAAAGGTTGTAATCCCTCACACTTAGATAAAAGTTATCTTCTTGCATGTTAAAACCTAATAATCTAGCAAAGATCCCGGCTTTGGGTTGTTCGGCACGTCTAAATTTTTATCCGAGCATGTTTGATGCCTTTTGAACCTTCACAAGAGTGCCTAGGAACCCTACAGTGGTATCAGAGCCTAGCTAGAGCATTAGGCGATGTGTTTACGAAGTTAAAACTCCGATCGAACCCGAAACGACACAAAAAGACCCCTCTCTGGAAATTTTTTAGATTTTGGGATTTTTCTGAATTAAAAATATGTAAAAAAATCAGCAGGGAATTCTAAGAATTACCATAAATACGAGCCCCTAATTCGATTAAACGGCGGTGGAACCGCGGCGCAAGCATGGCTTGCGCGGCGGTTCTGCGGCGGAACAGTAAGATCTTGACACGTGGGCTTTATGGTAATTTCCGTAGGTACTTGTTGATGCTTCTGGATATTTTTAACAGTGATTCCAGTATTGTTTAAATCTGGGGCTTATTTGGTAATAGTAGATTCGATCGGAATTTTTAAGTTCGTATTTCTTTCCGGATATTTAGAAATTGTTAAACTAGTTGAACGGATATCATTAACCGACTTTTTCCCGGCACGTAAAACTTTCAAGCGTTGAATTTTTATCGGGTTTAAATCTTTCGGAAAAATTGTACAAGTTAAGCGGTGGACCCTCTAGAAGACAACAAACCTTAACTCGATTATGTGACCGTCTTGAACTGCCTTTTGAACCTTCGGGTTTGGGGCAGTACGGCGTGCCACATGTGAGGCGTTGGCTTGACCCTTCTACGGCTGGATCACCGGTACTGTGACATATTCTGGGATTATTTGAACTCCGCTCAAGAGTTGAGCACTTTGGGAAATTTTGGGTGTTTGATTATCTGTTCGGAAAGTTTAATACTGAATATTTATCTGGAATGTGATACAATATGTGGAATTCATAGAGTTAGGCATGAAATGCGGAATATGTGATATTTCGGATTTACGATGTCTAAAGTGATTGTGGATTCCAAATATTGTAGTTTTACACTTTCTTTTCTGTGATCGTAAGTGTAATATGTGATATCGCCGGTTTCGTTGCTATATGTCAACGACAATTGGGATGCGCATATTTACTTACGTTGATGATATGAGATATTATGTGTTGCTGTGATATGTTATATTGGATCGTCGCGATCAGAATAGCCGAGGGTTTTTATTTTCATTCATGTAAAATTCATTTGTAATGTAATATTCTTTTATTTGGGGCACTTCCAGGTTGCGGTTGCTGTCACCAGTGTATATTATTTACTTTTCCGCATTAGGTAGACCCAAGGAGGGGAGCATAAGTAACCGGGTTCTAGGGTTCAGTGGGAGGCCATCTCGAGGAGTCGAGACCGGGTCTCCTAACCCTAGAATTGGCAGTGTTATTTGCCGCTCTCGTAGGGGTCTTGGGATGTGGGTTTGGCTATTCGTCGCGACCGTGGAATCCGTGTTTTATACAGGCTCATATTAAAAACACGGACGTCCTAGTATATCCAATATTTCATATATGTTCTTCTGCTGCAATGTTCTGTGATGAGATCATATTACTGCCTGAGACGAATGCTTATACTATATATATATGCTGATATATAAATATTACTGCTTTCATTTCTTCTGTGATGCTTAGGAAGCATAAGCTGATGGGATTTTTATTAATGAGATTAATAAAAGAAAATAAACCTAAAGATGTTGTAGAATCAAAAACTTTATAAAAAGGGTAGCTACAGTTTTGCTTTGCACAGTGATATATACGATATATCCTGCACCTTATTCGATGAGGAAAGGACCGAGATCCCTTCACCGGGAGTGACTCCTTTAGCGAAACTGGCAGATGCTATAAAACGCGGTTTGTCTTTTGATTGCTTTTACTGTTTTGCTTTGCACAGCGGTATATATGATATATCCTACACCTTATTCGATGAGGAAAGGGCCGACGATCCCTTCACCGGGAGTGACCCCTTTAGCGAAACTAAGGAAAGCCTCAAAACACTCCTTTTCAAAAACTACTAGATTCTACGACGATATCAAGTTCATTACGCTCAGGGTTTTTCTGAAAAACCTGCGTAGCCCTCCGTCATTTCAGATAAGTAATATTTAGTATTCGTGCTACGGTAGTTTGGCATGCGTCAAGGCGTAGCGTACGGTAGCTGATTATTACTTATCTACAGCATGAGATGCGATTGGATTAGGGTATTCGTGCGGCGTTGTTTGGCATGCGTCAAGGGTCGTACGGGTGGGTTTAATTCAATCACGAAATGTACGGGTTGAACTTGACTAGCGGACTATGGGTTGTTTGGCATGCGTCAAGGTCATAGCACGCTAGGGGTAAAAGTTTTATCGGGAATTTCAAGCGTTGAAATTTGCAATGAGATTGCATACCTCCTATGAGATAGTTGGATCCTGATACCCACTGCGAGTAAGAGTTACTCCTGGGAGAGTTTTACACAGGACAATTAGTCATTCAAGTAGGTGTCTAAGAAAAGTGTTAACGAGGTTACGCCTCTGGGAAAACGAGGTTTACTTTAATTAGGTCCGTGCGAAAGCACGGGGAACCTCCCTCAAAGTACCGACACTGATCTGGCTGAAAGATTGACGAAATTGTAGGGTGTAATTAATCCCGGCTAATCTTACCTTTTAGGGTTTTAAGGTAGATTTGATAAAACCAGTGGGAGACATCCTGATTAGATAAGATAATAACCAATCTAATCTTGCAAGAGCATACGCTAAAGTGTTTTCTTCTCTCTCTCTCCAGGTAGCGACCATGTCAGGCCATAATCAAGATAATAATATTGATGTATTGACTAAACCTAATTATTGTACTGAGCAAGGGAACGTTGGACCCGTTCTTTCTTATAAGAGTTATAAAACTGAACAGGAAACAGGAGAATATCTAGATTCTCACGCCGCCCAAAAGAACATGCATGTTGATGCATCTTCTTCGGGTGTGTTAGTTATTGAGAACTGTTTCTCAGTTCACCCTACGTCCTGGGTATTAGATACCAGATCAGGATCCCACATATGTAAACAGTTACATGGGCTACGTAAAGGTAGAGAACTGGGAAAAGGTGATCATTCCGTTCAAGTAGGGAACGGTGCAAGTATTGTAGCCAAAGCAGTTGGCGAATATCACCTTGTATTGCCAAGTCGTAATACACTGATTCTAAATGAGTGCTATTATATACCGAACATGATGTGCAACATTATATCAATTTCTTTATTGAGTAAAGAGGGATATAATTTTGGAGTACAGGATAATGTTATGAACATATTCCTAGATCAAAAGTTGATTGCATCAGGCTCGTTACATAATGGCATATTCATTCTAAATCAAAATACAGTTCTAAATATACAAAACACACACAAGAGGAAAAGTTCAGATATGAACGAATCCTTCTTGTGGCATTGTAGACTTGGTCATATCAATGCGACACGACTGGCTAAGTTACATAGGGATGGTTATTTGAATCCGTTCGAATTATCATCTTATGATACTTGCCATTCATGTCTCAAAGGAAAAATGACCAAAGCTCCGTTTAGTGGACACGGAGAAAGAGTTACCGAACTCTTAGGACTGGTACATAGTGATGTATGCGATCCCATGTCTACGCATGCCAGGAACGGTTCTTCCTACTTCATTACATTCACTGACGATCTCTCTAGATTCGGACATGTATTCCTGATGAAACACAAGTCTGAAGCTTTTGAGAAATTCAGAGAATATAAACACGAAGTAGAGAATCAAACGGGCAAAAGTATTAAGATTCTTCGATCTGATCGAGGAGGTGAATACTTAAGAAATGATTTCCTAGATTATCTAAAAGAGAATGGGATTCTCTCTCAGCTTACTCCTCCTTATACACCACAGCACAACGGTGTATCGGAGCGGAGGAATCGCACCCTATTAGATATGGTGCGCTCCATGATGAGTACAGCTGAGTTACCTATTTCCTTCTGGGGGTATGCGCTTGAGACAGCCATAGACCTATTGAATAGAGTTCCTACCAAATCTATGCCTACCACTCCATATGAGATATGGAAAGGGAAGAGACCACATCTTAATTATATTAAGATATGGGGTTGTCCGGCCTATGTCAAAAGACAAAATCCGGACAAACTCGAGGCAAGATCAGTCTTATGTAAGTTTGTAGGATATCCCAGAAATTCACAAGGGTATATCTTCTACCACCCCGGGGAACAAAAGGTATTTGTTTCTCGACATGCTACTTTCTTAGAAAAAGGTTTTCTTATAAAACAGAATAGTAGTATTGAGGTAGAACTGGAAGAGGTTCCAGCAACACAAACTATAACAGAAGACTTGGTTGAACCAGAGGATTCAGTAGTACCCGACGAACCCCAGTCTCTCCACCGATCTAGTAGGGTTTCTCATCCACCTGAGAGATACTACGGTTTTCTCATTGATGGTGGAAGCGAGGATTGCATCATGGATGATGATGAACCGACTAGTTTCGAGCAGGCCATCACGAGTGGTAACTCTGTGAAATGGCTGGATGCAATGCGATCTGAAATGGAATCCATGTACACCAACAAAGTATGGACTTTGGAAAATGCTCCTGAAGGGGTAAAACACATTGGGAGCAAGTGGATCTTTAAAAAGAAATTTGGTGTAGATGGAAAAGTTGAGACTTTCAATGCTAGACTTGTAGCAAAAGGTTTTCGTCAAAGACCAGGTGTGGACTATGACGAAACCTTGTCTCCAGTGGCTATGCTTAAGTCCATCCGGATCTTACTTGCCATTGCTGCATACCATGACTACGAAATCTGGCAAATGGATGTTAAGACCGCCTTTCTAAACGGTGATTTAGAAGAGAGCGTGTACATGACTCAGCAAGAGGGCTTCATAGATAGTGGGAGCAGCGGAAAGGTGTGCAAGCTGCTTAAATCCTTTTATGGGTTAAAGCAAGCATCGCGGAGTTGGAACATCTGTTTTGATGTTGTAGTCAAAGAGTTTGACTTCATCAAAAATATAGATGAACCTCGTATCTTTAAGAAGGTAGTAGAGGGTAAGGTTGTCTTCCTCGTATTGTACGTGGATGACATACTCTTGATAGGAAATGATATTCCTATGCTGCAATCAGTCAAGCTCTTCTTATCACAGAGATTCTCAATGAAAGATCTAGGTGATGCCTCCTGCATATTGGGAATCATGATCTATAGAGATAGATCTAAACGGATACTGGGATTGTCCCAATCCAGGTACATTGACACCATACTAAAGAGGTTTAGTATGGAAGAATCCAAGCGTGGGAACCAACCCACGATCTCTGGACTCACTCTCTCCAAAGAGATGTCTCCCAAGACTGATTTGGAGAGAGCTCGCATGCAAGGGATACCCTATGCTTCGGCAGTAGGCTCTATCATGTATGCGATGCTATGTACCAGACCCGATGTAGCATACTCACTAAGTGTAGTGAGTCGGTATCAAGCAGATCCTGGAGAGAGTCATTGGACAGCTGTGAAGAACATTCTCAAGTACTTACGAAGGACTAATGAGATGTTCTTGGTGTATGGTAATGGAGAACTCCAGGTGGAGTCCTTTACCGATTCCAGCTTCCAAAGTGATAAGGACGACTCTAAGTCGCATTCGGGTTTTGTCTTTACCCTCAATGGAGGGGCGGTATGTTGGAAGAGTTCCAAACAGGATACCGTTGCAGACTCGACGATGGAGGCTGAATACATCGCTGCCAACGATGCTGCCAAAGAGGCTGTCTGGATCAAGAAGTTCATTAGTGAACTTGGTGTGGTTCCATCCATTGAGCATCCAATACCTCTGTATTGCGATAACAATGGAGCTGTGGCTTTGGCCAAGGAACCCAGGTCCTATCAGAAGTCCAGACATATTCTGAGGCGGTATCACCTGATCAGGGAGATAGTTGATCGCCGGGAGATCGAGGTCAGGAGAGTAGATACGAAGGACAACACTGCGGATCCATTCACGAAGGCTATTCCCCAGATACAGTTTGAGAGATTATTCGGGATGCTAGGTATGCGATACTACAGCAGCTGACCTTAGTGCAAGTGGGAGATTGTTAGTTATGTATATGCCCTAGAGGCCATTGTTGTACATATGATGTATATTATAATGGATGCTTGGTTATATATAGAGATGACTTTCTTGCTCGTCATGATAGTATGCTATTTGGTTTCACTTTATCTTAACATGTTGACTTGTATTTGTTTACTGTTTTACTCTCACATGTTGATAAAGCCCTTAGGATCTGTACTCGACTACTGGGACTATGATGAGATCATACTAGTGGGGCCACGGTAGTCGATGAGTACATCCTATAACTGTTCCTAGTCGAGGGTATATCGAGACAGGGCATCGATACACCAGAGTAGACTAGCGTATACGCATCTTGACCCATATGATGGGCGATGGATGATCCCATATCCATCGGTGTTAGACATCAGAGATGGTGTACGGGTGCTCAGTGGAGACTGGGTACACTGGACGGACTCGCCGAGAACTCCCAGATAGTGATATACCACACGTCAGATGGCAGTTCTCCGGTGACACTGGTACAGGGTAGTCTGTAGACCCGAGATCGTCATGGAGTCTTGTGTGATTCCCACTGTGCTTTGATTTCCACCTTACCACGTCCAAGAGGGCGTGCAAAACGGTGGCTTTTGGGTACAGTCCCGAATCACATGGAGGCAATGAGCGATAGGAGGGGATTCGTCTCTCCCGGTATAGGGAGTTGATGTTGTGCTGTGTTCGATTGGCTATAACTGGAAGTCCCTGGCCAGGGCTGATATAGAGATTTATTGGTAAGTGTTACTAGTAGTTTCTCGACCCGTTATGAGCCACACATCGACACGACTTATCGGTTACTGGGGTCTGACGTATACCACCCCTAGACTTGATATGCGACATATCAGACGAACAGACCGGACTGTACGGGAGTGTTACTGATCGGATTCACAGGAGAACGCACAGGCTAGCTTGTTGATCTTCTGATCGCTCAATACCTGGGTGGCTGTTACGTTTAGCTGACCGCTTGCAGCTTGTGGGCGTTTGATATGATCATCACCTGCTACCGGCGTATTGACGATTTTTTAGAGTCCTACACAGAGGTTTCTTGGCTCAGGCGAAACGGAGTAGAGGCACATATGTGATATGTGCAGGACCGAGAATAATGCGATATGGGATACCGTATTATATTCTCGCGATATTTAGATATGAATCGGGACATCGGATCAAGTGTTGATTCGATGAATCGGTACATGATATATTAGTCGGTAATATTCGATATAGCCGGATCGTCGGATCAAGTGTTGATTCGATGATTTAATGTATAATAATATATATGATATATTATTACATTATCTAATATTGGCTCGCTTTATTATTTCATTTTCTCACTGGATGATACATTGATATATATACGATATATGTTAATTGTATTATTTTCTTTTGTTGCAAATATATAATATATATGTGATATATATTATTGTGACATGATATGATTGATTGTTAAACATGTTTAAGGATTATTAATTGAGGTTAGGGTTTAATTTGGGTTAGTTGCTTCATGCACCTTCTAGAAGCTATTTGTTTTGTCATTGTAAAGATATTTATGGATGACACTTTACTAAACCTAACCAAACCCTAACTCTAGTTATTTCTCTACAAATTCTTATCCAATCATCCTTGACCATGGTTTATAATTCAATCATATGGTTTATATTCTATTCATCACAAAAGGATTATTATTATTCTTATTAGCTTTTCCATTCTCATCTTCTTGCTTCTTGAAAAGCTTGCTAGATTTTCTTATGTGATGAAATAAAATGAGAAAATGATATAAAAAGAAAGCAAAATTACTACTCTCTCATCCTCATCTCATCTAGCCCATGGGATTAGAGTGTTCTTCTCTTTTGAGGAGAATGCTTGAGCCGTAGCAACTTCAAGGTAGATCATCGGAGATTTGGAATACGACAAGCTAGAATGGATCGTTCGAGTCGTGGAGCCTCTCATGAGTCCGGGGGATCGTGGATCGCGGCAAAGGGACTTCTACTCGCAGCTTGTGAAGTGAAGGAGCGGACTACAAAGGTTGTAATCCCTCACACTTAGATAAAAGTTATCTTCTTGCATGTTAAAACCTAATAATCTAGCAAAGATCCCGGCTTTGGGTTGTTCGGCACGTCTAAATTTTTATCCGAGCATGTTTGATGCCTTTTGAACCTTCACAAGAGTGCCTAGGAACCCTACAAAAACATGTCCATCTGACATTCCCAGGTGATAGTCCCCCACGGCTTTAGCATCCATCCTAGCTCCGTTTGCAACTCTGAGGGTCATGTCACCTGCCTTCAAAACCCTACGGTTTCTCAACGCCTGCAAAGAATTACAGATATGAGATCCTGATCCGGTATCCAATACCCAGGAAGTAGAGTTTATTGAAAGACAGTTTTCAATAACATACACACCTGAAGCTGAAGCCGCAACCTGCTTCAGTTCCTGTGTCCTGGCCTTCCAAGCCCTGCAATCTTTCTTCCAGTGTCCACTCTTATGACAATAGAAGCATTCTTCTTTACCCACAAGCTTCCCCGCTATCTTTGTTGCCTTTTCCTTTCCCTTCGTATCCACTTTACTAACACCGCCCCTTGGTTTGGTGGGGGCTTTCCTCTTCTTTCCCTTGGCTTTCGCCTTGGACCTAGAAGAAGAAGATCCTCCTACAAACAAAGTGGATGTTTCCCTACCTTTCTGTAGGGTGCCCTCTGCGCTCCTCAGCATGTTGAGGAGTTCTGAAAGTTCAACTTCTTTTTCTTGTAAATTGAAGTTCAGTATAAACTGGGCGTAAGTGGAAGGAAGGGACTGGAGAATCAAGTCCGTATAGAGCTCACTCTCCAACGTGGTCCCAAGTTCTGCGAGCTCCTCAATGTAGCCAATCATCTTAAGCATGTGTTCCGCTACCGATGATCCGACGGCCAATTTTGCCGAAAATAACTTCTTCGACACTTCGTACCTTGCGATATAAGACTGCTCTCCATACAGTTCTTTTGTATGGAGAAATATGGATTCCAGGTCCATATTCTCGTGCCTCCTCTGATGTTCGTTGTCCATAGAGGTAAGCACGAGGCACTTGGCCTTCGCGCAATCAATCTCCCAAGTCTTACGGATTTCCTTATCCGCGACGCTGGAGGTGGGACCTGGGACGGGGGGAGCTTTGGTGGTAAGAAGATACCCCAGCTTGTCGTAAGTGATTGCCATCTTGACATTCCTGAGCCAATCTTTGTAGTTTGGCCCTGTCAGTATGTTTTTATCTAGAAGTAACTTAAGTCCAGTCATGTCGATTGGTCGCTGCAAATAGGAGAGAGAGAAGAAACACTCAGCACGATGCTCTTGCAAGTTTAGAATGGTTTTTAGTTTGTCTAAACAGGATGGCTCCCACTGTCTCTCAAATCCCTCCTCAAACCATAAAGGAAGAATTAATCGGGATCAATCCCACCGCACAATACTTGCTTAACCGTTCAGCCAGGCCAGTGTCGGTACTTTGAGGGAGGTTTTCCAACGCTTTCGCGAAGTTCCTTAATTTAAGAACCTCTTTTCCCTGGGGGCGTAGCCCCGCTAACACCTTTCTAGGCACCTACTAGGTTTATGGCATTGATCGTTTAGTGAGAAATTTCCCGAGGAGTAGATATACTCACAGTAGGATCGGGATCCAAATATCATTGCGTGACGAAACTGAAGGAATCCTACCAGAATCATCACACTCCAAATGGTATGCAAATCTAGCAAGTTTCAGTACTTATGAAACTCCCGATGTGGATTTTTGCCCCCATGCTCTTATGACCTTGGCGTGAGGTCAAAATGTCATAAGTCACATGTCAAGTTCTTCCCATCATTATCCTGGTTGATTTGAACCCACCCGTACCTACCCTTGACGTAGGCCAAAATGGCAGTACGGCTGTCCCAAAACAACGCATTCTATCTATGCAACAGATAAATATTCGGCAGCTACCAATCACTATGCCTTGGCGTGAGGTCAAAATACATAGCTTGAATACTACCGAATATTTAACTGAAATGATGGAGGGCTACGAATGGTTTTGGCTAAACTGTGAACGTAGTGAACTTGATATAATCGATGGAACGAGATAGCTTATAACAGGAGTGGCTCAAGCTCCGCATTTAAAAGTTAATTTTGAAAAGAACCGAGTGGTTTTTCGAAAGTGTTCCAACGACTTTTTCTTGGTTTATTATCTTGCATTAGTTCTTTTAATGCGTGATATTCTTGCATTAGTTCTTTTAATGCGTCCCATTAGTTAATCCTACCATTGCAGAAAACAACCAAAATATGACGTACGCTTATGCCATTCGCATTCGCCACGGGGTCCCGTCACTACCCGTTAGGTTACTTAACTAACGACAGAGCGGGGGCTGGGCTAGCGCGGCTGTAAAACATAAGCAACGCCTAAATAGTTATAAATATATAGCAATGATAGACATTACAGATCACAGATGAATACATTGGATATACTAGGAATCCGCAATCCGTTCGAGCCTGCAACGAAAAACGGATTACACGGTCGCGGTGAATAGCCAATACCCCACCCAAGACCCCTACAGGTGCGGCAAACTACCCGCCAAGTACCCGAAGTGGAGCAACCTCCCTCAACGCCGTGAGTAGGCCACTCGGCACTTCGAGATACCCGGTAGTTTGTGCACCCCTCCATGGGTCTATCCTAGGAGCAAAAACAGTAAAAAGAATTATACAATGACGGCTACAACCCCGACCCGGTTGTGCGGCCAAACAAATAATAATATTACATCAATTTACATTTTACAATGAATGAAAGAAAAAGAAACACTCATCTCACATCCACCCCGGCTATTCACCCGCGACAGTCCAACGCATTCATATACACAAACCATCATCAAACACAGATCACAGATATGTATAACCCCGACTAATCGACATATAGCGATTAGCCGACGTTCAATACATATAAACATCACAGATATAACCATTATAGTCAAAGTGCAGTGAAGTTCGATAAAAATACGGATTTATAGGCCCCCAAAAACAAATTTCTTTTCTGGAAAATCTGGGCACAAATAAACCATCTGAAAAATCCCAAAACCTTACCAGAAGAACACTGCACAAAACCCGATCACGAGAGGAGCCAAAACGGCGGCGGTTCCGCGGAAAATGCATACCTATCTCCGCGGAACCGCGGCAGTTTGAGGGAATCAGGCGACCGTTTTTGGTGGGTGTTTTCACAAACCCTGAGCCGATTTTAGGAGTAAAACTTTTTATTTTTAGAGCACAAAATATTTCAACAGAAAGTTAGGGTTTTGATTTTCCGGTTTTTGCGATTTTTCCGATCGAACTTCCATACACTTTACTACTAAGCTAGTTTAAGTTCAGTTAGGCTCTGATACCACTGTAAGTCCACGTTGCCAACCCCGGTTCTTGCGGGGAGGCGGAAACGGTATAAAAATCAAATTTTTAGCGCATGGGGCAACATGGACTAACAAAGTCGGGATCTTTTCTAAACTAAACTAGCAAGAAAGCTAAAGAGAGTTAGCTACTCGGAAAGGAGGTTATACCTAACTTGAACTCCTTCTTCTTGAAACCTTTGTAGGGGTTGGTGGTGCTTTCCTCGTCGCCTTCTTCCGTCAAAGATGGATCCACCTGAGGGTTCAACCTTCGGGCTCTTTCTCGAACTTTGAGTGAACTAGGATCTTTGGCTTGCTAAACCTCTAACCCTAGAGTGAGTAGAGAGTGGCTTTGGGGTGTTTTTATCTCAAGGAGATGGATTCTCAACACATGAGAAGGGAGCTCCTTGAACTAGAGGAGGAGGAAGAAGAAGAGAGGAGAGAGAAGAGTTATGATAGAATGAGAGCTTTTCATTTTACAACCATAACATAATAAGAAAATGAATTCTCAAAATAATAATAATAATGTAAATGAAATAGTTGATGGATGGTTTGGAATGACCATTATCATTACAAATATTAAATAGATTTTGCTAGAATCAAAGAGCATCTTTGATATGTAATGATGATGGTCAAACTTTCAACTATGGTCAACTAGTCAACCTTGGTCAACAAGTCAACAAACCCAACCATGACACAATTTCATTTAATTAATATTATTAATTGATATATCATAAATCCATTAGGGTTTGGAAAAAGACGACTGTCAACTGTGCATGCGCACCCGTTCCGAAACCCTAATGAAAATCCTCTTCCTCCGCCTCAATCAACTGTGCATACACATCCGCATTCTTGTTCCGAGGAACATGAATACTATGAGATAAAATCAACCCCAAAACATATACTAGTATCTGGCTCAAACCAGAGCCCGCTAGTAATATCCGTCCGGACTCCAAACATGCACAAGTGCGCGGATGAGAACGAACCCTGTCGCAAAACCATGCGACCTCTACTCAGTTTTGCCCAATGGAGAAAACCCCTCTGTGTGGGACTCTAAAGACTCGACACTACGCTGGCAGTGGGTTTAACCACAGACCGCAAGCGGCACTAGCTGTGCGTAATGGTCCCCAGGTAGATGCCGATAAGAAGACTGACGAGGTGAACCCCATCTGAACTCCTACTGAGTCTGAATGTGACAGTCTCCGTACAGTCCGGTCTGTTCGTCTGATACATCGCATGGCGGGCCTAGGGGGCGGTAAACGTCAGTTCCCTAATAGCGGTACAAGTCGTGTCGGAGTGAAGCCCAAAACACCCTGAGATAACACTGGAAGCCTACCAGTATATCTCGATTGCCCTGGCCAGGGACTACTCGTATAATGGCTCTCCTAGACACAGCGCGATGTCAACCCCCAATACCGTGAGAGAAGAATCCTTTCTAACCGTCACTGCCTCCAAGTGCTTCGGGACTGTACCCAACTACTGCCTGTTTGCACGACTCCTTTGAGCCGTGGTAGTGTAGTAATCAAAGTACAGTGGGAACACACTCGAGGCGAAGTGACAGTGTCAAGTCAGCGGACTAAGCTGTACTCATGTCACCTGGGAACTGATAACTGACGATAGGTATAATACCAACCGGTCAGTTCCCGACGAGTCCTGTCCAGTGTACTCGTAACCTAACGAGCACCCGTATACTATCTCCAGTACGACGTACTGATGGCTGTGGGACAAACCATCTCCCTCACTGGGATGAGAAGCGCATACACTAGTCTACTCCGGAGTATCGATGCCCTATCTCGATAGTCCTGCGACTAGGGACCTGTATAAGGATGTGCTTATAGATCACCCAGCCCCTACTAGTGTGACTGCCATCACAACGCTGGTAATCAAGCAAAGATCCTAAGGGCTCCACTAATGTGTATAGGTGATATACTAAAATAAACACATGTACACATTGAAGTAGAAACAAACCAAGTAGCATACTACTATATTGAGCAAGATTGTTTATACAAGGTGAATATCCCAAGCTTCCATTAAGTAATATACAAACTAGTATGATACAGTAATGGCCTCTAGGGCATATACACTAACACACTGGACAGGACTCATCGGGAACTGATGGTTGGTGTTATACCTATCGTCAGTTATCAGTTCCCAGGTGACATGAGTACAGCTTAGTCCGCTGACTTGACACTGTCACTTCGCCTCGAGTGTGTTCCCACTGTTCTTTGATTACTACCCTACCACGGCTCTACTGAGTCGTGCAAACAGGTAGTAGTTGGGTGCAGTCCCGAAGCACTTGGAGGCAGTGATGGTTAGACAGGATTCGTCTCTCCCGGTATTGGGGGTTAACATCGCGCTGTGTCTAGGAGAGCCATTACACGAGTAGTCCCTGGCCAGGGCAAGCGAGATATACTGGTAGGTTTCCAGTGTTATCTCAGGGTGTTCTGGGCTTCACTCCGACACGACTTGTACCGCTATTAGGGGATTGACGTTTACCGCCCCCTTAGGCCCGCCATGCGATGTATCAGACGAACAGACCGGACTGTACGTAGATTGTCACATACAGGCTCAGTAGGAGTTTGGATGGGTTCACCTCATCGGCCTTCTTATCGACATCTACCTGGGGACCGTTACGTACAGCTAATGCCGCTTGCGGTCTTTGGTTAAACCCACTGCCAGCGTAGTGTCGAGGCTTTAGAGTCCCACACAGAGAGTTTCCCTGCACTGAGCGAAACGTGTAGAGGCCGTATGGTTTTACGGCAGGGCTACGATCACTTACGTACACTTGTGTGCGTGTGGTGTTCGGGCAGACAGTACTAGTGGGCTTTGGTTTAAGCTGGATCCTAGTATTGCACGGATGGATTTTTTTTGTCTTCTGCGCATTCGCATTCTACGGAATGCGGATGCAGGTGTGTATGCACAGTTTTCCGGAGCGATGAAGGAGGAAGTGCCTCATCAGGGTTTTGGCAGTAGGTTCGGCCAAAACCGTTATGTGGCAGGCTCATTAGGGTTTTGACAGTTGATTCGGACTCATTAGGGTTTTGGCAGTTCGTTTGGTCAGAACCATTATGAGCCGCGGACATCATTTACTAATCCTTTTAGTGATAATTTTATGATGGCTAATTGCATTGACCATTTGACCACCATGACCTCTCTTGACTTTGTTGACCGGTTGACCGTGTTGACCATTGACTTTCAAGAGGGATCTACGCTCTTCTTTTCTTTTTCTTTTTCTATTTTGATTATGATAATGGTCATTTCAATGTAGCCATCAAACTTTATCTTGATGGGATTAGTAATGATATTGTTTTTGCATTATTGAACCATGGTTCATTTTCTTATGCTCATAATTCTTTTCTCACTCTCTCTCTCTCTCGTTTTTTTGATGAGAAGAAAAGAAATGCACCATGGTTGCTAGCTCCTCCTTCTTCCTCCTCTTGATTCATCTTTTGATCTCATGTGTTGAGAGATAAAGATCCTACAAAGACAAAACCATCCCTCTACCACTTCTACCCAACCTAAGGCTTCTAGATTAGCAATCTCTTTGCCCTAGTTACCTCGGCTCGAGGTGGAGCTCGGTGTACATATCTCGGGTAGATCGTCTTCGACTCAAGGAGGCCGCGGAGGTGACCAAAGTCCAGATCAACCCTCGAAGCAAGCAAGGAGAAGAACAACAAGAAGAGAAGGAGTTCAAGTTGAGGTATAACCCCTAACCGAGTAGATAAATCTCTAGTTAGGATGCTAGTGTGTTGTTTAGCAACGATCCGGCTTTTACGGTCCATGTTACCATGTTTAGAAAAATTTTGTTTTACCGTTTCCGCAACCCCGAAAGTACTGGGAGAGGTAACGTGGACCTAACACAAACACCCTAATCTAAGTGGCTAGAATAGATGAGGATGATGAAGTAATAATTTAGCCCCTTTTTGTTTTCAATTTCTCACTCATTATTATCACATGTCAAAAAGCTAGAAAGCTTTTTTCAAGAGGAAGAAGAAGATCAAATTCATTTGTGATGAATAATGAAATCATTTTGTGGTTACAAATCCAACCGCTAGAAAGCTTTTTCAAGAGGAGGAAGAAGAAGAAATCTATTTGTGATGAATAATGAAATCATGTTGTGGTTATAAATCCAACCATGGGTTAAGAAAGAAGACTTAACCCTTGTAGAGAATTAACTAGGGTAAAGGGTTTGGGTTGGGTTAAAGAAATATCTTCACAAAATATCAAAGTCAAAGTCAAAGATTCATTTAAGCTTAACCCTAATCCAAACCCTAACCATATTTAAACTCCACAAAACATGTTGCATTTGTAACCCTAACATGTTACAATATTATATATCGCATATACAATATTTATTGTAACAAAATAAAATAATACAATTAACATATATCACATATATATCAATGTATTATCCAAGTGAGAAAAAGAATCTTTAAATGAGCTAATATTAGTTAATGTAATATAATATATCAAATATATAATTATACATTAAATTATCGAATCAACACTTGATCCGATAATCCGGCTATTTCATAAATAACCGACTAATATAATCTGTATCGGTTCATCGAATCAACACTTGATCCGATGACCCGGCTATATCACATATACCCGGCCGATATCACAAATTGCGAGAATCTAATACGGTATCGCATACACGTATTATTCTCGGTCCGCAAATATTACATATGTGCTCCTACTCCGTTTTTCCTGAACCAGGAAACCTCTGTGTATGACTTTAAAGAATCGTCAATACACCGGCAGTAGGTGATGATCATATCAAACACCCACAAGCTGCAAGCGGTCAGCTAAACGTAACAGCGACCCAGGTATTGAGCAATCAGAAGATCAACAAGAAAGCCTGTACATTCTCCTACGAATCCAATCAGTAACACTCCCATACAGTCCGGTCTGTTCGTCTGATATGTCGAATATCCAGTCTAGGGGTGGTAGACGTCATACCCCAGTAACCGATAAGCCCTGTCGATATGAGGTCCATAACAGTTCGAGAAACTACTGATAACACTTACCAGTAAATCTCAGTAACCCTGGCCAGGGATTTCCAGTTATAGCCAATCGAACACAGCGCAACATCAGCTCCCTATACCGGGAGAGACGAAACCCCTCCTATCGCTCATTGCCTCCATGTGATTCGGGACCGTACCCAAAAGCTACCGTTTTTCACGCCCTCTTGGATGTGGTATGATGGAAATCAAAGCACAGTGGGAATCACACAAGACTCTATGACGATCTCGGGTCTACAGACTAACCTGTACCAGTGTCACCAGAGAACTGCCATCTGATGTGAGGTATAATACCATCTGGGTGTTCTCGGCGAGTCCGTCCAGTGTACCCAGTCTCCACTGAGCACCCGTATACCTTCTTTGATGTCAAACACCAATGTATATAGGATCATCCATCGCCCATCAAATAGGTCAAGAAGCGCATACGCTAGTCTACTCTGGAGTATCGATGCCCTGTCTCGGTACTCCCAGGACTAAGAACATTTGAAGGATGTACTTAGCGACTACACTGTCCCTACTAGTATGAACTGCATCATAGTCCTGGTAGTCAAGTACTCATCCTAAGGGCTTTATCAACATGTAACATAGAGACAATCAGAGTACATGTTAAGATAAAAAGCAACCAGATAGCATACTGTCATATCGAGCAACAAAGTCCTACTTATATATGTCCAAGCATCCGCTACAATATACATCGTATGTACAGTAATGGCCTCTAGGGCATACATATAACTAACATAATCAACATATCATAAGTACTAGTCAAGTTCTTCCTATCATTTCGTGATTAACTAGACCCACTCATATGACCCTTAACTATAGTCAACATAATCATATGAATGTCCTAACTAATCGCATCATATGCGGTGTAAGAAGACGCCACTTAGCTACCGTACACTGCACCTTAACTATAGTCAAAATACGCAACACGAATACTAAGTACTCTACTTCCTAAAACGACGGAGGGCTGCAAATAGTTTTTAAGAAAACCTTTAACGCTTCAAACTTGATATCGTTGTAGAATCCAATGGTTTTAAAAGGAGTGGCTTAAGCTCCGCAATTTGAAAACTTGCTTTTTCATAAAACGCCGAGTAGGTTTCAAATCTGATTCTACAACATCTTTTTAGGTTCCTTTTTGTTTACATTAATCTCACTAATGTAGTCCCATCATTTAAGTCCTTAAGCCATTACAGAAAAGAAACAAAAATACAACGTACGCTTATGCCATCCGCATTCGCCACAATGTCCCGTTATGTACCGTTAGGTTACTTAACTAAAGGCATAGCGGGGCGGGACTAGCGCGGATGCAAAACACAAGCAATGTTTAATATATATCATATAAATAATAAATCATTCGTCTCAGCAAATAAAGTGATCACATCATAGAATATCAACAGCAGAAGCACATATATGAAAATACAAGATAAACTAGGAGGTCCGTATTTTTTATTTAGCCAATACTAGAAAATACGGATTCCATGGTCGCAATGAATAGCCAAGCCCACACCCCTAGACCCCTATGAGAGCGGCAAGTGACCCTACCAATTCTAGAGTTTTGGAGACCCGGTCTCGACTCCTCAAGATGGCCTCCCACTGAACCCTAGAACCCGGTCACTTGTGCTCCCCTCCTTGGGTCTATCCTAATGCGGAAAAGTAAATAATATACAACAATGGTGACATCATCCTCAACCCGGAAGTGCCCCAATAAAAGAATATTACATACAATTAATTTTGTATGAATGAAAAGAAAAACTCTCATCTCACATAAAACCCCCGGCCATTCATTCACGACGATCCTGTACATCATATCTCAGCAACAAATAATATCATATATCATCAATGTAAGTAAGTATGCTGTTATGACCCGTAATTTAGTTCGTGACCGGCACTTAAATTACGCAACGTCTAAAGGCGTGACGTAAATCAAGTAAGCCGAAGCCCAAAAAATATAAACCCTTTTTTATAGTGGGGTGCAGTTTTGAAATAAGCTATAATAATTATGTTTTATCTTTTCAAAATTCGGACATCACCACCCTTGTATATTTTGATCCAAAACATATATACAACAATATATAGGCATCCCCAAGCGGGAGCTAGCTCTACGCCAACTATCGGAAACACAACCACGCAAGTAATACGTATACGATGCCCAACGGCGAAGATTAACCTAGAAAGAAACAATAAAGCAAGACATCAAACTCAAGAAGCGAACACAACCCATCGCCATAAGTCTCGCACATTCCCAAGTCTGACTAGGTCTACCAATATACAATTTTAGTTTCTGAATTGATCTGATCTGATGGATTTTGTCTAGATACAATCGAAAATAAAAGTACGAGAGTTGGCATGATCAAATAAGTGTCCCGCCTACAAAAGAAACACCCGGAAGAAACTGTGTGCCAGCAATACCGCTACTGATCCCGAGCGATCAAACATGTAAGAACTGTGGCACAACGGGGGTGAGTTTCCAATTCGTGAGTAGAAAACATCAACAAGTAGAAATCGAATAAAATAACGATTCCCTAGGTCACTATATCCTGAAGGTAAAACTATGATATCTAGGGTGACCAAGTACGCATATATGTCAACAATCTATAAATGCAATGGCATATATAAATAAACATCTGACATCATATGCCTGTAATATATGTGGATAACATCCACGTGTCCATCAATGAAACAACTCAATATTGTTGGGGTCAAAATTTGCACTCCCGGTTGACCGAGTCAAAGTTAAGGTCAACCCCAACCCAGGTGGGCCCAAGCCCAGGTCAAGCGGGACCATGCCCAAGTCGAGCCCGCGGCCAGCCTCCTCCATGCCAAAATATAGATCATGTAATAAATATTTTTTAAGTAATTTTTTATGCATGAATGTATGTAAAATGGGCATAAAGCCAAATTTTTGTAAAGCCCATGGCTTATGTGCAAAAAGAAATGGCACATGAGCCATGGGATGGGCAAAATGCCATTTTGCAAAGCCCAAGGGGCTACATGTAAATATGTAAGCCTATAAAAGGCAACATGATGAAAATATCTAATATAAAATTTTCATTCCCCCAAAAACTAGGGTTCTTTGTGCCTCCTGCTCCTTCTCCAAGGTTCTAAACCTTCTCATTTTTTTTGAATTAAATCAAGAGTTTTACTCTTTTTTCCAAAACTAAGTAGTTTTCCACCACAAAACCCACAAAGGGGCACTCAGATCTTCCATCAGATCTCAAAAAGAAGAGATCTTTAAAATCTCATACTTCTTGTTCTTCAAGGCCCAGCCAATAGAGGAGGAAGGAGGAGACCCATCTCCAAAAATCTCACCTGGGGAAGATCCGAAGCCAAAGGGAGAAACAAAGAAGCCGCCTGTGATCACTTCTAAAACCTTTTAGGAGTTTAACTCAACAAATCGGGAGCACAACTCCCAGTGCAGGGACCAAAGTCCCCTCTCTGTTTGACGCCCAGTGTCCAGCACCCAGAGCCCTTGCGCCCACATGCCGAGCACGTGGTGCGTCCAGCGCCCAGGGCGCTTGCGCCCATGTGCCGACACGTGGTGCGCCCAGGGCGCTTGTGCCCACGTTCCGAGCATGTGGTGCGCCCAGCGCGCTTGCGCCCACGTGCCGACACGTGGTGCGCCCAGCGCCTAGGGTGCTTGCACCCACGTGCCGAGCACATGGTGCGCCCAACACGCTTGCGCACACATGCCGACACGTGGCGTGCCCAGCGCCCAGGGAGCTTGCGCCCACGTGCCGAGCACGTGGCGCGCCCAGCGCCTAGAGCGCTCGCGCCCAGCTCCTGTGTGCCCTGCACGCAAGGCACTAGCCCCACGCATCCTTTGGATGCCCTTTCCCTTTATACACACACACAAAAACACACACACACACACATACTCTACAACACCATCCCCCTCAAAAAAAATTTTGGGCCGGGGCGCTGCCCTGCACCACGCAAGGGGGCTGCTGGCCCCCTTGACCCCCAGCCAGCTATCCGGGTAGCGGGACCCCCGTAAAAAATCTGCGGGGCCCCGACATATCCAAACCCCTTCAAAATACGACACTGCACATTGAGTTCGCATAACCAGTTTAACCCGTTAATCGGAGGTTCTCTCGTTACAAAGGCGAGAGGTAATTAACGGCAGCTTAGTCCGCGGCTGCCGGAGATTCGGATCCCCACAATCATTAAACCCCGGCCTACCCTAGTCAAGGGGAATCTTTAGTACGCCTGACAAGCGCGGGCGTATTCCCATCTTAATGGGGTGACGAAAAACACCCTACAAATATCATGGAACATGAATGTCCAACCTCGACACTCGAAACATCATGAAAACATAGTATATATGCATGTATGTATGTATGTATGTATGTATGTATGTATGAGGATATCAACCATGTGTGTGTCCATCAACAACACATCAAAATCATGGAACCTGTGTGTCTAACACCGACACTCGAATCATCATGAAAATCCATAACGTCCCTTGAGGTTTCCATTTAAAAGATGCACACGATTCGTCGGTTTTGAATTTGGTATGGTTTAGGTAATATCTTCTACATTGGCAATCATGCCTCATAACATCCGATATAGCAATAATCCTCTATCAATATTCTCAAATCACAAGCACGGATCAATCATCCGGCAAAACACATCTCGTACGGCAATCCATCGTACGGTGACATTAACAGAAAAAGGAATCTATCATCCTATACAATATATCCCGTACGGTAATTCATCGTACGGTAACAACGAACGGGTAGGGAATCTAACATCCTATATAACAAAGTGGGTATGGATCTAAAGTCTCGTACGTCACATCACTCATTCGTCTCGTCAATATAGATATATCATACACATATATCTCAAATTCACGTTTGTATCAATCTCGTAATGATATCGCTCATATACGTCATATCTTATAAATCTCGAGTAGTGTCGATCTCGATCTCATATTAAACTACTATTAACTCACACTTGTTCTCTTTTAATCTCACACTTATCATGATTCACTTTATCATATCAATCATCATTAGCTATCCTATCCGTGAATCCTATATAAGTTTTCTACAACCCCAATATATATATATCGGTTTTCATTTATGAATTGCGGGGGTGCTATACGCCATCCACCCGACTTCCCCCGTAGATATAAATCTACTCACCGCAATTCTCCTCGCTTAGCCGAAGTCGATGTGCTTCTTCGTCTCGTAAGTCCACACGAAGTACCTACAATCAATACACATCAAAACACAAACACAATTAATATCCGAAAACCGATACGGCACATGGATTGCCTATAGGTTAGAACCTATAGCTTCGCATGCAAAATCAACCAAACAACCCTCGTCCGTTAACCTACAAACGTCCAACGATCAATTCAAATCTCAATTATTAAAACCACGCATTCCAAATCAAATACCAAAAACCTAATTTCAATATCTTTAAAACGATAAGCAGCAACATGAGAAACCACCTCCAGATTCCTCCTCAGGTCAAATTGGACTAAACAAACAAGTATAGGGAATAGGTTATAGGGTAAGTGATCTATAGTCAAAACCACATCCCCAACACCTACACAAAAACCGGCGACATTGAGCTAAATTCCGGCCTCGCCGGCCATTTGATGAGGGGATAGGCTGGTATTCAGGTGGTCATCTTTTAGTGGTCTATCTAGGTTAATGGTCTAGTTTGATTTTCTTGGAAAAATCCCAGAAAGCTCCAGATACCCTGTAAGCTTTAAGGTTTTACAAATCGTATAACACGAATTCAAATATCTCAAAACATAACTAGCAACTAAGGAAAATGGTCTCATATTTTCGGTTCAGGTAAAATAAGGCCAAACTAGCAATACTGTGGGGTAGTATAGGGGGTAAGTGAGCTACAGGAAAAACCTCGTCACCAATGACCACTACAAAACCGGCGACAAAGCCCATAGATCCGATCTCGCCGTCCCAAAGTGCTCCAAACGTGCTCGTACTTCTATGGTGGGTTTCTAGTAGTTTATATAGGTCACTGGACTTGTTTGTTTAACTCCTAAATAGCCCAGGTCATCCCAGATTCCCTGTAGGCTATAAGGCCACACAAAACCGACACAGAAAATTCAAACTTCCTATTTTGGATTCTAAACTTATTTCCAGGCCATGGAATCAATCCCTAAGGTCTTGTAAACACTCACTACACCTCAAATATCCACTAGACAGCAACTTTCAATTTTCTAAAATAAAAAACCTAATTAACTCAATTTCTAACAAAAAATACGATATTTAATGAAATTTCTAAACTAAAGTGAAAAGATTACCTTATTAGCAACTAAAGAAACTTCTTGAGTTGTCCAAAGTCTTCAAAAACCGAAATTGATTAGTTCTAAGTGTTTAGAATGAGTGTGTGCATGTTTTTAGTGAAGGGTGCATAGGGTTTTGAGAAATATTTGAAGGTGAGGCATGGAGCTAGTGAGGGAGTTGAAGGAGATGAAGAAACATGGAGAAAACAATGGAGGAGGAAGGATTGGGGCAGCCAAGTGTGACCCTCTCTCTCTCTTAGCCTCACTCTCTTCACAAATATCTTTCCCCTACACTCACCTCTCACAAAATATCCATCTCCTTTGTTTTCTTTCATTAACTCCTTTTCACGCACACGCACGCGCACGCACACACACACACACACTCTTTGCATTTCTTTTTCTATGTTTTCTTTTACCTTCTCACTTCCTTTCTCATTCTTTACTCAATCTCTCTAACTTACAAACACACACACCTGCACATGACATGTTGCAAAATCATGAAAAATGTAAAAACTGTTGGGATACATAGGACGGCAGCAAGGTTTCGGGTAGCATCATCCATGCCAAGTTTAAATTTTTGCCGTTCTAGATAACCCTAACCATGAATCTTTAACTAGATAATCAAACTAAATCATAATGTAATCACTTTACAACTAAGAGATTGGGATTACAACCTTTGTAGTCCGTTCCTTCGCTTCATAAGCTCCGAGTTGAGGTCCCTTCACTGCGATCATCAAGCACCCGGACTCTAGAGAGGTTCCATGAGGTGAATGATCCATGCTAGCTTGATGTCTTCACAATCCAAGATGATCTACTTTGAGGAATCACAAACCCAAGATTTCACTTCACTAATGAGGTATTAATGAAGCAAACACCCTAATCTAAGTGTCTATAATAGATGAGGATGATGAAGTAGGAATTTTGCTCTCTTTAGTTTTCTTTTTCTCACAAACATTTATCACAAAAGAAGAAGCTAGAAAGCTTTTGGAGGAAGAAGAAGATGAAGTGATAAAATGAATTCTTGTGTGAGGTTAGAAATGCAACCATAGGTGAAGCATGGCATGCTTAACCCTTGTAGAGAATAAACCATGGGCTCGGGTTAAAAGGTTAGGTTAACAAATATCTAGTAAATATCTAAAGAGTGGACAAAGTCAACATAATAAAATATCTTAACTTTAATCAATAATTTAGAATTAACTAAGAACAAAATGTTAACCCTAATCTAAACCCTAGCATGGTTTAATCTCATAAACCCTAGTTGGATTTGTAACCTAACATGTTACAATATTATATATCACATATATTATATTTAATGTTACAAAAGAAAATAATACAATTAACATATATCATATATATATCAATGTATCATCAAGTGAGAGAGAGAGAATCATTTAAGTAAGCTTATATTATTTAATGCAATGTAATATATCACATATATAATTATACATTAAATTATCGAATCAACACTTGATCCGATAATCCAGCTATATAACATATAACCGACTATTATAATATGTATCATTTTATCGAATCAACAATTGATCCGATAACCCGGCTATATCATATATACCCGGCCGATATCACATATCGTGAGAATAGAATACGGTATCTCATAGCGTATTAATCTCGGTCCCGCACATATCACATATGTGTTCTTACTCCGTTTTGCCTGAGCCAGGAAACCTCTGTGTAGAACTCTAAAGACTCGTCAATACGCCGGCAGTTGGTGATGATCATATCAAACACTCACAAGCTGCAAGCGGTCAGCTAAACGTAATAGCCACCCGGGTATTGAGCGATCAGAAGATCAAAAAGCAAGCCTGCACACACGCCTGTGAATCCAATCAGTAACACTATCGTACAATCCGGTCTCTTCGTCTGATTTGTCGCATATCCAGTTTAGGGGTGGTAAATGTCAGACCCCAGTAACCGATAAGTCGTGTCGATGTGAGGCTCATAACAGGTCAAGAAACTACTGATAACACTTATCAGTAGGTCTCCATATCATCCCTGGCAAGGGACTTCCAGTTATAGCCAATCGAACACAGCGTAACATCAACCCCCAATACCGGGAGAGACGAAACCCCTCCTATCGCTCATTGCCTCCATGTGATTCGGGAGTGTACCTAAAAGCCACCGTTTTGCACGTTCTCATGAACGTGGTAATGTGGAAATAAAAGCATATTGGGAATCACACAAGACTCTATGACGATCTCGGGTCTACAGACTAACCTGTACCAGTGTCACCAGAGAACTGCTATCTGACGATAGGTATAATACCATCTAGGTGTTCTCGGCGAGTCCGTTCAGTGTACCCAGTCTCCACTGAGCACCCGTATACCATATTTGATCTCAAACACCAATGGATGTGGGATTAACCATCGCCCATCATATGGGTCAAGAGGCGTATACACTAGTCTACTCTGGAGTATCGATGCCCTGTCTCGATACACCCTCGACTAGGAATAGTTGTAGGATGTACTCCTTGACTACCCTGGCCCCACTAGTATGATCTGCATAATAGTCCTAATAGTCGAGTACATAACCTAAGGGATTTATCAACATGTGAGAGCAAGACAGTAAACCAATACAAGTCAATATGTTTAAACAAAGTGAAACCAGATAGCATACTATCATATCGAGCAAGAAAGTTCGCTCTATATATATCCAAGAATCCACTGCAATATGCATCATATGTACAATAATGGCCTCTAGGGCATGTAAATAACTAGCAATCTCCCACTTGCCCTAAGTCCGGCTGTTGCAGTATCTCATACCCAACATCCCGAAGAGTCTCTCAAATTGTATCTCGGGTATAGCCTTCGTGAGTGGATCCGCAGTGTTGTCCTTCGTGTCAACGTTCCTGATCTCGATCTCACGGAGATAAACTATCTTCCGAATCAGGTGATACCGCCTAAGAATATGCCTGGATCTCTGATGGGACCTGTGTAAGTCTACGGTAGCACCCCGGCCATCGATCCGAGGCCAAAATGTGGAAACAAAAACTTTTTCGTAAACTTGAAACTGGCACTATCGTATACTTTCACCCGGATCGAACCATTAACGCTAAACTAGCAAACTGGAGAAGGGTTAGAAAGGCTATACCGATCGATCCGTGTCCTTCGGTCTTTGGCCACCATCCCAAGCACCTCGCGGCATATCCGATCTCCGGTCTCCTCGTCGGAAGGGCACAACATCAATGAGTCTTTTTACGGGCTCCCGCTTCATCCGAAGCAACTCGAACATGAAGTTTGCTAGCCGACATGTCTAAGGCGATGTAGAGAATGTGTGTGATTACTTTGTCTCAAGCATCCATTTATTCTCATCACATGAGAGTGTATGGATGGAGGTTGAAGATGATGCCATTGGTGGAAATGGTGAGCTCAAGAAGCAAGATGAAGAAGAAGAAGAAGAGCCTTTCTTTTTCTTATGTGTTAGAATGATAATATGAGAGTAAGAATTGATAAACACAAGAGCAAAACTCAACCATATGGCTGCCCTCTCTCTCCTCTTATCATTTCAACACATAAATCAATCCTAATGTGACATTTGTACAATTAAAGAGACCATAAGTCACTGAACATGTCCATGTCACATTTAATGCACCTCATCACGAACAAAGCTCATAATTTCCACCAAAATAAACATTAACCCAAATGTTTAATCTAACAAAAAGATATGGCAACATCTAAAGTAAACTCGTGACGGATCACAAGGATACCCCTCACCTGTATATACATACCTGCATCCGCATTCCGACTGAATGCGAATGCGATGAGACTGAAGTAATCCAACAAATCTAATACTAGGATCTGGCTTAAACCAAAGCCCACTAGTATGATCCGTCCGATCACGATCCGTGCACTACTGAACATATATGATCGAACCCTGCCATAATACCATACGGCCTCTACAACGTTTCGCCCGAAACTTGAGAAACTGTCTGTGGGGGACACTAAAGACTCGTCAATACTTTGGCTGTGGATTTAACCACTAGCACGTCAGTGGTACTAGTTGTACGTAACGGGATACCAGGTATTGACCAAAAGGGAGGTCGATGAGCGAACTCATCCTGACACCCTACTGAGCCTGTCAGTGAAAATATCCATACAGTCCGGTCTGTTCATCTATGAGTATCGCATGTCGGGCCTAGGGGGTTGGAAAAAGTCAGACCCCAAAAAGCGGTACAAGTCGTGTCGGAGTGTAGCCGAGAACACCCTGAGATACTACTGGAATACCTACCAGTAAATCTCCTGCCTTGGCCAAGGACTTCGTGTAATGTCTCTCCTATACACAGCGTGATCTCACCCCCAATACCGGGAGAGACGAAATCCCTGCCGATCCGTTCACTGCCTCCATATGGCTCGGGACTGTACCAAACTAAAAACTGTTTGCACGACTCCTTTGAGCCGTGGTAGGGTAGTAATCAAAGCACAGTGGGATCTCACACGAGACAAATGACGATCTCAGGTCGATGAACTAACCTGTACACATGTCACCAGGGAACTGCTATCTGACGTCAGGTATAATACCAACTAGCATGTTCCCGGCGAGTCCTGTTCGGTGTACTCAGAACCCAATGAGCACCTGTATTCATCTTGGATGATCCAACTGACACCAATGGCTTGTGAGACCGGCCACCGCCCCTCGTCGGGGTCTCGACTGTATACACTAGTCTACTCCGGAGTATCGATGCCCCGTCTCGAAAACTCCCATGACTAGGGACCTTTTAAGGATGTGCTTATAGACCTCAGCTCCCATGTATATGATCGCCATCATACTGCTAGTAGTCAAGCAAGAATCCTAAGGGCTCTATCAATGTGTAATAGAGATCTGTAAGGTCACCTAAAGTTGTACACGATGATAAAGATAAACCAGATAGCATATACTATCATCTCGAGTAAGACTGTCCTACCGGCATAAGTCCTCCCTCAATCATTGCAATCACGTGCCTGTGATCCAATAATTGACTCTGAGGGCACTATATCCAACAATCTCCTACTTGCACTCAAGGCTAATTATTACGGTGTCGCATACTCACAGCCCGTGTGATACCGAACACCCAACTCCTCTACTGATCAATCTCACAAAGCCTTTTTGCGAAACTATTGCGTTCGAGGAATAGCCTCAGTGAGTGGATCCGCCCTGATGTTTCTTTCTATGTCTCTCATAATCTCTTGTTCGCGGAGAAAGCCATCTCCCGAAATCAGCAATAGCTGTCTTAGAATATGTCTGGATATCTGATGGGACCTAGTTCATAAATGAACTCCAAATCCAAACTCCTTAGACTGTATCGTCAACTGAACTTAATCAGTATCATGCACCACACCTCCCTTAGTATCCACATGGACCACCTGTCCAAACTACCGCCCCTCGTCAGAGGGAAAACTATAACTCTGACAGTCACTTTGTCATCCAGGTCACCTTGGAAGCCTAAAATGATAACCGTCTCCCGAAGGAGGCTGTTGTTATCATATCCCTAGAACATCAACTTATGTTCTAAAACTGCTTCCGAACATTTCTCCAGGATTGGATTAATATCAACTTATTGCAACTCGTACAAAAACAACATCTGGTGTGGTACTTGTCATCTCATGATTGACTCAATTGCCTAAGCAAGTGATATGTCAATCATGCACATCCCTCTCCCCTTTAGTCTGTAAGACATCTTTAGAGAGGGTGACTCCATCACCTGCAGGTATACTACCGTGCCAGGAGTCGTCCATTCTAAAACACCTGTAGAATGCTGTCTAACTACCCAGATTGCGAAACTACCCAAATCTAGATCTAAAACCATAGATCTAGTAACCAGAATGTCTGATATTATATCTATACCCTATATGGAGAAACCACTGTGTGACAACCAAAGTATAACCGATCGTAGTATAGGAATTTCACTTCCTACTCTGTGTATGTCATCCAAATGCCAGGACTTCACACACTACTACCTTCTTAACAGATTCATCCCCTATTTTGATGAAGTCAAACCCATGACTGTTACATCAAAAATAGATGATCTATCTCCGCTATATCTGTTTTAGTCTATAAATAGACGTAAGCTAATTTTCCACTATGCTTCCGCTGCTCCCACTGACTACGACAACCCTCTGGCAGAATAATATAAACGGCACTTCTAAAGCCAGTTCAGAACGACGCTATACTCATCCTCCTGCCGGGTCTCATAGCCTGGAACAACAGTAGTGTCAAGTTGGGTAAACAAGAACCTCCCTGTCACCGTCTTTGAGCATACCGAAGTACCTCTCGAGTGCCTGAGGTTACCCACCTTATCTGCGGAGTGGCCATTGGAATGTTAATCCAAATTGAATCTTTAGGTCCTTATCAAATTTTCAGTAATCATTTGCGGTTCTGGAATCACTTACAGTTCTACCATACTCCCACTACTGTTTTATGAAAAAAGTCCATTTTACTAAAACCGTGGTGAGTCAGAACAATATCACCATTGATCTTCCAGATGGTAGAAATTTAACCATCGTCATAGCCCGGGTCAACCCACAAACAGCTATTACAGAAACGTGCCTTGAGTTATCCAGAGTCTGGTTTTAAGCATAAGCTGGACAACTCCATATACCTTAACATCGTTAAGGTATGAGCCATTCTATATCTAATATAGAAACAGAGGCACTGATTTAATTGGAACCAGATTCAAATCATGCAGCTGTCTCCAGTGCATGTCAACTTAATGGAGAGAGGCCGATCAGCATTACTCAACTTAGGAGTGCATCCAATTATGAGTAACCTGAAAGAGAAACAAGTTTCTCAAAACCATTACTATCAACTGAGTATCATATACAAGTATCTACATCTTCGATTAGCTTGAAGAATCCCGATACTTGCGACACCTGGTTCTCTACTTTATTCTTATACCTATAACTTCTCAAAACTTAGACCCTGTATTTCTACGAAACACTTGTCTAATAACCAGAGAAGTCATTAGTAAACAGAATATAGTACGAGGCACAACCCCTCTGTCCTAATGGACACTGGACAATATACCATGCTTTGTATAAGTCCCCTGAGTTGAATAACTCAAACCCTGTGCGTCGTAGGTTGAAAACTGTACTATGGTTCTGAAGAATTACACCGCTGTTGAATGCTCCTTACCTAACCATCAACTGATATAGGTAAATGTCATGGACATAATTTCAAAAGGTTATATCTCACTTTATAAAAATAAACGTACAGATATATCAATTTGAAACTGGTGCATAACAACGGATATTCAAAACCAAATATTTTCCATCCGGCAAACAACCCAGGCGATTTCCTCAAATATCACCAATTACAACGAATCCCGATATAATGAGGATGATCACCTAATTCCCAATAACTTACTCCCACTCATCATCTGTAAAACCATACAGATGTGAGAATCAAACCTAGTAAATACATACCCTGCAGCAAGGACTAATTGGGAAATCGGTTTTCTGTTAACAACACGCAGTGAGACTGAAACATGAAAATGTTTCGAAGGGGTATCCTAGTATTCCTAGTAATGCCACTTCCATTATCCATATTCATGACTGTAACCGTATATTTCTTTGCCATTTCTCCAAATCCCTTTATATGTCTTTAGTCATTACCTTCTGCACACCACCTTTAGGCCAAATGGTTTTCTTCATTCCTTACCGTTCGGCACCAGCCTATGGTTTGGAAGAAGACTATCCAATAAGCGTAATAGGTGTACTGTCCTAATCTTAGGAGCACTCACAACCCGAGAGAAGGTAAAGATAAAAGACAACCGAATAAACCTCATTTCTATTTCTCCTGAACCAGAATCCATCCCCGAACTGGAACAAGTCCGTTCGAGTTCGTATATAACCATACGATGGAGTATCCAATAAACTGTGGATCTTCGTAGTGATACGGGGTGTTCCGGAGAAATACAAAGGTGAAGTAGGAGTGGCGATGAAATACTTGGTTTGGTGGTGAATAGCAGTCGCAATTTACTTTGCCCTCTTTCTAATCCCTTTATTTTATCTTTACTTATTACCTTCTGTACACCTCACTTAGGCTGATTGGTTTTCTTCCTTCCCCACCTTTCGGCACCTGCCTATGGTTTGGAAGAAGACTATCCAATAAACATAATATGTGTATCGTCCTAATCCAAGGGACACTCCCAACCTGAGAGAAGGTAAAAGGAAAAGACAACTGAATAGTCCTATTCTTTTTCTCCAGAACCGGAAACCATTCTCGAATCTGGAACGAGTTCCTTCGAGTTCGTATATAACCATACGATGGTGGATGTTCGTAGTAATACGGAGTGTTCTGGAGAAAAGGGTAAAAGTAGGAGTGGCAATGAGGTATGCAACTATGACAATCCAAAAGCCAGTGTTATAAGAAGGTTCGGTTAACTTGTGTTGGGTTACTAGGCACACGCACAAGGGTCTATAAGGCATCAACCATGCCCGATTTAAAATTTAGTCGTGCCGAACAACCCTAAAACAAGATCTTAGACTAGAGATTAGGCGAAACAAAGCATGCTAAACACTTTAACATCTAAGAGTTTGGGATTACAACCTTTGTAGTCCGGTCTTTCACTTCATAAACTCCGTGTTGTGGTCCCTTCGCTGCGATCATCAAGTTCCGGACTCTCGAGGCTCCACGAAGAGAAAGACGCAAGCTTGCTTCCGATCTTCGATAACAAAGAAGATCTACCTTGAAGTTTCATTAACAAAAGCTCTCACTCACTAAATGAAGTGAACACCCTAATCTAAATGGCTATGATAGATTAGGATGATGAAGTAGGATTTTAGCTCTCATTTATTTTCATTAACTCACTCATTTTCATCACTTCATAAAAAGCTAGAAAGCTTTTCATGAAAGAAGGAAGAAGGAAGAAGAAGAACAATCAACCCTTTTGTGATGAATAATGAATACCCATATGTGAGGTTAGAAATGCAACCATAGTTAAGAAAGAGAAGACTTAACCATTGTAGAGAATGAATCATAGTTAAGGGCCTGTGTTTGGTTAAGGAAATATCTCCACAAAATATCTTTTACAAGAAAACAAAAGCAAAGCTTCTAGAAGCTACTAGAAGTCTTAACCCTAATCCAAACCCTAACCATGTTTAAACTCAACAAAACATGTTGCATTAATAACCATATCATGTTACAATATTATATATCACATATATAATATTTATTGTAACAAAATAAAATAATACAATTAACATATATCACATATATATCAATGTATTACCTGAGAGAGAAAAAGAATCTTTTAGTGAGCTTATATTAGTTAATGTAATTTAATATATCAAATATATAATTATACATTAAATTATCGAATCAACACTTGATCCGATAATCCGGCTATTTCACAAATAACCGACTAATATAATCTGTATCAGTTCATCGAATCAACACTTGATCCGATGACCCGGCTATATCTCATATACCCGGCTGATATCTCATATCATGAGAATCTAATACGGTATCTCATACAAGTATTGTTCTCGGTCCTGCACATATCATACATGTGCTCCTACTCCGTTTTGCCTGAGCCAAGAAACCTCTCTGTAGGACTCTAAAGAATCGTCAATACGCCGGTAGTAGGTGATGATCATATCAAATACCCACAAGCTGCAAGTGGTCAGCTAAACGTAACAGCCACCCAGGTATTGATCAATCAGAAGATCAACAAGCAAGCCTGTACTTTCTCCCGCGAATCCAATCAGTAACACTCCCATACAGTCCGGTCTCGTCGTCTGATATGTCGCATATCTCGCCTAGGGGTGGTATACGTCAGACCCAGTAGCTTGATAAGTCATGTCGATTTGAGGTCTATAACAGTTTGAGAAACTACTGATAACACTTACCATTAAATCTCAGCAACCCTGGCCAGGGATTTCCAGTTATAGCCAATCGAACACAGCGCAACATCAACTCCCTATACCGGGAGAGACGAATCCCCTCCTATCGCTCATTGCCTCCATGTGATTCGGGACTGTACCTAAAAGCCACCTTTTTGCACGCCCTCTTGGACGTGGTATGATGGAAATCAAAGCACAGTGGGAATCACACAAGACTCTATGACGATCTCGGGTCTACAAACTAACCTGTACCAGTGTCACCGGAGAACTTCCATCTGACGTGAGATATAATATCATCTGGGAGTTCTCGGCGAGTCCGTCCAGTGTACCCAGTCTCTACTGAGCACCCGTACACTATCCTTGATTTCAAACACCGATGGATATGGGATCATCCATCGCCCATCATATGGGTCATGATGCGTATACGCTAGTCTACTCTGGTGTATCGATGCCCTGTCTCGATACACCCTCGACTAGGAACAGTTATAGGATGTACTCGTCGACTACCGTTGCCCAACTAGTATGATCTCATCATAGTCCCAGTAGTCGAGTACATATCCTAAGGGCTTTATCAACATGTAACATAGAGACAATCAGAGTATATGTTAAGATAAAGTACAACCAGATAGCATACTATCATGTCGAGCAAGAAAGTCCTCCCTATATATGTCCAAGCATCCATTACAATATACATCGTATGTACAGTAATGGCCTGTAGGGCATACATATAACTAACAATCTCCCACTTGCACTAGGGCCATCTGTTGTGGTCTCACATACCCAACAATTAGCTGTGGTTGAAGTATCTCATACTCAACCATCCCATAAAAGTCTCTACTGGGAAAAAGGCCTTTATGAGTGGATCCGCGCTGTTGTCCTCTGTGTCTACTCTCCTAACCTCAATCTCCCTGGAGATCAACCATCTCCATGATCAGGTGATACTGCCTAAGAATTATATTTGGATTTCTGATGGGACGGGGGTTCGTTGGCATAAGCCACAACTCCATCGTCACACAATGGTAGGAACGAAGTTCATCTCATGAACTTATATATATCCAGACTGCCTCTTTGGTAGCATCCTTGGTAACGATGTATCTTGCCTTTAATCGTCTAGTAAGTCACGATATCTAGCTTGGAACTCTTCCAACATACCGTCCCTACACTGAGGGTAAAGACAAAGCCTGCGACTGACATTCAGTCGTCCTTATAACCCTGGAACCTTTCCAGTGATTCTCCCCAGGATCGATTGATACCATCTCACTACAACTAGTGAGAATCCTAAAATACAATTAGATCTATCTCATAGATCCAAAACCCAGGATTTAGGAGGTATCACTTTGATCCTATATGGAGAATCATTATGATAAGAGGAGATTGACCGAGCGTAGCATAGGAAACTCCTTCACTATCAAGAGTATGTCATCCACGTACTCTACGAGGATCACCACTATACTCTCTACTACCCTTTTTGTATATACAAGGTTCATCTACCATTTTGATGAAGTCAAACTTTTTGACTACTACATCAAAACAGACGTTCCAACTCTGCGATGCCTGATTGAAAAGAAATCTCGATGTGTCGTATGAAATTGTAAAGAAATCACAACCAAAAATTATTTGACCGCAATCAACTACGGTGTCGGATGTAGATTGTTAGTGAGTGCGGATCGTCCACAGGGAAAGTGTAATCGTTCGTCTTTTAAATTAGATGAATTGAAACTTTAAAGAAAGAAAACAAAACAATTCAAGATTTATATTTGAAGTTCAAGAATGAGAAAATACTAGATCTAAGAAAGCATTAAAAGATAGAATCAAGAATTGATCGTTTGTTGATTTTTCCAAACCAAATCTCAAGAATCGAAATGAGGCTCGTAGGAATCGATCGGATCTATAGATGTGATGTAATCTTACAATTACGTATTCTTATCCTTTGATGAATTGATACTAGATCGATGATGATCGATCGAGAATTAGGGATTTCTTGTGAAACTAGGGTTTCATCTTATCCCTTGTTCTTTCGTCGATATCATTCACATTCTAGCCTCTAGTAAATTCAAGAAACGATCGTAGATCCCTAATTTCGAGCGATCACAATCAAGAAAGCATCGCTACGAAACTAGGTCATCGATTCTTGAACTTGCTAGGGTTTACAAAACTCGTAGGACTTAAAAATCGTATTAATATTTGTTACATCATCATTCTACAATCGTCTCGACTCCTTAACGAGCGGAGTTTCACTCAAACATCACAACAAGAGCAACAATTACAAATTGAGATCTAATCATGATGCAAGAATTAAAAGAAAGCAAGATTAAAGAATTTCACCTTTTATTTATATCAACAATTTAGTTACATTCGCTCAAGAACTACAAGAGGAAGAACTTGATCGTCGACTTGGCTTCGCTCGTCTCCGTGGATCGCGGATCGGCTTGGATCACTTGCCCGATTGAAGATCGGCTCGGCTCCTAAAAGGTTGAAGGCTTCTCGCTTGATTTGGTACTCAAGATCTTGGATTTGGAGTGGAATTAGGGTTAGGGTTTCGCACAAGCCTTGTCACGAGACTTGTGGAAGAAGATGATGAAAGAGGGAAAAGATTAACTAAAATTGATTACCTAATGATTGAACCTAATGATGAACAACCTCAACCCTTAGATCTAGGCTCTATTTATAGATAACTAACCCTAGATCTAGGATTTCAAATTCTAAGTTTCCCTCCTAAAGTTTGTTGAAGAAATTCCGGACTCTCAAGAGATCATTCTCCTTTAGAATAGTCCAGGAATCTCCGTGCTCAAGTATTCTCCTCCTTGATCTCATCAAAGGACATAATACTTATACCCGTTTTTGGTTCTCTACTTCTGACTTATATTCTATGATTATCTCAAAAGTTTCGGACTTGTGTTTCAACAGGAACATATGTCTGAATCAGAGATCATCAGTAAATGTAATGAAGTACAAAGAACCGGTCTTGGCATCTGTAGACATGGGACTTTCATACATCAGCATGTATCAATCCCAAGAGTTCACTAACTCTTTCTCTGTTTCCAATAAACGGAGCTGTGGTCATTTTATCTTAGTGACATGACTGGCAAGTTTTACAAGATGTAAATCCAAACTAATTTAAATATGCATCTTTATGTAACTTCAGCTAGTCGGGTCGCATTGATATGACCTAGTCTACAATGCCTCAAGAAGGATTCATTCATTTCTGAACTCTTCCTCTTATGTGTGTTCTGTACACTAAGAACTGTGGTTTGATTTAGAACGTCCATGCTTTTAGATAACGTGCCTGAACCGATCAACTCTTGATATAGGAAATGTTCAAAACATTATCCAACAATACAAAATTATATCCTTCTTTACTAATAAAGAGACTGATATGATGTTGTATATCAGGTTCGGTATCTAATAACATTCGTTCAGAATCAATGTATTCTGGTAATATAGGGTGATAACTACCAACAGACTTGGCTGCAACACTTGCACCGTTTCTATCTCATGAAATTTATCACCCGTTCTCAGTTCTCTACCTATCTGTAGCCCATGTAACAAATTACATATGTGGGATCCTGATCCGGTATCTCATACCCAGAACGTAAAGGATACTGAGAAACAGTTCTCGGTAATGAACACACCCGACGAAGATGCATCAGCATGCACTTTCTTCGTTTGGGCGGCACGGGAATTCTGGTAATCCCCAATTTCCTGCTCTGTCTTATAACAATTATAAGTTGGAGCGGGACCAACGTTCCTTAGTGCAATATAACAAGCGGGTTCGGTCAATACATCTGTATTATTATCTTGATTAAGGCGTGACATGGTCTCTACCAGGAGAGAGAGAGAAGAAAACACTCAGCGTGCGCTTTTACAAGATTAGATTGGTTATCAATTTATCTAATCAGGATGTCTCCCACTGTTTTAGTCAAATCTTCCTTCAAACCCTAAAAGGAAAGACTAGTCGGGATTAATTACACCCTACAAGTTCGCCAATCTTTCAGCCAGGCCAGTGCCGGTACTTTGAGGGAGGTTCCCCGTGCTTTCGTACGGACCTAATTAAAATAAACCTCGTTTTCCCATGGGCGTAACCCCGTAAACACCTTTCTAGACACCTACTCAATCGGCTAATTGTAATGTGTAAAACTCTCCCAGGAGTAACTCTTACTCGCAGCGGGTATCGGGATCCAACTATCTCATAGAAGGTATGCAATCTCATTGCAAATTTCAACACTTGAAATTCCCGATAATATTTTTTGCCCCGAGCGATCTATGACCTTGACAAGGTCAATAAACCATAGACCGCAAGTCAAGTTCAACCCGTCATTTCCTGATATGAATTAAACCCACCCGCACGACCCTTGACAAGGTCAACAAAGTCGCACGACCACCTTAATCCAATCGCATCATATTCTTATACAGATAAGCAGTAATCAGTTACCGCACACTACGCCTTGACAAGGTCAACAAACGCAGCACGAATACTAACTATTACTTATCTGAAATGACGGAGGGCTACGACAGGTTTTTAAGAAAAACCTTTGCGTAATGAACTTGATATCGTTGTAGAATCGAGTGATTTTGAATGGAATGTTTTTGAGGCCTTTTCTAGTTTTTCTAAAGAGATCACTCCCGGTGAAGGGATCGTCGGCTCTTTCCTCATCGAATAAGGTGCAGGATATTTCACAAATATCACTATGCAAAGCAAAAACTATAAAAACAATAAAAAGACAAACCGAGTTTGTAGCATCTGCTAGTTTCGCTAAAGAGGTCACTCCCGGTGAAGGGATCTCGGCTCTTTCCTTATCGAATAAGGTGCTGGATGCTTTACAAGGAACACTGCTATGCAAAGCAAGAACTAGAGCTACCAGTTTTTAAACAAGTTTCTACAATATCTTTAGATTTCTTTTAGTTTCATTAATCTCATTAATGAAGTCCCATTTTATTATGATCACAAGCATCACATTTGAAACCAAATCTGCAATATAACATATATCTCATATATATAATATAAACATTCGTCTTAGGCACTAATATGATCTCATCACAGAACATTGCAGCAGCAGAACATATATGAAATATTGGATATACTAGGACGTCTGTGTTTTAATACGAGCCTGTATAAAACACGGATTCCACGGTCGCGATGAATAGCCAAACCCACATCCCTAGACCCCTACGAGAGCGGCAAGTAACACTGCCAATTCTAGGGTTAAGAGACTCAGTCTCGACTCCTCGAGATGGTCTCCCACTGGACCCTAGAACCTGGTTACTTGTTCTTCCCGCCTTGGGTCTACCTAATGCGGAAAAGTAAATAATATACAATGGTGACATCATCCTCAGCCCGAAAGTGCCCCAATAAAAGAATATTACATACAAATGAATTTTACATGAATGAAAAAGAAAAACTCTCGTCTCACATAAACCCCCGGCTATTCAAAACACGACGATCCAATATAACATATCACAGCAACACATAATATCTTATATCATCAACATAAGCAAGTATGCGTATCCCGATTGTCGTTGATGTATAGCAACGAAGCCGGCGATACACCACAAACTACTCTTACGGTCACAGAAAAGAAAGTGTAAAACTACAACAGTTGGAATCCGCAACCTCTTTAGACATCGCATGCCTAACCAAATGAATTCCTCAGACATCTCATGCCTAACAATTATAAACCCCGCATTTTAGTCTCGATCTTGAAAACACTTTTCAATATCTAGTCGGGCAATTCAATAGGATTCCCGACATCCTAATCGAATGCTCATCGCAAACTTTAGTAGACGGCCGCACCCCCGGATGCCATCGACGAAGTGCACTAAAGCGGAACACCACTGCCGCGAGCACCCGAACGGATGCTTTTGGCGACGGGGTTCTCCTACAGTCACTTGGTCGAGGCTATGGGGTGTGGCTATCTATTAAGTTTACCCGGCGAGTATCCGCGTACGCTACATGATTGCGACGGACTTTTGATCACATCAAAATCCCGTGGCAATCGATCAAATGAGACTAAACTGCTGGATTTATAACATTCAAATTAGTTATCTCATAACTACTTGTGGATTCCAAATATTGTATCACATTCCAGATAAATAGACAATGTTAAACTTTCCGATCGAATAAACAAACACCCAAGTTTTCCCAAATAGTTCTCAACACTTGAAATTAGTTTAAAAACATCCATCGCATGCCACAGTACCGATGGTCCAGCCGTAGAAGGGTCAAGCCAATGCCTCACATGTGGCACGCCGTACTGCCCCAAACCCTAAGGTTTAGAGGCGGTTCAGACGGTCACATAATCGAGTTATGGTTTGTTGTCTTCTAGAGGGTCCACCGCGTTACTTGCACGACTTAGAACGTTCATAAACTATGGAAAAATCCAACACTTGGAAATTTTCCGGCAGGGGAAAAATGAGATATTGATATCCGTTCGAACTTTTTAACACGTTCTAAAATTACCCGGACAAACTAAACGAAGTTAAACTTTCCGATCGAATCAACGAGCTCCCAATACAACCCAGAAAACTCAACACTTGAGTAAGAATTAAAAATTTCCAGAAGAATCAGGAAACACATTCGGATATTACTATGCCAAAAACAAACCATGTTGCTACAGTTTGGCCGCGGAACCGCCGCGCAAGCCATGGTACGGCCGCGGTTCCACGACGCATTAATGGAAGTGGAGGCACGTGTTCCACAGTAATTCTAGTATTTCCCTGCTGATATTTTAGAGCATTTTTAATATGAAAAAATTCAACTTTTTGAAAAATTTCCAGAAACTAGGATTTTACGGGTTTTCGGAGTTCGATCGGACTTTAAACTTCGTCTAGACTTCGCCTAAAGCTCTAGCTTGGCTCTGATACCACTGTAGGGTTACTAGGCACACGCATAAGGGTCTATAAGGCATCAACCATGCCCGATTTAAAATTTAGCCGTGCCGAACAACCCTAAACCAAGATCTTAGACTAGAGATTAGGCGAAACAAAGCATGTTAAACACTTTAACATCTAAGAGTTTGGGATTACAACCTTTGTAGTCCTGTCCTTCACTTCATAAGCTCTGTGTTGTGGTCCCTTCGCTGCGATCATCAAGTTCCGGACTCTCAAGAGGCTCCACGAAGAGAAAGTCGCAAGCTTGCTTCCGATCTTCGATAACAAACATGATCTACCTTGAAGTTTCATTAACACAAGCTCTCACTCACTAAATGAAGTGAACACCCTAATCTAAATGTCTAGGATAGATTAGGATGATGAAGTAGGATTTTAGCTCTCATTTATTTTCATTAACTCACTCATTTTCATCACTTCATAAAAAGCTAGAAAGCTTTTCATGAAAGAAGGAAGAAGGAAGAAGAAGAACAATCAATCCTTTTGTGATGAATAATGAATACCCATATGTGAGGTTAAAAATGCAACCATAGTTAAGAAAGAGAAGACTTAACCATTGTAGAGAATGAATCATAGTTAAGGGTTTGGGTTTGGTTAAGGAAATATCTACACAAAATATCTTTTACAAGAAAACAAAAGCAAAGCTTCTAGAAGCTACTAGAAGTCTTAACTCTAATCCAAATCCTAACCATGTTTAAACTCCACAAAACATGTTGCATTAATAACCATATCATGTTACAATATTATATATCACATATATAATATTTATTGTAACAAAATAAAATAATACAATTAACATATATCACATATATATCAATGTATTACCTGAGTGAGAAAAAGAATTTTTTAGTGAGCTTATATTAGTTCATGTAATTTAATATATCAAATATATAATTATACATTAAATTATCGAATCAACACTTGATCCGATAATCCGGCTATTTCACAAATAACCGACTAATATAATCTGTATCAGTTCATCGAATCAAAACTTGATCCGATGACCCGGCTATATCTCATATACCCGGCCATATCTCATATACCCGGCCGATATCTCATATCGTGAGAATCTAATACGGTATCTCATACACGTATTGTTCTCGGTCCAGCACATATCATATATATCCTCCTACTCCGTTTTTCCTGAGCCAAGAAACCTCTGTGTAGGACTCTAAAGAATCGTCAATTCGCCGGCAGTAGGTGATGATCATATCAAACACCCACAAGCTGCAAGCGGTCAGTTAAACGTAACAGCCACCCAGGTATTGAGCAATCTGAAGATCAACAAGCAAGCCTGTACTTTCTCCCGTGAATCCAATCAGTAACACTCCCGTACACTCCGGTCTCGTCGTCTGATATGTCGCATATCTCGCCTAGGGGTGGTATACGTCAGACCCCAGTAGCTTGATAAGTCATGTCGATTTGAGGTCTATAACAGTTCGAGAAACTACTGATAACACTTACCAGTAAATCTCAGCAACCCTGGCCAGGGATTTCCAGTTATATCCAACCGAACACAGCGCAACATCAACTCCCTATACCGGGAGAGACGAATCCCCTCCTATCGCTCATTGCCTCCATGTGATTCGGGACTGTACCCAAAAGCCACCTTTTTGCACGCCCTCTTGGACATGGTATGATGGAAATCAAAGCACAGTGGGAATCACACAAGATTCTATGACGATCTCGGGTCTACAGACTAACCTGTACCAGTGTCACCGGAGAACTGCCATCCGACATGAGGTATAATACCATCTGGGAGTTCTCGGCGTGTCCGTCCAGTGTACCCAGTCTCTACTGAGCACCCGTACACCATCCTTGATGTCAAACACAGATGGATATGGGATCATCCATCGCCCATCATATGGGTCAATATGCGTATACGCTAGTCTACGCTGGTGTATCAATTCCCTGTCTCGATACACCCTCGACTAGGAACAGTTATAGGATGTACTCGTCGACTACCGTGGCCCCACTAGTATGATCTCATCATAGTCCCAGTAGTCGAGTATATATCCTAAAGGCTTTATCAACATGTAACATAGAGACAATCAGAGTATATGTTAAGATGAAGTACAACCAGATAGCATATTATCATGTCGAGAAAGAAAGTTCTCCCTATATATGTCCAAGCATCCATTACAATATACATCGTATGTACAGTAATGGCCTCTAGGGCATACATATAACTAACAACTTGGTCACTGAGTCATAGTCTAGGGTCAGGCCATGGTCACTGCCAAAGAGAGAGAAAAGAAACACTCTGGGTGCACTCTAACCTAGATCAGAATGGTTACCAATTTATCTAATCAGGAAACCTCCCACTGTAACCTCAAATTCTCCTCCAAACCTGAAAGAATAATTAGTCGGGATCACCCGAGGAGTAAACCAACTCATTAGTGGGAATCGGAATCCAACCATCATCGCATGATAATGTGATGGAATCCACTCATGTTATCACACTCCAGAAGGTATGTGCATGCCTGGCAAGTTTCAGTTTCTTTAGAAACTCCCGATGTGATTTTTACCCCATGCTCTTATGACCTTGACTTTGACCAACAAATCATAAGTCACATGTCAAGTTCTACCCGTCATTTTCCAGGTTAATTTGAACCCACCCGTACCTACCCTTGACATTGGCCAACAAAGCAGTACAACTGTCCCAAACCAACGCATCTATCTATGCAACAGAAATGTAACAAATAGCTACCATACACTATGCCTTGACTTTGGCCAACAAACATAGCATTAATACTAAGTGCTACCCATCTGAAATGACGGAGGGTTACGAATGGTTTTTGGCGAAAAACCTTTAACGTAATGAACTTGATATCGTTGAAGGAATCGGATAGCTTTTTATAAATATAGGGGGGAAAACCTTTGCTAAAGAGGTCACTCCCGGTGAAGGGATCTCGGCTCTTTCCCCGTAGAATGAGGTGCAGGATATTCCAACTGAATACCATGATGCAAAGCAAAAAGTAATCGACCATACTGAAGTTATTACCCTGACGCAGACTTCTGTCCAAGGGGTCACTCCCGATGAAGGGATCTCGGCCCTTGCCTCGTCGACTGAGGTGTCGGATATTCATAACCGAATACCACCGTGCAAAACAAAAGAGAACGTCCTTGCAATAATAGCTTTTTGAAAAATGTTCCAACAACATCAGACAGGTTTGTTTAGCTTGCATTGATCTGAATCAACGTAGTCCCATCAATTGATCACACCAATAAAGAACAAAAATATGATGTACGTATATGCCATCCGCATTCGCCACTGGGTCCCGTCATCACCCGTTAGGTTACTTAACTAACGACAGAGCGGGGAATGGACTAGCGCGGATGTAAAACATATACAACATCTACTAGTATATATATCAATATATAATAATCGCTCAAGACGTGATAAAATGCAACATCACATAAATGTAATAAGCATCACAGAACAATACAGATAATCTAGAAGCCCCGGGTTTCACAGAGCCGTAACTGAAACCCGACGTTCCCCTGGTCGTGTGGATAGCCTGTGCAATGAAATCCTAGACCTCTACGGGCGCGGCAAGTTACCCGCCAAAACCTGAAGCGAGGCAGCCCCCTTCAACAAAGTGAATGGACCACCCAGCACTTCACGGATCCGGTAACTTGGGCACCCCTCCTTGGGTCAACCTATACCCCCTACAAGTGCGGCGAATAGCCCGCCAATTCTAGAGTGAAGCCCCCTCCGTCTCAAAGCCATAAGATGCAGGCTCGTTGCCTTCTAGAACCTGGCTATCCGTGCACCCCACCGCGGGGTAATCCTAGTACAGAAAATAAAATATATACAACGGGTACATCGACCTCAGCCCGGTCGTGCCCTGAAAGAATAATATACAAACAGGCAGTGACGGCAATCCACATGTCGGACACTTGCCCTGCAATATCAAATGTATAAATATAACCAAAATTTACTAACATTGCACCAAGCTATCCACCACGACAAATCCGCAACATCACAGCACAACACAGAACATCAACGTGAATGTCACGTTCGCAAATCTGTCTAAAAGGGCTATAGCAATTAGACAAGATTTACTGCTCGAATGACATTCACGGTCACAGATATAATGTAAGTACTGTAAACTAACTTATTTAAAAATTTCGATTAACAAAATTTCCCGAATTGGGCCCCAAGCACAAATCCAGTACTGTAACAAATCTGGGCCCAAACAAAATATTCCAGAAACCCCAATTCCAACTTTAAGACCACAGTAGAAAAATTGGTGCAGATAAGACATTTAATGGCAGCGGAACCGCGGCCAAAACATGGGTAAGGCCACGGTTCCACGGCGTAACTGTAGAATCATGTTACCAAATTTTCACAGATGTCTTAAAAAAGCCTGCCTGATTTTCTGAAACACTCAAAATAATTTTCAACGACAAAAAAATTTCGACATAAACTGCTAAAATGGAATCACGGTTTTGGAAAATTCGGCCGATCGATGTTTTAACCAAGTTAGAACAAGCTAGTAAAGGTTAATGGCGTGGCTCTGATACCATGTAATTCTACGGTAGCGCCCCGGCCGTCGATCCGAGGCCAAAATGCGGAAACAAATTTTTTTTCATAAACATAAAACTAGCGCTATCGTTTACTTTCACCCGGATCGAACCATTAATGCTAAACTAGCAAACTGGAGAAGGGTTAGAAAGGCTATACCGATCGATCCGTGTCCTTCGGTCTTTGGCCACCATCCCAAGCTCCTCGCGGCATCTCCGATCTCCGGTCTCCTCATCGGAAGGGCACCACATCAATGAGTCTTTTTACGGGCTCCCGCTTCATCCGAAGCAACTCGAACATGAAGTTTGCTAGCCGACATGTCCAAGGAGATGTAGAGAATGTGTGTGATTACTTTGTCTCAAGCATCCATTTATTCTCATCACATGAAAGTGTATGGATGGAGGTTGAAGATGATGCCATTGGTGGAAATGGTGAGCTCAAGAAGAAAGAGGAAGAAGAAGAAGAAGAGCCTTTCTTTTTTTTATGTGTTAGAATGATAATGTGAGAGTAAGAATTGATAAACACAAGAGCAAAACTCAACCATATGGCTGCCCTCTCACTCTCCTCTTATCATTTCAACACATAAATCAATCCTAATGTGACATTTGCACAATTAAAGAGACCATGAGTCACTAAACATGTCCATGTCACATTTAATGCACCTCATCATGAACTAAGCTCATAATCTCCACCAAAATTAACATAAACCCAAATGTTTAATCCAACAAAAAGATATGGCAACATCTAAAGTAAACTCGTGACGGATCACAAGGTACCCCTCACCTATATATACATACCTGCATCCGCATTCCGTCTGAATGCGAATGCGATGAGACTAAAGTAATCCAACAAATCTAATACTAGGATCCGGCTTAAACCAAAGCCAACTAGTATGATCCGTCTGATCATGATCCGTGCACTACTGCACGTATATGATCGAACCCTGCCATAATACCATACGGCCTCTACAACGTTTCGCCGAAAACTTGAGAAACTGTCTGTGGGGGACTCTAAAGACTCATCAATACTTTGGCTGTGGATCTAACCACTAGCACGTCAGTGGTACTAGCTGTACGTAACGGGCTACTAGGTATTGACCAAAAGGGAGGTCGATGAGCGAACTCATCCTGACACCCTACTGAGCCTGTCAGTGACAATATCAGTACAGTCCGGTCCGTTCGTCTATGAGCATCGCATGTCGGGCCTAGGGGTTGGTAAAAGTCAGACCCCCAAAAGAGGTACAAGTCGTGTCGGAGTGTAGCTGAGAACACCCTGAGATACTACTGGAATACCTACCAGTAAATCTCCTTCCTTGGCCAAGGACTTCGTGTAATGGCTCTCCTAGACACATCGCGATCTCACTCCCAATACCGGGAGAGACGAAACCCCTACCGATCCGCTCACTGCCTCCATCTGGCTCGGGACTGTACCCAACTAAAACCTATTTGCACGACTCTTTTGAGCCGTGTTAGGGTAGTAATCAAAGCACAGTGGGAACTTATACGAGACAAATGACGATCTCAGGTCGATGAACTAACCTGTACACATGTCACCAGGGAACTGCTATCTGACGTCAGGTATAATACCAACTAGCATGTTCCTGGCGAGTCATGTCCGGTGTACTCATAACCTAATGAGCACCTGTATACATCTTGGGTTATCCAACTGACCCCAATGGCTTGTGAGACCGTCCACCGCCCCTCGTCGGGATGTCGACTGTATACACTAGTCTACTCCGGAGTATCGATGCCCTGTCTCGAAAACTCCCACGACTAGGGACCTTTTAAGGATGTGCTTATAGACCTCAGCTCCCATGTATATGATCGCCATCATATTGCTGGTAGTCAAGAAAGAATCCTAAGGGCTCTATCAATGTGTAATAGTGATCTGTAAGGTCACCTAAAGCTGTACACGATGATAAAGATAAACCAGATAGCATACTATCATCTCGAGTAAAACTATCCTACCGGCATAGGTCCTCCCTCAATCATTGCAATCATGTGCCTGTGATCCAATAATTGACTCTGAGGGCACTAAATCCAACAACCTGGGTTCCTTGGCTAAAGCCACAGCTCCATTGTTATCACAATACAAGGGTAGTGGATACTCGATGAACGGAACAACACCAAGTTCAATGACGAACTTCTTCATCCAGACAACCTCTTTGGCAGTATCGTTAGCAGCGATGTATTCAGCCTCCATCGTTGAGTCTGCCAAGGTTTCTTACTTGGAACTCTTCCAACAAACCGCTGAAAGGTTCCTAGGCACTCTCAAGAGATCTCACAAGGCATCAACCATGCCAATTTCAAATTTTAACGGTGCCGAGAAACCCTAACAAGATCGTTGGCAAGAATTTTAGGCGAAACGAGAAACTAGCTAACAAATTAACTAAAGGAACTGAAATACAACCTTTGTAGATCCGGTCCTCCACCTCCATAGCTCCGCAATAAAGTCTCCTCGCTGTCCAAATCGAAATTCGGGCTCTAGCGTCGGCTTCATCGGAGAAATGGGCGGGCAAGGTCGTCGTCTTCGTGCCGAAGATGATCTACGTCGAGGCATCACAAGATCAAGCTCTCACTTCACCAAGTCATGAAACTTGTGAAGAAAACACACTCTACTACTTGGCAAGAGGTAGAGGATGAAGAAATAGGAAGTGGGTTCACTTTAGAATTGGATTTCTCACTCTTTTTCATCAATCACCATTGATGAAGTGAAGCTTTCTTCATTGAAGAAGATGAAGATAATATTATGATAAGTATTATGATAAGTTAATTTAAAATAGAAAATAAAATCAAAACTTATCATAATCCAACCATGGTTATGTGTAGAGAGCAAACTATAGTTAGGTGAATGGTTAGGTTAGGCATAAAACAAAAATGGTGGACTTTTTCCAAAGCTTCATGAAGCTTCAACAAAGAACAAAATTAGCCACCATTTTCCTTTTGCCAAAATGAAATAAACAAATCAATAAATGAATAATTAAATAAATAAATGAATAAAACAAAACCCTAACCATTATCATGTAACCATGGTTTGATCTTTACACAAAAACCCTAGCAAACATGTATCATCAAACATGATACAATCAAGTGCACAAAAGTATATCACATATACAATGTGTACATCCGAGTGAGAAAATCCATTTAAAGTAAACCGATACTAGTTAATGCAAACTAATATATCAAATATATAATTATGCATTAAATCATTAAATCAACACTTGATTTAATGATCCGGTCATATCGCATATAACCGACTAATATTAACAGTAACAACTTATCGAATCAACACTTGATCCGATATCCCGGCTATATCGCATATAACCGATCAATGTCACAAATCGCGAGAATCGAATACAGTATCACATACTGGTATCATTCTCGGTCCCGCACATATCTCATACGCGCTCCTATTTCGTTTCACTTGAGCCAGGAAACCTCTGTGTAGGACTCTAAAGACTCGTCAATACACCGGCAGCAGGTGATGATCATATCAAACACCCACAAGCCGCAAGCGGTCTGCTAAACGTAACGGCCACCCGGGTATTGAGCGATCAGAAGATCGACGAGCAAGCCCGCTCACACTCCAGTGAATCCAACCGGTAACACTACCGTACAGTCCGGTCTGATCGTCTGATATGTCGCATATCTTTCCTAGGGGTGGTAAACGTCAGACCCCAATAGCTCGATAAGTCGTGTCAATATGAGGTCTATAATAATTCGAGAAACTACTGGTAACACTTACCAGTATATCTCAGCAACCCTGGCCAGGGATTTCCTGTTATAGCCAATCGAACACAGCGCAACATCAACTCCCTATACCGGGAGAGACGAATCCCCTCCTATCGCTCATTGTCTCCATGTGACTCGGGACTGTACCCAAAAACCACCGTTTTGCACGCCCTCCTGGACGTGGTAAGGTGGAAATCAAAGCACAGTAGGAACCACACAAGACTCTATGACGATCTTGGGTCAACAGACTACTCTGTACCAGTGTCACCAGAGAACTGCCATCTGACGTAAGGTATAATACCATCTGGGAGTTCTCGGCGAGTCTGTCCAGTGTACCCAGTCTCCACTGAGCACCCGTATATCATCTCTGATGTCAAACACCGATGGATATGGGATCATCCATCGCCCATCTGTATGGGTCGAGAAGGTATGCGCTAGTCTACTCTGGTATATCGATGCCCCGTCTCGATACACCCACGACTATGGACATTGAAGGATGTACTTATGGACTACCATGTCACCACTAGTATGATCTGCATCACAGTCCAGGTAGTCAAGTACACATCCTAAGGGCTTTACCAACATGTAACAGAGAGACAATCAGTATACACGTTAAGGTAAAGAGTAACCAGATAGCATACTTATCATGTCGAGCAAGAAAGTCCTCCCTATATATGTCCCAGCATCCACTACAATATACATCCAATGTACAGTAATGGCCTCTAGGGCATACATATAACTAACAATCTCCCACTTGCACTAGGGCCATCTGATAGCAGTGGTTGCAGTATCTCATACTCAACCATCCCATAAAAGTCTCTGTCTGGGAATAGGCCTTCGTGAGTGGATCCGCCGTGTTATCCTCTGAGTCTACTCTCCTAACCTCGATCCCTTAGAGATCAACCATCTCCATGATCAGGTGATACTGCCTTAGAATATGTCTGGATCACTGATGGGACCAGCGTTCCTTGGCATAAGCCACAACTCCATTGTCACACAATGGGAGGAACGTAGTTCATCTCATGAACTAGTATACACCCAAACATCCTCTTTGGTAGCATCTTAATTAGCGATGTATCGTGCCTTTATCGTCTAGTATGTCACGGTATCTAGCTTGGAACTCTTCCAACATACCGTCCCTTTACTTAGGGTAAAGACAATGCCTGGGACTGACATTCAGTCGTCTTTATCACCCTGGAACACTTCCAGTGATTCTCCCCAGGATCAACTGATACCATCTCACTACAACTAGTGAGTGTCCTAATATCCATTTAGATCTATCTCATAGATCCAAAATTCAGGATTTAGGAGGGATCACTTTGATCCTATACGGAGAATCATTGTGATAAGCGGAGATTGATCGAGCGTAGCATAGGAAACTCCTTCCCTATCTTGAGTATGTCATCCACGTACTCTACGAGGATCATCACCATACTCCCTACTGTTGCGCCACGGCAGCGCCCCGGCCGTCTATCCGAGGCCAAAATGCAGAATCAAAATTTTCTTATCTGTTAAACTGGCGCTACCGCGGACAATATACCCGGATCATAACCATTAACCGATACTAGCAATCAAGAGAAAGGGTGAGAGATATACCGAGTGATCCGAGTCCTCCGGTCTTCTCGTCATCGTCCCGATCTCCCGCGGAAACTCCGGTCATCGTCTCCTCGCCGGAAGGGCACCACATCGCCTGCGTCTTTTACGGGCTCCCTCCTCAATACCGAGGCAACTCGTGCATGAAGCCGGCAAGTCGACATGCCCAAGAAATGCTGTAGAATGTGTAGTGTAGAGCCTATGTCTCATTTGGGGTTTGTTGCCTTTGAAGATGATGGAGGAATCAAGATTAGAAAAATGGTGCTTGCATTTTTCTAGCATGAAAATGAGATCAAGAATGAAACTCTCAAGAAGGAAAACCCTTTCTTCTCTTTTCTCAAAATGAAACCTTATCATGTAAGAATGGTGGAGGAAAGAATGTATGAAACATAACAAGAAGGGAGGTGAGTGTAGGAGAAGAGAATGGGTGACCACAACCAAACATCATCATAACAAAACTCACATCAACTCCAAATCAACCCTAATCACCATTAAAGCAAAAGGTTGATGTAAAGAGAATCAAATGATGGTTGAAAAGAAAAGATGCCATCATAATTAATACATTTGCAAGAAAATCCTCCACAATGTGTTATTTGCAAACTTGCAAATAACCCCCTCCATCGGAAAAGTCCGGCCGGGAAAGAACAAAGGAAAACCGGCCGGAACGGAATACAAACTGGCAACTCCAGAAAACTGGTCCCGTAATAAATTACAGGAAAACCCCGATACTGTGCATACAAATGCAATGAGACAAAATCTACACTGTACTAAACTAGGACCGGCTTAAGCCAAAGCCGGCTAGTAATATCCGTTCGATCCTGATCCGTGCAATACCACACGTATCAGATCGAACCCTTCCATATAACTATACGGCCACTAGTACAAAACTGTCCGATCCTGATCCGTGCAATACCGCACGTATCTGATCGGACCTTGCTATATCTCCATACGGCCTCTACAGCGTTTCGCCCAAAAGCTTGAGTAACTGTAAGTGTGGTGGACTCTAAAGACTCGTCAATACTATGGCTGTGGATTTAACCACTAGCACGTCAGAGGTATTAGCCAATACGTGACGGGCCACCAGCTATTGACCAAAAGGGACGTCGATGAACGAACTTATCCTGACACCCTACTGAGCCTGTCAGTGACAATATCCGTACAGTCCGGTCCGTTCGTCTATGAGTATCGCATGTCGGGCCTACGGGGTTGGTAAAAGTCAGACCCCCAAAAGCGGTACAAGTCGTGTCGGAGTGTAGCCCAGAACGCCCTGAGATACTACTGGAATACCTACCAGTAAATCTCCTGCCTCGGCCGAGGGCTTTGCATAATGGATCTCCTAGACACAGCGCGACCTCACCCCCAATACCGGGAGAGACGAACCCTTGAAGATCCGCTCACTGCCTCCATGTGGCTCGGGACTGTACCCAACTAAAACCTGTTTGCACGACTCCTTTGAGCCGTGGTAGGGTAGCAATCAAAGTACAGTGGGAACTCACACGAGACAAATGACGATCCCCAGGTCGATGAACTAACCTGTACACATGTCACCAGGGAACTGCTATCTGACGTCAGGTATAAGACCAACTAGCATGTTCCCGGCGAGTCCTGTCCGGTGCACTCATAACCCAATGAGCACCTGTATACATCTTAGGTGAACCAACTGACACCAGTGGCTTGTGAGACCGGCCACCGCCCCTCGTCGGGGTCTCGACTGTATACACTAGTCTACTCTGGAGAATCGATGCCCTGTCTCGAAACTCCCACGACTAGGGACCTTTTAAGGATGTGCTTATAGACCACCAGCTCTCACGTATATGATCGCCATCATACTGCCGGCAGTCAAGCAAGAATCCTAGGGGCTCTATCAGCGTGTAATAGTGACCTATAAGGTCACCTGAAGCAGTACACGATGATAAAGGTAAACCATATAGCATACTATCATCTCGAGTAAGACTGTCCTACCGGGATAGGTCCTCCCTCAATCATTGCAATCACGTGCCTGTGATCCAATAATTGACTCTGAGGGCACTATCTCCAACAATCTCCCACTTGCACTCAAGGCTAATTATTGCGATGCCGCATACTCACAGCCCGTGTGATACCGAACACCCAACTCCTCTACTAGTCAGTCTCACAAAGCTCGTTTGCGAAACTATTGCGTTCGAGGAATAGCCTCAGTGAGTGGATCCGCTGTGATGTTTCTTTCTATGTCTCTCTATATCTCAAGTTCGCGGAGAAAGCCATCTCCCGAAATGAGCAATACCTGTCTTAGAATGTCTGGATGTCTGATGGGACCTAGCTCATAAATGAACTCCAAATCCAAACTTCTTAGACTGTATCGTCAACTGAACTTAATCAGTATCCTGCGCCATGCCACCCTCGGTATTGCCTTGGACCATCCGTCCAAAATACTGCCCCTCGTCAGAAGGAAAACTATAACTCTGACAACCTCCTTGTCGTCCATGTCACCTTGGAAGCCTGGAATGATAACTGTCTCCCAAATGTGGCTGTCGTTATCATATCCCTATAACATCCACTTATGTTCTAAAACTGCTTCCGACTGTTTCTCCAGGGTTGGATCAATGTCAACTTATTGCATCTAGTGCAAGAACAACATCTGGTGTGGTACTTGACATCTCATGATTGACTCAATTGCCTAAGCAAGTGATCTACCAATCATGCACATCCCTCTCCCCTTTAGTCTGTAAGACACCTTTAGAGAGGGTGACTCCATTACCTGCAGGTACACTACCATGCCAGGAGTCGTCCATTCTAAATACTCTTAGAATGCTGTCTAAGTACCCAGATTGGGAAACCACCTAAATCTAGATCTAAAACCATAGATCTAGTAACCAGTATGTCAGATATTATGTCCAAGTCCCATGTGGAGAAACCACTGTGTGACGACCAAAGTATAACCGATCGTAGTATAGGAGTTTCCTTTCCTACTCTGTGTATGTCATCCAAAAACCAGGACATCACACCTTACTACCTTCTTAACAGATCCATCCCCTATTCTGATGACGTCTAACCTATGACTGTCACATCAGAAATAGATGATCTAACTCCGCTATATCTGCTTTAGTCTATAGACATAAGCCTGATGTCCACCTATGCTTCCGCTGCTCCCACTGACTACGACAACCCTCTGGCAGAGTCATATAGACGTGCACTTCTAAAGCTAGTTTAGAACGACGCTATACTCATCCTCCTGCCGGGTCTCGCAGCCTGGAACAACAACAATGGAGAGTGTGGGTAAACAAGAACTTCCCTGTCACCGTCCTTGAGGCTACCGGAGTACCTCTCGGGTGCCTGAAGTTACCCACCTTATCTGCGGAGTGGCCAATGGAATGTCAAATCAGATTGAATCTTTAGGTTCCTTATCAAATCTTCAGTAATCGTTTGTGGTTCTGGAATTACTTCCAGTTCTACCATACTCCCACTACTGTTTTCTGAAAAAAAATCCATTTTTATTAAAACTGTGGCGAGTCAAGAACAATATCACTATTGATCTTCCAGATGGTAGAAAGTCAACCCTTGTCATAGCCTGGGTCAACCCACAAACAGCCATTACAGAAACGTGCCTTGAGTTGTCCAGTGTCTGGTTTTAAGCATAAGCCGGACAACTTCCCGTACCTTAACAATGTCAAGATATGAACTGTTCTATATCCAATATAGAAACAGAGGCACTGATTTAATTGAACCAGATTCAAATCATGCAGCTGTCTCCAGTGCATGTCAACTAAATGGAAGGAGGCCGATCAGCGTTACTCAACTTAGGAATGTTTCCAATTATGAGTAACCTGAAAGAGAAGCTAGTTCTCTTAATCATTACTATCAACTGAACACCATACACAAGTATCTACATCTTCGATCACTTTGAAGAATCCCGATACTTGCTACACCTGGTTCTCTACTCTATTCAAATACCTATAACTCCTCAAAACTTAGACCCTGTGTTCCTACGAAACACATGTCTAAGAACTAGAGAAGTTAAAAGTAAACAGAATATAGTATGAGGACCAACCCCTCTGTCCTAATGGACACTGGACAACATACAATACTCTGTATAAGTCCGCTGAGTCTAACAACTCTTTCACTGTACGTCGTAGGTTGAAAATTGTACTTATGGTTAAGAAGAATTACACCGTTGTTTAATACTCCTTACCTAACCATCCACTGATATAGGTAAATGTCATCGACATAATATCAAAAGGTATATCTCACTCTATGAAAATAGACGTACAGATATATCAATTTGAAATTGGTGCACAACAGCGGATATTCAAAACCAAATATTTGCCGACCGGCAAACAACCCAGGTGGCTTCCTCAAATATCACCAATTACAACGAATCCCGATATAATGAGGATGGTCACCTAATTCCCAATAACTTACTCCCACTCAGCATCTGTAAACCCATACAGATGTGAGAATCCAACCTGGTAAATACATACCCTGGAGCAAGTGTCTAATCGGGAAATCAGTTTTCTTTTAACAGTACACAGTTGAACTGAAACATTGAAATATTTCGATGGGGTATCCTGGTATTCCTAGTAATGCCTCTACCATTATCCAGATCCACAACTATAACCGTATAATTCTTTGCCACCTCTCCAAATCCCTTTATATGTCTTTAGTCATTACCTTCTGCACACCCCTTAGGCCAAATGGTTTTCTTTCTTCCCTACCGTTCGGCACCAGCCTATGGTTTGGAAGAAGACTATCCAATAAGCATAATGGGTGTACTGTCCTAGTCCTAGGAGCACTCGCAATGCGAGAGAAGGTGAAGATAAAAGACAACCGAATAAACTGTATTTCTATTTCTCCTGGACCAGAATCCATCCCCGAACTGGAACAAGTTCCTTTCGAGTTCGTATATAACCATACGATGGAGTATCCAATAAACTGTGGATCTTCGTAGTGATACGGAGTGTCCTGGAGAAATACAAAGGTGATTTAGGATTGGCGAAGAAATACTTGGTTTGATCGTGAATAGCAGTCACAATTTACTTTGCCCTCTTACTAATCCCTTGCTTTGTCTTAATCTTAATACCTTCTGCACACCGTTTAGGCTAATTGGTTTTCTTCATTCCCTACCGGTCGGCACCAGCCTAAGGTTTGGAAGAAGACTATCCAATTTGCGTAATAGGTGTGCTATCTCCTAAACCAAGGAGTACTCACAACTTGAGAGAAGGTAAAAGGGAAAAGACAACTGAATAATCCTATCCGTTTTCTCCAGAACTGGAAACCATCCTCGAATTCCTTTGAGTTCGTATCTAACCATACGATGGTTTTGTCCAATGGAAGTGGACGTTCGTAGTAATGCGGGGTGTCCTGGAGAAAAGGGTAAAAGTAGGAGTGGCAATGAGGTCTGCAACTCTGACAATCCAAAAGCCAGTGTTAAGAAGGTTCGGTCAACTTGGTCACTGAGTCAAAGTCCAAGGTCGGGTCAATGGTCGCTGCCAAAGAGAGAGAGAAAAGAAACACTCAGCGTGCACTCTAACCAAGATCAGAATGATTATCACTTTATCTAATCTGGAAACCTCCCACTGTACCGTCAAGTTCTCCTCCAAACCTGAAAGAAGAATTAGTCGGGATCACCCGAGGAGTAAACCAACTCATCAGTGGGAATCGGGATCCAACTATCATCGCATGATAACTTGACGGAATCCACTCAAGTCACCACACTCCAGAAGGTATGCGCATGCCTGGCAAGTTTCAGTTCTTTTGAAACTCCCGATGTGTGTTTTTACCCCTAGGACCCAAGTGACCTTGACAATGCCAACAAATCAAAGAGTCCTAGTCAAGTTCTACCCGTCATTATCTTGATTGCGTTAAACCCACCCGTACGAGTCCTTGACAATGACAACAAGACCGTACGACTGTCCTAACCAATCCACTTATCCATGTGACGGAAAAGCATTACATAGCTACCGAACACTACGCCACGGCAATGCACGACAAACGCAGCACGAATACTAAGTAATACTAATCTGAAATGACGGAGGGCTACAACTGGTTTTTGGCGAAAAACCTTTAACGTAATGAACTTGATATCATTGAAGGAACTGGATAACTTTTTAGAAAATATAGTGACGAAAACCTTTACTAAAGAGGTCACTCCCGGTGAAGGGATCTCGGCTCTTTCCCCATGGAATGAGGTGCAGGATATTCCAACTGAATACCACGATGCAAAGCAAAAGTAATCGGCTATAGTGAAGTTAATGCCCTGACGCAAACTTCTGTCCAAGGGGTCACTCCCGGTGAAGGGATCTCGGCCCTTGCTTCGTCGACTGAGGAGCAGGATATTCCAAATGAATACCACGATGCAAAACAAAAGTGAACGTCCTTGCAATAACAGCTTTTTGAAAAATGTTCCAACAACATCAGAATAGGTTTTTTTATCTTGCATTGATCCAAATCAACGCAGTCCCATCAATTGATCACACCACAAAGAACGAAAATATACTGATGTACGTATATGCCATCGGCATTCGCCACTGGGTCCCGTCATCACCCGTTAGGTTACTTAACTAACGACAGAGCGAGGACTGGACTAGCACGGATGTAAAACATATACAACATCTACTAATATATATACCAATATATTATATTTCGCTCAAGGCGTGATAAAATGCAACATCTCAGAAATATACAGCATCACAGAACAATACAGATATCTGGAAGCCCCGGGTTTCACAGAGCCACTGCTGAAACCCGACGTTCCCCTGGTCGTGTGGATGTTGGAGATAGTGCCCTCATAGTCAATTATTGGATCGCAGGTACGTGATTGCAATGATTGCGGAGGACCTATACCGGTATGACAGTCTTACTCGAGATGATAGTATGCTATCTGGTTTGCCTTTATCAGTCGTGTACATGTTCAGGTAACTGATTACATGTTACACTTTGATAGAGCCCTTAGGATCTTGCTTTACCACCAACAGTATGATGGCGATCATATACGTGAGAGTTGGGTGGTTTATACGCATATCCTTAATTGTGGTCCCTAGTCGTGGGAGTTTCGAGACAGGGCATCGATACTCCGGAGTAGACTAGTGTATACAGTCGAGACCCCGACGAGGGGCGGTGGCCGGTCTCACAAGCCACTGGTGTCAGTTGGATCACCTAAGATGTATACAGGTGCTCATTGGGTTATGAGTACACCGGACAGGACTCGCCGGGAATCTGCTAGTTAGTATTATATCTATCGTCAGATAGTAGTTCCCTGGTGACATGTGCACAGGTTAGTTCATCGACCTGAGGTCGTCATTTGTCTCGTGTGAGTTCCCACTGTGCTTTGATTTCTATCCTACCACGGCTCAAAGGAGTCGTGCAAACAGGTAGTTTTTGGGTACAGTCCCGAGCCATATGGAGGCACGTGAGCGGATCGGCAGGGGATTCGTCTCTCCCGGTATTGGGGGCGAGGTCGTGCTGTGTCTAGGAGAGCCATTACACAAAGTCCATGGCCATGGCAGGAGATTTACTGGTAGGTACTCCAGTAGTATCTCAGGGTGTTATTGGGCTTCACTCCGACACGACTTATACTGCTCTTGGGGGTCTGACGTTACTAGCCCCCTAGGCAGATATGCGATACTCATAGAAGAACGGACCGGACTGTATATACATTGTCATTGTTAGGCTCAGTAGGGTTTCTGGATGAGTTCGCTCATCGGCCTCCCTTGAGTTCGCTCATCAGCCTCCCTTGAGGTCAGTCCATGGGCAGCCGTTACGCATAGCTAGTCCCGCTGACGGTTTGTGGTTAAACCCACTGCCAGGGTACTGACGAGTCATTAGAGTCCCTCACAGACAGTTTCCCAAGTTCGGGCGAAACGTTGTAGAGGCCGTATGGTTTTATGGCAGGGTTCGGAAAATGCACGTGCGTTTACGCACGTGTTATTTTTCGGGCAAATGATACTGGTCGGCTTTGGTTTAAGCTGGATCCGAGTATTATATTGAGTAGGTATAATATCTTTGTCTCAGTTGCATTTGTATTCGGTCGTAATACAAATGCGGGTATATTTATACAGTTTCGGGGTTATCCTGAAAGTTGTTTCAGGATCACTTTTGGAAGTTGCCAGTTTTTCCAGTTTTCTATCAGCCGTCTTTTAACATTCTGTTAAAGACGGATTTATCTTTTCTTCAGTTGAGGTGAGTCATCATTCTAGAAGCTTCTAGAAGTGATGATGAGGCTAGTGAGTCATTAATGCATTAATGGTGTCATTAATGCAATGGTGACTAAGGGTTTAGATTCAATGTTTCTTAATAAGTCATGGTTATTCATTTATGATAATGATATGCTTCTTGTTTATTATCACCCCCCCTTGATTGCTCCTACGGTCACCTCCCTCCATGATAAAAGTGGCCGGCCCCCCCTCTCCTCTTCACTTCACTTGATGTTTCATTTTTGGTTAGAAAAGATTATGATAGTATTCGGGGTGTATGGAATTTTACAGTTCATTTCATTCCATCACCCGATTTCCTCGGCAACTTCATTAACCGATCGTCCACGGACTTGGACGAAGTGAGACAAAGTCATCTACTCATTCTCTACATCATTCTTGGTTGTCTCTTTTAGCAAACTTGATGATCGAGTTGCCTCAAGTCAGAGGCGGGAGCCCGTTTAAAGAATCGGTGATGTGGTGCCACCTCGACGAGGATATCGGAGATCGACGAGATCGGAGCAGCCGCAATGGAGCGTGGGATGATGGTTAAAGAATGAAGGACTCGGATCGTTCGGTATAACCATTCTACACTGTTTACAGTTTGTTAGTTTAGCAATAATGGCAGATCCGGGTTAAAGTATACGATAGCGCCAGTTAAAAAGTTTTTGTTCCGCATTTGGCGTCTGTAGACTGCCGGGGCGCTAGCGTAGACTTACAGTGGTATCAGAGCCTCACCATTTTGCTACACTAACTTGTGCTAACGCGTTTAAAATATCGATCCGACCGGAAATCAAAAATCACAAAATTACAACTTGACAGTTTCTGTTGTTTTTAAACGGTGTCCTAAAATTTTTCTACACATCTCAGAATACTGTGCAGGCTTTTATTAGAACGACGACAAAATTTGGGCTCGTGACCCCACCAAAGAGCCGCGGAAACGCGGTCAAACCCATGGTTTGACCGCGCATCCGCGGCCATGTGGTGAGCTCGTGCTCCCAAATTTTGTCAGTGGCTTCTTCTATGGAATTTGTGGTTTTTGGTAAATATCGTTTTGGCCTAGATTTTGTTACTGTTCACCAGTAAGTCGTGGGGCCTACTTTTTGATATTTGGTTGATCGAAATTTTAACATGTTAGTTTACAGTGCTTACATTATATCTCCGACCGGGAATGTCATTTGATCGGTAAATCGCGTCTGATTGCTATAGTTCTTTTAGACGGGTTTGCGAACGTGACATTCGCGTTGATGTTCTGTGTTGTGCTGTGATGTTGCGGATTTGTCGTGGTGGATAGCAGTGTGCAATGGTAGTACAGTTTGAGTTTATTTGTACATTTGATATTGCGGGGCGAGCGTCCAACTTGTGGACTGCCGTCACTGCCTGTTGTATAATATTCTTTTGGGGCACGACCAGGTTGCGGTCGATGTACCTATTGTACTATTTTTCATTACTGTACTAGGTTTTGCCCCGAGACGGAGTGCACGGATAGCCGGGTTCTGGGGGGCAACGGGTCCGCATCTCATGGCTTTGAGAGGCAGAGGGGTCCCACTCTAGAATTGGCAGACTATTGGCCGCACTCGTAGGGGGTACAGGTTGACCCAAGGAGGGGTGCCCAAGCTTGCCGGATTCCGTGAAGTGCTGGGTGGTCCATTCACTATGCTGTAGGGGGCTGCCTCGCTTCAGGTTTTGGCGGGTAACTTGCCGCACCCGTAGGGGTCTAGGTTTCATTGCACAGGCTATCCACACGACAGGGGAACGTCGAGTTTCAGCAGCGGCTCTGTGAAACTCTGGGATCCCAGATTATCTGTATTGTTCTGTGATGCTTATTACTTTTCTGTAATGTTGCATATTATCACGCCTGGAGCGATTATTTTATATTGGTTTATATATACTATTAGATGTTGTATATGTTTTACACCCGCGCTAGTCCAGTCCCCGCTCTGTCGTTAGTTAAGTAACCTAACGGGTGATGACGGGACCCAGCGACGAATGCGGATGGCATATACGTACATTTTATTTTCGTTCTTTTCTGGTGTGATCGATTGATGGGACTGCATTGATTCTGATCAATGCAAAGTAAAACAAACCAATTTACAGTTGTTGGAACAAATTTAAAAAGTGTTATTACAAAGACGTTTCCTTTTGTTATGCATAGTGGTATTCAGTGGAATATCCTGCACCTCATTCGACGGGGCAAGGGCCGATATCCCTTCACCGGGACTGACCCCTTGGGCAGAAGTTTGCGTCAGCGTAATAACTTCACTATAGTCGATTACAAGTTGCTTTGCATAGCGGTATTCAGTGGAATATCCTGCACCTCATTCCACGAGGAAAGAGCCGAGATCCCTTTACCGGGAGTGACCTCTTTAGCAAAAGGTTTTCGCCACTATATTTTAAAAAGCTATCAGGTTCCTTCAGCGATATCAAGTTCACTACGTTAAAGGTTTTTCGCCAAAAACCATCCGTAGCCCTCCGTCATTTCATATGAATGGTCAGTAGTATTCAAGCTATGTTGGTCTAGCCCTTAGCTAGGACATAGTGATTGGTAGCTGCTGGGGTGTTCACATGTTGCATAGATAGATGCGTTGGTTTGGGACAGTCGTACAGCCTTGTTGGCCCTTAGTCAAGGGCGAGTACGGGTGGGTTCAAATTAACAAGATTATGATGGGAAGAACTTGACATGTGACTTATGGTGGGCTGGCCCTTAGTCACGATCATAAGAGCATGGGGCAAAAACTATATCGGGAGTTTCTAAAGAAACTGAAACTTACCAAGTATGCGCATACCATCTGGAGTATGAGTAACGTGGATGCATTCCATCACGTTATCATGCGATGAGAGTTGGATCCCGATTCCCACTGATGAGTTGGTTTACTCTTCGGGTGATCCCGATTAATTCTTCTTTAGGTTTGGAGGAGAATTTGACAGGACAGTGGGAGGTTTCCGGATTAGATAAAGTGATGACCATTCTGATCTAGGTTAGAGTGCACGCAGAGTGTTTCTTTTCTCTCTCTCTTTGGCAGCGACCTTTGACCGACCCTAGACTTTGACTCAGTGACCAGGTTGACCGAACCTTCTTAAAATACTGGCTTTTGGATTGTCTGAGTTGCATAAGTCATTGCCACTCCTTCTTTTACCCTTTGCATTTCTCAGAACACCCGTATTACTACGGATATCCACTTCCATTGGATAGATCCATCGTATGGTTATATACGAACTCGAAGGGACTTCTTCGAGGATGGATCCAGGTTCAGGAGAAAAAGAATTGGTTTATTCAGTTGTCTTTTATTATCACCTTCTCTCAGGTTGCGAGAGCTCCTTGGTTTAGGAGAGTACACCTATTACGCTTATTGGATAGTCTTATTCCAAACCATAGGCTGGTGCCGAAAGGTAGGGAATGAAGAAAACCAATTAGCCTAAGTAGGGTATGCAGAAGGTAATATGTAAAGACAAAATAAAGGGATTAGAAAGAGGGCAAAGTAAATTGCGACTGATATCATTCACGACCAAAACCGCGTACTTCATCGCCACTCCTATTTCATCTTTAAAAGAATAAGATATTGTTCAGTTGTCTTTTATCATCACCTTCTCTCAAGATACGAGTACTCCTTGGTTTAGGAGGGTACACCTATTATGCTTACTGGATAGTCTTCTTCCAAACCATAGGCTGGTGCCGAACGGTAGGGAAGGAAGAAAACCATTTAGCCTAACGATGGTGTACAGAAGGTAACGACTAAAGACAAATAAAGGGATTTGGAGAGATGGCAATAAAATATACGGTTGAAGTCATGAATTGGATTATGAAAGAGGCATTGCTATGAATACCAGGATACCCCTACGAAACATTTTCATGTTTCAGTGCATTGTTAAAAGAAAAACTGTTTTCCCGATTAGACACTTACTCCAAGGGTATGTATTTACCAGGTTTCATTCTCATATCTGTATGGTTTTACAGATGATGATTAGGAGTAAGATATTGGGAATTAGGTGATCATCCTCATTATATCGGAATTCGTTGTAATTGGTGATATTTGAGGAAATCGCCAGGATACAGCGCCCCGGCCATCTATCCGAGGCCAAAATGCGGAATCAAAATTTTCTTATCTTTTAAACTGGCGCTACCGCGGACAATATACCCGGATCGTAACCATTAACCGATACTAGCAATCAAGAGAAAGGGTGAGAGATATACCGAGTGATCCGAGTCCTCCGGTCTTCTCGTCATCGTCCCGATCTCCCGCGGAAACTCCGGTCGTCGTCTCCTCGCCGGAAGGGCACCACATCGTCTGCGTCTTTTACGGGCTCCCGCCTCAATACCGAGGCAACTCGTGCATTAAGCCAGCAAGTCGACATGCCCAAGAAATGCTGTAGAATGTGTAGTGTAGAGCCTATGTCTCATTTGGGGTTTGTTGCCTTTGAAGATGATGGAGGAATCAAGATTAGAAAAATGGTGCTTGCATTTTTCTGGCATGAAAATGAGATCAAGAATGAAACTCTCAAGAAGGAAAACCCTTTCTTCTCTTTTCTCAAAATGAAACCTTATCATGTAAGAATGGTGGAGGAAAGAATGTATGAAACATAACAAGAAGGGAGGTGAGTGTAGGAGAAGAGAATGGGTGACCACAACCAAACATCATCATAACAAAACTCACATCAACTCCAAATCAACCCTAATCACCATTAAAGCAAAAGGTTGATGTAAAGAGAATCAAATGATGGTTGAAAAGAAAAGATGCCATCATAATTAATACATTTGCAAGAAAATCCTCCACAATGTGTTATTTGCAAACTTGCAAATAACCCCCTCCATCGGAAAAGTCCGGCCGGGAAAGAACAAAGGAAAACCGGCAGGAACGAAATGCAAACTGGCAACTCCAGAAAACTGGTCCCGTAATAAATTACAGGAAAACCCCGATACTGTGCATACAAATGCAATGAGACAAAATCTACACTGTACTAAACTAGGACCGGCTTAAGCCAAAGCCGGCTAGTAATATCCGTCCGATCCTGATCCGTGCAATACCGCACGTATCAGATCGAACCCTGCCATATAACTATACGGCCACTAGTACAAAACTGTCCGATCCTGATCCGTGCAATACCGCACATATCTGATCGGACCCTGCCATATCTCCATACGGCCTCTACAGCGTTTCGCCCGAAAGCTTGAGTAACTGTAAGTGTGGTGGACTCTAAAGACTCGTCAATACTATGGCTGTGGATTTAACCACTAGCACGTCAGAGGTATTAGCCAATACGTGACGGGCCACCAGCTATTGACCAAAAGGGACGTCGATGAGCGAACTCATCCTGACACCCTACTGAGCCTGTCAGTGACAATATCCGTACAGTCCGGTCCGTTCGTCTATGAGTATCGCATGTCGGGCCTAGGGGGTTGGTAAAAGTCAGACCCCCAAAAGCGGTACAAGTCGTGTCGGAGTGTAGCCCAGAACGCCCTGAGATACTACTGGAATACCTACCAGTAAATCTCCTGCCTCGGCCGAGGGCTTTGCGTAATGGCTCTCCTAGACACAGCGCGACCTCACCCCCAATACCGGGAGAGACGAACCCCTGAAGATCCGCTCACAGCCTCCATGTGGCTCGGGACTGTACCCAACTAAAACCTGTTTGCACGACTCCTTTGAGCCGTGGTAGGGTAGCAATCAAAGTACAGTGGGAACTCACACGAGACAAATGACGATCCCCAGGTCGATGAACTAACCTGTACACATGTCACCAGGGAACTGCTATCTGACGTCAGGTATAAGACCAACTAGCATGTTCCCGGCGAGTCCTGTCCGGTGCACTCATAACCCAATGAGCACCTGTATACATCTTAGGTGAACCAACTGACACCAGTGGCTTGTGAGACCGGCCACCGCCCCTCGTCGGGGTCTCGACTGTATACACTAGTCTACTCTGGAGAATCGATGCCCTGTCTCGAAACTCCCACGACTAGGGACCTTTTAAGGATGTGCTTATAGACCACCAGCTCTCACGTATATGATCGCCATCATACTGCCGGCAGTCAAGCAAGAATCCTAGGGGCTCTATCGGCGTGTAATAGTGACCTGTAAGGTCACCTGAAGCAGTACATGATGATAAAGGTAAACCAGATAGCATACTATCATCTCGAGTAAGACTGTCCTACCGGGATAGGTCCTCCCTCAATCATTGCAATCACGTGCCTGTGATCCAATAATTGACTCTGAGGGCACTATCTCCAACACCTACTACCTTTTTGTTTATATAAGGTTCATCTACCATTTTGATGATGTCAAACTCTTTGACTAATCCATCAAAACAGATGTTCCAACTCCGCGACGCCGGCTTTATCAGATAAAGCATCTTGCTCACGTTTCCGCTGCTCCTACTGTTTACGAGGCCCTCTGGCTGTGTACTTATAGACGCACTCTTCTAAAACATCATTTAGAAAAGCAGTCATGGCCCCCAACCGCCAGATATCGTAGTTATGGTATGTAGCCGTGGCAAGTAGGATCTGGATGGACTTAAGCATAGCTACATAGAAAAGGTTTCATTATAATCCATACCTTGTCAATGATGCAAACCTTTAACAAGTCTAGCTTTGAAAGACTTAACTTTTCCATGTACACCAAGTAATCTTCTCAAGATCTACTTGCTCCTGATGAGGATTTAACCCTTCAGATATAGCAACTAAAGTCCATACTTTGTTGGTGTATAAGGATTCCATCTCAGATCGCTAAGCATCCAGCCATTCTTACAGAGTCTCACTCCTGATGGCCAGCTCGAAACTAGTTGGGTCATCATCTCATGATGCATTCCTCGCTCCCACTGTCATAGAGGAACCGAAGTATCTCTCAGGTGGGTGAGGAACCCTACTAGATCGGCGGAGAGGCTGAGGTTCGTTGGAATCTACTGAATCCTTTGGTTCTTTCAAATCATTTGCTGTAGTTTGTATAGCTGGAACCTTTCCAGTTGTACATTATAGTCCTTACCTCGATCTTGTCCGGATTTTGCTTTTAGACATAGGCCGGACAACCCCAAATCTTAACTTGCTTAAGACATGGGCTCTTCCCATACCATATCTCATATGGAGTGGTAGGCAACTGATTTGATCGTAACCCTATTCAATAGGTATGCAACTTCTCAAGCGCATAACACCCAAAAGGAAATTGGTGACTCAGTAGTACACATCATAGAGCACACCTTATCATATAGGGTGTGATTGCTCTACCTCGATATACCATCGTGCAATGGTGTATACAGAGGAGTAATGCTGAGAGAGAATCTCATTCTCCTTTAGAATAGTCTAGGATTTCCGTGCTCAAGTATTCTCCTCCTTGATCACATCAAAAGACATAAAACTTTTACCCGTATTTTGGTTCTCTACTTCTAACTTATATTCTGTGAATATCTCAAAAGGTTCGGACTTGTGTTTCAACAGGAACATATGTCTGAATCTTGAGAGATTATCAGAGAATGTAATGAAGTAAAAAGAACCGGTCTTGGCATGTGTAGACAGGGGACCTACATACATCAACATGTATCATCCCAAGAGTTCACTAACTCTTTCTCTGTTTCCAGTAAACGGAGCTATGGTCATCTTATCTTTTTGACATGACTGGAAAGTTTCACAAAATGTAAATTCTAACTGATTTAAATTGCATCTAAATGTAACTTCAGCTAGTCGGGTCGGTTATATATGACCTAGTCTACAATACCTCAAGAAGGATCCGTTCATTTCTGAACTCTTCCTCTTGTGTGTGTTCTGTATACTAAGAACTGTAGTTTGATTTAGAACATTAATGCTTTTAGATAACGTGCCTGAACCGATCAACTCTTGATATAGGAAATGTTCAAAACATTATCCAGCAATACAAAATTTTATCGTTTCTTTACTAATAAAGAGACAGATATGATTTTGTATATCAGGTTCGGTATCTAATAACATTCGTTCAGAATCAATGTACTGGTAATACAGGGTGACAGCGACCAACAGACTTGGCTGCAACTCTTGCCCCGTTTTCTGCCTCATGAAACTTATCACCCGTTCTCTGGTTTTCTACCTTTTTGTAGCACTATGTTGTAAGTCTACGCTAGCGCCCCGGCAGTCTACAGACGCCAAATGCGGAATAAAACTTTTAAACTTGGCGCTATCGTATACTTTAACTCGGATCTGCCATTATTGCTAAACTAACAAACTGTAAAGAGTGTAGGAAGGTTATTCCGAACGATCCGAGTCCTTCGTTCTTCAACCATCATCCCACGCTCCGTTGCGGCTGCTCCGATCTCGTCGATCTCCGATCTCCTCGTCGAGGTGGCACCACATGATCGGTTCTTTAAACGGGCTCCCGCCTCTGACTCGAGGCAACTCGATCGTCAAGTTTGCTAAAAGAGACGACAAAGATTGATGTAGAGAATGAGTAGAAGACTTTGTCTCACTTCGTCCAAATCCGTGGACGATCGGTTAATGAAGTTGCCGTGGAAATCGGGTGATGGAATGAAATGAACTGTGAATTCCATACACCCCAAAACTATCATATCTTTTCTAACCGAAATGAAACCTCAAGTGAAATGAGATCGATCCAGAGAGAGAGAGAGGGGCCGGCCACCTTATAAGGAAGAGGGAGGTGACCGTAGGAGGAGGGAGGTGACCATAAACCAAAAGCTTCTCACTTAAATATCTTTAGCCAAAACAAAATGCATTAACTACAAAGCATGAGTCATTAAGCATAGTCACCACTTAATAAATGCAACCAATGAAAACCCTACACCAATAAGCCTAGTCACCTCATCTAGAATATTCTAGAACACTGACTCACCTTATCTGTAGAAAAGATAAATCCGTCTTTAACCAAATGTTAAAAGACGGCTGATAGAAAACTGGAAACTGGCAACTTCCAAAAGTGATCCTGAAACGACTTTCAGGAAAACCCCGAAACTGTATAAATATACCCGCATTTGTATTACGACCGAATACAAATGCAACTGAGACAAAGATATTAAACCTACTCAATATAATACTCAGATCCGGCTTAAACCAAAGCCGACCAGTATTATCTGCCCGAAAACTGACACGTGCGTAAACGCACGTGCATTTTCCGAACCCTGCCATAAAACCATACGGCCTCTACAACGTTTCGCCCGAACTTGGGAAACTGTCTGTGGGGGACTCTAATGACTCGTCAGCACCCTGGCAGTGGGTTTAACCACAAACCGTCAGCGGCACTAGCTATGCGTAACGGCTGCCCATGGACTGACCTCAAGGGAGACTGATGAGCGCACTCAAGGGTGCCCGATGAACGAACTCATCCAGAAACCCTACTGAGCCTAATAGTGACAATGTATATACAGTCCGGTCCGTTCGTCAATGAGTATCGCATATCTGCCTAGGGGGCTAGTAACGTCAGACCCCCAATAGCAGTATAAGTCGTGTCGGAGTGAAGCCTCAATACACCCTGAGATACTACTGGAGTACTTACCAGTAAATCTCCTACCATGGCCATGGATTTGTGTAATGGCTCTCCTAGACACAGCACGATCTCGCCCCCAATACCGGGAGAGACGAATCCCCTGCCGATCCGCTCACGTGCCTCCATATGGCTCGGGACTGTACCCAAAAGCTACCTGTTTGCACGACTCCTTTGAGACGTGGTAGGGTAGAAATCAAAGCACAGTGGGAACTCACACGAGACAAATGACGACCTCAGGTCGATGAACTAACCTGTACACATGTCACCAGGGAACTGCTATCTGACGGTAGATATAATACTAACTAGCAGATTCCCGGCGAGTCCTGTCCGGTGTACTCATAACCTAATGAGCACCTGTATACATCTTAGGTGATCCAACTGACACCAATGGCTTGTGAGACCGGCCACCGCCCCTCGTCGGGGTCTCGACTGTACACACTAGTCTACTCCGGAGTATCGATGCCCTGTCTCGAAACTCCCACGACTAGGGACCATAATTAAGGATATGCATATAAACTACCCAACTCTCACGTATATGATCGCCATCATACTGTTGGTAGTAAAGCAAGATCCTAAGGGCTCTATCAAAGTGTAACATGCAATCAGTCACCTGAACATGTACACGACTGATAAAGGCAAACCAGATAGCATACTATCATCTCGAGTAAGACTGTCCTACCGGGATAGGTCCTCCGCAATCATTGCAATCACGTACCTGCGATCCAATAATTGACTATGAGGGCACTATCTCCAACAATCTCCCACTTGCACTCAAGGCTAATATTGCGATGTCGACTACTCACAGCCCGTGTGAAACCGAACATCCAACTCCTCTACTAATCAGTTTCACAAAGCCCGTTTGTAAAACTATTGTGTTCGAGAAATAGCCTCAGTGAGTGGATCCGCCTAGAAGTATCTTTCTATATCTCTCTTAATCTCAAGTTCGCGGAGAAAACCATCTCCCGAATTGAGTAATACATGTCTTAGAACATGTCTGGATATCTGATGGGACCTTAGTTCATAAATGAACTCCATATCCAAACTACTTAGACAGAATCGATCGCTGAACCTAATCAGTATCGGGCACCTTGCTTCCCACAGTATCCTCTTGGACCACCTGTCCATAACACTGTCCCTCTTCGTCAGAGGGAAAAACTATAACTCTGACAATCACTCTGTCAACCACGTCACCTTTGAAGCCTGGAATGATAACCGTCTCCCGAAAGAGGCTGCCGTCATCAAATCCGTAGAACATGTACCAATGTTCTAAAACTGCTTCCTTATGTTTCTCCAGGATTGGATTAATACAAACTTATTGCATCTAGTGCAAAACCAACATTTGGTGTGGTACTTGACATCACATGATTGACTCAATTGCCTAAGCAAGTGATCTGCCAATCATGCACATCCCTCTCCCCTTTAGTCTGCACGACACCTTTAGAGAGGGTGACTCCATCACCTGCAGGTACACCACCATGCTAGGAGTCAACTATTCCAAAAACCATTAGAATATCTGTCAAAGTACCCACATTGGGAAACTACCCAAATCCAGATCTAAAACCATAGATCTAGAAACCATAATGTCAAATATTATATCCATATCCTGTCTGGAGAAACAACTGTGCGACGACCACAGTCCAACCGATCGTAGTATAGGAATTTTACTTCCCACTCTGTGTATGTCATCCAGATACCATGACATCACACCCTACTACCTTCTTAACTGATCCATCCCCTTTTTCTGATTGAAGTCAAACCCATGACTGTCATATCAAAATTCGATGATCTATCTCCGCTATAACTGCTCAAGTCTATAAATAGACATAAGCTTCTTGCCCACTATGCTTCCGTTGCTCCCACTGACTACGACAACCCTCCTACCGGGTCTCATATTCTGGAACAACAGTAGTGTCAAGTCTGGGTAGATAAGAACCTCCCTGTCACCGTCCTTGAGGCTACCGAAGTACCTCTCGGGTGTCTGAGGTTACCTATCATACCTGCGGAGTGGCTATTGGAATGTCAAACCTGATTGAATGTATAGGTCCTATTAAATTTTCCGTAATCGTTCGTGGTTCTGGAATCACTTCCAGTTCTACCATACTCCCACTACTGTTTTCTGAAAAAGATCCATTTTTACTAAAACTGTGGCGAGTCAAGAACAATATCACTATTGATCTTCCAAATGGTAGAATATCAACCCTCGTCATAGCCAGGGTCAACCCACAAACAGCCATTACAGAAACGTGCCCTGAGTTATCCAGAATCTGGTTTTAAGCATAAGCTGGACAACTCCCCATACCTTAATTTCTTTTAAGGTACGATCCATTCTATATCCAATACAGAAACTTTGGCACTTATTTAATTGGAACCATATTCAAATCATGCAGCTGTCTCCAGTGCATATCAACTTAATGGAAAGAGGCTAATCAGCATTACTCAACTTAGGAATCCATCCAATTATGAGCAACCTGAAAGAGAAACACGTTTCTCAAAACCATCACTATCATCTGAATACCAATCACAAGAATCTACATCTTCGATCTCTTTGAAGAATCCCGATACTTGTGATACCTGGTTCTCTACTTTATTCTTATACCCACAACTTCTCAAAACTTAGACCTTGTATTTCTACGAAACACTCGTCTAAATACTAGAGAAGTTATAAGTAAACAGAACATAGTACGAGGACCTACCCCTTTGTCCTGATGGACACTGGACAACATACAATACTCTGTATAAGTCCGCTGAGTTAAACAACTCAAAACCTGTGCGTTGTAGGTGGAAAACTGTACCCTGGCGATTTCCTCAAATATCACCAATTACAACGAATTCCGATATAATGAGGATGATCACCTAATTCCCAATATCTTACTCCCACTCATCATCTGTAAAACCATACAGATATGAGAATGAAACCTGGTAAATACATACCCTTGGAGTAAGTGTCTAATCGGGAAAACAGTTTTTCCTTAACAATGCACTGAAACATGAAAATGTTTCGTAGGGGTATCCTGGTATTCATAGCAATGCCTCTTCCATAATCCAATTCATGACTTCAACCGTATATTTTATTGCCCTTTCTCCAAATCCCCTTTATATGTCTTTAGTCGTTACCTTCTGTACACCATCGTTAGGCTAACTGGTTTTCTTCCTTCCCTACCGTTCGGCACCAGCCTATGGTTTGGAAGAAGACTATCCAGTAAGCATAATAGGTGTACCCTCCTAAACCAAGGAGTACTCGCAACTGAGAGAAGGTGACGATAAAAGACAACTGAATAATACCTTATTCTTTTTAAAGGTGAAATAGGAGTGGCGATGAAGTACGCGGTTTTGGTCGTGAATGATATCAGTCGCAATTTACTTTTCCCTCTTTCTAATCCCTTTATTTTGTCTTTACATATTACCTTCTGCACACCCTACTTAGGCTAATTGGTTTTCTTCATTCCCTACCTTTCGGCACCAGCCTATGGTTTGGAATAAGACTATCCAATAGGCGTAATAGGTGTACTCTCCTAAACCAAGGAGCTCTCGCAATCTGAGAGAAGGTGATAATAAAAGACAACTGAATAAACCAATTCTATTTCTCCTGAACCTGGATCCATCCTCGAAGAAGTTCCTTCGAGTTCGTATATAACCATACGATGGATCTATCCAATGGAAGTGGATATCCGTAGTATACGGGTGTTCTGAGAAATTCAAAGGGTAAAAGAAGGAGTGGCAATGACTTATGCAACTCAGACAATCCAAAAGCCAGTATTTTAAGAAGGTTCGGTCAACCTGGTCACTGAGTCATAGTCTAGGGTCGGTCAAAGGTTGCTGCCAAAGAGAGAGAGAAAAGAAACACTCTGCGTGCACTCTAACCTAGATCAGAATGGTCATCATTTTATCTAATCCGGAAACCTCCCACTGTCCTGTCAAATCCTCCTCCAAACCTAAAGAAGAATCAATCGGGATCACCCGAAGAGTAAACCAACTCATCAGTGGGAATCGGGATCCAACTCTCATCGCATGTTAACGTGATGGAATGCATCCACGTTATTCATACTCCAGAAGGTATGCGCATACTTGGCAAGTTTCAGTTTCTTTAGAAACTCCCGATATCTTTTTCTTGCCCCATGCTCTTATGACCTTGACGTATGCCAACAAATCATAAGTCACATGTCAAGTTCTGCCCGTCATTATCTTGTTAATTTGAACCCACCCGTACATACCCTTGACGTATGCCAACAAGGTAATACGACTGTCCCAAACCAACTCATCTATCTATGCAACAAATGAATACCCAGCAGCTACCAAACACTATGCCTTGACGTATGCCAACAAACATAGCTTGAATACTACTGACCATCCATAAGAAACGACGGAGGGCTACGACTGGTTTTTGGCGAAAAACCTTTAACGTAGTGAACTTGATATCGCTGAAGGAACCTAATAGCTTTTTTTTTAAAATATAGTGGCGAAAACCTTTTGCTAAAGAGGTCACTCCCGGTAAAGGGATCTCGGCTCTTTCCTCGTGGAATGAGGTGCAGGATATTCCACTGAATACCACGATGCAAAGCAACTTGTAATCGACTATAGTAAAGTTATTACCCTGACGCAAACTTCTGTCCAAGGGGTCTTTCCCGGTGAAGGGATATCAGCCCTTGCCTCGTCGAATGAGGTGCAGGATATTCACACCGAATACCGCTATGCATAACAAAAAAAACGTCTTTGTAATAACACCTTTTTAAAATTGTTCCAACAACTCAAATAGGTTTGTTTTACTTTGCATTGATCAGAATCAACACAGTCCCATCATTCAATCACACCAGAAAAGAACGAAAATAAAATGTACGTATATGCCATCCGCATTCGTCACTGGGTCCCGACATTATCTTTTAGGTTACTTAACTAACGACAGAGCGGGGACTGGACTAGCGCGGGTGTAAAACATATACAACATCTAATAGTATATAAACCAATATACAATAATCGCTCCAGGCGTGATAGTATGCAACATTACAGAAAAGTAATAAGCATCACAGAACAATACAGATATCTGGGATCCCCGAGTTTCACAGAGCCGCTGCTGAAACTCGACGTTCCCCTGTCGTGTGGATAGCCTGTGCAATGAAACCTAGACCCCTACGGGTGCGGCAAGTTACCCGCCAAAACCTGAAGCGAGGCAGTCCCCCACAGCATAGTGAATGGAACACTCGGCACTTCACGGAATCCGGTAAATTGAGCACCCCTCCTTGGGTCAACCTGTACCCCCTACGAGCGCGGCGAATAGTCTGCCAATTCTGAAGTGGGGCCCCTCTGCCTCTCAAAGCCATGAGATGCGGACCCGTTGCCCCCAGAACCCGGCTATCCGTGCACTCCGTCTCGGGGTAAAACCTAGTACAGTAATGAAAAATAGTACAATAGGTACATCGACCGCAACCTGGTCGTGCCCCAAAAAGAATATTATACAACAGGCAGTGACGGCAGTCCACAAGTTGGACGCTCGCCCCGCAATATCAAATGTACAAATAAACTCAAACTGTACTACCATTGCACACTGCTATCCACCACGACAAATCCGCAACAATACAGCACAACACAGAACATCAACGTGAATGTCACGTTCGCAAACCCGTCTAAAAGAACTATAGCAGTTAAACGCGGTTTACCGATCAAATGACATTCCCGGTCGGAGATATAATGTAAGCACTGTAAACTAACGTGTTTAAATTTCGATCGACCAAACACGAAATATTAAAAAGTGGGCCCCACAGCTTACTGGTGAACAGTAACAAAACCTGGGCCAAAAATAAATATATAAAAAACCCCAAAATCCCAATTAGAACCCACTGGAAAAAATTGGGAGCACGTGCTCCTCACATGGCCGCGGAAGGGCGGCCAAACCATGGGTTTGGCCGCTCTTCCGCGGCGACTTGGAGGAGTCACGACTCCAAATTTTGTCGTGGGTCTTAAAATTGCCTGCTCGGATTTTTAAGACATCCAGAAATCAATTTTGAGACCGTTTAAAATTAACAGAAACTGTCGGCATAGGATTTTGTAGTTTTCGATTTCCGGTCGGATCGATGTTTTAAACGCGTTAGCACAAGTTAGTATAGCAAAATGGTTAGGCTCTGATACCACTGTAAGTCTACGCTAGCGCCCCGGCAGTCTACAGACGCCAAATGCGGAATAAAACTTTTAAACTTGGCGCTATCGTATACTTTAACTCGGATCTGCCATTATTGCTAAACTAACAAACTGTAAAGAGTGTAGGAAGGTTATACCGAACGATCCGAGTCCTTCGTTCTTCAACCATCATCCCACGCTCCGTTGCGGCTGCTCCGATCTCGTCGATCTCCGATCTCCTCGTCGAGGTGGCACCACATGATCGGTTCTTTAAACGGGCTCCCGCCTCTGACTCGAGGCAACTCGATCGTCAAGTTTGCTAAAAGAGACGACAAAGATTGATGTAGAGAATGAGTAGAAGACTTTGTCTCACTTCGTCCAAATCCGTGGACGATCGGTTAATGAAGTTGCCGTGGAAATCGGGTGATGGAATGAAATGAACTGTGAATTCCATACACCCCAAAACTATCATATCTTTTCTAACCGAAATGAAACCTCAAGTGAAATGAGATCGATCCAGAGAGAGAGAGAGGGGCCGGCCACCTTATAAGGAAGAGGGAGGTGACCGTAGGAGGAGGGAGGTGACCATAAACCAAAAGCTTCTCACTTAAATATCTTTAGCCAAAACAAAATGCATTAACTACAAAGCATGAGTCATTAAGCATAGTCACCACTTAATAAATGCAACCAATGAAAACCCTACACCAATAAGCCTAGTCACCTCATCTAGAATATTCTAGAACACTGACTCACCTTATCTGTAGAAAAGATAAATCCGTCTTTAACCAAATGTTAAAAGACGGCTGATAGAAAACTGGAAACTGGCAACTTCCAAAAGTGATCCTGAAACGACTTTCAGGAAAACCCCGAAACTGTATAAATATACCCGCATTTGTATTACGACCGAATACAAATGCAACTGAGACAAAGATATTAAACCTACTCAATATAATACTCAGATCCGGCTTAAACCAAAGCCGACCAGTATTATCTGCCCGAAAACTGACACGTGCGTAAACGCACGTGCATTTTCCGAACCCTGCCATAAAACCATACGGCCTCTACAACGTTTCGCCCGAACTTGGGAAACTGTCTGTGGGGGACTCTAATGACTCGTCAGCACCCTGGCAGTGGGTTTAACCACAAACCGTCAGCGGCACTAGCTATGCGTAACGGCTGCCCATGGACTGACCTCAAGGGAGACTGATGAGCGCACTCAAGGGTGCCCGATGAACGAACTCATCCAGAAACCCTACTGAGCCTAATAGTGACAATGTATATACAGTCCGGTCCGTTCGTCAATGAGTATCGCATATCTGCCTAGGGGGCTAGTAACGTCAGACCCCCAATAGCAGTATAAGTCGTGTCGGAGTGAAGCCTCAATACACCCTGAGATACTACTGGAGTACTTACCAGTAAATCTCCTACCATGGCCATGGATTTGTGTAATGGCTCTCCTAGACACAGCACGATCTCGCCCCCAATACCGGGAGAGACGAATCCCCTGCCGATCCGCTCACGTGCCTCCATATGGCTCGGGACTGTACCCAAAAGCTACCTGTTTGCACGACTCCTTTGAGACGTGGTAGGGTAGAAATCAAAGCACAGTGGGAACTCACACGAGACAAATGACGACCTCAGGTCGATGAACTAACCTGTACACATGTCACCAGGGAACTGCTATCTGACGGTAGATATAATACTAACTAGCAGATTCCCGGCGAGTCCTGTCCGGTGTACTCATAACCTAATGAGCACCTGTATACATCTTAGGTGATCCAACTGACACCAATGGCTTGTGAGACCGGCCACCGCCCCTCGTCGGGGTCTCGACTGTACACACTAGTCTACTCCGGAGTATCGATGCCCTGTCTCGAAACTCCCACGACTAGGGACCATAATTAAGGATATGCATATAAACTACCCAACTCTCACGTATATGATCGCCATCATACTGTTGGTAGTAAGCAAGATCCTAAGGGCTCTATCAAAGTGTAACATGCAATCAGTCACCTGAACATGTACACGACTGATAAAGGCAAACCAGATAGCATACTATCATCTCGAGTAAGACTGTCCTACCGGGATAGGTCCTCCGCAATCATTGCAATCACGTACCTGCGATCCAATAATTGACTATGAGGGCACTATCTCCAACATATGTAACAAATTACATATCTGGGATCCTGATCCGGTATCATATACCAAGGATGCGGAGGATACTGAGAAACAGTTCTGTATAATGAACACACCCGAAGATGATGCATCAGCATGCACTCTCTTCGTTTGGGCGGCACGGGAAATCTGGTATTCCCCAATTTCCTGCTCTGTCTTATAATAATTATAAGGTGGAGCGGGACCAACGTTCCCCAGCTCAGTATAACAAGCGGGTTCGGTCAATAATCCGTATATTATCTTGATTAAGGCTTGATATGGTCGCTACCAGGAGAGAGAGAGAGAAGAAAACACTCAGCGTGCGCTCTTGCAAGAATAGATTGGTTTTTATTTTATCTAATCAGGATGGCTCCCACTGCTTTTTATCAAATCTTCCTTCAAACCCTAAAAGGAAAGACTAGCCGGGATTAATTACACACTACAAGTTCGCCAATCTTTCAGCCAGGCCAGTGTCGGTACTTTGAGGGAGGTCCCCCGTTCTTTCGCACGAACCTAATTAAAGTAAACCTTGTTTTCCCAGAGGCGTAACCCCGTTGACACCTTTCTAGACACCTACTTGATCGGCTAATTGTAATGTATAAAACTCTCCCAGGAGTAACACTTACTCGCAGCGGGTATCGGGATCCAACTATCTCATAGAAGGTATGCAATCTCATTGCAAATCTCAACACTTGAAATTCCCGATAATATTTTGCCCCTAACGTGCTATGACCTTGACGAAAGCCAACAAACCATAGCCCGCTAGTCAAGTTCAACACGTACATTTCTTGATTGAATTAAACCCACCCGCACGACCCTTGACGAAAGCCAACAAAGCCGCACGACGACCCTAATCCAATCGCATCGTATGCTGACAGATAAGCAGCATATAGCTACCGCACACTGCACCTTGACGAAAGCCAACAAATGCAGCACGAATACTATATACAACTTATCTGAAATGACGGAGGGCTACGACAGGATTTTCTGAAAACCTATTGCGTAATGAACTTGATATCGTTGTAGGATCGAATGAATTTAGAAATGGAGTGTTTTTTAGGCTTTTCTAGTTTTGCTAAAGGAGTTACTCCCGATGAAGGGATCGTCGGTCCTTTCCTCGTCGAATGAGGTGCGGGATATATCATATATATCACTGTGCAAAGCAGAACTCTTAAAAGCAATCAAAAGACAAACCGAGTGTGTAGCATCTGCCAGTTATTGCTAAAGGAGTCACTCCCGGTGAAAGGATCTCGGTCCTTTCCTCATCGAATAAGGTGCAGGATATATCATATATACCGCTGTGCAAAGCAAGAACTGTAGCTACCTGTTTTATTTTGAAATTCGATTCTACAACATCTTAGGTTTCTTTTATTTCATTAATCACATTAATGAAGTCCCATCATTTAAGTACCTAAACATCACAGATAAATACGACGTACACTTATGCCATCTGCATTCGCCTCGATGTCCCTTCATGCACCGTTAGGTTAGGTAACTAACGACAGAGCGGGGCAGGGCTAGTGTGGGTGTAAAACATAAGTAACGCCTATATAATATATCATATATACTATATACTGTATCTATCACAGAACATCACATGATCACATCACAGATATCGCAGCAGAAGAAACATATGAAATATTGGATATACTAGGACGTCCGTGTTTTCAATACGAGCCAATATAAAACACGGATTCCACGGTCGCGATGAATAGCCAAACCCACACCCCTAGACCCCTACGAGAGCGGCAAGCAACCCTACCAATTCTAGAGTTAGCAGACCCGGACTCGACTCCTCGAGTTGGTCTCCCACTGGACTCCAGAACCCGGTTACTTGTGCCCTCCTCCTTGGGTCTATCCTAGTGCGGAAAAGTAAATAATATACAAACGGTGACATCTTCCGCTACCTAGAAGTGCCCCAATAAAAAGAATATTACATACAAGTTTTTACATGAATGAAAATGAAAAACACTCATCTCACATAAAAAACCCCGGCTATTCTATCACGACGATCCAATATAACATATCCAGCAACACATAACATCACATGTCATCAACGTAAGTAAATATGTCCATCCCAATTGTCGTTGACATATAGCAACGAAACCGGCGATATCACATATTACACTTACGGTCACAGAAAAGAAAGTGTAAAACTACAACAGTTGGAATCCACAATCTCTTCAGACATCGCATGCCTAATCAAATGAATTCCTTAGACATCGCATGCCTAACAATTATAAACCCCGCATTTTAGTCTCATTATCGAAAACACTTTTCAATATCATGTCGGGCAATTCAACAGGATTCCCGACATCCTGATCGAATACTCGTCGCAAACTTCAGTAGGCGGCTGCACCCCCGATGCCGTCGACGAAGTGCACCAAGGCGGAACACCGCTACCGGGAGCACCCGAATGGATGCTTTCGGCGACAGGGTTCTCCTACAGTCACTTGGTCGGGGCTATGGAGTGAGGCTGTCTATTAAGTTTACCCGGCGAGTATCCGCGTACGCTACGTGATTGCGACGGAATTTTGATCACATCAAAATTCCGTGGCAACCGATCAAGTGAGACTAAACCGCTAGATTTATAACATCCATTCAGTTATCTCATAACTTCTTGTGAATTCCAATTATTGTATCCCATTCTAGATAAATAGAAAATTTTAAACTTTTCAATCGAATAGTCAAACACCTAAGTTTTCCCGATACAGATCAACACATGAAACAAGTCTAAAAACATTCAGTTCGTGCCTCAATACCAACGGTCCAGCCGTAGAAGGGTCAAGCGAACGCCTCACATATGGCACGCCGTACTGCCCCAAACCCGAAGGTTCAAAGGGCAGTTCAAGACGGTAACGTAATCGAGTTAAGGTTTGTTGTCTTCTAGAGGGACCATCGCGTTACTTGCACTACTTAGAACGTCTTTAAACCACGGAAAAATCCAACACTTGGAAATTTCCCGTCAGGGGAAAAATTGGGTATTTATATCCGGTCGAACTTTTTAACATATTCTAAAATTTATCCGGAAAGCCACATAGACAAAATCTGATACTCCGATCGAAACACCGAATCCCCAAAACAACCCCAGAAAATTCAACTCTTGAATAAATATTAAAAATTCCCATAAAACTCAGCACCAGAAAAGAGGAATTACTGTGCAAAAAATATTGCGCATTGTGAACAGTAGGCGGCGGAGCCGCGGCAGAAGCCATGCTTCTGCCGCGTTTCCGCGGTGGTTTAGACGCATCATGAGCTCGTTTTGCACCATAATTCTTATATCTTCCTGCTGATATTTTTAAGAATTTTTAATCTGGAAAAATCCTAGTTTTTAGAAAAATTCCAGAGAGCATGTATTGTGTTAGGGTTTCGGTTCGTTCGGGTTTCAAACTTCGTCTAAGCTTCGCCTAAGGCTCTAGCTAGGCTCTGATACCACTGAAAGGTTCCTAGGCACTCTCAAGAGGTCTCACAAGGCATCAACCATGCCAATTTCAAATTTTAACGGTGCCGAGAAACCCTAACAAGATCGTTGGCTAGAATTTTAGGCGAAACGAGAAACTGGCTAACAAATTAACTAAAGGAACGGAAATACAACCTTTGTAGATCCGGTCCTCCACCTCCATAGCTCCGCAATGAAGTCTCCTCGCTGTCCAAATCGAAATCCGGGCTCTAGCGTCGGCTTCATCGGAGAAATGGGTGGGCAAGGTCGCCGTCTTCGTGCCGAAGATGATCTACGTCGAGGCATCACAAGATCAAGCTCTCACTTCACCAAGTCATCAAACTTGTGAAGAAAACACACTCTACTACTTGGCAAGAGGTAGAGGATGAAGAAATAGGAAGTGGGTTCACTTTAGAATTGGATTTCTCACTCTTTTTCATCAATCACCATTGATGAAGTGAAGCTTTCTTCATTGAAGAAGATGAAGAAGATGAAGATAATATTATGATAAGTATTATGATAAGTTAATTTAAAATAGAAAAGAAAATCAAAACTTATCATAATCCAACTATGGTTATGTGTAGAAAGCAAACTATAGTTAGGTGAATGGTTAGGTTAGGCATAAAAACAAAAATGGTGGACTTTTTCCAAAGCTTCATGAAGCTTCAACAAAGAACAAAATTAGCCACCATTTTCCTTTTGCCAAAATGAAATAAACAAATCAATAAATGAATAATTAATTAAATAAATGAATAAAACAAAACCCTAACCATTATCATGTAACCATGGTTTGATCTTTACACAAAAACCCTAGCAAACATGTATCATCAAACATGATACAATCAAGTGCACAAAAGTATATCACATATACAATATGTACATCCGAGTGAGAAAATCCATTTAAAGTAAACCGATACTAGTTAATGCAAACTAATATATCAAATATATAATTATGCATTAAATCATTAAATCAACACTTGATTTAATGATCCGGTCATATCGCATATAACCGACTAATATTAACAGTAACAACTTATCGAATCAACACTTGATCCGATATCCCGGCTATATCGCATATAACCGATCAATGTCACAAATCGCGAGAATCGAATACAGTATCACATACTGGTATCATTCTCGGTCCCACACATATCTCATACGCGCTCCTATTTCGTTTCGCTTGAGCCAGGAAACCTCTGTGTAGGACTCTAAAGACTCGTCAATACGCCGGCAGCAGGTGATGATCATATCAAACACCCACAAGCCGCAAGCGGTCTGCTAAACGTAACGGCCACCCGAGGATTGAGCGATCAGAAGATCGACGAGCAAGCCCGGTCACACTCCAGTGAATCCAACCGGTAACACTACCGTACAGTCCGGTCTGATTGTCTGATATGTCGCATATCTTGCCTAGGGGTGGTAAACGTCAGACCCCAATAGCTCGATAAGTCGTGTCAATATGAGGTCTATAACAATTCGAGAAACTACTGGTAACACTTACCAGTATATCTCAGCAACCCTGGCCAGGGATTTCCTGTTATAGCCAATCGAACACAGCGCAACATCAACTCCCTATACCGGGAGAGACGAATCCCCTCCTATCGCTCATTGTCTCCATGTGACTCTGGACTGTACCCAAAAACCACCGTTTTGCACGCCCTCCTGGACGTGGTAAGGTGGAAATCAAAGCACAGTGGGAACCACACAATACTCTATGACGATCTCGGGTCAACAGACTACTCTGTACCAGTGTCACCAGAGAACTGCCATCTGACGTAAGGTATAATACCATCTGGGAGTTCTCGGCGAGTCCGTCCAGTGTACCCAGTCTCCACTGAGCACCCGTATATCATCTCTGATGTCAAACACAGATGGATATGGGATCATCCATCGCCCATCTGTATGGGTCGAGAAGGTATGCGCTAGTCTACTCTGGTATATCGATGCCCCGTCTCGATACACCCACGACTAGGGACTTTGAAGGATGTACTTATGGACTACCATGTCCCCACTAGTATGATCCGCATCACAGTCCAGGTAGTCAAGTACACATCCTAAGGGCTTTACCAACATGTAACAGAGAGACAATCAGTATACACGTTAAGGTAAAGAGTAACCAGATAGCATACTTATCATGTCGAGCAAGAAAGTCGTCCCTATATATGTCCAGCATCCACTACAATATACATCCAATGTACAGTAATGGCCTCTAGGGCATACATATAACTAACAACCGCCCCTCTAGTAAGGATAAAGACAAATCCCGAGTGCGACTTAGATTCATCCTTATCACTTTGGAAGCTCGAATTGGTAAAGGACTCCACTTGGAGTTCTACGTTACCATACACAAAGAACATCTCTTTAGTTCTTCTCAAGTACTTGAGAATGTTATTCACAGTTGTCCAGTGACTCTCTTCTGGATCTGCTTGATACCTACTCACTACACTTAGTGAGTATGCTACATCGGGTCTAGTACATAGCATCGCGTACATGATAGAGCCTATTGCCGAAGCATAGGGTATCCCTTGCATGCGAGCTCTCTCCAAATCAGTCTTGGGAGACATCTCTTTGGAGAGAGTGAGTCGAGAGATCTGTTAGTTGTATGTATGCCCTAGAGGCCAGTATTGTACAGATGATGTATATTATTTTGGATGCTTGGACATATATAGAGATGACTTTCTTGCTCGATATGATAGTATGCTATCTGGTTACTCTTTATCTTAACATGTATACTAGTCTCTTTAAACTGTCTTATAGTTACATGTTGATAAAACCCTTAGGATGTGTACTTGACTGCTTGGACTATGATGCAGATCATACTAGTGGGGACATGGTAGTCCATAAGTACATCCTTCAAGGTCCCTAGTCATGGGTGTATCGAGACGGGGCATCGATATACCAGAGTAGACTAGCGTATACGCTTCTCGACCCATGAGATGGGCGATGGATGATCCCATATCCATTGGTGTTTGACATCAGAGATAGTATACGGGTGCTCAGTGGAGACTGGGTACACTGGACGGACTCGCCGAGAACTCCCAGATGGTATTATACCTCACGTCAGATGGCAGTTCTCAGGTGACACTTGTGCAGGTTAGTCTGTGTTGGAGATAGTGCCCTCAGAGTCAATTATTGGATCACAGGCACGTGATTGCAATGATTAAGGGAGGACCTATCCCGGGAGGACAGTCTTACTCGAGATGATAGTATGCTATCTGGTTTACCTTTATCATCGTGTACTGCTTTAGGTGACCTGACAGGTCGCTATTGCACGTTGATAGAGCCCTAGGATTCTTGCTTGACTGCCAGCAGTATGAGGGCGATCATATAAGTGAGAACTGGAGTCTACAAGCACATCCTTAATAGGTCCCTAGTCGTGGGAGTTTCGAGACAGGGCATCGATTCTCCAGAGTAGACTAGTGTATACAGTCGAGACCCCGACGAGGGGCGGTGGCCGGTCTCACAAGCCACTGGTGTCAGTTGGACCACCTAAGATGTATACAGGTGCTCATTGGGTTATGAGTACACCGGACAAGACTCGCCAGGAACCTGCTAGTTGGGATTATACTTGACGACAGATAGCAGTTCCCTGGTGACATGTGTACAGGTTAGTTCATCGACCTGGGGATCGTCATTTGTCTCGTGTGAGTTCCCACTGTACTTTGATTACTACCCTACCACGGCTCAAAGGAGTCGTGCAAACAGGTTTTAGTTGGGTACAGTCCCGAGCCACATGGAGGCAGTGAGCGGATCTTCAGGGGTTCGTCTCTCCCGGTATTGGGGGTGAGGTCGCGCTGTGTCTAGGAGAGCCAGAACATGAAAAGACCTTGGCCAAGACAGGAGATTTACTGGTAGGTATTCCAGTAGTATCTCAGGGTGTTCTGGGCTACACTCCGACACGACTTGTACCGCTTTTGGGGGTCTGACTTTTACCAACCCCCTAGGCCCGCCATGCGATGCTCATAGACGAACGGACCGGACTGTACGGATATTGTCACTGACAGGCTCAGTTGGGTGTCGGGGTAAGCTTCCTCATCGACGTCCCTTTTAGTCAATAGCTGGTGGCCCGTCACGTATTGGCTTATACCTCTGACGTGCTAGTGGTTAAATCCACAGCCATAGTATTGACGAGTCTTTAGAGTCCACCACACTTTCAGTTACTCAAGTTTCGGGCGAAACGCTGTAGAGGCCGTATGGAGATATGGCAGGGTCCGATCAGATACGTGCGGTATTGCACGGATCAGGATCGGACGGTTTGTACTAGTGGCCGTATGGTTATATGGCAGCGTTCGATCAGATACGTGCGGTATTGCACGGATCAGGATCGGACGGATCTTACTAGCCGGCTTTGGTTTAAGCTGGTCCTAGTTTAGTACAGTGTAGATTTTGTCTCATTGCATTTGTATCCGGACGGAATACAGATGCGGGTGTGTATGCACAGTATCGGGGTTTTCCTGTAATTTATTACGGGACCAGTTTTCTGGAGTTGCCAGTTTGCATTCCGTTCCGGCCGGTTTTTCTTTGTTCTTTCCCGGCCAGACTTTTCTGATGGAGGGGGTAATTTGCAGTTTTGCAAATTACATTTTGTGGAGGGTTTATTTGTAAGATGAGAGCATCTTTTTATTCCATTCTTTTCCTTAATCATTTCTTACATAAAGATTGATTTGAAATGAGATGAGTGTTGATGTAAGTTTAGTGATCATTATGTTTTGTTTAAGGTCACCTCTTGCTTTTACTACAATAACCTCCCTTCATGCTTCATATGCTTGCTCCACCATTTTCATACTCACTTGATGAGAGATTATTTTTTTCATGGTTAAAAAATAAAAAGGAAAGAGAAGTGAGAAGAAGAAAAGAGAAGAAGAGAGAGCTTCATCTTTGAGGGAGGTTTTCATTCTTGATCTCATTCCATGCCAAGAAAAATGCAAGCACCATTTTTCTTATCTTTGTTTTCCTCCATCCTCTTCAAATGGCAACCAACCCCAAAGTGAGACATACATTCTACATTACACTCCCTACAGCATATCTTGAGCATGTCGAGTAGCCGGCTTCATGCGCGAGTTGCCTCGGTATTGAGGTGGGAGCCCGTAAAAGTACCCGGCTTCGTGGTGCCCTTTCCGACGAGGAGGAGACGGACGGAGATCCCGCGAGGAGATCGGAGTGGAGATGAAGACCGGAGGACTTGGATCGTCGGTACATCTCTAACCCATCTTGTTACTTAGCTTAGACTAGTTTAATGGCACGATCCGGGGTTTAGTGCGCGGTGGTGCCGGTTTGCTAAGTCCGCAAAATTAAAGTTTATCACCGTTTCCGCGTTTGGCCGTCGGATTGACGGCCGGGGCGCCGCCGTGCACTTACAGTGGTATCAGAGCCTCGCCATTAACATAGTCTAGCTTGGTGTAATGTGTTTTTCTGTTTCGATCGATCGAATGTTCCAAAACTGCATTTTAGTTCGAATCAGTTTCTGTTGAAAATTTTTGGTCTCGAAAAATTTTTCAGGTTGTAAAATATTGATGTACTGGAAAATCTAAGAGTTCTGTAAAAATTTGACGAAGTAACTCCACAGTGGGAGCGCGGAAGCGCCGCGCAAACCCCATTCCCGCGGCCCTTCCGCCGCGCACTATTCACATCACTTCACCAAATTTTTTCAGAGGCCTTCTGGGCTTAAAATATGGGTTTTGGAATATTAAAATTGGGCCCAGGATTTCTGTGAGTGCTACAGTTTTTGATTGAGGGCCCACTTGTTAATTTTTGATCGATCGGATATTTTAAACACATTTTTCACAGTATTTACATTATTTCTGCGACCGTGAATGTCACTCGATCGGTAAATCCGGTCTAACTGCTATAGCCCGGTTAGACGGATTTGCGAACGTGACTTTCACGTTGATGTTCTATGTTTATGCTGTGATGTTGCGGATCGGTCGTGGGGGTAGCCTGGTTGCAATGCTAGTACAGTTGTGGTGGTATCATGTACATTTGATATTGCGGGGCGAGCGTCCGACATGTGGACTGCCGTTACTGCCTGTTTGTATTATTATTTTGGGGCACGACCTGGTTGCGGTCGATGTACCCGTTGTATGTATATTTTACTTTCTGTACTAGGATTACCCCGCGGAGGGGTGCACGGATAGCCGGGTTCTAGAGGGCAACAAGCCCGCATCTCATGGCATTGAGATGGAGGGGGCTTCACTCTAGGATTGGCGGGCTATTCGCCGCACTCGTAGGGGGTACAGGTTGACCCAGGAGGGGTGCCCAAGTTGCCGGATTCCGTGGAGTGCTGGGTGGTCCATTCACGGAGCTGAAAGGGGCTGCCTCGCTTCAGGTTTTGGCGGGTGACTTGCCGCGCCCGTAGGGGTCTAGGATTTCATTGCACAGGCTATCCACACGACCAAGGGAACGTCGGGTTTCAGTAGTGGCTCTGTGAAACCCGGGGATCCCAGATATCTGTATTGTTCTGTGATGCTATACATTTCTGTGATGTTGCATTTCTTTTCACGCCTTGAGCGAAATATAATATATTGGTATATATATTAGTAGATGTTGTATATGCTTTTCATCTGCGCTAGTCCAGTCCCCGCTCTGCCGTTAGTTAGCTAACCTAACGGGTGATGACGGGACCCAGTGGCGAATGCGGATGGCATATACGTACGTCAGTATATTTTCGTTCTTTGTGGTGTGATCAATGATGAGACTGCATTGATTCGGATCAATGCAAGATAAACAAACCTAATCTGATGTTGTTGGAACACTTTTCAAAAGGCTGTTATTGCAAGGACGTTCACTTTTGTTTTGCATCGTGGTATTCATTTGGAATATCCTGCTCCTCAGTCGACGAGGCAAGGGCCGAGATCCCTTTACCGGGAGTGACCCCTTGGACAGAAGTTTGCGTCAGGGCATTAACTTCACTATAGCCGATTACTTTTGCTTTGCACCGTGGTATTCATTTGGAATATCCTGCACCCCATTCTACGGGGAAAGAGCCGAGATCCCTTCACCGGGAGTGACCTCTTTGGTAAAGGTTTTCGTCACTATATTTTCTAAAAAGCTATCCGTTCCTTCAACGATATCAAGTTCTTTACGTTAAAGGTTTTCGCCAGAAACCATTCGTAGCCCTCCGTCGTTTCAGACGGGTAGCACGTAGTATTCATGCTATGTTTGTTGACCTTCGTCAAGGCATAGTGCATGGTAGCTGCTTGTTACCTTTCTGCTGCATAGGTAGATGCGTTGGTTTGGGACAGTCGTATAGCCTTGTTGACCTTCGTCAAGGGCTTGTACGGGTGGATTCAAATTAACCTGGATAATGACGGGTAGAACTTGACATGTGACTTATGATTTGTTGACCTTCGCCAAGGTCATAAGAGCATGGGGCAGAAATCACATCGGGAGTTTCAAAAGTACTGAAACTTGCCAGATATGCGCATACCTTCTGGAGTGTGATACCGTGAGCGGATTCCGTCACGTTGTCATGCGATGAGAGTTGGATCCCGATTCCCACTGATGAGTTGGTATACTCCTCGGGTGACCCCGACTAATTCTTCTTTCAGGTTTGGAGGAGAATTTGAGGTACAGTGGGAGGTTTCCAGATTAGATAAATTGGTAACCATTCTGATCTAGGATAGAGTGCACGCTGAGTGTTTCTTTTCTCTCTCTCTCTCTGGCAGCGACCATTGACCCGACCCTAAGACTATGACTCAGTGACCAAGTTGACCGAACCTTCTTAACACTGGCTTTTGGATTGTCAGAGTTGCAGACCTCATTGCCACTCCTACTTTTACCCTTTTCTCCAGGACACCCCGTATTACTACGAACGTCCACTTCCATTGGACAAAACCATCGTATGGTTAGATACGAACTCGAAGGAATTCGAGGATGGTTTCCGGTTCTGGAGAAAACGGATAGGACTATTCAGTTGTCTTTTCTTTTCACCTTCTCTCAGGCTGCGAGTACTCCTTGGTATAGGAGTAGTACACCTATTATGCAAATTGGATAGTCTTCTTCCAAACCATAGGCTGGTGCCGACCGGTAGGGAATGAAGAAAACCAGTTAGCCTAAACGGTGTACAGAAGGTATTAAGTTCAGACAAAATAAAGGGATTAGTAAGAGGGCAAAGTAAATTGCGACTGCTATTCATGACCAAACCAAGTATTTCTTCACCAATCCTAAATCACCTTTGTATTTCTCCAGGACACTCCGTATCACTACGAAGATCCCATTTTATTGGATAATCCATCGTATGGTTATATACGAACTCGAAAGGAACTCGTTCCAGTTCGGGGATGGATCCTGGTTCAGGAGAAATAGGAATAAAGTACATTCAGGTGTCTTTTATCTTCACCTTCTCTCGCAATGCGAGTGCTCCTAGGATTAGGACAGTACACCCTTTATGCTTTTTGGATAGTCTTCTTCCAAACCATAGGCTGGTGCCGAATGGTAGGGAAGGAAGAAAACCATTTGGCCTAAAGGGGTGTACAGAAGGTAATGACTAAAGACACATAAAGGGATTTGGAGAGGTGGCAGAGAATTATACGGTTACAGTTGTGAATCTGGATAATGGATGAGGCATTACTAGGAATACCAGGATACCCCAACGAAACATTTCAATGTTTCAGTTTCACTGTGTACTGTTAATGGAAAACTGATTTCCCGATTAGACACTTACTCCAGGGTATGTATTTACCAGGTATGATTCTCACATCTGTATGGTTTTACAGATGATGAGTGGGAGTAAGTTATTGGGAATTGGGTGATCATCCTCATTATATCGGGATTCGTTGTAATTGGTGATATTTGAGGATGCCACCTGGGTTGTTTGCCGGTCGGCAAATATTTGGTTTTGAATATCCGTTGTTGTGCACCAATTTCAAATTGATATATCTGTACGTCTATTTTCATAGAGTGAGATATACCTTTTGACATTATGTCGATGACATTTACCTATATCAGTGGATGGTTAGGTAAGGAGCAATAAACAGCGGTGTAATTCTTCTTAATCATAAGTACAGTTTTCAACCTACGACACACAGTGAAATGAGTTATCAGACTCAAGGGACTCATACAGAGTATTGTATGTTGTCCAGGGTCCATCAGGACAGAGGGGTTGGTCCTCGTACTATATTCAGTTTACTTATGACTTCTCTAGTTTTTAGATAGGTGTTTCGTGGAAACACAATGTCTGAATTTTGAGGAGTTATAGGTATTTGAATAGAGTAGAGAACCAGGTGTAGCAAGTATCGGGATTCTTCAAAGTGATTGAAGATGTAGATACTTGTGTATGGTATTCAGTTGATAGTAATGATAAAGAGAAATTACTTCTCTTTCAGGTTACTCATAATTGGAAGCATTCCTAAGTTGAGTAACGATGATCGGCCTCTCTCCATTTAGTTGACATGCACTGGAGACAGCTGCATGATTTGAATCTGGTTAAATTAAATCAGTGCCTCTGGTTCTATATTGGATATAGAATAGTTCATATCTTAACGTTGTTAAGGTACGGGGAGTTGTCCGGCTTATGATTAAAACCAGACTCTGGATAACTCAAGGCACGTTTCTGTAATGGCTGTTTGTGGGTTGACCCAGGCTATGACGAGGGTTGATTTTCTACCATCTGGCAGATCAATAGAAATATTGTTCAAGACTCGCCACAGTTTTATTAAAAATGGATTTTTTCAAAAACAGCAGTGGGAGTATGGTAGAACTGGAAGTGATTCCAGAACCGCAAACGATTACTGAAGATTTGATAAGGAACCTAAAGATTCAATCTGATTTGACATTCCATTGGCCACTCCGCAGATAAGGTGGGTAACTTCAGGCACCCGAGAGGTACTTCGGTTGCCTCAAGGACGGTGACAGGGAAGTTCTTATATACCCACACTTGCCGTTGTTGTTGTTCCAGGCTGCGAGACCTGGCAGGAGGATGAGTATAGCGTCGTTCTAAACTTACTTTAGAAGTGCACGTCTGTATGACTCTGCCAGAGGGTTGTCGTAGTCAGTGGGAGCAGCGGAAGCATTGATGGACATCAGGCTTATGTCTATTTACAGACTAAAGCAGATGTAGCGGAGATAGATCATCTATTTCTGATATGACGGTCATAGGTTTGACGTCATCAGAATAGGGGATGGATCTGTTGAGAAGGTAGTAGGAAGTGATATTCCTATACTACGAACGGTTATACTTTGGTCGTCACACAGTGGTTTCTCCACAAAGGACTTGGACATTATATCAGACATACTGGTTACTGGATCTATAGTTTTAGATCTAGATTTGGGTGGTTTCCCAATCAGGGTACTTTGACAGCATTCTAAGAGTATTTAGAATGGATGACTCCTGGCACGGTAGTATACCTGCAGGTAAAGGAGTCACCCTCTCTAAAGGTGTCTTATAGACTAAAGTTGAGAGGGATGTGCATGATTGGAAGATCACTTGCTTAGGCAATTGAGTCAATCATGAGATGTCAAGTACCACACCAGATGTTGTTCTTGCACTAGATGCAATAAGTTGACATTGATCCAATTCTGGAGAAACAGTCGGAAGCAGTTTTAGAACATAAGTGGATGTTCTAGGGATATGATAACGGCTGCCTCCTTTAGGAGACGATTATCATTCCAGGCTTCCAAGGTGACATGGACGACAAGGAGGTTATCAGAGTTATAGTTTTCCTTCTGACGGGGCAGTATTTTGGACAGGTGGTCCAAGGCAATACTGAGGGTGGCATGGCACAGGATACTGATTAAGTTCAGTTGACGATACAGTCTAAGGAGTTTGGATTTGGAGTTCTTTTATGAGCTAGGTCCCATCAGACATCCAGACATTCTAAGACAGGTATTGCTCATTTCGGGAGATGGCTTTCTCCGCGAACTTGAGACATAGAGAGACATAGAAAGAAACATCAAGGCGGATCCACTCACTGAGGCTATTCCTCAAACGCAATAGTTTCGCAAACGAGTTTTGTGAGACTGACTAGTAGAGGAGTTGGGTGTTCGGTATCACACAGGCTGTGAGTATGCGACATCGCAATAATTAGCCTTGAGTGCAAGTGGGAGATTGTTGGAGATAGTGCCCTCAGAGTCAATTATTGGATCACAGGCACGTGATTGCAATGATTGAGGGAGGACCTATCCCGGGAGGACAGTCTTACTCGAGATGATAGTATGCTATCTGGTTTACCTTTATCATCGTGTACTGCTTTAGGTGACCTGACAGGTCGCTATTGCACGTTGATAGAGCCCTAGGATTCTTGCTTGACTGCCAGCAGTATGAGGGCGATCATATAAGTGAGAGCTGGAGTCTACAAGCACATCCTTAATAGGTCCCTAGTCGTGGGAGTTTCGAGACAGGGCATCGATTCTCCAGAGTAGACTAGTGTATACAGTCGAGACCCCGACGAGGGGCGGTGGCCGGTCTCACAAGCCACTGGTGTCAGTTGGACCACCTAAGATGTATACAGGTGCTCATTGGGTTATGAGTACACCGGACAGGACTCGCCGGGAACCTGCTAGTTGGGATTATACTTGACGTCAGATAGCAGTTCCCTGGTGACATGTGTACAGGTTAGTTCATCGACCTGGGGATCATCATTTGTCTCGTGTGAGTTCCCACTGTACTTTGATTACTACCCTACCACGGCTCAAAGGAGTCGTGCAAACAGGTTTTAGTTGGGTACAGTCCCGAGCCACATGGAGGCAGTGAGCGGATCTTCAGGGGTTCGTCTCTCCCGGTATTGGGGGTGAGGTCGCGCTGTGTCTAGGAGAGCCAGAACATGAAAAGACCTTGGCCAAGGCAGGAGATTTACTGGTAGGTATTCCAGTAGTATCTCAGGGTGTTCTGGGCTACACTCCGACACGACTTGTACCGCTTTTGGGGGTCTGACTTTTACCAACCCCCTAGGCCCGCCATGCGATGCTCATAGACGAACGGACCGGACTGTACGGATATTGTCACTGACAGGCTCAGTTGGGTGTCGGGGTGAGCTTCCTCATCGACGTCCCTTTTAGTCAATAGCTGGTGGCCCGTCACGTATTGGCTTATACCTCTGACGTGCTAGTGGTTAAATCCACAGCCATAGTATTGACGAGTCTTTAGAGTCCACCACACTTTCAGTTACTCAAGTTTCAGGCGAAACGCTGTAGAGGCCGTATGGAGATATGGCAGGGTCCGATCAGATACGTGCGGTATTGCATGGATCAGGATCGGACGGTTTGTACTAGTGGCCGTATGGTTATATGGCAGCGTTCAATCAGATACGTGCGGTATTGCACGGATCAGGATCGGACGGATCTTACTAGCCGGCTTTGGTTTAAGCTGGTCCTAGTTTAGTACAGTGTAGATTTTGTCTCATTGCATTTGTATCCGGACGGAATACAGATGCGGGTGTGTATGCACAGTATCGGGGTTTTCCTGTAATTTATTACGGGACCAGTTTTCTGGAGTTGCCAGTTTGCATTCCGTTCCGGCCGGTTTTTCTTTGTTCTTTCCCGGCCAGACTTTTCTGATGGAGGGGGTAATTTGCAGTTTTGCAAATTACATTTTGTGGAGGGTTTATTTGTAAGATGAGAGCATCTTTTTATTCCATTCTTTTCCTTAATCATTTCTTACATAAAGATTGATTTGAAATGAGATGAGTGTTGATGTAAGTTTAGTGATCATTATGTTTTGTTTAAGGTCACCTCTTGCTTTTACTACAATAACCTCCCTTCATGCTTCATATGCTTGCTCCACCATTTTCATACTCACTTGATGAGAGATTATTTTTTTCATGGTTAAAAAATAAAAAGGAAAGAGAAGTGAGAAGAAGAAAAGAGAAGAAGAGAGAGCTTCATCTTTGAGGGAGGTTTTCATTCTTGATCTCATTCCATGCCAAGAAAAATGCAAGCACCATTTTTCTTATCTTTGTTTTCCTCCATCCTCTTCAAATGGCAACCAACCCCAAAGTGAGACATACATTCTACATTACACTCCCTACAGCATATCTTGAGCATGTCGAGTAGCCGGCTTCATGCGCGAGTTGCCTCGGTATTGAGGTGGGAGCCCGTAAAAGTACCCGGCTTCGTGGTGCCCTTTCCGACGAGGAGGAGACGGACGGAGATCCCGCGAGGAGATCGGAGTGGAGATGAAGACCGGAGGACTTGGATCGTCGGTACATCTCTAACCCATCTTGTTACTTAGCTTAGACTAGTTTAATGGCACGATCCGGGGTTTAGTGCGCGGTGGTGCCGGTTTGCTAAGTCCGCAAAATTAAAGTTTATCACCGTTTCCGCGTTTGGCCGTCGGATTGACGGCCGGGGCGCCGCCGTGCACTTACAGTGGTATCAGAGCCTCGCCATTAACATAGTCTAGCTTGGTGTAATGTGTTTTTCTGTTTCGATCGATCGAATGTTCCAAAACTGCATTTTAGTTCGAATCAGTTTCTGTTGAAAATTTTTGGTCTCGAAAAATTTTTCAGGTTGTAAAATATTGATGTACTGGAAAATCTAAGAGTTCTGTAAAAATTTGACGAAGTAACTCCACAGTGGGAGCGCGGAAGCGCCGCGCAAACCCCATTCCCGCGGCCCTTCCGCCGCGCACTATTCACATCACTTCACCAAATTTTTTCAGAGGCCTTCTGGGCTTAAAATATGGGTTTTGGAATATTAAAATTGGGCCCAGGATTTCTGTGAGTGCTACAGTTTTTGATTGAGGGCCCACTTGTTAATTTTTGATCGATCGGATATTTTAAACACATTTTTCACAGTATTTACATTATTTCTGCGACCGTGAATGTCACTCGATCGGTAAATCCGGTCTAACTGCTATAGCCCGGTTAGACGGATTTGCGAACGTGACTTTCACGTTGATGTTCTATGTTTATGCTGTGATGTTGCGGATCGGTCGTGGGGGTAGCCTGGTTGCAATGCTAGTACAGTTGTGGTGGTATCATGTACATTTGATATTGCGGGGCGAGCGTCCGACATGTGGACTGCCGTTACTGCCTGTTTGTATTATTATTTTGGGGCACGACCTGGTTGCGGTCGATGTACCCGTTGTATGTATATTTTACTTTCTGTACTAGGATTACCCCGCGGAGGGGTGCACGGATAGCCGGGTTCTAGAGGGCAACAAGCCCGCATCTCATGGCATTGAGATGGAGGGGGCTTCACTCTAGGATTGGCGGGCTATTCGCCGCACTCGTAGGGGGTACAGGTTGACCCAGGAGGGGTGCCCAAGTTGCCGGATTCCGTGGAGTGCTGGGTGGTCCATTCACGGAGCTGAAAGGGGCTGCCTCGCTTCAGGTTTTGGCGGGTGACTTGCCGCGCCCGTAGGGGTCTAGGATTTCATTGCACAGGCTATCCACACGACCAAGGGAACGTCGGGTTTCAGTAGTGGCTCTGTGAAACCCGGGGATCCCAGATATCTGTATTGTTCTGTGATGCTATACATTTCTGTGATGTTGCATTTCTTTTCACGCCTTGAGCGAAATATAATATATTGGTATATATATTAGTAGATGTTGTATATGCTTTTCATCTGCGCTAGTCCAGTCCCCGCTCTGCCGTTAGTTAGCTAACCTAACGGGTGATGACGGGACCCAGTGGCGAATGCGGATGGCATATACGTACGTCAGTATATTTTCGTTCTTTGTGGTGTGATCAATGATGAGACTGCATTGATTCGGATCAATGCAAGATAAACAAACCTAATCTGATGTTGTTGGAACACTTTTCAAAAGGCTGTTATTGCAAGGACGTTCACTTTTGTTTTGCATCGTGGTATTCATTTGGAATATCCTGCTCCTCAGTCGACGAGGCAAGGGCCGAGATCCCTTTACCGGGAGTGACCCCTTGGACAGAAGTTTGCGTCAGGGCATTAACTTCACTATAGCCGATTACTTTTGCTTTGCACCGTGGTATTCATTTGGAATATCCTGCACCCCATTCTACGGGGAAAGAGCCGAGATCCCTTCACCGGGAGTGACCTCTTTGGTAAAGGTTTTCGTCACTATATTTTCTAAAAAGCTATCCGTTCCTTCAACGATATCAAGTTCTTTACGTTAAAGGTTTTCGCCAGAAACCATTCGTAGCCCTCCGTCGTTTCAGACGGGTAGCACGTAGTATTCATGCTATGTTTGTTGACCTTCGTCAAGGCATAGTGCATGGTAGCTGCTTGTTACCTTTCTGCTGCATAGGTAGATGCGTTGGTTTGGGACAGTCGTATAGCCTTGTTGACCTTCGTCAAGGGCTTGTACGGGTGGATTCAAATTAACCTGGATAATGACGGGTAGAACTTGACATGTGACTTATGATTTGTTGACCTTCGCCAAGGTCATAAGAGCATGGGGCAGAAATCACATCGGGAGTTTCAAAAGTACTGAAACTTGCCAGATATGCGCATACCTTCTGGAGTGTGATACCGTGAGCGGATTCCGTCACGTTGTCATGCGATGAGAGTTGGATCCCGATTCCCACTGATGAGTTGGTATACTCCTCGGGTGACCCCGACTAATTCTTCTTTCAGGTTTGGAGGAGAATTTGAGGTACAGTGGGAGGTTTCCAGATTAGATAAATTGGTAACCATTCTGATCTAGGATAGAGTGCACGCTGAGTGTTTCTTTTCTCTCTCTCTCTCTGGCAGCGACCATTGACCCGACCCTAAGACTATGACTCAGTGACCAAGTTGACCGAACCTTCTTAACACTGGCTTTTGGATTGTCAGAGTTGCAGACCTCATTGCCACTCCTACTTTTACCCTTTTCTCCAGGACACCCCGTATTACTACGAACGTCCACTTCCATTGGACAAAACCATCGTATGGTTAGATACGAACTCGAAGGAATTCGAGGATGGTTTCCGGTTCTGGAGAAAACGGATAGGACTATTCAGTTGTCTTTTCTTTTCACCTTCTCTCAGGCTGCGAGTACTCCTTGGTATAGGAGTAGTACACCTATTATGCAAATTGGATAGTCTTCTTCCAAACCATAGGCTGGTGCCGACCGGTAGGGAATGAAGAAAACCAGTTAGCCTAAACGGTGTACAGAAGGTATTAAGTTCAGACAAAATAAAGGGATTAGTAAGAGGGCAAAGTAAATTGCGACTGCTATTCATGACCAAACCAAGTATTTCTTCACCAATCCTAAATCACCTTTGTATTTCTCCAGGACACTCCGTATCACTACGAAGATCCCATTTTATTGGATAATCCATCGTATGGTTATATACGAACTCGAAAGGAACTCGTTCCAGTTCGGGGATGGATCCTGGTTCAGGAGAAATAGGAATAAAGTACATTCAGGTGTCTTTTATCTTCACCTTCTCTCGCAATGCGAGTGCTCCTAGGATTAGGACAGTACACCCTTTATGCTTTTTGGATAGTCTTCTTCCAAACCATAGGCTGGTGCCGAATGGTAGGGAAGGAAGAAAACCATTTGGCCTAAAGGGGTGTACAGAAGGTAATGACTAAAGACACATAAAGGGATTTGGAGAGGTGGCAGAGAATTATACGGTTACAGTTGTGAATCTGGATAATGGATGAGGCATTACTAGGAATACCAGGATACCCCAACGAAACATTTCAATGTTTCAGTTTCACTGTGTACTGTTAATGGAAAACTGATTTCCCGATTAGACACTTACTCCAGGGTATGTATTTACCAGGTATGATTCTCACATCTGTATGGTTTTACAGATGATGAGTGGGAGTAAGTTATTGGGAATTGGGTGATCATCCTCATTATATCGGGATTCGTTGTAATTGGTGATATTTGAGGATGCCACCTGGGTTGTTTGCCGGTCGGCAAATATTTGGTTTTGAATATCCGTTGTTGTGCACCAATTTCAAATTGATATATCTGTACGTCTATTTTCATAGAGTGAGATATACCTTTTGACATTATGTCGATGACATTTACCTATATCAGTGGATGGTTAGGTAAGGAGCAATAAACAGCGGTGTAATTCTTCTTAATCATAAGTACAGTTTTCAACCTACGACACACAGTGAAATGAGTTATCAGACTCAAGGGACTCATACAGAGTATTGTATGTTGTCCAGGGTCCATCAGGACAGAGGGGTTGGTCCTCGTACTATATTCAGTTTACTTATGACTTCTCTAGTTTTTAGATAGGTGTTTCGTGGAAACACAATGTCTGAATTTTGAGGAGTTATAGGTATTTGAATAGAGTAGAGAACCAGGTGTAGCAAGTATCGGGATTCTTCAAAGTGATTGAAGATGTAGATACTTGTGTATGGTATTCAGTTGATAGTAATGATAAAGAGAAATTACTTCTCTTTCAGGTTACTCATAATTGGAAGCATTCCTAAGTTGAGTAACGATGATCGGCCTCTCTCCATTTAGTTGACATGCACTGGAGACAGCTGCATGATTTGAATCTGGTTAAATTAAATCAGTGCCTCTGGTTCTATATTGGATATAGAATAGTTCATATCTTAACGTTGTTAAGGTACGGGGAGTTGTCCGGCTTATGATTAAAACCAGACTCTGGATAACTCAAGGCACGTTTCTGTAATGGCTGTTTGTGGGTTGACCCAGGCTATGACGAGGGTTGATTTTCTACCATCTGGCAGATCAATAGAAATATTGTTCAAGACTCGCCACAGTTTTATTAAAAATGGATTTTTTCAAAAACAGCAGTGGGAGTATGGTAGAACTGGAAGTGATTCCAGAACCGCAAACGATTACTGAAGATTTGATAAGGAACCTAAAGATTCAATCTGATTTGACATTCCATTGGCCACTCCGCAGATAAGGTGGGTAACTTCAGGCACCCGAGAGGTACTTCGGTTGCCTCAAGGACGGTGACAGGGAAGTTCTTATATACCCACACTTGCCGTTGTTGTTGTTCCAGGCTGCGAGACCTGGCAGGAGGATGAGTATAGCGTCGTTCTAAACTTACTTTAGAAGTGCACGTCTGTATGACTCTGCCAGAGGGTTGTCGTAGTCAGTGGGAGCAGCGGAAGCATTGATGGACATCAGGCTTATGTCTATTTACAGACTAAAGCAGATGTAGCGGAGATAGATCATCTATTTCTGATATGACGGTCATAGGTTTGACGTCATCAGAATAGGGGATGGATCTGTTGAGAAGGTAGTAGGAAGTGATATTCCTATACTACGAACGGTTATACTTTGGTCGTCACACAGTGGTTTCTCCACAAAGGACTTGGACATTATATCAGACATACTGGTTACTGGATCTATAGTTTTAGATCTAGATTTGGGTGGTTTCCCAATCAGGGTACTTTGACAGCATTCTAAGAGTATTTAGAATGGATGACTCCTGGCACGGTAGTATACCTGCAGGTAAAGGAGTCACCCTCTCTAAAGGTGTCTTATAGACTAAAGTTGAGAGGGATGTGCATGATTGGAAGATCACTTGCTTAGGCAATTGAGTCAATCATGAGATGTCAAGTACCACACCAGATGTTGTTCTTGCACTAGATGCAATAAGTTGACATTGATCCAATTCTGGAGAAACAGTCGGAAGCAGTTTTAGAACATAAGTGGATGTTCTAGGGATATGATAACGGCTGCCTCCTTTAGGAGACGATTATCATTCCAGGCTTCCAAGGTGACATGGACGACAAGGAGGTTATCAGAGTTATAGTTTTCCTTCTGACGGGGCAGTATTTTGGACAGGTGGTCCAAGGCAATACTGAGGGTGGCATGGCACAGGATACTGATTAAGTTCAGTTGACGATACAGTCTAAGGAGTTTGGATTTGGAGTTCTTTTATGAGCTAGGTCCCATCAGACATCCAGACATTCTAAGACAGGTATTGCTCATTTCGGGAGATGGCTTTCTCCGCGAACTTGAGACATAGAGAGACATAGAAAGAAACATCAAGGCGGATCCACTCACTGAGGCTATTCCTCAAACGCAATAGTTTCGCAAACGAGTTTTGTGAGACTGACTAGTAGAGGAGTTGGGTGTTCGGTATCACACAGGCTGTGAGTATGCGACATCGCAATAATTAGCCTTGAGTGCAAGTGGGAGATTGTTGGAGATAGTGCCCTCAGAGTCAATTATTGGATCACAGGCACGTGATTGCAATGATTGAGGGAGGACCTATCCCGGGAGGACAGTCTTACTCGAGATGATAGTATGCTATCTGGTTTACCTTTATCATCGTGTACTGCTTTAGGTGACCTGACAGGTCGCTATTGCACGTTGATAGAGCCCTAGGATTCTTGCTTGACTGCCAGCAGTATGAGGGCGATCATATAAGTGAGAGCTGGAGTCTACAAGCACATCCTTAATAGGTCCCTAGTCGTGGGAGTTTCGAGACAGGGCATCGATTCTCCAGAGTAGACTAGTGTATACAGTCGAGACCCCGACGAGGGGCGGTGGCCGGTCTCACAAGCCACTGGTGTCAGTTGGACCACCTAAGATGTATACAGGTGCTCATTGGGTTATGAGTACACCGGACAGGACTCGCCGGGAACCTGCTAGTTGGGATTATACTTGACGTCAGATAGCAGTTCCCTGGTGACATGTGTACAGGTTAGTTCATCGACCTGGGGATCATCATTTGTCTCGTGTGAGTTCCCACTGTACTTTGATTACTACCCTACCACGGCTCAAAGGAGTCGTGCAAACAGGTTTTAGTTGGGTACAGTCCCGAGCCACATGGAGGCAGTGAGCGGATCTTCAGGGGTTCGTCTCTCCCGGTATTGGGGGTGAGGTCGCGCTGTGTCTAGGAGAGCCAGAACATGAAAAGACCTTGGCCAAGGCAGGAGATTTACTGGTAGGTATTCCAGTAGTATCTCAGGGTGTTCTGGGCTACACTCCGACACGACTTGTACCGCTTTTGGGGGTCTGACTTTTACCAACCCCCTAGGCCCGCCATGCGATGCTCATAGACGAACGGACCGGACTGTACGGATATTGTCACTGACAGGCTCAGTTGGGTGTCGGGGTGAGCTTCCTCATCGACGTCCCTTTTAGTCAATAGCTGGTGGCCCGTCACGTATTGGCTTATACCTCTGACGTGCTAGTGGTTAAATCCACAGCCATAGTATTGACGAGTCTTTAGAGTCCACCACACTTTCAGTTACTCAAGTTTCAGGCGAAACGCTGTAGAGGCCGTATGGAGATATGGCAGGGTCCGATCAGATACGTGCGGTATTGCATGGATCAGGATCGGACGGTTTGTACTAGTGGCCGTATGGTTATATGGCAGCGTTCAATCAGATACGTGCGGTATTGCACGGATCAGGATCGGACGGATCTTACTAGCCGGCTTTGGTTTAAGCTGGTCCTAGTTTAGTACAGTGTAGATTTTGTCTCATTGCATTTGTATCCGGACGGAATACAGATGCGGGTGTGTATGCACAGTATCGGGGTTTTCCTGTAATTTATTACGGGACCAGTTTTCTGGAGTTGCCAGTTTGCATTCCGTTCCGGCCGGTTTTTCTTTGTTCTTTCCCGGCCAGACTTTTCTGATGGAGGGGGTAATTTGCAGTTTTGCAAATTACATTTTGTGGAGGGTTTATTTGTAAGATGAGAGCATCTTTTTATTCCATTCTTTTCCTTAATCATTTCTTACATAAAGATTGATTTGAAATGAGATGAGTGTTGATGTAAGTTTAGTGATCATTATGTTTTGTTTAAGGTCACCTCTTGCTTTTACTACAATAACCTCCCTTCATGCTTCATATGCTTGCTCCACCATTTTCATACTCACTTGATGAGAGATTATTTTTTTCATGGTTAAAAAATAAAAAGGAAAGAGAAGTGAGAAGAAGAAAAGAGAAGAAGAGAGAGCTTCATCTTTGAGGGAGGTTTTCATTCTTGATCTCATTCCATGCCAAGAAAAATGCAAGCACCATTTTTCTTATCTTTGTTTTCCTCCATCCTCTTCAAATGGCAACCAACCCCAAAGTGAGACATACATTCTACATTACACTCCCTACAGCATATCTTGAGCATGTCGAGTAGCCGGCTTTATGCGCGAGTTGCCTCGGTATTGAGGTGGGAGCCCGTAAAAGTACCCGGCTTCGTGGTGCCCTTTCCGACGAGGAGGAGACGGACGGAGATCCCGCGAGGAGATCGGAGTGGAGATGAAGACCGGAGGACTTGGATCGTCGGTACATCTCTAACCCATCTTGTTACTTAGCTTAGACTAGTTTAATGGCACGATCCGGGGTTTAGTGCGCGGTGGTGCCGGTTTGCTAAGTCCGCAAAATTAAAGTTTATCACCGTTTCCGCGTTTGGCCGTCGGATTGACGGCCGGGACGCCGCCGTGCACTTACAGTCTGTAGACCCGAGATCGTCATAGAGTCTTGTGTGATTCCCACTGTGCTTTGATCTCCACCTTACCACGTCCATGAGGGCGTACAAAACGGTGGTCTTTGGGTACAGTCCCGAGTCATATAGAGGCAATGAGCGATAGGAGGGGTTTCGTCTCTCCCGGTATTGGGGGTTGATGTTGCGCTGTGCTCGATTGGCCGTAACAGGGAAGTCCCTGGCCAGGGATGATCAGAGATTTGCTGGTAAGTGTTACCAGTAGTTTCTCGACCCGTTATGAGCCTCACATCGGCACGACTTATCGGTTATTGGGGTCTGACGTTTACCACCCCTAGACTTGATATGCGACATATCAGACGAACAGACCGGACTGTACGGTAAGTGTTACTGGTTGGATTCACAGGAGTGTGAGCGGGCTAGCTCGTCGATCTTCTGATTGCTCAATACCCGGGTGGCCGTTATGTTTAGCAGACCGCTTGCGGCTTGTGGGTGATTGATATGATCATCATCTGCTACCGGCGTATTGACGAGTCTTTAGAGTCCTACACAGAGGTTTCCTGGCTCAAGCGAAACGAAATAGGAGCGCATATGAGATATGTGCAGGACCGAGAATGATGCGTGTATGTGATACCGTATTCCATTCTCGCGATAAATGTATCAATTGGTTATATGCGATATAACCTAGATATCGAATCAAGGATTGATTCGATAAGCCGATACATTGGATACTAGTCGGTTATATGCGATATGACCGGATCGTTAAATCAAGTATTGATTTAATGATTTAATGTATAATTATATATTTGATATATTACTTTGCATTAACTAGTATTGGTTCACTTTAAATGGATTTTCTCACTTGATGTGCAAGTTGTATATGTGATATACTTTTGTGCACATGATTGTATCATGTTTGATGATACATGCTTATTTGGTTAAGTGTAAAGAATTAAACCATGGTTAAGTTGATGATTAGGGTTTTTCTTATTCATTTATTTAAATGTTTATTCATTTTTGAAAGATAAAAGAAAAACAAAATGGTTTCTTTTTATCATGAAGCTTGTTGAAGCTTCATGAAGCTTTGACTAAAGTGACCATTTTGTCTTCATGCTTAACCCTAACCATTCCCATTAACCATGGTCTATTCTCTACACCTAACCAAGGTTAGGATATGATAAGTATTCATTTCTTTTCTATTTGTAAATACTTTTTATCATATTCTATCTTCTTCTACCTCTTCATCTTCAAGAAGAAACCTTGAGTCCTTTAATGGCAACTTGAGCAAAAGTGTGAGAAATCCAATTCTAAAGTAAACCCACCTCCTATTTCTTCACCCTCTACCTCTTGCCAAGTAGTATAGGGTGTTTTCTTCACAAGTTTCACAACTTGGTGAAGTCGGAGCTTGATCTTGTGAAGCCTCGACGTAGATCATCTTTGGCATCGTAGCCGACGACTATTCCGCTCATTTCTCCGATGAAGCCGATGTTAGAGTCTGAGATCCGACTTGGACAGCGAGAGGACGACTACGTGGAGCTAAGCAAGTGGATAACCGGATCTACAAAGGTTGTAGCTTCTTATCTTTAGTTAAATTGTTAACTGGTTTAATGTTTCGCCTAAAATTCTAGTTAACGATCCGTATTAGAGTTTCTCGGCACTTGTAAAATTTAAAATTGGCATGGTTGATGCCTTGTGAGACCTCTTGAGAGTATCTAGGAACCCTACAGTGGTACCAGAGCCTAGCTAGAGCCTTAGGCGAAGTCTAGACGATGTTTGAAACCCGATCGAACCCAAAACCCTAAATTTTCCACGCTCTCTGGACTTTTTCTAAAAACTGGGTTTTTTCCATATTAAAAATGCTTAAAAAATTCAGCAGGGAATTATAAGAATTACGGTGCAAAAATTATCTCATGAAAGGCCAAGAGTGCGGCGGAACCGCGGCAGAAGCCTGGCTTCTGCGGCGGTTCCGCGACCATATGATGACATCATCATTCCCTGTTTGCACAGTAACTCCTATTTTATTATGCTGAGTTTTATGGGAATTTTTAATTTAACTCAAGATTTGAGTATTCTGGGGTTGTATTGGGAATCAATGATTCGATCGAATTATCAAGTTTTGTCTATGTGGTTTTTCGGATATTTTAGAATATGTTAAAAAGTTCGACCGGATGTAAATACCCAATCTTTCCCCTGCCGGGAAATTTCCAATTGTTGGACTTTTCCATAGTTTAATGACGTTCTAAGTAGTGCAAGTAACACGATGATCCCTCTAGAAGACAACAAACCTTAACTTGATTATGTGACCGTCTTGAACTGCCCTTTGAACCTTAGGATTTGGGGCAGTACGGCGTGCCACATGTGAGGCGTTGGCTTGGCCCTTCTACGGCTGGACCGTTGGTACTGAGGCATGAAGTGAATGTCTTTGAACTTATTTCATGTGTTGATCGGTTTCGGGAAAACTTGGGTGTTCGATTGTTCGATCGGAAAGTTTAATATTTTCTATTTATCCGGAATGGGATACAATAATTAGAATTCACAAACAGTTATGAGATAACTGAATGAATGTTATAAATCTAGCGGTTTAGTCTCACTTGATATTGAAAAGAGTTTTCGATAATGGGACTAAAATGCGGGGTTTATAATTGTTAGGCATGTGATGTCTAAGTATTTCATTTGATTAGGCATGCGATGTCTAATGAGATTGCGGATTCCAACTGTTGTAGTTTTACACTTTCTTTTCTGTGACCGTAAGTGTAGTATGTCAATATCGCCGGTTTCGTTGCTATACGTCAACGACAATTGGGGTATGCATACTTACTTACGTTGATGACATGTGATGTTATGTGTTGCTGGATATGTTATATTGGATCGTCGTGTTTGAATAGCCGGGGGTTTTTATGTGAGATGAGTGTTTTTCATTTTCATTTATGTAAAAACTTGTATGTAATATTCTTTTATTTGGGGCACTTCCAGGTTGCGGAAGTTGTCACCTTTTGTATATTATTTACTTTTCCGCATTAGGATAGACCCAAGGAGGGGAGCACAAGCAACCGGGTTCTAGGGTCCAGTGGGAGACCAACTCGAGGAGTCGAGTCCGGGTCTCCTAACCCTAGAATTGGTAGGGTTGCTTGCCGCTCTCGTAGGGGTCTAGGGGTGTGGGATTGGCTATTCATCACAACCGTGGAATCCGTGTTTTATACTGGCTCGCATTGAAAACACGGACGTCCTAGTATATCCAATATTTCATATGATATTTTCTGCTGCGATATCTGTGATGTGATCATTTGATATGTTCTGATGGATACAGTATATAGTATATATGATATATTATATAGACGTTACTTATGTTTTGCACCCGCACTAGCCCTGCCCTGCTCTGTCCTTAGTTACCTAACCTTACGGTGCACGAGGGGACATCGAGGCGAATGCGGATGGCATAAGTGTACGTCGTATTTATCTGTGATGTTTAGGTACTTAAATGATGGGACTTCATTAATGTGATTAATGAAAGAAAAGAAACATAAGATGTTGTGGAATCGAATTTTAAATAAAACAGGTAGCTACAGTTCTTGCTTTGCACAGCGGTATATGTGATATATCCTGCACCTTATTCGATGAGGAAAGGACCGAGATCCCTTCACCGGGAGTGACTCCTTTAGCAATAACTGGCAGATGCTACACACTCGGTTTGTCTTTTGATTGCTTCTATAGTTTCTGCTTTGCACAGTGATATATATGATATATCCCGCACCTCATTCGACGAGGAAAGGGCCGACGATCCCTTCACCGGGAGTGACCCCTTTAGCAAAACTAGAAAAGCCTCAAAATCACTCCATTTCAAAACTTCATTTGATTCTACAACGATATCAAGTTCATTACGCAATAGGTTTTCAGAAAAACCTGTCGTAGCCCTCCGTCATTTCAGATAAGTAGTAGTTAGTATTCGTGCTACGTTTGTTGGCCTGCGTCAAGGGGTAGTGTGCGGTAGCTAACTAATATTTATCTGCTTATGCATATGATGCAGATTGGATTAGGGTAGTCGTACGACTTTGTTGGCTTGCGTCAAGGGTCGTGCGGGTGGGTTTAATTCAATCAGGAAATGACGGGTTGAACTTGACTAGCGCACTATGGTTTGTTGGCCTGCGTCAAGGTCATAGGACGCTAGGGGCAAAATACTATCGAGAATTTCAAGTATTGAAATTTGCAATGAGATTGCATATCTTCTATGAGATAGTTGGATCCCGATACCCACTGCGAGTAAGAGTTACTCCTGGGAGAGTTTTACACATTACAATTAGCCGATCAAGTAGGTGTCTAGAAAGGTGTCAACGGGGTTACGCCTCTGGGAAAACGAGGTTTACTTTAATTAGGTCCGTGCGAAAGCACGGGGAACCTCCCTCAAAGTACCGACACTGGCCTGGCTGAAAGGTCGACGAAGTTGTAGGGTGTAATTAATCCCGGCTAGTCTTTCCTTTTAGGGTTTGAAGGAAGATTTGATAAAAACCAGTGGGAGCCATCCTGATTAGATAAGATAATAACCAATCTGATCTTGCACGAGCATACGCTAAAGTGTTTTCTTCTCTCTCTCTCCAGGTAGCGACCATGTCATGCCCTAATAAAGATAATAATATGGATGTATTGACTGAACCCGCATGTTATACTGTGCTGGGGAACGTTGGTTCCGTTCTTTCTTATAAGAGTTATAGGAATGAACAGGACATAGGGGAATACCAGGATTCCCATGCCACCCGAATGAAGAAAGTACATGATAATGCATTTTCTTCGGGTGTGTTCGTTACAGAGAACTGTTTCTCCATTTGCTCCACGTCCTGGGTATTAGATACCGGGTGAGGATCCCATATATGTAATTAGTTACATAGGCTCAGGAAAGGTAGAGAACGTGGAGAAGGTGATAAATACATTAAAGTTGGAAATGGTGCAATTGTTGCAGCTAAGACTGTCGGGGAATATCACCTTGCATTACCAACTGATAATACATTGGTTTTGAACGAATGCTATTACATGCCGAACCTGATATGCAACATTATATCGGTTTCTTTATTGAGTAAAGAGGGATATAATTTTGTATTACAGGACAATGTTATGAACATTTTCCGTAACCAAAAGTTGGTTGGATCAGGCACGTTGTGCAATGGCATTTATGTTCTAAATCAATCAATAGTTCTGAGCATAACAAACACACACAAGAGGAAGAGTTCAGAACTGAACGAATCCTTCTTGTGGCATTGTAGACTCGGTCACATCAATGCGACACGACTGGCTAAGTTGCATAAGGATGGATATTTAAATCCGTTTGAATTTTCATCTTATGACACTTTCCAGTCATGTCTCAAAGGCAAGATGACCAAAACTCCGTTTACGGGACACGGAGAAAGAGTTATTGAACTCTTGGGACTGATACATAGTGATGTATGCGGTCCTATGTCTACACATGCCAGGAATGGTTCTTCGTACTTCATTACATTCACTGACGATCTCTCTAGATTCGGATATGTGTTCCTGATGAAACACAAATCAGAAACTTTTGAGAAATTTAGAGAATATAAACAAGAAGTCGAAAACCAAACCGGAAAAAGTATTAAAATCCTTCGATCTGATCGAGGAGGTGAATACTTGAGCAATGAATTCCTGGACTTCCTAAAAGAGAATGGGATTCTCTCTCAGCTGACTCCTCCATATACACCACAGCACAAGGGTGTATCAGAACGGAGGAACCGCACCGTATTAGATATGGTGCGCTCTATGATGAGCACAGCTGAGTTACCTATTTCCTTCTGGGGATATGCACTGGAAACAGCTGCAGACCTATTGAATATGGTTCCCACCAAGTCCGTGCCAACCACTCCATATGAGATATGGAAAGAAAAGAGACCATGTCTTAATTATGTTAAGATATGGGGTTGTCCGGCATATGTAAAAACGCAAAATCCGGACAAACTCGAGGCAAGGTCCATTCTGTGTAAGTTTATTGGATATCCCAAACATTCGCGCGGGCATATCTTCGACCACACCGAGGAACAAAAAGTGTTTGTTTCTCGACATGCCACCTTTTTAGAAAAGGAATTTCTTGACAAAGAGATTAATGGCAAGGAGGTAGAACTGGAAGAGGTTCCAGCAATACAAACTACGACAGAAGATTTGGTTGAACCAGAGGATTCAGTAGCTCCCAATGAACCTCAGCCTCTCCGCCGATCTAGTAGGGTTCCTCGCCAACCTGAGAGATACTACGGTTTTCTCATGGATGGTGGAAGTGAGGATTGCATCATGGAGGATGATGACCCAACTAGCTTCGAGCAGGCCATCACGAGTAGGGACTCAGTGAAATGGCTGGATGCTATGCGGTCCGAGATGGAATCCATGTACACCAACAAAGTATGGACTTTGGAAGTTGCTCCTGAAGGGGTAAAACCCATTGGGAGCAAGTGGATCTTCAAGAAAAAACTTGGTGTAGATGGGAAAGTGGAGACTTTCAAAGCTAGACTTGTTGCAAAAGGTTTTCGTCAAAGACCAGGTGTGGACTATGACGAAACCTTTTCTACAGTGGCTATGCTTAAATCCATCCGGATCATGCTTGCCATCGCTGCATATCATGACTACGAAATCTGGCAAATGGATGTTAAGTCCGCCTTTCTAAATGGTGATTTAGAAGAGTGCGTGTACATGACTCAGCCAGAGGGCTTCGTAGACAGTGGGAGCGGCGGGAAGGTGTGCAAGCTGCTTAAATCCATTTATGGATTAAAGCAAGCATCGCGGAGTTGGAACATCTGCTTTGACGTCGTTATCAAAGAGTTTGATTTCGTCAAAAACCCAGATGAACCTTGTATTTACAAGAAGGTAGCAGAGAGTAAGGTTTTCTTCCTCGTATTGTACGTGGACGACATACTCTTGATAGGAAATGATATTCCTATGCTGCAATCGGTCAAGCTCTTCTTATCACAAAGATTCTCAATGAAAGATCTTGGTGATGCCTCCTGCATATTGGGAATTAGGATCTATAGAGATAGATCCAAACGGATATTGGGATTGTCCCAATCCAGGTACATTGACACCGTACTAAAGAGGTTTAGTATGGAAGAATCCAAGCGTGGGAACTTGCCCACGATCTCTGGACTCACTCTCTCCAAAGAGATGTCTCCCAAGACTGATTTGGAGAGAGCTCGCATGCAAGGGATACCCTATGCTTCGGCTGTAGGCTCTATCATGTACGCGATGCTATGTACCAGACCCGATGTTGCATACTCACTAAGTGTAGTGAGCAGGTATCAAGCTGATCCTGGAGAGAGTCACTGGACAGCTGTGAAGAGCATTCTCAAGTACTTGCGAAGGACTAAAGAGATGCTCTTGGTGTATGGTAACGGAGAACTCCAAGTGGAGTCCTTTACCGATTCAAGCTTCCAGAGTAATAAGGACGACTCTAAGTCGCAGTCGGGCTTTGTCTTTACCCTTTATGGAGGGGCGGTTAGCTGGAAGAGTTCCAAGCAGGAAACCGTGGCAGACTCGACGATGGAGGCTGAATACATCGCTGCCAACGATGCTACCAAAGAGGCTGTCTGGATCAAGAAGTTCATCACTGAACTTGGAGTGGTTTCATCCATTGAGCATCCAATACCTTTGTATTGCGATAACAATGGAGCGGTGGCTTTGGCCAAGGAACCCAGGTCCCATCAGCGATCCAGGCATATTCTGAGGCGGTATCACCTGATCCGGGAGATAGTTGATCGCCGGGAGATCGAGGTCAGGAGGGTTGACACGAAGAACAACACGGAGGATCCACTCACGAAGGCCATTCTCCAGATACAGTTTGAGAGACTCTTTGGGATGCTCGGTATGCGATACTACAGCAGCTGGCCCTAGTGCAAGTGGGAGATTGTTAGTTGTATGTATGCCCTAGAGGCCAGTATTGTACAGATGATGTATATTATATTGGATGCTTGGACATATATAAAGATGACTTTCTTGCTCGATATGATAGTATGCTATCTGGTTACTCTTTATCTTAACATGTATACTAGTCTCTTTAAACTGTCTTATAGTTACATGTTGATAAAGCCCTAAGGATGTGTACTTGACTGCCTGGACTATGATGTAGATCATACTAGTGGGGACATGGTAGTCCATAAGTACATCCTTCAAGGTCTCTAGTCGTGGGTGTATCGAGACGGGGCATCGATATACCAGAGTAGACTAGCGTATACGCTTCTCGACCCATGAGATGGGCGATGGATGATCCCATATCCATTGGTGTTTGACATCAGAGATAGTATACGGGTGCTCAGTGGAGACTGGGTACACTGGACGGACTCGCCGAGAACTCCCAGATGGTATTATACCTCACGTCAGATGGCAGTTCTCAGGTGACACTTGTGCAGGTTAGTCTGTAGACCCGAGATCGTCATAGAGTCTTGTGTGATTCCCACTGTGCTTTGATCTCCACCTTACCACGTCCATGAGGGCGTGCAAAATGGTGGTCTTTAGGTACAGTCCCGAGTCATATGGAGGCAATAAGCGATAGGAGGGGTTTTGTCTCTCCCGGTATTGGGGGTTGATGTTGCGCTGTGCTCGATTGGCCGTAACAGGGAAGTCCCTGGCCAGGGCTGATCAGAGATTTGCTGGTAAGTGTTACCAGTAGTTTCTCGACCCGTTATGAGCCTCACATCGGCACGACTTATCGGTTATTGGGGTCTGACGTTTACCACCCCTAGACTTGATATGCGACATATCAGACGAACAGACCGGACTGTACGGTAAGTGTTACTGGTTGGATTCACAGGAGTGTGAGCGGGCTAGCTCGTCAATCTTCTGATCGTTCAATACCCGGGTGGCCGTTACGTTTAGCAGACCGCTTGCGGCTTGTGGGTGATTGATATGATCATCATCTGCTACCGGCGTATTGACGAGTCTTTAGAGTCCTACACAGAGGTTTCCTGGCTCAAGCGAAACAAAATAGGAGCGCATATGAGATATGTGCAGGACCGAGAATGATGCGTGTATGTGATACCGTATTCCATTCTCGCGATAAATGTATCAATTGGTTATATGCGATATAACCTAGATATCGAATCAAGGATTGATTCGATAAGCCGATACATTGGATACTAGTCGGTTATATGCAATATGACCGGATCGTTAAATCAAGTATTGATTTAATGATTTAATGTATAATTATATATTTGATATATTACTTTGCATTAACTAGTATTGGTTCACTTTAAATGGATTTTCTCACTTGATGTGCAAGTTGTATATGAGATATACTTTTGTGCACATGATTGTATCATGTTTGATGATACATGCTTATTTGGTTAAGTGTAAAGAATTAAACCATGGTTAAGTTGATGATTAGGGTTTTGCTTATTCATTTATTTAAATGTTTATTCATTTTTGAAAGATAAAAGAAAAACAAAACGGTTTCTTTTTATCATGAAGCTTGTTGAAGCTTCATGAAGCTTTGACTAAAGTGACCATTTTGTCTTCATGCTTAACCCTAACCATTCCCATTAACCATGGTCTATTCTCTACACCTAACCAAGGTTAGGATATGATAAGTATTCATTTCTTTTCTATTTGTAAATACTTTTTATCATATTCTATCTTCTTCTTCCTCTTCATCTTCAAGAAGAAACCTTAAGTCCTTTAATGGCAACTTGAGCAAAAGTGTGAGAAATCCAATTCTAAAGTAAACCAACCTCCTATTTCTTCACCCTCTACCTCTTGCCAAGTAGTATAGGGTGTTTTCTTCACAAGTTTCACAACTTGGTGAAGTCGGAGCTTGATCTTGTGAAGCCTCGACGTAGATCATCTTTGGCATCGTAGCCGACGACTATTCCGCTTATTTCTTCGATGAAGCCGATATTAGAGTCCGAGATCCGACTTGGACAGCGAGAGGACGACTACGTGGAGCTAAGCAAGTGGATAACCAGATCTACAAAGGTTGTAGCTTCTTATCTTTAGTTAAATTATTAACTAGTTTAATGTTTCGCCTAAAATTCTAGTTAACGATCCGTATTAGAGTTTCTCGGCACTTGTAAAATTTGAAATTGGCATGGTTGATGCCTTGTGAGACCTCTTTAGAGTGCCTAGGAACCCTACAAGATCATGGGTAAGTTCCCACGCTTGGATTCTTCCATACTAAACCTCTTTAGTATGGTGTCAATGTACCTAGATTGGGAGAATCTCAGTATCCGCTTAGATCTATCTCTATAGATCTTAATCCTCAAAATGCAGGAGGCATCACCTAGATCTTTCATTGAGAATCTATGTGATAAGAATTGCTTGACCGAGTGCAGCATAGGAACATCATTTTCTATCAAGAGTAGGTCATCCACATACAATACGAGGAAGACAACCTTACTCTCTGCAACCTTCTTGTAAATACAAGGTTCATCTACGTTCTTGATGAAGTCAAACTCTTTGACTACCACATGAAAGCAGATGTTCCAATTCCGCGATGCCTGCTTTAACCCGTAGATGGATTTAAGCAGCTTGCAAACCTTTCCGCTGTTCCCACTGTCTACGAAGCCCTCTGGCTGAGTCATGTACACGCACTCCTCTAAATCACCATTTAGAAAGGCGGTCTTAACATCCATTTTCCAGATTTCGTAGTCATGGTATGCAGCAATGGCAAGTAGGATCCGGATAGACTTAAGCATAGCCACTGGAGAAAAGGTTTCGTCATAATCCACACCTGGTCGTTGACAAAAACCCTTTGCAACAAGTCTAGCTTTGAATGTCTCAACTATTCCATCTACACCAAGTTTCTTCTTAAAGATCCATTTTCTCCCAATGGGTTTTACCCCTTCAAGAGAAACATCCAAAGTCCATACTTTGTTGGTGTACATGGATTCCATCTCAGATCGCATTGCATCTAGCCATTTCATAGAGTCCCCACTCGTGATGGCCTGCTCGAATCTAGTCGGGTCATCATCTTCTATGATGCAATCCTCGCTCCCACCATCTATGAAAAAATCGTAGTATCTCTCAGGTGGGTGAGGAACCCTACTAGTCCGGCGAAGCGGCTGAGGTTCGTCGGGAGCTACTGAATCCTCTGGTTCTACCAAATCTTCTGTCGTAGTTTGTATAGCTGGAACCTCTTCCAGTTCTACCTCCTTGCCACTAATTTCCTTTGCAAGAAATTCCTTTTCCAAAAAGGTAGCATGTCGAGAAATAAACACCTTTTGTTCCTTAGTGTGGTAAAAGATATACCCTTGTGAGTTTTTGGGATATCCTACAAACTTGCACAGGACAGACCTTGCCTCGAGTTTGTCCGGATTGTGCCTTTTGACATAGGACGGAAAACCCCATATCTTAACATAATTAAGAGATTGTCTCTTCCCCTTCCATATCTCATATGGAGTGGTAGGCACTGATTTGGTAGGAACCATATTCAATAGGTGTATGGCTGTTTAAGCGCATAACCCCAGAAGAAAATAGGCAACTCAGTAGTGCTCATAATAGAGCGCACCATATCTAATAGGGTGCGATTCCTCCGTTCCGATACACCGTTGTGCTGTGGTGTATAAGGAGGAGTAAGCTGAGAGAGAATCCCATTCTCTTTTAGATAGTCCAGGAACTCATTGCTCAAGTATTCTCCTCCTCGATCAGATCGAAGGATCTTAATACTTTTACCCGTTTGGTTCTCTACTTCGTTTTTATATTCTCTGAACTTCACAAAATCTTCAGACTTGTGTTTCAACTGGAACACATGTCCGTATCTTGAGAGATCGTCAGTGAATGTAATGAAGTATGAGGAACCATTCCTGGCATGTGTAGACATGGGACCACATACATCACTATGTATCAGTCCCAAGAGTTCCGTAACTCTTTCTCCATGTCCACTAAATGGAGTTTTGGTCATTTTGCCTTTGAGACATGAATGGCAAGTTTCATAAGATGATAATTCGAACGGATTCAAATATCCATCCTTATGTAACTTAGCTAGTCGTGTCGCATTGATATGACCTAGTCTACAATACCATAAATAGGATTCGTTCATTTCTGAACTCTTCCTCTTATGTGTGTTTTGTACAATAAGAACAGTGGTTTGATTCAGAACGTATATGCCATTATTTAACGAGCCTGATCCAATCAACTTTTGATTCAGGAAGATGTTCATAACATTATCATGTACTACAAAATTACATCCTTCTTTACTCAATAAAGAAACTGATATAATATTGCATATCAGGGTCGGAATGTAATAGCATTCGTTCAGAATCAATGTATTATCATTTGGTAATACAAAGTGATATTCGCCAACTGCTTTGGCTGCAATATTTGCACCATTCCCTACTCTTACGGAATGATCACCCTCTCCCAATTCCCTATCTTTCCGTAGCCCATGTAACATATTACATATGTGGGATCCCGATCCGGTATCTAATACCCAGGACGTAGAGTGAACTGAGAAACGGTTCTCGATAACTAACACACCCGAAGAAGATGATACATCAACATGGTTATTCTTCATTTGGCAGCGTGGGAATCTGGATATTCCCATATTTTTTGTTCTGTCTTATAACAGTTATAAGAAAGAACGGAACCAACGTTCCCCTGCTCAGTATAATAAGCGGGTTCGGTCAATATATCAATATTATTATCTTGATTAAGGCCTGATATGGTCACTACCTGGAGAGAGAGAAGAAAACACTTTAGCGTATGCTCTTGCAAGAATAGATTGGTTATTATCTTATCTAATCAGCATGGCTCCCACTGTTTTCATCAAATCTTCCTTCAAACCTTAAAAGGTAAGACTAGCCGGAATTAATTACACCCTACAAGTTCGTCAATCTTTCGGCTAGGGTAGTGTTGGTACTTTGAGAGAGCTTCCCCGTGCTTTCGCACGGACCTAATGAAAATAAACCTCGTTTTCCCAGAGGCATAACCCCGTTAACACCTTTCTAGACACCTACTTGATCGGCTAATTATCATGTGTAAAACTCTCCTAGGAGTAACTCTTACTCGCAGTGGGTATCGGGATCCAACTACCTCATAGAAGGTATGCAATCTCATTGCAAATTTCAACACTTGAAATTCCCGATAATGCTTTTTCCCCTAACGTGCTATGACCTTGACGAAAGCCAACAAACCACAGTCCGCTAGTCAAGTTCAACCCGTACATTTCTTGATTGAATTAAACTCAGCCGCACGACCCTTGACGAAAGCCAACAAAGCCGTACGACTACCCTAATCCAATCTCATCATATGCAACAGATAAGCAGTAAGTAGCTACCGCACACTACGCCTTGACGAAAGATAACAAACGTAGCACGAATACTAAATATTACTTATCTGAAATGTCGGAGGGCTACGACAGGTTTTTCAGAAAACCTTTTGCGTAATGAACTTGATATTGTTGTAGAAACAAGCGATTTTGAAAAAGGAGTGTTTTTAGGCTTTTACTAATTTCGCTAAAGAGGTCACTCCCGGTGAAGGGATCTCAGCGCTTTCCTTACCGAATAAGGTGCAGGATATTTCACAAATACTGCTATGCAAAGCAAGAACTATAGAAGCAATCCAAAAAAAAGAGTGAGTTGTAGCATCTTCTAGTATCGCTAAAGAGGTCACTCCTGGTGAAGGGATCTCGGCTCTTTCCTTATCGAATAAGGTGCTGGATATTCTACAAAGAATACCGCTATGCAAAGAAAAAACTAGAGCTACCCATTTTATAAATTTGATTCTACAACATCTTTTAGGTTTCTTTTCTTTCATTAATCTCATTAATGAATCTCATCATTTATGCTTCCTAAGTATCACAGAAGAAACGAAAATACAACGTACGCTTATGCCATCCGCATTCGCCATAGTGTCCCGTTATGCACCGTTAGGTTACTTAATTAACGGCATACCGGGGCGGGACTAGCGCGGGTGCAAAACATAAGCAACGTTTATTATATATCATATATACAATAATAAAGCATTCGTCTCACGCATATAATATGATCACATCACATAATATCAGCAGCAGAAGATAACATATGAAATATTAGATATACTAGGAGGTCCATGTTTTATTTTGAGCCTGTATAAAACACGGATTCCACGATCGCGATGAATAGCCAAACCCACATCTTTAGACCCCTACGAGATCGGCAAGCAACCCTACCAATTCTAGGGTTAGGAGACCCGGTCTCGACTCCTCGAGACGGCCACCCACTAAACCCTAGAACCCGGTTACTTATGCTCTCCTCCTTGGGTCCATCCTAAAGCGGAAAAGTAAATAATATACAATGGTGACAACATCCTCAACCCGGAAGTGCCCCAATAAAAGAATATTACATACAATGAATTTTACATGAATGAAAATAAAAACCATCATCTCACATAAAACCCCCGGCAATTCAAAACACGACGATCCAATATAACATAACATTACATGTCATCAACGTAAGTAAATATGCGTATCCCAATTGTCGTTGATGTATAGAAACAAAATCGGCGATACACCACATATTACACTTACGGTCGCAGAAAAGAAAGTGAAAAACTACAACATTTGGAATCCACAATCATCTTAGATATCGTAAACCCGAAATATCACATATTACGGATTTTATGCCTAACTATATGAATTCCACATATTGTATCACATTACAGAAAACGCTAGACGACGTTAAACATTCTGATCGAATCAACAAACACCCAAAAATTCCTAAAATCTCAACACTTGAGCGTAGTTTAAAAATACTCAGTACATGCTACAGTACCAATGAACCAGCCGTAGAAGGGCCAACCAATGCCTCACATGTGGCACCGCTGAACTACCACGAACCCTAGGGTTTAGTGGCGGTTCTGACAGTCACATAATCGAGTTAAGGTTTCGTTCTTTTAGAGGGTCCACCGAATCACTTGCACGATATTTGAATGTTCTTTAACTAAGGAAAAATCCAACACTTGAAAATTTTCCGGCAAGAGTGAAAGTGTGTATTTGATATCCGATCGAACTTTTTAACACCGTCTAAAATAACTGAAATAAAACCTAGAATTACGAATACGAAACACTCCGAATTGCATTTGCTAAAAGTTAACATCACATGCAAAATTAGCAAAAACAAACAACACCTAAAGTACCAAAACCCAGAGCCTTAAACACTGTAAAAATTTCAACCCTGAATAGGCCGATTTGGCAGGTTTTGGTAGTGATGAGCTTGGCTATTTTCCTAGGGAATGGGGTGGATTTTGTACAGTGTTCATTATGTATCTCATACATCATTCTGCAACTGTTTAAAAAAAATTTGACACCTGAAAAATTTCGACAGAAACTAGTGTTTCGTTTCGGATGTTTTGGAGTTGTTTCGGTTTCGTAATCCTACACATATCCTTTTAATTCTCTAGCTAGGCTCTGATACCACTGTTGGGATACCTAGGATGGAAGCAAGGTTTCGGGTAGCATCATCCATGCCAAGTTTATATTTTTGTTGTTCTAGATAACCCTAACCATGATTCTTTAACTAGAGAATCAAACTAAATCAAAATGTAAGCACTTTACAACTAAGAGATTGGGATTACAACCTTTGTAGTCCATTCCTTCGGTTCATAAGCTCCGAGTTAAGGTCCCTTCGCTGCGATCATCAAGCTCCAAGACTCTAGAGAGGTTCCATGAGGTGAATGATCCATGCTAGCTTGATATCTTCACAATCCAAGATGATCTACCTTGAGGAATCACAAACCCAAGCTTTCACTTCACTAATGAGGTATTAGTGAAGCAAACACCCTAATCTAAGTGGCTAGAATAGATGAGGATGATGAAGTAGGTATTTTGCTCTCTTTAGTTTTCTTTTTCTCAATAACATTTATCACAAAAGAAGAAGCTAGAAAGCTTTTGGAGGAAGAAGAAGATGAAGTGATAAAATGAATTCTTGTGTGAGATTAGAAATGCAACCATGGGTGAAGCATGGCCCTTGTAAAGAATAAACCATGGGCTTGGGTTAAAAGGTTAGGTTAACAAATATCTAGTAAATATCTAAAGAGTGGACAAAGTCAACATAATAAAATATCTTAACTTTAATCCATAATTTAGAATTAACTAAAAACAAAATATTAACCCTAATCTAAACCCTAGCATGGTTTAATCTCATAAACCCTAGTTGCATGTGTAAACTAACATGTTACAATATTATATATCACATATATAATATTTAATGTAACAAAAGAAAATAATACAATTAAAATATATCACATATATATTAATATATCATCAAGTGAGAGAAAAAGAATCATTTAAGTGAGCTTATATTAGTTAATGTAATATAATATATCACATATATAATTATACATTAAATTATCGAATCAACACTTGATCCAATAATCCGGCTATATAACATATAAACGACTAATATAATATGTTTCATTTTATCGAATCAACACTTGATCCGATAACCCGGCTATATCACTTATACCCGGCCGATATCACATATCGTGAGAATAGAATACGGTATCTCATATCGTATTAATCTCGGTCCCGCACATATCACATATATGCTCCTACCCCGTTTCGCCTGAGCAAGGAAACCTCTGTGTAGGACTCTAAAGACTCGTCAATATACCGGCAGTAGGTGATGATCATATCAAATACCCACAAGCTGCAAGCTGTCAGCTAAACGTAACAGCCACCCGGGTATTGAGAGATCAGAAGATCAACAAGCAAGCCTGCACACACTCTTGTGAATCCAATCAGTAACACTACCGTAGAATCCGGTCTCTTCGTCTGATATGTCGCATATCCAGTCTAGGGGTGGTAAATGTCAGACCCCAGTAACCAATAAGTCGTGTCGATGTGAGGCTCATAACAGGTCGAGAAACTACTGATAACACTTATCAGTAGGTCTCTATATCAGCCCTGGCCAGGGACTTCCAGTTATATCCGATCGAACATAGCGCAACATCAACCCCCAATACTGGGAGAGACGAAACCCCTCCTATCGCTCATTGCCTCCATGTGATTCGGGACTGTACCCAAAATCCACCGTTTTGCACGTTCACATGAACGTGGTAAGGTGGAAATCAAAGCACATTGGGAATCACACAAGACTCTATGACGATCTCGGGTCTACAGACTAACTTGTACCAGTGTCACCATTGAACTGCTATCTGACGATAGGTATAATACCATCTAGGAGTTCTCGGCGAGTCCGTTCAGTGTACCCACTCTCCACTGAGCACCCGTATACCATCTTTGATGTCAAACACCAATGGATGTGGGATCATCCATCGCCCATCATATGGGTCAAGAGGCGTATACGCTAGTCTACTCTGGAGTATCGTTGCCCTGTCTCGATACACCCTCGACTAGGAACAGTTATAGGATGTACTCTTGGACTACCTTGGCCCTACTAGTATGATCTGCATCATAGTCCTAGTAGTCGAGTACATATCCTAAGGGCTTTATCAACATATGAGAGCAAGACAGTAAACCAATACAAGTCAACATGTTTAGACAAAGTGAAACCAGATAGCATACTATCATATCGAGCAAGAAAGTCCTCTCTATATATATCCAAGCATCCACTACAATATACATCATATGTACAATAATGGCCTCTAGGGCATATACATAACTAACAAAAACACGGATTTTATCCAAAAATCCGATAAATATCATTAAAATAAATAAACCATTTTAATCTCCGATAAATTTCCAAATATTGGTATATACTTATACCATTTTATGAAAAATCCTTATTCGCAAATCGAATAGTTTTCGCGAAATATATTATTTTAATATTAAATTCCAAAAATAATATTTTTATATTTCTGAAATGTTACATATGCGTACCCCAATTATCGTTGATGTATAGCAATGAAACCGGCGATACACCACATACTACACTTACGGTTGCAGAAAAGAATGTGAAAAACTATAACAATTGGAATCAACACTGCCTTTAGACATCATAAAGCCGGAATATCACATATTTTGGATTTCATGCCTAACGATGCAAATCTCACATTTGGGTCTCATATATGAAAACTCCTTTTAAAAAGAAGTCGGGTAATTCAACAAGATTCCGGATTATACTGAGGCCAAAATATTAGATTTACACACAACTAATTACTTTTCACAAAACTAATTAGTGTAGATTCTAATTATTGTATCACATTCATGAATACTGGGAGATGTTAAACCATTCGATTGATTAATCGATTACCCAAAAATTCACAGAGAAGCTCAACACTTGAGCAGTATTAAAAATGCCCAGAAGCATGCTCTAGTACCTATGGACCAACCGTAGAAGGGCCAACCTGTGCCTCACAGATGGTTCGGCGGAACCGCCGCCAAAAGCGCATTTTGGCCCCGGTTCCGCGGTCATTTGATCGAGTTAGGGTATCGTTCTTCTAGAGGGTCCATAGAATTACCTGCATGATTTTTTGAATATTTTTAATGTGAAAAATTCCAACATTTTGAAAATTTTCCAGAGAACAATTTTTCGGAGCAATCGATGTTCGTTCGAAGTTTTTAAGGTCGTCTAGGTTACTCTAAAGTTCTAGCTTGGCTCTGATACCACTGTAAGGATTCTCTAGCACCATCCTAGGGTTTGGGTTGCATCACACATGCTATAATAAAAATTTAGGGGGTGCTAAACAATACCAACCATGAATCGAACTAGAAAATTAGGGTAACAACATATAGTATCATATACAAAGTAGTGTCTACCACTAAGAAGTAAGTAATACAACCTTTGTAGACCTCCTCTTCTGACTCCTTGGATCGAGTAGGGTTTGAACCGGTTCGCTAGAATCCTTCCAAGTCCACGATGATCCACCACGAAGTCCCTTTGATCAAGCTCCTAGCTTCACATGATCTATGAAGAAGTGGAGCAAACAACCAAAACTAATGGGCTAGACTAGTATAGATTGGTGACGTGGGTTTGGATCTCACTTAAAAACCTTTCCTTTTATTTTCTTCTCTCACTTTTGAAACCCTAGAGAGCTTGAAGGAGGAAGAAGAAGATGAGTGGCTTAACTTGATTCAAGTGAGAATAATAATCATATGAACATAATCCAAAAAGAGTAAGTTAATTATGTTATGCTTAACTATTGTTACAAAATATCTAGATATTTTGAGACATGAGGTTAAGAAAAACCATAGGCTACAAAACCATGGGCAATGAAACCATGGTATTGACTTTGGTCAACACAAGAGAAGAGAGTTGACTAGTCAACCATGATTTTATTCCCATTTTTATTTTCTCAAATAACCAAAATACATAGATATGTTACCATGTGAGTCTTGCATTGCCACCACCAATGTATCATCAACCATGACACATGTATGCTTGCATGTGTGCATCCATATCAACATATACATACACTCATGCATGCATCATAAAGAAATAGGTTTTAATAAATGAGCTAATGGACTTAATATTAAATCGATACTTGATTTAATAACCCGGTCATATCACATACAGCCCGTCCAATAGTAAACTCCCGATTAAAATACGGTATCTAATACACGCATTTAATCGAGCTCCCGCACATATCCCATATGCACCCCACATCTTTTCGCCTGAGCTAGGAGACCCCTTTGTGGGACTCTAAGACTCGTCAATATGCTAGCAGTAGGTAGCGATCACATCACATGCCCACAAACCGTCAGTGGCACAAGCTGTACGTAACGGCTCCCAGGTATTGAGCGATCAAAAGAAACACAAGCGAACCTGTCAAAACTCCCGTCGAGCCAACTAGCAACATTTACCGTACAGTTCGGTCTCTTCGTCAAATATGCTGCATATCAAATCTAGGGATGGTATCGTCGACCCCATTAACCCAATAAGTTATGCCGGTATATGGCTCATAACAATTCGAGAAACTACTAATAACACTTATCAGTAAATCTCATCAGTCCTGGCCAGGGACTTCCTGTTATAGCCAATCGTACATAGCGCAATATCAACCCCCAATACCGAGAGAGACGAAACCCCTCCTATCGCTCATTGCCTCCATGTGCTTCGGGACTGTACCCAAAATCTACCTATTTGCACGACTCAGTAGAGCCGTGGTAGGGTAGAGATCAAAGTACAGTGGGAGGACACACAAGACTCTATGACGATCTTGGGTCTACAGACTAACCTGTACCAGTATCACCTGAGAACTGCTATCCGACGATAGATATAATACCACATAGGAGTTCCCGGCGAGTCCGTTCAGTGTACCCAGTCTCACTGAGCACCCGTATACAGTCTTTGGTGTCACCACACCAATGGATATGGGATCATCCATCGCCCATCATATGGGACAAGTAACGTATACGCTAGTCTACTATGGAAATATCGATGCCTCGTCTCGATACACCCACGACTAGGAATATTTTCAGGATATGCTTGTATACTACACATGTCCCACTAGTATGATCCGCATCATAATCTCAGTAGTCAATCAAATATCCTAAGGGCTTTATCAACATGTACTAAATGAATAAGAAGCATGATCAAATGGACATGTCAAGGTAAAGTACAACCAGATAGCATACTATCATGTCGAGCAAGAATGTCCCCTGAATATATAAATATATACACACATACCTGTACATACACTATCATATAATGGCCTCTAGGGCATACATATATCCAACATGGGGGTCAAGAGTTGCCATTCATTCTTTACTCATTCTCAACACTTAGCCATTTTGCTTGCTTTGCTCCTATGGTTGCTCTCTAGCTTCTTCTTCTTCCTCAATCCCATGGTTCAAGCTTCAACCCTCACATGTGATGTGAACCATGAAGCTTGAACAGAAACTAGCGAGCAAATTAAACCCCTACTTCACCATCACACATTAGATTAGCAATTTGATGAGGAGTGTTGACTTCACTAATGAGATTAGTGAAGGGTTAGCTTGAGCTTGTGGACTTCGGGTGGATCGTCTTTGGCGCGAAGATCACAAAGGAGGTTCGTTCAATTCAAAGAGGAGCCTAGTAGGTTCACGTGGACCTCAACCCGGAGCTATTGAAAAGAAGGACTCGAACTACAAAGGTTGTATGCTCTTTTCTCTATTTGGTTCATCACATCACAAAGGCTAAACCTTAATAATCTAGTAAAGATCTTGTTTGTCTAGTTTAGCACCTAATAAAATTAAAATTTGGCATGCTTGATGCCTCTAGAACCTCATGATGGTGCTAAGGTCTGTAGGGTTCCTATGAATGATAGCAAGGTTTCGGGAGGCATCGTCCATACCATTTTAAAAAATTTGCCGTTTTAGAGAACCCTAAACTAGAATCGTTAACTAGAGAATCATACGAAACTAAATGTAAACTAATTTACATCTATGTGATAACGGAATACAACCATTGTAGACCGGTCCTTCACTTCAATAGCTGTCACGACTCGAAATAGCACGTGACTGGCCCTTGAATCATATGAAGTCTATAGGACCTCATCTAATTCAAGTAAGCCAAAAAGCCCAGAAATCCAAAACCATTTAAAATAATAAATGAAGGAAAACTAGTTTTAAAGAAGTGAAGAAAACATGTTTTTAAAAAAACAAGGTTTTTAAATAAGTAAGCCGAATATGCATTTTTAAATTCTCAAGTCTTTTCTGAAAATTTCGGCAGAGTTTCCTTTGTAAATACTGGCCCCGAACGGGGTACAACATGAATAATATATATACATCAATGATAAAAGGCATCCCCAAGCGGGAGCTAGCTCTTCGTCAATCGACGGTCAAAACCACGCAAGCAAAATAATATACAACGCCGAAGGGCGAGGATCAAAACTCAAAAGGAAACTCAAGATTGAAAACCATAATACTACAACACGCGACTTTAAGGTCGAAATAATACACAACTGGTTTTCTAAGTCTGAAATAAATATACAAGTCTGGTTGATGGAATTTTACTAGATATAACTGAATAAAATAAATACAATGGTGGTCACGATGCGAGTGAACCCACCTACCAAAGCAATCACCCAGAAAGGAAGCAGTGTGCCAGAAAAGCCGCAATGAAACCTGTACGGCAAAACCTGCAAGAACTGTGGCATAACGGGGGTGAGTTGCCAACTCATGAATAGAAAACATCACAGAGCACAAATCGTATGTATGACTCATCCTAGGTCAATACGATCAGTAATAATATATATATATATATATATATATATATCCTCAATATGATAAAGCCTGAAGCATGATAAGGTGGCAAGGGTAAACATCTATGCATCAGTGTAATACCAAGTGCTCGTATTCGTGCCTCAGGTAGCAACATATCATAAATATGAGGTATGATCAATGAATCAATGTCTGTATGCATGTGGATCTCGTCCACGTGTCCACCAATGACAAAAAAACATCATGCATGTAAATATCATAAAGCATATGCATGGAAGTATGAGGATATAAATCAACGTGTGTCCCTCGTGACACATCAAAATCATGGAACCTGAGTGTCCAGCATCGACACTCGAAAACATCATGAAACCCGTGCCCAGCATCGACACGTAAATCCTCATATATATAGGGCTCCGTCAGTCCGGATCGGCCTACGGGCTCCGTCAGTCTAGATCGGTCCGTATCATCTCTCGACTCTGGTCGGTATCCTCCGGATATCCTCCAAGCCTAAATACTATCACCGGTAGGTAGTGGTCCCTCTTCCAGGCTCATCTCCTACTGCACGACAGATCCGTTCTCGCCCTGGGGTACCGTACCGGGTCCACCATGTACCCGCAATCAGCCTCCTCCTCGATTCGGGTTCACATGTCACACGTATCAGAACCGAGAAAACGCATGGTGGACGCACTGAAATATCATATCAAGAGAGACCGGGTTTTTAAACATTGCATTCTTTCTTTTAAAATGACCACGGTTCTCAAATCCAGAAATCTCATGAAAACGGCATATCTCAATGCGTAAAATCATAAGGCATGATGTATGCGACATATGATAGAAATGTAAGCATATCCGAATATCATGCAACATAAAACAGTAATATGCACATATCGAGGGCAAACCTCTCCTTTAAAATGAATCAGTTTTAAAATATATCATGCGGTTCCCAAATCTCCAAAATCAAGCCATAATCATTTATGTATGTGCAAGTACGTATGTATGCAAGTATGGGTGTACAATATGCATGTACGTAAGTATGTCATGCAAGGAGTCATATCCTGATGCAACAGTCCTACTGTGGAGTGACATGGCAATTATCGATGATGAAGTTTGTGAGCCGGCAAGCAGGTGTACGTGGAACATACGCATCGTCGATAATGGTGCTGGTGTCCTGACAGCATGGTTTTAATATAACAGTAAACACATTTACACATGCAATGCGATGCGAATAGCAAGAATATGCAGAAATCGACTAATAAACACAACAATGAAGAATCTACATCAACATATAAATGTCATACAGTTTGCCATTTGAAATAAGACGAATCGTGGTTTTAGAAAAATAAGGGCTATGGTGTTTTTAAGAAAAGATGCGTCTTTTGAAAATATCCGTAGAATCCATTGACCTGTCTTTTTGAAATACTCACGATTCGTTAGTTTTGAAATAGGTATGACTCGGGTCTAGTCTAACATCTACTAGGTAGACTATAGATCTAAATAACTAGCTAATCGAAAGGATATGGAAATCACCTAAATCTGAGTCGATATATATAAATATAATAGTCGGTGATCCCGCCTCAATAGTATCATATACGATACAATAACCCATAAGGAATCCTCGAGTCAAGAGTGCGGATCTATCATTAATATACAGCTCGTACGGTAAATCCATCGTACGACATCCCAAATCTGGGTACGGGTCGAGTCTCACATTTATCTCATCAATTATCTGGTATCCTTATCATCATATCTCATGAACTAGGGTACTGATCTAAATCTAGTACAACTGATTCCATCTATGAATATATGTGTGCGTGTATAAAAACGCACGCCTAAAGGCCCGCTAAAATCTCATGTCGTATCTTTTAATATGAACCACATCATATCACCGATCTCATGGCACCATGCCCAAAACTCATCGACTCATCTCCAAATATCATCCTCTATCCTCATCATCCGACTGTAGGTATACGTGTATATATACACGTCGTCCCATACCTAAGTGTATCTACATATACGTATTCCCATATACGCACAAGTGTAACAGAATAAGCATGTGTATGCGTGTGGGTGTAAACCTATTCTAGGGTTCGCAACTAAGAAGCTATACTAGTTCACTTCTAACAACCCTAATCTAACCATTGAACACTTAATCCTATCTTGAATATCCATGTCACATATAAAGCTATCATCATATATATATATATATAGTATATATAGCATACTAAACATCGAACTGCGAGGGTGCTATACGCCATCCACCCGACTTCCCCCATAGATATAATCTACTCACTTGCATCTTGCGTGTCGGTGTCGACGTCACCATCATCTTCTTCATCGTATGAAACCCACGTGAAGGTACCTACATAGATAACACAATCGCAAATGCGTATTAAAATCATATCGGAAAACCAAAACGACACGCTAAGGCCTATAGGTTAGAACCTATGGACCACGCCTTCAAAACCACCAAATAACACTCGATTTCGACGTACAAACGTCAAGTGATCGAATACGTCACAAATCACAAAAGTCCAGAATGCAAAATACGCGAAACGAAACCCCGAATCAAAACAGCAATTCTTGAAAATGGTCCCAGATTTTCCCCTAGGTCAAATTGGTCAATTATGCATATGTCTAGGGTCTAGTTTACAGGAGATGGAGCTACAGACCAAACACGAACCCAATTGGACCAGGTCTGTCCGCAATTTGCGGCCAGAAGGATTAAATTTGTGGCCAAGGAATAGACTCAGGGGCTGGGGTCTTGGGGTTAGCTTCCTAGGTGCCTGCACACTCTTCTGTGTTTGCAAAATAATTTTCAGAGCCTCCGGGTGTTAGCAGATTTAAAAATACACTCACAGAATCTACAATTACTCCGATATCGGGTTTCTAAATCCGTATTCCGGGTTCTACTCTCTGGTTTGGGTCTGAATTCTAGCACAAGGGGGTTTGTGTGGCCTCTACTGAGCTCAATTACCCATCACCACTCAAGAATTCCAAAACCCTTAACTAGAATTTTCCTACCCTCACTAAACCTCACTATATCGGTTTAAAGTTAACATGGATGTAAAAGCAATGGGAATACTAAGCTATTGGTTCAGAAAATACCTCATTTGGCAACTCAAGAATTTTCTTGAGTTGCCCCAAGTGTCCAAAATGCAAGCTTTCTTGGTCCATGGTGTAGCTAGTGAGCTTGTGCATCTTTTTTTTTTGAAATGAGTATTGGGTTTTGAGATGTTTTTCATGGAGTTTTGAGAGGATGAAGAGGGGGAGGGAGTGAAGGCGGCAGCAGCAGCAGCAAGGGAGTTGAGGGGAGAGATGATAAGGGTGAAGGAATGAAGGAGGAATGTCCAAAGTCAAGAGTAACCCCTCTCACTCTCTCTCTCATGCCCATCCCTCATTCATTATTCTTTTTCTTTTCTTTTCTTTTTCTCATTCTCTTTAATTTACAACCATGCAAGAATCATGAAGAATGCCATTATAAAAAAAATGTAACAAGTGAAAAAAAAGACTTATGCATGTTTTGCACAAAACACGTTTAAAACCCGATTAGCGATTTTTAATCGCGATTAGCACTAAATTAGCGTATAATTAATCATAAAAACTTAAAATTTGCATAATTCACATAAAACACCCTCTTTTAGTATTTTCCAAAAATTTTCCCAATTTATCGGTATTTAATTATACTGCCTTATTAAAATACTCAATATATTATTATTTAATTATAAAAAATCCCAAAATTAATATTTTATTTTTTTGAAATGTTACAATCTTCCCCCCTTAAATAAATTCGGTCCCTGAATTTAAATTTAAACCCCTCAATACTAAAACATTTCAATAAAAAATCCAAGTCGTCGGGGCTCCGAAAATCATCAATACATAAAACGTATCATAGCGCAATGCATGCGCATGAAAATGGGTATATAACCCAAGAATCAAAACTCCGTCAAGCATGTCACAATCATCGGAGTCATGGTGAAGACACCAATGTAAAATCCAAAACGAAAACCAATATGATATAAATCTGAACTGAACATGTAAATATCAAATCTATACATGTAAATATCTGAAGGAAATGCATGCCAAATCTTTCATGTTGTTGTGCGATGCGCGTAATACTGTACAGTGGCGGACGCCTAATCTAAGAAAATAACCATATATATATATATATATATATATATATATATATATATATATATATATATATATATATATATATATATATTCATCCTTTGTTTAATATGTACGTTCCGCCGTTTTGAAAACAATTTAGAAGGGTTTCCTTGTTTTAAACGTTTCGTGTCATATCAGACACATAGGTAAATACTGAGACTATAGCTCCCTTTTTGGAAATCCTTTCGATAACTATCAATGCATGCAAAATTATATCCAGGTACTGTCCTCTGACTAGTCCTGCTCAGTACGAAAACCATAGCAAATATCATAAAAACATACTGCTCCATAAGAAATCAATCCTAAAACGTGCATATGAATGCTACGTGCGTCTGGTGTGCACGGAAATCAAAATCCAAATATGTGCACAGAAACAACATCTAAGTGCAACGGGTGTGCACGAAACACATGTCAAAAGCAACAGGTGTGCCTGACAACAAATATCAGGTGCATCTGATATGCACGAAGAATCCTGATTCAGTGCATCTGGTGTGCACCAAAATCGCATCTCATAACATGCGCGAAAATCCAAATCAAGTGCATCCATCATGCACGAATAAAATCTAAATCATGTGCATCCAACATGCACGAAATCACGAAATCCAATATCAAGCGCCGAACATGCGCAAAAATCCAAACCAAGTGCGCCAAATATGCGCAAGAATCCAAATCAAATGCACTGAGTGCGCGAAATCAACATCAATATCAGAATCAAAATTGACAGTATACAATACAGCTCAATCTAACTCAGGTATACCGCGGTATATAATCTCATAACTATGTGCATCAGCGTGCACAAATCAAATCAAAACACTAAAAGTGCATGAAAACTATGACAAAGGCATAAGTCAAATCACATGCATAACATAGGCATGAAATCAAAATCAACATATCGAATGACATCAAACCGAAGTCAGGTGCAACCGTGGTGCACAAAATGGAAACCCAGTGCAACAAACATACTAAATATAAATCCAGTGCAACAAGTGCACGAAATATAAATCTGGTGCGACAAACGCACGGAATATAAATCTGGTGCATCCTGTGCAAGAAACACAAATACAGTGCATCCTGTGCACAAAATACCAATACAGTGCATCCTGTGCACAAACTATGAATACCCAGTAGGTGCAACTGTGGTGCACGAAAACAAATATCATGAAACTAAGTCATCAAGACTAAATCATGTGAATAGATCGCCCGAAATATCGAAATCCAAGGTGACGGATACGTGATAATCGAATCACCAAATCACAAATCATAAATACCGTCGTCGATATGTCATTCTTCAAAGTCGAGAAGGTGCTGGTGCATCCAATGCTAGCAGAGCAAGATCTCATAGTCTGGCGCCCGGTGCTTTTAGGCTCTTGTCTCTCACTGTGCATTGCTAGATATATAGCTCCTCGGCTCAACGGCCCAATATGGAGTGACGACGGAAACAGTCCCGCGCTGGCACATCCTCTACAGATCTCTGGCCAACTATCTCGTCGACGATGTCGAACTCTGGCCTGCTGGGTGTGCGCAATATGACCGCTCCTGGGTCCAAGTCTTCTCGTATAGTATTCCAGAAAGGTCCTGTCGTGGTCTCTCTCAAATCTCGTTTCTGCCGAATTATCCGGAGGTTATCACTCTTTTCTATATCTGTTTCTTATTCCGGAACGGCTGCATACTCATCGCGACTCCTTCTGAAAGGTATATTCATAATGAACGCCTCTGCATGCGTATCGCATCTCTGATGTCAGCGGAGTGGAACGCCATCTCGTGCGAACTCTTTACTCCACTTTTATCTGCTGTCGACTGCTTCGGACTCGTCTCTTCGTGGCTGCATGGACTGTGCTCCAACCGCTATACTCGTATCTGGAGTCTCCTAAGAAATGCATCCTACCACATGGCATCCGAATGAAGTCGAACCATTCGAACGATTCGTCAAAACCTCATAATCCACCAAGAGCTCAACATCTTGGGTACAGTTTAATAGTATCGAGTACATACCATAGCATCGGTGGACCAGCCATAGAAGGGCAAACCCAAGCCTCACTAATGGCACCGCGGAACTGCCGCAAACCCTAAGGTTCAAAGGCTTTCACACGGTCATTATGTTGAGTTAGGGTTTCATTCTTCTAAAGGGTCCATAGAATCGCTTGCACGTCTTTCCGAATATGTTAAACTTGGAATATGGGTTTCTGACATTCGATCGCCTCCATCGACTCTCAACGTACCTGCATGAAGTCGTCTCTAGCTGGAATCAATCTATCTGATGACCTCACATCGGGGCAAGCAAACGAACCACATGTCCTAGTCATTCATCCTCGGGTGACTAGCGACCTTCTATCATATCTTTAAGTACAACTCGTACTGCAATAGCTCCATTATCTGGGGCGATATCTCGTCGTTCGCATCAACAACTGGCTCATTTGTCTGCACACTAAACAGTGCCTCAATCATCATGAATAAGCGATACATCAATGGTCATCACATTCTGGCTGGCCTCTATCAGTGGCTCAATCCACTGGTGCAAATCTGCACGTCCGAGAAATCTCATAACAGCGATCCATCAAATGCTCACGACGCGAAAACACAATAAAACGACGCCTCTCTATGCAATCGCATGTCCCTAGAATCACTCCCTGGTCAGTCCTCATTCGTAACGATCTCATGCTGACCGCAACGCTAGCCGTAGTTCTCTCTGCCCGTGTAATCGTGGCAGCTAAACCATAACCAATATCGATGAGGATAGATCATAGGAATGAATATAATACCGTGCAAGGAAATGTACATCCTAAGGCTCCTTAAGTGGAGTAGCGTATCGTAAGTATGCCGCGGAATATACACACGGTACGCCACTCTACTGAAGTCACCTACTCCATCAACCAAGGTCAACCTATACAACGAAAGTTCGGGTCTAATACCCCCTCGACTAAGTCTAAGTTCCGTAAGGTCAAGCCTAAGTTCTGTATATATACAAACGCTCTAGGCTCCACATAGTCAAACTTAGACTCGAACCAAGGTTAACCTAGCGCTCTGATACCAACTTTGTCACGACCCGAAATAGCACGTGGCCGGCCCTTGAATCATATGAAGTTTATAGGACCTCATCTAATTCAAGTAAGCTAAAAAGCCCAGAAATCCAAAACCATTTAAAATAATAAATGAAGTAAAACTAGTTTTAAAGAAGTGAAGAAAACATGTTTTTAAAAAAAACAAGGTTTTTAAATAAGTAAGCCGAATATGCATTTTTAAATCCTCAAGTCTTTTCTGAAAATTTTGGCAGAGTTTCCTTTGTAAATACTGGCCCCGAACGGTGTACAACATGAATAATGTATATACATCAATGATAAAAGGCATCCCCAAGCGAGAGCTAGCTCTTCGCCAATCGACGGTCACAACCACGCAAGCAATATAATATACAACGCCGAAGGGCGATGATCAAAACTCAAAAGGAAACTCAAGATCATCAAGAAAACCATAATACTACAGCGCGCGACTCTAAGGTCGAAATAATACACAACTGGTTTTCTAAGTCTGAAATAAATATACAAGTCTAGTTGATGGAATTTTACTAGATACAACTGAATAAAATAAATACAATGGTGGTCACGATGTGAGTGAACCAACCTACCAAAGCAATCACCCAGAAAGAAAGCAGGGTGCCAGAAAAGCCGCAATGAAACCTGTACGGCAAAACCTGCAAGAACTGTGGCACAACGGGGGTGAGTTGCCAACTCATGAATAGAAAATATCACAGAGCAGAAATCGTATGTATGACTCATCCTAGGTCAATACAATCAGTAATAATATATATATATCCTCAATATGATAAAGTCTGAAGCATGATAAGGTGGCAAGGGTAAACATATATGCATCAGTGTAACACCAAGTGCTCGTGTCAGTGCCTCAGGTAGCAACATATTATAAATATGAGGTATGATCAATGTAATCAATGTCTGTATGCATGTGGATCTCGTCCACGTGTCCACCAATGACATAAAACATCATGCATGTAAATATCATAAAGTATATGCATGGAAGTATGAGGATATAAATCAACGTGTGTCCCTCGCGACACATCAAAATCATGGAACCTGAGTGTCCAGTATCGACACTCGAAAACATCATGAAACCCGTGCCCAGCATCGGCACGTAAATCCTCATATATATAGGGATCCGTCAGTCCGGATCGGCCCATGGGCTCCGTCAGTCCGGATCGGCCCGTATCATCTCTCAACTCCGGTCGGTATCCTCCGGATATCCACCGAGCCTAAATACTATCACTGGTAGGTAGTGGTCCCTCTGCCAGGCTTATCGCCTACTGCACGACAGATCCATTCTCGCCCCGGGATACCGTACCGGGTCCACCATGTACCCGCAATCGGCCTCATCCAGCTCCTCGATTCGGGTTCACATGTCACACGTCTCAGAACCGAGAAAACTCATGGTGGATGCATCATATCAAGAGAGACCGGGTTTTTAAACATTGCATACTTTCTTTTAAAATGACCACGGTTCTCAAATCCAGAAATCTCATGAAAACGGCATATCTCAATGCGTAAAATCATAAGGCATGATGTATGCGACATATGATAGAAATGTAAGCATTCCGTATATCATGCAACATAAAACAGTAATATGCACATATCGAGGGAAAACCGCTCCTTTAAAATGAATCAGTTTTAAAATATATCTTGCGGTTCCCAAATCTCCAAAATCAAGCTAGAATCATCTATGTATGTGCAAGTACGTATGTATGCAAGTATGGATGTACAATTTGCATGTACGCAAGTGTTCACACCATAATATTGTATTATTATATTCCCCATTCTTATTCTTTTTATAAATAAACGGGTGTTTTTGACGCATGTCTGCTACATGTTACAGGTTCTTGGACAGAAAACAGTGAAAAAGACAAAAGACGATGTAAAAAAGGACTTTTGACCAACAAATAGAAGGATCTTGATCAAGCCGACATGAAAGATAAAGTTCACAAAGTACAAGGCAGCGCAAGGTCTAAGATGTCAGTGAACGGTTAAAAGTCTAACACAAGTATTCACTGGAATATCTGGAAGAAACCTGGAAGCCTATTTGAGAAAATTACCAAAGAAACAAGAAGCCCAAAAAGCCCAGAGCCATATGAAGAAAACTCAAGCAGTGATCTCACTATTGGGCCGTGGAACCGCGGCCCAAAGCCTACCCAGGCCGCGGTTCCGCGGCAGTATGGAGCCTGTATGGAATAAATTTTTTACTATAATTCTTTATGTCTTTGACCGGTCTTTCTAAGGCTATTTTTGTAATTATAAACATGCGGATCAAATGTAACCCTAGGGTTTCCTATTCTCTATAAATAGGAACTCTACAGATTGTAATTCTTTATGCTCCTTTTAATAAAAATTCAGAAATCCTTTTTGGAGAGCATCGGTGTTTCTTCTCCATTCTGAAATTCAGATCTGACAACCCTGCATGGACGATTGGAGGGATGCATCTGTAAGTAATTTAATTTCTTGCCCTAGGTAGATTTAATTTCATGCCCTAGGAACTTGTTTAGGGTTTAGCTTTGAGGAAGGATTTTGAGAGATGAGATCTCTCATCCCTTTCTTACCCACTAAATATTTACAATAGGACTCCATGCATACATGCACATACCGCTCCCTATGGCACTCTATCCCTCGAGGTAGTGGTGATACCGTAGTATAAAGGCCCGGGTGTGATGTTTTCCATGGAGGTTAGGGTAAGGATCTCTAAAGGAAGGACAAGAACCTAGAGGAAGGAATACCTTCCCGAACGGATCTAATCCACTTTAATGATAATTACCATAACTCCTTATAGATCTTCATTCGGGTATTGAAAGCGGTGAGATTTAATTACATTTCCAAACCATCCTTAAACCTAGCCCTAGCAAGAGTAGATCTAGATAATTGCCCTAGGTTAATTAGATTTTTAGATTTAATAATCAACCGAACATCCTTCGGAATTAACTCGTTAGCGCGACTAGGAGATTCACAAAATCCCTGTGGACCGACCCGTATTCACCGGCTAGCTACATGCGATGCCGTTCTTGATTGCGGTAATAGATAGTTTTTGAGACTAATCAGCAAGTATGTCATGCAAGGAGTCATATCCTGATGCAACAGTCCTACTGTATAGTGACATGGAAATTATCGATGATGAAGTGTGTGAGCCGGCAAGCAGGTGTATGTGGAACATACGCATCATCGATAATGGTGCTGGTGTCCTAACAACATGGTTTTAATATAACAGTAAACACATTTACACATGCAATGCGATGCGAATAGCAAGAATATGCAGAAATCGACTAATAAACACAACAGTGAAGAATCTACATCAACATATAAATGTCATACAGTTTTCCATTTGAAATAAGAAGAATCGTGGTTTTAGAAAAATAAGGGCTACGGTATTTTTAAGAAAAGATGCGTCTATTGAAAATATCCGTAGAATCCCTTGATCTGTCTTTTTAAAATACTCACGATTCGTTAGTTTTGAAATAGGTATGACTCGGGTCTAGTCTAACATCTACTAAGTAGACTACAGTTCTAAATAACCAGCTAATCGAAAGGGTATGGAAATCACCTAAATCCGAGTCGATATATATAAATATAATAGTCGGTGATCCCGCGTCAATAGTATCATATACGATACAATAACCTATATGACATCCTTGAGTCAAGAGTGCGGATCTATCATTAATATACAGCTCGTACGGTAAATCCATCGTACGGCATCCCAAATCTGGGTACGGGTCGAGTCTCACATTTATCTCATCAATTATCTGGTATCCTTATCATCATATCTCATGAACTGGGGTACTGATCTAAATCTAGTACAACTGATACCATCTATGAATATATGTGTGCGTGTATAAAAACACACGCCTAAAGGCCCTCTAAAATCTCATGTCGTATCTTATAATACGAACCACATAATATCACCGATCTTATGGCACCATGCCCAAAACTCATCGACTCATCTCCAAATAACATCCACTATCCTCATCATCCGACTGTAGGTATACGTGTATATATACACGTCGTCCCATACCTAAGTGTATCTACATATACGTATTCCCATATACGCACAAGTGTAACGGAATAAGCATGTGTGTGCGTGTGGGTGTAAACCTATTCTAGGGTTCGCAACTAAGAAGCTATACTAGTTCACTTCTAACAACCCTAATCGAACCATTGAACACTTAAACCTATCTTGAATATCCATGTCACATATAAAGCTATCATATATATATAGTATATGTAGCATACTAAACATCAAACCGCGGGGGTGCTATACGCCATCCACCCGACTTCCCCCGTAGATATAATCTACTCACTTGCATCTTGCGTGTCGGTGTCGACGTCGCCATCATCTTCTTCATCGTATGAAACCCACGTGAAGGTACCTACATAGATAACACAATCGCAAACGCGTATTAAAATCACATCGGAAAACCAAAACGACACACTAAGGCCTATAGGTTAGAACCTATGGACCACGCCTTCAAAACCACCAAATAACACTCGATTTCGACGTACAAACGTCAAGTGATCGAATACGTCACAAATTACAAAAGTCCAGAATGAAAAATACGCGAAACGAAACCCCGAATCAAAATAGCAACTCTTGAAAATGGTCCCAGATTTTCCCCTAGGTCAAATTGGTCAATTCTGCATATGTCAAGGGTCTAGTTTACAGGAGATGGAGCTACAGACCAAACACGAACAAAATTGGACCAGGTCTGTCTGCAATTTGCGGCCAGAAGGATTAAATTTGCGGCCAAGGAATAGACTCAGGGGCTGGGGTCTTGGGGTCCTGGGTGCCTGCACACTCCTCTGTGTTTGCAAAATAATTTTCAGAGCCTCCGGGTGTTAGCAGATTTAAAAATACACTCACAGAATCCACAATTCCTCCGATATCGGGTTTCTAAATCCGTATTTCGGGCTTCTAGTCTCTGGTTTGGGTCTGAATTCTAGCACTAGGGGGTTTGTGTGGTCTCTACTGAGCTCAATTACCCATCACCACTCAAGAATTCCAAAACCCTTAACTAGAATTTTCCTACCCTCACTAAACCTCACTATATCGGTTTAAAGTTAACATGGATGTAAAAGAAATAGGAATACTAAGCTAATGGTTCAGAAAATACCTCATTTGGCAACTCAAGAATTTTTTTGAGTTGCCCCAAGTGTCCAAAATGCAAGCTTTCTTGGTCCATGGTGTAGCTAGTGAGCTTGTGCATCTTTTTTTTTTGAAATGAGTATTGGGTTTTGAGATTGTAACGTTTCAAAATAATAAAATATTATTTTTGGGAATTTTTATAATTTAACATTATTTTAATGAATATTTTAATATTCCAGTATAATTAAATACAAATAAATGGGGGGAAATTATGGAAAATTTTAAAATAAGGTATTTTATGGAATTATGCCATTTTTAGGTTTTTATGATTAGTTATGTGCTAATTTAGTGCTAATCGCGATTAAAAATCGCTAATCGGATTTTTAGCAATTTTTGTGCAAAACATGCACATATCTTTTTCTACACTTGTGTTACATTTTTCTTGCCATGGTTAATCATTTGGGTTCACTATTTGAGTGAGAAGGAAATTGAGGGAAAAGAAAATGGAAAAGTATTATAATATGAGGGTTGGTGAGAGAGAGAGAGGTATGGGTTATTTTGACCAAAGACTTAGCCATTCTCTTCATTCTTTACATCATTTCTCTCCCTCTTTCTCCAAATGAGGTAATTACTGAACCATTAGTTGAGTTTTAGCATTACTTATACCCTCGTGCAAGTTTAGAACCAATATTGTGTGTGTTTGTGGACTTAAGGAAAACCTAGTTAGGGTTTGAGAAAATTGTGAGTGGTAAGGGAAAATTGAGCTTAGTAGAGACCGCACAAACACCCTAGTGATGTTATTTTGGACCTGAACCTGAACTAGAAACCAGAATACGGATTTACGGAATCGATATCGGGGAAAACTGTAAATCTGGGAGCGTATTTTGTAACATGCTATCATCCGAGACATCCTAAAATAAAATTGGTTGGACAGTGATATGTGCAGGCACCGTAGAACCACCACACAAAACCCCAGCCCCCAACTCCTTTTTCAGGCCATAGATTTATCCTGTTTGGCCGCAAATTGCGGCCTGGACCCCACCATTTTTCCTCGTTCTGGTTCTGTAGCTCCTACATGTATAGATTAGACCCCTGGCATGTATAGATTTGTCTAATTTGACCTAGGGTGAAATCTGGAGCCTATTTCCTTAGTTGCTGTTTTGGATTCGTGTTTCCGTATTCCGTATTTCTAATTCTGAATTTGCATATGGTGTTTTACCTCGAATACTTGGCGTTTATACGACGATATCGAGAGTTGTTGATGGTTTTGGAAGGCGTTGTCCATAGGTTCTAACCTATAGACCATAGCGTATCGTTTTGGGGTTTCGTATGCCGTTTTAGTTTTGAATTGGTTTTGATACGCATTTGCAATACGTTAATGTGTAGGTACCCCCATGAAGACTTCGGGACGACAAGCAAAAGCGTGGCGACGTCGACAGATAAGGACACAATGTGAGTAGATTATATCTACGGGGGAAGTCGGGTGGATGGCGTATAGCACCCCCGCAGCCCGTGGTGATGTATACGAATACGTATACATACATATATTTATTATATGTTCCTTGAGATTATTCATGATAAGATGGATTGGTTTAGTGTAGTGCGAAACCCTAGCGTAGGGGTTGCACCCATACACACACGCACGCACACACTTGCATACATACTTTCTTTCGCATGTGTATATGGGAATATATGTTTGTATGTGTTCACATGGGTATGGGACTATGTATACATATACTAGATTATGAGGATAGTACTTGGGATGTGAGTTGAGTCAATGTGATTCGATTTGAGGCCGTGAGATCGACGATATGACAGGATTCGTATGGGAGATACGACAGGATGCTTTAGCGGGCCTTTGGGCATGTGTTTTACCCTGCATTCATACTTATATAGATGGTATTGATTCTACTAGACTTAGATCTGTACCCTAGATTATGTGACATGATGGTAGTGATACCTGATATGTGATGAGATAATGTGATATTGACCCGTACCCCAGATTTGGGATGCCGTACGACGATTTACCGTACGAGCTATGTATTGATGTTAGATCCGCACTCATGACTCGAGGATGTTATATGATATACTGTATCGTACGTGATACTATTGAGGCGGGATCACCGACTATTGCATATATATGTATATATATTGACTCAGATTTAGGTGGTTTTCATACCCCTCCCGATTGACTTGATTGTTGGGTCCGTAGTTCGCATAGTAGGCGTTAGACTAGACCGGAGTCATACCTATTTCAAAACTAACGAATCGGGATATTTTAAAGATAAGAAAAAGGGATTCTACGGATATTTTCAAAAGACGCATCTTTTCTTAAAAACCATAGCCCTTATTTTACCAATAACCATGATTCTTCTTATTTCAAATGGCAAAGCTACATGATATATTTATTGAGGTAGATTCTTCACTGTTGCGTTGATTATTTGATTCCGCATATTCATGCTATTTGCATTGCATTGCTTGTGTTTATTGATATATTACAATCATGCTGCTAGGACACCAGCACCATTACCGATGATGCGTATGTACCACGTACACTTACTTGCCGGCTCACACACATCTTCATCGGTAATTGCCATGTCACTACACAGTAGTATTATTGCATCAGGATATGACTCTTGTATGTGCATACTATTATTCCATGCTTCATGATATACCGTTATACTTGCACTTCATTTATATGTCACATACATCATGCTTTCTGATTATGCGCATTGAGATATGTTGTTTCCATGATATTTCTGGATTTGGGAACCGTGGATAATTTCAATGGAGAGTATGCACTTATTTGAAAACCCGGTTTCCTTGATATGATATTTGCGCAGCCATCATGAGATTTATCGGTTTTGATTATATGCCCGATATATGAGAGAGTGGGCTGACCCGGACTGACGGATGCCCGATATACGAGAGAGTGGGCTGACCCGGACTGACGGATGCCCGATATATGAGAGAGTGGGCTGACCCGGACTGATGGATACCCGATATACGAGAGGGGGGGTTGACCCGGACTGACGGATGCCCGATATATGAGGATTTATGTGCCGATGCTAGGCACAGGTTTTCATGATGTTTTCGAGTGTCGATACTAGGCACTCGGGTTCCATGCTTTTGGTTATATCCTCATATTTTCCATGCATATGCTTTATGACATTTACATGCATGATGCTTTTTGTCATTGGGTGACGAGTGGATGGGATCCACGTACATGCAGATTGATTACATTGATCATACCTCATATTTATGATATGCTATTACCTGAGGCACTGACACGAGCACTTGGCACTACACTCATGTATAGAGATTACATTGCCAGTTTAGCATGCTTCAGATTTATTTATATTGAGTTTTATATATATCTGATCGTACTGACCTAGGATGGGTCATACATTCGATCTCTGCTTGTAGATATTTTCTATTCACGAGTTGGCAACTCACCCCCGTTGTGCCACAGTTCTTGCAGGTTTTGCCGTACAGATTCCATAGCGGCTTTTCTGGCACACTGCTTCTATATGGGTGACTTGCTTGGGTAGGTGGGTTCTTTGTATCAGAACCACCATTGTACATTTATTATTCATTATATCTAGAAATTCCATCAACCAAAACATGTATTTTGTTTCAGACTTAGAAAACAGTGATGTATTATCTCGACCTTAGAGTCGCGCTTGTAGTATTATGGTTTTCTGGCTGTTTTGAGCTTCTTTTTGTGTTTCGATCCTCGCCCTTTGGCGTTGTATATTATATTGCTTGTGTGGTTGTGACCGTCGATAGACGAAGAGCTAGCTCCCGCTTGGGGATGCCTTTTCCTTGCATATATATATTGTTGTTGTTGTACACCATTCGGGGCCAGTTTTTACAAAGGAAACTCTGCCGAAATTTTCAGGAAAGATTACACATTTTAAAAATGCATATCCGGCTAGTTATTTAAAAACTTTGATTTTCAAGACATGTTTTCTTTACTTCTTAAAACCAGTTCTCGTTATTTACTCCTTAAAATGGTTTTAGATTTCTGGGCTTTTGGCTTACTTGGATCAGATGGGGTCCTATAGACTTCATATGGTTCAAGGGCCAGTCATGTGCTCTTTCGGGTCGTGACAAAGTTCTATCAAAGCTCTAGGTTAACCTTGGTTCGAGTCTAAGTTTGACTATGTGGAGCCTAGGGCGTTTATATATATACGAAACTTAGGCTTGACCTTACAGAACTTAGAGTTAGTCGAGGGGGTATTATACCCGAACTTTCGTCGCATAGGATGACCCTTGGTTGATGGAGTAGGTAGCTTGAGTAGAGTGACGTACCGTACGTATGTTCTGCGGCATACTTACGACACGCCACTCCGCTTAAGAAACCTTAGGATGTACATTTCCTTGCACAGTATTATATTCCTTCCTATGATCTATCCTTATCGATACTGGTTATGATTTTGCTGCCATGATTGCACGGGAAGAGTGAGCTACGGCTCGAGTTGCGTCAGCATGAGCTCGTCGTGGACGAGGACTGACCAGGGCGTGATTCCAGAGACATACGATTGCATATAGAGGCGTCGTCTTATTGTGTTTTCGCGTCATGAGCGTTTGACTGATCGCTTTTACGAGATTTCTCGGATGTACCGATCGGTACCAGAGGATTGAGCCACTGATAGAGGCCAGCCATGGATGTGATGACCATTGATACATCGCTTATTCATGATGATTGAAGCGTTGTTCAGCGTACGGACGAATGAGTTATTTGTTGCTGCAAATGACGAGATATCGCCCCAGATGTTGGAGCTACTGCAGCTTGAGCATATACTTAGAGATATGATGGTGAGTCGCTAGTCACCCGAGAGTGAATGACTAGGACATGTGGTTCGTTCGCTTACCCCGATACGAGGTCATCAGATAGGTTGATTCCAGCTAGAGGCGACTTCACGCAGATTCGTTGAGAGTCGATTGTAGGGTTGCTAGGCACGCGCACAAGGGTCTACGAGGCATCAACCATGCCCGATTTAAAATTTAGCCGTGCCGAACAACCCGAATACGGAACTTTAAACTAGAGATTAGGCGAAAACAAGCATGCTAAACATTTTAACACTAAGTGAGAAGGATTACAACCTTTGTAGATCCGGTCCTTCACTTCATATGCTCCGTGTTTTGGTCCCTTCGCTGCGATCATCGGGATCTGGACTCTCGAGAGGTTCCACGAAGAGAAAGACGCAACCTTTTCTTCCGATCTTCGATACTAAGATGATCTACCTTGAAGTTTCTTTAACACAAGCTAACACTCATGAAATGATGTGAACACCCTCATCTAAATGGCAAGGGAAGATGAGGATGATGAAGTAAGATTTTTGCTCTCTTTATTTATCTTTTTCTCATATTTATTCATCACCTTTTGAAAAACAAGTAAGCTTTTTCATGGAAGAAATCAAGGAAGAAGAAGATGAATAATGTTAATCCTTTTGTGATGAATAGGAAAAGGAGATAATGATCAATTATGCAACCATGGTTCACTTAACCATTGTAGAGAATTAACCAAGGGTTAGGGTTTTGGGTTGAGTTAAGAATGAGTCATATGAAAATATCTTTATCATGACAAAACAAAAACCTTCTAGAATCATCTAGAAACCATTAACCCAAATCAAACCCTAATCTTGTTTAATCTCTACTAAACATGTTGCATTATTTATCATATCATGTTACAATATTATATATCACATATACAATATTTATTGTAACCAAATAAAATAATACAATTAACATATATCGCATATATATCAATGTATTACCCGAGTGAGAAAAAGAATCTTTTAGTGAGCTAATATTAGTTAATGTAATTTAATATATCATATATATTATTATATATTAAATTATCGAATCAACACTTGATCCGACAATCCGGCTATATCGCATATAACCTACTAATATTTATCCGTACCGATTCATCGAATCAACACTTGATTCGATGACCCGGCTGATATCAAATATCGCGAGAATACAATACGGTATCACATACCACATTATCCTCGGTCCCGCACATATCACATATGTGCCCCTACTCCGTTTTGCCTGAGTCAAGAAACCTCTGTGTAGGACTCTAAAGAATCGTCAATACGCCGGCAGTAGGTGATGATCATATCAAACACCCACAAGCTGCAAGCGGTCAGCTAAACGTAGCAGCTACCCAGGTATTGAGCGCTTAGAAGATCAACAAGCAAGCCTGTACATTCTCCTGTGGATCCAAACAGTAACACTCCCGTACAGTCTGGTCTAGTCGTCTGATATGTTGCATATCTCGCCTAGGGGTGGTAAACGTCAGACCCCAGTAGCTCGATAAGTCGTGTCGATATGAGGTCTATAACAGTTCGAGAAACTACTGATAACACTTACCAGTAAATCTCAGCAACCCTGGCCAGGGATTTCCGGTTATAGCCAATCGAACACAGCACAACATCAACTCCCTATACCGGGAGAGACGAATCCCCTCCTATCGCTCATTGCCTCCATGTGATTCAGGACTGTACCCAAAAGCCACCTTTTTGCACGCCCTCTTGGACGTGGTATGATGGAAATCAAAGCACAGTGGGAACCACACAAGACTCTATGACGATCTCGGGTCAACAGACTATTCTGTACCAGTGTCACCGGAGAACTGCCATCTGACGTATGGTATAATACCATCTGGGAGTTCTCGACGAGTCCGTCCAGTGTACCCAGTCTCCAGTGAGCACCCGTACCCCATCCTTGATGTCAAACACCGATGGATATGAGATCATCCATCGCCCATCATATGGGTCAAGATGCGTATACGCTAGTCTACTCTGGTGCATCGATGCCCTGTCTCGATACACCCTCGACTAGGAACAGTTATAGGATGTACTCGTCGACTACCGTGGCCCCACTAGTATGATCTCATCATAGTCCCAGTAGTCGAGTACATATCCTAAGGGCTTTATCAACATGTAATATAGAGACAATTAGAGTACATGTTAAGATAAAGTACAACCAGATAGCATACTATCATGTCGAGCAAGAAAGTCCTCCCTATATATGTCCTAGCATCCACTACAATATACATCGTATGTACAGTAATGGCCTCTAGGGCATACATATAACTAACAATCTCCCACTTGCACTAGGGCCATCTGTTATGGTATCGCATACCCAACAATTAGCTGCTGTTGAAGTATCTCATACTCAACCATCCCATAAAAGTCTCTACTGGGAAAAAGACCTTTGTGAATGGATCCGTGCTGTCGTCCTCTGTGTCTGCTCTCCTAACCTCGATCTCCCTGGAGATCAACCATCTCCATGATCAGGTGATACTGCCTAAGAATTATATCTGGATTTCTGATGAGACGGTAGTTCCTTGGCTAAAGCCACAACTCCATTGTCACACAATGGTAGGAACGAAGTTCATCTTATGAACTTATATATATCCAGACTGCCTCTTTGGTAGCATCCTTGGTAACGATGTATCATGCCTTTAAGCGTCTAGTATGTCACGGTATCTAACTTGGAACTCTTCCAACATACCGTCCCTTCATTGAGGGTATAGACAAGCCTGCGACTGACATTCAGTCGTCCTTATCACCCTGAACCTTTCCAGTGATTCTCCAAAGGATCGATTGATACCATCTCACTACAACTATTGAGTATCCTAACATCCAATTAGATCTATCTCATAGATCCAAAACCTAGGAATTAGTAGGTATCACTTTGATCCTATTTGGAGAATCCTTGTGATAAGCGGAGATTGACCGAGCGTAGCATAGGAAACTCCTTCCCTATCAAGAGTATGTCATCCACGTACTCTATGAGGATCACCACCATACTCTCTACTACCTTTTCGTATATACAAGGTTCATCTACCATTTTGATGAAGTCAAACTGTTTGACTACCACATCAAAACAGATGTTCCAACTCCGCGATGCCTGTTTTATCATATAAAACATCTTGCACACGTTTCCGCTGCTCCCACTGTCTACGAAGCCCTCTGGCTGTGTACTTATAGATGCTCTTTTCTAAAACATCATTTAGAAAAGCAGTCATGACACCCAACCACCAGATATCGTAGTCATAGTATGTAGCCGTGGCAAGTAAGATCTGGATGGACTTAAGCATAGATCCTTAGAAAAGGTTTCAACATAATCCATACCTGGTCTATGATGCAAACCTTTAACAAGTCTAGCTTTGAAAGTCTCAACTTTTCCATGTACACCAAGTAATCTTCTCAAGATATACTTGCTCCTAATGGGGATTTAACCCTTCAGATAAAGCAACCAAAGTCCATACTTTGTTGGTGTACCCAGCCATTCTTACAGAGTCCCACTCCTGATGGCCAGCTCGAAACTAGTTGGGTCATCATCTCATGACGCAATCCTCGCTCCCACTTTCATAGAGAAACCAAAGTATCTCTCAGGTGGGTGAGGAACCCTACTAGATCGGCGGAGAGGCTGAGGTTCATTGGTTACTATTGAATCCTTTGGTTCTACCAAATCATCAGCTGCAGTTTGTATAGCTGGAACCATTCCAGTTCTACATAACAGTCCTTGCCTCGAGCTTGTCCGGATTTTTCTTTTCAAACATAGGCCGGACAACCCAAAATCTTAACAAACTTAAGATATGGGCTCTTCCCTTTCCATATCACATATGAAGTGGTAGGCTTCTGATTTGATTTGAACCCTATTCAATAGGTATGCAACTTCACAAGTGCATAACTCCCTAAAGGAAATAGGAAACTCAGTAGTACTCATCATAGAGCACACCATATCACATAGGGTGCTATTTCTCCACCCCGATACACCGACGTGCTGTGGTGTATACGGAGGAGTAATGCTGAGAGAGAATCTCATTCTCCTTTAGAATAGTCCAGGAATTCCGTGCTCAAGTATTCTCCTCCTTGATCACATCAAAGGACATAATACTTTTACCCGTATTTGGTTCTCTACTTCTAACTTATATTCTGTGAATATCTCAAAAGGTTCAGACTTGTGTTTCAGCAGGAACATATGTCTGAATCTTGAGAGATCATCAGAGAATGTAATGAAGTACAAAGAACCGGTCTTGGCATGTGTAGACAGGAGACTTTCATACATCAGCATGTATCAATCCCAAGAGTTCACTAACTCTTTCTCTGTTTCCAATAAACAGAACTGTGGTCATCTTATCTTTGTGACATGACCGGCAAGTTTCACAAGATGTAAATTCAAACTAATTTGAATATGCATCTTTATGTAACTTCAGCCAGTCGGGTCGCATTGATATGACCTAGTCTACAATACCTCAAGAAGGATTCATTCATTTCTGAACTCTTCCTCTTGTGTGTGTTGCGTATACTAAGAACTGTAGTTTGATTTAGAACGTCAATGCTTTTAGATAACGTGCCTGAACCGATCAACTCTTGATATAGGAAATGTTCAAAACATTATCCAACAATACAAAATTATATCCTTTCTTTACTAATAAAGAGACTGATATGATTTTGTATATCAGGTTCGGTATCTAATAACATTTGTTCAGAATCAATGTATTCCGGTAATACAGGGTGACAGTGACCAACAGACTTGGCTGCAACACTTGCACCGTTTTCTGTCTCATGAAACTTATCACCCGTTCTCAGTTCTCTACCTATCTGTAGCCCATGTAACAAATTACATATACGGGATCCTGATCCGGTATCACATACCCAGGACGTAAAGGATACTGAGAAACAGTTCTCTGTAATGAACACACCCGAAGATGATGCATCAACATGCACTTTCTTCGTTTGGGCGGCACGGGAAATCTGGTATTCCCCAATCTCCTGCTCTGTCTCATAACAATTATAAGTTGGAGCGTGACCAACGTTCCCCAGCTCAGTATAACAAGTGGGTTCGGTCAATATATCCGTTTTATTATCTTGATTAAGGCGTGATATGGTCGCTATCTGGAGAGAGAGAGAAGAAAACACTTAGCGTATGCTCTTGCAAGATTAGATTGGTTATCTAATATATCTAATCAGGATGTCTCCCACTGTTTTAATCAAATCTTCCTTCAAACCCTAAAAGGAAAGACTAGCCGGGATTAATTACACGCTACAAGTTCACCAATCTTTCAGCCAGGCCAGTGTCGGTACTTTGAGGGAGGTCCCCCGTGCTTTCGCACCAACCTAATTAAAGTAACCTCGTTTTCCCAGAGGCGTAACCCCGTTAACACCTTTCTAGACACCTACTTGATCGGCTAATTGTAATGTGTAAAACTCTCCTAGGAGTAACTCTTACTCACAGCGGGTATCGGGATCCAACTATCTTATAGAAGGTATGCAATCTTATTGCAAATTTCAACACTTGAAATTCCCAATAATGTTTTGCCCCCAGCACCCTATGACCTTGACGGAGGTCAACAAACCATAGGCTACTAGTCAAGTTCAACCCGTCATTTCTTGATCGAATTAAACCTACCCGCACGACCCTTGACGGAGGTCAACAATGCCGCACGACTACCCTAATCCAATCTGCATCATATGCATAAGCAGATAAATACTAGTCAGCTACCGCACACTACGCCTTGACGGAGGCCAACAAACGTAGCCCGAATACTAAGTAGGACTTATCTGAAATGACGGAGGGCTACGACGGGTTTTTCAGAAAACCCTTTGCGTAATGAACTTGATATCGTTGTAGAATCGAGTGATTTTAAATGGAATGTTTTTGAGGCTTTTCTAGTTTTGCTAAAGGAGTCACTCCCGATGAAGGGATCGTCGGTCCTTTCCTCGTCGAATGAGGTGCGGGATATATCATATATATCACTGTGCAAAGCAAGAACTATAGAAGCAATCAAAAGACAGACCGAGTTTGTAGCATCTGCCAGTTATTGCTAAAGGAGTCACTCCCGGTGAAGGGATCTCGGTCCTTTCCTTATCGAATAAGGTGCCGGATGTTCTACAAGGAACACCGCTATGCAAAGCAAGAACTGTAGCTACCAGTTTTTATAAAAAAGTTTCTACAACATCTTAGGTTTCTTTTATTTCATTAATCTCATTAATGAAGTCCCATTTTATTATGCTTCTCAACCATCACATTTGAAAACGAAATCTGCAATATAACATATATCTCATATATATAATATAAACATTCGTCTCAGACAGTAATATGATCTCATCACAGAACATTGCAGCAGAAGAACATATATGAAATATTGGATATACTAGAACGTCCGTGTTTTCAATACGAGCCTGTATAAAACACGGATTGCACGGTCGCGATGAATAGCCAAACCCACATCCCTAGATCCCTACGAGAGCGGCAAGTAACACTGCCAATTCTAGGGTTAGGAGACCCGGTCTCGACTCCTCGAGATGGTCTCCCACTGGACCCTAGAACCCAGTTACTTGTGCTCCCCGCCTTGGGTCTACCTAATGCGGAAAAGTAAATAATATACAACGGTGACATCTTCCGCTACCTGGAAGTGCCCCAATAAAAGAATATTACATACAAGTGAATTTTACATGAATGAAAAAGAAAAACTCTCATCTCACATAAAACCCCCGGCTATTCAAAACGCGACGATCCAATATAACATATCACAACAACACATAATATCACATATCATCAACGTAAGCAAGTATGCGTATCCCGATTGTCGTTGATGTATAGCAACGAAGCCGGCGATACACCACATACTACGCTTACGGTCACAGAAAAGAAAGTGTAAAATTACAACAGTTGGAATCCGCAACCTCCTTAGACATCGCATGCCTAACCAAATGAATTCCTTAGACATCGCATGCCTAACAATTATAAACCCAGCATTTTAGTCTCATTATCGAAAACACTTTTCAATATTAACTCGGGCAATTCAACAAGATTCCCGACGTCCTGATCGAATGCTCGTCGCAAACTTTAGTAGACGGCCGCTGTCACGACCCAAAGTTTGGCCCGTGACCGGCACTTAACCACGTAACGTCTACAGGCATAACGCGACTAAGTAAGCCGAAAACCCAGAAATCTAAAACCCTTTTTAAGAATAAGTAAAGAACTACATGTTTAAAAATCAATGTTTTTAAATAACTAAGCCGAATGTGCATTTTAAAACAGTACAGTCTTTTCTAAAAATTTCGGCAGAGTTTCTTTTGTAAAACTGGCCCCGAATGGGGTACAACAAGAATGACAATATATATGCAACGATAAAGGCATCCCCAAGCGGGAGCTAGCTCTTCGTCAATAGACGATCACAACCACACATGCAACAATAATATACAACGCCAAGTGGCGAGGATCAAACCCAAAAGAAAGCTCAAGCAACAAGAAACCGCAATACTACTAAGCGCGACTCTAAGGTCGAATAATACATCACTAAAGTCTAGGTCTGGAACAATATACAAATTTTGGTTGATGGAAATTCTAGATACAATGAATAAAATAAATACAAGGGTGGTTCTTGATGCGAAAGAATCCACCTACCAAAAGCAAGCCACCCGCAAGAAAGTAGTGTGCCAGAAATGCCGCAATGAAACCTGTACGGCAGAACCTGCAAGAACTGTGGCACAACGGGGGTGAGTTGACAACTCGTGAATAGAAACATCTACAAGCAGAAACCGAATGCAAGACATAAACCTAAGTCAACAATCAGTAATATAATCCACAAGAGTACATCTGAGTGTGATAAGGTGGCAAGGTAACATCTAAATATGTGTGTGGTGCCAAGTACTCAGGTAATAACATGTCATCAGTATAAGGTATGTCTGCAAGAAGTAAATATGATGCAGTATCAATGATATCAATACACATATATTAGTGTCCCATACCACTAATATTGGTGTAAGGGTATATATAACAGCGCCCTCATACCCTGTTATATATACAAATGAAGTATGATCAGTGTAAATCCAGTCTGTATATGATCCATGTTTGTATATGATCCATGTCTGTATATGATCCATATCTGTATATGATCTATGTCTGTATATGATCTATGTCTGTATATACGTGGAACCCGTCCACCCGTCACCCAATGACAATAAGCATCATGTATGCAATATGAGGATGTAAACAAATCATGGTAAAACATCATGAAACCCGTGCCAAGCATCGACACGTAAATCCTCATCCATATGGGGCTCCGTCTGCGGTATCGGCCCTCGGCCCCGGCAATACGGGTCAACCCATGTCCATCTCTGGGCTCCGTCTGCGGTATCGGCCCTCGGCCCCGGCAGTACGGGTCAGCCCATATCCATCTCTCAACTCCGGTCGGAATCCTCCAGATATCCGCCGAGCTCAAATACAATCACCGGTAGGTAGTAGTCCCTCTGCCGGGCTCACCGTCTATCACACAGCGAAACCGTTCTCGCCCCGGGGTACCATACCGGGTCCACCATGTACCCGTAATCGGCCTCAACCGCCTCCTCGATTCGGGTTTTTATATATATCACTCTAGCACCGAGAAAACACATGGTGGACGCACCGAAATATCATATCAAGGGAACCGGGTTTTTAAATGATTACACATTTGAAATAGCCACGGTTCCCAAATCCAGAAATCACATATAATCCAAACCAAAATTTAAGTCACTAATCTGATATGATATGTGCGTCAAACATAAATATCATGTCAAGTCACATATAGATGAGCCACAATATAATGATCAGGTGTGATATAAGCATCAAATGTGAGTATCAAGTCATGTCACATATAAATGAGCTATAATATAATGATCAGGTGTGATATAAGCATCAAATGTGAGTATCAAGTCATGTCACATATAAATGAGCTATAATATAATGATCAGGTGTGATATAAGCATCAAATGTGAGTATCAAGTCATGTCACATATACATGAGCTATAATATATTGATCAGGTGTGATATAAGCATCAAATGTGAGTATCAAGTCATGTCACATATACATGAGCTATAATATAATGATCAGGTGTGATATAAGCATCAAATGTGAGTATCAAGTCATGTCACATATACATGAGCTATAATATAATGATCAGGTGTGATATAAGCATCAAATGTGAGTATCAAGTCATGTCACATATAAATGAGCTATAATATAATGATCAGGTGTGACATATGTATCAGGTATGAATATCAAGTCAAAATCGTATATATTTGTGTACAGGTCTATGTGTACAATATGCTATGCGGAAATCATACCATGAATGCAGCAGTACTACAGTGTAGTGGCATAGCAATTATCGATGATGAAGTGTGTGAGCCGGCAATCAGTGTACGTGGAACATACGCATCATCGATAATGGTGCTGGTGTCCTAACAGCCTGATGGTAATATAACAATAAGCACAAGTAATACCATGCAAATAGTATAAACAGGTGCAATCGAAATAAGCAACGCCACAGTGAAGAATCTAACTCAAAAGCTATATCATGCAGCCTTGCCTTTTGAAATAAGACGAATCGGGGTCTTTGGTAAAACAAGGGCTACGGTGTTTAGAAAATAGACGCTACACATTTGAAAATATCCGTGGAATCCCCTTTTTCCTATCTTGCAATATTCCCGATTCGTTAGTTTGAAATAGGTATGACTCTGGTCTAATCTAACATCTACTATGCAACTACTGATCTAAGTATCATGCAAGTCTAGAGGGGTATGGAAACCGCCTAAATCTGAGTCGATACATATATCAAGGTATATAGTCGGTGATCTCGCCTCAATGTCATATCATAAGATATCCTCGAGTTATGAGTGCGGATCTATCATCAATATCGGCTCGTACGGTAATCATCGTACGGCATCCCAATAGCTGGGTACGGGTCAACATCTCACTATCTCATCACATAACAGGTATCACTATCATCAGATCACATAGTCTGGGGTACTACTCTATGTCTAGCACCAAACGATACCATCAGTGAAGTATGCATGCGGGGTAAACACATATCCCAAGCCCGCAAGAAATCACAAGTCATATCCCACAATGAATTGTATCCAATCACCGATCTCACATCCTCAAGCCCACATCATCGACTCATCTCCAAAGTCATCCCATATCATCCAACGCCGTGTAAGTACAAGTAATATGCAAGGGTGTGTGTGTAGGTGTAATTCTACCCTAGGTTCGCGACTATGAACTACACTAGTGACTTCTACCCTACACTATCCATAATACACCTATCACAAAGCTACAACACACTATAACTATCATATAACCACTATATATAGTATACTAACTACGGACTGCGGGGGTGCTATACGCCATCCACCCGACTTCCCCCTGTAGATATAATCTACTCACCTTGCATCATCATTTGCGGACGTCACCATGCATTTGCTTGTCGTCCCGAAGTCTTCATGGGTACCTACAAATCAAAATATCGTATATGCGCATTAAAACCAAATTCAAGCTAAAACGGCGCACGAAATCCAAAACGATACGATAAGGGGGCCTATAGGTGAGAACTTATGGCACGCCTTCAAAACCATCAATAATTCCTCTATATCGTCGTATAAACGCAAATAGTCGAGGTAAAACGAAACACACCAATGCAGAAATGAAAATACGGAATACGGAAACTAAAGTCCAAAACAGCAACTCATGAAATGTGTCCCAGATTTTACCCTAGATCAATTTATACAAATCTATATATACCAGGGGCCTAAACTAACAATGTAGGAGCTACAGAACCAATACGAGCCAAGAAGGTGGGACCCAGGCCGCAATTGGCGGCCAAAAGGGAGAAATTGGCGGCCGTACGGATGAGTTGAGGGCTAGGGTTTGGGGTGTTGGTTCAATGGTGCCTGCACATCTCACTGTCCATTCAATATTATTTTAGAGTTCTCGGGGTGATAGCAGATTCAAGTTAACCTGCACAGATTACACAATTTCCACGATATCGGTTTCTAAAATCCGTATTTCTGTTTCTAGCTTCAGGTTTTGGGTTCCAATTCATGCACTAGGGTGTTTACAAGTCCTCTACTGAGCTCAATTTCACATTACAACTCAAGTTTCTCTCAAACCCTAACTAGGTTTTCATCAAGTCCATAATATCACACAATATCGATATAATCTTAACTTGGGGTTAAAGGAAATGCTAAAACTAAGATAATGGTTCAGAAATTACCTCAATTGGCAACTCAAGAATTTTCTTGAGTTGCCCCTAGTGGCCAAAATCCATGCTTTCTTGGTCCATCTTGTAGATCTCGGGCTCATGCACATTTTTTGTGAAACCGATATATGGTTTTGGGGTTGTTTTTGAGTTGATTTTTGGGCTTTGAAGAGGGGAGGGAATGGGGTGCAGGTTCAGCAGTAGGAGGAGGAGGAAGAGGGAAGAAAAATGATGGGAGAAATGGCTAAGGGTGATAGTCAACAATGCCCATCCTCTCTCTCACCTACCCTCACTCTAATTTCTTTTCTTTTCTTTTCTTTTTTCCCTTTTCTTTTCTCTCAAATACCTTCTCACAAGAATAGTGGTTCCCCAAATATCATGTAAGAAAATGCATAAGTGTGAGAAAAATGTGATATGTGCAAGTTTTGCACAAAATTGCCAAAAAAACCCGATTAGCGATTTTAATCGCGATTAGCACTAAATTAGTGTCAAACTAATCACAAAAACTTAAAAATGTCATAATTCACTAATTTACCCTATTTTATAATTTTCCAAAATTTTTCATAATTTTTTTTCTAACATTTTTCCTATTTATTTGCATTTAATTATAGATTTAATATTAAAATAATCAATAAAATAATATTAAATTATAAAAATTCCCAAAATTAATATTTTATATTTTTGAAAATGTTACAGCCGCACCCCCAGATGCCGTCGACGAAGTGCACTAAGGCGGAACATCGCTGCCGCGAGCACCCGAACGGATGCTTTCGGCGACGGGGTTCTCCTACAGTCACTTGGTCGGGGCTATGGGGCGTGGCTGTCTATTAAGTTTATCCGGCGAGTATTCGCGTACTCTACGTGATTGCGACGGACTTTTGATCACATCAAAATTCCGTGGCAACCGATCATCTGAGACTAAACTGCTATGTTTATAATATTCAAATTAGTTATCTCATAACTATCTGTGGATTCCAATTATTGTATCACATTCCAGATAAATAGAAAAAGTTAAACTTTCCGATCGAATCATCAAGCACCCAAGATTTCCCCAATATATTTCAACACTTGAAAACAGTTTAAAAACATCCATTACATGCCACAGTACCAATGGTCCAGCCGTAGAAGGGTCAAGCCAACGCCTCACATGTGGCACGCCGTACTGCCCCAAACCCTAAGGTTCAAAGGGCGGTTCAAGACGGTCACATAATCGAGTTAAGGTTTGTTGTCTTCTAGAGGGTCCACCGAGTTACTTGCATGACTTAGAACATTCTTAAACACGAGAAAAAATCCAACTTTTGAAAAAATTTCCGACAGGGGAAAAAGTGAGTTATTGATATCCGTTCGAACTTTTTAACAGTTTCTAAAAATTATCCGGACAAACTAAACAAAATTATAAAATCCGATTGAATCTTTAAGTCCCCAATACAACCCAAATAATTCAACAGTTGAAAAGATATTAAAAATTCCCAGATAACTCAGCACCAGAAAATAGGAATTACTGTGCAAAAATTAATGCAACAGGAGACCGTACGACCGCGGAACCGCCGCACATGCCTGGATCGTGTCGCGGTTCCGCGGTGGATTAATTGAATTAGGCCCCCGAATTTCACAGTAATTCATATTAGACCCTGCTTAATTTTCTGCATATTTTTAATATGGAAAAAATCACAGTTTTGAAAAAATTTCCAGAAAGTGGGTTTTATCGGGTTTTCCGGGTTCGATCGGACTTTAAACTTCGTCTAGACTTCGCCTAAAGCTCTAGCTTGGCTCTGATACCACTGTAGGGTTGCTAGGCACGCGCACAAGGGTCTACGAGGCATCAACCATGCCCGATTTAAAATTTAGCCGTGCCGAACAACCCGAATACGGAACTTTAAACTAGAGATTAGGCGAAAACAAGCATGCTAAACATTTTAACACTAAGTGAGAGGGATTACAACCTTTGTAGATCCGGTCCTTCACTTCATATGCTCCGTGTTGTGCTCCCTTCGCTGCGATCATCGGGATCCGGACTCTCGAAAGGTTCCACGAAGAGAAAGACGCAACCTTTGCTTCCGATCTTCGATACTAAGATGATCTACCTTGAAGTTTCTTTAACACAAGCTAACACTCAAGAAATGATGTGAACACCCTCATCTAAATGGCAAGGGAAGATGAGGATGATGAAGTAGGATTTTTGCTCTCTTTATTTATCTTTTTCTCATATTTATTCATCACCTTTTGAAAAACAAGTAAGCTTTTTCATGGAAGAAATCAAGGAAGAAGAAGATGAATAATGTTAATCCTTTTGTAATGAATAGGAAAAGGAGATAATGATCAATTATGCAACCATGGTTCACTTAACCATTGTAGAGAATTAACCAAGGGTTAGGGTTTTGGGTTGAGTTAAGAATGAGTCATATGAAAATATCTTTATCATGACAAAACAAAAACCTTCTAGAATAATCTAGAAACCATTAACCCAAATCAAACCCTAATCTTGTTTAATCTCTACTAAACATGTTGCATTATTTATCATATCATGTTACAATATTGTATATCACATATACAATATTTATTGTAACCAAATAAAATAATACAATTAACATATATCGCATATATATCAATGTATTACCCGAGTGAGAAAAAGAATCTTTTAGTGAGCTAATATTAGTTAATGTAATTTAATATATCATATATATTATTATACATTAAATTATCGAATCAACACTTGATCCGACAATCCGGCTATATCGCATATAACCTACTAATATTTATCCGTACCGATTCATCAAATCAACACTTGATCCGATGGCCCGGCTGATATCAAATATCGCGAGAATACAATACGGTATCACATACCACATTATTATCGGTCCCGCACATATCACATATGTGCCCCTACTCCGTTTTGCCTGAGTCAAGAAACCTCTGTGTAGGACTCTAAAGAATCTTCAATACGCCGGCAGTAGGTGATGATCATATCAAACACCCACAAGCTGCAAGCGGTCAGCTAAACGTAACAGCTACCCAGGTATTGAGCGCTCAGAAGATCAACAAGCAAGCCTGTACATTCTCCTGTGGATCCAAACAGTAACACGCCCGTACAGTCCGGTCTAGTCGTCTGATATGTTGCATATCTCGCCTAGGGGTGGTAAACGTCAGACCCCAGTAGCTCGATAAGTCGTGTCGATATGAGGTCTATAACAGTTCGAGAAACTACTGATAACACTTACCAGTAAATCTCAGCAACCCTGGCCAGGCATTTCCGGTTATAGCCAATCGAACACAGCACAACATCAACTCCCTATACCGGGAGAGACGAATCCCCTCCTATCGCTCATTGCCTCCATGTGATTCGGGACTGTACCCAAAAGCCACCTTTTTGCACGCCCTCTTGGACGTGGTATGATGGAAATCAAAGCACAGTGGGAACCACACAAGACTCTATGACGATCTCGGGTCAACAGACTACTCTATACCAGTGTCACCGGAGAACTGCCATCTGACGTATGGTATAATACCATCTGGGAGTTCTCGGCGAGTCCGTCCAGTGTACCCAGTCTCCACTGAGCACCCGTACACCATCCTTGATGTCAAACACCGATGGATATGGGATCATCCATCGCCCATCATATGGGTCAAGATGCGTATACGCTAGTTTACTCTGGTGCATCGATGCCCCGTCTCGATACACCCTCGACTAGGAACAGTTATAGGATGTACTCGTCGACTACCGTGGCCCCACTAGTATGATCTCATCATAGTCCCAGTAGTCGAGTACATATCCTAAGGGCTTTATCAACATGTAATATAGAGACAATTAGAGTACATGTTAAGATAAAGTACAACCAGATAGCATACTATCATGTCGAGCAAGAAAGTCCTCCCTATATATGTCCTAGCATCCACTACAATATACATCGTATGTACAGTAATGGCCTCTAGGGCATACATATAACTAACATCGATTGAGATGATCGAATGTCAGGAACCCATTTTCCAAGTTTAAAGTATTCGGAAAGACATGCAAACGATTCTATGGACCCTCTAGAAGAATGAAACCCTAACTCGACATAATGACCGTGTGAAAGCCTTTGAACCTTAGGGTTTACGGCAGTTCCGCGGCGCCATTAGTGAGGCTTGGGTTTGCCCTTCTACGGCTGGACCACCGATGCTGTGGTATGTACTCGATACTATTAAACTGTACCCAAGATGTTGAGCTCTTGGGAGATTATGAGGTTCTGACGATTCGATCGGATGGTTCGACATCATTTGGATATCATGTGATAGGACATATTGCTTGGGAGACTCCAGATACGAGCATAGCCGTTGGAGCGTAGTCCATGCAGCCACGAGTAGATGAGTCCGAATCCGTCGACATTGGAGCAAGTGGAGTAAAGAGTTCGCATGAGATTTCAACGAGATGAAGTTCCACTCCACTGACATCAGAGATGCGATACGCACGCTGAGGACGTATTTGGCTAGATATCTCTACTGAGTGATGAAGATACCGAGTTCGTGATTTCGAGTCCGTGTGAAAGACTTCGGAAGGACCGTAGCCGAGGACATTACAGTGCGCAGATAGAGATGTGACGTCGAAGTGGACGACGATACAGACAAGCGGGGTGAGAGGTACGTGCGAGACGCCGTTGAGCTGTTGTTACTCCCCGTTAAGATTAAAGGTCGGATATGCATACAGAGGCCGGCGCCAGTGACGTGCTGCTTTACGAGTGGTCGTGAGGATTGACCGAAAAATGACCAGAGAAGTGCCAAAACGGAATCGTTCCCGTTAGTATATCTGACAGGGCCGATGAGAAGGAGGATAGCGAGATCGTTAATCCGCAGGGAAGATAAAGAACCAGAGACAGAGGACGCCAGACCGTGAGCAAGAGACAAGTAGATATCTTGCGCTGCTAACATTGGATGTATCGGAACCTTCTCGACCTTGACGGAGGATATACCGACAACGGTATTTTTGATCTGCGATTTTGTGATTCGATTATCACGTATCCATCACTTTGGATTTCGGTATTTTGGGCGATCTATTCACATGATTTAGTCTTGATGACTGAGTTCCATGATATTTGATTTTGTGCACCATGGTTGCACTTACTGGGTATTCATATTTTGTGCAGAGTTATTACGCTTGAAGTATTGATTGTGATTTCCTGCCTATTTTATGCCGGTGATTTGATTTACGCTCCCAGCATCGTTTTCAGGCACTTTTAGTGTTTTAATCTGTTTTGTGCATGCTGATGCACACGGTTGTGAGATTTTCCATCGCGGTACACCTGATTTTGATTGAGCGCCTTGTATATCGTCGATTTTCACCCTGATATTGATGATTGATTCTTGCACTCCGTGCTTTTGATTGGACTTACGCATGTTCGGCGTTGCTATTGGATTTCGTGATTTCGTGCATGTTGAGTGCGCCGGGTTTAGATTTATTTCGTGCATGATGGATGCACCGATTTGGATTTTCGCGCGTGTTGGGCGCATGTTTTGAGATACGATTTTGGTGCACACCAGATGCACTAAATCGGGATTCTTCGTGCATGTCAGATGCACCTGATTTTGCTGTCAGGCACACACGTTGCCTATGACAGATGCTTCGTGCACACCCGTTACACCTAAATGTTGTTTTGTGCACTTGTATGGCACATATATGGATTTTGATTTCCGTGCGCACCAGACACACATGGTGGTGTTATGTGCATTTTTGGGGTTTATTCCTTTTGGAGTAGTACGTTTTATGATATTTGCTATGTGTTTTCGGACTGAGCAGGACTAGTCAGAGGACATTACCTAGATATATTTGGCATGCATTTACTTCAGCTATTTACATGTATAGATTCGATATTTACATGTATAGTTCTGATTTATATCGTATTTGGTTTTGTATTGGATTTGACATATGTGTCTTTACCATGACTCCGATGAATGCGGGATGCTTGACGGAGTTTTGATTTTGAGTTATCTACTCATTACTCATACGGATGCATTGCGCTATGATGCGTTTTGTGTATTGATGATTTTGGAGCCCCGACGATTTGGACTTTGTATCGAAATATTTTAGTACTTTGGGGTTTAAATTTAAATTCGGGGTACGAATTTCTTTAAGGGGGGTAGATTGTAACGTTTCAAAATAATAAAATATTATTTTTGGTAATTTTTATAATTTAATATTATTTTAATGAATATTTTAATATTCCGGTATAATTAAATACAAATAAATGGGGAAAATTATGGAAAATTCTAAAATAGGGTATTCTATGGAATTATGCCATTTTTAGATTTTTATGATTAGTTATGTGCTAATTTAGTGCTAAACGCGGTTAAAAATCGCTAATCGGATTTTGAGCAAATTTTGTGCAAAACATGCACATATCTTTTTTTACACTTGTGTTACATTTTTCTTGCCATGGTTGTTCATTTGGGTTCACTATTTGAGTGAGAAGGAAATTGAGGGAAAAGAAAATGGAAAAGTATTATAATATGAGGGTTGGTGAGAGAGAGAGAGGTATGGGTTATTTTGACCAAAGACTTGGCCATTCTCTTCATTCGTTCCCTCATTTCTCTCCCTCTTTCTCCATTGCTGCTGCTGCTCTTGCTCCTCATTTTTCCTCCATCTCCAAGCCACAAAAACACCTCTAAAACATCACCAAAACCCTACCCCCATTTCATTAAAAGTGTGCACAAGCTCAAGATCTACACATTGGACCAAGGAAGCAAGGATTTTGGCCACTAGGGGTAACTCAAGAATTTTCTTGAGTTGCCAAATGAGATAATTACTGAACCATTAGTTGAGTTTTAGCATTAATTATACCCCCGTGCAAGTTTAGAACCAATATTGTGTGTGTTTGTGGACTTAAGGAAAACCTAGTTAGGGTTTGAGGAAACTGTGAGTGGTAAGGTAAAATTGAGCTTAGTAGAGGCCGCACAAACACCCTAGTGATGTTATTTTGGACCCGAACCTAAACTAGAAACCAGAATACGGATTTACGGAATCGATATCGGGGAAAACTGTAAATCTGGGAGTGTATTTTGTAATCTGCTATCACCCGAGACATCCTAAAATAAAATTGGTTGGACAGTGAGATGTGCAGGCACCCTAGAACCACCACACAAAACCCCAGCCCCCAACTCCATTTCAGGCCGCAGATTTATCCTGTTTGGCCGCAAATTGCGGCCTGGACCCCACCATTTTGCCTCGTTCTGGTTCTGTAGCTCCTACATGTATAGATTAGACCCCTGGCATGTATAGATTTGTCTAATTTGACCTAGGGTGAAATCTGGAGCCTATTTCCTTAGTTGCTGTTTTGGATTCGTGTTTCCGTATTCCGTATTTCTAATTCTGAATTTGCATATGGTGTTTTACCTCGACTACTTGGCGTTTATACGACGATATCGAGGGTTGTTGATGGTTTTGGAAGGCGTTGTCCATAGGTTCTAACCTATAGACCAAAGCGTATCGTTTTGGGGTTTCATATGCCGTTTTAGTTTTGAATTGGTTTTGATACGCATTTGCGATACGTTAATGTGTAGGTACCCCCATGAAGACTTCGGGACGACAAGCAAAAGCGTGGCGACGTCGACAGATAAGAACGCAATGTGAGTAGATTATATCTACGGGGGAAGTCGGGTAGATGGCGTATAGCACCCCCGCAGTCTGTGGTGATGTATACGAATACGTATACACACATATATTTATTATATGTTCCTTGAAATTATTCATGATAAGATGGATTGGTTTAGTGTAGTGCGAAACCCTAGCGTAGGGGTTGCACCCATACACACACGCACGCGCACACTTGCATACATACTTTCTTTCGCATGTGTATATGGGAATATATGTTTGTATGTGTTCACATGGGTATGGGACTTTGTGTACATATACTAGATTATGAGGATAGTACTTGGGATGTGAGTTGAGTCGATGTGATTCGATTTGAGGCCGTGAGATCGGCGATATGACAGGATTCGTATGGAAGATACGACATGATACTTTAGCGGGCCTTTGGGCATGTGTTTTACCCCGCATTCATACTTATATAGATGGTATCGATTGTACTAGACTTAGATCTGTACCCTAGATTATGTGATATGATGGTAGTGATACCTGATATGTGATGAGATAATGTGATATTGACCCGTACCCCAGATTTGGGATGCCGTACGACGATTTACCGTACGAGCTTTGTATTGATGTTAGATCTGCACTCATAACTCGAGGATGTTATATGATATACTGTATCGTACGTGATACTATTGAGGTGGGATCACCGACTATTGCATATATATGTATATATGTTGACTCAGATTTAGGTGGTTTTCATACTCCTCCCGATTGACTTGATTGTTGGGTCCGTATTTCGCATAGTAGACGTTAGACTAGACCCGAGTCATACATATTTCAAAACTAACGAATCGGGATATTTTAAAGATAAGCAAAAGGGATTCTACAGATATTTTCAAACGACGTATCTTTTCTTAAAAACCGTAGCCCTTATTTTACCAATAACTCTGATTCGTCTTATTTCAAATGGCAAAGAGGCATGATATATTTATTTAGGTAGATTCTTCACTGTTGCGTTGATTATTTGATTCCGCATATTCATGCTATTTACATTGCAGTGCTTGTGTTTATTGATATATTACAATCATGCTGCTACGACACCAGCACCATTACCGATGATGCGTATGTACCACGTACACTTACTTGCCGGCTCACACACATCTTCATCGGTAATTGCCATGTCACTACACAGTAGTATTATTGCATCAAGATATGACCCTTGTATGTGCATACTATTATTCCATGCTGCATGATATACCGTTATACTTACACTTCATTTATATATCACATACATCATGCTTTCTGATTATGCGCATTGAGATATGTTGTTTCCATGATATTTCTGGATTTGGGAACCGTGGATAATTTCAAAGAAGAGTATGTACTTATTTGAAAACCCGGTTTCCTTGATATGATATTTACGCAGCCACCATGAGATTTATCGGTTCTGAATATATGCCCGATATATGAGAGAGTGGGCTGACCCGGACTGACAGATGCCCGATATACGAGAGAGTGGGCTTACCCGGACTGACGGATGCCCGATATATGAGAGAGTGGGCTGACCCGGACTGACGGATGCCCGATATACGAGAGGGGGGCTGACCCGGACTAACGGATGCCCGATATATAAGGATTTACGTGCCGATGCTAGGCACAGGTTTTCATGATGTTTTCGAGTGTCGATGCTAGGCACTCAGGTTCCATGCTTTTGGTTATATCCTCATATTTTCCATTCATATGCTTTATGAAATTTACATGCATGATGCTTATTGTCATTGGGTGACGAGTGGATGGGATCCACGTACATGCAGATTGATTACATTGATCATACCTCATATTTATGATATGCTATTACCTGAGGCTCTGGCACGAGCACTTGGCACTACACTTATGTATAGAGATTACATTGCCAGTTTAGCATGCTTCAGATTTATTCATATTGAGTTGTATATATATCTGATCGTACTGACCTAGGATGGGTCATACATTCGATCTCTGCTTGTAGATATTTTCTATTCACGAGTTGACAACTCACTCCCGTTGTGCCACAGTTCTTGCAGGTTTTGCAGTACAGATTCCATAGCGGCTTTTCTGGCACACTGCTTCTATATGGGTGACTTGCTTGGGTAGGTGGGTTCTTTGTATCAGAACTACCATTGTACATTTATTATTCATTGTATCTAGAAATTCCATCAACCAAAACTTGTATATTGTTTCAGGCTTAGAAAACAGTGATGTATTATCTCGACCTTAGAGTCACGCTTTTAGTATTATGGTTTTCTGGCTGTTTTGAGCTTCTTTTTGTGTTTCGATCCTCGCCCTTTGGCGTTGTATATTATATTGCTTGCATGGTTGTGACCGTCGATTGACGAAGAGCTAGCTCCCGCTTGGGGATGACTTTTTCCTTGCATATATATATTATTATTATTGTACCCCATTCGAGGCCAGTTTTTACAAAGGCAACTCTGCCGAAATTTTCAGAAAAGATTACACATTTTAAAAATGCATATTCGGCTAGTTATTTAAAAACTTTGATTTTCAAGACATGTTTTCTTTTCTTCTTAAAACCAGTTTTCCTTATTTACTCCTTAAAATGGTTTTAGATTTCTGGGCTTTTGGCTTACTTGGATCAGATGGGGTCCTATAGACTTCATATGGTTCAAGGGCCAGTCACGTGCTCTTTCGGGTCGTGACAAAGATGTTTTTCATGGAGTTTTGAAAGGATGAAGAGGGGGAGGGAGTGAAGGCAGCAGGAGCAGAAGCAAGGGAGTTGAGGGGAGAGATGATGAGGGTGAAAGAATGGAGGAGGAATGTCCAAAGTCAAGGGTAACCCCTCTCACTCTCTCTCTCATGCCTATCCTTCATTCTTTATTCTTTTTCTTTTCTTTTCTTTTTCTCATTCTCTTTAATTTACAACCATGCAAGAATCATGAAGAATGCCATGATAAAAAAAATGTAACAAGTGAAAAAAAAAGACTTGTGCTTGTTTTGCACAAAACACGCTTAAAACCCGATTAGCGATTTTTAATCGCGATTAGCACTAAATTAGCATATAATTAATCATAAAAACTTAAAATTTGCATAATTCACATAAAACACCCTCTTTTAGTAATTTCCATAATTTTCCAAATTTTTTCCCAATTTATCGGTATTCAATTATACCGCTTTATTAAAATATTCAATATATTATTATTTAATTATAAAAATTCCCAAAATTAATATTTTATTTTTTTGAAATATTACAATAGCTCCTTGTAGTGGTCCCTTCTCTACGATTATGGAACTCCCGGACTCTTGCATGGATTCTCAAGGTGAAAGGAACGATCTTGCTTGAAGTCTTCAAAGCCGAAGATGATCTACGTCGAGGAGACACTAACTCAAGCTACTACTTCACTAATGAGAGATTAGTGAAGCTAACACCCTATACTAAAGTGCTAATCTAGTAGAGGATGATGAAGTACGAAGTGGGCTCACTTTAGTTTTATTTTTCTCACAATATTTTCTCACATTCCAAAAGGCTAGCAAGCTTTTTCTCAAGGATGAAGAAGATGAAGTCAAGAGATGAGAATGAACTAATGAGGTGAGAGAATCAACCATGGGTGAGTTTGTATCATATATTTAACTCATATAGAGACATAACCATGGCTAAATTATAATGGTTAGGTTAATAAATATCTTTAGTAAAACAAAATTAGTGGACCAAGTCAATGCATCAACAAGCTTCTACAAGCTTCATGCATATAACTAAGTATCCACTAATTTGGATTTACTTTAAATATGTAAACCCTACATTATAATTAGTATGGTGTAACTCTCATACACCCATGTAGTGTGTGTCATCAACCATGACACAAAATAGAACACAATTAATATATATCACATATATAATAAGGGTGCACATGTGAGAAAAATAAATGCTTAAGTGAGCTAATATTAGTTAATATAAATTAGTATATCAAATATACAATTATACACTAAATTATCAAATCAACACTTGATTTAATAATCCGGCTATATCTTATATAACCGGCTAATATTTCATGTACCAACTTATCGAATCGACACTTGATTCGATAACCCAGCTATATCACATATAACCAACCGATACAAATATCACGAGAATAGAATACGGTATCGCATACTCGTATTATTCTTGGTCCCGCACATATCATATATGTGCTCCTACTTCATTTTTCCTGAGCCAGTAAAACCTCTATGTAGGACTCTAAAGACTCGTCAATACGCCGACAGTAGGTGATGATCACATCAAGCACCCACAAGACGTCAGCGGTACTAGCTGGACGTAACGGCTACCCGGGTATTGAGCGATAAGAAGATCAACAAGCAAGCCCGATCTAGCTCCTGTAAAGCCTATCAGTAACACTATCGTACAGTCCGGTCTCATCGTCTAAGATGCTACATATCAAGTCTAGGGGTGGTAAACGTCAGACCCCAATAACTCGATAAGCCATGCCGATACGAGGCTCATAACGGGTCGAGAAACTACTGATAACACTTACCAATAAATCTCTAAATTAGCCCTGGCCAGGGACTTCCAGTTATAGCCAATCGAGCACAGCATGACATCTACCCCCAATACCGGGAGAGACGAAATCCCCTCCTATCGCTCATTGCCTCCATGTGACTCGGGATTGTACCCAAAAACCACCGTTTTGCAAGTCTTCTTGAACGTGGTAAGGTAGAAATCAAAGCACAGTGGGAATCACACAAGACTCTATGATGATCTCGGGTCTGTAGGGTTACTAGGCACTCTCACAAGGGTCTATAAGGCATTAACCATGCCCGATTTAAAATTTATGTTAGTTATATGTATGCCCTAGAGGCCATTACTGTACATACGATATATATTGTAGTGGATGCTAGGACATATATAGGGAGGACTTTCTTGCTCGACATGATAGTATGCTATCTGGTTGTACTTTATCTTAACATGTACTCTGATTGTCTCTTTGTTACATGTTGATAAAGCCCTTAGGATATGTACTCGACTACTGGGACTATGATGAGATCATACTAGTGGGGCCATGGTAGTCGACGAGTACATCCTATAACTGTTGCTAGTCGTGAGTGTATCGAGACAGGGCATCGATGCACCAGAGTAGACTAGCGTATACGCATCTTGACCCATATGATGGGCGATGGATGATCCCATATCCATCGGTGTTTGACATCAAGGATGGTGTACGGGTGCTCAGTGGAGACTGGGTACACTGGACGAACTCGCCGAGAACTCCCAGATGGTATTATACCATACCTCAGATGGCAGTTCTCCGGTGACACTGGTATAGAGTAGTCTGTTGACCGAGATCGTCATAGAGTCTTGTGTGGTTCCCACTGTGCTTTGATTTCCATCATACCACGTCCAAGAGGGTGTGCAAAAAGGTGGCTTTTGGGTACAGTCCCGAATCATATGGAGGCAATGAGCGATAGGAGGGGATTCGTCTCTCCCGGTATAGGGAGTTGATGTTGTGCTGTGTTCGATTGGCTATAACCGAAAATCCCTGGCCAGGGTTGCTGAGATTTACTGGTAAGTGTTATCAGTAGTTTATCGAACTGTTATAGACCTCATATCGACACGACTTATCGAGCTACTGGGGTCTGACGTTTACCACCCCTAGGCGAGATATGCGACATATCAGACGATGAGACCGGACTGTACGGGAGTGTTACTGTTTGGATTCACAGGAGAAGTTACAGGCTTGCTTGTTGATCTTCTGAGCGCTCAATACCTGGGTAGCTGTTACGTTTAGCTGACCGCTTGCAGCTTGTGGGTGTTTGATATGATCTTCACCTACTGCCGGCGTATTGACGATTCTTTAGGGTCCTACACAGAGGTTTCTTGACTCAGGCAAAACGGAGTAGGGGCACATATGTGATATGTGCGGGACCGAGGATAATGTGATATGTGATACCGTATTGTATTCTCGCGATATTTGATATCAGCCGGGTCATCGGATCAAGTGTTGATTCGATGAATCGGTACGGATAAATATTAGTCGGTTATATGTGATATAGCCGGATTGTCGGATCAAGTGTTGATTCGATAATTTAATGTATAATAATATATATGATATATTAAATCACATTAACTAATATTTTCTTACTAAAAGATTCTTTTTCTCACTCGGGTAATACATTGATATATATGCGATATATGTTAAATGTATTATTTTATTTTGTTACGATAAATATTATATATGTGATATATAATATTGTAACATGATATGATAACTAATGCAACTTGTTTAGTGGAGTTTAAACATGATTAGGGTTTGGATTAGGGTTAAGCTTTCTAGATGTTTCTAGAAGCTTTTCATTTTGTTTTGTGAAAGATATTTTCAAGTGAGTCATGCTTTAACCCAACCCAAACCCTAACCCTAATTAATTCTCTACAAAGGTTCACTTGACCATGGTTGCATAAATCTATCATATTATTCTTTTCCTATTCATCACAAAAGAATTATCAATTATTGTTCATCTTCTTCCTTCATTCTTTCATGGAAAAACCTTTCTTGATTTTTCCAAGTGATGAATAATAGTGAGAAAAAGATAAATAAAGAGAGCAAAATTCCTACTTCATCATCCTCATCTTCCCTTGCCATTTAGATGAAGGTGTTCACATCATTTCATGAGTGTTAGCTTGTGTTAAAGAAACTTCAAGGTAGATCATCTTAGTATCGAAGATCGGAAGCAAAGGTTGTGTCTTTCTCTTCGTGGAATCTCTCGAGAGTCCGGATCCCGATGATCGCAGCGAAGGGACCACAACACGGAGCATATGAAGTGAAGGACCGGATCTACAAAGGTTGTAATCCCTCTCACTTAGTGTTAAAATGTTTAGCATGCTTGTTTTCGCCTAATCTCTAGTTTAAAGTTCCGTATTCGGGTTGTTCGGCACGGCTAAATTTTTAATCGGGCATGGTTGATGCCTCGTAGACCCTTGTGCGCATGCCTAGCAACCCTACAGTGGTATCAGAGCCAAGCTAGAGCTTTAGGCGAAGTCTGAACTAAATTTAAATTCCGATCGAAACCCGAAACCCCGATAAAACATGCACTCTGGAAATTTTCTAAAAATTGGGATTTTTCCACATTAAAAATATCCAAAAATTACAGCAAGTAATTATAAGAATTACTGTGAAGCACGTGAGCGTAAGTCGCCCAAAGAGCCGCGGATCCGCGGCCCCACCCCAGCATGTGCGGCGGTTCCGCGGCCAGATGGTCGATTCTTGACACGTGGTTTTCACAGTAACTCCTATTTTGTAATGTTGTATTTTCTGGGAATTTTTAATTTTTATTCAACTGTTGAATTATTTGGGTTGTATTGGGGACTTAAAGTTTCGATCGGATATTATAACTTTGTTTAGTTTGTCCGGATAATTTTTAGAAACTGTTAAAAAGTTCGAACGGATATCAATAACTCACTTTTTCCCCTGTCGGAAAATTTTTCAAAAGTTGGATTTTTTCTCGTGTTTAAGAATGTTCTAAGTCATGCAAGTAACGCGGTGGACCCTCTAGAAGACAACAAACCTTAACTCGATTATGTGACCGTCTTGAACTACCCTTTGAACCTTAGGGTTTGGGATAGTACGGCATGCCACATGTGAGGCATTGGCTTGACCCTTCTACGGCTGGACCATTGGTACTGTGGCATGTGATGGACGTTTTTAAACTAATTTCAAGTGTTGAGATATATTGGGGAAATCTTGGGTGCTTGATGATTCGATCGGAAAGTTTAACTTTTTCTATTTATCTGGAATGTGATACAATAATTGGAATCCACAGATAGTTATGAGATAACTAGTTTGAATATTATAAACATAGCAGTTTAGTCTCAGATGATCGGTTGCCACGGAATTTTGATGTGATCAAAAGTCCGTCGCAATCACGTAGAGTACGCGGATACTTGCCGGGTAAACTTAATAGACAGCCTCACTCCATAACCCCGACCAAGTGACTGTAGGAGAACCCCGTCGCCGAAAGCATCCCTTCGGGTGCTCCCGGTAACGGTGTTCCACCTTGGTGCACTTCGTCGACGGTATCGGGGGTGCGGCCGTCTTCTAAAGTTTGCGACGAGCATTCGATCAGGACGTCGGGAATCTTGTTGAATTGCTCGACTTAATATTGAAAAGAGTTTTTGATAATGAGACAAAAATGCGGGGTTTATAATTGTTAGGCATGCGATGTCTAAGGAATTCATTTGGTTAGGCATGCAATGTCTAAGGAGGTTGCGGATTCCAACTGTTGTAGTTTTACACTTTCTTTTCTGTGACCGTAAGCGTAGTATGTGGTGTATCGCCGGCTTCGTTGCTATACATCAACGACAATCGGGATACGCATACTTGCTTACGTTGATGATATGTGATATTATGTGTTGCTGTGATATGTTATATTGGATCGTCGCATTTTGAATAGCCGGGGGTTTTATGTGAGATGAGAGTTTTTCTTTTTCATTCATGTAAAATTCACTTGTATGTAATATTCTTTTATTGGGGCACTTCCAGGTAGCGGAAGATGCCACCGTTGTATATTATTTACTTTTCCGCATTAGGTAGACCCAAGGCGGGGAGCACAAGTAACCGGGTTCTAGGGTCCAGTGGGAGACCATCTCGAGGAGTCGAGACCGGGTCTCCTAACCCTAGAATTGGCAGAGTTACTTGCCGCTCTCGTAGGGGTCTAGGGATGTGGGTTTGGTCATTCATCGCGACCGTGGAATCCGTGTTTTATACTGGCTCGTATTGAAAACACGGACGTCCTAGTATATCCAATATTTCATATATGTTCTTCTGCTGCAATGTTCTGTGATGAGATCATATTACTGCCTGAGATGAATGTTTATATATTATATATATGAGATATATGTTATATTGCAGATTTCGTTTCAAAAGAGATGCTTGTGAAGCATAATTAAAATGGGACTTCATTAATGAGATTAATGAAATAAAAGAAACCTAAGATGTTGTAGAAACTTGTTTATAAAAACTGGTAGCTACAGTTCTTGCTTTGCATAGCGGTGTTCCTTATAGAACATCCAACACCTAATTCGATAAGGAAAGGACCGAGATCCCTTCACCGGGAGTGACTCCTTTAGCAATAACTGGCAGATGCTACAAACTCGGTTTGTCTTTTGATTGCTACTATAGTTCTTGCTTTGCACAGCGGTATATATGATATATCATGCACCTTATTCGATGAGGAAAGGGCCGACGATCCCTTCACCGGGAGTGACCCCTTTAGCAAAACTAGAAAAGCCTCAAAAACACTCCATTTAAAATCACTCGATTCTACAACGATATCAAGTTCATTACGCAATAGGTTTTCAGAAAAACCTGTCGTAACCCTCCGTCATTTCAGATAAGTTGTATATAGTATTCATGCTACATTTGTTGGCTTTCGTCAAGGTGTAGTGTGCGGTAGCTATCTGCTGCTTATCTGCTGCATATGATGCGATTGGATTAGGGTAGTCGTGTGGCTTTGTTGGCTTTCGTCAAGGGTCGTGCTGGTGGGTTTATTTCAATCAAGAAATGACGGGTTGGACTTGACTAGTAGCCTATGGTTTGTTGGCTTTCGTCAAAGTCATAGGATGCTAGGGGCAAAATATTATTGGGAATTTCAAGTGTTGAAATTTGCAATGAGATTGCATACCTTCTATGAGATAGTTGGATCCCAATACCCACTGCGAGTAAAAGTTACTCCTGGGAGAGTTTTACACATTACAATTAGCCGATCAAGTAGGTGTCTAGAAAGGTGTTAACAGGGTTACGCCTCTGGGAAAACGAGGTTTACTTTAATTAGGTTCGTGCGAAAGCACGGGGGACCTCCCTCAAAGTACCGACACTGGCCTGGCTGAAAGATTGGCGAACTTGTAGCGTGTAATTAATCCCGGCTAGTCTTTCCTTTTAGGGTTTGAAGGAAGATTTGATTAAAACAGTGGGAGACATCCTGATTAGATATATTAGATAACCAATCTAATCTTGCAAGAGCATACGCTGAGTGTTTTCTTCTCTCTCTCTCCAGCTAGCGACCATATCATGCCTTAATCAAGATAATAAAACGGATATATTGACCGAACCCGCTTGTTATACTGAGCTGGGGAACGTTGGTCCCGCTCCAACTTATAATTGTTATAAGACAGAGCAGGAAATTGGGGAATACCAGATTTCCCGTGCCGCCCAAACGAAGAAAGTGCATGCTGATGCATCATCTTCGGGTGTGTTCATTACAGAGAACTGTTTCTCAGTATCCTTTACGTCCTGGGTATGTGATACCGGATCAGGATCCCGCATATGTAATCTGTTACATGGGCTACAGATAGGTAAAGAACTGAGAACGGGTAATAAGTTTCATGAGACAGAAAACGGTGCAAGTGTTGCAGCCAAGTCTGTTGGTCACTATCACCCTGTATTACCTGAATACATTGATTCTGAACAAATGTTATTAGATACCGAACCTGATATACAAAATCATATCAGTCTCTTTATTAGTAAAGAAAGGATATAATTTTGTATTGTTGGATAATGTTTTGAACATTTCCTATATCAAGAGTTGATCGGTTCAGGCGCGTTATCTAAAAGCATTGACGTTCTAAATCAAACTACAGTTCTTAGTATAAAGAACATACACAAGAGGAAGAGTTCAGAAATGAATCCTTCTTGAGGTATTGTAGACTAGGTCATATCAATGCGACCTGACTGGCTAAAGTTACATTTAGATGCATATTTAAATTAGTTTGAATTTACATCTTGTGAAACTTGCCGGTCATGTCACAAAGATAAGATGATCACAGCTCTGTTTATTGGAAACAGAGAAAGAGTTATGAACTTTTGGGATTGATACATGTTGATGTATGAAAGTCTCCTGTCTACACATGCCAAGACTGGTTCTTTGTACTTCATTACATTCTCTGTTGATCTCTTAAGATTCAGACATATGTTCCTGCTGAAACACAAGTCCGAACCCTTTGAGATATTCACAGAATATAAATTAGAAGTAGAGAACCAAAATACGGGTAAAAGTATTATGTCCTTTGATGCGATCAAGGAGGAGAATACTTGAGCACGGAATTCCTGGACTATTCTAAAGGAGAATGAGATTCTCTCTCAGCATTACTCCTCCGTATACACCACAGCATGTCGGTGTATCGGGGCGGAGCACTAGCACCCTATGTGATATGGTGTGCTCTATGATGAGTACTACTGAGTTTCCTATTTCCTTTTGGGAGTTATACACTTGAGAAGCTGCATACCTATTGAATAGGGTTCAAATCAAATTAGTTGCCTACCACTTCATATGCGATATGGAAAGGGAAGAGCCCATATCTTAAGCCTGTTAAGATTTGGGGTTGTCGGACTATGTCTAAAAGCAAAATCCGGACAAGCTCGAGGCAAGGTCTGTTATGTAGAACTGGAAATGTTCCAGCTATACAAACTACAGCTGTTGATTTGGTAGAACCAAAGGATTCAATAGTCTCCAACGAACCTCAGCCTCTCCGCCGATCTAGTAGGGTTCCTCAACCACCTGAGAGATACTTCGGTTTCTCAATGACAGTGGGAGCGAGGATTGCATCATGAGATGATGACCCAACTAGTTTCGAGCTGGCCATCAGGAGTGGGACTCTGTAAGAATGGCTGGATGCTTATCGATCTGAGATGGAATCCTTATACACCAACAAAGTATGGACTTTGGTTGCTTTATCTGAAGGGTTAAATCCCCATCAGGAGCAAGTATATCTTGAGAAGATTACTTGGTGTACATGGAAAAGTTGAGACTTTCAAAGCTAGACTTGTTAAAGGTTTGCATCATAGACCAGGTATGAATTATGTTGAAACATTTTCTAAGGATCTATGCTTAAGTCCATCCAGATCCTACTTGCCAGGGCTACATACCATGACTACGATATCTGGTGGTTGGGTGTCATGACTGCTTTTCTAAATGATGTTTTAGAAAAGAGCGTCTATAAGTACACAGCCAGAGGGCTTCGTAGACAGTGGGAGCAACGGAAACGTGTGCAAGATGTTTTATATGATAAAACAGGCATCGCGGAGTTGGAACATCTGTTTTGATGTGGTAGTCAAAGAGTTTGACTTCATCAAAATGGTAGATGGACCTTGTATATACAAAAAGGTAGTAGAGAGTATGGTGGTGATCCTCATAGAGTACGTGGATGACATACTCTTGATAGGGAAGGAGTTTCCTATGCTACGCTTGGTCAATCTCCGCTTATCACAATGATTCTCCATATGGGATCAAGGTGATACCTCCTAAATCCTGGGTTTTGGATCTATGAGATAGATCTAATTGGATGTTAGGATACTCACTAGTTGTAGTGAGATGGTATCAATCGATCCTGGGAAGAATCACTGGAAAGGTTCCAGAGTGATAAGGACGACTGAATGTCAGTCGCAGGCATTGTCTTTACCCTCCGTGGAGGGACGGTATGTTGGAAGAGTTCCAAGCTAGATACCGTGACATACTAGACGATTAAAGGCAAGATACATCATTACGAAGGATGCTACCAAAGAGGCAGTCTGGATATATATAAGTTCATAAGATGAACTTCGTTCCTACCATTGTGTGACAATGGGGTTGTGGCTTTAGCCAAGGAACTACCGTCCCATCAGAAATTCAGATATAATTCTTAGGCAGTATCACCTGATCATGGAGATGGTTGATCTCCAGGGAGATCGAGGTTAGGAGAGTAGACACAGAGGACGCAGCGCGGATCCACTCACAAAGGCCTTTTTCCCCAGTATAGACTTTTATGGGATGGTTGAGTATGAGATACTTCAACCGCAGCTAATTGTTGGGTATGCGATACCATAACAGATGGCCCTAGTGCAAGTGGGAGATTGTTAGTTATATGTATGCCCTAGAGGCCATTACTGTACATACGATGTATATTGTAGTGGATGCTAGGACATATATAGGGAGGACTTTCTTGCTCGACATGATAGTATGCTATCTGGTTGTACTTTATCTTAACGTGTACTCTGATTGTCTCTTTGTTACATGTTGATAAAGCCCTTAGGATATGTACTCGACTACTGGGACTATGATGAGATCATATTAGTGGGGCCATGGTAGTCGACGAGTACATCCTATAACTGTTGCTAGTCGTGAGTGTATCGAGACAGGGCATCGATGCACCAGAGTAGACTAGCGTATACGCATCTTGACCCATATGATGGGCGATGGATGATCACATATCCATCGGTGTTTGACATCAAGGATGGTGTACGGGTGCTCAGTGGAGACTGGGTACACTGGACGGACTCGCCGAGAACTCCCAGATGGTATTATACCATACGTCAGATGGCAGTTCTCCGGTGACACTGGTATAGAGTAGTCTGCTGACCCGAGATCGTCATAGAGTCTTGTGTGGTTCCTACTGTGCTTTGATTTCCATCATACCACGTCCAAGAGGGCGTGCAAAAAGGTGGCTTTTGGGTACAGTCCCGAATCACATGGAGGCAATGAGCGATAGGAGGGGATTCGTCTCTCCCGGTATAGGGAGTTGATGTTGTGCTGTGTTCGATTGGCTATAACCGGAAATCCCTGGCCAGGGTTGCTGAGATTTACTGGTAAGTGTTATCAGTAGTTTCTCGAACTGTTATAGACCTCATATCGACACGACTTATCGAGCTACTGGGGTCTGACATTTACCACCCCTAGGCGAGATATGCGACATATCAGACGACGAGACCGGACTGTACGGGAGTGTTACTGTTTGGATTCACAGGAGAAGTTACAGGCTTGCTTGTTGATCTTCTGAGTGCTCAATACCTGGGTAGCTGTTACGTTTAGCTGACTGCTTGCAGCTTGTGGGTGTTTGATATGATCATCACCTACTGCCGGCGTATTGACGATTCTTTATAGTCCTACACAGAGGTTTCTTGACTCAGGCAAAACGGAGTAGGGGCACATATGTGATATGTGCGGGACCGAGGATAATGCGATATGTGATATGTATTGTATTCTCGCGATATTTGATATCAGCCGGGTCATCGGATCAAGTGTTGATTCGATGAATCGGTACGGATAAATATTAGTCGGTTATATGTGATATAGCCGGATTGTCGGATCAAGTGTTGATTCGATAATTTAATGTATAATAATATATATGATATATTAAATCACATTAACTAATATTTGCTCACTAAAAGATTCTTTTTCTCACTCGGGTAATACATTGATATATATGCGATATATGTTAAATGTATTATTTTATTTTGTTACGATAAATATTATATATGTGATATATAATATTGTAACATGATATGATAACTAATGCAACTTGTTTAGTGGAGTTTAAACATGATTAGGGTTTGGATTAGGGTTAAGCTTTCTAGATGTTTCTAGAAGCTTTTCATTTTGTTTTGTGAAAGATATTTTCAAGTGAGTCATGCTTTAACCCAACCCAAACCCTAACCCTAGTTAATTCTCTACAAAGGTTCACTTGACCATGGTTGCATAAATCTATCATATTATTCTTTTCCTATTCATCACAAAAGAATTATCAATTATTGTTCATCTTCTTCCTTCATTCTTTCATGGAAAAACCTTTCTTGATTTTTCCAAGTGATGAATAATAGTGAGAAAAAGATAAATAAAGAGAGCAAAATTCCTACTTCATCATCCTCATCTTCCCTTGCCATTTAGATGAGGGTGTTCACATCATTTCATGAGTTTTAGCTTGTGTTAAAGAAACTTCAAGGTAGATCATCTTAGTATCGAAGATCGGAAGCAAAGGTTGCGTCTTTCTCTTCGTGGAACCTCTCGAGAGTCCGGATCCCGATGATCGCAGCGAAGGGACCACAACACGGAGCATATGAAGTGAAGGACCGGATCTACAAAGGTTGTAATCCCTCTCACTTAGTGTTAAAATGTTTAGCATGCTTGTTTTCGCCTAATCTCTAGTTTAAAGTTCCGTATTCGGGTTGTTCGGCACGGCTAAATTTTTAATCGGGCATGGTTGATGCCTCATAGACCCTTGTGCGCGTGCCTAGCAACCCTACAATTTAGACGTGCCGAACAACCCTAACCAAGATCTTTAAACTAGAGATTAGGCGAAACAAAGCATGTTAAACACTTTAACACTAAGAGTTTGGGATTACAACCTTTGTAGTCCGGTCCTTCACTTCTAAAGCTCCGTGTTGAGGTCCTTTCGCTGCGATCATCGAGTTTCCGGACTCTAGAGAGGCTCCACGAAGAGAAAGATGCAAGCTTACTTCCGATCTTCGATAACAAAGATGATATACCTTGAAGTTTCATTAACAAAAGCTCTAACTCACAAATGAAGTGAACACCCTAATCTAAATGGCAAGAATAGATTAGGATGATGAAGTAGGAATTTAGCTCTCATTTATTTTCTTTAACTCACTCATTTTCATCACTTCATAAAAAGCTAGAAAGCTTTTCATGAAAGAAAGAAGAAGGAAGAAGAAGAACAAATCTCTTTGTCATGAATAATGAATTGTCATGAGGTTAGAATTGCAATCATGGGTTAAGTATAATAACTTAACCCATGTAGAGACTTAACCATGGTCATGGGTTGGGTTGGGTTAACAAATATCATAACAAATATCTTTGCAAAAACAAAAAAGCAAAGCTTCTAGAAACTTCTAGAATAGCTTAACCCAAATCAAACCCTAACCATGTTTAATCTCCACTAAACATGTTGCATTAATAACCCTAACATGTTACAATATTATATATCACATATACAATATTTATTGTAACAAAATAAAATAATACAATTAACATATATCGCATATATATCAATGTATTACCCGAGTGAGAAAAAGAATCTTTTAGTGGGCTTATATTAGTTAATGTAATTTAATATATCAAATATATAATTATACATTAAATTATCGAATCAACACTTGATCCGATAATCCGGCTATTTCTCAAATAACCAACTAATATAATCTGTATCAGTTCATCGAATCAACACTTGATCTGATGACCCGGCTATATCACATATACCCTGCCGATATATCATATCGTGAGAATCTAATACGGTATCACATACACGTATTGTTCTCGGTCCCGCACATATCATATATGTGCTCCTACTCCGTTTTTCCTGCCAAGAAACCTCTATGTAGGACTCTAAAGAATCGTCAATACGCCGGCAGTAGGTGATGATCATATCAAACACCCACAAGCTGCAAGCGGTCAGCTAAACGTAACAGCCACCCATGTATTGAGCGATCAGAAGATCAACAAGCAAGCCTATACTTTCTTCTGCGAATCCAGTCAGTAACATTCCCGTACAGTCCGGTCTCTTCGTCTGATATGTCGCATATCTCGCCTAGGGGTGGTAAACGTCAGACCCCAGTAGCTTGATAAGTCGTGTCGATATGAGGTCTATAACAGTTCGAGAAACTAATGATAACACTTATCAGTAAATCTCAGCAACCCTGGCCAGGGATTTCTAGTTATAGCCAAGCGAACACAGCGCAACATCAACTCCCTATACCGGGAGAGACGAATCCACACCTATCGCTCATTGCCTCCATGTGATTCGGGACTGTACCCAAAAGCCACCTTTTTGCACGCCCTCTTAGACGTGGTATGAAGGAAATCAAAGCACAGTGGGAATCACACAAGACTCTATGACGATCTCGGGTCTACAAACTAACCTGTACCAGTGTCACCAGAGAACTGCCATCTGACGTGAGGTATAATACCATCTCGGAGTTCTCGGCGAGTCCGTCCAGTGTACCCAGTCTCTACTGAGCACCCGTATACCTTCTCTGATGTCAAACACCAATGGATATGGGATCATCCATCGCCCATCATATGGATCAAGAAGTGCATACGCTAGTCTACTCTGGAGTATCGATAACCTGTCTCGGTACTCCTACGACTAGGAACATTTGAAGGATGTACTTGGCGACTACACTGTCCCAACTAGTATGATCCGCATCATAGTCCTGGTAGTCAAGTACTCATCCTAAGGGCTTTATCAACATGTAACATAGACAATCAATGTACATGTTAAGATAAAGAGCAACCAGATAGCGTACTATCATGTCGAGCAAGAAAGTCCTCCCTATATATGTCCAAGCATCCACTACAATATACATCGTATGTACAGTAATAGCCTCTAGGGCATATATATAACTAAAAATCTCCCACTTGCACTAGGGCCATCTGTTGTGGTATCGCATACCCAACAATTAGCTGTGGTTGAAGTATCTCATACTCAACCATCCCATAAAAGTCTCTACTGGAAAAAAGGCCTTTGTGAGTGGATCCGCGCTGTTTTCCTCTGTGTCTACTCTCCTAACTTCGATCTCCCTGGAGATCAACCATCTCCATGATCAGGTGATACTGCCTAAGAATTATATCCAGATTTCTGATGGGACGGGGGTTCCATGGCATAAGCCATAACTCCATTGTCACACAATGGTAGGAACGAAGTTCATCTCATGAACTTATATATATCCAGACTGCCTCTTTGGTAGCATCCTTTGTAACGATGTATCTTGCCTTTAATCGTCTAGTAAGTCACGGTATATAGCTTGGAACTCTTCCAACATACCGTCCCTCCACTGAGGGTAAAGACAATGCCTGCGACTGACATTCAGTCGTCCTTATCACCCTGGAACCTTTTCCAGTGATTCTCCCCAGGATCGATTGATACCATCTCACTACAACTAGTGAGAATCCTAACATCCATTTAGATCTATCTCATAGATATAAAACCTAGGATTTAGTAGGTATCACTTTGATCCTATATGGAGAATCCTTGTGATAAGCGGAGATTGACCGAGCGTAGCATATGAAACTCCTTCCCTATCAAGAGTATGTCATCCACGTACTCTATGAGGATCACCACCATACTCTCTACTACCTTTTTTGTATATACAAGGTTCATCTACCATTTTGATGAAGTCAAACTCTTTGACTACCACATCAAAACAGACGTTCCAACTCCGCGATGCCTGATTTATCACATAATACATCTTGCACACGTTTCCGCTGCTCCCACTGTCTACGAAGCCCTCTGGCTGTGTACGTATAGACGCTCTTTTCCAAATCAACATTTAGAAAAGCAGTCATGACACCCAACCGCCAGATATCGTAGTCATGGTATGTAGCCGTGGCAAGTAGGATCTGGATGGACTTAAGCATAGCTTTGAAAGTCTCAACTTTTCCATGTACACCAAGCAATCTTCTCAAGATATACTTGCTCCTGGTGGGGATTTAACCCTTCAGATAAAGCAACCAAAGTTCATACTTTGTTGGTGTATAAGGATTCCATCTCAGATCGCATTAGCATCCAGCCATTCTTACAGAGTCCCACTCCTGATGGCCTGCTCGAAACAAGTTGGGTCATCATCTCATGATGCATTCCTCGCTCCCACTGTCATAGAGAAACCGAAGTATCTCTCAGATGGGTGAGGAACCCTACTAGATCGGCGGAGAGGCCGAGCTTCATTGGAAACTATTGAATCCTTCGGGTTCTACCAAATCATTAGCTGCGGTTTGTATAGCTGGAACTCTTTCCGGGTCTACCTCATGACCACTAATTTCTTCACAAGAAATTCCCTTTCACAAAGGTGGCATGCTGAGAAATAAAACATCTTTTGTTCCTCGGTATGGTAGAAGATATTCCTTTGCGAATGCTTGGGATATCCAACAAACTTCTACAGAACTGACTTTGCCTCGAGCTTGTCCGGATTATACTTTTAGACATAGGCTGGACAACCCCAAATCTTAACATACTTAAGATATGGGCTCTTCCCATTCCATATCGCATATGAAGTGGTAGGCAACTGATTTGATTGGAACCCTATTCAATAGGTATGCAGCTTCTCAAGTGCATACTCCCAAAAGGAAATAGGAAACTCAGTAGTACTCATCATAGAGCACACCATATCACATACGGTGCGATTGCTCCGCCCCGATACACTGACGTGCTGTGGTGTATTCGGAGGAGTAATGCTGAGAGAGAATCTCATTCTCCTTTAGAATAGTCCAGGATCTCCATGCTCAAGTATTCTCCTCTTTGATCTCATCAAAGGACATAATACTTATACCCGTTTTGGTTCTCTACTTCTAACATATATTCATTGAATTTCTCAAAAGTTCCAGACTTTTGTTTCAACAGGAACATATGTCCGGATCTTGAGAGATAATCAGTGAATGTAATGAAGTACAAAGAACCGGTCTTGGCATGTGTAGACAGGGGACCTTCATACATCAGCATGTATCAATCCCAAGAGTTCACTAACTCTTTCTCTGTTTCCAATAAACAGAGCTGTGGTCATCTTATCTTTGTGACATGACTGGCAAGTTTTACAAGATGTAAATCCAAACTAATTTAAATATGCATCTTTATATAACTTCAGCTAGTCGGGTCGCATTGATATGACCTAGTCTATAATACCTCAAGAAGGATCCGTTCATTTCTGAACTCTTCCTCTTGTGTGTGTTCTGTATACTAAGAACTGCGGTTTGATTTAGAACTTTTATGCTTTTAGATAACGTGCCTAAACCGATCAACTCTTGATATAGAAAATGTTCAAAACATTATCCAATAATACAAAATTATATCCTTCTTTACTAATAAAGAGACCGATATGATGTTGTATATCAGGTTCGGTATCTAATAGCATTCGTTCAGAATCAATGTATTCTAGTAATACAGGGTGATAACTGCCAACAGACTTGGCTGCAACACTTGCATCATTTCCAACTCTTGGAACTTATCACCCGTTCTCAGTTCTCTACCTATCTGTAGCCCATGTAACAAATTACATATGTGGGATCCTGATCCGGTATCAAAATAACCAGGACGTAAAGGATACTGAGAAACAATTCTCTGTAATGAACACACTCGAAGAAGATGCATCAGCATGCACTTTCTTCGTTTGGGTGGCACGGGAATTCTGGTAATTCCCAATTTCCTGCTCTGTCTTATAATACTTATAAGTTGGAGCGGGACCAACGATCCTTAGCGCAATATAACAAGCGGGTTCGTTCAATACATCCGTATTATTATCTTGATTAAGGCGTGATATGGTCGCTACCTGGAGAGAGAGAGAAGAAAACACTCAGCGTGCGCTTTTACAAGATTAGATTGGTTATCAATTTATCTAATCAGGATGTCTCCCACTGTTTTAGTCAAATCTTCCTTCAAACCCTAAAAGGAAAGACTAGCCGGGATTAATTACTGTAAGTCCATGTCACACACCCCACGAACTTGCGGGGAGGCGGAATATATGAAAAACGATCATCAATGGTTCGTAACACAGACTTGAGCGCAAGAATCGTATCTAAACTGTTACTAGCAAACTACGAAAGGTTTAACTACTCTGATTCGAAGTTATACCTCACGTTTCTTGTCCTTCGGGTCTTCATCACTATCCTCCACTCCTTGTAGGCTCTTTTGAACGTCGGCACCTCAACGGCCTCCTCGAGTCAAAGAAGATCCACCCGAGAGCTCCTACTCCAAGCTTAACCTCTAACTTGAGGTAACTAGGTTACTCAAAGTGCTAATCTAAGCAACCTAGGTGATATAGAGTTGGATTATGGAAGTATTAGTCTAGCTAACCCTTGATCTCAACACATGAGAGGTTAGGGTTAGGGTTTGAAGATGGAGAGCTTGAGGAGAGAGAAGGTGAGAGTGAGAATCCTTTTGGATGAATAGATCATGTGTGTATATATGAAACATATCATATATATTAAATGAATAACAAATAATGATATATCATCATGTTTCATTAATACACTAAGTGATTCATCACATGAGTCATATAAATCATAATTGATTCATTAACTCCATGTATGATTCACACCATGACTCACTTATCCAATTAATGCAAATGCCACCTTAACCCCCAAGTCACCATGCTTCAAGAAGCTTCCCGACAAATTACGGGAACGCCCCTCCTATCCGTAAAAACACGGAAAAACTTTAGACTGTATAAATCCAATAATCTGATACTAGAATCTGGCTTAAACCAAAGCCGACTAGTAAAAACTGTCCGAACATCGTACGTGCGTAAAAACACGTATGCGTCCGAACCCTGTCGTAAAACCATACGACCTCTATATCGTTTCGCCCGAAGCAGAGAAACTCTCTGTGTGGGACTCTAAAGACTCGACACTACGCTGGCAGTGGGTTTAACCACAGACCGCAAGCGGCACTAGCTGTACGTAACGGTCCCCAGGTAGATGTCGATAAGAAGGCCGATGAGGAAACCCATCCGAACTCCTACTGAGCCTGCTGTAACAATCTCCGTATAGTCCGGTCTGTTCGTCTAAGACTATCGCATATCGGGCCTAGGGGCGGCAAGCGTCAATTCCCTAAAATCGGTATAAGTCGTGTCGGAGCGTAGCCCATTACACCTTGAGAAACTACTGGAAAACTTACCAGTAAATCTCTCTTGCCCTGGCCAGGGAATTTGCGTAATGGCTCTCTGACACGGCGCGATATCAACTCCCAATACCGGGAGAGACGAATCCTGTCTAACCGCCACTGCCTCCAAGTGCTCGGGACTGCACCCAACTGCTACCTGTTTGCACGACTCCTTTGAGCCGTGGTAGGGTAGCAATCTAAGAACAGTGGGACACACTCGAGGCGAAGTAGCAGTGTCAAGTCTGCGGACTATGCTGTACTCATGTCATCTGGGAACTGTTAACTGACGACTGGTATAAAACCAACCAACAGTTCCCTGTGAGTCCTGTCCGGTGTACCCGTAACCTAACGAGCAACTGTATACTATCTCCAGTACGACGTACTGACGGCTGTGGGACAGACCATCTCCCCAACTGGGATGAAAAGCGTACACACTAGTCTACTCCGGAGTATCGATGCCCTGTCTCAATAATCCTACGACTAGGGACCTGAATAAGGATGTGCTTGTAGACTACCCAGCCCCCACTAGTGTGACTGCCATCACAACGCTGGTAGTCAAGCAAGATCCTAAGAGCTCTATCAATACGTATACTCACATATTAAGATAGAAAAACCAAGTAGCATACTACTATGTTTAGCAAGACTGACATATACATGTGAATATCCCAAGCTTCCATTAAGTAATATACAAACTAGTACGATACAGTAATGGCCTTCTAGGGCATAAACACTAACAATCTCCCACTTGCACTAGGGCCATGTACTGGCATATCGCAGACCTATCATCTCGAATAGCCTCTCAAACTGCGTCTGAGGAATGGCCTTTGTGAATGGATCAGCAGTGTTATTCTCTGTATCTACTCTCTTTACCTCGATCTCCCGGCGATCGATGATCTCCCTGATCAGGTGATACCGCCTTAAGATGTGTCTGGACTTCTGATGGGACCTGGGTTCCTTCGCTAAAGCTATAGCGCCGTTGTTGTCGTAATACAGAGGTATTGGACCAACACTGGTAGGAACCACCTGAAGTTCTGTGAGGAACTTCTTCATCCAGGCAGCTTCTTTTGCGGCATCACAAGCAGCTATGTACTCCGCTTCCATCGTTGAGTCAGCAACGGTGTCCTGCTTGGAACTCTTCCAACAGACCGTCCCTTCATTGAGGGTAAAGACATAACCCGACATATACTTAGAGTCATCCTTGTCACTCTGGAAGCTGGAGTCGGCAAAGGCCTCGATCTGGAGGTCTTTTCCGCCGTACACCAAGAACATCTCCTTAGTCCTTCTCAGGTGCTTGAGAATGTTCTTTACTGCTATCAAGTGCTTCTCCCCTGGGTTTGCCTGATACCGGCTTACAACGCTCAATGCGTATGCTACTTCTGGTCTGGTACATAACATCGCATATATTATAGAGCCTACCGCAGATGCGTAGGGTATAATCAATATGCGATCCCTTTCCAAATCAGTCTTGGGAGACATCTCTTTGGAGAGGGTGATTCCATGACAAGCCGGTAGGTTACCGCGCTTAGAATCATCCATACTGAATCTTTTCAATATGGTGTCTATGTACCTTGACTGTGAAAGTCCCAACATCCTCTTTGATCTATCACGATAGATATGGATCCCCAGAATGTAGGTGGCATCACCCAGGTCTTTCATGGAGAACTTCTGTGACAAGAATCTTTTGACTGACCGTAGCATAGGAATATCATTTCCTATTAGGAGAATGTCATCCACGTACAAGACGATGAATACAACAACTCTCCCTACAATCTTACTGTATATGCATGGTTCATCTGGATTTTTGATAAAGTCGAATTCTTTGACAGTATCATCAAAACAGATGTTCCAACTCCACGATGCCTGCTTTTGTCCATAAATGGATTTAAGCAGCTTGCATACTTTACCGCTGCTCCCACTCTGAATGAATCCCTATGGCTGATCCATATAGACGCTCTCTTCTAAATTTCCATTTAGAAAGGACGTCTTTACGTCCATCTGTCAGATCTCATAATCATGGAAGGCAGCAATAGCAAGAAGGACCCGAATGGATTTCAGCATAACCACTGGAGAAAAGGTTTCGTCATAGTCCAAACCAGAGAACTGCTATCTGACATAAGGTATAATACCATTAAGGAGTTCTCGGCTAGTCTGTCCAGTGTACCCGTCTCCACTGAGCACCCGTATACCATCTCTGATGTCAAACACCAATGGATATGGGATCATCCATTGCCCATCTCATGGGTCGAGAAGCGTATACGCTAGTCTACTCTGGTATATCCATGCCCTGTCTCAATACACCCACGACTAGGAACATTAAAGGATGGACTTATGGACTACCATGGCCCCACTAGTATGATCTGCATCATAATTCTGGTAGTCAAGTACACATCCTTAGGGCTTTACCAACATGTAACCATAAGACAGTATCAAGAGACAAGTATACATGTTAAGATAAAGATTAACCAAATAGCATACTGTCATGTCGAGCAAGAAAGTCCTCTCTATATATGTCCAAGCATCCAATATAATATACATCATATGTACAATAATGGCCTCTAGGGCATACATACAACTAACAATCTCCTACTTGCACTAGGGCCAGCTGCTGTAGTATCGCATACCCAACATCCCGAAGAGTATCTCGAACTGTATCTGGGGAATTGCCTACGTGAGTGGATCCGCTGTGCTGTTCTTCGTGTCAACTCTCCTGACTTCGATCTCCCGGCAATCAACTACTCCCGGATCAGGTGATACCGCCTTAGAATATGCCTGGATCGCTGATGGGACCTGGGTTCCTTGGCCAAAGCCACCGCTCCATTGTTATCACAATACAAAGGTATTGGATACTCAATGGATGAAACCACTCCAAGTTCAGTTATGAACTTCTTCATCCAGACAGCCTTTTTGGCAGCATTGTTCGCAGCGATGTATTTAGCCTCCATCGTCGAGTCTACCACAATTTCCTGCTTGGAACTCTTCAAGCATACCGCCCTTCCATTGAGGGTAAAGACAAATCCCGAGTGCGACTTAGAGTCGTCCTTATCACCCTGGAAGCTCGAATCGGTAAAGGACTCCACTTGGAGTTCTCCGTTACCATACATCAAGAGCATCTCTTTAGTCCTTCTCAAGTACTTGAGAATGCTCTTCACAGCTGTCCAGTGACTCTCTCCAGAATCTGCTTGATACCTACTCACTACACTTAGTGAGTATGCTACATTGGGTCTGGTATAAAGCATCGCGTACATGATAGAGCCTACTGCCGAAGCATTGGGTATCCCTTGCATGCGAGCTCATTCCAAATCAGTCTTGGGAGACATCTCTTTGGATAGAGTGAGTCCTGAGATCGTGGGTAAAAACCCACGCTTGGATTCTTCCATACTAAACCTCTTTAGTATGGTGTCAATATACCTAGATTAGGACAATCCCAGTATCCGTTTAGATCTATCTTTATAGATCTTAATCCCCAAGATGTAGGAGGCATCCCCTAGATCTCTCATTGAGAATCTTTGTGATAAGAAGAGCTTGACTGATTGCAGCATAGGAATGTCATTTCCTATCAAGAGTATGTCATCCACGTACAATACGAGGAAGACAACCTTACTCTCTGCCACCTTCTTGTATATACAAGGTTCATCTACGTTTTTGACGAAATCAAACTCTTTGATAATGACATCAAAACAGATGTTCCAACTCGCGAAACTTGCTTTAACCCGTAGATGGATTTAAGCAGCTTGCACACCTTTCCGCTGCTCCAACTGTCTATGAAGCCCTCCGGCTGAGTCATGTACACGCACTCTTCCAAATCACCATTTAGTGTTGGATATGTATGCCCTAGAGGCCATTATTGTATAGTACCAGTTTGTATAATACATTTTGGAAGCTTGGGATATATACACGGGTTTACGACAGTCTTGCTCAACATAGTAGTATGCTACTTGGTTTGTTTCTATCTTAATATGTGTATATGTTTCTTTTAACATATCGCTAATACATATTGATGGAGCCCTTAGGATCTTTGCTTGACTACCGGCGTTGTGATGGCGATCACACTAGTGGGGGCTGGGTAGTCTATAATCACATCCTTATACAGGTCCCTAGTCGTAGGATTATCGAGACAGGGCATCAATACTCCAGAGTAGACTGGTGCATACGATTCTCATCCCAGCAGGGAAGATGGTCTGTCCCACAGCCATCAGTACGTCGTACTGGAGGTAGTATGCAGGTGCTCGTTAGGTTACGAGTACACTGGACAGGACTCATCGGGAACTATTAGTTGGTATTATACCTATCGTCGGTTAACAGTTCCCAGGTGACATGAGTATAGCTTAGTCCGTTGACTTGACACTGTCACTTCGCCTCGAGTGTGTTCCCACTGTTCTTAGATTACTACCCTACCACGGCTCTATTGAGTCGTGCAAACAGGTAGTAGTTGGATGTAGTCCCGAAGCACTTGGAGGCAGTGACGGTTAGACAGGATTCGTCTCTCCCGGTATTGGGAGTTGATATCGTGCTGTGTCTAGGAGAGCCATTACACATAGTCGTCCCTGGCCAGGGCAAGCGAGATTTACTGGTAGTGTTTCCAGTAGTTTCTCAGGGTGTTCTGGGCTACACTCCGATATGACTTGTACCGCTATTAGGGGTGTGACGTTTACCGCCCCCCTAGGCCCGACATGCGATACTCTTAGACGAACAGACCGGACTGTACGGAGATTGTCATATTCAGGCTCAGTAGGAGTTCGGATGGGTTCACCTCATCGGTCTTCTTATCGGCATCTACTTGGGGACCGTTACGTACAGCTAGTACCGCTTGCGGCCTGTGGTTAAACCCACTGCCAGCGTAGTGTCGAGTCTTTAGAGTCCCACATAGAGGGTTGTTCGCCTTTGGGCAAAATAAAGTAGAGGTCGCATGGTTTTGCGATGGGGTTCGTTCACATCCACGCACTTGTGCACGTTTGGTGTCCGGGCAGTTATTACTATCGAGCTTTGGTTTAAGCCAGATCCTAGTATTTGTTTTGGGATTGGTTTTGTCTCACTGTATTCGTGTTCCTCGGAACACGGATGCGGGTGTGTATGCACAGTTGACAGAGGCAGAGGAATCTCATTAGGGTTTTTGACAGTTGACTTTTTCTAAACCCTAATGAGAATGAGAAATATGATTAATAATATTAATTAAGGATAATTGTGCCATGGTTAGGTTGACCATTTGACTTTGGTTGACCATTTGACTTTTGTTGACCATTTGACCATGATCATTTCTTTTGCAAGATGCTTCTTGATTCTTGCAAATTGCATTAAATGTGAAATGATAATGGTCATTTCAACTAACCATCATAATTTTCTTTAGTTATTATTATTATTATTCTCATATGAGAGCATGGTTGTGATTCTTGCTCATTCTCTCTTGCTCTTTCTCTCTCATGCAAAGCTCTCCCTCATCCTCTCTCAAAGCTCTCTTCTTTCATGTGTTGAAAAACATGAGCTTTGTGAGATAAAACCATCAAGACAACTCTCTACTCATTCTAGGGTTCTTAGTCTAGCAAGCCAAGCACTCTAGTTACCTCTTGGTTGAGGTAGGAGCTCAAGGTAGAGGCCTTCGGGTGGATCTTTCTTCGGCAAAAAGAAGACGAAGAGGAGGAGCCGTCTACACCACTCCAAGGAGCAAGCAAGAAGGAGAAACACAACAAGAAGAGAAGGAGTTCAAGAACTAGGTATAACCATCTAACCTAGTAGCTATAACTTGTAGTTCGTTTTCTAGTTTTTGTTTAGCAAAGTTCCTTCATGGTTGGTCTATATTTCCTTATGAGAAAATTTTGATTTTTACCTATTCTGTCTTCCCGAAAGAACCGGGGTGGGTAACATAGACCTTTCATTGATATCAGTGCCTAGCTAAACAACAACTAACATGTTGGCGAAGTGTTTAGAACTTCGATCCGGAAAAAATCGCAAAATACATCAAATTTTAGTGTTTTCTGCCGTTTTTAAAAACAGGTCTAAAAATATTTCCAGAGACCTGAAAAATACAAGCAGGGTTTTTAGAGAAATCTGTAGAAATTTAGGCGCCTGAGTCGCTCAGAAGTCCGCGGAGCCGCGGCCGATCCAAGTGATCCGCCGCGGATCCACGGCCGAGTCAACTCGGCTGCGCACCAAATTTCTTCTGGGGTTCTCAGTGTTGGTTTTGTGATTTTTAAGATGATTTGTTTCTGCCCAGATTCTTCGGAGAACAGTGTTGTGTTTGGGGTAGTTTCAAATTGAAATTTTGATCAAAGTTATATAAACTTTGGCTAATTGATTATATCTGTAATGTGATATATATACTGAACGTCGACTAATCGCTATACGTCGATTAGTGGGGGTTGTACATATCTGTGATCTGTGATGTTGGATTGTGTATATGAACTTGTTGGATTGTCACGGATGAATAGCCGGGGTTTGTGAGATGAGAGTTTCTTTATCTTTCTTTTGATGTAAATTGTAAATTGATGTAATATTATTTTTATGGCTGCACATCCGGGTTGAGGTTGTAGCCGCCATTATATATTATTTCTTTTACTGTTTTTGCTCCTAGGATAGACCCAAGGAGGGGTGCACAAGCTACCGGGTACTTTGAAGTGTCGAGTGGCCTACTCACGTTGTTGAAGGAGGTTGCTTCACTTCGGGTACTTGGTGGGTAGTTTGCCGCACCCGTAGGGGTCTAGGGTGGGGTTTGGCTATTCATCGCGACCGTGTAATCCGTTTTTCGTTGCAGTCTCGAACGAAACGCGGATTCCTAGCATATCCAATGTGTTCATCTATGATCTGGAATGGCTATCATTGCATCTGATGAATGTATATATCTATATATGATATCTAGTAGGAGTTGCTTATGTTTTGCATCCGCGCTAGTCTAGCCCCCGCTCTGTCGTTAGTTAAGTAACCTAACGGGTGATGACGGGGCCCAGTGGCAAATGCGGATGGCATAAGCGTGCGTTATATTTTCGTTGTTTTCTGCAATGGTAGGATTAACTGATGAGACGCATTATATTAATGCAAAGAAAATAAACCTAAAAGATGTTGTTGGAACAATTTTCAAAAAGCTGTTATTGCAAGGACGTTCTCTTTTGTTTTGCACAGAGGTATTCGGTTATGAATATCCAGCACCTCATTCGACGAGGCAAGGGCCGAGATCCCTTCATCGGGAGTGACCCCTTGGACAGAAGTTTGCGTCAGGGTAATAACTTCACTATAGTCGATTACTTTTTGCTTTGCATCGCGATATTCAGTTGGAATATCCTGCATCTCATTCTACGAGGAAAGAGCCGAGATCCCTTCACCGGGAGTGACCTCTTTAGCAAAAGTTTTCGCCACTATATATTTGTAAAAACCACTCAGGTTCCTTCTAAGATATCAAGTTCGTTATGTTAACGGATTTTTCGCTAATAACCCAGCCGTAGCCCTCCGTCATTTCTTACAAGTAACACTTAGTATTCGTGCTGCGTTTGTTGACTCCGTCAAGGCGTAGTGTACGGTAGCTGAGTGGTGCTTGTTTGTAGCACTATATGGGATTGGTTAGGACAGTCGTATAACCTTGTTGACTCCGTCAAGGGTTATGCGGGTGGGTTTAATGGAATCCAGATAATGACGGGTTGAACTTAACTATGACCTTTTGATTTGTTGACTCCGTCAAGGCCACTAGGGTCCTAGGGGCAAAAACTACATCGGAGTCTCAAATATACAGGAAACTTGCAGATTTAGCATACCTTCTGGAGTGTGGTGACAAGAGTGGATTCCATCTAGATCATCACATAATGATAGTTGGATTCCGATCCTACTGATGAGTTGGATTACTCTCGGGAGATTATTTCACTTAACAATCAAAGCTATAAACCAAGTAGGTGTCTAGAACGGTGTTAGCGGGGCTACGCCTCCAGGGAAAAGAGGTTATGTAATTAAGGAACTTCGCAAAAGCGTTGGAAAACCTCCCTCGAAGTACCAACACTAGCCTGGCCGAAAGGTTAAGCAAGTATTGTGACGTACGATTAATCCTGACTAGTTCTTCTTTTAGGGTTTGAAGAAGAATTTGAGGAAACAGTGGGAGCCATCCTGGTTAGATAAATTAATAACCAATCTAATCTTGCAAGAGCGCACGCTGAGTGTTTCTTTTCTCTCTCTTCAGGTAGCAACCATTTCACGCCCTAATCAAGATAATAAAATGTATCGCTTGACCGATCCGAATTCTTATTCGGGGTTGGGGAAAGTCGGTTCGGCTCTAACTTACGACAACAGTCATAAGTATGAGCAAGGGAAAGAGAATTGTTTGGATTCCAAGGATATCCAGTTGAAGAAGAAGCATAGTATTTCATCTACTTCAGGTGTTCTTGTAATTAAGAACTGCTTTTCGGTCAGCCCTACCTCCTGGGTACTTGATACCGGATCAGGATCTCATATCTATAATTTATTGCAGGGACAGAGAAAAAGTAGGAAAGTTGCACCTGGTGATATGTCCCTCAAGGTAGGGAACGGAGCACAAGTTAATGCTGCAGCCGTCGGTGAATATCACCTAGTGTTGCCAAATGGCAAGACTATGATTTTGAACAATTGCTACTATGTACCTTCCATGGTTTGCAACATAATATCAGTGTCTTTACTTGATAAAGATGGATATAACTTTGTTCTTGATAGAAATATCATGAGCATTTACCTTGATAAGGTACTGGTTTCATAAGGTACACTGTGTAATGGTATCTATGTTCTAAATCATAATACAGTTCTCAATGTACAAAACACACGCAAGAGGAAGAGTTCGGATACGAACGAATCCTACTTATGGCATTATAGACTTGGTCATATCGGAGAGAAAAGACTAAGTAAGTTGCATAAAGATGGACTCTTGAATACGTTCGAATTTTCATCTTATGAAACTTGTCAGTCTTGTCTCAAAGGAAAGATGACCAAATCTCCGTTCACCGGACATGGAGAAAGGGAAGCAGAGCTCTTGGGACTCATACACAGTGATGTGTGTGGTCCGATGTCTATACATGCAAGGGGTGGGTTCTCGTACTTCATCACATTCACTGACGATCTCTCTAGATTCGGATATGTGTATCTTATGAAACACAAATCTGAAGCTTTTGAGAAATTCAAGGAATTCAGAAACGAAGTAGAGAACCAGACTGGCAAAAGTATCAAGATCCTCCGATCGGATAGGGGAGGGGAGTACTTAAGCAAGGAATTCCTAGATTACTTGAAAGAGAATGGAATTCTCTCTCAGCTTACTCCTCCTTATACACCACAGCACAACGGTGTATCGGAGGGGATGAATCGTACCCTATTGGATATGGTTCGCTCCATGATGAGTAGTGCTGAGTTGCCTCTTTCATTCTGGGGACATGCGCTTCAGACAGCGGCATACCTACTGAACTGCGTTCCATCCAAATCTGTGCCTAAGACTCCATATGAAGTATGGAGTGGACGAAATCCATATCTTAAGCGATTTAAGATATGGGGTTGTCCGGCCTATGTGAAAACACAGAAACTGGACAAGCTAGAGGCACGGTCAGTTCTATGTAAATTTGTGGGGTATCCTAAAGATTCACTAGGATATTTGTTCTACCACACTGGGGAACAGAAGGTGTTTGTATCTCTCCATGCTACCTTTTTAGAAAGGGAGTTTCTTGCAAAAGAAACTAGTGGGAGTTCGGTAGAACTGGGAGAAATCCAAGAAACACAAAATGTAACTGAAGATTTGGAGGAACCACTGGTTTCAATAACCCCAGACGAACCTCAGCCACTCCGCAGATCTGGTAGGATTTCTCATCCGCCCGAGAGATACTACGGTTTTCTCATAGACGGGAATCGAGAGGATTGCATCTTGGAAGAAGATGATCCTACCAGTTTCAGGCAGGCCATTATCAGTAGGGACTCTGATAAGTGGTTGGATGCTATGCGATCCGAAATGGAGTCCATGTACACCAATAAAGTATGGACCTTGGATATTGCTCCACCTGGGGTAAAACCCGTTGGATGCAAATGGATCTACAAAACAAAACTTGGTGTAGATGGACAGGTGGAAACCTATAAGGCTAGACTTGTTGCAAAAGGTTTTCGTCAAAGACCTGGTGTGGACTATGACGAAACCTTTTGTCCAGTAGCTATGCTCAAATCCATTCGAATCCTACTTGCCATTGCTGCCTTCCATGACTATGAGATCTGGAAGATGGACGTAAAAACGGCTTTTCTAAACGGCAGTTTAGAAGAATGCGTTTATATGGATCAGCCAGAAGGTTTTGTAGACAGTGGGAGCAGCGGGAAGGTGTGCAAGTTGCTTAAATCCATTTATGGATTAAAGCAGACATCGCGGAGCTGGAACATCTGTTTTGATGAAGCAATCAAGGAATTTTATTTCATCAAGAACGAGGATGAGCCTTGTATTTATAAGAAGATTGTAGGACGAACTGTCGTATTCCTAGTCTTGTACGTGGACGACATTCTTTTGATAGGAAATGGCATTCCTACGCTACAATCGGTCAAGCTATTCTTGTCACAACGGTTCTCCGGGAAGGACCTGGGTGATGCCACATGCATACTGAAGATAAGAATCTACAGAGATAGATCGAAAAGATTACTAGGACTTTCGCAGTCCAGGTACATAGAGACCATACTAAAGAGATTTAGTGTCACACCCCGCTTCCCAGAGTACGCTAAGATAGGCACGTGACATAGCCAACCATACTACCTGTGGATAGGAAAAATCCCTCCACAGTCACATTATGGCTGGAGAGATATCAAGAACAGGAAAGTAAACTAAACTATCTAGTACATGTCCATAAGCCAGAATAAATGGGTCAAGAAATAATAATATGCGGAAGCAAAAGATCCAATAAATAAAACACCTGGAAAGTAAAATTGGATACCAACAGGATCCTCACCGCTCATTCTAACAGCGACAGTACTCCTGATCAGTCTGCAACAAAGATAGAGGATCTGGGCCATACAAAACCCAGACGTCAGTACGTCATAACATCAAGCAATAATATAAATAAGGTAGCAAAACATGCAGGTATGTGTATGAATAGTAAGACAGATATAACAGTAATATAAGTGAGCACAGTGAGGGTAATGTGCAGTGAGTAATCTAAACTGGTCTACTGTGTTAACTACTCTCAAGTCCTTGAAATCAATTTGATGAATCATCGATATAACTCAATAGTATCCCGTGCGTTCCCGGGATCACGGTCTATGACTCTCGGACTGAATTCGAGACGTGCTGCAAGGCAGTAAAGGGTGGTAGGTAATGACGAGTGATGTCAGCAGCATCACCCCGGGGCTGGCCTAGCCCGTAAGACTGATCAGAAAAGGTATCGAACTGTCGAGTTACAAGTCAGGTTTCATCATTGATATCCCCATACCCCCAAGTTATATATGTTCAAGTCTGGTATTAATAAATGTGGAGCGAATGCCAACACAGGATCAAACAGGTACAGGTTTGTCTGGATAGACAACAGGAAATGTCTGTAGGGACAACAGGTTAAGTTTGTTGGCATTAGTAACAAGATCAAGTAACAGGTAAAGCCATGGTACATCAGGTCAAGTCAGGTAGTATATAGGTATCATGTCATGTTAAGAAGTGCACAGTACCATGCCGTGTCAAGTAATAGTATATCAAGTCATGTCGGGGGTGCACGAAAGTCACATGGATGCTTATAATCAAACCCTAATAAGTATGGGTATACAAAACAAGTATGGGGTACTAATGGAACAATAAAAATGGAACATTATGATGTGATATGCAAAAGGTACAGATTAAAGCATATGGATGCACAGTTATCGATTTGGGTTACACTTAATAGTTCTAAAATTAATTAGATTACACTTTATTAAACATAGGGTATTAAAACAACAATATTGGGTTATTAATGAGATCTGTGAATGCAGCTACATGTATTCTATTCGATATGGATGCGGATGGATATCATATCACCTTTAAATGATAAACTAGTTAAAGCACGGTGTTCAATTTAACAATGTGAATGGTTATATTCAATTTGATGCGGTATACTATAGTATGATATGTGACAAGATAGGTTTGCATATGTTAGATATGAAATGATTAGAATGGATGCAAACAGTCATTGTAACACTGTGAAACAAGTACTTTAGATGCACGGTTTGAAATTCAAATATAATATTCATTAAAATAGATGCATAAAATATAATGTAGCATGTAGCAAGATAAACTTGCCTCGGGGATCCACAGATGCACGGCACGCAGCAAGAATGCGATAAACGACGGAAAATCTTCATTGGGGCATTTCGTCGAACACTTTGCGCGCACAAAAGAACATTGACGGAAGGGAGATCTAGAGGCAGAGAAATGATAACTTCGTTCACTTAAATGCAGGCCAACCATTGGAGCCTCGGTTTTTGGGTCGGTGGTCGAGTCATCTACAGGATTGATTCCGACATCTATCACGACTGCACCAGGCTTTAGCCTGCTGCCCCTCACTAAGTTTGCAACTCCACAAGCTGAGACGACTATATCAGCTTTTTTTTACTATTTCCTCAGGATTGGTTGTTATAGAATGTACCACAGTGATAGTTGCATTCTCCTTCTGCAACAATAATGCGGCAGGTATCCCTACAATATTGCTCCTTCCTATTACAGCTGCTCTTTTTCCTTTAATTTCAATGCCATATCTGTGCAACAATTCCATGCACCCTTTGGGGGTATAGGGAACAAATAACGGTTCCCTGCCTTGCAAAGCAAGACAACCTGTATTTAGTGGATTAAAACTGTCCACATCTTTCTCAATACTAACTGAATTAAGAATTTCCTGCTCATTCATATGATGAGGAAGGGGAAGCTGAACCAAGATTCCATGTACAGACGGATCATTATTAAAGATTGAAATGTGCTTTAGAACTTCTTCCTCTGAGCAGTCCTCAGGTAAATTAACTTCATAAGATGTGATGCCCACGGCTTCACAAGACTTTTTCTTAATACGCACATATGTTTGAGAATCATTCCTTGAACCTACTAAAATAACTGCTAAAATTGGAACAATACCAATAGCATCCTTCAGCTTTGCAACTTCAGCAACAACTTCTTTTCATATTTGATTTGCAACTGACTTTCCACCGATAACTGCAGCAGATGGGTCGGCGGTCATTGCTACTGGAGAGACAGCGGGCAAACTCCAATTCGGTAAAGCGGAGGAAAATCGGCGAGTTGGGAATCCTAGGGTTTTCAAAGGGAAAGAAATTGTGCCATGGCAATGGAAAGGGCGAGCAAAGGCTCTGGATTTGCCCTTGGATAGGTGAAGCCGAGCTGAACAAGACGAAATAGACCAGTCCGAGAGCAGACCCGACGCCATGGCCACGAGCTTGAGGAAAGGAGAATCTAGGGCAAGGGTTTTGAGCGAGAAAAGAGGTTGCGGGTTATGTTATGGTTTTTAAAAAAATTAATATATATAAAAATTTATATTATATATATATAAAGAAAGAGAGAGAGGATTGTGAGAGAGAGAGAGAGTGAGAGAGAGAGACAGAGAAAGAGTGCTGAGAGAGAGAGAATACGAGAGGAGAGAGAGGGAGGAGAGAGAGGGAGAGAATGAGAGAGATCGAGAGGAGAGAGAGTGAGAATGAACAGTATGGAGATATAGGGTTGGCGTTTTGTGAGGAGAGAGAAGGAGAGAAAGAAAGAGAAGAGAAAAGGAAAGAAATAGAAGGAGAGAGGGAGAGTGGAGGCCACGGTGAGCTGTGAGTAGTTAGGATTATGATTATAAAAATTTAAAAAGATTTTAGTTTGTTATATAATTTAAATCGTAGATTATTTTTAATTAAAAAAATTGGATTTTCAGGTAAATACAAATCTGGTCCAAAATACGCCCGGGTCGGGTCTAAAATTCAGATTTAAAATATGAAAAATATACGCGACTTTCAAAATTCAAAACGAATGCTCAGGTAATGAAAATGCATACCCCCAAGAACGGATGCACGTGCGTGCGCGTAGCAATCCAAACACATCCGTTTCACTGAACGGGACGAGAACAAGATGCGCGGATGCTACCACGGGGTTAGGGGTATCATGCAGGCCAAGAAATGTATTTTTAAAATATTTTACGTGCCTTAAAATGTTATATGGTAAAAGATGCCATGCTAGGTAAAATGCTAGTATGCGATAAAGTTGAAAATGAACAAGTCTACATAACAAGTCAGGGTAATTCATAAATATGAATTAAACAAGTTTCAAGCAAGCGGGTCGGGTCGAATGCAATGTAAAATGTAAAATACCATTCGTACCCAAAACACGATAAATCAAGAAAATACCACAAATAAGGAATTACGAGAACTGGAATAGGTATAAACGAACTAGGTTGTTACATTTAGTATGGAAGATTCCAAACACGGTAATATACCAATATTGCACGGAATCACCCTCTCCAAGAAGATGTCTCCCAAGACTGACGAGGAGAGGGTTCGTATGAGCACTATATCCTACGCTTCGGCGGTAGGATCTATAATGTATGCGATGCTATGTACAAGACCAGATGTAGCTTACGCACTAAGCGTGGTGAGCCGGTATCAGTCAGACCCAGGTGAGAACCACTGGACAGCAGTGAAGAACATTCTCAAGTACCTAAGAAGGACTAAGGAGATGTTCCTGGTTTACGGTAATGGAGACCTCAGGGTCGAGTCCTTTACCGATTCAAGCTTCCAGAGTGACAAGGACGACAGCAAGTCTGTCTCGGGTTTTGTGTTTACCCTCAACGGAGGGGCGGTGTGTTGGAATAGTTCCAAACATGATACCATCGCAGACTCGACGATGGAGGCTGAATACATTGCTGCAAGCGATGCCGCAAAATAGACGGTCTGGATAAAAAAGTTCATTAGTGAACTTCAGGTGGTTCCGTCCATTGTTGACCCAATACCTTTGTATTGCGATAACAATGGGGCTATAGCTTTATCAAAGGAACCCAGGTCCCATCAGAAGTCCAGACACATCTTAAGGCGGTATCACCTGATCAGGGAGATCATTGATCGCCCGGAGATCGAGGTACGGAAAGTGGACACAAAAGACAACACGGCGGATCCATTCACAAAGGCCCTCCCTCAAACACAGTTCGAGAGACTTATTGAGCTATTGGGTATGCGGTACGCCAGCAGCTGGCCGTAGAGCAGACGTTGGGTATGTGGTACACCAATTACTGGCCTTTAGTGCAAGTGGGAGACTGTTGGATATGTATGCCCTATAGGCCATTATTGTATAGTACTAGTTTGTATAATACATTTTGGAAGCTTGGGATACATACACGGGTTTACGACAGTCTTGCTCAACATAGTAGTAAGCTACTTGGTTTGTTTCTATCTTAATATGTGTATATGTTTCTTTTAACATTTCGCTAATACATATTGATGGAGCCCTTAGGATCTTTGCTTGACTACCGGCATTGTGATGGCGATCACACTAGTGGGGGCTGGGTAGTCTATAAGCACATCCTTATACAGGTCCCTAGTCGTAGGATTATCGAGACAGAGATCGATACTCCAGAGTAGACTGGTGCATACGCTTCTCGTCCCAGCAGGGGAGATGGTCTGTCCCACAGCCATCAGTACGTCATACTGGAGATAGTATGCAGGTGCTCGTTAGGTTACGAGTACACTGGACAGGACTCGTCGGGAACTGTTGGTTGGTATTATACCTATCGTCAGTTAACAGTTCCCAGGTGACATGAGTACAGCTTAGTCCGTTGACTTGACACTGCCACTTCGCCTCGAGTGTGTTCCCACTGTTCTTAGATTACTACCCTACCACGACTCTATTGAGTCGTGCAAACAGGTAGTAGTTGGGTGCAGTCCCGAAGCACTTGTAGGCAGTGACAGTTAGACAGGATTCGTCTCTCCCGGTATTGGGAGTTAATATCGCGCTGTGTCTAGGAGAGCCATTACACATAGTCGTCCCTGGCCAGGGCAAGCGAGATTTACTGGTAGTGTTTCCAGTAGTTTCTCAGGGTGATCTGGGCTACATTCCGACACGACTTGTACCGCTATTAGGGGTCTGACGTTTACCGCCCCTAGGCCCAACATGCGATACTCTTAGACGAACAGACCGTACTGTACGGAGATTGTCACATTCGGGCTCAGTAGGAGTTCGGATGGGTTCACCTCATCGGTCTTCTTATCGGCATGTACCTGGGGACCGTTACGTACAGCTAGTACCGCTTGCGGCCTGTGGTTAAACCCACTACCAGCGTAGTGTCGAGTCTTTAGAGTCCCATAAAAAGGGTTGTTCGCCTTTGGGCAAAATAGAGTAGAGGTCGCATGGTTTTGCGACGGGGTTCGTTCACATCCGCGCACTTGTGCACGTTTGGTGTCCGGGCAGTTATTACTAGCGGGCTTTGGTTTAAGCCAGATCCTAGTATTTGTTTTGGGATTGGTTTTGTCTCATTATATTCGTGTTCCTCGGAATACGGATGCGGGTGTGTATGCACAGTTGACAGAGGCAGAGGAATCTCATTAGGGTTTTTGACAGTTGACTTTTTCTAAACCCTAATGAGAATGAGAAATATGATTAATAATATTAATTAAGGATAATTGTGCCATGGTTAGGTTGACCATTTGACTTTGGTTGACCATTTGACTTTTGTTGACCATTTGACCATGATCATTTCTTTTGCAAGATACTTCTTGATTCTAGCAAATTGCATTAAATGTGAAATGATAATGGTCATTTCAACTAACCATCACAATTTTCTTTAGTTATTATTATTATTATTCTCATATGAGAGCATGGTTGTGATTCTTGCTCATTCTTTCTTGCTCTTTCTCTCTCATGCAAAGCTCTCCCTCTTCCTCTCTCAAAGCTCTCTTCTTTCATGTGGTGAAAAACATGATCTTTGTGAGATAAAACCATCAAGAAAACTCTCTACTCATTCTAGGGTTCTTAGTCTAGCAAGCCAAGCACTCTAGTTACCTCTTGATTGAGGTAGGAGCTCAAGGTAGAGGCCTTCGGGTGGATCTTTCTTCGGAAAAAAGAAGACGAAGAGGAGGTGCCGTCTACACCACTCCAAGGAGCAAGCAAGAAGGAGGACCACAACAAGAAGAGAAGGATTTCAAGAACTAGGTATAACCATCTAACCTAGTAGCTAGAACTTGTAGTTCGTTTGTTAGTTTTTGTTTAGCAAAGATCCTTCATGGTTGGTCTATATTTCCTTGTGAGAAAAATTTGATTTTTACCTATTCCGCCTTCCCGATAGAACCGGGGTGGGTAACATAGACCTTTCATTTAGAAAGGCAGTCTTAACATCCATTTGACAGATTTCGTAGTCATAGTATGCAGCAATGGCAAGTAGGATCCGGATGAACTTAAGCATAGCCACTGGAGAAAAGTTTTCGTCATAATCCACACCTGGTCGTTGACGAAAACCCTTTACAACAAGTCTAGCTTTGAAAGTCTCAACTTTTCTATCTACACCAAATTTCTTCTTAAAGATCCATTTGCTCCCAATGGGTTTTACCCCTTCAGGAGCAACCTCCAAAGTCCATACTTTGTTGGTGTACATGGATTCCATCTCAGATCGCATTGCATCCAGCCATTTCATAGAGTCCCCACTCGTGATGGCCTGCTCGAAGCTAGTCGGGTCATCATCTTCCATGATGCAATCCTTGCTTCCACCATCAATGAGAAAACCGTAGCATCTCCTAGGTGGATGAGGAACCCTACTAGATCGGCGGAGAGGCTGAGGTTCGTTGGGAACTATCGAATCCTCTGGTTCCACTAAATCTTCTGTTGTAGTTTGTTCTGCTGGAACTTCTTCCAGCAATACCTCTTCGCCACTAATTTCTTTTGCAAGAAATTCCTTTTCTAAAAAGGTGGCATGTTGAGCAACAAACACCTTTTGTTGTTCACTGTGGTAGAATAGATATCCATTTGAATGTTTAGGATATCCAACAAACTTAAAAAGAACTGATCGTACCTCGAGTTTGTCCGGATTTTGCCTTTTGACATAGGCCGGACAACCCCATATCTTAACTCGTTTAAGACATGGTCTTTTCCTACTCCATATCTCATATGGTGTGGTAGGTACAGATTTTGATGGAACCTGATTCAATAGGTATGCTGCTGCTTTAAGCGCATAACCCCAAAAGGAAATAGGTAACTCAGCGGTGCTCATCATAGAGCGCACCATATCTAATAGGGTGCGATTCCTCCGTTCCGATACACCGTTGTGCTGTGGTGTATATAGAGGAGTAAGGTGAGAGAGAATCCCATTCTCTTTTAGAAAGTCCAAGAACTCCATGCTCAAGTATTCACCTCCTCGATAAGATCGAAGGATTTTAATAATTTTACCCATTTGGTTCTCGACTTCGGATTTATATTCCTTGAATTTCTCAAAAGCTTCAGACCTGTGCTTCAACAGGAACACATGTCCGAATCTTGAAAGATCGTCAGTGAATGTAATGAAGTATGAGGAACCATTCCTGGCATGTGTAGACATAGGACCACATACATCACTATGTATTACTCCCAAGAGCTCACTAGCTCTTTCTCCGTATCCTGTAAACAGAGTTTTGGTCATTTTGCCTTTGAGACATGACTGGCAAGTGTCATAAGATGAAAATTCGAACAGATTCAAATATCCATCTGTATGTAACATAGCGAGTCGTGTCGCATTGATATGACTTAGTCTACAATGCCACAAGAAAGATTCATTCATTTCTGAACTCTTCCTCTTGTGTGTATTTTGTACATTAAGAACCGTGGTTTGATTTAGAACGAATATGCCATTATTTAACGAGCCTGATCTAATCAACTTTTGATTCAGGAAGATGTTCATAACATTATCCTATACTACAAAATTATATCCTTCTTTACTTAATAAAGAAACCGATATAAGATTGCATATCAGGGTCGGAATGTAATAGCATTCGTTCAGAATCAATGTACTACCATTTGGTGGTACAAGGTGATATTCGCCAACTGCTTTGGCTGCAACATTTGCACCATTCCCTACTCTTACGGAATGATCACCCATTTCCAGTTCTCTACCATTCCATAGCCCATGTAACATATTACATATGTGGGATCCCGATCCGCTATCTAATACCCAGGACGTAGAGTGAACTGAGAAACATTTCTCAATAACTAACACACCTGAAGAAGATGCATCAACATGCTTATTCTTCGTTTGAGTGGCGTGGGAATCCGGATATTCCCCTATTTCCTTCTCAATCATATAACAATTATAAGAAAGAACGGAACCAACGTTGCCCAGCTCAGTATAACAAGCGGGTTCGGTCAATACATCCATATTATTATCTTGATTAAGGCCTGACATGGTCTCTACCTGGAGAGAGAGAGAAGAAAACACTTTAGCGTATGCTCTTGCAAGATCAGATTGGTTATTATTTTATCTAATCAGGATGGCTCCCACTGTTTTTATCAAATCTTCCTTCAAACCCTAAAAGGAAAGACTAGCCGAGATTAATTACACCCTTCAATTTTGCCAATCTTTCAGCCAGGACAGTGCCGGTACTTTGAGGGAGGTTCCCCGTGCTTTCGCACGGACCTAATTAAAATAAATCTCGTTTTCCCAGAGGTATAACCCCGTTGACTCCTTTCTAGACACCTACTTAATCGGCTAATTGTAAAGTGCAAGACTCTCCTAGGAGTATCTCTTACTTGCAGTGGGTATCGGGATCCAACTATCTCATAGAAGGTATGCAATCTCATTGCAAATTTCACACTTGAAATTCCCGATAATATTTTGCCCCTAGCATGCTATGACCTTGACAGAGGTCAACAAATCATAGTGCACTAGTCAAGTTCAACCCGTCATTTCTGATTGAATCAAACCCACCCGCACGACTCTTGACAGAGGTCAACAAGGTCGTACGACTACCTTAATCCAATCGCATCAAATGCTTTACAGATAAGCACTAATCGGCTACCGCACACTACGCCTTGACAGAGGTCAACAAGCGCAGCACGAATACTAAATAATACTTATCTGAAATGACGGAGGGCTACGACAGGTTTTTATGAAAACCTTTTGCTTAATGAACTTGATATTGTTGTAGAATCGAGTGAATTTTGAAAAAGGAGTGTTTTTGAAGCTTTTACTAGTTTCGCTAAAGAGGTCACTCCCGGTGAAGGGATCTCGGATCTTTCCTTATCGAATAAGGTGCAGGATATTTCATAAATACCACTATGCAAAGCAAAGACTACAAAAGAAATCAAAAACAAAACCGAGTGTTTGTAGCATCTGCTAGTTTTGCTAAAGAGGTCACTCCCAGTGAAGGGATCTCGGCTCTTTCCTTATCGAATAAGGTGCTGGATATTCTACAAGTAATACCGCTATGAAAAGCAAAACTAGAGCTACCCTTTTTGAAAATTTGATTCTACAACATCTTTTAGGTTTCTTTTCATTCATTAATCACATTAATGAAGACCCATCATTTATGCCTCCTAAGCATCATAGAAGAAACGAAAATACAACGTATGCTTATGCCATCCGCATTAGCCACAGTGTCCCGTTATGCACCGTTAGGTTACTTAACTAACGGCATACCGGGACGAGACTAGCGCGTGTTCAAAACATAAGCAACGTCTACTATATATCTCATATATAATGTATATCCATTCGTCTCAGATTCCACAGTGATCACATCACAGAGCAGCAGAAGAAACATATGAAATATTGGATATACTAGGAGGTCCGTGTTTTATTTTGAGCCTGTATAAAACACGGATTCCCCAGTCGTGATGAATAGCCAAACCCACATCCCTAGACTTCTATGAGGGCGATAAGTAACCCTTCCAATTCGAGAGTTAGAAGACCCGGACTCGACTCCTCGAGTTGGTCTCCCACTGGACTCTAGAACCCAGTTACTTGTGCTCCCCTCCTTAGGTCTATCCTAATGTGGAAAAGTAAATAATATACAACAATGGTGACATCATCCTCAACTCGGAAGTGCTCCAATAAAAGAATATTACATACAATGAATTTTACATGAATGAAAATAAAAACTCTCATCTCACATAAAACCCCTGGCTATTCAAAACGCGATGATCCAATAACATATCACAACAACACATAACATCACATGTCATTAACGTAAGTAAATATGCGTATCCCAATTGTCGTTGACATATAGCAATGAAACCAGCGATACACCACATATTACACTTACGGTTGCAGAAAAGAAAATGTCAAACTACAACATTTGGAATCCATAATAACCTTAGACATCATAAACCCAAAATATCACATACTTTGGATTCATGCCTAACTATATGAATTCCACATATTGTATCACATTCCACAAATTGCTATACGATGTTAAACATTCTGATCGAATCAACAAACACCCAAAATTTCCTAAAAAGCTCAACACTTGAGCATGGTTTAAAATTATTCAGCACATGCCACAGTACCAATGAACCAGTCGTACAAGGGTCAACCAAGGCCTCATATGTGGCACCGCTGAACCACCACAAACTCTAGGGTTTAGTGGCGGTTCTGACTGTCACATAATCGAGTTAGGGTTTCTTTCTTCTAGAGGATCCATCGAATCGCTTCCATGATTTTCTGAAAGTTTTAAACTAAGGAAAAATCCAACACTTGGAAAATTTCCGGCGAGGGTTAAAATGGGTATTTAATATCCATTCGAACTTTTTAATACCGTCTAAAGTAACCTGAAAACTGTTAGAATTATGACTATGAAACACTCCGTGTTGCCTTTGCAGAAAGTTAACAGCACATGAAAATTTAACAAAAACAAATAACACCTGAAACATCAAAACCCAGTCACTTGAACACACTGAAAATTTCAAGCAAAACCATCATTTTTTGGCCGGACACAACATGCCTCTACTCGGCCAAAATACGAGCTTACCCCCTGAAATTTTCACTGTGTTCATGATATATCTCATATAACATTCTGCACATGTTTAAAAAAAAATTTTGACAACTTTAAAAATCGACAGAAACTACAATTTCGTGTTTAAAGTTTCGGAGTAGTTTCGGTTTCGTAATCCTACACAATTCGTCTAATTCTCTAGCTAGGCTCTGATACCACTGTAGGGTTCCTATGAATGACAACAAGGTTTCGGGAGGCATCGTCCATGCCATTTTAAAAAATTTACCGTTTTAGAGAAACCCTAAACTAGAATCGTTAACTAGAGAATCATACGAAACTAAATGTAAACTACTTTAAAACTAAGTAATAACGAAATACAACCTTTGTAGACCGGTCCTTCACTTCAATAGCTCCTTATAGTGGTACCTTCGCTGCGATCATGGAACTCCCGGACTCTTGCATGGCTTCTCAAGGTGAAAGGAACGATCTTGCTTGAAGTCTTCAAGGCCGAAGATGATCTACGTTGAGGAGACACTAACTCAAGCTACTACTTCACTAATGAGAGATTAGTGAATCTAACACCCTATACTAAATTTCTAATCTAGTAGAGGATGATGAAGTAGGAAGTGGGCTCACTTTAGTTTTATTTTTCTCACAATATTTTCTCACTTTTCAAAAGGCTAGGAAGCTTTTTCTCAAGGATGAAGAAGATGAAGTCAAGAGATGAGAATGAACTAATGATGTCACGACCCGAAATGGCACGTGACTGGCCCTTGAATCATATGAAGTCTATAGGACCCCATTTAATTCAAGTAAGCCAAAAGCCCAGAAATCTAAAACCATTTTAAATAATAAATAAAGGAAAACTGGTTTTAAAGAAGTGGTTTTAATAACATAAGCCGAATTATGCGTTTTTAAAATTCCAAGTCTTTTCTGAAAATTTCGGCAGAGTTTCCTCTGTAAATACTGGCCCCAAACAGGGTACAACATGAATAATATATGCACAATGATAAAAGGCATCTCTAAGCGGGAGCTAGATCTTCATCAATCGACGGTCACAACCACGCAAGCAATATAATATACAACGCCGAAGGGCGAGGATCAAAACTCAAAAGGAAACTCAAAGTCATCAAGAAAACCATACTAATATAACACGCGACTCTAAGGTCGAAAGAATATACAACTGGTTTTCTAAGTCGAATAAATATACAAGTCTGGTTGATGGAGTTTACTAGATACAACTGAAATAAATACATGTACAATGGTGGTCACGATGCAAGTGAACACACCTACCAAAGCAATCACCCGGAAATGGAAGCAGTGTGCCAGAAAGCCGCAATGAAACCTGTATGGCAAGACCTGCAAGAACTGTGGCACAACGAGGGCGAGTTGCCAACTCGTGAGTAGAAAACATCACAGAGAAGAAATCGTATGTATGACTCAATCCTAGGTCAAACGATCAGTAATATATATATATATATATATATATATATATATATATATATATATATATATATATATATATATATCCTCAATATGATAAAGTCTAAAGCATGAAAAGGTGGTAAGGGTAAACATCTAAACCAAGTGTAATACCAAGTGCTCGTGTCAGTGCCTCAGGTAGCAACATATCATAAACATGAGGTGTGATCAATGTAATCATCTTGAAATCAGTGTCAACTATATCATGGAGTCTAAGTATGTGGATATCATCCAACTATGTAATCAATGCCTGTATGCGTGTGGATCTCGTCCACGTGTCAACCAATGACGTAACAACATCATGCATGTAAATGTCAACAAGCATATGCATGAAAGTATGAGGATATAAATCAACGGGTGTCCCTCGCGACACATCAAAGTCATGAAAACCCGTGTCTAGCATCGACACGTAAATCATTATCTATCAGGTGTTGTCACCACGACTGGCCCTGATAGGTACGTATCATACGCTATCTCGAAAACCCGAGTGCCCAGCTTCGACCCTCCAATTTCGACGTATCCATACGTACATAACTCCGGTCGGTATCCCCACGATAACCGCCGAGTCCAAAATACTATCACCGGTAGGTAGTGCTCCCCTGTCAGGATCACCGTCCAACATATACGAGTCTTCTTACCCCGGGGACCTCACTGGGTCCACCATGTACCCGTAGACGGTGCCTACCGCTCCTCGAATCGGGTTTTACATGCCACTCTCAGAACCGAGAAAACACATGGTGGACGCACTGAAATATCATATCAAGGGAAACCGAGTTTGTAAAATAATACATACTCTCTTTTGAAATAACCACGATTCCCAAATCCAGAAATCTCATGAAAACAACATATCTCAATGCGTATAATCATAAAGCATGATGTATGCGACATATAACAGAAATGTAAACACATCCGTATATTATGCAACATGGAACAGTAATATGCACATATCGAGGGAAAACCACTCCTTTAAAATGAATCCAGTTTAAAAATATATCTTGCGGTTCCCAAATCTCCAAAATCAAGCCGGAATCATCTGTTTATTTGCAAATATGTATGTATGCAAGTATGAGTGTACAATATGTATGTACGCAAGTATAAGTGTATAATAGGTATGTACACAAGTATGAGTGTACAATATGTATGTATACAAGTATGTCATGCAAGGAGTCATATCCAGATGCAACAATCCTACTGTGTAGTGACATGGCAATTATCCATGATGAAGTGTGTAAGCCGGCAAGCAGGTGTACGTGGAACATACGCATCATCGATAATGGTACTGGTGTCCTGACAGCATGGGTTTAATATAACAATAAACACATTTAAACATGCATTGCGATGCGAATAGCAAGAATATGCGAAAAATGAATAATAAACACAATAGTGAAGAATCTACATCAATATATATGTGTGATACAGTTTTGCTATTTGAAATAATACGAATCGTGGTGTTTAGAAAAAATAAGGTCTACGGTGTTTTTAGGAAAAGATGCGTCTTTTGAAAATATCCGTAGAATCCCTTGGTCTGTCTGTAAAATACTCATGATTCGTTAGTTTGAAATAGGTATGACCCGGGTCTTGTCTAACATCTATAAGTAAACTACATGACTAATCGTAAGGTAAGGAAACCTCATAAATCTGAGCCGATACATATAAATATAATAGTCGGTGATCCCGCCTCAATAGTATCACATACGATACAATATATATATTATGACATCCTCGAGTCAAGAGTGCGAATCTCTCATCAATATATAGCTCGTACGTAAATCCGTCGTACGGCATCCCAAATCTGGGTACGGGTCAATATCATATTCATCTCATTATTCATCCGGTATCCTTATCATCATATCTCATGAACTGGGGTACTGATCCAAGTCTAGTACAACAGATACCATATATATATATATATATATATATATATATATATATATATATATATATATATATATTGTTGGAGATAGTTCCATCAAAGTCAATTATTGGATCACAGGCACGTGATTGCAATGATTGATGGAGGACCTATCCCGATAGGACAGTCTTACTTAAGATGATAGTATGCTATCTGGTTTATCTTTATCATCATGTACTGCTTTAGGTGACCTCACATGTCACTATTGCACGTTGATAGAGCCCCTAGGATTCTTGCTTGACTGCCAGCAGTATGAAGGCGATCATATACGTGGGAGCTGGGGTCTATAAGCACATCCTTAAAAGGTCTAGTCGCGGGAGTTTCGAGACAGGGCATCAATACTCCAGAGTAGACTAGTATATATAGTCGAGACCCCGACGAGGGGAGGTGGCCGGTCTCACAAGCCACTGATGTCAGTTGGTTTACCTAAGATGTATACAGGTGCTCATTGGGTTATGAGTACACCAGACAGGACTCGCCGGGAACATGCTAGTTGGTCTTATACCTGACGTCAGATAGCAGTTCCCTGGTGACATGTATACAGGTTAGTTCATCGACCTGAGATCGTCATTTGTCTCGTGTGAGTTCCCACTGTACTTTGATTACTACCCTACCACGCTCAAAGGAGACATGCAAACAGGTTTTAGTTGGGTACAGTCCCGAGCCACATGGAGGCAGTGAGCGGATCTTCAGGGGTTCGTCTCTCCCGGTATTGGGGGTGAGGTCGCGCTGTGTCTAGAAGAGCCATTACAAGAAGTCCTTAGCCAAGGCAGGAGATTTACTGGTAGGTATTCCAGTAGTATCTCAGGGTGTTCTGGGCTACACTCCGACACGACTTGTACCGCTTTTAGGAGTCTGACTTTTACCAACCCCGTAGGCCCGCCATGCGATGCTCATAGACGAACGGACCGGACTGTACGGATATTGTCACTGACAGGCTCAGTAGGGTGTCAGGATGAGTTCACTCATCGACCTCCCTTTTGGTCAATACCTGGTTGCCCGTTACGTATGGCTAATACCTCTGACGTGCTGGTGGTTAAATCCACAACCAAAGTATTGACGAGTCTTTAGAGTCCCCCACAGACCGTTTTCTCAAGTTTCGGGCGAAACGCTGTAGAGGCCGTATGGAGATATGGCAGGGTTCGATCATATATGTGCGGTATTGCACGGATCATGATCGGACGGATAATACTAGCGGGCTTTGGTTTAAGCCGGATCCTAGTATTGTACAGTGTAGAGTTTGTCTCATTGCATTTGTATTTCGGTCGGAATACAAATGCGGGTATGTATATACAGTAGCGGGGTTTCCTGTAATTTATTACGGGATCGGTTTTATGAAGTTGCCAGTTTGCTTTCCGTTTCGGCCATTTTCCTTTGTTTCTTTCCTTGGCTGAAAATTGGTGGTGGAGGGCTTATCTGCAAATGTGCAAATTAGCATTATGGAGGGTGTTTCTTGTAATTGGTAGTTTCATGATGGTTCCACCATACATTGACTTCTATGTTCATGATGGCTTGACTTGTGGAGATATGATGGTTGATTGTTATGGGTATGATTATTGAAGTGACAATTTTTCATCATGATCTTTCACCCTTTACTCTTGCTTGTATTATGGCTTTCCCCCCCCCCCCCACTTTTTTTTCTCTCTCTCTCTCCCTTGATGAAACATGGCCGGCCACAACAAGGAGGTTGGGGGCTGTCCAAAATTTTAGTAGTGGGATTTTTATCTCTTTTGCTCATACAAAATCCCATAGCACCATTTCAAAGCACATTTCCTCCTCCACTGCATAAAAGGGCAACTTCTAGTAACCCCAAGAGACAAACCATCCTACACTTCATCTACAGCATTCTTGGACACGTCGACTCGCCAACTTCGTGCCCGAGCTGCCTCGGTCCAGAGGTGGCAGCCCGTAAAAGAACCCGGCGATGTGGTGCCCTTCCGACGAGGAGATGAAGACCGGAGATTCCGCGGGGAGATCGGGATGACGATGAGAAGACCGAAGGACACGGATCGCTCGGTATATCTCTCTACCCCTTCTCTTGTTAGCTAGGAATAGGTTAATGGCCCGATCCGGGTTTAAAGTGCGCGGTGGTGCCGGTTTACAAGTTTTGTAAAAGTTTCGTTTCCGCATTCCTGCGTCGGATCGACGGCCGGGGCGCCGCCGTGCACTTACACTGGTATCAAAGCCACGCCATTAACCTTGTCTAGCTTTCTCTAGCGAGTTTAAAGCTTCGATCGAACAAATATCCCAAAACCGCGATTTTAAGTGCATCAGTTTTCTGTCGAATTTTTTTTAGCTCGAAATTTTTTTCAGTGCATTACAGAAATACATGCAGGTAATTCTAAGAGTTCTGCAAAAGTTTGGTGGCTTAACTTTACTGTTCCACCGCGGAACCGCGGCCAAACCCATGCATTGGCCGCAGTTCCGCGGCCATAATGACTCCTTGTAGCACCAAATTTTTACAGAGGCTCTTGGACTTGGAAATGGGGGTTTTGGTATATTCTGTTTGGGCCCAGATTTTCTTTGAGTGCTACAGTAGTGCTTGTGGCCCACTTCGGTAAATTTGATCGATCAAAAATTTTAAACATTTTAGTTCACAGTATTTACATTATATCTGCGACCATGAATGTAATTTGATCGGTAAATCCTGTCTAACTTCTATAGCCCTTTTAGACAGATTTGCGAACGTGACATTCACGTTGATGTTCTGTGTTGTGCTGTGATGTTGTAGATTTGTCGTGGTGGATAGCCTGGATGCAATGGTAGTACAGTTTGGTTTTATATGTACATTTGATATTGCGGGGCGAGCGTCCGACATGTGGACTGCCGTCATTGCCTGTTTGTATATTATTCTTTTGGGGCACGACCGGGCTGAGGTAGATGTACCCGTTGTATGTATATTTTACTTTCTGTACTAGGATTACCCCAAGGTGGGGTGCACGGATAGCCGGGTTCTAGAGGGCAATGAGCTCGCATCTCATGGCTTTGAGACGGAGGGGGCTTCACTCTTGAATTGGCGGGCTATTCGCCGCACTCGTAGGGGGTACAGGTTGACCCAAGGAGGGGTACCCAAGTTACCGGATTCCGTGAAGTGTTGGATAGTCCATTCACGTTGCTGAAGGGGGCTGCCTCGCTTCAGGTTTTGGCGGTTAACTTGCCGCGCCCATAAGGGTCTAGGATTTCATTGCACAGGCTATCCACACGACCAGGGGAACGTCGGGTTTCAGTAGCGTCTCTATGAAACCCGGGGATCCCAGATATCTGTATTATTCTATGATTCTTATTACTTTTCTGTGATGTTGCATTTTATCATGCCTTGAGCGAATATTATATATTGATATATATACTAGTAGATGTTGTACATGTTTTGCATCAGCGCTAGTCCAGTCCCTGCTCTGTCGTTAGTTAAGTAACCTAACGGGTAATGACGGGACCCAGTGGCGAATGCGGATGGCATATACGTACATCATTATTTTCGTTCTTTATTGGTGTGATCAATTGATGGGACTGCGTTGATTCAGATCAATGCAAGCTAAACAAACCTATTCTGATGTTGTTGGAACAATTTTCAAAAAGCTGTTATTGCAAAGGCGTTCTCTATTGTTTTGCACAGTGGTATTTGGTTATGAATATCCAGCACCTCAGTCGACGAGGCAAGGGCCGAGATCCCTTCACCGGGAGTGACCCCTTGTACAGAAGTTTGCGTCAGGGCAATAACTTCACTATAGTCGTTTACTTTTGCTTTGCATCGTGGTATTCAGTTGGAATATCCTGCACCTCATTCTACGGGGAAAGAGCCGAGATCCCTTCACCGGGAGTGACCTCTTTAGCAAATGTTTTCGTTACTATATTTTTATAAAGCTATCTGGTTCCTTTAACGATATCAAGTTCATTACGTTAAAGGTTTTTCACCAAAAACCATTCGTAGCCCTCCGTCGTTTCATATGGATAGTCAATAGTATTCAAGCTGTGTTTGTTGGCCAAAGTCAAGGCACAGTGATTGGTAGCTATTGGATATTCATATGCAGCATAGATAGATGCGTTGGTTTGGGACAGTCGTACTGCCTTGTTGGCCAAAGTCAAGGGTATGTACGGGTGGGTTCAAATTAACCTGGAGAATGACGGGTAGAAATTGACATGTGACTTATGATTTGTTGGCCAAAGTCAAGGTCATAAGAGCATGGGGTAAAAATCACATCGGGAGTTTCTAAAGAAACTGGAACTTGCCAGATATGCGCATACCTTCTGGAGTGTGATAACGTGAGCGGATTCTGTCACGTAATCATGCGATGATAGTTGGATCCCGATTCCCACTGATGAGTTGGTTTACTCCTCGGGTGATCCCGACTAATTATTCTTTCAGGTTTGGAGGAGAATTTGACGTTACAGTAGGAGGTTTCCAGATTAGATAAATTGGTAACCATTCTGATCTAGGTTAGAGTGCACGCTGAGTGTTTCTTTTCTCTCTCTCTCTTTGGCAGCGACCATGACCCGACCTTTGACTATGACTCAGTGACCAAGATTAACCGAACCCTCTTAAACACTGGCTTTTGGATTGTCAGAGTTGCATACCTCATTGCCACTCCTGCTTTTACCCTTTTTCTCCAGAACACCCCGTATTACTACGAACGTCCACTTCCATTGGATAAAACCATCGTATGGTTATATACGAACTCGAAGGAATTTATTCAAGGATGGTTTCCGTTTCTGGAGAAAACGAATAGGACTATTCAGTTGTCTTTTCCTTTTACCTTCTCTCAGGTTGCGAGTACTCCTTGGTTTAGGAGATAGTGCACCTATTACGCAAATTGGATAGTCTTCTTCCAAACCTTAGGCTGGTGCCGAACGGTGGGGAATGAAGAAAACCAATTAGCATAACGATGGTGTGCAGAAGGTATTAAGTAAAGACAAATAAAGGGATTAGAAGGAGGGCAAAGTAAATTGCGACTGCTATTCACGACCAAACCATGTATTTCATTACCACTCCCATTTCACCTTTGTATTTCTCCAGGACACTCCGTATCACTACGAAGATCCACAGTTTATTGGATACTCCATCGTATGTTTATATACGAACTCGAAAGGAACTTGTTCCAGTTCGAGGATGGATTCTGGTTCAGGAGAAATAGGAATAAGGTTTATTCAGGTGTCTTTTATCTTCACCTTCTCTCGCGTTGCGAGTGCTCCTAGGATTAGGACAGTACACCCATTACGCTTATTGGATAGTCTTCTTCCAAACCATAGGCTGGGGCCGAACGGTAGGGAAGGAACAAAACCATTTAGCCTAAGAGGGTGTACAGAAGGTAATGACTAAAGACAAATGAAGGGATGTGGAGAGATGGCATAGAAATATACGGTTACAGTTGTGAATCTGGATAATGGAAGATGCATTACTAGGAATACTCGGATACCCCTCCGAAATATTTACATGTTTCAGTTTTACTGTGTATTGTTAATAGAGAACTGATTTCCCAATTAGTCCTTACTCCAGGGTATGTATTTACCAAGTATGATTCTCACATCCGTATAGTTTTACAGATGATGAGTGGGAGTAAGTTATTGGGAATTAGGTGATCATCCTCATTATATCGGAATTCGTTGTAATTGGTGATATTTGAGGAAATCACCTGGGTAGTTTGCTGGACGGCAAATATTAGGTTTTGAATATCCGCTGTTATGCACCAATTTCAAATTGATATATCTGTACGTCTATTTTTATATAGAGTGAGATATACCTTTTTGAAATTATGTCTATGACATTTACCTATATCAGTGGATGGTTAGGTAAGGAGCATTAAACAGCGGTGTAATTTTTCTTAACCATAAGTACAGTTTTCAACCTGCGACACACAGCGAATGAGTTATTAGACTCAGGGGACTTATACAGAGTGTTGTATGTTGTCCAGTGTCCATTAGGACAGAGGGTTTGGTCCTCGTACTATATTCAGGCTTACTTATGACTTCTCTAGTTTTTAGACAAGTGTTTCGTAGAAACACAAGGTCCAAGTTTTGAGAAGTTATAGGTATATGAATAAAGTAGAGAACCAGGTATTGCAAGTATCAGGATTCTTCAAGGTGATCGAAGATGTGGATACTTGTGTATGGTATTCAGTTGATAGTAATGATTTTGAGAAACTTGTTTCTCTTTCAGGTCACTCATAATTGGAAGCATTCTTAAAGTTGAGTAACGCTGATAGGCCTCCTTCCATTTAGTTGACATGCACTGGAGACAGTTGCATGATTTGAATCTAGTTCAATTAAATCAGTGCATCTGTTTCTGTATTGGATATAGAACAGTTCATATCTTAACATTGTTAAGGTACGGGGAGTTGTCCGGCTTATGATTAAAACCAGACTCTGGATAACTCAAGGCACGTTTCTGTAATGGATGTTTGTGGGTTGACCCAGGCTATGACGAGAGTTGATTTTTCTACTATCTGGAAGATCAATAGTGATATTGTTCTTGACTCGCCACAGTTTTAACAAAAATAGATTTTTTCAGAAAACAGTGGTGGGAGTATGGTAGAACTGGAAGTGATTCCAGAACCGCAAATGATTACTGAAAATTTGATCAAAACCTAAAGATTCAATCTGACTTGACATTCCATTGGCTACTCCGCAGATTTGGTGGGTAACCTCAGGCACCCGAGAGGTACTCCGGTAGCCTCAAGGACGGTGACAGGGAGGTTCTTGTTTACCCAGACTTGCCATTGCTGTTGTTCCAGACTGTGAGACCCGGCAGGAGGATGATTATAGCGTCGTTCTAAACTAGCTTTAGAAGTGTACGTCTATATGACTCTGCCAGAGGGTTGTCGTGATCAGTGGGAGCAGCGGAAGCATTGGTGGACAGGTGGCTTATGTCTATTTATTGACTAAAGCGGATATAGCGGAGATAGATCATCTATTTCTGATGTGAAAGTCATAGGTTTGACTTCATCGGAATAGGGGATGGATCTGTTAAGAAGGTAGTAGGGTGTAATGTCCTGGTATTTGGATGACATGCACAGAGTAGGAAGTGAAATTCCTATACTACGATCGGTTATACTTTGGTTGTCACACAGTGGTTTCTCCAAAAAGGACTTGGATATTATATCAGACATTCTGGTTACTAGATCTAGATTTGGGTAGTTTCCCAATCTGGGTACTTAGACAGCATTCTAGAGGTGTTTTAGAATGGACGACTCCTGGCACGGTAGTGTACCTGCAGGTAATGGAGTCACCCTCTCTAAAGGTGTCTTACAGACTAAAGGGGAGAGGGATGTGCATGATTGGAAGATCACTTGCTTAGACAATTGAGTCAATCATGAGATGTCAAGTACCACACCAGATGTTGTTTTTGCAGTAGATGCAATAAGTTGATAATAATCCAATCGTGGAAAACCAATCGAAAGCAGTTTTAGAACATAAGTGGATATTCTTGGGATATGATAACGGTATCCTCCTTCGGGAGACAGTTATCATTCCAGGCTTCCAAGGTGACCTGGATGACAAAGAGGTTGTCAGAGTTATAGTTTTCCTTCAAACGAGGGACAGTATTTTGTACAGGTGGTCCAGGTGGATACTGAGGGAAGGATGGCGCAGGATACTGATTAAGTTCAGTTGATGATACAGTCTAAGAAGTTTGGATTTAGAGTTCATTTATGAGCTAGGTCCCATCAGATATCCAGACATATTCTAAGACAGGTATTCCTCATTTCGGAAGATGGCTTTCTCCGCGAACTTGAGATAAAGAGAGACATATAAAGAAACATCAAGGCGGATCCACTCACTGAGGCTATTCCTCGAACACATTAGTTTCGCAAACTGGTTTTGTAAGACTGATTAGTAGAGGAGTTGGGTGTTCGGCATCACACGGGCTGTGAGTATGCGACATCGCAATAATTAGCCTTGAGTGCAAGTGGGAGATTGTTGGAGATAGTGCCCTCAGAGTCAATTATTGGATCACAGGCACGTGATTGCAATGATTGATGGAGGACCTATCCCGATAGGACAGTCTTACTCAAGATGATAGTATGCTATCTGGTTTATCTTTATCATCGTGTACTGCTTTAGGTGACCTCACATGTCACTATTGCATGTTGATAGAGACCCCAGGATTCTTGCTTGACTGCCAGCAGTATGAGGGCGATCATATACGTGGGAGCTGGGGTCTATAAGCACATCCTTAAAAGGTCCTTAGTCATGGGAGTTTCGAGACAGGGCATCGATACTCCAGAGTAGACTAGTTGTAACGTTTTAGAAATCGTTTTGTGTTTGTTTCTGTTTTTGGGTGAAATTCAGCGGTATTTTCAGTTTTATACCGATTGCGATCAAACGGCCATATCGACTTACCAGCACCTAGTTTTGAGAAAATAAAGCTAGTGCGCACACTTTGAGAGTATATGGGACGTTTTGGTGCAATTTGAATTTTTCCCATTTTTAATGTTATTTTAATCCGGTTTGCACTTTTCTGGAAATCCTTTCTTTGCAACTTTTCTAGAAATTTTCCTAAGTAACTAAACCACATAGCATATGAGTGAGTGTGTGGTCAAGGTTTTAAGGGAAATAGAAAAGAAAAGAATAGAAAGGATAAGAAGAGAAGAAGGTGCATGAATGAGATTAGGTTTGACTTTGCATTTATTAGCATTAATTGTAGGAAATTGCATGGAAATTCCTCTCTCTCTCTCCCTCCACACACTTGGCCGAGCTCCCTCTCATCTCTACTACCCATATTCATTTCCTCATCTCATTTATTCATAAATCCTTCACAAAATCCTCAAAACATTCATAAGTTATCACTAAAATCCCATTTTCTTCACTTCTTCTCATTTTTCTTCACTTGGAGTGCATAAAGCTTGGATTCTTGTTGTTCTTTGGCTAGGTAAATTCCTTTACTGTTATTTAAGTGGTTTTAGTGTAACTTAGCTTGATAGATTCAGTTTAGATTGTTAAATGAGGGTTTGATACGAAATATCGTATTTTGGTGTTGGTTTGTAGTTTCTAGGATCTGCTTTGACCCAGGTAGATTACTGAGAAATTAAACATAGTAGGTGTGTTGTACTGGAGGACCTGGAGCACCACCAGAGAGACGAGCCCCATCCCACCGGCCTGGGCCGGCGAGCTCTTGAGGAGGGGCCGGCGACGCCGGCCAAAGAGATGAGTTAGGGTTTGGGTTTTGGTCTGTTGGTGTCTGCTAGGGTTTGGGTTCCTCTGGTCTTGTTGAAATTGTTTAGTTTTCACAGTAGGAAAATCTGGGATCAATTGTGCAGTTTCTAGTGTTTCGTGTTTGTAACATTTTCAAAAATATAAAATATTAATTTTGGGAATTTTTATAATTTAATATTATTTTATAGATTATTTTAATATTTAATGCAAATAAATAGGAAAAATATTTGAAAAATTATGAAAAATTATAGAAAATTCTAAAATGGGTTAATTATTGAAATTATGACATTTTTAAGTTGTTGTGATCATTTTGACACTAATTTAGTGCTAATCGCGATTAAAATCGCTAATCGGGTTTTTTGGTAATTTTGTGCAAAACTTGCACATATCACATTTTCTACACTTGTACACTTTTCTTGCCATGGTTTTTCATTTGGGATCACTATTCTTGTGAGAAGGTTTAGGGATTAAAAGAAAAGGAAAGAGTAGGTGTAATGATGAGAGAGAGAGGGGCAAGGTCAACCCCACCTTTTTGAACCATACCCTCATTATTTCCTTGTTGTTTTCTCTCCCTCTCCTCCCTCATTCCTGCGGCTGCTGCTGCTCCCTTCCTTCTTCCCCCTTCCTCCACCTTCAACTCCCCACTTCATCTCATAAAACACCCCAAAACCCCAAACTCCTTTCACTAAAAATGTCCAAAATCCCTAGATCTACACATGGAGCTAAAGAAGCATGGATTTGGCCACTAGAGGGCAACTCAAGAATTTTCTTGAGTTGCTAATGAAGGTAATTTCTGAACCATTTGCTTAATTATAGCCTTTCCTATAACCCCATGTCAAGATTTAATCGATATTGTGGATTTTAGTGAATTTGATGAAAACCTAGTTAGGGTTTGAGTGAATTGGCGTTGCATTATGAAATTGAGCTCAGTTAAGAATATACCAACACCCTAGTGTTTGAATTGAGACCCTAACCTGATGCTAGAACCACAGAATACGGATTTTAGAAACCGATATCGAGGAAAAACCTGGAATCTGCCACTGTTATTGGAATCTGCTAACACCCCGAGAACCCTAAAATAATATTGAGTGGGAATTGAGATGTGCAGGCAACATAGAGACAACACCCCAAACCCTAGCCCCTAACTCCTCCGTACGGCCGCCAATTCTCCCATTCTGGCCGCAATTTGCGGCCAGAGCAGAGGGGATTTTCCTCGTTTTGCGTGCCTGGCCCCATTTCATCAATTCTTGGCCCTAGGTACTTCTAGATTTGACAGATTCTTTCTAGGGTGAAATCTGGGACATATATCCTAAGTTGTCGTTTTTGGATTCGTGTTTCCGTATTCCGTATTTTTGGATTCTGAAATGGTGGAATGTGTTTTGCCTCGACTATTGTCGTTTATACGACGATATAGAGGATTATGGATGGTTTTGAAGGCGTGCCATAGGTTCTCACCTATAGGCCCCCTTATCGTATCGTTTTGGAGTTTATGCGCCCTTTTAGATTGGATTTGGTTTTAATGCGCATATACGATATTTTGATGTGTAGGTACCCATGAAGACTTCGGACGACAAGCAAATGCATGGTGACGTCCGCAATTGGTGATGCGAGGTGAGTAGATTATATCTACGGGGGAAAGTCGGGTGGATGGCGTATAGCACCCCCGCAGTCCGTAGATAGCTTATTCTATAGTATTGTGATATTAGGTGTATTTTGGATAAGGTAGGGTTAGAAGTGACTAGTGTAGTTCATAGTCGCGAACCCTAGGATAGAGTTACACCTATACATATACCCTTGCTTTTCACATGTACTTACACTGGGATCGGTGATATGTGACGACTTTGGAGATGAGTCGATGATGTGGGCTTGGTGCCCTGAGATCGGTATCTTGGTGCGATTCATATGTGGGGTTTGACTTGTGATTCTTGCGGGCTTGGGATGTGTGTTTACCCCCGCATGCATACTTTACCGATGTTACCGTTTGTACTAGAGATAGAGTAGTACATCCAGACTATATGATCTGATGATGGTGATATTTGTTATGTGATGAGACAGTGAGATGTTGACCCCTACCCAGCTTTTGGGAATGCCGTACGATGATTTACCGTACGAGCTGATATTGATGATAGATCCGCACTCATAGCTAGAGGATATCTTACGATATGACATTGAGGCGGGATCACCGACTGTATATCTACATATATACTTAGACTCAGTTTTAGGTGGTTTCCACACCTACCCCTAATGATTTGACAGGATACTTAGATGTAGTTTGTATAGTAGATACTTCACTGTGCTGCTGATTACTAGACTTCCGCATATTCATGCTATTCGCATTGCTGGCATATGTTCATTACCATGTTATTATCATGCTGTTAGGACACCAGCACCATTATCGATGATGCGTATGTTTCACGTACACTATTTGCCGGCTCACACACTTCATCATCGATAATTGCCATGTCACTACACAGTAGTACTATTACATTCGTGATATGATGCTTCCTTTGACATATGCGCATTCCTATTCCACGTTGCATGATTTCCGATATGATTACTCTCTTTACATGCCGCATATATCATGGATTGATTGCATAGTACATCGCATTGGATTTACTGCTGGATGTTGGATTTTCATGTGATTTCTGGTTTTTGAGGACCGTGGGGTTATTTAAGAAAAGAGGCACTTTATGAAAACCCGGTACCTCGTGATATGATATTTCGGTGCGTCCACCACGCGTTTTCTCGGTGCTGAGACGTGTGCTTGAAACCCGATTCGAGGAGGTGATGTACCGTTTGCGGGTTCGTGGTGGGCCCGGTATGGTTCCCCTCGGCGAGATGATCGATGGGTTATGCCGATTGAGCCTGGAGGCGGGCGAGTACCTACCGGTGATTTTACCTGAGCTCGGCGGATATCCGGGGGATACCGCCTGGAGCCGAGAGATGGGCATACTGCCGGGGCCGACGGGCCGATATCCGCAGACGGAGCCCCATACGGATGAGGATTTACGTGTCGGTGTTTGGCACGGGTTTCATGATGAGTTTTCCATGATTTGGTTATATCCTCACATTGCTTACATGATGCTTACTGTCAGTGGGTGACAGGTGGACGGGTTCCACATATATACAGACTTGGTTCATATACAGACTGGATTTACACTTATCTTACACCAATATTAGTGGTATGGGACGCTAATATATGTGTATTGATATTATTGATATTTCTTCATTGATACCTCATGCAGACATACCTTACACTGATGACATGTTGTTACCTGAGTACCTGGCACTATATAAATGATTAGATGTTACCTTGCCACCTTTTTACACTCAGATGTACTCTTGTGGATATTTTACTGATCGTTGACTTAGGATTATGTCTTGCATTCGATTTATCCTTGTAGATGTTTCTATTCACGAGTTGGCAACTCACCCCCGTTGTGCCACAGCTCTTGCAGGTTATGCCGTACAGGTTCTATTGCGGCATTTCTGGCACATTTCCTTCTTGCGGGTGATTTGCTTTGGTAGGTGGATTCCTTTGTATCAGGAGTCACCTTTGTATTTAATTTATTCATTGTATCTAGAAATTGTCCATCAACCAAAACTTGTATATTCTTTCAGACTCAGGGACAGTGTTGTATTATTCGACCTTAGAGTCGCGCTTAGTAGTATTGCGGTTTTCTTGCTACTTTTGAGCTTTCTTTGGTTTTGATCCTCGCCACTTGGCGTTGTATATTATCATATCATTGCGTGGTTGTGACCGTCGATTGACGAAGAGCTAGCTCCCGCTTGGGGATGCCTTTATCATTTTATATATTGTTATTCATGTTGTACCCCATTCGGGGCCAGTTTTACAAGAGAAACTCTGCCGAAATTTTTAGAAAAGACTTATTGCTTTCAAAACATACCTTCGGCTTAGTTATTTAAAAACCTTGATTTCAAACCTGTATTTCCTCACTTCTTTAAACCAGTTTTCTTTATTTATTCTTCAAAATGGTTTTAGATTTCTGGGCTTTTGGCTTACTTGGATCAGATGGAGTCCTATAGGCTTCATATGGTTCAAGTACCAGTCACGTGCTCTTTCGGGGCGTGACAGTGTTCGTGCGATACGTGTTACGACACGCGTCGTGCCGTTTTCGTGGTTTCGCTCTTAAGTTGTTTTCGTCGTGTCGCTACTCTCGTTAGCCACGATACGAACACTTAAGAGGTGGTTGTGTGTTGTTGTGTCGGTTAGATATAGCTAGTTCGTATTTCGTAGCTATTATTGATATATGTATATTGTTGTTGTTTATATGTTGCAGGTTCGCAGACGAGGACTACGGACACTGCCACAGGGGGATTCAGGTGGTAGATTTCATCTAGCTTGGAGTGTGGGTGAGTAGACTTAACATCTACAGGGGAATCGCCCGCATGGCGTTATGCGTCTGGGCTAGAAACCTTTACCTTTGTCGCATATTCTATATCATGTTTGGAATTGCGCATATACCTTACTGCTTAGTGATAGATTGTGATTGAACTAGTATCTTTAGGACACTGCACTATTATTGACGGCTCAGATTGCGAGAGCACTGATTTGATGCCACACACACCGTCAATAATTGCCATGTCATACACGACCATATTTTAGAAATGCTATTGTATGGTTAGGGACATTGTGACTTTGATATATATTTCTTATCGTTATATTTAGACTTGACATGCTAGTTCCTGTTTACCTATAGGATGTTGTATCAGTAGGGCTAGATACATATACACCTAGGGACATAGATACAGGTGTACATGCTTTCCATACTTCACCTATACCTGATAGGTATATTACATCATCACATAGATACAGGTGTACTTGCATTCCATACTTTATTTATACCTGATAGGTATATCACATCAGCATACAGGTAGGTGTACTTGTATTTCATACTTATACCTGATAGGTATATCACATCATGTTATAGGTAGATACCTATATTTCTGCTACACTATTCATGTATCCATTTATATCTGGTGAATGCTATGCTTTACATTTATACGCTTTCATTACAGTTTCATATTGCGTATATTTGTTCATGGATTATCGCATTGTTATATGGATTTTTCATGACGTTTTCTGGATTTGGGGACCGTGGTAGTTCATGAAATTATGCATACATGAAGACCCGGTTTCCTTGAGATGATATTATAGCATCCACCATGAGATTTATCGGTGCGGATATATATCCTATGCGAGGAGGCGTCGAGAGCCGCATGAGGATACATGGTGGGGCCCGGAGGTACCCCGAAGCAAGAATGTTGTCGGAGTGAGCCGATGTCGCATTGAGGCGATGAGGCCTAGGGGAGCCATACTTTCCGGTGACATTACCAGAGACTCGGCGGATATCAGGGGGATACCGTTGGGAGTCATGTGCGTATCGATACGTCGAGAGGCGAGGGGCAGAGCGAGGCACTCGAGCTCTCGTGATAGCGTATGATACGTACTTATCAGTTTTCTGTGTCGATGCTGGACACATTGGTTTTTATGATATTCCTAAATACTCTTGTATATATAACAGGGGATTGAGCCGCTGTTATATATGCCTTTACACCAATATTAGTGGAATGGGACGCTAATATATGTGTATTGCCCTCATCATATTTATATATGTCATTATATTTAGGATGTTAGAACTGTGCTGGAGATTTGACTTGAGATTCATGAGATTCATTGGGATTGGATGATGATATCGTACACACTAGAGATGTGAGATCCACTTAGTGTTGTACATATGATATTGTGAGATATACTGAGATTGTACAGACGAGATATGTGGGATCCACTAGCTGTTGTACATGTGATATAGGTGAGAGATACCTGATATTGTACAGACGAGATATGTGGGATCCACTAGCTGTTGTACATTTGACATATGTGAGATATATTGAGATTGTACATACGAGATGTGTGAGATTCACTAGTTGTTATACATGAGACATATGTGAGAGATACCAGATGTTGTACATACGAGAGATATAGGATTCACTTGATGTTGTACATTTGACATGGGAGATATACTGTTATTGTACCTATTAGTTATGTGAGATCTACTTGATGTGTACATTTGACACTTATGTGGGATATACTTGATATTGTGTAGTTTGAGGAGATGTGACACTTAGATGATATGAGAGTCAGTTTGAGGACTGATTGAGGATTGGGATTTTGATTTGTCATTGCTGGATTGTGATCCTACCACGATGTCAGGATGCCGTGGAATTGACATATTTCACTCCATACCTCATCATTATATATTTGTGCACTATTCCATGTATTAGGAGTACCTGTGAGAGTACCTCCCTGAGAGTTGCACATTTACTTTCTCATATCCCCAGAGCATGATTATTGCATACTGTTGTCACATTATTATTGCAGGACATATTGGTGGTACTTGAGAGTGTACTTTCCATTATTACGTACTCATGACCTATTATTACACAATTGGATATATATATTAGATTCATGCTGTACGTTCATTCTCGCGATTACCTGCATATGTTATTTACTATTCACGAGTTGGTAACTCACCCCCGTTGTGCCACAGGTTTTGCTGGAGTTTCCCCAAAGTAGTCAAGGCAAGCTATTCAGCTTTTCAGCTACACACTCATCTATCATCTTTTGGGTTGCGGATACCACTTCGCCTGTTAGTGTGCAGTTTTTGCCAGGTGGGTTTTGTGGGTATCTGAGATTATATTGTATATTCGTTGTATATTGTACTCTCCATCTACTACCAGCAGTTTGTTGTGACTTAGAGACTTGGTGAGGACGATTTATATATATTGTGGATTTGTGGATTTTTATACAGTTTCTTTCTTTGTCTCTAATTTCTTCGCTACGGCGTCGTATATCTGTTGTGGTATTGTTTTCCGCCGTTGGGCGTGGATTTTGCTCCCGTTTGGGATGCTTTACTTTATATTCATGTTGTACCCTTTTTAGGGGCTGGTTTTATAGAGGAGGTGCTGCCAAAATTTTATAGAAAAAGTGGACTCTTTTAAAGAATTTGGGTTGTGATTTCAAATGTTTTCAAAACTTACTATTATCTTTTCCGTATTTTTATGGTTTAGATTTCTGGGTTTTGGCTTTCTTTTACTGCGTTACGTCTGGAGGCGTTGCGTAGTATTAGGGCCATCACGTACCATTTTTGGGTCGTGACACTAGTGTATACAGTCGAGACCCCGACGAGGGGCGGTGGCCGGTCTCATAAGCCACTGGTGTCAGTAGGTTCACCTAAGATGTATACATGTGCTCATTGGGTTATGAGTACACCGGACAGGACTCGCCGGGAACATGATAGTTGGTCTTATACCTGACGTCAGATAGCAGTTCCCTGATGACATGTGTACAGGTTAGTTCATCGACCTGAGATCGTCATTTGTCTCGTGTTTTTTCCCACTGTACTTTGATTACTACCCTACCATGCTCAAAGGAGACGTGCAAACAGGTTTTAGTTGGGTACAGTCCCGAGCCACATGGAGGCAGTGAGCGGATCTTCAGAGGTTCGTCTCTCCCGGTATTGGGGGTGAGGCCGCGCTGTGTCTAGGAGAGCCATTACACGAAGTCCTTGGCCAAGGCAGGAGATTTACTGGTAGGTATTCCAGTAGTATCTCAGGGTGTTCTGGGCTACATCCGACACGACTTGTACCGCTTTTGGGGGTCTGACTTTTACCAACCCCCTAGGCCCGTCATGCGATGCTCATAGACGAACGGACCAGACTGTACGGATATTGTCACTGACAGGCTCAGTAGGGTGTCAAGATGAGTTCGCTCATAGACCTCCCTTTTGGTCAATACCTGGTAGCCCGTTACGTATGGCTAATACCTCTGACGTGCTGGTGGTTAAATCCACAACCAAAATATTGACGAGTCTTTAGAGTCCCCCACAGACCGTTTTCTCAAGTTTCGGGCGAAACGCTGTAGAGGCCATATGGAGATATGGCAGGGTTCGATTATATAGTGCGGTATTGCACGGATCATGATCGGACGGATAATACTAGCGGGCTTTGGTTTAAGCCGGATCCTAGTATTGTACAGTGTAGAGTTTGTCTCATTGCATTTGTATTTCGGTCGGAATACAAATGCGGGTATGTATATACAGTAGCGGGATTTCCTGTAATTTATTACGGGATCAGTTTTATGAAGTTGCCAGTTTGCTTTCCGTTTCGGCCATCTTCCTTTATTTCTTTCCTTGGCTGAAAATTGGTGGAGGAGGGCTTATCTGCAAATGTGCAAATTAGCATTATGGAGGGTGTTTCTTGTAATTGGTAGTTTCATGATGGTTCCACCATACATTGACTTCTATGTTCATGATGGCTTGACTTGTGGAGATATGATGGTTAATTGTTATGGGTATGATTATTGAAGTGACAATTTTTCATCATGATCTTTCACCCTTTACTCTTGCTTGTATTATGGCCTCCCCCCCCTTTTTTCTCTCTCTCTCTCCCCCTTGATGAAACATGGCCGGCCACAACAAGGAGGTTGGGGGCTGTCCAAAATTTTAGTAGTAGGATTTTTATCTCTTTTGCTCATACAAAATCCTATAGCACCATTTCAAAGCACATCTCCTTCTCCACTTCATAAAAGGGCAACTTCTAGTAACCCCAAGAGACAAACCATCCTACACTTCATCTACAGCATTCTTGGACACGTCGACTCGCCAACTTCGTGCCCGAGTTGCCTCGGTCCAGAGGTGGGAGCCCGTAAAAGAACCCGGCGATGTGGTGCCCTTCCGACGAGGAGATGAAGACCGGAGATTCCGCGGGGAGATCGGGATGACGACAAGAAGACCGAAGGACACGGATCGCTCGGTATATCCCTCTACCCCTTCTCTTGTTAGCTAGGAGTAGGTTAATGGCCCGATCCGGGTTTAAAGTGCGCGGTGGTGCCGGTTTATAAGTTTTGTAAAAGTTTCGTTTCCGCATTCCGGCGTCGGATCGACGGCCGGGGCGCCGCCGTGCACACACACACACACACACACACATATATATGTGCGTGTATGAAAACACACACCTCAAGGCCCGCTAAAATCTCATGTCGTATCTCACCATACGAAACAAAACATATCACCGATCTCATAGCATCATGCCCAATCTCATCGACTCATCTCCAAATACCATCCACTATCCTCATTATCCATGTATATATATGTATATATATATATATATGCCTTGTCCCATACCTATCTGTGTGTATATATATATATACGTATCCCCATATATACGTATCCCCATATACGCACAAGTAAAAATAATAATGCATGCGAGGGTGTGTGTGCGTGTGTGCAAACCTATTCTATGGTTCGCGAGTAAGAAATCAACCACGACACTATCATCCAAATTCACAACGCATATGTAAATATATAACATATCATTAACTACACTATGAACTGCGGGGGTGCTATACGCCTTCCACCCGACTTCCCTCGTAGATGTGTATATACTCACCTTGCTCTTCGCTTGCCGTTGCCGACGTCGCCACGCACTTGCTTGCCGTCCTGAAGTCCACATAGGGTACCTACATGTCACAATATATCGTATCGCATTAAAATCCAAATCAAAACCAAAACGACACGCTAGAAGCCTATAGGTTAGAACCTATGGACTACGCCTTTCAAATCACCAAACAACCCTCGATATTGTCGTACAAACGTCAAGTGGTCAAGGTAAAACACAAATACTAAAATCCAGAATCCAAAATACGAAAAATATAACCCGAATCAAAACAACAACTCATGAAAATGGTCCCAGATTTTACCCTAGGTGAAATTAGCCAATTTTGCATATGCAAAGGGTCTATTGTACTGCTAATGGATCCATGAACCAAGAATAAGGAACCCTGGTCAAGTCCTGGCCGCAAATTGCGGCAAAGGGGAATTTAATTGCGGCCATGGTGTTAGGGTAGGGGCAAGGGTCTTTAGGGTATGCTTTAAATCACCTGCACATCTCTCTGTGTTCGCTAAATAAATTTTAGAGTCCCCGGGTGTTAGCAGATAACCAAAAACCATCACAAATCCCATAATTTCCGTATCTGCAGAATTTCAAAGTTCGTATTTGGGGTTTAAGTCTCAGGTTTTAGTCTAATATGATATCACTAAAAAGGGTTTAAGATCACTACTAACCTCATTACACATCACAACTCAAGAATTCCCCAAACCCTAACTAGAAATTTCCAAACCTCACTAAACGACACTAAATCGGTTCTAATCAAACATGGATGTAAAAGCAATGGAAATACTATGTTAATGGTTAAGAGAATACCTCATTTGGCAACTCAAGAATTTTCTTGAGTTTCCCCAAGTGTCCAAAATCCTTGCTTTCTTGGTCCAAGTGTAGCTAATGGGCTTGTTCATGCTTTTTGTGGAATGGAGATGGACTTTTGGGTTTGTTTTGGGGTTGTTTTGAGGCTTGAAGTGGAGGAGGGAGAGGGAGAGCAGCATCTGAGCTTGAGGGAGAGGAAAAATTAAGAGGAAAATAATGGAGGGAACATGAGCCATGACTTGGTTTGACCCCTCACCTCTCTCTCTCTCATACCCATGCTTCATATAATATTGTTTTCCTTTTTCTGTTCTTTTCTTTTCTTTTCTATTCTTTTCATTTTAAAACCCAAAATGAAATGATCATGAAGGAAAACCATGATAAAAATGTAACAAGTGTTAAAAATGACATGTGCATGTCATGTGCATAAAACACGCTTAAAGCACGATTTGCGATATTTAATCGCGATTAGCATTAAAATAGAATATAATAAATCATAAAATTTCACAATTTGCTTAAATCCAATAAAACAACCTCAGTAATTTCCATAATTTTCCAATTTTCCCAATTTATCGGTATTTAATTATACCGCAATATTAAAGTATTCAATATATTTATTATTTAATTATAAAAATTCTCAAAAATAATATTTTATTTTTTTGAAATGTTACAATCTTCCCCCCTTAAAGAAATTCGGTCCCCGAATTTAAATTTAAACCCCTCAAATACTAAAAGATTTCAGTAAAAAGTCCAAGTCGTCGAGGCTCCGAAATCATCAATACATAAGACGCATCATAGCGCAATGCATGTGCATGAGCCATGAGCAGATAACTCCAAATCAAAACTCGGTCAAGCATCTCGTAATCATCAGAGTCATGGTGAAGACACAAATGTCAAATCCAATACGAAAACCAATATGATATACATCAAAACTATACATGTAAACATTTGAAGGAAATGCATGCCAAACCTTTCATGTTGCTGTGCGATGCGCATAACACTGCACAGTGGCGGACGTCTATTGTAAGAAAATAACCATATATGTATATATATTTTGTTTAATATGCACGTCCCGCCATTTTTGAAAATAATTTAGAAAGGTTTCCTTGTTTTAAACGTTTCGTGTCATATCTGACACGTAGGTAGATATTGAGACTATAGCTCCCTTTTTGGAAATCCCTTCGATAACTATCAATGCATGTAAAATATATCCAGATATTGTCCTCTGACTAGTCCTTCTCAGTATGAAAATAAATAGCAAATATCATAAAAACGTACTACTCCATAAGAAATCAATCCCAAAATGTGCATATGAATGCTACGTGTGTCTGGTGCGCACGGAAATCGAAATCCATGAATGTGCCATACATGTGCACAGAAAAAATATCTAAATGCATCGGGTGTGCACGAAATATCTGTCAAGAGCAATGGGTGTGCCTGACAACAATATCAGGTGCATCTGATATGCACGAAGAATCTCGATTTAGTGCATCTGGTGTGCACCTAAATCGCATCTCATAACATGCGCCCAACATGCGCGAAAATCCAAATCAGGTGCATCCATCATGCACGAATAAAAATCTAAATCATGTGCATTCAACATGCACGAAATCACGAAATCCAATATCAAGCGCCGAACATGCGCAAAATCCAATCCAAGCGCGCCAAATATGCGCAAGAATCCAAACAAGTGCACAAGGTGCACAAAACAAATATCGAGTATCACAATCAAAATCGACGGTATAAGGCACATTTCAATCCAAATCCAAATCAGGTATACCATGGTATATAGTCTCACAACCATGTGCATCAGCGTGCACAAAAGCAGATCAAATACAAAAAGTGCATGAAAACTATGCCGAAAGCATAAGTCAAATCACATGCATACCATAAGGTATGAACTCAAAAATTAATATCTCGAATAACATCAAATTGAAGTCAGGTGCAACTGTGGTGCACAAAATCTCATTCATGCAAATAAATCGTTCAAAATATCAAATCAAAGATGGTGGAAATAGCCCCGCTCTAGCACATCCTCTAAGATCTCTGGCCAACTGTCATGGTCACTCGTAACATGTCTCGTCGACGATGCCGAAATCTGGCCTGCTGGGTGTGCACAATATGATCTCTCCTGGGTCCAAGCCTTCTCGTATATTATTCCAGAAAGGTTCTGTCGAAGTCTCTCCCAAATCTCGTTTCTGCCGAACTGCCCGGAGGCTATCGTCTTTTACTAAATCAATTCCTAGTTCCGGAACGGCTGCATATTCATCACGACTCCTTCTGGAAGATATATCCATATACAACGCCTCTGCATGCGTATCACATCTCTGATGTCGGCAGAGTGGAATGACATCTCATCAAGATCTCGTATGAATCTCTTAGTCCACTTTTCTTTAATGACGACTGATTCGGACTTGTCTCTTCGTGGCTGCATGGACTGCGCTCTAACGGCTATACTCGTATCTGGAGTCTCCCAGGCAATGTATCCCATCACATGATTGTAAGTCGATGTTACACACCCCACAAGATGCGGGGAGGCGGAATAGGTAAAACAATCATTTTGTTTAAGGTAACATCGACTAACTTTACGGATCTTTGCTAAACCCTAACTAACAAACTATCTAGAAGTGCTAAACTACTATGATAGATGATTATACCTCAAGATACTAGTCCTTCCTGTTCTTGTTGTTCACCTCCTCGTCGGCCTCCTCGATGTAATAGAAGATCCACCCGAGAGTTCCTTCTCCAAGCTTTAACCTCTAACTTGAGGTAACTAAGTGGCTAGGATTGCTAATCCAAGTGACCTAGAAGATATAGAAGTGGATTAAGGATCTATTAGTCTTTCTAACCCTTGGGATCTCAACACATGAGAGGATTAGGGTTAGGTTGAAGAAGAGGAGAGCTTGAGGAGAAAGAGTGTGTATGTTAATAATGAATTGAACCCTTCTCACTTTGAATAATATGAAGCATAAGAAAATATCTTGCACAAAATATCTTGCACAAATATCATCCATGCTTCATTTAATTCTTGAGACGATTCATCTCATGAGTCATGGTGCAATTAATGATAATAACACATAAGCTCTCTACCTCATTAAGTTTAATTCATAAATGAATTAAAACTAAATGAGTCACGTTTATTCTAGAAACTTCTTGAGTAATTACGAGAATGCCCCTCCTATCCGAAAAACACGGATATACTGAGACTGCATAAATCCAATAATCCAATACTAGAATCTGGCTTAAACCAAAGCCTGCTAGTATAATCTGTCCGAACATCATACGTGCACAAGTACACGTATATGTCCGAACCCTGTCGTAAAAGCATACGACCTCTATATCGTTTCGCCTAAAGCAGGGAAACTCTCTGTGTGGGACTCTAAAGACTCGACACTACGCTGGCAGTGGGTTTAACTACAGGCCGCAAGCGGTACTAACTGTACGTAACGGTCCCCAGGTAGAAGTCGATAAGAAAGCTGATGAGGAAACCCATCCGAACTCCTACTAAGCCTGATGTGACAATCCCTGTAAAGTCCGGTCTATTTGTCTAAGACTATCGCATATCGGGCCTAGGGGAGCGGCAAGCGTCAGTCCCTTAAAAGCGGTATAAGTCGTGTCGGAGTGAAGCCCATTACACATTGGGAAGCTACTGGAAATCCTACCACTAAATCTCTCTTGCCCCGGCCAGGGAATTTGCATAATGGCTCTCTAAACACAGTGCGATATCAACTCCCAATACCGGGAGAGACGAATCCTATCTAACAGCCAGTGCCTCCAAGTGCTTCGGGACTGCACCCAACTGCTACCTGTTTGCACGACTCATTTGAGCCATGGTAGGGTAGCAATCTAAGAACAGTGGGAACACACTCGAGACGAAGTAGCAGTGTCAAGTCAATGGACTATGCTGTACTCATGTCTCCTGGGAACTGTTAACTGACGACGGGTATAATACCAACCAACAGTTCCCTGCGAGTCCTGTCTGGTGTACCCGTAACCCAACGAGCACCTACATACTAACTCTAGTACAACGTACTAATGGCTATGGGACAGACCATTTCCCCAACTGGGATGAGAAGCGTACACACTAGTCTACTCTGGAGTATCGATGCCCTGTCTCGATAATCCTACGACTAGGGACCTGTAAAAGGATGTGCTTGTAGACTATCCAGTCCCCACTAGTGTGACCGCCATCACAACGCTGGTAGTCAAGCAAGATCCTATGGGCTCAATCAATATGTATTCGCGATATGCTAAAAGAAACATATACATAGTAAGATAGACTTAAACCAAGTAGCATCCTACTATGTTGAGAAAGACTGTTAATATAACTGTGAATATCCCAAGCATCCATTAAGTAATATACAAGCTAGTATGATACAATAATGGCCCCTAGGGCATATACACTAACAATCTCCAACTTGCACTAGGGCCATGTACTGGTGTATTGAAGACCTATCATCTCGAATAGCCTCTCGAACTGTGTCTGAGGTAAGGCCTTTGTGAATGGATCAGCAGTGTTCTCCTCTGTAGCAACTCTCCGTACCTCGATCTCCCGGCGATCTATGATCTCCCTGATCAGGTGATACTGCCTTAAGATGTGTCTGGACTTCTGATGGGACCTGGGTTCCTTCGCTAAAGCTATAGCGCCGTTGTTGTCACAATACAGCGGTATTGGATTAACAATGGTAGGAACCACCTGAAGTTCTGTTAGGAACTTCTTCATCCAGACTGCCTCTTTTGCGGCATCACAAGCAGCGATATACTCCGCTTCCATCATCGAGTCAGCAACGGTGTCCTGCTTGGAACTCTTCCAGCACACCGCCCCTGCATTGAGGGTAAAGACATAACATGACATGGACTTGGAGTCATCCTTGTCACTCTGGAAGCTGGAGTCAGTAAAAGCCTCGATCTGGAGGTCTTTTCCGCCGTAAACCAAGAACAAATCCTTAGTCCTTCCAAGGTACTTGAGAATGTTCTTTACTACTATCCAGTGCTTCTCCCCTGGGTCTGACTGATATCGGCTTACCACGCTCAGTGCGTAAGATACATCCGGTCTGATGCACAACATCGCATACATTATAGAGCCTACCGCAGAAGCGTAGGGTATAACTGACATGCGATCCCTTTCCAAATCAATCTTGGGAGATATCTCTTTGGAGAGGGTGATTCCATGACAAGCCGGTAAATTACCGCGCTTAGAATCTTCCATACTGAATCTTTTCAGAATAGTGTTGATATACCTGGACTACGAAAGTCCCAACATCCTCTTAGATCTATCACGATAGATCTGGATCCCCAGAATGTAAAAGGCATCACCCAGGTCTTTCATGGAGAACCTGTGTGACAAGAATCCTTTGACAGATTGCAGCATAGGAATGTCATTTCCTATCAATAGAATGTCATCCACGTACAAGACGAGGAATACGATAGTTCGTGCTACAATTTTACTATATATACATGGTTCATCTGTATTTTTGATAAAGTCATATTCTTTGACCGTTTCATAAAAACAGATGTTCCAACTCCGTGATGCCTGCTTTAGTCCAAAAACGGACTTAAGCAACTTGCACACTTTCCCGCTGCTCCCACTCTGATTGAAACCTTATGGCTGATCCATATAGACGCATTCTTCTAAATTACCATTTAGAAAAGCCGTCTTTACGTTCATCTGCCAGATCTCATAATCATGGAAGGCAGCAATGACAAGAAATTGTAAGTGTATATGCCCTAGAGGCCATTACTGTATCATACTAGTTTGTATATTACTTAATGGAAGCTTGGGATATTCCCCTTGTATTAACATTCTTGCTCAAAATAGAAGTATGCTACTTGGTTTGTTTCTGCTTTAATGTGTGCATGTGTTTCTTATAGCATATCGCCTTTGCATATTAGTGGAGCCCTTAGGATCTTTGAGTGATTACCAGCGTTGTGATGGCAGTCATACTCGTGGGCGCTGGGTAATCCACAAGCACATCCTTATGCAGGTCCCTAGTCGTAGGACTATCGAGACAGGGCATCGATACTCCAGAGTAAACTAGCGTATGCGCTTCTCATCCCAGCTTGGGAGACGGTCTGTCCCACAGCCGTCAGTACGTCGTACTTGAGATAGTATGCGGGTGCTCGTTAGGTTACGAGTACACTGGACAGGACTCGTCGGGAACTATTGGTTGGTATTATACCTATCGTCAGTTATCAGTTCCCAGGTGACATGAGTACAGCTTAGTCCGTTGACTTGACACTGTCACTTCGCCTCGAGTGTGTTCCCACTGTTCTTAGATTGCTACCCTACCATGGCTCAAAGGAGTCGTGCAAACATGTAGCAGTTGGGTGCAGTCCCGAAGCACTTGGAGCAGTAACGGTTACACAGGATTCGTCTCTCCCGGTATTGGGGGTTGATATCTTGCTGTGTCTAGGAGAGCCATTACACAAAGTCCCTGGCCAGGGCAAGCGAGATATACTGGTAGGTTTCCAGTGTTATCTCAGGGTGTTCTGGGCTACACTCCGACACGACTTGTACCGCTATTAGGGGACTAACGTTTACCGACCCCTAGGCCCGCCATGCGATACTCTTAGATGAACAGACCGGACTGTACGGAGACTGTCATATTCAATATCAGTAGGAGTTCAGATGGGTTTACCTCGTCAGTCTTCTTATCGGCATCTACCTGGGGACCGTTACGTAAAGCTAGTGCCGCTTACGGTCTGTAGTTAAACCCACTGCCAGCGTAGTGTCGAGTCTTTAGAGTTCCACACAGAGGGTTATTCACTTTTAGGCAAAACGAGTAGAGGTCGCATGGTTTTGCGACGGGGTTCGTTCACATCCGCACACTTGTGCACGTTTGGTGTCCGGATAGCTTATGCTAGCGGGCTTTGGTTTAAGCCAGATCCTAGTATATGTTTCGGGATTGGTTTTATCTCATTGTATTCGTGTTCCTCGGAACACGGATACGGGTGTGTTTGCACAGTTGACTGAGGCAGAGGCAGAGGATTTTCATTAGGGTTAATGACCGTTGTCTTTTTCTTAACCCTAATGTTTATGTGTGAAATATGATTATTAATATTAGTTAATTATAATTGTGTTATGGTTAGGGTTGTTGACCATTTGACTATGGTTGACTTGTTGACCTATGTTGACATATTGACCACATCATTTCATATAAAAGATGCTCTTTGATTCTTGCAAAAGTAATTAATGTGAAATGATAATGGTCATTTCAAGTTAACCATCACAATTACCTTTAGTTAATTTTTTAATTATCATAATTCACACATATATGTGAGAAGGTTGTCATTATCCTATCATTCTCTCTCATCCTCTTCCTCTCTCTCAAAGCTCTCCCCTCTCATGAGTTGAGAACCATTGAGCTTGAGATAAAACCTTCAAAATTACTCTCTACTCTTTCTAAGGTTCTAGGTTTAGCACACCAAGCACCTTAGTTACTTCTAGTTTGAGGTAGGAGCCAAAGGTAGAGGCCCTCGGGTGGATCTTTCTTCGGCAAGAGAAGGCGACGAGGACAACCCATTCATCCCACTCCAAGGAGCAAGAAGAGAAGGACTTCAAGACTTAGGTATAACCCTTTAACCGAGTAGCTAACTCCTTTTAGCTTGGTTGTTAGTTTATGTTTAGCAAAGATCCTCCTTTTGTTAGTCCATGTTGCCTAAAGTTGTAAAAATTCATTTTTTTATACCGTTTCCGCCTCCCCGTAAGCACCGGGGTGGGCAACGTGGACTTACAGTGGTATCAGAGCCTAGCTAAACACAAACTAGCAAGTTAGCAAAGTATCTAGAACTTCGATCGGACAAAAAAAACCGCAAAACACCCCGTAAAATTCAAGTTTCTGCCGATTTTTATTTCTGCTCAAAAAATAATAAATCGTGTACTAAAAATCGGCTCAGGCTTTTTAAAGAACAGGCAAGAAAAACAATCTAGTGAGTCGACCAACTCACCGCGGTTCCGCGGTAAGAGCTTGCTCCTGCCGCGGATCCGCTGCCGAGTTGTCTCGGCCGTGGATCGTTTCTCCTGCAGTTTTCTTCTGCTGGTGTTTTGTGATTTTTGAGATGGTTTGTTTCTGCCCAGAATTTCCAGAGAACAAGTTTTTTTTGGGGTGGTTACAAATCCGTATTTTGATCAATTTTCTGTAGCCTTTGGCTAATGGGTTGTATCTGTGATGTGATATATGTATTGAACGTCTGCTAATCGCTATACGTCGATTAGTGGGGGTTATACATATCTGTGATCTGTAATGTTGATGGTTTGTGTATATGAATTCGTTGGATTGTCGCGGATAAATAGGCAGGGGGTTGTGAGATGAGAGTTTTCTTATTCTTTCAATTCATGTAATATGTAAATTGATGTAATATTATTTATATGGCCGCACAACCAGGATGTGGTTGTAGCCGTCATTGTATAATTTCTTTTACTGTTTTTGCTCCTAAGATAGACCCAAGGTGGGGTGCAAAAACTACCGGGTATCTCGAAGTGCCGAGTGGCCTACTCACGGTGTTGAGGGAGGTTGCTTCGCTTCGGGTACTTGGCGGGTAGTTTGCCGCACCCGTAGGGGTCTAGGGTGGGGTTTGGCTATTTATCGCGACCGTGTAATCCGCGCTTCGTTACAGGCTCGTACGAAATGCGGATTCCTGGTATATCCAATGTGTTCATCTGTGATCTGGAATGGCTATCATTGCATGTGACGAATGTATATATCTATATATATGATATCTATTTAGGCGTTGCTTTTGTTTTGCATCCGCACTAGTCCATCCCCCGCTCTGTCGTTAGTTAAGTAACCTAACGGGTGATGACGGGACCCCGTGGCGAATGCGGATGGCATAAGCGTACGTCATATTTTCTTTGTTTTCTGCAATGGTAGGATTAATTGATGGGACGCATTAAAATTAATGCAAGAAAAATAAACCAAGTAAAAGTCGTTGGAACACTTTCAAAACCACTCGGTTCTTTTCAAAAACCAACTTTTAAATGCGGAGCTTGAACCACTCCTTTTTGAAAGCTATCTCGTTCCTTCGATTATATCAAGTTCACTACGTTCACGGTTTCGCCAAAACCATTCGTAGCCCTCCGTCGTTTCACATGGATAGTCAATAAGTATTCAAGTTATGTTTGTTGGTCAAAGTCAAGGCATAGTGATTGGTAGCTATTGGGTATTCATGTGCAGCATAGATAGATGTGTTGGTTTGGGACGGTCGTACTGCCTTGTTGGACAAAGTCAAGGGTATGTGCGGGTGGGTTCAAATTAACCTGGAGAATGACGGGTAGAACTTGACATGTGACTTATGATTTGTTGGCCAAAGTCAAGGTCATAAGAGCATGGGGCAAAAATCCACATCGGGAGTTTCAAAAGAAACTGAAACTTGCTAGCGCTGAATACCATTTGGAGTGTGATGATTCTGGTAGGATTCCTTCTGTTTTGTCACGCGATGATATTTGGATCCCGATCCTACTGTGAGTATATGCTACTCCTCCGGAACTTTCTCACTTAACGATCAATGCTATAAACCAAGTAGGTGTCTAGAAAGGTGCTAGCGGGGATACGCCCACAGGGAAAAGAGGTTACTTAATTAAGGAACTTCACGAAAGCGTTGGAAAACCTCCCTCGAAGTATCGACACTGGCCTGGCTGAACGGTTAAGAAAGAATTGTACGGTGAGATTGATCCCGACTAATTCTTCTTTTTTGGTTTGAGGAGGGATTCGAGAGACAGTGGGAGCCATCCTGTTTAGATAAATCAAAAACCACTCTAAACTTGCAAGAGCATCATGCTAAAGTGTTTCTTATCTCTCTCCTAATTGCAGCGACCAAACATCATGACTGTACTTAAGTTACTACTAGATAAAAACATACTGACAGGGCCAAACTACAAAGATTGGCTCAGGAATGTCAAAATGGCAATCACTTATGACAAGTTGGGGTATCTCCTTACCACCAAAGCTCCCCCTGTCCCAGGTCCCAAATCCAGCGTAGCGGATAAGGAAATCCGTAAGACCTGGGAAATCGACTGCGCGAAGGCCAAGTGCCTCGTGCTTGCCTCTATGGACAATGAACATCAGAGGAGGCACGAGAATATGGACCTCGAATCCATATTTCTCCATACAAAAGAACTGTATGGAGAGCAATCCCGTATCGCCAGATACGAAGTCTCGAAAAAGCTGTTTTCGGCGAGATTGGTCGTCGGATCATCGGTAGCGGAACACGTGCTTAAGATGATTGGCTACATAGAGGAGCCGCGGACCTTGGGACCACGTTGGAGAATGAGCTCTATACGGACTTGATTCTCCAGTCCCTTCCTTCCACTTACGCCCAGTTTATCCTGAACTTCAACTTGCAAGAAAAGGAAGTTGAACTTTCAGAACTCCTCAACATGCTGAGGAGTGCAGAGGGCACCCTACAGAAAGGTAGGGAAACATCCACTTTGTTTGTAGGAGGATCTTCCTCTTCTAGGTCCAAGGCGAAAGCCAAGGGAAAGAAGAAGAAAACCCCCGCCAAACCAATGGGCGGTGTTAGTAAAGTGGATACGAAGGGAAAGGCAAAGGGAACAAAGGTAGCGGGAAAGCTTGTGGGGAAGGAAGAGTGCTTTTACTGTCATAAGAGTAGACACTGGAAGAAAGATTGCAAGGCTTGGAAGGCCAGAAACCAGGATCTGAAGTAAGTTGCGGCTTCAGTTTCAGGTGTGTATGTTATTGAAAACTGTCTATCAATAAACTCTACTTCCTGGGTATTGGATACCGGGTCAGGATCTCATATCTGTAATTCTTTGCAGGCATTGAGAAAGCGTAGGTTTTTGAAGGCAGGTGATATGACCCTCAAAGTTGCAAACGGAGCTAGCATGGATGCTGAGGCCGTGGGGGACTATCACCTGGGAATGTCAGATGGACATGTTTTGGTTTTACGTAATTGCTTTTTTGTACCCAATGCAACTTGTAATATCATTTCTGTATCTTTAATATCTAAAGAAGGTTATGAATTTGCGTTTGTAAGTAATGTTGTAAACATTCACCTTAATCAAGTTCTGATTGGGTCAGGTACATTAAGCAATGGTATATACGTATTAAACCAACCACAGATTTTCAATGTCCAGAATACACACAAAAGAAAGTCTCCGGAAACAAATCAGGCTTTCTTATGGCATTGTAGACTGGGTCACATCAATGAGAGAAGGTTGACTAAGTTACATAGAGAAAGATATTTGGATCCGTTCGAATATCAATCACATGCAACTTGTCAATCCTGTCTTAAAGGAAAGATGACAAAGACTCCGTTCACTGGACACGGAGTTAGAGCGAGCGAGCTCTTGGGACTCGTACACAGCGACGTGTGCGGTCCAATGTCTACGCATGCACGAAACGGTTATTCTTACTTCATTACTTTTACGGATGACTTTTCAAGGTACGGATACGTCTTCTTAATGAAACATAAATCCGAAGCCTTTGGAAAATTCCAGGAATATAAGAATGAAGTAGAAAAACAAACAGGCAAAAGTATCAAGACACTGAGATCTGATCGAGGTGGTGAATACTTGAGTGTCGATTTCCTGGATTACCTAAAAGAGAATGGAATTCTCTCTCAGCTTACTCCTCCATACACTCCGCAACATAACGGTGTATCGGAGAGACGGAACCGAACCCTATTGGATATGGTACGGTCCATGATGGGTAACGCTGAGTTACCGCGATCATTCTAGGGATATGCACTAGAATCAGTTGCATACCTTTTGAACTGAGTTCCAACTAAGACTGTGCCTACTACACCATATCAGATGTGGTGTGGGAAGAAACCCTATCTTAATCACATTAAGACATGGGGATGTCCAGCTTTTGTCAAAAAGCAGCATGCGGACAATCGAGGCACGCTCAGTACAGTGCAAGTTTGTGGGATATCCAAAGAACTCCAAGGGATATTTCTTCTATTGCGAAGAAGAACAAAAGGTTTTTGTTTCTCGTCATGCCCACTTCTTGGAAACTGAGTTTTTGGAAAATCAGATAAGTGGGAGCGCAATAGAACTGGAAGAAATTCCAGAACCACGAGCTATTACTGAAAGCTTAGTAGAACCAGAGGGTTCGAAAGATCAGAACATTCCTGCGCCGCTCCGCAGGAGTAGTAGGCAGTCTCATCCGCCCGAGAGATACTGGGGTTTTATCATAGACGGGGATAGAGAGAATTGCATCATTGATAATGATGAGCTGACTAGCTTCCAGCAGGCCATTCAGAACGTTGACTCGGTAAAATGGCTGGATGCAATGAGGACCGAAATGGAGTCCATGTACACCAACAAAGTATGGACGTTGGACGTTGCTCCAGATGGGGTAAAATCCGTAGGATGCAAGTGGATCTTCAAAAGGAAGATTGGTGTAGATGGACAGGTTGAGACCTATAAAGCTAGACTTGTTGCAAAGGGTTTTCGTCAAAGACCTGGTTTGGATTATGACGAAACCTTTTCTCCAGTGGCTATGCTGAAATCCATTCGGATCCTTCTTGCCATTGCTGCCTTCCACGATTATGAGATTTGGCAGATGGACGTAAAGTCCGCTTTTCTAAATGGAAATTTAGAGGAGTGTGTCTATATGGACCAGCCAGAGGGTTTCATTCAGAGTGGGAGTAGCGGAAAGGTGTGCAAGTTGCTTAAGTCCATCTATGGACTAAAGCAGGCATCGCGGAGTTGGAACATCTGTTTTGATGAGACGGTCAAAGAATTTGGCTTTATCAAAAATCCAGATGAACCATGCATCTATAGTAGATTTGTAGCAACAACTGTCGTATTCCTCGTGTTATACGTGGATGACATTCTCTTGATAGGAAATGATATTCCTATGCTACAATCTGTCAAAGGGTTCTTGTCACACAGGTTCTCCATGAAAGACCTGGGTGATGCCTCTTACATTCTGGGGATCCGGATCTATCGTGACAGATCCAAGAGGATATTAGGACTTTCACAGTCCAGGTACATCGACACCATACTGAAAAGATTCAGTATGGAATATTCCAAGCGCGGTAATCTACCGGCTTGTCACGGGATCACCCTCTCCAAAGAGATGTCTCCCAAGACTGATTTGGAAAGGGATTGCATGTCTATTATACCCTACGCTTCTGCGGTAGGCTCTATACTGTATGCGATGTTGTGTACCAGACCGGATGTAGCTTATGCACTGAGTGTGGTAAGCCGGTATCAGTCAAACCCGGGAGAGAACCACTGGATAGCGGTAAAGAACATTCTCAAGTACCTGAGAAGGACTAAGGAGATGTTCTTGGTGTATGGCGGAAAATACCTCCAGATCGAGGCCTTTGCTGACTCCAGCTTCCAGAGTGACAAGGATGATTCCAAGTCCATGTCGGGTTATGTATTTACCCTCTATGGAGGGGCGGTGTGTTGGAAGAGTTCCAAACAGGAAACCGTTGATGACTCGACGATGGAAGTGGAATATATCACTGCTGCAGATGCCGCAAAAGAAGCCGTCTAGATAAAGAAGTTCTTGACAGAACTTCAGGTGGTTCCGTCCATTGTTGATCCAATACCTCTGTATTGCGACAACAACGGGGCTATAGCTTTAGCAAAGGAACCCAGGTCCCATCAAAAGTCCAGACACATCTTAAGGCGGTATCACCTGATCAGGGAGATCGTGGGTCGCCAGGAGATTGAGGTTCGGAGAGTTGCTACGGAAGATAACACTGCTGATCCATTTACGAAGGCCATACCCCAGACTCAGTTCGAGCGGCTGATCGAGATGATAGGTCTTCGATACGCCAGTACATGGCCTTAGTGCAAGTGGGAGATTGTTAGTGTATATGCCCTAGAGGCCATTACTGTATCATACTAGTTTGTATATTACTTAATGGAAGCTTGGGATATTCACCTTGTATTGACATTCTTGCTCAAAATAGTAGTATGCTACTTGGTTTGTTTCTGCTTTAATGTGTGCATGTGTTTCTTATAGTATATCGCCTTTGCACATTAGTGGAGCCCTTAGGATCTTTGCTTGATTACCAGCGTTGTGATGGCAGTCACACTCGTGGGGGCTGGGTAATCCACAAGCACATCCTTATGCAAGTCCCTAGTCGTAGGACTATCGAGACAGGGCATCGATACTCCGGAGTAGACTAGCGTATGCGCTTCTCATCCCAGCTTGGGAGACGGTCTATCCCACAGCCGTCAGTACGTCGTACTTGAGATAGTATGCGGGTGCTCGTTAGGTTACGAATACACTGGACAGGACTCGTCGGGAACTGTTGGTTGGTATTATACCTATCGTCAGTTATCAGTTCCCAGGTGACATGAGTACAGCTTAGTCCGTTGACTTGACACTGTCACTTCGCCTCGAGTGTGTTCCCACTGTTCTTAGATTGCTACCCTACCACGGCTCAAAAGAGTCGTGCAAACAGGTAGCAGTTGGGAGCAGTTCCGAAGCACTTGGAGGCAGTGACGGTTAGACAGGATTCGTCTCTCCCGGTATTGGGGGTTGATATCGCGCTGTGTCTAGGAGAGCCGTTACACAAAGTCCCTGGCCAGGGCAAGAGAGATATACTGGTAGGTTTCCAGTGTTATCTCAGGGTGTTCTGGGCTACACTCCGACACGACTTGTACTGCTATTAGGGGACTGACGTTTACCGCCCCCATAGGCCCGCCATGCGATACTCTTAGACGAACAAACCGGACTGTACGGAGACTGTCACATTCAGGCTCAATAGGAGTTCAGATGGGTTTACCTCGTCAGTCTTCTTATCGGCATCTACCTGGGGACCATTACGTACAGCTAGTGCCGCTTGCGGTCTGTGGTTAAACCTACTGCCAGCGTAGTGTCGAGTCTTTAGAGTCCCACACAGAGGGTTATTCGCCTTTAGGAAAAACGAGTAGAGGTCGCATGGTTTTGCGATGGGGTTCGTTCACATCCGCGCACTTGTGCACATTTGGTGTCTGGACAGCTTATGCTAGCGGGATTTGGTTTAAGCCAGATCCTAGTATATGTTTCGGGATTGGTTTTATCTCATTGTATTCGGGTTCCTCGGAACACGGATAAGGGTGTGTATGCACAGTTGACTGAGGCAGAGGATTTTCATTAGGGTTAATGACCGTTGTCTTTTTCTTAACCTTAATGTTTATGTGTGAAATATGATTATTAATATTAGTTAATTATAATTGTGTTATGGTTAGGGTTGTTGACCATTTGACTATAGTTGACTTGTTGACCTATGTTGACATATTGACCATCATCATTTCATATAAAAGATGCTCTTTGATTCTTGCAAAAGTAATTAATGTGAAATGATAATGGTCATTTCAAGTTAACCATCACAATTACCTTTAGTTAATTTTTTAATTATCATAATTCACACATATATGTGACAAGGTTGTCATTATCCTATCATTCTCTCTCATCCTCTTCCTCTCTCTCAAAGCTCTCCCCTCTCATGAGTTGAGAACCATTGAGCTAGAGATAAAACCTTCAAAATTACTCTCTACTCTTTCTAAGGTTCTAGGTTTAGCACACCAAACACCTTAGTTACTTCTAGTTTGAGGTAGGAGCCAAAGGTAGAGGCCCTCGGGTGGATCTTTCTTCGGCAAGAGAAGGCGACGAGGACAACCCGTTCATCCCACTCCAAGGAGCAAGAAGAGAAGGACTTCAAGACTTAGGTATAACCCTTTAACCGAGTAGCTAACTCCTTTTAGCTTGGTTGTTAGTTTATGTTTAGCAAAGATCCTCCTTTTGTTAGTCCATGTTGCCTAGAGTTCTAAAAATCCATTTTTTTATACCGTTTCCGCCTCTCCGTAAGCACCGGGGTGGGCAACGTGGACTTACAGAAGGATCCGAATGGATTTGAGCATAGCCACAGGAGAAAAAGTTTCGTCATAGTCCAAACCAGGCTTTTGACGAAAACCCTTTGCAACAAGTTTAGCCTTATAGGTTTCCACCTGTCCATCTACACCAATCTTTTTTTTGAAGATCCACATGCATCCTATGGGTTTTACCCCATCTGGAGCAAATTCTAAAGTCCATACTTTGTTGGTGTACATGGACTCCATCTCGTTCCGCATTGCATCCAGCCATCTTACTGAGTCGCCGCTCTGGATGGCCTGTTGGAAGCAAGTAGGTTCATCATTATCAATGACGCAATCCTCTCTATCCCCCTTTATGAGAAAACCGTAGTATCTCTCAGGCGGATGAGATGGCCTACTACTCCTGCGGAGGGGTGCGGGAATGTCCTGTTCTTCTTGAACTTCTGGTTCTACCAAACTTTTAGTAGTAGTTTGTGGTTCTGGAATTTCTTCCCGTTCTATTGCGCTCCTACTTGTTTCCTTTTCTAAAAACTGCTGATCAGTCGAAAATAATGTATTTTTAACACGGCAATTTCCCTATCATTTGCACTCATCAAGAAGTGTTCGGCATTCATATTACACATATTAGCAAATCAGTCGTTAAATATCAGATTGCATGTGTTAGACTCTCAAACTGACATTTCTGAGGAAATTGTGTGTTTATCATGGCATCGCATCATCCCTATATTGCGCAACACTTGTCTCGAGAATTGTGCAGGAAAATCCAGAAGAAAAGCCAAAATTGTCATTTTTGCTGATCAAACATTACGCCAACTCAAAGACCTGAGCACTGGTAGCAATACAGAAGGCCAAATGAAATTCAACACATCAAAACAAGGCCCAAATATTATAGAGGGAATTACCAGAAAAGATCAAAGCCCAAGGCCCATAAAGAGCCGCGGAACCGCGGCGGGAGCCGGCTTGCGCCGCGGTTCCGCGGCGGTTATGCCACGTCAGCACTTCAGATTTGCTTCATTATTCCTCTCTCAAGGCCTAAAGCTCATAAAGACACGTCAAATTCCAGAATTCTCTCGAAGATTCTTCCAGATCAGCAAAGATGATTAATTAAGATAATCCTAATTAAGCTCCTGACAAACTATTTCTAGAAGCTCCCTCCTAACTAATCACATCTAGAAGCTTCTCCTCTAACTAACTTTTGGAGGGAAATTCAAATCCCCTCAACAAACTTTTGGAGGGAAACTTAAAATTCAAATCCTAGATTTAGGGTTTTGATGTCTATAAATAGGAACCTAGATCTAAGGGTTGAAGTTGTTCTTGAATAGTTAATCTTCCATATTCCTAAATCTTTACTCTCTTCATCTTCATCCACAAGACTAGTGACAAGACTTGTGCGAAACCCTAACCCTAATTCCAATCAAATTCAAGATCTCGAGTACCAATCAAGCAAGAAGCCCTTCAACCTTTTAGGAGTGGAGCCGATCTCCAATCGAGCAAGTGATCCAAGCCGATCCGCGACTCACGGAGCCGAGCGAAGCGAAATCGACGATCGAGTTCTTCCTCTTGTAGTTCTTGAGCGAATGTAATGAAATTTTTGATATAAATAAAAGGTGAAATTCTTTAATCTTGTTTTCTTTAAATTCTTGCATCATGATTCGATCTCAATTGGTAATTGTAGTTCTTGTTGTGATGTTTGAGTAAAACTCCGCTCGTCGAGGAGTCGAGACGATCAATAGAATGATGATGTAACAAATATTAATACGATTCTTAAGTCCTACGGGTTTTGTAAACCCTAGCAAGTTCAAGAATCAATGACCTAGTTTCGTTGCGATGCTTTCTTGATTGTGATCGCTCGAAATTAGGGTTCTACGATCGTTTCTTGAATTTACTAGAGGCTAGAATGTGAATGATATCGACGAATGAACAAGGGATAAATGATGAAACGAAAGAGAGTGAATGGATCTAGATTGATACTAAAATTGGGGAGTTACGACCGTTTCTTGAAATTACTAGAGGCTAGAATGTGAATGATATCGACGAAAGAACAAGGGTTAAATGATGAAACCCTAGTTTCACGAGGAAGCCCCAACTCTCGTCGATCATCATCGATCTAGTATCAATTCTTCGAAGGACAAGAACACGATATCTTGAGATTATATCACATCTATAGATCCAATCGATTCCTACGAGCCTCATTTAGATTCTTGACATTTGGTTGGAAATATCATCGAAACCCGATTCTCGATTGTTTATCATTTTCTTGATTCTTGATTAGATTAGTGACACTTGAATCAATCGATAAAATCTTGAATCATGTTTTCTTTTCTTTTCGATTAACTTTTCAATTAAAACAAATCAAACATAGAAACGAATCGCACAATCCCTACGGACGATCCGCACTCGCTTACGATCTAGAACCGACACCGTAATTGATTGCGGTCAAATATAATTCTTTGATTGTGATTTTTATTCAATTTTCTAAATACCGACACATGAAACTCTTATCGATCAAATGAAACCGTTATCGGGAATCATTTGATGTGATTTACACAGTCTCGAATCATTTCATACCAATCAACTGCTGTTCTAGAAAATGGGCATTACGAGAAACAAAAACCTTTTGTTCCTCTACGTAATAGAAAAAATACCCCTTGGAGTTCTTTTGATATCCCACAAACTTACACTATACTGATCGTGCCTCGAGTTTGTCTGCATGCTGCTTTTTAACAAAAGCTGGACATCCCCATATGGGTAGGCACAGTCTTGGTAGGAACCCTGTTCAAAAGATATGCAGCTGATTCTAGTGCATAACCCCAGAAAGATCGCGGTAACTCAGCATTACTCATCATGGAACGTACCATATCCAATAGGGTTCGGTTCCGTCTCTCCGATACATCGTTATGTTATAGAGTGTATGGAGGAGTAAGCTGAGAGAGAATTCCATTCTCTTTTAGGTAACCCAGGAACTCGGCACTTAAGTATTCACCACCTCGATCAGGTCTCAGTGTCTTGATACTTTTGCCGGTTTGGTTTTCTACTTCATTCTTATATTCTCGGAATTTCTCAAAAGCCTCGGATTTATGTTTCATCAAGAAAATGAATCCATATCTAGAGAAATCATCCGTAAAAGTAATGAAATATGAAAAACCGCCTCTTGCATTTGTAGACATTGGACCACATACATCGCTGTGTATGAGTCCTTAGAGCTCGCTCGCTCTTACTCCATGTCCGGTGAATGGAGTCTTTGTCATCTTTCCTTTAAGTCATGATTGACAAGTGGCATAAGATTGATATTCGAACGGATCTAAATATCCTTCTCTATGTAACTTAATTAACCTTGTCTCATTGATGTGACCTAGTCTACAATGCCATAAAAAACCTGATTTATATCTGGAGACTTTTTTTTAGTGTGTTCTGGACATTGAAAATCTTCAATTGGTTTAACACGTATATACCGTTATCTAGTGTACCGGACCCAATCAAACCACGATTCAGGTGGATGTTAACAACATCGCTTACAAACGTGAAATCATAACCTTCTTTTGATAACAACGATACTGATATGATATTACACGTTAAACTAGGTACACAAAAACAGTTGCGCAAAACCAAAATATGTCCACTCGTCAATCCAAGGTGATAATCTCCTATGGACACAGCATTTACGCTAGCTCCGTTAGCAACCTGGAGGGTCATATCACCAACCTTCAGCACTCTACGGTTTCTCAGTGCCTGCAATGAATTGCATAAATGAGATCCTGATCCGGTATCCAATACCCAGGAAGTAGAGTTGATTGACATACAATTTTCAATTACAAACACACCAGAAGCCGAAGCCACAACTTGCCTTCGGTCCTGGTTCTTGGAATACCATGCTTTGCAATCTTTCTTCCAATGGCCTTTCCTACGACAGTGGAAGCACTCGTCCTTTGCCACTACCGGCACCGCAACCTTTGCTTTTCCCTTGGCTTCCACCTTACCAACACCACCTCTTGGTTTGGTAGCGGCCTTCTTCTTCCTTCCTTCAGCCCTTGTCTTGGACCTGGAAGAGGAAGCACCACGAACAAATATAGTGGGTGTTTCCCTTGCTTCCTGCAAGGTGCCCTCTGCACTCCTCAACATGTTAAAGAGTTCTGGAAGTTCAACTTCTTTACCTTGAATGTTGAAATTCAAGATAAACTGGGCGTAGGTGGAAGGAAGGGACTGAAGAACCAAGTCTGTATACAACTCGTTCTGTAATGTTGTCCCGGGGTCCGCGAGCTCTTCAATATAGCTAATCATCTTAAGGACATGTTCCCCTACAGATGATCCGACGGCCAGCCTCGACTGAAACAAGTTCTTCGAGGTCTCGTATCTAGCTATCCGAGATTGCTCTTCATACAGTTCCTTGGTGTGGAGAAATATGGATTCAAGATCCATATTCTCGTGCCTCCTGTGATATTCATTATTCATAGAGGCAAGCACGATGCATTTGGCCTTTGCGCAGTCTAACTCCTAGGTTTTGCGGATTTCCTTATCCGCGATACTGGATTCTGGACCTGGGACGGCAGGGGCCTTAGTAGTAAGGACATACCCCAATTTGTCATAGGTAATTGCCATCTTGACATTCCGGAACCAGTCTTTATAGTTTGGCCCTGTCAAAATATTTTTATCTAATAATAACTTAAAGCATGTCTGTTCTGGGTCGCTGCAATTAGGAGAGAGAGAGGAAACACTTTAGCATGATGCTCTTGCAAGTTTAGAGTGGTTTTTTAGTTTATCTAAACAAGATGGCTCCCACTATTTCTCGAATCCCTCCTCAAACCAAAAAGGAAGAACTAGTTAGGACTATTCTTACTGTACAATACATGCTTAACCGTTCATCCAGGCAAGTGTCGGTACTTCGAGGGAGGTTTTACAACGTTTTCGCAAATTTCCTTAATTAAATAACCTCTTTTCCCTGGGGGCATAGCCCCGCTGACACCTTTCTCGACACCTACTTGGTTTATAGCATTGATCGTTAAGTGAAAGAATCTCCTGATGAGTAGCACATACTCATAGTAGGATCGGGATCCAAATATCATCGTGTGATAAAGCTGAAGGAATCCAACCAAAATTATCACACTCCAAATGGTATGCAACTCTAGCAAGTTTCAGTTTCTTTAGAAACTCCCGATGTGGATTTTTGCCCCATGCTCTTATGACCTTGGCGTCGGTCAAAATGTCATAAGTCACATGTCAAGTTCTACCCATCATTATCTTGTTAATTTGAACCCACCCGTATATACCCCTGACATTGGCCAAATGGTAGTACGACTGTCCTAAACCAACTCATCTATCTATGCAACAGATGAATACCGAGCAGCTACCAAACACTATGCCTTGGCGTTGGTCAAAATACATAGCTTGAATACTACTGAATACCCAAATGAAATGACGGAGGGCTACGAATGGTTTTGGCGAAACCGTGAATGTAGTGAACTTGATATGATCGAAGGAACCTGATAGCTTTTAAAAGGAGTGGTTTAAGCTCCGCAATTAAAAAATCTTCTGTTTTAAAATAACCGAGTGGTTTCTTTTAAACTGTTCCAACGATTCAACTTTGGTTTATTTTCTTTGCATTAAAATAATGTGTCCCATCAATTAACCTATCATTGCAGAAAACAACGAAAATACAATGTCCTCATATGCATCTGCATTCGCCACTGGGGCCCGTCATTCACCACGTTAGGTTACTTAACTAACGACAGAGCGGGGGCTGGGCTAGCGCGGGTGCAAAACATAAGTAACGCCTACTAGATATCATATATAGATATTGTAAATTCATCAGACGCAATAATAGGCATTCCAGATAATAGATGAACATATTGGATATACAAGGAATCCGCATTTCCTTTGAGCATGCAAAGAAAGACGGATTACACAGTCGCGATAAATAGCCAAAACCCCACCCTAGACCCCTACGGGTACGGAAAACTACCCGCCAAGTACCCGAAGTGAAGCGGTCTCCCCCAACGACGTGAGTAGGCCACTAAACACTTTAAAGTACCCGGTAGTTTGTGCACCCCACCTTGGGTCAATCCTAGGAGCAGAAAACAGTAAATGAAATAATACAACGGTGGCTAAAACCTCAACCCGGATGTGCCCCGCAAAAGAATATTACAACAAATTATAATTTACATTTGAATGAAAGAAACACTCGTCTCACATCCCCGGCTATCCATTCACGACAGTCCAACAAGTTCACATTCACAAACCAGTAAAAAACCATTACAGAAATGTGCAACCCCCTGCCAACCGACATACTAGCAGTTAGGGGAGGTTTACGAACACATTAATCACAACACAGATATAATCCAGTTAGCCAAAATTCTTAAATTTTCGATCAAGCAACATATATGAATCTACACCAAACAATTCTCTGTGCACATAAAACCTGAGCAGAAACAAAACATCTCACAAAACACAACATCAACACAGAAGAATAATTGAGCAAATTTGGGTTGGCTCGGTGTCAACTTGGCAGCGGATCCACCGCGGATCGCTTGGATCGGCTGCGGTTCCGCGGTGGTTTGGACGAGTCACGGTCCCAAATTTCTTCACAATTCTTTAAAAACCCTGCTTGTATTTTTTAGGGTCCCGGAAAAATTTTTAGACCCCAATTTAAAAACGGCAGAAACTTGGTGAAAACGTCGTTTTTTCGGGATTATTTTGCGATCAAATTTCTAAAGACTTTGCTAACATGTTAGTTATGGTTTAGCTAGGCTCTGATACCACTGTAAATCGACGTTACACACCCCACAAGATGCGAGGAGGCAGAATAGGTAAAACAATCATTTTGTTTAAGGTAACATTGAATAACTTTACGGATCTTTGCTAAACCCTAACTAAGAAACTATCTAGAAGTGCTAAACTACTATGATAGATGACTATACCTCAAGATACTAGTCCTTCTTGTTCTTGTTGTTCACCTCCTCGTCGGCCTCCTCGATGTAATAGAAGATCCACCCGAGAGTTCCTTCTCCAAGCTTTAACCTCTAACTTGAGGTAACTAAGTAGCTAGGATTGCTAATCTAAGTGACCTAGAAGATATAGAAGTGGATTAAGTATCTATTAGTCTTTCTTCTAACCCTTGGGATCTCAACACATGAAAGGATTAAGGTTAGGTTGAAGAAGAGGAGAGCTTGAGGAGAGAGAGTGTGTGTATGTTAATAATGAATTGAACCCTTCTCACTTTGAATAATATGAAGCATAAGAAAATATCTTGCACAAATATCATCCATGCTTCATTTAATTCTTGAGATGATTCATCTCATGAGTCATGGTGCAATTAATGATAATAACACATACGCTCTCCACCTCATTAAGTTTAATTCATAAATGAATTGAAACTAGATGAGTCACTTTTCTTCTAGAAGCTTCTCGAGTAATTACGAGAATGCCCCTCCTATCCGAAAAACACGGATATACTGAGACTGCATAAATCCAATAATCTAATACTAGAATCTGGCATAAACCAAAGCCCGCTAGTATAATCTGTCCGAACATCATACGTGCACAAGTATACGTATATGTCCGAACCCTGTCGTAAAAGCATACGACCTCTATATCGTTTCGCCTGAAGCAGGGAAACTCTCTATGTGGGACTTTCAAGACTCGACACAATGCTGGCAGTGGGTTTAACCACAGGCCGCAAGCGGTACTAGCTGTACGTAACGGTCCCCAGGTAAACGTCTATAAGAAGACCGATGAGGAAACCCATCCGAACTCCTACTGAGCCTGATGTGACAATCTCTGTACAGTCTGTTCGTCTAAGACTATCACATATCGGGCCTAGGGGCGGCAAACGTCAGTCCCCTAAAATTGGTATAAGTCGTATCGGAGTGAAGCCCATTACACCTTGAGAAGCTACTGGAAATCCTACCGGTAAATCTCGCTTGCCCTGGCCAGGGACTTTGCGTAATGGCTCTCCAAACACAGTGCGATATCAACTCCCAATACCGAGAGAGACGAATCCTATCTAACCGCCACTGCCTCCAAGTGCTTCGGGACTTCACCCAATTGCTACCTGTTTGCACGACTCCTTTGAGCCGTGGTGGGGTAGCAATCTAAGAACAGTGGGAACACACTCTAGACGAAGCAGCAGTTTCAAGTCAACGGACTATGCTGTACTCATGTCACATGGGAACTGTTAACTGACGACGGGTATAATACCAACCAACAGTTCCCTGCGAGTCCTGTCCGGTGTACCCGTAACCCAACGAGCACCTGCATACTATCCCCAGTACAACGTACTAATGGCTGTGGGACAGACCATTTCCCTAACTAGGATGAGAAGCGTACAAACTAGTCTACTCCGGAGTATCGATGCCCTGTCTTGATAATCCTACGACTAGGGACCTGTAAAAGGATGTGCTTGTAGACTACCCAGCCCCCACTAGTGTGACTGCCATCACAACGCTGGTAGTCAAGCAAGATCATATGGGCTCTATCAATATGTATTCGCGATATGCTAAAAGAAACATATACATATTAAGATAGACTTAAACCAAGTAGCATACTACTATGTTGAGCAAGACTGTTAATATAACTGTGAATATCCCAAGCTTCCATTAAGTAATATACAAGCTAGTATGATACAATAATGCCCCCTAGGGCATATACAATAACAATCTCCCACTTGCACTAGGGCCATGTACTGGCGTATCGAAGACCTATAATCTCGAATAGCCTCTCGAACTGTGTCTGAGGTAAGGCCTTTGTGAAAGGATCTGCAGTGTTCTCCTCTGTAGAAACTCTCCGTATCTCGATCTCCCAGCGATCTATGATCTCCCTGATCAGGTGATACCACCTTAAGATGTGTCTGGACTTCTGATGGGACCTGGGTTCCTTCGCTAAAGCTATAGCGCCGTTGTTGTCACAATACAGCGGTATTGGATTAACAATGGTAGGAACCACCTGAAGTTCTGTTAGGAACTTCTTCATCCAGACTGCTTCTTTTGCGGCAACGCAAGCAGCGATATACTCCACTTCTATCGTCGATTCAGCAACGGTGTCCTGCTGGGAACTCTTCCAGCACACCGCCCCTCCATTGAGGGTAAAGACATAACCTGACATGGACTTGGAGTCATCCTTGTCACTCTGGAAGCTGGAGTCAGCAAAAGCCTCGATCTGGAGGTCTTTTCCGTCATAAACCAACATATCCTTAGTCCTTGTCAGGTACTTGAGAATGTTCTTTACTGCTATCCAGTGCTTCTCTCCTATGTATGACTGATACCGTCATACCACGCTCAGTGCGTAAGGTACATCTAGTCTGGTGCACAACATCGCATACATTATAGAGCCTACCGCAGAAGCATAGGGTATAACTGGCATGCGATCCTTTTCCAAATCAGTCTTGGGAGACATCTCTTTGGAGAGGGTGATTCCGTGACAAGCCGGTAAATTACCGCGCTTAGAATCTTCCATACTGAATCTTTTCAGTATAATGTTGATATACCTAGACTGTGAAAGTCCCAACATCCTCTTAGATCTATCATGATAGATCTGGATCACCAGAATATAAGAGGCATCACCCAGGTCTTTCATGGAGAACCTGTGTGACAAGAATTCTTTGACAGATTGCAGCATAGGAATGTCATTTCCTATCAATAGAATGTCATCCACGTACAAGCCGAGGAATACGACAGTTCGTGCTACAATTTTACTATATATAAATGGTTCATCTGGATTTTTGATAAAGTCATATTCTTTGACCGTTTCATCAAAACAGATGTTCCAACTCCGTGATGCCTGCTTTAGTCCATAAATGGACTTAAGCAACTTGCAAACTTTCCCGCTGCTCCTACTCTGATTGAAACCTTCTGGCTGATCCATTTAGACGCATTCTTCTAAACTACCATTTAGAAAAGACGTCTTTACGTCCATCTGCCAGATCTCATAATCATGGAAGGCAACAATGGCAAGAAGGATCCGAATGGATTTGAGCATAGCCACTGGAGAAAAAGTTTCGTCATAGTCCAAACCAGGTCTTTGACGAAAACCCTTTGCAACAAGTCTAGCTTTATAGGTTTCCACCTGTCCATCTACACCAATCTTCTTCTTGAAGATCCGCATGCATCCTATGGGTTTTACCCCATTTGGAGCAATGTCCAAAGTCCATACTTTGTTGGTGTACATGGACTCCATCTCGTTCCGCATTGCATCCAGCCATCTTTCTGAGTCGCCGCTCTGGATGGCCTGTTGGAAGCTAATAGGTTCATCATTATCAATGACGCAATCCTCTCTATCCCCGTCTATGAGAAAACCGTAGTATCTCCCAGGCGGATGAGATGGCCTACTACTCCTGTGGAGGGGTGCGGGAATGCCCTGTTCTTCTTGAACTTCTGGTTCTACCAAACTTTCAGTAGTAGTTTGTGGTTCTGGAATTTCTTCCAGTTCTATTGCGCTCCCACTTGTTTCCTTTTCTAAAAACTGTTGTTCTAGAAAATGGGCATTACGAGAAACAAAAACCTTTTGTTCTTCTACGTAATAGAAAAAAATACCCCTTGGAGTTCTTTGGATATCCCACAAACTTACACTGTACTGATCGTGCCTCGAGTTTGTCCGCATGCTGTTTTTTAACAAAAGCTGGATATCCCCATATCTTCAGATACTGAAGATAGGGTTTCTTCCCACTCCACATCTGATATGGTGTGGTAGGCACAGTCTTGGTAGGAACCATGTTCAAAAGATATGCAGCTGATTCTAGTGCATAACCCCAGAAAGATCGCGGTAACTCAGCATTACTCATCATGGAACGTACCATATCCAATAGGGTTCGGTTCCGTCTCTCCGATACACCGTTATGTTATGGAGTGTATGGAGGAGTAAGCTGAGAGAGAATTCCATTCTCTTTTAGGTAACCCAGGAACTCAGCACTTAAGTATTCACCACCTCGATCAGGTCTCAGTGTCTTGATACTTTTGCCGGTTTGGTTTTCTACTTCATTCTTATATTCTCGGAATTTCTCAAAGGCCTCGGATTTATGTTTCATCAAGAAAATGAATCCATATCTAGAGAAATCATCCGTAAAAGTAATGAAATATGAAAAACCGTCTCTTGTATGTGTAGACATTGGACCACATACATCGCTGTGTATGAGTCCTTAGAGCTCGCTCGCTCTTACTCCATGTCCAGTGAATGGAGTCTTTGTCATCTTTCCTTTGAGACATGATTGACAAGTGGCATAAGATTGATATTCGAACGGATCCAAATATCCTTCTGTAACACCTTAGATTGTGTTTTGTAGCTAATTATATTTTAATGTATGGATTTTAATAAAAAGTTTACCAAATTAAGTTTTTAATATTTTATCCTATTTTATGAGTATTTTATTAGAATTTTTCTAGGCGCACACACACTTGTGCATGATTACTAGGGTTTAGAGATGGGGTTAGACCATGATTAGCAAGCATGATGGATTAACCCATTCTCTTTAAGTTAATTATTATTTAAGTGTTTTGGTTTTATTATTCATGGTTGTTTTAAAATGAAAATGAATTTGAAAAAGGTTTTAATATTGGTTTGAATTGTTGACTTTGGGAGAGAGAGGGGGGAAAGCATGGGGCAACATGGCTCAAGCCATGCTCATTAAATGAGGGAAGAGAAAGAGAGTGGAGGGGGTTTTGAATTTCCTCTCATTTCTCTCTTTGTTCTCTCTTTTCACTCACTCTCTCACTCTCTCTCTCACACACACACACACTCAGCAGCAGAAGAAGCAGCATCAGCAGCAGAGACAGCAACAACAACATCAGCAACAACTGCAACAACAACAGAAACAATAGCAGCACCATAGGAAGCAACAGCAACAGCTAGCAGCAACAGCTCGAGGCAACACCAACAGCAGAAGGAATCAGCATCAGCATCAGCAGCAGCTCATGCAACATCAGCAGCAGCACTGGCAGCATCAGCAGTTGTAGAAACAGCAGCCCCAGCACTTGCAGCAGCTCCTTTCACTTCTTCACCTGCTTTCTAGGGTTCTCTAGGGTATAATTTCTTAACCCAATCCCCTAGCTGCTAAGCTTGTGTGTTGATTTTCTTCGATTAGTGTTAATTAGCTAGTTTAGTGCTAATTATGGTGATTTGTGAGATGTTGTGGCTAGTTGATGATTATGTTGGTAAACCCTACTTATTTAAGTGTTATTAAGGTCACTTGAACTGAGTTTTAACCCAGATTACACTAAAATACCATAGGGTTTCCTTTTCAGTGCAAATTGGTGTTTTTAAGCGATATTTGTGACATTCTGTGATCTGCTATTGACCCAGACACTTCAGGATAAAATTGAGAAGACTGGAGCATGTACACTAGGTATAGACAACAACACCAAAACACGAGAGACCCTTTCCCAATCTTGGCCGCAGTTTTATTCAATCTGGCCGCAATTTGCAGCCAGGAAGGGGAGTGGGGTGCTGGGGTTTTGGGTAGGGTTGTATGCAGTGTATTGTAATGTTTTGGCATGTATAGTTTTGTAAGATTTGGCCTATAGGAAAATCTGGGATCAAATATCATTTTTCATGTCCGTTGTGTTTGCGCGATACGCGCGATACGTGAGTGGGTTCTGTGATCCAGCGTATCGCGGCGTGTCGCGGTAGTTTTAGACGCGTATATGCACGTTTTAGCGTATCGTGCACACGCACGTTTAGTTCGCGACGCGAGTTTCTCGTTTTGGTTCGATATCGCGTTTTGCGGAATATTTGGCTTATATATAATTTCCATGTCTTATTTGCAGGTTTGCAGGCGGGGACTACGGACACTGCTACAGGGGGGAGCAGATGGTAGGATTCACCTAGCGGGGAGCGTAGGTGAGTAGATTTAACATCTACAGGGGAATCGCCTGCATGGCGTTATGCGTCTGGGCTAGGATTCAAATACTTGTCGCATATTCTACGTCATTTTTAGAATTGCGCCTTTACCCTATTTACTTAGATATAGTTGTATTGTGACTAGTAGCCGTAGGGCACTGCACATATTATTGACGGTTCATGTTGCACGAGCACGGTTTGTATGCTACACACACACCGTCAATAATTGCCATGTCGCACACCAACCATTATAGATACTATATTGCTTATGGCATATGACATCTAGCTTATCGGTATACCTATAGTGTATCATACCATTAGCGATAGGTACATAGACACCTTACGATACAGCTACAGGTATACCTTGCTCATGTTTGATTTATACCCAGGGGGTATCTTACATATTCTACTTATACCCAGGAGGGTATACGACATCGGTTCTTATAGGTAGATACCTATACATTGCTACACCTGTATGTTATACACATATTCAGTTGTTGTTACATATTTACCTTTACTGATGTTACTTAGCTGTACCATATTGGTTTCGCATACATCTGGTTTCAGCTACATATTCTTATTCATATGCTCGCATTTCAGATATATCGCATATATTTATTCCTGGATTTGCGCATTGTTATTTAGGATTTTAGGTGATGTTTTCTGGATTTGGGAACCGCGGGAGTTCATGAAATTATGCATACATTGAAAAACCCGGTTTCCTTGATATGATATTTGCGCATCCACCATGAGCTTTATCGGTTCTGATTTATATATATACCCCTGCGAGGAGGCGTCGAGGCCGTAGAGGGTACATGGTAGGGCCCGGTATGGTTCCCCTCGGCAAGAAGATCGATAGATTTTGCCGATTGAGCCTGGAGGCGGGCGAGTACCTACCGGTGACAGTACTAATGACTCGGCGGGGGTCATGGAGACACCGTTGGGAGTCATGCACGTATGCATACGTCGAAAGGCGAGGGTCAGAGCTAGGCACTCGTGCTTTTGGGACAGCGTATGATACGTACCTATCAGGATTTCTATGTCGATGCTTGGCACATTGTTTTCATGATATTTCTTTTAATACCTTTGTATATATAACAGGGGATTTAGCCGTTGTTATATATACCCTTACACCAATATTAGTGGAATGGGACGCTAATATATGTGTATTGACCCCATCATATTTATTTCTGCATATATATATATATATATATATATATATATATATATATATATATATATATATATATTTAGGATGCTAGAATCTTACTTGAGACTTTGACTTGGGATATCAGGTGATTCATTGAGATTGGACATACATATGGGATTATTGATTTGTACATTCGGATATAGGGGATTACTTGATATTGTACATTGAGGAAACGTGAGACTTATATGATGTGAGAGCCCAACGTGGGGGCTGATTTGAGGAATTGGGATTTGAGTGTCTTGATGGATTGTGATCCTACCACGATGAGAGGATTCCGTGGATGACATATTTCACTCCATACCTCATACATATTCACTTATGCACGGTTTCATATATTGGTAGTACCTGTTAGTGTACCCTAATGATTGCTGCATATCTACTTTCTCATATCCCTATTGCATAGTCATTGCATACTTTTATCATGTCATTATTTCTTCACATATTGATTGTACCTGCTAGTGTACTTTCCATTATTCTGCATTCACATGACATGTTATTACTGTAATCGCATATCTTAGATTCATGTTGTACGTACATTCCTGCGATTACCTGCATATGTTATCTACTATTCACGAGTTGGCAACTCACCCCCGTTGTGCTACAGGTGTTTCAGGTTGTTCCCCAGAGTAGTCAAGGCAGGCTATTCCGCTATTCAGCTACTCATCTATCATCTTTTGCTACGGATACCGCATCGGCTCACAGTATACTATTTTGCTTAGGTGGGTTAGATGATTATATGTATTTCATATTGTACATTCGTTGTATCTTGTACTCTCCATCTACTATTATGTTGTTGACTTAGAGACTTGGTGAGGACGATATTGTATATTATTATGGATTTGTTGTCTTCTATATACAGCTTTCTCTCTATTGTCTTTATTTCTTCGCTACGGCGTCGTATATTTGTATTGTATTTATCTTGGCTAGTTTTTACAAAAAGGAGGTGTTGCCAAAATTTTAAAGAAAGAAAGTAGAACTTTTTAAAGAATTTGGGTTGCGATTTCAAGTGTTTCAAAAACTTATATTATCTTTTCCGTATTTTCTTGGTTTAGATTTCTGGGTTTTGGCTTTCTTTTACTACGTTACGTCTTTAGGCGTTGCGTAGTATTAGGGCCGTCACGGGCAAATTTTGGGTCGTGACACCTTCTCTATGTAACTTAGTTAACATTGTCTCATTGATGTGACCTAGTCTACAATGCCATAAGAAAGCCTGATTTATATCGGGAGACTTTCTTTTTAGTGTGTTCTGGACATTGAAAATCTGCAATTGGTTTAACACGTATATACCGTTATCTAGTGTACCGGACCCAATCAAACCATGATCAAGGCGGATGTTAACAACATCGCTTACAAACGTGAAATCATAACCTTCTTTTGATAACAACGATACTGATATGATATTACACGTTAATCTAGGTAAACAAAAACAGTTGCGCAAAATCAAAATATGTCCACTCGTCAATCCAAGATGATAATCCCCTACGGACACAGCATTTACGCTAGCTCCGTTAGCAACCTGGAGGGTCATATCACCAACCTTCAGCACTCTACGGTTTCTCGGTGCCTGCAATGAATTGCATATATGAGATCCTGATCCGGTATCCAATACCCAGGAAGTAGAGTTGATTGACATACAATTTTCAATTACAAACACACCAGAATCCGAAGCCACAACTTGCCTTGGGTCCTGGTTCTTGGAATTCCAAGCTTTGCAATCTTTCTTCCAATGGCCTTTCCTACGACAGTGGAAGCACTCGTCCTTTGCCACTACCGGCACCGCAACCTTTGCTTTTCCCTTGGCTTCCACCTTACCAACACCACCTCTTGGTTTGGCAGCGGCCTTCTTCTTCCTTCCTTCGGCCCTTACCTTAGACCTGGAAGAGGAAGCACCACGAACAAACATAGTGGGTGTTTCCCTTGCTTTCTGCAAGGTGCCCTCCGCACTCCTCAACATGTTAAGGAGTTATGGAAGTTCAACTTCTTTACCTTGAATGTTGAAATTCAAGATAAACTGGGCGTAGGTGGAAGGAAGGGACTGAAGAACCAAGTCTGTATACAGCTCGTTCTCTAATGTTGTCCCGAGGTCCGCGAGCTCTTCAATATAGCCAATCATCTTAAGGACATGTTCCCCTACAGATAATCCGACGGCCAGACTCGACTGAAACAAGTTTTTCGATGTCTCGTATCTAGCTATACGAGATTGCTCTCCATACAGTTCCTTGGTGTGGAGAAATATGGATTCAAGATCCATATTCCCGTGCCTCCTCTGATGTTCATTATTCATAGAGGCAAGCACGATGCATTTGGCCTTCGCGCAGTCTAACTCCCAGGTTTTGCAGATTTCCTTATCCACGATACTGGATTCTGGACCTAGGACGGCAGGGGCCTTAGTAGTAAGGACATACCCCAATTTTTCATAGGTAATTGCCATCTTGACATTCCGGAACCAGTCTTTATAGTTTGGCCCTGTCAAAATATTTTTATCCAATAATAACTTAAGGCATGTCATGTTCTGGGTCGCTGCAATTAGGAGAGAGAGAGGAAACACTTTAGCATGATGCTCTTGCAAGTTTAGAGTGGTTTTTTAGTTTATCTAAACAGGATGGCTCCCATTGTTTCTCAAATCCCTCCTCAAACCAAAAAGGAAGAACTAGTTAGGACTATTCTTACTGTACAATACATGCTTAACCGTTCATCCAGGCAAGTGTCGGTACTTCGAGGGAGGTTTTACGACGCTTTCGCGATGTTCCTTAATTAAATAACCTCTTTTCCCTGGGGGCATAGCCCCGCTGACACCTTTCTCGACACCTACTTGGTTTATAGCATTGATCGTTAAGTGAAAGAATTTCCCGATGAGTAGCATATACTCATAGTAGGATCGGGATCCAAATATCATCGTATGATAAAGCTGAAGGAATCCAACCAAAATTATCACACTCCAAATGGTATGCAACTCTAGCAAGTTTCAGTTTCTTTAGAAACTCCCGATGTGGATTTTTGCCCCATGCTCTTATGACCTTGGCGTTGGTCAAAATGTCATAAGTCACATGTCAAGTTCTATCCATCATTATCTTGTTAATTTGAACCCACCCGTACATACCCCCGACGTTGGCCAAATGGTGGTACGACTATCCTAAACCAACTCATCTATCTATGCAACAGATGAATACCCAGCAGCTACCAAACACTATGCCTTGGCGTTGGTCAAAATACATAGCTTGAATACTACTGAATACCCAAATGAAATGACGGAGGGCTACGAATGGTTTTGGAAAAACCGTGAATGTAGTGAACTTGATATGATCGAAGGAACCTGATAGCTTTTAAAAGGAGTAGTTTAAGCTCCGCAATTAAAAAATCTTCTGTTTTAAAATAACCGAGTGGTTTCTTTTAAACTGTTCCAACGATTCAACTTTGGTTTATTTTCTTTGCATTAAAATAATGTGTCCCATCAATTAACCTATCATTACAGAAAACAACAAAAATACAATGTCCTCTTATACCATCCGCATTCGCCACTGGGCCTCGTCATTCACCCGTTAGGTTACTTAACTAACGACAGAGCGGGGGCTGGGCTAGCGCGGGTGCAAAACATAAGTAACGCCTACTAGATATCATATATAGATATTGTACATTCATCAGACGCAATAATAGGCATTCCAGATAACAGATGAACATATTGGATATACAAGGAATCCGCATTTCCTTTGAGCATGCAAAGAAAGACGGATTACACAGTCGCGATAAATAGCCAAAACCCCACCCTAGACCCCTACGGGTACGGAAAACTACCCGCCAAGGACCCGAAGTGAAGCGGTCTCCTTCAACGGCGTGAGTAGGCCACTAAACACTTTAAAGTACCCGGTAGTTTTTGCACCCCACCTTGGGTCTATCCTAGGAGCAGAAAACAGTAAATGAAATAATACAACGGTGGCTACAACCTCAACCCGGATGTGCCCCGCAAAAGAATATTACAATAAATTATAATTTACATTTGAATGAAAGAAACACTCGTCTCACATCCCCGGCTATCCATTCACGACAGTCCAACAAGTTCACATTCACAAACCAGTAAAAAACCATTACAGAAATGTGCAACCCCCTGCCAACCGACATACTGGCAGTTAGGGGAGGTTTACGAACACATTAATCACAACACAAATATAATCCAGTTAGCCAAAATTCTTAAATTTTTGATCAAGCAACATATATGAATCTACACCAAACAATTCTCTGTGCACATAAAACCTGAGCAGAAACAAAACATCTCACAAAACACAACATCAACACAGAAGAATAACTGAGCAAATTTGGGTTGACTCGGTGTCAACTTGGCAGCGGATCCACCGCTGATCGCTTGGATCGGCCGCGGTTCCGCGGTGGTTTGGACGAGTCACGGTCCCAAATTTCTTCACAATTCTTTAAAAACCGTGCTTGTATTTTTAAAGGTCCCTGAAAAAATTTTAAACCCTAATTTAAAAACGGCAGAAACTTGGTGAAAACGTCGTTTTTTCGGGATTATTTTGCGATCGAATTTCGAAAGACTTTGCTAACATGTTAGTTATGGTTTAGCTAGGCTCTGATACCACTTTAAATCGACGTTACACACCCCACAAGATGCGGGGAGGCGGAATAGGCAAAACAATCATTTTGTTTAAGGTAACATCGACTAACTTTACGGATCTTTGCTAAACCCTAACTAACAAATTATCTAGAAATGTTAAACTACTATGATAGATGACTATACCTCAAGATACTAGTCCTTCTTGTTCTTGTTGTTCACCTCCTCGTCGGCCTCCTCAATGTAATAGAAGATCCACCCGAGAGTTTCTTCTCCAAGCTTTAACCTCTAACTTGAGGTAACTAAGTTGCTAGGATTGCTAATCCAAGTGACCTAGAAGATATAGAAGTGGATTAAGTATCTATTAGTCTTTCTAACCCTTGGGATCTCAACACATGAAAGGATTAAGGTTAGGTTGAAGAAGAGGAGAGCTTGAGGAGAGAGAGTGTGTATGTTAATAATTAATTGAACCCTTCTCACTTTGAATAATAAGAAGCATAAGAAAATATCTTCCACAAAATATCTTGCACAAATATCATCCATGCTTCATTTAATTCTTGAGATGATTCATCTCATGAGTCATGGTGCAATTAATGATAATAACACATAAGCTCTCCACCTCATTAAGTTTAATTCATAAATGAATTAAAACTAAATGAGTCACCTTTCTTCTAGAAGCTTCTCGAGTAATTACGAGAATGCCCCTCCTATCCGAAAAACACGGATATACTGAGACTGCATAAATCCAATAATCCAATACTAGAATCTGGCATAAACCAAAGCCCGCTAGTATAATCTGTACGAACATCATACGTGCATAAGTATACGTATATGTCCGAACCCTGTCGTAAAAGCATACGACCTCTATATCGTTTCGCCTGAAGCAGGGAAACTCACTGTGTGGGACTCTAAAGACTCGACACTACGCTGGCAGTGGGTTTAACCACAGTCCGCAAGCGGTACTAGCTGTACGTAACGGTCCCCAGGTAGAAGTCTATAAGAAGGCCAATGAGGAAACCCATCCGAACTCCTACTGAGCCTGATGTGACAATCTCTGTACAGTCTGTTCGTCTAAGACTATCATATATCGGGCCTAGGGGGGCGGCAAACATCAGTCCCCTAAAAGTGGTATAAGTCGTGTCGGAGTGAAGCCCATTACACCTTGAGAAGCTACTTGAAATCCTACCAGTAAATATCGCTTGCCCTGGCTAGGGACTTTGCGTAATGGCTCTCCATACACAGTGCGATATCAACTCCCAATACCGGGAGAGACGAATCCTATCTAACCGCCACTGCCTCCAAGTGCTTCGGGACTTCACCCAACTGCTACCTGTTTGCACGACTCCTTTGAGCCGTGGTGGGATAGCAATCTAAGAACAGTGGGAACACACTCTAGACGAAGCAGCAGTTTCAAGTCAACGGACTATGTTGTACTCATGTCATATGGGAACTGTTAACTGACGACGGGTATAATACCAACCAACAGTTCCCTGCGAGTCATGTCCGGTGTACCCGTAACCCAACGAGCACCTGCATACTATCCCCAGTACAACGTACTAATGGCTGTGGGACAGACCATTTCCCTAACTGGGATGAGAAGCGTACAAACTAGTCTACTCCGGAGTATCGATCCCCTGTCTCGATAATCCTATGACTAGGGACCTGTAAAAGGATGTGCTTGTAGACTACCCAGCCTCCACTAGTGTGACTGCCATCACAACGCTGGTAGTCAACCAAGATCATATGGGCTCTATCAATATGTATTCGCGATATGCTAAAAGAAACATATACATATTAAGATAGACTTAAACCAAGTAGCATACTACTATGTTGAGCAAGACTGTTAATATAACTGTGAATATCCCAAGCTTCCATTAAGTAATATACAAGCTAGTATGATACAATAATTGTTAGTTATATGTATGCCCTAGAGGCCATTACTGTACATAGGATATATATTGTAGTGGATGCTGGGACATATATAGGGAGGACTTTCTTACTCGACATGATGGTATGCTATCCGGTTACTCTTTACCTTAACATGTACACTGATTGTCTCTCTGTTACATGTTGGTAAAGCCCTTAGGATGTGTACTTGACTACCTGGACTATGATGCGGATCATACTAGTGGGGACATGGTAGTCCATAAGTGCATCCTTCAAGGTCCCTAGTCATGGGTGTATCGAGACGGGGCATCGATATACCAGAGTAGACTAGCGTATACCTTCTCGACCCATACAGATGGGCGATGGATGATCCCATATCCATTGGTGTTTGACATCAGAGATGATATACGGGTGCTCAGTGGAGACTGGGTACACTTGAAGGACTCGCCGAACTCCCAGATGGTATTATACCTTACGTCAGATGGCAGTTCTCTGGTGACACTGGTACAGAGTAGTCTGTTGACCCGAGATCGTCATAGAGTCTTGTGTGATTCCCACTGTGCTTTGATTTCCACCTTACCCCCTCTAAGAGGGCGTGCAAAACGGTGGCTTTTGGGTACAGTCCCGAATCACATGGAGGCAATGAGCGATAGGAGGGGATTCGTCTCTCCCGGTATAGGGAGTTGATGTTGCGCTGTGTTCGATTGGCTATGACCGGAAATCCCTGGCCAGGGTTGCTGAGATTTACTGGTAAGTGTTACCAGTAGTTTCTCGAACTGTTATAGACCTCATATCGACACGACTTATCGAGCTATTGGGGTCTGACGTTTACCACCCCTAGGCGAGATATGCGACATATCAGATGACGAGACCGGACTGTACGGTAAGTGTTACTGGTTGGATTCACAGGAGTGTGAGCGGGCTTGCTCGTCGATTTTGTGATCGCTCAATACCCGGGTGGCCGTTACGTTTAGCAGACCGCTTGCGGCTTGTAGGTGTTTGATATGATCATCACCTACTGCCGGCATATTGACGAGTCTTTAGAGTCCTACACAGAGGTTTCCTGGCTCAAGCGAAACGAAATAGGAGCGCATATGAGATATGTGCGGGACCGAGAATTATACCAGTATGTGATACTGTCTTCTATTCTTGCGATTTGTATCATTGGTCGGTTATATGTGATATAGCCGGGTTACCGAATCAAGTGTTGATTCGATACATTGATACACTTGATATTAGTCGGTTATATGCGATATGACCGGATCGTTAAATCAAGTGTTGATTTAATGATTTAATGCATAATTATATATTTGATATATTACTTTGCATTAACTAGTATCGGTTCATTTAAAAAGGATTTTCTCACTTGATATGCACATTGTATATGTGATATACTTTTGTGCACTTGTTTGTATCATGTTTGATGATACATGCTAACTTGAGTTTGTGTGTATGATTAAACCATGGTTATATGAATGGTTAGGGTTTTGTTTACTTATTCATTTATTTATTTTGTTTATTTATTTTGGAAAAGATAAATAAAAATGGTGGCTTTCTTTGTTTTTTCATGAAGCTTCATGAAGTGTTGAAAGCTTTGACCATTTTGTTTTATTCCTTTAACCTAACCATTCACCTAACCCTAGTTTAGTCTCTACACTTAACCATGGTTGGTATATGATAAGTATTCATTTTATTTTCTATTTGAAAAAGACTTATCATATTCTTTTTCCTTCTTCTTCTTCTTCTTCAACAATGAAGAAAAGCTTGCTACCATTAATGGCAACTTGAGAAAAAGAGTGAGAAATCCAATTCTAAAGTGAACTCACTTCCTATTTCTTCATCCTCTACCACTTGCCAAGTAGCATAGGGTGTTTTCTTCACAAGTTTCTTGACTTGGTGAAGTTGGAGCCTGATCTTGTGTTGCCTCGACGTAGATCATCTTCGGCATCGAAGTCGATGACCTAGCCCGCCCATTTCTCCGATGAAGCCAACGCTAGAGCCCGGGATCCGATGATCGCAGCGAGGAGACATCATCACGGAGCTATGGAGGTGGAGGACCGGATCTACAAAGGTTGTATTTTCGTTCACTCTTAGTTAAGTTATTAACTAGTTATCGTTTTCGCTTAAACTCTAGTCAACGATCCGTATTAGGGTTTCTCGGCACTTGTAAAATTTGAAATAGGCATGGTTGATGCCTTGTGAGACCTCATTAGTGTGCCTAGGAACCCTACAGTGGTATCAGAGCCTAGCTAGAGCCTTAGGCGATGCGTAGACGAAGTTACAAACCCGATCGAACCCGAAACCCTAGATTTCATCCACTCTCTGTACATTTTTGAAAATTGTGGATTTTTGTGAATTAAAAATATGCAGAAAAATCAGCAGGTGTTTCTAGGAGTTACTGTGAAATTCGAGTGGCTAATTCATCTAAAGCGCGGCGGAACCGCGGCACGAGCATGCCTCGTGCGGCGGTTCCGCGGCCATTCTGTCGCATCACGTTTTGAAATTTGCACAGTAATTCCTATATTTTATTGCTGTATTTTCTAGGAATTTTTAATGTTTACTCAAGAGTTGAGTTTTCTGGGTTGTATTGGGAATTCGTAGATTCGATCGGATTATCAGACTTTGTCTATGTGTCTTTCCGGGTAATTTTAGAATATGTTAAAAAGTTCGACCGGATATAAATACCCACTTTTTCCCCTGCCGGGAAATTTCCAATTGTTGGACTTTTCCGTGGTTTAATAACGTTCTAAGTAGTGCAAGTAACGCGATGGTCCCTCTAGAAGACAACAAACCTTAACTCGATTATGTGACCGTCTTGAACTGCCCTTTGAACCTTAGGGTTTGGGGCAGTACGGCGTGCCACATGTGAGGCGTTGGCTTGACCCTTCTATGGCTGGACCGTTGGTACTGAGGCATGAACAGGATGTTTTTAAACTTATTTCATGTATTGAGCTGTTTCGGGAAAACTTGGGTGTTTGAATGTTCGATCGGAAAGTTTAACATTTTCTATTTAAATGGAATGTGATACAATATTTGGAATCCACAAGTAGTTATGAGATAACCGATATGAATGTTATAAACATAGCACTTTAGTCTCACTTGATCGGTTGCCACGGAATTTTAATGCGATCAAAAGTCCGTCGCAATCGCGTAGCGTATGCGGATACTCGCCGAATAAACTTAATAGACAGCCTCACTCCATAGCCCCGACCAAGTGACTGTAGGAGAACCCCGTCGCCGAAAGCATCCGTTCGGGTGCTCGCGGTAGCGGTGTTCTGCCTTAGTGCACTTCGTCGGCGGTATCAGGGGTGCGGCCGCCTACTAAAGTTTGCGACGAGCATTCGATCAGTTTTTCGGGAATCTTGTTGAATTGCCCGACTTGATATTGAAAAGTGTTTTCGATAATGAGACTAAAATGCGGGGTTTATAATTGTTAGGCATGTGATGTCTAAGGAATTCATTTGATTAGGCATGCGATGTCTAAAGAATTTGCGGATTCCAACTGTTGTAGTATTACACTTTCTTTTCTGTGACCGTAAGTGTAATATATGATATCTCCGGTTTCGTTGCTATATGTCAACGACAATTGGGATGCGCATATTTACTTACGTTGATAACATGTGATGTTATGTGTTGCTGGATATGTTATATTGGATCGTCGTGTTTGAATAGCCGAGGGGTTTTTATGTGAGATGAGTGTTTTTCATTTTCATTCATGTAAAAACTTGTATGTAATATTCTTTTATTGGGGCACTTCCAGGTTGCGGAAGATGTCACCGTTTGTATGTTATTTACTTTTCCGCACTAGGATAGACCCAAGGAGGAGGGCACAAGTAACCGGGTTCTGGAGTCCAGTGGGAGACCAACTCGAGGAGTCGAGTCCGGGTCTCCTAACTCTAGAATTGGTAGGGTTGCTTGCCGCTCTCGTAGGGGTCTAGGGGTGTGGGTTTGGCTATTCATCGCGACCGTGGAATCCGTGTTTTATACTGGCTCGTATTAAAAACACGGACGTCCTAGTATATCCAATGTTTCATATGTTTCTTCTGCTGCGATATCTGTGATGTGATCATGTGAGATGTTCTGTGTTAGATACATTATATAGTATATATGATATATTGTGTAGACGTTGCTTATGTTTTACACCCGCGCTAGCCCTGCCCCGCTCTGCCGTTAGTTACCTAACCTAACGGTGCACGAGGGGACATCGAGGCGAATGCGGATGGCATATGTGTACGTCGTATTTATCTGTGATGTTTAGGTACTTAAATGATGGGACTTCATTAATGTGATTAATGAAAGAAAAGAAACCTAAGATGTTGTAGAATCGAATTTCAAAAATAAAACAGGTAGCTACAGTTCTTGCTTTGCATCGCGGTGTTCCTTGTAGAACATCCTGCACCTTATTCGATAAGGAAAGGACCGAGATCCCTTCACCGGGAGTGACTCCTTTAGCAATAACTGGCAGATGCTACAACTCTCGGTTTGTCATTTGATTGCTTCTATAGTTTCTGCTTTGCACAGTGATATATATGATATATCCCGCACCTCATTCGACGAGGAAAGGGCCGACGATCCCTTTACCGGGAGTGACCCCTTTAGCAAAACTAGAAAAGCCTCAAAAACACTCCATTTTAAAATCATTTGATTCTACAACGATATCAAGTTCATTACGCAATAGGTTTTCAGAAAAACATGTCGTAGCCCTCCGTCATTTCAGATAAGTAGTAGTTAGTATTCGTGCTGCGTTTGTTGGCCATTGTCAAGGCGTAGTGTGCGGTAGCTAACTGGTGCTTATCTGCTTATGCATATGATGCAGATTGGGTTAGGGTAGTCGTGTGACCTTGTTGGCCTTTGTCAAGGGTCGTGCGGGTGGGTTTAATTCAATCAGGAAATGACGGGTTGAACTTGACTAGCATCCTATGGTTTGTTGGCCTTTGTCAAGGTCATAAGAGGTTAGGGGCAAAATTATCGGGAATTTCAAGTGTTGAAATTTGCAATGAGATTGCATACCTTCTATGAGATAGTTAGATCCCGATACCCGCTGCGAGTAAGAGTTACTCCTGGGAGAGTTTTACACATTACAATTAGCCGATCAAGTAGGTGTCTAGAAAGGTGTCAACGGGGTTATGCCTCTGGGAAAATGAGGTTTACTGTAATTAGGTCCGTGCGAAAGCACGGGGGACCTCCCTCAAAGTACCGACACTGGCCTGGCTGAAAGATTGGCGAACTTGTAGTGTGTAATTAATCCCGGCTAGTCTTTCCTTTTTGGGTTTGAAGGAAGATTTGATAAAAACAGTGGGAGCCATCCTGATTAGATAAAATAATAACCAATCTGATCTTGCAAGAGCATACGCTAAGTGTTTTCTTCTCTCTCTCTCCAGGTAGCGACCATATCACGCCTTAATCAAGATAATAAAACGGATATATTGACCGAACCCGCTTGTTATACTGTGATGGGGAACGTTGGTCCCGCTCCAACTTATAAATGTTATAAGATAGAGCAGGAAATTGGGGAATACCAAATTTCCCGTGCCGCCCAAACGAGGAAAGTGCATATGATGCATCTCCTTCGGGTGTGTTCGTTACACCGAACTGTTTCTCAATATTCTTTACGTCCTAGGTATGTGATACCAGATCAGGATCCCATATATGTAATCTGTTACATAGTGCTACAGATAGGTAGAGAACTGAGAACGGGTGATAAGTTTCATGAGGCAGAAAACGGCGCAAGTGTTGCAGCCAAGTCTGTTGGTCACTGTCACCCTGTATTACAAATACATTGATTCTGAACGAATGTTATTAGATACCGAACCTGATATACAAAATCATATCAGTCTCTTTATTAGTAAAGAAATGATAAAATTTTGTATCATTGGATAATGTTTTGAACATTTCCTATATCAAAAGTTGATCGGTTCAGGCATGTTATCTAAAAGCATTGATGTTCTAAATCAAACTACAGTTCGTAGTATACAGAACACACACAAGAGGAAGAGTTCAGAAATGAACGATTCCTTCTTGAGGTATTGTAGACTAGGTCATATCAATGCGACCCGACTGGCTGAAGTTGCATTTAGATGCATATTTAAATTAGTTTGAATTTACATCTTATAAAACTTGCCAATCATGTCACAGAGATAAGATGACCATAGCTCTGTTTACTGGAAACAGAGAAAGAGTTAGTGAACTCTTGGGATGATACATGTTGATGTATGTAGGTCCCCTGTCTACATATACCAAGACCGGTTCTTTGTACTTCATTACATTCTCTGATGATCTCTCAAGATTCAGCCATATGTTCCTGTTGAAACACAAGTCCGAACCTTTTGAGATATTCACAGAATATAAGTTAGAAGTAGAGAACCAAAACGGGTAAAAGTATTATGTCCTTTGATGTGATCGAGGAAAAGAATACTTGAGCACGGAAATCCTGGACTATTCTAAAGGAGAATGAGATTCTCTCTCAGTATTACTCCTCTGAATACACCACAGCACAACGGTGTATCAGGGCGGAGCAATAACACCCTATATGATATGGTGTGCTCTATGATGAGTATTACTGAGTTACCTATTTCCTTTAGGGAGTTATGCACTTGGGAAGTTGCATACTTATTGAATAGGGTTCAAATCAAATCAGTTGCCTACCACTTCATATGTGATATAGAAAGGGAAGAGCCCATATCTTAAGTTAGTTAAGATTTGGGGTTGTCCAGCTTATGTCTGAAAAGCAAAATCCGGACAAGCTCGAGGAAAGATCTGTTATGTAGAACTGGAAATGTTCCAGCTATACAAACTACAGCTGATGATTTGGTAGAACCGAAGGATTCAATAGTAACCAACGAACCTCAGCCTCTCCGCCGATCTAGCAGGGTTCCTCACCCACCTGAGAGATACTTCGGTTTCTCTATGACAGTGGGAGCGAGGAATGCATCATGAGATGATGACCCAACTAGTTTCGAGCTGGCTATCAAGAGTGGGACTCTGTAAGAATGGCTGGATGCTTAGCGATCTGAGATGGAATCCTTATACACCAACAAAGTATGGACTTTAGTTGCTATATCTGAAGGGTTAAATCCCCATCAGGAGCAAGTATATCTTGAGAAGATTACTTGGTGTACATGGAAAAGTTGAGACTTTCAAAGCTAGACTTGTTAAAGGTTTGCATCATTGAGCAGGTATGGATTATGTTGAAACCTTTTCTAAGGATCTATGCTTAAGTCCATCCAGATCCTACTTGCCACGGCTACATATCATGACTACGATATCTGGTGGTTGGGTGTCATGACAGCTCTTCTAAAATGATGTTTTGGAAGAAAGCGTTTATAAGTACACAGCCAGAGGGCTTCGTAGACAGTGGGAGCAGCGGAAACGTGTGCAAGATGTTTTATGTGATGAAGCAGGTATCGCGGAGTTGGAACATCTATTTTGATGAGTTAGTCAAACAGTTTGACATCATCAAAATGGTAGATGAACCTTGTATATACAAAAAGGGTAGTGGGGAGTATGGTAGTGATTCTCGTAGAGTACCTGGATGACATACTCTTGATAAGGAAGGAGTTTCCTATGCTACGCTCGGTCGATCTCCGCTTATCACATGGATTCTCCATATAGGATCAAAGTGATACATCTTAAATCCTGAGTTTTCATCTATGAGATAGATGTTATTTGGGTGTTAGAATACTCACTAGCTGTAGTGAGATGGTATCAATTGATCCTGGGGAGAATCACTGGAAGGGTTCCAGGGTGATAAAGACAACTGAATATCAGTCACAGGCATTGTCTTTACCCTCAGTAAAGGGACGGTATGTTGGAAGAGTTCCAAGTTAGATACCGTGGCATACTAGACGATAAAGGCTGGATACATTGCTACTTAAGATGCTACCAAAGAGGAAGTCTGGGTGTATATTAGTTCATGAGATGAACTTAGTTCCCCCCCATTGTGTGACAATGGAGTTGTGGCTTATGCCAAGGAACGTCGGTCCCATCTGTGATCCAGACGTATTCTGAGGCAGCATCACCTGATCAAGGAGATAGTTGATCTCCAGGGTGATCGAGGTTAGGAGAGCAGACTCAGAGGATAACACGGCGGATCCACTCACGAAGGCCTATTCCCAGAGAGAGACTTTTATGGGATGGTTGAGTATGAGATACTACAACCACTGCTACAGATGGCCCTAGTGCAAGTGGGAGATTGTTAGTTATATGTATGCCCTAGAGGCCATTACTGTACATAGGATGTATATTGTAGTGGATGCTGGGACATATATAGGGAGGACTTTCTTGCTCGACATGATAGTATGCTATCTGGTTACTCTTTACCTTAACATGTACATTGATTGTCTCTCTGTTACATGTTGGTGAAGCCCTTAGGATGTGTACTTGACTACCTGGACTATGATGCGGATCATACTAGTAGGGACATGGTAGTCCATAAGTACATCCTTCAAGGTCCCTAGTCGTGGGTGTATCGAGACGGGGCATCGATATACCAGAGTAGACTAGCGTATACCTTCTCGACCCATACAGATGGGCGATGGATGATCCCATATCCATTGGTGTTTGACATCAGAGATGATATACGGGTGCTCAGTGGAGACTGGGTACACTGGACGGACTCGCCGAGAACTCCCAAATGGTATTATACCTTACGTCAGATGGCAGTTCTCTGGCGACACTGGTACAGAGTAGTCTGTTGACCCGAGATCGTCATAGAGTCTTGTGTGATTCCCACTGTGCTTTGATTTCCACCTTACCACGTCCAAGAGGGCGTGCAAAAAGATGGCTTTTGGGTACAGTCCCGAATCACATGGAGGCAATGAGCGATAGGAGGGGATTCGTCTCTCCTGGTATAGGGAGTTGATGTTGTGCTGTGTTCGATTGGCTATGACCGGAAATCCCTGGCCAGGGTTGCTGAGATTTACTGGTAAGTGTTACCAGTAGTTTCTTGAACTGTTATAGACCTCATATCGACACGACTTATCGAGCTATTGGGGTCTGACGTTTACCACCCCTAGGCGAGATATGCGACATATCAGACGACGAGACCGGACTGTACGGTAAGTGTTACTGGTTGGATTCACAGGAGTGTGAGCGGGCTTGCTCGTCGATCTTGTGATCGCTCAATACCCGGGTGGCCGTTACGTTTAGCAGACCGCTTGCGGCTTGTGGGTGTTTGATATGATCATCACCTGCTGCCGGCGTATTGACGAGTCTTTAGAGTCCTACACAGAGGTTTTCTGGCTCAAGCGAAACCAAATTGGAGCGCATATGAGATATGTGCGGGACCGAGAATTATACCATTATGTGATACTGTCTTCTATTCTTGCGATTTGTATCATTGGTCGGTTATATGTGATATAGCCGGGTTACCGAATCAAGTGTTGATTCGATACATTGATACACTTGATATTAGTCGGTTATATGCGATATGACCGGATCGTTAAATCAAGTGTTGATTTAATGATTTAATGCATAATTATATATTTGATATATTACTTTGCATTAACTAGTATCGGTTCATTTAAAAAGGATTTTCTCACTTGATATGCACATTGTATATGTGATATACTTTTGTGCACTTGTTTGTATCATGTTTGATGATACATGCTAACTTGAGTTTGTGTGTATGATTAAACCATGGTTATATGAATGGTTAGGGTTTTGTTTACTTATTCATTTATTTATTTTGTTTATTTATTTTGGAAAAGATAAATAGAAATGGTGGCTTTCTTTGTTTCTTTCATGAAGCTTCATGAAGTGTTGAAAGCTTTGACCATTTTGTTTTATTCCTTTAACCTAACCATTCACCTAACCCTAGTTTAGTCTCTACACTTAACCATGGTTGGTATATGATAATTATTCATTTTATTTTCTATTTGAAAAAAACTTATCATATTCTTTTTCCTTCTTCTTCTTCTTCTTCAACAATGAAGAAAAGCTTGCTACCATTAATGGCAACTTGAGAAAAAGAGTGAGAAATCCAATTCTAAAGTGAACCCACTTCATATTTCTTCATCCTCTACCACTTGCCAAGTAGTATAGGGTGTTTTCTTCACAAGTTTCTTGACTTGGTGAAGTTGGAGCCTGATCTTGTGTTGCCTCGACGTAGATCATCTTCGGCATCGAAGTCGATGACCAAGCCCGCCCATTTCTCCGATGAAGCCGACGCTAGAGCCCGGGATCCGATGATCGCAGCGAGGAGACATCATCACGGAGCTATGGAGGTGGAGGACCGGATCTACAAAGGTTGTATTTTCGTTCACTCTTAGTTAAGTTGTTAACTAGTTATCGTTTTCGCTTAAACTCTAGTCAACGATCCGTATTAGGGTTTCTCGGCACTTGTAAAATTTGAAATATGCATGGTTGATGCCTTGTGAGACCTCATTAGTGTGCCTAGGAACCCTACAATAATGCCCCCTAGGGCATATACAATAACAATCTCCCACTTGTAAGTCCACGTTGCCACCCCCGGTTCTTGCGGGGAGGCGGAAACGGTATAAAAATCAAATTTTTAGCGCATGGGGCAACATGGACTAACAAAGTCGGGATCTTTTCTAAACTAAACTAGCTATCATGCTAAAGAGAGTTAGCTACTCAGAAAAGAAGTTATACCAAACTTGAACTCCTTCTTCTGGAAACCTTTGTAGGGTTTGATGGTGCTTTCCTCATCGCCTTCTTCCGTCAAAGATGGATCCACCTGAGGGTTCAACCTTCGGGCTCTTTCTCGAACTTTGAGAGAACTAGGATCTTCGGCTTGCTAAACCTCTAATCCTAGAGTCAGTAGAGAGTGGCTTTGGGGTGCTTTTATCTCAAGGAGAGGGATTATCAACACATGAGAAGGATTCTCCTTTTACTAGAGGAGGAGGAAGAAGAAGAGAGAAGAGAGAAGAGATATGATAGAATGAGCTATATCCTTTTCATTTTACAACCATAACTAAAAATGAAAAGAATTATCAAATTAACAATAATAATAAAAATGAAATAGTTGATGGATGGTTTGGAATGACCATTATCATTACATTCATTAAATGAATTTTGCTAGAATCAAAGAGCATCTTTGATATGTAATGATAATGGTCAAACTTTCAACCATGGTCAACAAGTCAACCTTGGTCAACAAGTCAACAAACCCAACCATAACATAATTTAATTTAATTAATATTGTTAATTGATATATCACAAATTCATTAGGGTTTGGAAAAAAGACGACTGTCAACTGTGCATGCGCACCCGTTCCGAAACCCTAATGAAAATCCTCTTCCTCCGCCTCAAACAACTGTGCATACACACCCGCATTCTTGTTCCGAGGAACATGAACACAATGAGATAAAATCAACCCCAAAACATATACCAGTATCTGACTGAAACCAGAGCCAGTCAGTAAAATCCGTCCGGACTCCAAACGTGCACAAGTGCGCGGATGAGAACGAACCCTGTCGCAAAACCATGCGACCTCTACTCTGTTTTGCCCAATGGCGAATAGCCCTCTGTGTGGGACTCTAAAGACTCGACACTTACGCTGGCAGTGGGTTTAACCACAGACCGCAAGCGGCACTAGCTGTGCGTAACGGTCCCCAGGTAGATGCCGACAAGAAGACTGACGAGGTGAACCCCATCTGAACTCCTACTGAGTCTGAGTGTGACAATCTCCGTACAGTCCGGTCTGTTCGTCTGATACATCGCATGGCGGGCCTAGGGGGAGGTAAACGTCAGTCCCTAATAGCGGTAAAAGTCGTGTCGGAGTGAAGCCCAAAACACCCTGAGATAACACTGGAAACCTACCAGTATATCTCGATTGCCCTGGCCAGGGACTACTCGTATAATGGCTCTCCTAGACACAGCGTGATGTCAACCCCCAATACCGGGAGAGACGAATCCTGTCTAACCGTCACTGCCTCCAAGTGCTTCGGGACTGTACCCAACTACTACCTGTTTGCACGACTCCTTTGAACCGTGGTAGGGTAGTAATCAAAGTACAGTGGGAACACACTCGAGGCGAAGTGACAGTGTCAAGTCAGCGGACTAAGCTGTACTCATGTCACCTGTGAACTGATAACTGACGATAGGTATAATACCAACCTGTCAGTTCCCAACGAGTCTTGTCCAGTGTACTCGTAACCCAACGAGCACCCGTATACTATCTCCAGTACGACGTACTGATGGCTGTGGGACAGACCATCTCCCACACTGGGATGAGAAGCACATACGCTAGTCTACTCTGGAGTATCGATGCCCTGTCTCGATAGTCCTGCGACTAGGGACCTGTATAAGGATGTGCTTATAGATTACCCAGCCCCCACTAGTGTGACTGCCATCACAACGCTGGTAATCAAGCAAAGATCCTAAGGGCTCCACTAATGTGTATAGGTGATATACTAAAATAAACACATGTACACATTGAAGTAGAAACAAACCAATAGCATACTACTATATTGAGCAAGATTGTTTATACAAGGTGAATATCCTAAGCTTCCATTAAGTAATATACAAACTAGTATGATACAGTAATGGCCACTAGGGCATATACACTAACAATCTCCCACTTGAACTAAGGCCATGTACTGGCGTATCGAAGACCTATCATCTCGATCAGCCGCTCGAACTGAGTCTGGGGTAAGGCCTTGGTGAATGGATCTGCAGTGTTTTCTTCTGAAGCAACCCTCCGAACCTCGATCTCCTTGCGATCCACGATCTCCCTGATCAGGTGATACCGCCTCAAGATGTGTCTGGATTTCTGATGGGACCTGGGTTCCTTCGCTAAAGCTATAGCCCCGTTGTTGTCGCAATACAGAGGTATTGGATCAATAATGGACGGAACCACCTAAAGTTCTTTCAAGAACTTCCTCATCCAGACGGCTTCTTTTGCGGCATCAGATGCAGCGATGTATTCCGCTTCCATCGTCGAGTCTGCAACGGTTTCTTGTTTGGAACTCTTCCAACACACCGCCCCTCCATTGAGGGTAAAGACAAAACCCGACATGGACTTGGAATCATCCTTGTCACTCTGGAAGCTGGAGTCAGCAAAGGCCTCGATCTGGAGGTCTTTTCCGCCATACACCAAGAACATCTCCTTAGTCCTTCTCAGGTACTTGAGAATGTTCTTTACCGCTATCCAGTGTTTCTCCCCAGGGTTTGACTGATACCGGCTTACCACACTCAGTGCATAAGCTACATCCGGTTTGGTACACAACATCGCATATATTATAGAGCCTACCGCAAAAGCGTAGGGTATAATAGACATGCGATCCCTTTCCAAATCAGTCTTGGGAGACATCTCTTTAGAGAGGGTGATCCCGTGACAAGCCGGTAGGTTACCGCGCTTGGAATCTTCCATACTGAATCTTTTCACTATGATGTCGATGTACCTGGACTGAGAAAGTCCTAATATCCTCTTGGATCTTTCACGGTAGATCCGGATACCCAGAATGTATGAGGCATCACCCAGGTCTTTCATGGAGAACCTGTGTGACAAGAACCCCTTGACAGATTGTAGCATAGGAATGTCATTTCCTATTAAGAGAATATCATCCACGTATAAAACGAGGAATACCACAGTTCTCGCTACAAATCTACTATAGATGCATGGTTCATCTGGATTTTTGATAAAGCCAAATTCCTTGACCGTCTCATCAAAACAGATATTCCAACTCCGCGATGTCTGCTTTAGTCCATAGATGGACTTAAGCAACTTGCACGCCTTTCCGCTGCTCCCACTCTGAATGAAACCCTCTGGCTGATCCATATAGACACACTCCTCTAAATTTCCATTTAGAAAAGCGGTCTTTACGTCCATCTGCCAAATCTCATAATCGTGGAAGGCAGCAATGGCAAGAAGGATCCGAATGGATTTCTGCATAGCCACTGGAGAAAAGGTTTCGTCATAGTCCAAACCAGGTTTTTGACGAAAACCCTATGCAACAAGTCTAGCTTTATAGGTCTCAACCTGTCCATCTACACCAATCTTCCTTTTGAAGATCCACTTGCATCCTACGGGTTTTACCCCGTCTGGAGCAATGTCCAACGTCCATACTTTGTTGGTGTACATGGACTCCATTTCGGTCCGCATTGCATCCAGCCATTTTACCGAGTCAACGCTCTGAACGGCCTGCTGGAAGCTAGTAGGCTCATCATAATCTATGATGCAATCCTCTATATCCCCGTCTATGAGAAAACCGTAGTATCTCTCGGGCGGATGAGACTGCCTACTACCCCTGCGGAGCGGCGTAGGAATGTCATGTTCTTTTGAACCCTCTGGTTCCACTAAGCTTTCAGTAATAGTCTGTGGTTCTGGAATTTCTTCCAGTTCTATTGCGCTCCCACTTATTTCTTTTTCTAAGAACTGATGTTCCAGAAAATGGGCATTACGAAAAACAAGGACTTTTTGTTCCTCTGCGTAATAGAAAAGATACCCCCTGGAGTTCTTTGGGTATCCCACAAACTTGCACAGTACTGAGCATGCCTCGAGCTTGTCCGTATGCTGCTTTTTGACATAAGCTGGACATCCCCAAATCTTCAGGTACTGAAGATAGGGTTTCTTCCCACTCCATAACTCATATGGTGTGGTAGGCACAGTCTTAGTAGGAACTCGGTTCAAAAGGTATGCAGCTGTTTCTAGCGCATACCCCCAGAATGATCGCGGTAACTCAGCGTTACTCATCATGGACCGTACCATATCCAATAGAGTCCGGTTCCGTCTCTCCGATACACCGTTATGTTGCGGAGTGTATGGAGGAGTAAGCTGAGAGAGAATACCATTCTCTTTTAAGTAATTCAGGAACTCGGCACTTAAGTATTCTCCACCTCGATCCGACCTTAGAATCTTGATACTTTTGCCGGTTTGTTTTTCTACTTCATTCTTATATTCCTGAAACTTTTCAAAGGCTTCGGACTTATGTTTCATAAAGAAGACATAACCGTACCTTGAAAAATCATCCGTAAAAGTAATGAAGTAAGAATAACCGCTTCGCGCATGTGTAGACATTGGACCGCACACGTCGCTGTGTACGAGTCCCAAGAGCTCGCTCGCTCTTACTCCGTGTCCAGTGAACGGGATCTTTGTCATCTTTCCTTTGAGACAGGATTGACAAGTGGCATGCGATTGATATTCGAACGGATCCAAATATCCTTCTGTATGTAACTTAGTCAACCTTCTCTCATTGATGTGACCCAGTCTACAATGCCATAAGAAAGTATGATTGATTTCCGGAGACATTCTTTTGTGTGTATTCTGGACATTGAAAATCTGTGGTTGGTTTAATACGTATATACCATTGCTCAATGTACCTGACCCAATCAGAACTTGATTAAGGTGAATGTTTACAACATCACTTACAAACGCAAATTCATAACCTTCTTTAGAAACCAAAGATACAGAAATGATATTACAAGTTGCGTTGGGTACAAAAAAGCAATTACGCAAAACCAAAACATGCCCATCTGACATTCCTAGGTGATAGTCCCCCACGGCTTTAGCATCCATGCTAGCTCCGTTTGCAACTCTGAGGGTCATGTCACCTGCCTTCAAAACCCTACGGTTTCTCAACGCCTACAAAGAATTACAGATATGAGATCCTGTTCCGGTATCAAATACCCAGGAAGTAGAGTTTATTGAAAGACAGTTTTCAATAACATACACACCTGAAGCTGAAGCCGCAACTTGCTTCAATTCCTGTGTCCTGGCTTTCCAAGCCCTGCAATCATTCTTCCAGTGTCCTTTCTTATGACAATAGTAGCATTCTTCTTTATCCACAAGCTTCCCTGCTATCTTTGTTGCTTTTCCTTTTCCCTTCGTATCCACTTTACTGACACCGCCTCTTGGTTTGGCGGGGGCTTTCTTCTTCTTACCCTTGGCTTTCGCCCTGGATCTAGAAGAGGAAGATCCTCCTACAAACAAAGTGGATGTCTCCCTACCTTTCTGTAGGGTGCCCTCAGCACTCCTCAACATGTTCAGAAGTTCGGAGAGTTCAACCTTCTTTCCTTGCATGTTGAAGTTAAGGATAAACTGGGCGTAAGTGGAAGGAAGGGACTGGAGAATCAAATCAGTATAGAGTTCATTCTCCAACGTGGTCCCAAGGTCCGCGAGCTCCTCAATGAAGCCAATCATCTTAAGCACGTGTTCCGCTACCGATGATCCGACGGCCAACCTTGCCGAAAACAACTTCTTCGACACTTCGTATCTTGCGATACGAGACTGCTCTCCATACAGTTCTTTTGTATGGAGAAATATGGACTCTAGGTCCATATTCTCGTGCCTCCTCTGATGTTCATTATCCATCGAGGCAAGTACGAGGCACTTGGCCTTCGCGCTATCAATCTCCCAGGTTTTACGGATTTCCTTATCCGCGACGCTGGAGGTGGGACTTGGGACAGGGGGAGCTTTAGTGGTAAGAAGATACCCCAGCTTGTCGTAAGTGATTGCCATCTTGACATTCCTGAGCCAATCTTTGTAGTTTGGCCCTGTCAATATGTTTTATCTAGAAGTAACTTAAGTCCAGTCATGTTGAATGGTCGCTGCAATTAGGAGAGAGAGAAGAAATACTTTAGCACGATGCTCTTGCAAGTTTAGAGTGGTTTTTATTTTGTCTAAACAGGATGGCTCCCACTGTCTCTCGAATCCCTCCTCAAACCATAAAGGAAGAATTAGTCGGGATCAATCCCACCGCACAATACTTGCTTAACCGTTCAGCCAGGCCAGTGTCGGTACTTCGAGGAAGGTTTTCCAACGCTTTCGCGAAGTTCCTTAATTAAATAACCTCTTTTCCCTGGGGGTGTATCCCCGCTAACACCTTTCTAGACACCTACTTGGTTTATAGCATTGATCGTTTAGTGAGAAATTTCCCGAGGAGTAGCATATACTCACAGTAGGATCGGGATCCAAATATCATCGTGTGACGAAACTGAAGGAATCCTACAAGAATCACCACACTCCAAATGGTATGCAAATCTAGCAAGTTTCAGTACTTATGAAACTCCCGATGTGGATTTTTGCCCCATGCTCTTATGACCTTGGCGTGAGGTCAAAATGTCATAAGTCGCATGTCAAGTCATCATTATCCTGGTTAATTTGAACCCACCCGTACCTACCCTTGACGTAGGCCAAAATGGTAGTACGACTGTCTCAAACCAACGCATTCTATCTATGCAACAGATAAATATCCGGCAGCTACCAATCACTATGCCTTAGCGTGAGGTCAAAATACATAGCTTGAATACTACCGTATATTTAACTGAAATGATGGAGGGCTACGAATGGCTTTGGCGAAACCGTGAACGTAGTGAACTTGATATAATCGATGGAACGAGATAGCTTTTAAAAGGAGTGGCTCAAGCTCCGCATTTAAAAGTTAGTTTTGAAAAGAACCGAGTGGTTTTTCGAAAGTGTTCCAACAACTTTTTGCTTGGTTTATTATCTTGCATTAGTTCTTTTAATGCGTGATATTCTTGCATTAGTTCTTTTAATGCGTCCCATCATTTAATCCTACCATTGCAGAAAACAACCAAAATATGACGTACGCTTATGCCATTCGCATTCGCCACGAGGCCCCGTCATCACCCGTTAGGTTACTTAACTAACGACAGAGCGGGGGCTGGGCTAGCGCTGCTGTAAAACATAAGCAACGCCTAAATAGTTATAAATATAAAGCAATGATAGTCATTACAGATCACAGATGAATACATTGGATATACTAGGAATCCGCAATCCGTTCGACCCTGCAACGAAAAGCGGATTACACGGTCACGGTGAATAGCCAATACCCCACCCAAGACCCCTACGGGTGCGGCAAACTACCCGCCAAGTACCCGAAGCGAAGCAACCTCTCTCATCCCCGTGAGTAGGCCACTCGGCACTTCGGCATACCCGGTAGTTTGTGCACCCCCTCCATGGGTCTATCCTAGGAGCAAAAACAGTAAAAAGAATTATACAATGACGGCTACAACCCCAACCCGGTTGTGCGGCCAAACAAATAATAATATTACATCAATTTACATATTACAAATGAATGAAAGAAAAACAACACTCATCTCACATCCATCCCGGCTATTCACCCGCGATAATCCAATCCATTCATATACACATACCAACATCAATCACAGATCACAGATATGTATAACCCCGACTAATCGACATATAGCGATTAGCCGACGTTCAATACATATAAACATCACAGATATAACCAATATAGTCAAAGTGTAGTGAAGTTCGAAAAAAAATACGGATTTATAGGCCCCCAAAAACAAATTTCTTTTCTGGAAAATCTGGGCACAAATAACCCATCTGAAAAATCCCAAAACCCTACCAGAAGAACACTGCACAAAACCCGATCACGAGAGGAGCCTAAACGGCGGCAGTTCCGCGGCAAATGCATACCTATTGCTGCGGATCCGCGGCGGTTTGAGGGAATCAGGGGATCGTTTTTCGTGGCTGTTCTCACAAAACCCTGAGCCGATTTTAGGAGTAAAACTTTTTCACTTTAGAGCACAAAAAATTTCAACAAAAAGTTAGGGTTTTGTTTCTCCGATTTTTTTGCGATTTTTCCGTTCGAACTTCGATGCACTTTACTACTAAGCTAGTTTAAGTTTAGTTAGGCTCTGATACCACTGTAAGTCCACGTTGCCACCCCCGGTTCTTGCAGGGAGGCGGAAACGGTATAAAAATCAAATTTTTAGCGCATGGGGCAACATGGACTAACAAAGTCGGGATCTTTTCTAAACTAAACTAGCTATCATGCTAAAGAGAGTTAGCTACTCGGAAAAGAAGTTATACCAAACTTGAACTCCTTCTTCTTGAAACCTTTGTAGGGTTTGATGGTGCTTTCCTCGTCGCCTTCTTCCGTCAAAGATGGATCCACCTGAGGGTTCAACCTTCGGGCTCTTTCTCGAACTTTGAGAGAACTAGGATCTTCGGCTTGCTAAACCTCTAACCCTAGAGTGAGTAGAGAGTGGCTTTGGGGTGCTTTTATCTCAAGGAGAGGGATTATCAACACATGAGAAGGATTCTCCTTTTACTAGAGGAGGAGGAAGAAGAAGAGAGGAGAGAGAAGAGATATGATAGAATGAGCTATATCCTTTTCATTTTACAACCATAACTAAAAATGAAAAGAATTATCAAATTAACAATAATAATAAAAATGAAATAGTTGATGGATGGTTTGGAATGACCATTATCATTACATTCATTAAATGAATTTTGCTAGAATCAAAGAGCATCTTTGATATGTAATGATAATGGTCAAACTTTCAACCATGGTCAACAAGTCAACCTTGGTCAACAAGTCAACAAACCCAACCATAACATAATTTCATTTAATTAATATTGTTAATTGATATATCACAAATTCATTAGGGTTTGGAAAAAGGACGACTGTCAACTGTGCATGCGCACCCGTTCCAAAACCCTAATGAAAATCCTCTTCCTCCGCCTCAAACAACTGTGCATACACACCCGCATTCTTGTTCCGAGGAACATGAACACAATGAGATAAAATCAATCCCAAAACATATACCAGTATCTGACTCAAACCAGAGCCAGTCAGTAAAATCCGTCCGGACTCCAAACGTGCACAAGTGCGCGGATGAGAACGAACCCTGTCGCAAAACCATGCGACCTCTACTCTGTTTTGCCCAATGGCGAATAGCCCTCTGTGTGGGACTCTAAAGACTCGACACTTACGCTGGCAGTGGATTTAACCACAGACCGCAAGCGGGACTAGCTGTGCGTAACGGTCCCCAGGTAGATGCCGATAAGAAGACTGACGAGGTGAACCCCATCTGAACTCCTACTGAGTCTGAGTGTGACAATCTCCGTACAGTCCGGTCTGTTCTTCTGATACATCGCATGGCGGGGCCTAGGGGGCGGTAAACGTCAGTCCCCTAATAGCGGTACAAGTCGTGTCGGAGTGAAGCCCAAAACACCCTGAGATAACACTGGAAACCTACCAGTATATCTCGATAGCCCTGGCCAGGGACTACTCGTGTAATGGCTCTCCTAGACACAGCGCGATGTCAACCCCCAAAACCGGGAGAGACGAATCCTGTCTAACCGTCACTGCCTCCAAGTGTTTCGGGACTGTACCCAACTACTACCTGTTTGCACGACTCCTTTGAGCCGTGGTAGGGTAGTAATCAAAGTACAGTGGGAACACACTCGAGGCGAAGTGACAGTATCAAGTCAGCAGACTAAGCTGTACTCATGTCACCTGGGAACTGATAACTGACGATAGGTATAATACCAACCTGTCAGTTCGCGACGAGTCCTGTCCAGTGTACTCATAACCCAACGAGCACCCGTATACTATCTCCAGTACGACGTACTGATGGCTGTGGGACAGACCATCTCCCACACTGGGATGAGAAGCGCATACGCTAGTCTACTCTGGAGTATCGATGCCCTGTCTCGATAGTCCTGCGACTAGGGACCTGTATAAGGATGTGCTTATAGATTACCCAGCCCCCACTAGTGTGACTGCCATCACAACGCTGGTAATCAAGCAAAGATCCTAAGGGCTCCACTAATGTGTATAAGTGATATACTAAAATAAACACATGTACACATTGAAGTAGAAACAAACCAAGTAGCATACTACTATATTGAGCAAGATTGTTTATACAAGGTGAATATCCCAAGCTTCCATTAAGTAATATACAAACTAGTATGATACAGTAATGGCCTCTAGGGCATATACACTAACACCACTTGCACTAGGGCCATGTACTGGCGTATCGTAGACCTATAATCTCGAATAGCCTCTCGAACTGTGTCTGAGGTAAGGCCTATGTGAATGGATCTGCAGTGTTCTCCTCTGTAGCAACTCTCTGTATCTCGATCTCCCGGCGATCTATGATCTCCCTGATCAGGTGATACCACCTTAAGATGTGTCTGGACTTCTGATGGGACCTGGGTTCCTTCGCTAAAGCTATAGCGCCGTTGTTGTCACAATACAGCGGTATTGGATTAACAATGGTAGGAACCACCTGAAGTTCTGTTAGGAATTTCTTCATCCAGACTGCTTCTTTTGCGGCATCGCAAGCAGCGATATACTCCGCTTCTATCATCGAGTCAGCAACGGTGCCCTGCTAGGAACTCTTCCAGCACACCGCCTCTCCATTGAGGGTAAAGACATAACCTGACATGGACTTGGAGTCATCCTTATCACTTTGGAAGCTGGAGTCAGCAAAAGCCTCGATCTGGAGGTCTTTTCCGCCGTAAACCAAGAACATATCCTTAGTCCTTCTCAGGTACTTGAGAATGTTCTTTACTGCTATCCAGTGCTTCTCCCCTGGGTATGACTGATACCGTCTTACCACGCTCAGTGCGTAAGCTACATCTGGTCTGGTGCACAACATCGCATACATTATAGAGCCTACCGCAGAAGCGTATGGTATAACTGGCATGCGATCCTTTTCCAAATCAGTCTTGGGAGACATCTCTTTGGAGAGGGTGATTCCATGATAAGCCGGTAAATTACCGCGCCTAGAATCTTCCATACTGAATCTTTTCAGTATAGTGTTGATATACCTGGACTGTGAAAGTCCCAACATCCTCTTAGATCTATCATGATAGATCTGGATCACCAGAATGTAAGAGGCATAACCCAGGTCTTTCATGGAGAACCTGTGTGACAAGAATTCTTTGACAGATTGCAGCATTGGAATGTCATTTCCTATCAATAGAATGTCATCCACGTACAAGACGAGGAATACGACAGTTCGTGCTACAATTTTACTATATATGCATGGTTCATCTGGATTTTTGATAAAGTCATATTCTTTGCCCGTTTCATCAAACCAGATGTTCCAACTCCGTGATGCCTGCTTTAGTCCATAAATGGAGTTAAGCAACTTGTAAACTTTCCCGCTGCTCCCACTCTGATTGAAACCTTCTGGCTGATCCATATAGACGCATTCTTCTAAATTACCATTTAGAAAAGCCGTCTTTACGTCCATCTGCCAGATCTCATAATCATGGAAGGCAGCAATGGCAAGAAGGATCCGAATGGATTTGAGCATAGCCACTGGAGAAAAAGTTTCGTCATAGTCCAAACCGGGCCTTTGACGAAAACCCTTTGCAACAAGTCTATCCTTATAGGTTTCCACCTGTCCATCTACACCAATCTTCTTCTTGAAGATCCACATGCATCCTATGGGTTTTACCCCATCTGGAGCAAAGTCCAAAGTCCATACTTTGTTGGTGTACATGGACTCCATCTCGTTCCGCATTGCATCTAGCCATCTTACTGAGTCGCCGCTCTGGATAGCCTGTTGGAAGCTAGTAGGTTCATCATTATCAATGACGCAATCCTCTCTATCCCCGTCTATAAGAAAACCGTAGTATCTCTCAGGCGGATGAGATGGCCTACTGCTCCTGCGGAGGGGTGCGGGAATGTCCTGTTCTTCTTAAACTTCTGGTTCTACCAAACTTTTAGTAGTAGTTTGTGGTTCTGGAATTTCTTCCAGTTCTATTGCGCTCCCACTTGTTTCCTTTTCTAAAAAATTGTAACATTTTCAGAAATATAAAATATTAATTTTGGGAATTTTTATGATTTAATATTATTTTATTGATTATTTTAATATTAAATTAATAATTAATGCAAATAAATGGAGAAAAATTATGAAAAAATTATGGAAAATTTTTAAATGGGTTATTTATTGGAATTATGACATTTTTAAGTTTTTGTGATTAGTTTGACACTAATTTAGTGCTAATCGCGATTAAAAATCGCTAATCGGAATTTTTGGGTTTTTGTGCAAAATTGTGCACATATCATTTTGGACTTGTGTTACATTTTCTAGCCATGATTTATCTTTTGGGTTTACTATTTAGATGAGAAGGATTATGGTTTTAAAAAGAAAAGGGAAAAGAAAAGAAAAAGAAAAGAAAATGAGGGTAGGTGAGAGAGGGGTATGGGTTGCATTTGACCTTGAGACTTAGCCTTTTTCCTCCCATCATTTTCCCTCCCTCCTCATCCTCCTCCTCCTGCTGCTGCTGCTCCCTTCTTCCTCTTCCTCCACCTTCAATCCCTCAAGTCACCATTAAATCTAGCTCAAAACCTCACACCCATTTCACAAAACATGCACACAAGCTCACAAGCTAGAGGATGGACCAAGAAAGATGATGTTTTGGTGCTGTTGAGGATTCATGAGTCTCTTGTAAGGTAATTTCTTTGCATTTAGAGTGTTTAATCTTGTGTTTAGGCTTTAATTGAAGTTTCATATCGATATCGGGTGAATTGGTGCACTTTGAGCAAGATTAGAGGAAATTAGGGTAATGTTGAGCTCTGACCTTGCAATTGAGTTTAAAAAGTGACCTTAGACCCTATATTGATTAGAAAACCAGACCAAGTCCACTGGAAAACTAAAAATACGGAATTACGGGACTTTCATGTCGGTTTGTGAGTGTTTAGAGTGTGCAGGGAAATCTGGAATGTACTGGGACTGTTTCAGGCAAATTCAACAATACCAGGGACCAAATTGAGACCATAGGAGGCCACCCTGACCAAACGGACCCCATTGGGCATAGGGGGGCCGGCGAGGCCGGTTTTTATGGGGGTGTGGCCGGCCACACTGTGGAGTTAGGTGCCCATGTTGATTCTATACCTCATATACACCCTGCATAGCACCCTAGAGTTGTTTATTTGAGCTGATTTAGCCTGAGACGAAATCTGGGATCGTTTTCTTGAGTTGCTGCTTTGAGTTCAGTTTTGGTTTTGCGTATTTTGATTTGGTGATTTTGGTATTTGTGTGTTATCTCGATCGTGTGACGTTTGTACGTCTATATCGAGTGATTCCGGGTTGTTTTGCGAAGGTTAACCGTAGGTTCTAACCTATAAGCCTTTTAGCGTATCGTGTTGGTTTTAGCGTGTCATATTGGATTTAGTGTGTCATTTCAAGTGTTGAATTGGTTTTGATGCGATGCGATACGTGTGATATGTGTAGGTACACCGCGACGATCCGAGGCGATGCGGAAGATGACGGTGACATCGACACCGACACGCAGGATACAGGTGAGTAGATTATATCTACAGGGGGAAGTCGGGTGGATGGCGTATAGCACCCCCGCAGTCCGTAACTAGTACTTTGTAGTATATTTATCTGTGTGATAGCTTTAGTGTGTTTTGGTTAGTTAGGGGTAGAAATAACTAGCATAGCTCCTAGTTGCGAACCATAGGATAGATTTGCACCCACACGTATACACTTGTGTGTTTCTTGTACTTGCACTGTGGTTGATGATATGGGATGACTTTGGAGATGAGTCGATGATGTGGGCTTTGTGCCGCGAGATCGGTGATTTGATATGATTCGTATTTGGGATACGAAATGTGATTCTTGCGGGCTTAGGATATGTGTTTACCTCCGCATGCATACTTCATTGATGGTATCGATTTGTACTAGACATAGAGTAGTACCCCCAGACTATATGATCTGATGATAGTGATACCTGTTATGTGACGAGATAATGAGATGTTGACCCGTACCCAGCTATTGGGATGCCGTACGACGATTTACTGTACGAGCCTATATTGATGATAGATCCGCGCTCATGACTCGAGGATGTCAGATGATATACTGTATCGTACGCGATACTATTGAGGCGGGATCACCGACTTATACATATTTATATATATCGACTCAGATGTTAGGCGGTTTCCTTACCTGTAGTTCAGCTTGCTAGTTCAGCCGTATAGTTTAGTGTAGTTGTTAGAGTAGCTTAGACTTCTTACCTATTTCAAAAACTGACGAATCGTAGGTATTTTTAAAGACAGCTCAAGGGAATCTACGGATATTTCAAAAACGACGTATCTTTTCATAAAAACACCGTAGCCCCTATTTTCAAAACCCCATGATTCGTGTTATTTCAAAAGGCACCATTCGTAGGACTTATATTAGATTAATGCAGATAAGTTTTGGTTACGTCTAGTTTCAGCTCCCACTCCCTTTTTGTGGTTCGGTTTGCATCGCATTCTTATTTTATGCTTCATACTCCATTATTAATATCATGCTGATAGGACACCAGCACCATTACCGATGATGCGTATGTACCACGTACACTTACTTGCCGGCTCACACACATCTTCATCGGTAATTGCCATGCCACATACACTTTAGAAATACTATTGCATTGATATAGGTTGTTAGCTAATAATTTAGACAGGTTGTAAGTGTACTCGCCTTATATGCTAGATTGGACATTGTAGTTATTACCTGCTACTTCCTGCACACTGTTATTCATTGTTATGCCGCATTCATGGATTCTCATGCATATATTCATTATTTTACGTGCTATTGAGGTTTGGATTTGGATTTCTATGAGATTTTCTGGATTTGGGGGAAAACCGCAAAGGCACAAATAATCTTATTCTCTCTTTTAAAATAAAAAGGTGCGGTTTTCCCATGATGTATGAGTCGTCCACCATGAGTTTGCTGATGGATTTGGAAACCCGATTCGAGGAGACGGATGAACCGTTTCGGGTACATGGTGGACCCGGTAAGGTACCCCGGGGCAAGAAGCGCGTGGTGATGACGATGTGAGCCTGGCAGGGGAGCACTACCTACCGGTGATTTTACCCGACGCGTCGGATATCCGGAGGATACCGTCGTGGTCTTGAGATGGATGGTAGGGGCCGGTCTGGACTGACGGCGCCCTAGATATTGTGGTTGAGACTTTGAGATATCGAGATATTGGGATTTCGTTTGTGCCGATGCTAGGCACAGTTTTATGCTGATTTCATTATGGTACATCATTTTAAAAATACAAGGGAAATCTCACTAAAGTATGAAAACAGTTGCCTCATGTAAATGTATTCTGTTTTCTCGCATTCATATCTCATTCATATGCTATATTGTTATCTGAGGCACTGACACAGACACATGAGATTGCACTCGGGTTAGATATTTACCCTAGCCTTGCTATAGGCTGCATGTTTTATATTGAGGATTTTCTATACTGATCGTATTGACCTAGGATTATGTCTTGCATTCGGTTTCTGCTTGTAGATGTTTCTATTCACGAGTTGGCAACTCACCCCCGTTGTGCCACAGTTCTTGCAGGTTCTGCCGTACAGGTTCTATTGCGGCATTTCTGGCACACTTCCTTCTTGCGGGTGATTTGCTTGGGTAGGTGGATTCTTTCGTATCAAGAACCACCATTGTATTTATTTATTTCATTGTATCTAGAATTTCCATCAACCAAAACTTGTTTATTATTTCGACCTTAGAGTCGCGCTTAGTAGTATTGCGGTTTTCTTGTTGCTTTTGAGCTTTCTTTTGGATTTGATCCTCGCCACTTGGCGTTGTATATTATTGTTGCATGTGTGGTTGTGACCGTCGATTGACGGAGAGCTAGCTCCCGCTTGGGGATGCCTTTATCATTGCTTATATATTGCTATCCTTGTTGTACCCCATTCGGGGCCAGTTTTACAAAAGAAACTCTGCCGAAATTTTTAGAAAAGACTTACTGTTTTTAAAATGCACATTCGGCTTAGTTATTTAAAAACCTTGATTTCAAACATGTTTTCTTCACTTCTTTAAACCAGTTTTCTTTACTTATTCTTCAAAATGGTTTTAGATTTCTGGGCTTTTGGCTTACTTGGATCAGATGGAGTCCTATAGGCTTCATATGGTTCAAGGGCCAGTCACGTGCTCTTTTGGGTCGTGACAAAGTTGGTATCAGAGCGCTAGGTTGACCTTGGTTCGAGTCTGAGTTTGACTATGTGGAGCCTAGGGCGTTGTTTATATACGGAACTTAGGCTTGACCTTACGGAACTTAGACTTGGTCGAGGGGGTGTTAGACCCGAACTTTCGTCGCGTAGGATGACCCTTGGTTGATGGAATAGGTGACTAAAGTAGAGTGACGTACCGTTGGTATGTTCCGCGGCATACTTACGACACGCCACTCCGCTTAAGGAACCTTAGGCTGTGCATATTTTTCGAGATCAGTGATTCTCCTTATATCCAGGATCATACATCCATTTGAGATTCCCGATTCTACTAGTTTCATGATCATACCCTTATTGATGTTGTTCCTTCCTATGATCATGTATCCACTCTGGATCTGTTGTTTCCTTTTTGCCATTGATGTGCTCTCTTTGATACTCGATTGAGGTTCATGTCGCCATGTTTGAGCGCAGTTTGGGCTGCTGCTAGGGTTACGGTCGGTGTGAGCTCGTTTGGTACGAGGGCCGACCATTGTGTTTTCTGGTGACATGAGAACGTCTCGAGTTAGTGTTGGTGATTGTGACCTCTAGTGGAAGCGAGTGCTTGGTCTTGCACCAGATGATCGGGCCATTGTTAGAGCTGCCAGTTGAGAGAGGACTATTGATGTACAGCATACCTCAGAGATTGTGATGTCGCCTACCGTGCAGACAGATGGACCAGCTGTGGCTGAGATTGACAGGATGTTGCTTTCGGAACTTACGAGCTGAGATTGCCGGAGCTTTCAGACAGATACGCGACAGATGATAGCTAGTTTACCCGATTTGAGAGACGAAGGTGATTCGTCCGATTTTGCGCCAGAGCGGGCCAGTTGAGTTGAAGATTTCCAGTGTGGAGAGTCTTACTCAGATCTAGAGCAGACCGACTCAGAGATGACCGCCTATGTATTGCCTTTCCTGGAGGATTGAGGCGCTGTTCGGCGTACAGGCGAATGAGCCAGTTGCTGCTGCAAATGACGAGATGTCGCCCAGATGGTTGGGGCTACTGCAGCATGAGCATGTTCTTGGAGTTATGATAGCGAGTCGCTAGTCACCTGAGGATAAATGACTAGGACGTGTGGTGAGTTCGCTTACCCCGATGCGAGGTCATCAGATAGATTGTTTCCAGCTAGAGACGACTTCACGCAGGTTCGTTGAGAGTCGATAGAGACGATCGAATGTCAGGAGCCCATTTTCCAAGTTTAAAGTATACGGAAAGACATGCAGGTGATTCTATAGACCCTCTAGAAGAATGAAACCCTAACTCGACTTAATGACCGTGTGAAAGCCTTTGAACCTTCGGGTTTGCGGCGGTTCCTCGGCGCCATTAGTGAGGCTTGGGTTTGCCCTTCTACGGCTGGACCACCGACGCTGTGGCATGTACTCGATACTATTAAACTGTACCCGAGATGTGAGCTCTTGGGGGATTATGGGGATCTGACGAGTCGATCGGATGATTCGACATCTTTCGGATATCGTGATGGGACACTGCTTGGGAGACTCCAGATGCGAGCATAGCCGTTGGAGCACAGTACATGCAGCCATGATGAGACGAGTCTGAATCAGTCGACATTTGAGCAGAATGAAGAAAAGAGTTCGTACGAGATTTCGACGAGATGACGTCCCACTCCGCTGACATCAGAGATGTGATACGCACCCAGAGGCGTGGTATATGGATATATCTTCCAGAAAGAAGCGCGATAAGTATGCAGCCGTTCCGGATTAAGCTTTAGCTTCAGCATTGGATGACGACTTCCGGGCAATTCGGCAGGATTGAGAATTGAGAAAGAAACCTCGACAGGACCTTTCCGGAATACGATACGAGAAGACCTAGACCCAGGAGTGGTCATGGTTGCGCACACCCAGCAAGACAGAGTTCAGCATTGTCGACGAGGTAGTTGACCATGTTCGGATAAAGGAACTTACCCAGATGCGTTGCAAATTGATCAAGGACGGACGAGTGATGAGTATTCCTCCGATGGTTGGGACGTGTTCCCGAGGACCTATTCGGCCTGACATCTGCTACAGAGTGATGAAGCTACAGAGTACGCGATTTCGAGTCCGTGCGAGAGACTTCAGATTGACCGTGGCCGAGAACAGTGCAGTGCATAGTAGCTTGGCGTGACGTCATAGTGGACGACGATAGAGACAGGTGGAACAAGAGGTTCGTGTGAGACACTGACGAGCTGTCATTGCTTCCCGTCGAGACTAGAGACCTGATTTGCTTACAGAGGCGTTGGGATGCGACCAATTTCCGAGAAAATGTTGTGCTGAGGACACAGATGTCCATTGAGCGAAAAGAGAGTATGCAAGAGTACCAGCCTTCGTACAGTTCGGCTTAGGCATGATTGGAAGAGACCCTGAGCAGGATTCCTTCCAGGGCATTGCTGCAATGATGTTTGCACCCAGGATCAGATGTGTGACGTGCTTTCAGAGAGCCAGAGGCCGACGCCAGTGATATGCTGCCTTATGAGTGGTCGTGAGGTTTGACCGAGAGGTGACCAGAGAAGTGCCAGAACGGAATCGTCCCCGTTAGCACACCTGACAGGGCCGATGAGCCGATTGACCGCGTGATAGGTAATCCGCAGAGAAGATAAGGACCCAGGGTCAGAGGACGCCAGACCGTGAGCAAGAGACAAGTAGATATCCTGCGCTGCTAGCAGTGGATGCACCGACTCCTTCTCGACCTCGAAAGAGGAACTACCGACGACGGTATTTATGATTTGTGATTTTGTGATTCGGTCATCATGTATCCGTCATTTTGGATTTCGGTATTTTTGGGCGTTCTGTTGCATGATTTAGTTTTGATGACTGAGTTTCAGGATATTGGCTTCATGTACCCACTGGATATATATATATTTTGCGCAGAGTTATTACATTTGAGATATTGATTGAGATTTCATGCCTACCGTATGCAGTGATTTGATTTGCACTTCCAGTGTGGTTTTCATGCACCTTTAGTGTTTTGTTATACGATTTTGGTGCACGCCAGATGCACTAAATCGGGATTCTTCGTGCATGTCACATGCACCTGATTTTTCTGTCAGGCACACACGTTGCCTACGACAGATGTTTCGTGCACACCCGTTGCACCTAGATGTTGTTTTGTACACCTGTTTGACACATATATGGATTTTGATTCCTTGCGCACCAGACGCATAGGATATTCTTATATATGTAGTTTGGGATTGATTTTTCTTATAGAGCAGTATGTTTTTATGATATTGCTATGTGTTTTCGTACTGAGCAGGACTAGTCAGAGGACAGTACCTGAATATATTTTACATGTATAGTTTCGAGTTATATCATATTGGTTTTGCTTTGGATTTGGTATTGATGTCTTCCCCATGACTCCGATGATTGCGGGATGCTTGACGGAGTTCTGATTTGAGTTATATGCTCATTTTTCATGCGCATGCGTTGCGCTACGATTGTTTTATGCATTGCTATTTTCGGAGCCCCGACAAAATGGATTATTACTGGAATTGTTTTAGTAGTGGGGGTTTAAATTTAAATTCGGGGACCGAATTTCTATAAGGGGGGTAGATTGTAACATTTTCAGAAATATAAAATATTAATTTTGGGAATTTTTATGATTTAATATTATTTTATTGATTATTTTAATATTAAATTAATAATTAATGCAAATAAATGGAGAAAAATTATGAAAAAATTATGGAAAATTTTTAAATGGGTTATTTATTGGAATTATGACATTTTTAAGTTTTTGTGATTAGTTTGACACTAATTTAGTGCTAATCGCGATTAAAAATCGCTAATCGGAATTTTTGGGTTTTTGTGCAAAATTGTGCACATATCATTTTGGACTTGTGTTACATTTTCTAGCCATGATTTATCTTTTGGGTTTACTATTTAGATGAGAAGGATTATGGTTTTAAAAAGAAAAGGGAAAAGAAAAGAAAATGAGGGTAGGTGAGAGAGGGGTATGGGTTGCATTTGACCTTGAGACTTAGCCTTTTTCCTCCCATCATTTTCCCTCCCTCCTCATCCTCCTCCTCCTGCTGCTGCTGCTCCCTTCTTCCTCTTCCTCCACCTTCAATCCCTCAAGTCACCATTAAATCTAGCTCAAAACCTCACACCCATTTCACAAAACATGCACACAAGCTCACAAGCTAGAGGATGGACCAAGAAAGATGGTGTTTTGGTGCTGTTGAGGATTCATGAGTCTCTTGTGAGGTAATTTCTTTGCATTTAGAGTGTTTAATCTTGTGTTTAGGCTTTAATTGAAGTTTCATATCGATATCGGGTGAATTGGTGCACTTTGAGCAAGATTAGAGGAAATTAGGGTAATGTTGAGCTCTGACCTTGCAATTGAGTTTAAAAAGTGACCTTAGACCCTATATTGATTAGAAAACCAGACCAAGTCCACTGAAAAACTAAAAATACAGAATTACGGGACTTTCATGTCGGTTTGTGAGTGTTTAGAGTGTGCAGGGAAATCTGGAATGTACTGGGACTGTTTCAGGCAAATTCAACAATACCAGGGACCAAATTGAGACCATAGGAGGCCACCCTGACCAAACGGACCCCATTGGGCATAGGGGGGCCGGCGAGGCCGGTTTTTATGGGGGTGTGGCCGGCCAAACTGTGGAGTTAGGTGCCCATGTTGATTCTATACCTCATATACACCCTGCATAGCACCCTAGAGTTGTTTATTTGAGCTCATTTGGCCTGAGACGAAATCTGGGATCGTTTTCTTGAGTTGCTGCTTTGAGTTCAGTTTTGGTTTTGCGTATTTTGATTTGGTGATTTTGGTATTTGTGTGTTATCTCGATCGTGTGACGTTTGTACGTCTATATCGAGTGATTCCGGGTTGTTTTGCGAAGGTTAACCGTAGGTTCTAACCTATAAGCCTTTTAGCGTATCGTGTTGGTTTTAGCGTGTCGTATTGGATTTAGTATGTCGTTTCAAGTGTTGAATTGGTTTTGATGCGATGCGATACGTGTGATATGTGTAGGTACACCGCGACGATCCGAGGCGATGCGGAAGATGACGGTGACATCGACACCGACACGCAGGATACAGGTGAGTAGATTATATCTACAGGGGGAAGTCGGGTGGATGGCGTATAGCACCCCCGCAGTCCGTAACTAGTACTTTGTAGTATATTTATCTGTGTGATAGCTTTAGTGTGTTTTGGTTAGTTAGGGGTAGAAATAACTAGCATAGCTCCTAGTTGCGAACCATAGGATAGATTTGCACCCACACGTATACACTTGTGTGTTTCTTGTACTTGCACTGTGGTTGATGATATGGGATGACTTTGGAGATGAGTCGATGATGTGGGCTTTGTGCCGCGAGATCGGTGATTTGATATGATTCGTATTTGGGATACGAAATGTGATTCTTGCGGGCTTGGGATATGTGTTTACCTCCGCATGCATACTTCATTGATGGTATCGATTTGTACTAGACATAGAGTAGTACCCCCAGACTATATGATCTGATGATAGTGATACCTGTTATGTGACGAGATAATGAGATGTTGACCCGTACCCAGCTATTGGGATGCCGTACGACGATTTACCGTACGAGCCTATATTGATGATAGATCCGCGCTCATGACTCGAGGATGTCAGATGATATACTGTATCGTACGCGATACTATTGAGGCGGGATCACCGACTTATACATATTTATATATATCGACTCAGATGTTAGGCGGTTTCCTTACCTGTAGTTCAGCTTGCTAGTTCAGCCGTATAGTTTAGTGTAGTTGTTAGAGTAGCTTAGACTTCTTACCTATTTCAAAAACTGACGAATCGTGGGTATTTTTAAAGACAGCTCAAGGGAATCTACGGATATTTCAAAAACGACGTATCTTTTCATAAAAACACCGTAGCCCCTATTTTCAAAACCCCATGATTCGTGTTATTTCAAAAGGCACCATTCGTAGGACTTATATTAGATTAATGCAGATAAGTTTTGGTTACGTCTAGTTTCAGCTCCCACTCCCTTTTTGTGGTTCGGTTTGCATCGCATTCTTATTTTATGCTTCATACTCCATTATTAATATCATGCTGATAGGACACCAGCACCATTACCGATGATGCGTATGTACCACGTACACTTACTTGCCGGCTCACACATATCTTCATCGGTAATTGCCATGCCACATACACTTTAGAAATACTATTGCATTGATATAGGTTGTTAGCTAATAATTTAGACAGGTTGTAAGTGTACTCGCCTTATATGCTAGATTGGACATTGTAGTTATTACCTGCTACTTCCTGCACACTGTTATTCATTGTTATGCCGCATTCATGGATTCTCATGCATATATTCATTATTTTACGTGCTATTGAGGTTTGGATTTGGATTTCTATGAGATTTTCTGGATTTGGGGGAAAACCGCAAAGGCACAAATAATCTTATTCTCTCTTTTAAAATAAAAAGGTGCGGTTTTCCCATGATGTATGAGTCGTCCACCATGAGTTTGCTGATGGATTTGGAAACCCGATTCGAGGAGACGGATGAACCGTTTCGGGTACATGGTGGACCCGGTAAGGTACCCCGGGGCAAGAAGCGCGTGGTGATGACGATGTGAGCCTGGCAGGGGAGCACTACCTACCGGTGATTTTACCCGACGCGTCGGATATCCGGAGGATACCGTCGTGGTCTTGAGATGGATGGTAGGGGCCGGTCTGGACTGACGGCGCCCTAGATATTGTGGTTGAGACTTTGAGATATCGAGATATTGGGATTTCGTTTGTGCCGATGCTAGGCACAGTTTTATGCTGATTTCATTATGGTACATCATTTTAAAAATACAAGGGAAATCTCACTAAAGTATGAAAACAGTTGCCTCATGTAAATGTATTCTGTTTTCTCGCATTCATATCTCATTCATATGCTATATTGTTATCTGAGGCACTGACACAGACACATGAGATTGCACTCGGGTTAGATATTTACCCTAGCCTTGCTATAGGCTGCATGTTTTATATTGAGGATTTTCTATACTGATCGTATTGACCTAGGATTATGTCTTGCATTCGGTTTCTGCTTGTAGATGTTTCTATTCACGAGTTGGCAACTCACCCCCGTTGTGCCACAGTTCTTGCAGGTTCTGCCGTACAGGTTCTATTGCGGCATTTCTGGCACACTTCCTTCTTGCGGGTGATTTGCTTGGGTAGGTGGATTCTTTCGTATCAAGAACCACCATTGTATTTATTTATTTCATTGTATCTAGAATTTCCATCAACCAAAACTTGTTTATTATTTCGACCTTAGAGTCGCGCTTAGTAGTATTGCGGTTTTCTTGTTGCTTTTGAGCTTTATTTTGGATTTGATCCTCGCCACTTGGCGTTGTATATTATTGTTGCATGTGTGGTTGTGACCGTCGATTGACGGAGAGCTAGCTCCTGCTTGGGGATGCCTTTATCATTGCTTATATATTGCTATCCTTGTTGTACCCCATTCGGGGCCAGTTTTACAAAAGAAACTCTGCCGAAATTTTTAGAAAAGACTTACTGTTTTTAAAATGCACATTCGGCTTAGTTATTTAAAAACCTTGATTTCAAACATGTTTTCTTCACTTCTTTAAACCAGTTTTCTTTACTTATTCTTCAAAATGGTTTTAGATTTCTGGGCTTTTGGCTTACTTGGATCAGATGGAGTCCTATAGGCTTCATATGGTTCAAGGGCCAGTCACGTGCTCTTTCGGGTCGTGACAAAACTGTTGTTCTAGAAAATGGGCATTACGAGAAACAAAAACCTTTTGTTCCTTTACGTAATAGAAAAAATACCCCTTGGAGTTCTTTGGATATCCCACAAACTTACACTGTACTGATCGTGCCTCGAGTTTGTCTGCATGCTGCTTTTTAACAAAAGCTGGACATCCCCATATCTTCAGATACTGAAGATAGGGTTTCTTCCCACTCCACATTTGATATGGTGTGGTAGTCACAGTCTTGGTAGGAACCCTGTTCAAAAGATATGCAGCTGATTCTAGTGCATAACTCCAGAAAGATCGCGGTAACTCAGCATTACTCATCATGGAACGTACCATATCCAATAGGGTTCGGTTCCGTCTCTCCGATACACCGTTATGTTATGGAGTGTATGGAGGAGTAAGCTGAGAGAGAATTCCATTCTCTTTTAGGTAACCCAGGAACTCAGCACTTAAGTATTCACCACCTCGATCAGGTCTCGGTGTCTTGATACTTTTGCCGGTTTGGTTTTCTACTTCATTCTTATATTCTCGGAATTTCTCAAAGGCCTCGGATTTATGTTTCATCAAGAAAATGAATCCATATCTAGAGAAATCATCCGTAAAAGTAATGAAATATGAAAAACCGCCTCTTGCATGTGTAGACATTGGACCACATACATCGCTGTGTATGAGTCCTTAGAGCTCGCTCGCTCTTACTCCATGTCCAGTGAATGTAGTCTTTGTCATCTTTCCTTTGAGACATGATTGACAAGTGGCATAAGATTGATATTCAAACGGATCCAAATATACTTCTCTATGTAACTTAGTTAACCTTGTCTCATTGATGTGACCTAGTCTACAATGCCATAAGAAAGCCTGATTTATATCTGGAGACTTTCTTTTTAGTGTGTTCTGGACATTGAAAATCTGTAATTGGTTTAACACGTATATACCGTTATCTAGTGTACCGGACCCAATCAAACCATGATTAAGGTGGATGTTGACAATATCGCTTACAAACGTGAAATCATAACCTTCTTTTGATAACAACGATACTGATATGATATTACACGTTAAACTAGGTACACAAAAACAGTTGCGCAAAACCAAAATATATCCACTCGTCAATCCAAGGTGAGAATCCCCTACGGACACAGCATTTACGCTAGCTCCGTTAGCAACCTGGAAGGTCATATCACCAACCTTCAGCACTCTACAGTTTCTCGGTGCCTGCAATGAATTGCATATATGAGATCCTGATCCGGTATCCAATACCCAGAAAGTAGAGTTGATTGACAGACAATTTTCAATTACAAACACACCTGAAGCCGAAGCGACAACTTGCCTCGGGTCCTGGTTCTTAGCAATCCAAGCTTTGCAATCTTTCTTCCAATGGCCTTTCCTACGACAGTGGAAGCACTCGTCCTTTGCCACTACCGGCACCGCAACCTTTGCTTTTCCCTTGGCTTCCACCTTACCAACACCACCTCTTGGTTTAGTAGCGGCCTTCTTCTTCCTTCCTTTGGCCCTTGCCTTAGACCTGGAAGAGGAAGCACCACGAACAAACATAGTAGGTGTTTCCCTTGATTTCTGCAAGGTGCTCTCCGCACTCCTCAACATGTTAAGGAGTTCTGGAAGTTCAACTTCTTTACCTTGAATGTTGAAATTCAAGATAAACTGGGCATAGGTCGAAGGAAGGGACTGAAGAACCAAGTCTGTATACAGCTCGTTCTCTAATGTTGTCCTGAGGTCTGCGAGCTCTTCAATATAGCCAATCATCTTAAGGACATGTTCCCCTACAGATGATCCGATGGCCAGACTCGATTGAAACAAGTTCTTCGAGGTCTCGTATCTAGCTATACGAGATTGCTCTCCATACAGTTCCTTGGTGTGGAGAAATATGGATTCAAGATCCATATTCTCGTGCCTCCTCTGATGTTCATTATTCATAGAGGCAAGCACGATGCATTTGGCCTTCGCGTAGTCTAACTCCCAGGTTTTGCGGATTTCCTTATCCACGATACTGGATTCTGGACCTGGGACGGCAAGGGGCTTAGTAGTAAGGACATACCCCAATTTGTTATAGGTAATTGCCATCTTGACATTCCGGAACCAGTCTTTATTGTTTGGCCCTGTCAAAATATTTTTATCTAATAATAACATAAGGCCTGTCATGTTCTGGGTCGCTGCAATTAGGAGAGAGAGAGGAAACACTTTAGCATGATGCTCTTGCAAGTTTAGAGTGGTTTTTTAGTTTATCTAAACAGGATGGCTCCCACTGTTTCTCGAATCCCTCCTCAAACCAAAAAGGAAGAACTAGTCAAGACTATTCTTACTGTACAATACTTGCTTAACCGTTCAGCCAGGCAAGTGTCGGTACTTCGAGGGAGGTTTTACGACGCTTTCGCGAAGTTCCATAATTAAATAACCTCTTTTCCCTGGGGGCGTAGCCCCGCTGACATCTTTCTAGACACCTACTTGGTTTATAGCATTGATCGTTAAGTGAAAGAATCTCTTGTTGAGTAGCATATACTCACAGTAGGATCGGGATCCAAATATCATCGTGTGATAAAGCTGAAGGAATCCTACCAAAATTATCACACACCAAATGGTATGCAACTCTAGCAAGTTTCAGTTTCTTTAGAAACTCCCGATGTGGATTTTTGCCCCATGCTCTTATGACCTTGGCGTTGGTCAAAATGTCATAAGTCACATGTCAAGTTCTACCCATCATTATCTTGTTAATTTGAAACCACCCGTACATACCCCTGACGTTGGCCAAATGGTAGTACGACTGTCCCAAACCAACTCATCTATCTATGCAACAGATGAATACCCAGCAGCTACCAAACACTATGCCTTGGCATTGGTCAAAATACATAGCTTGAATACTACTGAATACCCAAATGAAATGATAGAGGGCTACGAATGGTTTTGGCGAAACCGTGAAAGTAGTGAACTTGATATGATCGAAGGAACCTGATATCTTTTAAAAGGAGTGGTTTAAGCTCTACAATTAAAAAATCTTCTCTTTTAAAATAACCGAGTGGTTTCTTTTAAACCGTTCCAACGATTCAACTTTGGTTTATTTTCTTTGCATTAAAATAATGCGTCCCATCAATTAACCTATCATTGCATAAAACAACGAAAATACAACATCCACTTATGCCATCCACATTCGCCACTGGGCCCCGTCATTCACCCGTTAGGTTACTTAACTAACGACAGAGTGGGGGCTTGGCTAGCGCGGGTGCAAAACATAAGAAACACCTATTAGATATCATATATAGATATTGTACATTCGTCAGCCGCAATAATAGGAATTCCAGATCACAAATGAACATATTGGATATACTAGGAATCCGCATTTCCTTTGAGCTTGCAAAGAAAGCGGATTACACAGTCGCGATGAATAGCCAAAACCCCACCCTAGACCCCTACGGGTATGGCAAACTACCCGCCAAGTACCCAAAGTGAAGCGGTCTCCCTCAACGACGTGAGTAGGCCACTAAACACTTCAAAGTACCCGGTAGTTTGTGCACCCTACCTTGGGTCTATCCTAGGTGCAGAAAATTGTAAATGAAATAATACAACGGTGGCTACAACCTCAACCCGGATGTGCCCCGCAAAAAAATATTACAACAAATTACAATTTACATTTGAATGAAAGAAACACTCGTCTCACATGCCCGGCTATCCATTCACGACAATCCATCAAGTTCACATTCACAAACCAGTAAAAAAACCATTACAAATATGTGCAACCCCCTACCAACCTACATACTAGCAGTTAGGGGAGGTTTACGAACACATTAATCACAACACAGATATAATCCAGTTAGCCAAAGTTCTTAGAATTTCGATTAAGCAACATATATGAATCTACTCCAAACAATTCTCTGTGCACATAAAACCTGAGCAGAAAAAAAAAACATCTCAGAAAACACAACATCAACACAGAAGAATAACTAAGCAAATTTGGGTTGACTCGGTGTCAACTCGGCCACGGATCCGCCGCGGATCGCTTGGATCGGCCGCGGTTCCGCGGTGGTTTGGACGAGTCACGATCCCAAATTTCTTCACAATTCTTTAAAAACCCTGCTTGTATTTTTAAGGGTCCCTGAAAAATTTTTAGACCCCAATTTAAAAACGGCAGAAACTTGGTGAAAACGTCGTTTTGGGGGGTTTATTTTGCGATCGAATTTCTAAAGACTTTTTTAACATGTTAGTTATGGTTTAGCTAGGCTCTGATACCACTAAAAGTCGACGTTACACACCCCACAAGATGCGGGGAGGCGGAATAGGTAAAACAATCATTTTGTTTAAGGTAACATCGACTAACTTTACGGATCATTGCTAAACCCTAACTAACAAACTATCTAGAAGTGCTAAACTACTATGATAGATGATTATAGCTCAAGATACTAGTCCTTCTTATTCTTATTGTTCACCTCCTCGTCGGCCTCCTCGATGTAATAGAAGATCCACCCGAGAGTTCCTTCTCCAAGCTTTAACCTCTAACTTGAGGTAACTAAGTGGCTAGGATTGCTTATCCAAGTGACCTAGAAGATATAGAAGTGGATTAAGGATTTATTATTCTTTCTAACCCTTGGGATCTCAACACATGAGAGGATTAGGGTTAGGTTGAAGAAGAGGAGAGCTTGAGGAGAGAGAGTGTGTATGTTAATAATGAATTGAACCCTTCTCACTTTGAATAATATGAAGCATAAGAAAATATCTTGCACAAAATATCTTGCACAAATATCATCCATGCTTCATTTAATTCTTGAGATGATTCATCTCATGAGTCATGGTGCAATTAATGTTAATAACACATAAGCTCTCCACCTCATTAAGTTTAATTCATAAATGAATTAAAACTAAATGAGTCACAATTCTTCTAGAAGCTTCTCGAGTAATTACGAGAATGCCCCTCCTATCCGAAAAATACGGATATACCGAGACTGCATAAATCCAATGATCCAATACTAGAATCTGGCTTAAACCAAAGCCTGCTAGTATAATCTGTCTGAACATCATACGTGCACAAGTACACGTATATGTCCGAACCCTGTCGTAAAAGCATACGACTTCTATATCGTTTCGCCTGAATCAGGGAATCTCTCTGTGTGGGACTCTAAAGACTCGACACTATGCTAGCAGTGGGTTTAACCACATGCCGCAAGCGGTACTACCTGTACGTAACGGTCCCCAGGTAGAAGTCGATAAGAAGGCCGATGAGAAAACCCATCCGAACTCCTACTGAGCCTGATGTGACAATCTCTGTACAGTTCGGTCTGTTCATCTAAGACTATCGCATATCGGGCCTAGGGGGCGGCAAGCGTCAGTTCCCTAAAAGCGGTATAAGTCATGTCGGAGTGAAGCCCATTACACCTTGAGAAGCTACTGGAAATCCTACCAGTAAATCTCGCTTTCCCTGGCCAGGGACTTTGCGTAATGGCTCTCCAAATACAGTGCGATATCAACTCCCAATACCGGGAGAGACGAATCCTATCTAACCGCTACTACCACCAAGTGCTTCGGGACTGCACCCAACTGCTACCTGTTTGCACGACTCCTTTGAGCCGTGGTAGGGTAACAATCTAAGAACAGTGGGAACACACTCGAGACAAAGCAGCAGTATCAAGTCAATGGACTATGATGTACTCATGTCACCTGGGAACTGTTAACTGACGACGGGTATAATACCAACCAATATTTCCCTGCGAGTCCTGTCCGGTGTACCCGTAACCCAACGAGCACCTGCATACTATCTCCAGTACAATGTACTAATGGCTGTGGGACAGACTATTTCCCCAACTGGGATGAGAAGCGTACATACTAGTCTACTCCGGATTATCGATGACATGTCTCGATAATCCTACGACTAGGGACCTGTAAAAGGATGTGCTTGTAGACTACCCAGCCCCCACTAGTGTGACCGCCATCACAACGCTGGTAGTCAAGCAAGATCCTATGGGCTCTATCAATATGTATTCGCGATATGCTAAAAGAAACATATACATATTAAGATAGACTTAAACCAAGTAGCATACTACTATGTTGAGCAAGACTGTTAATATAACTGTGAATATCCCAAGCTTCCATTAAGTAATATACAAGCTAGTTTGATACAATAATGGCCCCTACGGCATATACACTAACAATGACATCCGAATGACGTCGAACCTTTCGATCGATTTGCCAAAATTCCATAATCCCCCAAGAGCTCAACATCTTGAGTATAGTTTAATAGTATTCCAGTACATGCCACAGTACCTGTGGACCAACGGTTGAAGGGCAAACCCAACCCTCATTAATGGCACCGCTGAACTGCCGCAAACCCTAAGGTTTCAAAGCGTTCTCATGGTCATTATGTCGAGTTAGGGTTTCATTCTTCTAGAGGGTCCATAGCATTACTTGCATTTGTCTCTGAATACTTTAAACTTGGAAAATGGGCTTCTGACATTCGATCGTCTCTATCGACTCCCAACGTACCTGCGTGAAGTCGTCTCTAGCTGAAATCAATCAATCTGATGACCTCGCATCAGGGTAGGCAACGAATCACATGTCCTAGTCTTTCCTCTATGGGTGACTAGCGATCTTTTATCATATCTCTAAGTACAACTCGTGTGGCAGTAGCTCCAAACATTTGGGGAGATACATCGTCATCAGCAGCAGCAACTGGATCATTACTCCGCATGTTGAACAGTACCTCAATCATCAAGAATAATCGGTGCATCGACGGTCATCACATTCTGGCTGGCCTCTAGCAGTAGCCTGATCCTCTAGTGCCGATCTGCATGTCCGAGAAATCACGTAAAAGCGATCCATCAAACGCTCCTTGCACGAAAACACAATAAAATGACACCTCTATGCAATCGTGTGTCCCTGGAATCACGCCCTGGTCAGTCCTCGTCCGTGACGAGCTCATGCTGACCGAAACTCTAGCCGTAGCTCTCTCTGTCCTATACAATCGTGGCAGCAAAACCATAAATCAATATCGATGAGGATAGATCATGAATGAATATAATACTGTGCAAGGAAATGTACATCCTAAGGCTCCTTAAGCGGAGTAGCGTATCGTAAGTATGCCGCGGAACATACACACGGTACGTCACTCTACTGAAGTCACCTACTCCATCAACCAAGGTCAACCTACGCGACGAGAGTTCGGGTCTAATACCCCCTCGACTAAGTCTAAGTTCCGTAAGGTCAAGCCTAAGTTCCGAATATATACAAACGCTCTAGGTTCCGCTTAGTCAAGATTAGACTCAAACCAAAGTTAACCTAGCGCTCTGATACCAACTTTGTCACGACCCGAAATGGCACGTGACTGGCCCTTGAATCATATGAACTCTGTAGGACCCTATCTAATTCAAGTAAGCCAAAACCGCAGAAATCTAAAACCATTTTAAATAATAAATATAGGAAAACTGGTTTTAAAGAAGTGGTTTTAATAGCATAAGCCGAATTATGCATTTTTAAAATTCCAAGACTTTTTTGAAAAATTCGGCAGAGTTTCCTTTGTAAATACTGGCCCCAAACGGGTACAACATGAATAATATATGCACAATGATAAAAGGCATCCCCAAGCGGGATCTAGTTCTTCGTCAATCGACGGTCATAACAACGCAAGCAATATAATATACAACGCCGAAGGGCGAGGATCAAAACTCAAAAGGAAACTCAAAGTCATCAAGAAAACCATACTAATATAACGCGCGACTCTAAGGTCGAAAGAATATACAACTGGTTTTCTAAGTCGAATAAATATACAAGTCTGGTTGATGGAGTTTACTAGATACAACTGAAATAAATATATGAACAATGGTGGTTATGATGCAAGTGAACCCACCTACCAAAGCAATCACCCGGAAATAGAAGCAGTGTGCCAGAAAGCCGTAATGAAACCTGTACGGCAAGACCTGCAAGAATTGTGCCACAACGGGGGTGAGTTGTCAACTCGTGAGTAGAAAACATCACAGAGCAGAAATCGTATGCATGAATCAATCCTAGGTCAAACGATCAGTAATATATATATATATATATATATATATATATATATATATATATATATATCCTCAATATGATAAAGTCTGAAGCATGAAAAGGTGGCAAGGGTAAACATCTAAACCAAGTGTAATACCAAGTGCTCGTGTCAGTGCCTCAGGTAGCAACATATCATAAACATGAGGTGTGATCAATGTAATCATCATGAAATCAGTGTCAACTATATCATGAAGTCTAAGTATGTGGATATCATCCAACTATGTAATCAATGCCTGTATGCGTGTGGATCTCGTCCACGTGTCAACCAATGACATAACAACATCATGCATGTAAATGTCAACAAGCATATGCATGAAAGTATGAGGATATAAATCGACGGATGTCCCTCGCGACACATCAAAGTCAAGAAAACCCGTGTCTAGCATCGACACGTAAATCATCATCTATCAGGTGCTGTCACCACGACTGGCCCTGATAGGTACGTATCATACGCTATCTCGAAAACCCGAGTGCCAAGCTTCGACCCTCGAATTTGGACGTATCCATACGTACATAACTCCGTTCGGTATCCCCACGATAACCGCCGAGTCCAAAATACTATCACCGGTAGGTAGTGCTCCCATGTCAGGCTCACCGGCAAACATATACGAGTCTTCTTGCCCCGGAATACCTCACCGGGTCCACCATGTACCCGCAGACGGTGCCTACCGCTCCTCGAATCGGGTTTCACATGCCACTCTCAAAACCGAGAAAACACATGGTGGACGCACTGAAATATCATATCAAGGGAAACCGGGTTTTTAAAACAATACATACTCTCTTTTGAAATAACCACGATTCCCAAATCCAGAAATCTCATGAAAACAACATATCTCAATGCGTATAATCATAAAGCATGATGTATGCGACATATAACAGAAATGTAAGCATATCCGTATATCATGCAACACGGAACAGTAATATGCACATATCGAGGGAAAACCACTCCTTTAAAATGAATCCAGTTTAAAAATATATCTTGCGGTTCCCAAATCTCCAAAATCAAACCAGAATCATCTGTGTATGTGCAAATATGTATGTACGCAAGTATGAGTGTACAATATGTATGTACGCAAGTATGAGTGTACAATAGGTATGTACGCAAGTATGAGTGTACAATATGTATGTACACAAGTATGTCATGCAAGGAGTCATATCCTGATGCAACAATCCTACTGTGTAGTGATATGGCAATTATCGATGATGAAGTGTATGAACCGGCAAGCAGGTGTACGTGGAACATATGCTTCGTCGATAATAGTGCTGGTGTCCTGACAGCATGGGTTTAATATAACAATAAACACATTTAAACATGCAATGCGATGCGAATAGCAAGAATATGCGAAAAATGAATAATAAACACAATAGTGAAGAATCTACATCAATATATATATATGTGATACAGTTTTTCCATTTGAAATAACACGAATCGTTGTGTTTAGAAAAAATAAGGGCTACGGTGTTTATAGGAAATGATGCGTCTTTTGAAAATATCCGTAGAATCCCTTGTCCTATCTTTAAAATACTCACGATTCGTTAGTTTGAAATAGGTATGACTCGGGTCTTGTCTAACATCTATAAGTAAAATACATGACTAATCGTAAGGTAAGGAAACCTCCTAAATCTGAGCCGATACATATAAATATAATAGTCGGTGATCACGCCTCAATAGTATCACATACGATACAATATATATATATATATATATATATATATATATATATATATATATTATGACATCCTCAAGTCAAGAGTGCGGATCTCTCATCAATATATAGCTCATACGTTAATCCGTCGTACAGCATCCCAAATCTGGGTACGGGTCAATATCGCATTCATCTCATTATTCATCTTGTATCCTTATCATCATATTATTGGATATCGTGCCTTCAGAGTCAATTATTGGATAACAAGCATGTGATTGCATTGATTGAGGGAGGACCTATGCCGGTAGGACAGTCTTACTCGAGATGATAGTATGCTATCTGGTTTATCTCTATCATCGTATACTGCTTTAGGTGACCTTACAGGTCGCTATTACACGTTGATAAATCCCTTAGGATTCTTGCTTGACTGCCAGCAGTATGATGGCGATCATATACGTGGGAGCTGGGGTCTATAAGCACATCCTTAAAAGGTCCCTAGTCGTGGGAGTTTTCGAGACAGGGCATCGATACTCCGAAGTAGACTAGTGTATACAGTCGAGACCCCGACGAGGGGTGGTGGCCGGTCTCACAAGCCATTGGTGTCAGTTGGTTCACCTAAGATGTATACAGGTGCTCATTAGGTTATGAGTACACCGGACAGGACTCGCCGGGAACATGCTAGTTGGTATTATACCTGACGTCCGATAGCAGTTCCCTGGTGACATGTGTACAGGTTAGTTCATCGACCTGAGATCGTCATTTGTCTCGTGTGAGTTCCCACAGTGCTTTGATTACTACCCTACCACGGCTCAAAGGAGTCGTGCAAACAGGTTTTAGTTGGGTACAGTCCCGAGCCACATGGAGGTAGTGAGCGGATAGGCAGGGGTTTCGTCTCTCCCGGTATTTGGGGTGAGATCGCGCTGTGTCTAGGAGAGCCATTACACGAAGTCCTTGGCCATGGCTGGAGATTTACTGGTAGGTATTCTAGTAGTATCTCAGGGTGTTCGGGGCTACACTCCGACATGACTTGTACCGCTTTTGGGGGTCTGACTTTTACCAACCCCCTAGGCCCGCCATGCGATGCTCATAGACGAACGGATCAGACTGTACGGATATTGTCACTGACAGGCTCAGTAGGGTGTCAGGATTAGTTCGCTCATCGACCTCCTTTTTGGTCAATACCTGGTACCCCGTTACGTACAGCTAGTACCACTGACGTGCTAGTGGTTAAATCCACAGCCAAAGTATTGACGAGTCTTTAGAGTCCCCCACAGACAGTTTCTCAAGTTTCGGGTGAAACGTTATAGTGGCCGTATGATATATGGCAGGGTTCGATCATATCGTGCAGTAGTGCATGGATCATGATCGGACGGATCATACTAGTGGGCTTTGGTTTAAGCCGGATCCTAGTATTAGATTTGTTGGATTACTTTAGTCTCATCGCATTCGCATTCGGTCGGAATGCGGATGCAGGTATGTATATACAGGTGAGGGCTATCCTTGTGATCCATCACGAGTTTACTTTAGATGTTGCCGTTTCTTTTTGTTGTTGTAAACATTTGGGTTAATGTTTATAAGTGGAAATAATGAGCTCAAAGTCATGATGGAGTGCATTAAATGTGGCATGTGCAAGGGTAGTGACTCATGATATTATTCTTTGTGCATGCCATCAATTCATGGATGATTATTGTGTGAGATTGTGATGGGAGGAGAGAGAGGGCAGCCACACTTGGTTAAGGTTAGCTCTTGGATTATTTTTTTGAAGCTCACAATATTATCTCACACAAGAATAACAAAAGGCTTCATCATCTTCTTCTCTCTTCTTCTCTTGGAGCTCACTACCTCCATTGATGGCATCATCTCCAACCTCCATCCATACAATGGATGCAAGAGACAAAGTTATCACACACATTCTCTACATTGCCTTGGACACGTCGGCTAGCGAACTTCGTGCCCGAGTTGCTTCGGATGAAGCGGGAGCCCGTAAAAAGACTCGATGATGTGGTGCCCTTTCCGACGAGGAGATCGAGACCGGAGATGCCGCGAGGAGCTTGGGATGGTGGCCAAAGACCGAAGGACATGGATCGATCGGTATAGCCTTTCCCACCCTTCTCTAGTTTGCTATTTATAGGTTAATGGTTCGATCCGGGTTTTAAGCATACGATAGCGCCGGTTTCAAGTTTTGAAAAAGTTTTCGTTTCCGCATTTTGGCCTCGGACAGACGGCCGGGTCGCTACCGTAGACTTACATGGTATCAGAGCCACGCTATTAACCTTTACTAGCTTGTTCTAACATATTTAAAACATCGATCGATCAAAATTTCCAAAACCGCGATTCCAATTTAACAGTTTCTGTCGAAATTTTTTTATCGTCAAAAAATTATTTTGAGTGTTGCAGAAAATCAGGCAGGCTTTTCTAAGGAATCTGAGAAAATTTGGTACGTTGATCACACTGTAGCGCCGCAGAACCGCGGCATTACCCTTGTTTTGGCCGCGGTTCTGCCGCACTCCTGTAGCATCAATGCACAAAACTTTCTGCAGTGGTCTCTGAGTTCGAATTGGGGTTTCTGGTAATTTTTGTTTTGGCCCAAATTATTTTGAGTACTGGGAATTGTACTTGGGGCCCACTTTGGGAAATTTTGTCGATCGAAAATTTTAAATATGTTAGTTCACAATGATTACTTTATATCTGCGACCGTGAATGTCATTCGAGCGGTAAATCTTGTCTAAATGCTATAGTTCTTTTAGACGGATTTGCGAACGTGACATTCACATTGATGTTCTGTGTTGTGCTGTGATGTTGCGGATTTGTCGTGGTGGATAGCCTGGATGCAATGGTAGTACAGTTTGGTTGTATTTGTACATTTGTTATTGCGGGGCGAGCGTCCGACATGTGGACTGCCGTCACTGCCTGTTTGTATATTATTCTTTTGGGGCATGACCGGGCTGAGGTCGATGTACCCGTTGTATATATTTTACTTTCTGTACTAGGATTACCCCGCGGTGGGGTGCACGGATAGCCGGGTTCTAGAGAGCAATGGGCCCGCATCTCATGGCTTTGAGACGGAGGGGGCTTCATTCTAGAATTGGCGGGATATTCGCCGCACTCGTAGGGGGTACAAGTTGACCCAAGGAGGGGTGCTCAAGTTACCGGATTCCATGAAGTGTTGGGTGGTCCATTCACTTTGCTGTAGGGGGATGCCTCGCTTCAGGTTTTGGCGGGTAACTTGCCGCGCCCGTAGGGGTCTAGGATTTCATTGCACAGGCTATCCACACGACCAGGGGAACGTCGGGTTTCAATAGCGGCTCTATGAAACCCGGGGATCCCAGATTATCTGTATTGTTCTGTGATGCTTATTACATTTCTGTGATGTTGCATTTTTATCACGCCTTGAGCGAATATTATATATTGATATATATACTAGTTGATGTTGTATATGTTTTACACCCGCACTAGTCCAGTCCCCGCTCTGTCGTTAGTTAAGTAACCTAACGGGTGATGACGGGACCCAGTGGCGAATGCGGATGGCATATACGTACATCATATTTTCGTTCTTTTGTGGTGTGATTAATTGATGGGACTGCATTGATTCGGATCAATGCAAGCTAAACAAATCTGTTCGATGTTGTTGGGACATTTTTCAAAAATTTGTTATTGCTGGGACGTTTTCTTTTGTTTTGCATAGTGATATTCGGTTATGAATATCCAGCACCTCAGTCGACGGGGCAAGGGCCGAGATCCATTCACCGGGAGTGACCCCTTGAGCAGAAGTTTGCGTCAGGGTAATAACTTCACTATAGTCAATTACTTTTTACTTTGCATCGTGGTATTCAGTTGGAATATCCTGCACCTCATTCTACGGGGAAAGAGCCGAGATCCCTTCACCGGGAGTGACCTCTTTAGCAAAGGTTTTCGCCACTATATTTTTATAAAAAGCTATCCGGTTTCTTCAACGATATCAAGTTCATTACGTTAAAGGTTTTTCGCCAAAAAACCAGCCGTAGCCCTCCGTCATTTCAGATTAGTAATGCTTAGTATTCGCGCTATGTTTGTCGTTGCTATTCGCCGAGACGTAGTGTGCGGTAGCTCTATTGTGCTTTTCTGTCGCAAGGATATGTGGATTGGTTAGGACAGTCACTTTGTTGATTATTCGTCAAGGGTTGTGCGGGTGGGTTTAACGCAATCAAGATGATGGCGGGTTGAACTTGACTAGGACCTTTTGATTTGTTGATTATTCGTCAAGGTCACTTGGGTCCTAGGGGTAAAAATCACATCGGGAGTTTCTAAAGAAACTGAAACTTGCCAGGCATGCGCATACCTTCTGGAGTGTGGTGACTTGAGTGGATTCCATCAAGTTATCATGTGATGATAGTTGGATCCTGATTCCCACTGATGAGTTGGTTTACTCCTCGGGTGATCCCAACTAATTCTTCTTTCAGGTTTGGAGGAGAATTTGAGGTTATAGTGGGAGGTTTCCTGATTAGATAATGTGATAACCATTCTGATCCAGATTAGAGTGCACGCAGAGTGTTTCTTTTCTCTCTCTCTCTTTGGCAGCGACCATGGCCCAACCCTTGACTATGACTCAGTGACCAAGATTAACCGAACCTTCTTAAAACACTGGCTTTTGGATTGTCTGAGTTGCATACCTCATTGCCACTCCTACTTTTACCCTTTTCTCCAGAGCACCTGATTTTTATGGGTTTAGCGTGCTTGCGCTTTTAAAAGATGAATCAAAAATATTTGTAACCGCAATCTAGAACGGCGTCGCTTGGTAGCTAGCCGGTGAGTGCGGGTCGGTCCACAGGGATGTTGTGTATTTCCTAATTGTTCTAACGAGTTAATTCCAAACGGTGTGAATGGATTGATTAAATCTAAAAACTAAATTTATCTAGATCTAAATCTTGCTAGGGTTAGGTTTAGGTAAAGTTTGGAAATGCAAAGATTTCCTCACCGCTTTCTATACCCAAATTAAGATCTCTTTAGGAGTTATGGTAATTATTAATAAAGGGGATTAATGTTAGTGTATATGCCCTAAGGGCCATTATTGTATCATACTGGCTTGTATATTACTTAATGGAAGCTTGGGATATTCACAGTTATATTAACAGTCTTGCTAAACATAGTAGTATGCTACTTGGTTTATATCTACCTTAATATGTGTGTACGTACTGATAGATCCCTTAGGATCTTGCTTGACTACCAGCGTTGTGATGGCAATCACACTAGTGGGGGCTGGGTAGTCTACAAGCACATCCTTTTTCAAGTCCCTAGTCATAGGATTATCGAGACAGGGCATCGATACTACGAAGTAGACTAGTGTGTACGCTTCTCATCCCAGTTGGGGAGATGGTCTGTCCCACAGCCATCAGTACGTAGTACTGGAGATAGTATACAGGTGCTCGTTAGGTTACGGGTACACTGGGCAGGACTCGCAGGGAACTGTTGGTTGGTATTATACCCTTCGTCAGTTAACAGTTCCCAGGTGACATGAGTACAGCATAGTCTGCAGACTTGACACTGCTGTTTCGCCTCGAGTGTGTTCCCACTGTTCTTAGATTGCTACCCTACAATAGCTCAAAGGAGTCGTGCAAACAGGTAGCAGTTGGGTGCAGTCTCGAGCACTTGGAGGCAGTGGTGGTTAGACAGGATTCGTCTCTCCCGGTATTGGGAGTTGATATCGCGCTGTGTCTGGAGAGCCATTACGCAAAGTCCCTGGCCAGGGCAAGCGAGATTTACTGGTAGGTTTTCCAGTAGTTTCTCAAGGTGTAATGGGCTTCGCTCCGACACGACTTATACCGCTTTTAGGGTACTGACGCTTGCCGCCCCCCTAGGCCCGATATGCGATAGTCCCAGACGAACAGACCGGACTATACGGAGATTTTCACATCAGGCTCAGTAAGACTTCGGATGGGTTTCCTCATCGGCCTTCTTATCGACATCTACCCGGGGACCGTTACGTACAGATAGTGCCGCTTGCGTTCTGTGGTTAAACCTACTGCCAGCGTAGTAGTCGAGTCTTTAGAGTCCCACACAGAGAGTTTCCTTGCTTCGGGCGAAACGATATAGAGGTCGTATGGTTTTACGACAGGGTTCGGACATGCACGTGCATTTATGCACGTACGATATTCGGACATTTTTTACTAGCGGGCTTTGGTTTAAGCCAGATTCTAGTATCGGATTATTGGATTTATACAGTCTAAAGTATTTCCGTGTTTTCACGGATATGAGAGGCGTTCTCGTAATTTGTTGAGAAGCTTCTAGAAGTTTGATGACATGGAGGATAAGGTGGCATTTGCATTAATTGGTTTAATGAGTCATGGTGTGATTCATCCATGGAGTTAATGATGCATTTATGATTTAAATGACTCATGAGATGAATCACTATGTGAGTTAATGAAGCATGATGACATATTATTATTTGTTATTCATTTAATAATATGATATGCTTCATATATTCATAATGATTTCATTATTCCAAAAGGATTCTCACGGTCGCCTTCTCTCTCCTCAAGCTCTCTCTCTTCAAACCCTAACCATAACCTCTCATGTGTTGAGATCAAGGGTTAGCAAGACTTATTGATCCATAATCCCACTCTATATTCCCTAGGTTGCTTTGATTAGCACTTTGAGTAACCTAGTTACCTCAAGTTAGAGGTCAAGCTTGGAGTAGTAGCTCTCGGGTGGATCTTCTAAGAATGAAGTAGAAAACCAAACCGGCAAAAGTATCAAGACACTGAGATCTGATCGAGGTGGTGAATACTTAAGTGCCGAGTTCCTAGGTTACCTAAAAGAGAAAGGAATTCTCTCTCGGCTTACTCCTCCATACACTCTACAGCATAACGGTGTATCGGAGAGACGGAATCGAACCCTATTGGATATGGTACGTTCCATGATAAGTAATGCTGAGTTACCGCGATCTTTCTGGGGTTATGCGCTAGAATCAGTGGCATATCTTTTGAACAGGGCTCCTACCAAGACTGTGCCTACCACGCCATAGCAGATGTGGAGTGGGAAGAAACCCTATCTTCAGCATCTGAAGATATGGGGATGTCCAGCTTTTGTTAAAAAGCAGCATGCAGACAAACTCGAGGCACGATCAGTACAGTGTAAGTTTGTGGGATATCCAAAGAACTCCAAGGGGTATTTCTTCTATTACGCATAGGAACAAAAGGTTTTTGTTTCTCGTCATGCTCATTTTCTAGAACAGCAGGTTTTAGAAAAGGAAACAAGTGGGAGCGAAATAGAACTGGAAGAAATTCCAGAACCACAAACTATTACTGAAAGTTTGGTAGAACCAGTAGTTCAAGAAGAACAGGACATTACCGCACCCCTCCGCAGGAGTAGTAGGCCGTCTCATCCGCCTGAGAGATACTACGGTTTTCTCATAGATGGAGATAGAGAGGATTGCATCATTGATGATGATGAACCTACTAGCTTCCAGCAGGCCATCCAGAGCGGCGACTCGGTACGATGGCTAGATGCAATGCGGACCGAGATGGAGTCCATGTACACCAATAAAGTATGGACTTTGGACTTTGCTCCAGATGGGGTAAAACCCATAGGATGCAAATGGATCTTCAAGAAAAATATTGGTGTAGATGGACAGGTGGAAACCTATAAGGCTAGACTTGTTGCAAAGGGTTTTCGTCAAAGGCCTGGTTTGGACTATGATGAAACTTTTTCTCCAGTGGCTATGCTCAAATCCATTCGGGTCCTTCTTGCTATTGTCGCCTTCCATGATTATGAGATCTGGCAGATGGACGTAAAGACGGCTTTTCTAAATGGTAATTTAGAAGAATGCGTCTATATGGATCAGCCAGAAGGCTTCAATCAGAGTGGGATTCAATCAGAGTGGGAGCAGCGGGAATGTGTGCAAGTTGCTTAAGTCCATTTATGGACTAAAGCAGGCATAGCGGAGTTGGAACATCTGTTTTGATGAAACGGTCAAAGAATATGACTTTATCAAAAATCCAGATGAACCATGTATATATAGTAAAATTGTAGCACGAACTGTCGTATTCCTCGTCTTGTACGTGGATGACATTCTATTGATAGGAAATGACATTCCTATGCTACAATCTGTCAAAGGATTCTTGTCACATAGGTTCTCCATGAAAGACCTTGGTGATGCCTCTTATATTATGGGGATCCGGATCTATCGTGATAGATCCAAAAGGATGTTGGGACTTTTGCAGTCCAGGTATATCAACACTGTACTGAAAAGATTCAGTATGGAAGATTCTAAGCACGGTAATTTACCGGCTTGTCACGGAATCACCCTATCCAAAGAGATGTCTCCTAAGAATGATTTGGAAAGGGATCGCATGTCAGTTATACCTTACGCTTCTGTGGTAGGCTCTATAATGTATGCGATGTTGTGCACCAGACCAGATGTAGCTTACGCACTGAGCGTGGTAAGCAGATATCAGTCAGACCCAGGGGAGAAGCACTAGATAGCAGTAAAGAACATTCTCAAGTACCTGAGAAGAACTAAGGAGATGTTCTTGGTTTACGGCGGAAAAGACCTCAAGATAGAGGCCTTTGCTGATTCCAGCTTCCAGCGTGATAAGGATGACTCCAAGTCCATGTCAGGTTATGTCTTTACCCTCAATGGAGGGGCGTTGTGCTGGAAGAGTTCCAAGCAGGACACCGTTGCTGACTCGACGATGGAAGCGGAGTATATTGTTGCTTGCGATGCCACAAAAGAAGCAGTCTGGATGAAGAAGTTCCTAACAGAACTTCAGGTGATTCCTACCATTATTGATCCAACACCGCTGTATTGCGACAACAACGGAGCTATAGCTTTAGCGAAGGAACCCAGGTCCCATCAGAAGTCCAGACACATCTTAAGGCGGTATCACCTGATCAGGGAGATCATAGATCGCCGGGAGATCGAGGTCCAGAGAGTAGCTACAGAGGAGAACACTGCTGATCCATTCACAAAGGCCTTACCTCAGATTCAGTTCGAAAGGCTACTCGAGATGATCGGTCTTCGATATGCCAGTACATGGCCCTAGTGCAAGTGGGAGATTGTTAGTGTATATGCCCTAGGGGCCATTATTGTATCATACTGGCTTGTATATTACTTAATGGAAGCTTGGGATATTCACAGTTATATTAACAGTCTTGCTAAACATGGTAGTATGCTACTTGGTTTATATCTACCTTAATATGTGTGTATGTACTGATAGATCCCTTAGGATCTTGCTTGACTACCAGCGTTGTGATGGCAGTCACACTAGTGGGGGCTGGGTAGTCTACAAGAACATCCTTTTTCAGGTCCCTAGTCGTAGGATTATCGAGACAGGGCATCGATACTCCGGACTAGACTAGTGTGTACGCTTCTCATCCCAGTTGGGGAGATGGTCTGTCCCACAGCCATCAGTACGTCGTACTGGAGATAGTATATAGGTGCTCGTTGGGTTACGGGTACACCGGACAGGACTCGCAGGGAACTGTTGGTTGGTATTATACTCGTCGTCAGTTAACAGTTCCCAAGTGACATGAGTACAGCAAAGTCCGCAGACTTGACACTGCTTCTTCGCCTCGAGTGTGTTCCCACTGTTCTTAGATTGCTACCCTACCACGGCTCAAAGGAGTCGTGCAAACAGGTCGCGGTTGGGTGCAGTCCTGAGCACTTGGAGGCCTTGGCGGTTAGACAGGATTCGTCTCTCCCGGTATTGGGAGTTGATATCGCGCTGTGTCTGGAGAGCCATTACGCAAAGTCCCTAGCCAGGGCAAGCGAGATTTACTGGTAGGTTTTCCGGTAGTTTCTCAAGGTGTAATAGGCTTCGCTCCGACACGACTTATACCGCTTTTAGGGGACTGACGCTTGCCACCCCCTAGGCCCGATATGCGATAGTCCTAGACGAACATACCGGACTGTACGAAGATTGTCACATCAGGCTCAGTAGGAGTTCGGATGGGTTTCCTCATCGGCCTTCTTATCGACATCTACATGGGGACCGTTATGTACAGCTAGTGCCGCTTGCGGTCTGTGGTTAAACCCACTGCCAGCGTAGTAGTCGAGTCTTTAGAGTCTCACATAGAGAGTTTCCCTACTTCGGGCGAAACAATATAGAGGTCGTATGGTTTTACGACAGGGTTCGGACATGCACGTGCATTTTTGCACGTACGATGTTCGGACAGTTTTTACTAACGGGCTTTGGTTTAAGCCAGATTCTAGTATCGGATTATTGGATTTATACAGTCTAAAGTATTTTTGTGTTTTCACGAATAGGAGGGGCGTTCTCGTAATTTGTCCAGAAGCTTCTAGAAGTTTGATGACATGGAGGCTAACGTGGCATTTGCATTAATTGGTTTAATGAGTCATGGTGTGATTCATCCATGGAGTTAATAATGCATTTATGATTTAAATGACTCATGATATGAATCACTATGTGAGTTAATGAAGCATGATGACATATTATTATTTGTTATTCATTTAATAATATGATATGCTTTATATATTCACAATGATTTCATTATTCCAAAAGGATTCTCACCCTCACCTTCTCTCTCCTCAAGCTCTCTCTCTTCAAACCCTAACCCTAACCTCTCATGTATTGAGATCAAGGGTTAGCAAGACTTATTGATCCATAATCCTACTCTATATTCCCTAGGTTGCTTTGATTAGCACTTTGAGTAACCTAGTTACCTCAAGTTAGAGGTCAAGCTTGGAGTAGTAGCTCTCGAGTGGATCTTCTATTACAAAGAGGTGGCCGACGAGGAGGTGGTCATCGAGAAGAATAAGGACTTGGTTCATTAGGCATAATCTTCTTTCATAGTAGCTAATCCCTCCTATGATGTTGTTAGTTATGGTTTGGCTAAGATCCGTAAGTTAGTCGATGTTTGTTTTAAACAAAATGATTGTTTTACCTATTCCGCCTCCCCGCAATACGTGGGGTGTCTAACGTCGACTTACAATTAGTACCATCGGGAAGAAAAGGTGTTTCTTCCTCTAGGTTCTTGTCCTTCCTTTCTTAACCACCATGGAAAACACGCTCAACCGGGCCTTTATACTACGGTATCACCGCTACCTCATGGGATAGGGTGCCGTAAGGAGTGGTGTGTGCATGTATGCATGGAGTCCTATAAAAACGTGTGATGGGCAAGAAAGGGATGAGAGATCTTCATCTCTCAAGCCTTCCCCAAAGCTAACCCTAACAAGCGAGGAGACTACTCGCTCATTAGGGAATTGAACATATCTAACTATCTAACTAGGGCAAGGAATTAAAGATCTATACTAAGGCAGAATAAAAATTAACTAAGGCAATTAAATAAAACTACTTACTTTATTGATGGCTCTCTCCAAACATTTACACAGGACTTTTCAGATATGAATTTTTGAAATGAAAGAGGCATGTCCTAATACAAGATTTAGGGTTCCTATTTATAGAGGATAGAAACCCTAGGGTTAAAATCGACTCGCACATTTGCTATTACAAAAATACCTATAGGAAGACTAGTCAACGCGCCGCCAGACGCTACAAACTTTCTGCACCGACACGGGCCCCACACGGCCGCGGATCCGCGGCCAATAGCAAGGTTTGGCCGCGGTTCCGCGGCCACAAAGGGAGATTGTGTTCTGAAATTTCTTGTGCTGATTCTGGCTATATCTGTCTTCCTATTTCTATGGTTGGTTCTTCATAATATCTTCTGTTCTTCTTCCAGATTTCCACAATGAATAATTGTAGTGGACTTTTTATCGTTGCTTCGTGACAAAGTCTTGAACCTTGCACTGCCTTTGTTCTTTGTGAAATCATCCATTGATCTTCGTTTAGTTTCCAAACTGTAGGCTTGATCAAGATTCTTCCATTTATTGGTCATGGTCTTACTTTTGTATCGTCTTATGTCTTTTTCACTGTTTTTGTCCTGAGAATCTATAACCTGCAACTATGTAGCAGACATGGGTCAAAAGCACATGTTTATTTGTAAAATGCATAAGAATGGGGAATATAATAATGCAATATTATGATATGAACAAATACCCCCAAACTTATCTTTTCCTCGTCCTTGAGCAAACCTAGTTTTATTCTCAACAAAATCCTAACCTCACTTTCGCAGGGAAACACGATTGCACTGAGCTCGTGCAACAAGGCGTTAAACCTCTAGGTGTCCCTAGTACGAGGAGTGTTGTCTCCTGAGGGTTTTCAGCGAATACTACCCACAAAATTCTATCAATTAGGCCCATTGACTTTTATTCTCCAATTAGGTTTTCTAGCAAGGAAGTCTATTATCTTCGACTTAGAAATTATCCACCCGTATTCTTCACGCTTCCTTATCATTCAACTTAAGATTATATATATTCTTATGAATTTACTTAGCTTTTGGCATCTCTTAAGTTTTCCTTCTAGGGTTCCATCTCAACTTAGGAATTTTTATCATCTCAACTTAGGAATTTTTATCATCTCTACTAAAGATACAAGTCATATTCTTCATTCCTATCTCTTATCTAAATCCCAATCACATACTTCTACGTGTGTGTATATATCACCCCTACACATGGAAATTCAAATCAAGCTATTATACTATTGTCCGTTGTCCAAAGCACTTCTTAATTGGTGAATTTTTAGATGAATTTTGCTTACACATCCTTCATGCGACCGTTAATACTTCTTGAGGTACCAACAACCGATTACAAGATGTGTTTGCACATTAAAGTGTAATTCCTAGTCTTGTAACACCTAAGGCTTTAGCAGTGACTCCCAAATCAGTTGGTCTAAGGCACTAAGTGATGAAGCACCCTTGCTAAATATTTTTCTATTTTTTGCAGCTTTAAGTAATTACAAAAACCAGTGTTCATTTTTTTATTTATTCACACTTGTATATTTTGCATTTTTCTTTGTACTAAGGACTTCAGACAAGAGCATTTCAAGGTCCCTCCTACTATTCCAAGTTTCAAGGTTCGTGTTTGTGCAATTTCTAGGGTATATATTTTCAGAATTTAGACTTAAGCTAGGAATTATTTTTCAAACTTATACTCTAATAAAAATATCAATACTTTTCCTTTGTTTTAACTTAGCCCAAGAAGTCAACTCGAAATTTGCCTATTTCTAAATAAACTTCAAAGACATATACTTTCTACCGTTAACTTTAAAGAAAGGTTATTTTTAGGGTTTTTAATTTACTAAGTCTAAGATCTAGTTGTTCCTAGCTAGTGAACCTTTTTGTAAAACTCAAGTCAATTATGGCCAAAATTGAATACTTTAATTTTTTATAATTTTTGAAATTCTTCAATTTTTTATTGGTTTTAAAATAAGTATGCAAATGCAAAAAATGTACATATGAATGCGAAGGATGAAGGCTTACCGAGCATACCCCCAAACTTAAACTTGACAGTATCCCCACTGTCATGCTACACCAAGAGGGTCAAAATGTCGGCACTCCCCTGTTTATTTATTTATGGTTTTTTAAATAATTTTTATGGGTTTTTTTTTAAAAAACAAAAAATATATACAAAAAGGTCCCCCCAAACTTAAGTGAAACAGTTTTCCACTGTTTTAAGCGTTAAAGTTCAGAGTTAGGGAGGAAAAAAATCAAACTATACAAGGCCTTACACAGACCAAAGGTTAGCACTAACCATTCAAAAATTCTATCGTGATAATGGTAGGGTTGGTGAAAGAATGGAGTGTAAAGAAAAGAAATGAGAAACACACGAGACCGTGTGGAGATAGAAGCGGTAAACGGTCTCGATAGAGGAGAAGAATGGCGGAAAAGAGAAAGAAGTGTAGTGCGAACTTAAAGGGGGTAAATCGAGTGAATAAATTAACGCAATTTGTGATGACCGATGTGTTAAAAGTGATTTTGCTAATCCATCAACCCGTCGAGAAATGGGGTCAAATCCCTCAAGATTCGCAAGAAAGCATGGATACGTTGAACTTGGTAAACCATCCATTGAAAATGGAAATGCTACGGATTCTTGCTCGGTCGAAACGATAGGAAGGACGAAAGGGAGTGATTTAGGGATAGTCTTATTCTCACCTAAGTAATCTGTCTCGAACTTGAAGGATTCCATCAATGGTTCGAAATGACTGTAAGCAACCGAGTCTGATGGTTCAACTAACTCATCTGAAAATTTAAAGGACTCAAACTCGGGAGGTGAGTTTTCAACATCGTCCGAAAAAGTGAAACACTCGTAATCGTTATCAGCTGTGAGAACTGTGTCAGATTCAAAGAGGAACGCACTAGTGGCGTCAAAACCGTTGTGATCAAACAAAAATTTTTCAAGCTCACAGTCCTCAAGCGTGATCTTTTACGTGGTCGGAACGATGGAAAGGAGGGGGTTTGATTTAGGAAGAATAACATTTAAAGGTTCAGGAGGATGAATTGGAAAATCCGACACATCAAACAAAAATGGTTCATCCTCAATACTATCCTCAATACTCTCCTCAATACTATCCTCATAATTCTCCTCAAAAGTTAACTCATCCATGCAATTATCATCAAAATCAAGACGCATATGAAGTTCGGGAGAAACATTTAATGACTCGGGATGATGAATTGGAGATAAAATTTCAGTCAAATTTACGGGTTCATCATCCAAAATATTCCCGGTGTCTATATCCTCGATCAAGTGAAAATCAATTTTTTCTGACACCTCATCAAAAGCATGGATATTTATCAATTCAGGTTCTAGAGTGGAGGTGTAAAGTTCAAAAGGATTAAGTGTGGTTTCACTCGAAAAGGACTCTTCACAATCTGGAAAATCAAGCACTACAAAATCGCACAACTCATTAAACGATTTATCTTTAGCCTGTGAATCATTTGGGACACTTGTTTGAAAACCGGAGTTGTGGGATTCAATTGGTGATGGGTAGGTTTGATTTGGAAGGGTATTGAACTCACTCTCACCACTCAAATTCTCACTCTGTCCAACCGCCTCATCATACATTGGAATTTTTGGAGCTAGTTGAAAACTAACTACCGAGTCACTAGGTTATATAAGGGCGGCCATGGACGCATCCACATTCCTCATCATTTAGTTTGTCGCTACCATATAAGCTTCCAACGACTGTTCTAGACTAGACATTGGTTGTGAAGGGGTTTCGGTAAAAGATTCAAAATTGTTTGGATACGTGAACTCCCAAATGGCTGTGTAGAAGCAATGTCTAGGGAAGGTGCGGAGTCGGGTAGGACTGGTAAGAATTGGATGGTTGGACAGGAGTAGGATCAACATTTGGATAAAAAGGTGAATGGACTTGTTGAACCCTAGAACTGGATGTGTTGAAAGGAGTGAAAGATCGGCTACGAGATTGTTCAATATGCTCAGCAATAGACATGGGTTTCGGAGTTACAATAGGACTCGAAAAAGGAGTATCAACGTAAGAAGATGGTGAAGGTTGAAAAGGTTGATACAAAGTGAATTGTGGAGTCGAACTGTTTCTCCTAGACGCATCTATTCGATCTTTCAAAGAAATTTTGGGCATGGAGGGGTCGTCCGTAATTCGACCGAAACAATTCACATATGAAGCAAAGTTTGGTTCAGGGTAACCAAGTTCGGCAAGAGATTTGTGAGGTGGGGTACCCATGATGTAGGAAAGGGGAAGAAAAAGAATGTAGGGTGCACGGAGTTCTTAGCGACAAGTTGCAAGTTTTTTTTGTAAAAAATTTTCTTTTTCCTTTTTGTTTTTTTTTATGTGGAGCTTTTTGCAAAAAAAAGATTTTCGATAAAAGGCTTAGACACACTTTCAATCAACCACAAATGCACAATCAGGCCTAGATCTAGGGTCACCTAGGTCAGCTAGACAGCTCCTAACTGTTCCAAAGGGCAAGAAGTAGGACCTCAAACCGCCTCTTCACCGCCAATTGCGGCCAGGTAAGTGCCAGGTGAATGGGAGGCTCTCCACTACAAGTAGTGGCCTTAATTAAGTAACCACTTGCCTTAGACACACTTGCCTAGACACCACAAAGTCAGGTTAGGATCAACGGCCGATGCCTACAACTAGTGCTCTGTCCTATTGAGTGCGAAGTCCTTAGGGCTGAGTCTAGTCTTTTTTTAATTAATAATGGTCAATACAATATTCCTCATATGATTTCTGGGGTCCTGGGAAGGGTGATGAAATCCCCACCCAATCTGGATTGGTGTAAAAGCCCCTTAAAGTCAGTTTTAAAATATGCAAGCAGTAAACACAATCAAACACTTGCAAACAAAAAAAAAATTTTAAGCGCGGCGCAAAGAATCCTGCACAAGATCAATTATTGGAAGGGGAGAGATTTTTTAGCGCAAAGAATCCTGCAGGCAAATTAACAGAGGAGATATCAGGGGGATTCAGAGGAGGAGAGAGAAAGCTCACAGAGATTTTTCCACGTGATGACTCGTCCCCACAACCGCGTTTCCGCCGCCAAAGTGGGGTTACTGCCGCGTTTCCGCGGTAAAATATTCAGTTTGATTCCCGAGATTTTTTTCACGTGCTGACTCGACCAAGCCGCGGTGGATGCGCGGTCGGAGGTGGCTTCGCGCGGCGGTTCCGCGGTCAACCTTACGGTTCAGATCCCCAAACTTTTTCTGTTGTTCTGTTGTAGAAATCCTCTGTTGTTCAGATCTATGGCTTTCTGTTTTGATTTCTGGATTTTTCCAGATCCGAACTCGTTCGTTGATCCTGCAAAATTCACACAAAAAATACCCTTCACAAAATAAAAGATGATAAATTTTTATATATTTTTTTTCTTCAGTTTTTATGATTTTTTAATTTTATATTAACCCGAAATTGCAAAAAGAAAATAACACGCCATCCCCGGCAACGGCGCCATTTGATTTTTATGGGTTTAGCGTGCTTGCGCTTTTAAAAGATGAATCAAAAATATTTGTAACCGCAATCAAGAACAGCGTCGCTTGGTAGCTAGCCGGTGAGTACGGGTCGGTCCACAGGGATGTTGTGTATTTTCTAATTGTTCTAACGAGTTAATTCCAAACGGTGTGAATGGATTGATTAAATCTAAAAACTAAATTTATCTAGATATAAATCTTGCTAGGGTTAGGTTTAGGTAAAGTTTGGAAATGCAAAGATTTCCTCGCCGCTTTCTATACCCAAATTAAGATCTCTTTAGGAGTTATGGTAATAATTAATAAAGGGGATTAGTACCATCGGGAAGAAACGGTGTTTCTTCCTCTATGTTCTTGTCCTTCCTTTCTTAATCCTTACCGTAACCTCCATGGAAAACACACTCAACCGGACCTTTATACTACGGTATCACCGCTACCTCGTGGGATAGGGTGCCGTAGGGATCGGTGTGTGCATGTATGCATGGAGTCCTATAAAAACGTGTGATGGGCAAGAAAGGGGTGAGAGATCTTCATCTCTCAAGCCTTCCCCAAAGCTAACCCTAACAAGCGAGGAGACTACTCGCTCATTAGGGAATTGAAGAACATATCTAACTATCTAACTAGGGCAAGAAATTAAAGATCAATACTACGGCAGAATAAAAATTAACTAAGGCAATTAAATAAAACTACTTACTTTATTGATGGCTCTCTCCAAACATTTACACAGGACTTTTTAGATCTGAATTTATGAAATGAAAAGAGGCATGACCTAATACAAGATTTAGGGTTCCTATTTATATAGGATAGAAACCCTAGGGTTACAATCGGCTCGCACATCTACTTTTACAAAAATAACCCTAGGAAGACTAGTCAATGCGCCGCCAGACGCAACAAACTTTCTGCACCGACACGGGCCCCACACGGCCGCGGATCCGCGGCCAATAGCAAGGTTTGGCCGCGGTTCCGCGGCCACAAAGAGAGATTGTGTTCTGAAATTTCCTGTGCTGATTCTGGCTATATTTGTCTTCCTATTTCTTTGGTTGGTTCTTCATAATATCTTCTTGTCTTCTTCCAGATTTCCACAATGAATAATTGTAGTGGACATTTTACCGTTGCTTCGTGACGAAGTCTTGAACCTTGCACTGCCTTTGTTCTTTGTGAAATCATCCATTGATCTTCGTTTAGTTTCCAAACTGTAGGCTTGATCAAGATTCTTCCATTTATTGGTCATAGTCTTACTTTTGTATCGTCTTATGTCTTTTTCACTGTTTTTGTCCCGAGAATCTGTAACCTGCAACTATGTAGCAGACATGGGTCAAAAGCACCTGTTTATTTGTAAAATGAATAAGAATAGGGAATATAATAATGCAATATTATGATATGAACAACACACCGTATTACTACGAACATCCACTTCCATTGGATAAAACCATCGTATGGTTATATACGAACTCGAAGGAACTTATTCGAGGATGGTTTCCGGTTCTGGAGAAAACGAATAGGACTATTCAGTTGTCTTTTCCTTTTACCTTCTCTCAGGTTGCGAGTGTTCCTTGGATTAGGACGGTACACCTGTTACGCTAATTGGATAGTCTTCATCCAAACCATAGGCAGGTGCCGAACGGTAGGGAATGAAGAAAACCATTTAGCCTAAAAGGTGTACAGAAGGTATTAAGTAAAGAAAAATAAAAGGATTAGTAAGAGGGCAAAGTAAATTGTGACTCCTATTCACGACCAAACCAAGTATTTCTTCGCCAATCCTACATCACCTTTGTATTTCTCCAGAACACTCCGTATCACTACGAAGATCGACAGTTATTTGATACTCCATCGTATGGTTATATACAAACTCGAAAGGAACTTGTTCCAGTTCGGGGATGGATTCTGGTTCAGGAGAAATAGGACTAAGGTTTTATTCAGTTGTATTTTATCTTTACCTTCTCTCGGGTTGCGAGTGCTCCTAGGATTAGGAGAGTACACCCATTATGCTTATTGGATAGTCTTCTTCCAAACCATAGGCTGGTGCCGAACGGTAGGGAAGGAAGAAAACCATTTAGCCTATAGGTGGTGTACAGAAGGCAATGACTAAAGGCATATAAAGGGATTTGGAGAGATGGAAAAGAAATATACGGTTACAGTTGTGAATCTGATAATGGAAGAGGCATTACTAGGAATACCCGGATACCCCTTCGAAACATTTACATGTTTCAGTTTCACTGTGTATTGTTAATAGAAAACTGATTTCCCAATTGGCCCTTGCTCCAGGTATGTATTTACCAGGTTTGATTCTCACATCTGTATGGTTTTACAGATGATGAGTGGGAGTAATTTATTGGGAATTGGGTGATCATCCTCATTATATCGGGATTCGTTGTAATTGGTGATATTTGAGGAAATCATCTGGGTTGTTTGCCGGATGGCAAATATTTGGTTTTGAATATCCGTTGTTATACACCAATTTCAAATTGATATATCTGTACGTTTATTTTTATAAAGTGAGATATAACTTTTTGAAATTATGTCTATGACATTTACCTATATCAGTGGATGGTTAGGTAAGGAGCATTAAACAGCGGTGTAATTCTTCTCAACTATAAGTATAGTTTTAAACCTACGACACACAGGGAATGAGTTATTAGACTCAGGGGACATATACAGAGTATTGTATGTTGTCCAGTGTCCATTAGGACAGAGGGGTTGGTACTCGTACTATATTCTGTTTACTTATGACTTCTCTAGTTCTTAGACATGTGTTTCATAGAAATACAACGTCCAAGTTTTGAGAAGTTATAGATATATGAATAAAGTAGAGAACCAGGTATTGCAAGTATCAGGATTCTTGAAGGTGATCGAAGATGTAGATACTTGTGTATGGTATTCAATTGATAGTAATGATTATGAGAACTTGCTTCTCTTTCAGGTTACTCATATCTGGATGTATTCCTAAGTTGAGTAATGCTGATCGGTCTCTCTCCATTTAGTTGACATGCACTGGAGACAGCTGCATGATTTGAATCTGGTTCAAATTAAATCAGTGCCTATGTTTCTATATTGGATATAGAACGGTTCATATCTTAACGATGTTAAGGTACGGGGAGTTGTCCGGCTTATGCTTAAAACCAGACTCTGGATAACTCAAGGTACGTTTCTGTAATGGCAGTTTGTGGGTTGACCCCGGCTATGACGAGGGTTGACTTTCTACCATCTGGAAGATCAATAGTGATATTGTTCTTGACTCACCACAGTTTTAGTAAAATGGATTTTTTCAGAAAACAGTAGTGGGAGTATGGTAGAACTGGAAGTGATTCCAGAACCGCAAACGATTACTGAAAATTTGATAAGAACCTAAAGATTCAATCTGGTTTGACATTCCATTGGCCACTCCGCAGATATGGTGGGTAACCTCAGGCACCCGAGAGGTACTCCGGTAGCCTCAAGGACGGTGACAGGGAGGTTCTTGTTTACCCGGACTTGCCATTGTTGTTCTTCCAGACTGTGAGACCCGGCAGGAGGATGAGTATAGCGTCGTTCTAAACTAGCTTTAGAAGTGTACGTGTATATGACTTTGCCAGAAGGTTGTCATAGTCAGTGGGAGCAGCGGAAGCATTGGTGGACAAGTAGCTTGTGTCTATTTATGGACTAAAGCAGATACAGCGGAGAAATATCATCTAATTCTGATGTGACAGTCATAGGTTTTACTTCATCAGAATAGGGGATGGATCTGTTAAGAAGGTAGTAGGGTGTGATGTCCTGGTATTTGGATGACATACACAGAGTAGGAAGTGAAATTCCTATACTACGATCGGTTATACTTTGGTTGTCACACAGTAGTTTCTCCAAAAAGGACTTGGATATTATATCAGACATTCTGGTTACTAGATCTATGGTTTTAGATCTAGATTTGGGTAGTTTCCCAATCTGGGTTCTTAGACAGCATTCTAAAGGTGTTTTAGAATGGACGACTCCTGGCACGGTAGTGTACCTGCAGGTGATGGAGTCACCCTCTCTAAAGGTGTCTTACAGACTAAAGGGAGAGGGATGTGCATGATTGGCAGATCACTTGCTTAGGCAATTGAGTCAATCAGGAGATGTCAAGTACCACACCAGACGTTTTTTGCACCAGATGCAATAAGTTGATATTAATCGTATCCTGGAGAATCGTTCAGAAGCAGTTTTAGGACATAAGTGGATGTTCTAGGGATCTGATAACGGCAGCCTCCTTCGGGAGACGTTTATCATTCAAGATTTCTAAGGTGACCTGGCTGGCAGAGTTATAGTTTTCCCTCTGACGAGGGGCAGTAGTTTGGACAGGTGGTCCAAGCGGATACTGATGGAGGCATGACGCAGGATACTGATTAAGTTCAGTTGACGATACAGTCTAAGAAGTTTGGATTTGGAGTTCATTTATGAACTGGGTCCCATAAGATATCCAAACATATTCTAAGACAGGTATTGCTCAATTCGGGAGATTGCTTTCTCCATGAACTTGAGATTAAGAGAGACATAGAAAGAAAAATTAGGGCGGATCCACTCGCTGAGTCTATTCCTCGAACGCAATAGTTTCGCAAACGGGCTTTGTGAGACTAATTAGTAGAGTAGTTGGGTGTTCGGTATCACACAGGCTGTGAGTATGCGACATCGCAATAATTAGCATTGAGTGCAAGTGGGAGATTGTTGGAAATAGTGCCCTCAGAGTCAATTATTGGATCACAGGCACGTGATTGCAATGATTGAGGGAGGACCTATGCCGGTAGGACAGTCTTACTCGAGATGATAGTATGCTATCTGGTTTATCTCTATCATCGTATACTGCTTTAGGTGACCTTACAGGTCGCTATTACACGTTGATAGAGCCCTTAGGATTCTTGCTTGACTGCCAGCAGTATGATGGCGATCATATACGTTTGAGCTGAGGTCTATAAGCACATCCTTAAAAGGTCCCTAGTCGTGGGAGTTTTCGAGACAGGGCATCGATACTCCGGAGTAGACTAGTGTATACAGTCGAGACCCCGACGAGGGGCGGTGGCCGGTATCACAAGTCATTGGTGTCAATTGGTTCACCTAAGATGTATACAGGTGCTCATTGGGTTATGAGTACACCGGACAGGACTCGCCGGAAACATGCTAGTTGGTATTATACCTGACGTCAGAGAGCAGTTCCTTGGTGACATGTGTACAGGTTAGTTCATCGACCTGATATCGTCATTTGTCTCGTGTGAGTTCCCACTGTGCTTTGATTACTATCCTACCACGGCTCAAAGGAGTCGTGCAAACAGGTTTTAGTTGGGTACAGTCCCGAGCCATATGGAGGCAGTGAGCGGATCAGCAGGGGTTTCGTCTCTCCCGGTATTGGGGGTGAGATCGCGTTTTGTCTAGGAGAGCCATTACACGAAGTCCTTAGCCAAGGCAGGAGATTTACTGGTAGGTATTCCAGTAGTATCTCAGGGTGTTTTGGGCTACACTCCGACACGACTTGTACCGCTTTTGGGGGTCTGACTTTTACCAACCTCCTAGGCCCGCCATGCGATGCTCATAGAAGAACGGACCGGACTGTACGAATATTGTCACTGACAGGCTGAGTAGGGTGTCAGGATGAGTTCGCTCATCGACCTCCCTTTTGGTCAATACCTGGTAGCCCATTACGTACAGCTAGTACCACTGACGTGCTAGTGGTTAAATCCACAGCCAAAGTATTGACGAGTCTTTAGATTCCCCCATAGACAGTTTCTCAAGTTTCGGGCAAAACGTTGTAGAGGCCGTATGATATATGGCAGGGTTCGATCATATACGTGCAGTAGTGCACGGATCATGATCGGACGGATCATGCTAGTGGGCTTTGGTTTAAGCCGGATCCTAGTATTAGATTTGTTGGATTACTTTAGTCTCATCGCATTCGCATTCAGTTGGAATGCGGATGCAGGTATGTATATACAGGTGAGGGATATCCTTGTGATCCGTCACGAGTTTACTTTAGATGTTGCCGTATCTTTTTGTTATTGTAAACATTTGGGTTAATGTTTACATGTGGAAATAATGAGCTCAAAGTCATGATGGAGTGCATTAAATGTGGCATGTGCAAGGGTAGTGACTCATGGTATTATTCTTTATGCATGCCATCATTTCATGGTTGATTATTGTGTGAGATTGTGATGGGAGGAGAGAGAGGGCAGCCACACTTGGTTAAGGTTAGCTCTTGGATTATTTTTTTGAAGCTCACAACATTATCTCACACAAGAATAACAAAAGGCTTCATCATCTTCTTCTCTCTTCTTCTCTTAGAGCTCACTACCTCCATTGATGGCAACATCTCCAACCTCCATCCATACAATGGATGCAAGAGACAAAGTTATCACATACATTCTCTACATCGCCTTGGACACGTCGGCTAGCGAACTTCGTGCCCGAGTTGCTTCGGATGAAGCGGGAGCCCGTAAAAAGACTCGATGATGTGGTGCCCTTTCCGACGAGGAGATCGAGACCGGAGATGCCGCGAGGAGCTTGGGATGGTGGCCAAAGACCGAAGGACACGGATCGATCGGGATAGCCTTTCCAACCCTCCTCTAGTTTGCTAGTTATAGGTTAATGGTTCGATCCGGGTTTTAAGCATACGATAGCGCCGGTTTCATGTTTTGAAAAAGTTTTCGTTTCCGCATTTTGGCCTCGGACAGACGTGTAGGGTTACTAGGCACTCTAACAAGGGTTAAGGAAGCATCAAACATGCCCATTTAAAATTTTAGCCGTGCCGAATAACCCTAAACAAGATCGTTGCTAGAAAATTAGGGTTTCATATGCTAGTAAACTACGTTTACGACTAAGTGAATACGAAATACTGTAAGTCCATGCTACCTCTCCCGGTACTTTCGGGCATGCAGAATTTGGTGAAAAACAATTTTTCTAGAGGTGGTAACATGGACTCAAAACCGGATCTTTGTTAAACATCTAACTAACAACCTAACTAGGAGTTGTTAACTACTCGGTTAGGGGGTTATACCTTTCTTTCTTGATCTCCTTCGTCTTCAAGCCTCGATGGTTGTCCGGATCGGCTTCACTCCGTCGTCTCCTTGCGCCGAAGATAGATCCACCTCGAAAGCTTTTACCTTTGGCTTCTTCTTCGATCTTTGAAGAAACTAGTTCACTTGGTTTGCTAAACCTTGTGAACTAGAATGAGTAGAGAAGAGTGTGTTGGGATTTTCTCTATGGTTCTTGGTTCTCAACACATGAGACAAGTGAACCATAGACTAAGAGAGGGAGTGCAAGAGGAAGGAGATGAGAGCTCAAGAACAAGAGAGAGAATGAGAATGATAGAATGAGAGAGGACTTTTCTCTCTTGGCTCTCATAATCCAAAACCATCATCACAAAAATAGTAATCAAGTATTGTGTAAATGGTTTAAGCTACAATAGCCATATCATTTCATGCACTCATTTCTCACAAGAGAAACAAGCAAGTAAAAAGTCTTTGCCATGAAATGATAGCCATTGTCATCATGATGGTCAACTAGTCAAACCTAGTCAACCGGTCAACAAAGTCAACAAGTCAACAAAGTCAACCCCTCAACAACCATGCCACCATAATACTTAATTAATATTATTGTTAATCATATATCATATTCTCATTAGGGTTGAGCAAAAAGTCAATAGTCAACGGTCAACAACCCTAATGAGAATCCTCTGCCTCTGTCTCTCCGTCAACTGTGCATACACACCCGCATCCGCGTTCCGAGGAACACGAATACATACTGGATAAATCCAATCCCAAAACGTACACTAGGATCTGGCTTAAACCAAAGCCCACTAGTGTTAACTGTCCGGACACTGTACGTACATAAGTGCACGGATGTGACCGAACCCTGTCGCAAAACCATGCGACCTCTACTCTTTTGCCTAAAGGCGAATAACTTTCTGTGTGGGACTCTAAAGACTCGACACTACGCTGGCAGTGGGTTTAACCACAGACCGCAAGTGGCACTAGCTGTGCGTAACGGTCCCCAGGTAGAAGCCGACAAGAAGACTGACGAGGTGAAACCCATCTGAACTCCTACTGAGCCTGAATGTGACAATCTCCGTACAGTCCGGTCTGTTCGTCTGATACATCGCATGGCGGGCCTAGGGGGCGGTAAACGTCAGTCCCCTAATAGTGGTACAAGTCGTGTCGGAGTGAAGCCCAAAACACCCTGAGATAACACTGGAAGCCTACCAGTATATCTCGATTGCCCTGGCCAGGGACTACTCATGTAATGGCTCTCCTAGACACAGCGCGATGTCAACCCCCAATACCAGGAGAGACGAATACTGTCTAACCATCACTGCCTCCAAGTGTTTCGGGACTGCACCCAACTACCACCTGTTTGCACGACTCCTTTGAGCCGTGGTAGGGTAGTAATCAAAGTACAGTGGGAACACACTCGAGGCGAAGTGACAGTGTCAAGTCAGCGGACTAAGCTGTACTCATGTCACCTGGGAACTGATAACTGACGATAGGTATAATACCAACCGGTCAGTTCCCGACGAGTCCTGTCCAGTGTACTCGTAACCTAGAGAGCACCCGTATACTATCTCCAGTACGACGTACTGATGCCTATGGGACAGACCATCTCCCACACTGGGATGAGAAGCGCATACGCTAGTCTACTCCGGAGTATCGATGCCCTGTCTCGATAGTCCTGCGACTGAGGACCTGCATAAGGATGTGCTTAAAGATTACCCAGCTCCCACTAGTGTGACTGCCATCACAACGATGGTAATCAAGCAAAGATCCTAAGGGCTCCACTAATGTGTATAGGTGATATACTAAAATAAACACATGTACACATTGAAGTAGAAAAAAACCAAGTAGCATACTACTATATTGAGCAAGATTGTTTATACAAGGTGAATATCCCAAGCTTCCATTAAGTAATATAAAAACTAGTATGATACAGTAATGGCCTCTAGGGCATATACACTAACAATCTCCCACTTGCACTAAGGCCATGTACTGGCGTATCGAAGACCTATCATCTCGATCAGCCGCTCGAACTGAGTCTGGGGCAAGTCCTTGGTGAATGGATCTGCTGTGTTATCTTCTGAAGCGACCCTCCGAACCTCGATCTCCTGGCGATCCACGATCTCCCTGATCAGGTGATACCGCCTCAAGATGTGTCTGGATCTCTGATGGGACCTGGGTTCCTTCGCTAAAGCTATAGCCCCGTTGTTGTCGCAATACAGAGGTATTGGATCAACAATGGACGGAACCACCTGAAGTTCTTTCAAGAACTTCCTCATCTAGACAGCTTCTTTTGCGGCATCAGATGCAGCGATGTATTCCGCTTCCATCGTCGAGTCTGCAACGGTTTCCTGTTTGGAACTCTTCCAACACACCGCCCCTCCATTGAGGGTAAAGACAAAACCCGACATGGACTTGGAATCATCCTTGTCACTCTGGAAGCTGGAGTCAGCAAAGGCCTCGATCTGGAGGTCTTTTCCGCCATACACCAAGAACATCTCCTTAGTCCTTCTCAGGTACTTGAGAATGTTCTTTACCGCTATCCAGTGTTTCTCCCCTGGGTTTGACTGATACCGGCTTACTACACTGAGTGCATAAGCTACATCCGGTCTGGTACACAACATCGCATACATTATAGAGCCTACCGCCGAAGCGTAGGGTATAATAGACATGCGATCCCTTTCCAAATCAGTCTTGGAAGACATCTCTTTGGAGAGGGTGATCCCGTGACAAGCCGGTAGATTACCGCGCTTGGAATCTTCCATACTTAATCTTTTCAGTATGGTGTCGATGTACCTGGACTGTGAAAGTCCTAATATCCTCTTGGATCTATCACGATGGATCCGGATCCCCAGGATGTATGAGGCATCACCCAGGTCTTTCATGGAGAACCTGTGTGACAAGAACCCCTTGACAGATTGTAGCATAGGAATGTCATTTCCTATCAAGAGAATGTCATCCACGTATAAAACGAGGAATACTACAGTTCTCGCTATAAATCTACTATAGATGCATGGTTCATCTGGATTTTTGATAAAGCCAAATTCCTTGACCGTCTCATCAAAACAGATGTTCCAACTCCGCGATGCCTGCTTTAGTCCGTAAATGGACTTAAGCAACTTGCACACCTTTCCGCTGCTCCCACTCTGAATGAAACCCTCTGGCTGGTCCATATAGACACACTCCTCTAAATTTCCATTTAGAAAAGCGGTCTTTACGTCCATCTGCCAAATCTCATAATCGTGGAAGGCAGCAATGGCAAGAAGGATCCGAATGGATTTCAGCATAACTACTGGAGAAAAGGTCTCGTCATAGTCCAAACCAGGTCTTTGACGAAAACCCTTTGCAACCAGTCTAGCTTTATAGGTCTTAACCTGTCCATTTACACCAATCTTCCTTTTGAATATCCACTTGCATCCTACGGGTTTTACCCCGTCTGGAGCAATGTCCAACGTCCATACTTTGTTGGTGTACATGGACTCCATTTCGGTCCGCATTGCATCCAGCCATTTTACCGAGTCGACGCTCTGAACGGCTTGCTGGAAGCTAGTAGGCTCATCATAATCCATGATGCAATCCTCTCTATCCCCGTCTATGAGAAAACCACAGTATCTCTCGGGCGGATGAGACTGCCTACTACTCCTACGGAGAGGCGTAGGAATGTCCTGTTCTTTTGAACCCTCTGGTTCCACTAAGCTTTCAGTAATAGTCTGTGGTTCTGGAATTTCTTCCAGTTCTATTTCGCTCCCACTTGTTTCCTTTTCTAAGAACTGGTGTTCCAGAAAATGGGCATTACGAGAAACAATGATCTTTTGTTCCTCTGCGTAACAGAAGAGATACCCCCTGGAGTTCTTTGGGTATCCCACAAACTTGCACAGTACTGAGCGTGCCTCGAGTTTGTCCGCATGCTGCTTTTTGACAAAAGCCGGACATCCCCAGATCTTCAGATATTGAAGATAGGATTTCTTCCCACTCCATATTTCATATGGTGTGGTAGGCACAGTCTTAGTCGGAACTCGGTTCAAAAGGTATGCAGCTGATTCTAGCGCATACCCCCAGAATGATCATGGTAACTCAGTGTTACTCATCATGGACCGAACTATATCCAATAGGGTTCGGTTCCGTCTCTCCGATACACCGTTATGTTGCGGAGTGTATGGAGGAGTAAGCTGAGAGAGAATTCCGTTCTCTTTTAAATATTCCAGGAACTCGGCACTCAAGTATTCTCCACCTCGATCCGATCTTAGAATCTTAATACTTTTGCCGGTTTGTTTTTCTACTTCATTCTTATATTCCTGGAACTTTCCAAAGGCTTCGGACTTATGTTTCATCAAGAAGACATAACCGTATCTTGAAAAGTCATCCGTAAAAGTAATGAAGTAAGAATAACCGCTTCACGCATGTGTAGACATTGGACCGCACACGTCACTGTGTACGAGTCCCAAGAGCTCGCTCGCTCTTACTCCATGTCCAGTGAACGGAGTCTTTGTCATCTTTCCTTTGAGACAGGATTGACAAGTGGCATACGATTGATATTCGAACGGATTCAAATATCCTTATGTATGTAACTTCGTCAACCTTCTCTCATTGATGTGACCCAGTCTACAATGCCATAAGAAAGTCTGATTTATTTCCGGAGACTTTCTTTTGTGCGTATTCTGGACATTGAAAATCTGTGGTTAGTTTAATACGTATATACCATTGCTCAATGTACCTGACCCAATCAGAACTTGATTAAGGTGAATGTTTACAACATTACTTACAAACGCAAATTCATAACCTTCTTTAGAAACTAAAGATATAGAAATGATATTACAAGTTGCGTTGGGTACAAAAATTACGTAAAACCAAAACATGTCCATCTGACATTCCCAGGTGATAGTCCCCCACGGCCTTAGCATCCATGCTAGCTCCGTTTGCAACTCTGAGGGTCATGTCACCTGCCTTCAAGACCCTATGGTTTCTCAACGCCTGCAAAGAATTACAGATATGAGATCCTGATCCGGTATCCAATACCCAGGAAGTAGAGTTTATTGAAAGACAGTTTTCAATAACATACACACCTGAAGCTAAAGCCGCAACCTACTTCAATTCCTGTGTCCTGGCTTTCTAAGCCCTGCAATCATTCTTCCAGTGTCCTTTCTTATGACAATAGAAGCATTCTTCTTTATCCACAAGCTGTCCCGCTTTCTTTGTTGCTTTTCCTTTTCCCTTCGTATCCACTTTACCAACACCGCCCCTTGGTTTGGCGGGGGCTTTCTTCTTCTTTCCCTTGGCTTTCGCCTTGGACCTAGAAGAGGAAGATCCTCCTACAAACAAAGTGGATGTTTCCCTACCTTTCTGTAGGGTGCCCTCTGCACTCCTCAGCATGTTGAGGAGTTCTGAAAGTTCAACTTCTTTTTCTTGTAAGTTGAAGTTCAGTATAAACTGGGCGTAAGTGGAAGGAAGGGACTGGAGAATCAAGTCCGTATAGAGCTCGTTCTCTAACGTGGTTCCAAGTTCCGCGAGCTCCTCAATGAAGCCAATCATCTTAAGCACGTGTTCCGCTACCGATGATCCGATGGCCAACCTTGCCGAAAATAACTTTTTCGACACTTCGTATCTTGCGATACGAGACTGCTCTCCATACAGTTCTTTTGTATGGAGAAATATAGATTCAAGGTCCATATTCTCGTGCCTCCTCTGATGTTCGTTGTCCATAGAGGCAAGTACGAGGCACTTGGCCTTCGCGCTATCAATCTCCCAAGTCTTACAGATTTCCTTATCCGTGACGCTGGAGGTGGGACTTGGGACAGGGGGAGCTTTGGTTGTAAGAAGATACCCCAGCTTGTCGTAAGTGATTGCCATTTTGACATTCCTGAGCCAATCTTTGTAGTTTGGCCCTGTCAGTATGTTTTTATCTAGAAGTAACTTAAGTCCAGTCATGTCGATTGGTCGCTGCAATTAGGAAAGAGAAGAAGAAACACTCAGCATGATGCTCTTGCAAGTTTAGAGTGGTTTTTAGTTTGTCTAAACAGGATGGCTCCCACTGTTTCTCGAATCCCTCCTCAAACCAAAAAGGAAGAATTAGTCAGGATCAATCTCACCGTACAATACTTGCTTAACCGTTCGGCCAGGCTGGTGTCGGTACTTCGAGGGAGGTTTTCAAACGCTTTCGCGAAGTTCCTTAATTTAAGAACCTCTTTTCCCTGGGAGCGTAGCCCCGCTAACACCTTTTTAGACACCTACTTGGTTTATAGCATTGATCGTTAAGTGAGAAATTTTCCGAGGAGTAGCATATACTCACAGTAGGATCGGGATCCAAATATCATCGCGTGACGAAACTGAAGGAATCCTACCAGAATCATCACACTCCAAATGGTATGCAACACTAGCAAGTTTCAGTTCTTTTGAAACTCCCGATGTGGATTTTTGCCCCATGCTCTTATGACCTTGACTTTGGCCAACAAATCATAAGTCACATGTCAAGTTCTACCCGTCGTTCTCCAGGTTAATTTGAATCCACCCGTACCTACCCTTAAATTTGGCCAACAAGGCAGTACGACTGTTCCAAACCAACGCATCTATCTATGCTGCACATAAATACCCAATAGCTACCAATCACTATGCCTTGACTTTGGCCAACAAACACAGCTTGAATACTATTGACTATTCATGTGAAACGACGGAGGGCTACGAATGGTTTTGGCGAAACCGTGAACGTAGAGAACTTGATATAATCGATGGAACGAGATAGCTTTTAAAAGGAGTGGCTCAAACTCCGTATTTTAAAAGTTGGTTTTGAAAAGAACCGAGTGGTTTTTCGAAAGTGTTCCAACGACTTTTACTTGGTTTATTTTCTTGCATTAGTTCTTTTAATGCGTGATATTCTTGCATTAGTTCTTTTAATGCGTCCCATCATTTAATCCTACCATTACAGAAAACAACCAAAATATGACATACGCTTATGCCATTCGCATTCGCCACGGGGCCCCGTCATTACCCGTTAGGTTACTTAACTAACGACAGAGCGGGGGCTGGGCTAGCGTGGCTGTAAAACATAAGCAACGCCTAAATAATATCATATATAGATATATTGCAATGATAGACATTTCAGATCACAGATGAACACATTGGATATACTAGGAACATGCAATTCGTACGAGCCTGTAACGAAAAATAGATTACACGGTCGCGGTGAATAGCCAATACCCCACCCAAGACCCCTACGGGTGCGGCAAACTACCCGCCAAGTACCCGAAGCGAAGCAACCTCCCTCATCCCCGTGAGTAGGCCACTCGGCACTTCGGCATACCCGGTAGTTTGTGCACCCCCTCCATGGGTCTATCCTAGGAGCAAAAACAGTAAAAAGAAATTATACAATGACGGCTACAACCCCGACCCGGTTGTGCGGCCATACAAATAATTATTACATCAATTTACAAATTTACATGAATTGAAAGAAAAGAAAACTCTCGTCTCACAACCCCCCCTCCCGCTATTCACCCGCGACAATCCAATGAATTCATATACACATTCCAATAACATTACAGATCACAGATTTGTATAACTCCCACTAATCGACATATAGCGATTAGCAGACGTTCAATACAAATATCACATCACAGAAAAACCCGTCAGCTTAAGTCTTTTAGAAGTTCGATCAAAAATACGGATTTATAGGCCCCAAACACAAAATTTTCGTTCTGGAAAATCTGGGCAGAAAATACATATTCCAAAAATCCCAAAACAACCCCGGAAATACACTGTACCAAATTTGGACCTCGGCCGAGTCAACTCGGCCGCGGAACCGCGGCGGGAGTGTGCTCCCGCCACGTTTCCGTGGCTCTTTGAACGGTTCGTGGGACCAAATTTGGTGGTTATTCAAACAAAAGCCTGAGCCGATTTTTAAGATGAAAATTATCAACTTTTGAACAGAATAAAAATCGGCAGAAACTTGACAACTCGGGTTCGTTTTGTGACTTTTTCTTTGATCGATCTTCTAGTTACTTTGCTAACATGTTAGATAGAGTTTAACCTGGCTCTGATACCACTGTAAGTCCATGCTACCTCTCCCGGTACTTTCGGGCATGCGGAATTTGGTGAAAAACAATTTTTCTAGAGGTGGTAACATGGACTCAAAACCGGATCTTTGTTAAACATCTAACTAACAACCTAACTAGGAGTTGTTAACTACTCGGTTAGAGGGTTATACCTTTCTTTCTTGATCTCCTTCGTCTTCAAGCCTCGATGGTTGTCCGGATCGGCTTCACTCTGTCGTCTCCTTGCGCCAAAGATAGATCCACCTCGAAAGCTTTTACCTTTGGCTTCTTCTTCGATCTTTGAAGAAACTAGTTCACTTGGTTTGCTAAACCTTGTGAACTAGAGTGAGTAGAGAAGAGTGTGTTGGGATTTTCTCTATGGTTCTTGGTTCTCAACACATGAGACAAGTGAACCATAGACTAAGAGAGGGAGAGCAAGAGGAAGGAGATGAGAGCTCAAGAACAAGAGAGAGAATGAGAATGATAGAATGAGAGAGGACTTTTCTCTCTTGGCTCTCATAATCCAAAACCATCATCACAAAAATAGTAATCAAGTATTGTGTAAATGGTTTAAGCTACAATAGCCATATCATTTCATGCACTCATTTCTCATAAGAGAAACAAGCAAGTAAAAAGTCTTTGCCATGAAATGATAGCTATTGTCATCATGATGGTCAACTAGTCAAACCTAGTCAACCGGTCAACAAAGTCAACAAGTCAACAAAGTCAACCCCTCAACAACCATGTCACCATAATACTTAATTAATATTATTGTTAATCATATATCATATTCTCATTAGGGTTGAGCAAAAAGTCAATAGTCAACAGTCAACGGTCAACAACCCTAATGAAAATCCTCTGCCTCTGTCTCTCCGTCAACTGTGCATACACACCCGCATCCGCGTTCCGAGGAACACGAATACATACTGGATAAATCCAATCCCAAAACGTACACTAGGATCTGGCTTAAACCAAAGCCCGCTGTGTTAACTGTCCGGACACTGTACGTGCATAAGTGCACGGATGTGACCGAACCCTGTCGCAAAACCATGCAACCTCTACTCTTTTGCCTAAAGGCGAATATCTTTCTGTGTGGGACTCTAAAGACTCGACACTACGCTGGCAGTGGGTTTAACCACAGACTGCAAGCGGCACTAGCTGTGCGTAACGGTCCCCAGGTAGAAGCCGACAAGAAGACTGACGAGGTGAAACCCATCTGAACTCCCACTGAGCCTGAATGTGACAATCTCCGTACAGTCCGGTCTGTTCATCTGATACATCGCATGGCGGGCCTAGGGGGGCGGTAAACGTCAATCCCCTAATAGCGGTACAAGTCGTGTCGGAGTGAAGCCCAAAACACCCTGAGATAACACTGGAAGCCTACCAGTATATCTCGATTGCCCTGGCCAGGGACTACTCGTGTAATGGCTCTCCTAGACACAGCGTGATGTCAACCCCCAATACCGGGAAAGACGAATCCTGTCTAACCGTCACTGCCTCCAAGTGCTTCGGGACTGCACCCAACTACCACCTGTTTGCACGACTCCTTTGAGCCGTGGTAGGGTAGTAATCAAAGTACAGTGGGAACACACTCGAGGCAAAGTGACAGTGTCAAGTCAGCGGACTAAGCTGTACTCATGTCACCTGGGAACTGATAACTGACGATAGGTATAATACCAACCGGTCAGTTCCCGACGAGTCCTGTCCAGTGTACTCGTAACCTAACGAGCACCCGTATACTATCTCCAGTACGACGTACTGATGGCTGTGGGACAGACCATCTCCCACACTGGGATGAGAAGCGCATACGCTAGTCTACTCCGGAGTATCGATGCCCTGTCTCGATAGTCCTGCGACTGGGGACCTGCATAAGGATGTGCTTAAAGATTACCCAGCCCCCACTAGTGTGACTGCCATCACAACGCTGGTAATCAAGCAAAGATCCTAAGGGCTCCACTAATGTGTATAGGTGATATACTAAAATAAACACATGTACACATTGAAGTATAAACAAACCAAGTAGCATACTACTATATTGAGCAAGATTGTTTATATAAGGTGAATATCCCAAGCTTCCATTAAGTAATATACAAACTAGTATGATACAGTAATGGCCTCTAGGGCATATACACTAACAAATACAACCTTTGTAGATCAGTCCTTCACTTCTATAGCTCCTTGTTAAAGTCCCTTCGCTGCGATCGTGGTTCTCCCGGACACTTGCATGGCTTCACGAGGCGAAAGACGCGTCCTTGCTTGAAGTCTTCGAGGCCGAAGATGATCTACGTCAAGGGGATGCCAACTCAAGCTTCTACTTCACTAACTTGAGAATTAGTGAAGCAAACACCCTAAACTAAAGTGCTAGTCTAGTAGAGGATGGAGAAATAGGAAGTGGGTTCTCTTTAGAATTTTATTTCTCACAATCTTTCTCACTTTGGATCAAACCCTAGCAAGCTTTTTCTTTTTAACAATGAAGAAGAAGATCAACAAAACAAAGAGATGAGGATAGTGATCAAGTGAGAAAGCTAACCATGGTGAGTGAGTATCATATACTAACTCTTGTAAAGACATAACCATGGCTAATAGTTATGGTTGGGTTAAGAAATATCCATAGTAAAAATAAATTTAGTGGAATTAGTCAATGCATCCACAAGCTCCACAAACTTCATGCATTTAGCTAATCCTCCACTAATTTTGTAATTACTTTGAATATTAAAATCCAACATAAATAAATAGCATGGTGTAAGTCTCATACACCCAAGTCATGTGTATCCATGATACAAAAGAAAAGAAAACACAATTTTAATATATATATCACATATATACTAAAGTTGTGCTCATGAGAGAAAAATCCATAAGTGAACATGTGTTAGTTAATGTAAACTAGTATATCTAATATACAATTATACACTAAATTATTAAATCAACACTTGACTTAATAATCCGGTCATATCTCATATAACCGACTAACATCCATTGTATCGACTTATCGAATCAACACTTGATTCGATAACCCGGCTATATCATATGTAACCGACCGATACAAAAAGTCACGAGAATAGAATACGGTATCACATACACGCATTATTCTCGGTCCTGCACATATCACATATGCGCTCCTATTTCGTTTTGCCTGAGCCAGTAAAACCTCTATGTAGGACTCTAAAGACTCGTCAATACGCCGGCAGCAGGTGATGATCACATCAAGCACCCACAAGCCGTCAGCGGTACGAGCTGGAAGTAACGGCTACCCGGGTATTGAGCGATCAGAAGATCAGCAAGCAAGCCCGCTCCAACTCCTGTAAAAAGCCTGCCGGTAACACTTCCCGTACAGTCCGGTCTCCTCGTCTGATATGTCGCATATCAAGTCTAGGGGTGGTAAACGTCAGACCCCAATAACCGATAAGTCATGCCGATATGAGGCTCATAACGGGTAGAGAAACTACTGGTAACACTTACCAGTAAATCTCTAAATCAGCCCTGGCCAGGGACTTCCCTGTTACGGCCAATCGAGCACAGCGCAACATCAACCCCAATACCGGGAGAGACGAAACCCCTCCTATCACTCATTGCCTCCATGTGACTCGGGACTGTACCCAAAAACCACCATTTTGCACACCCTCATGGACGTGGTAAGGTGGAAATCAAAGCACAGTGGGAATCACATAAGACTCTATGACGATCTCGGGTCTACAGACTAACCTGCATAAGTGTCACCAGAGAACTGCCGTGAGGTATAATACCATCAGGGAGTTCTCGGCGAATCCATCCAGTGTACCCAGTCATCACTGAGCACCCGTATACCATCTCCGATGTCAAACACCAATGGATATGGGATCATCCAATGCCCATCTCATGGGTCGAGAAGCGCACACGCTAGTCTACACTGGTATATCGATGCCCCGTCTCGATACACCCACGACTAGGGACCTTGAAGGATGTACTTATGGACTACCATGTCCCCACTAGTATGATCCACATCATAGTCCAGGTAGTCAAGTACACATCATAAGGGCTTTACCAACATGTAACTATAAAACAGTATAAAGAGACAAGTATACATGTTAAAGTAAAGTGCAACCAGATAGCATACTATCATATCGAGCAAGAAAGTCCTCTCTATATATATCCAAGCATCCAATATAATATACATCATCTGTACAATACTGGGCTCTAGGGCATACATACAACTAACAAGACGGCCGGGGCGCTACCGTAGATTTACACATATCTCATGAACTGGGGTACTGATCTAAGTCTAGTACAACAGATACCATATATATATATATATATATATATATATATATATATATATATATATATATATATTTGCGTGTATGAAAACACACGCCTCATGTCCCGCTAAAATCTCATGTCGTATCTCAACATACGAAACAAAACATATCATCGATCTCATAGCATCATGCCCAATCTCATCGACTCATCTCCAAATATCATCCACTATCCTCATTTTCCATGTATAGGTATACGTGTGTGTGTGTGTGTGTGTGTGTGTGTGTGTCTATATGTGTGTGTGTGTGTGTGTGTGTGTGTCTAGTCCCATACCAATGTGTGTGTGTGTGTGTGTGTGTATATACGTATCCCCATATACGCACAAGTAAAAATAATAATGCATTCAAGGGTGTGTGTGCGTGTGTGCAAACCTATTCTATGGTTCGCGACTAAGAAATCAACCACGACACTATCATCCAAATTCACAACGCATATGTAAATATATAACATATCATTAACTACACTACGAACTGCGGTGGTGCTATACGCCATCCACCCGACTTCCCCCGTAGATGTGTATATACTCACCTTGCTCTTCGCTTGCCGTTGCCGACATCGCCACACGCTTGCTTGTCGTCCCGAAGTCCACATAGGGTACCTACATGTCACAACGTATCGTATCGCATTAAAATCCAAATCAAAACCAAAATGACACGCTAAAAGCCTATAGGTTAGAACCTACGGACTACGCCTTTCAAACCACCAAACAACCCTCGATATCGTCGTGCAAACGTCAAGTGATCAAGGTAAAATACAAATACTAAAATCCAAAATCCAAAATACGAAAAAAAATAACCCCGAATCAAAACAGCAACTCATGAAAATGGTCCCAGATTTTACCCTAGGTGAAATTAGCCAATTTTGCATATGCAAAAGGTCTAGTTTACTGCTAATGGATCCATGAACCAAGAATGGGCACCCAGGTCAAGTCCTGGCCGCAAATTGCGGCCAAGGTGCTAGGGTAGGGGCTCAGGTCTTTAAGGTATGCTCTAAATCACCTGCACATCTCTCTGTGTTCGCTAAATAAATTTTAGAGTCCCCGGGTGTTAGTAGATAACCAAAAACCATCACAATTCCCACAATTTCCGTATCTGCAGAATTTCAAAGTTCATATTTGGGGTTTAAGTCTCAGGTTTTAGTCCAATATGATATCACTAAAGGGGGTTTAAGGTCACTATTAATCTCAATTACACATCACAACTCAAGAATTCCCCAAACCCTAACTAGAAATTTCCAAATCTCACTAAACAACACTAAATCGGTTCTAATCAAACATGGATGTAAAAGCAATGGAAATACTATCCTAATGGTTAAGAGAATATCTCATTTAGCAACTCAAGAATTTTCTTGAGTTGCCCTAAATGTCCAAAATCCTTGCTTTCTTGGTCCAAAGTGTAGCTAATGGGCTTGTGAATGCTTTTTGTGAAATGGAGATGGACTTTTGGGTTTGTTTTGGGGTTGTTTTGAGGCTTAAAGTGGAGGAAGGGGAGGGAAAGCAGCAGTTGAGCTTGAGGGATAGGAAAAATGAAGAGGAAAATAATGGAGGGAACATGAGCCATGACTTGGTTTGACCCCTCACCTCTCTCTCTCTCATGCCCATTCTTCATATAATAATGTTTTCCTTTTTCTTTTCTTTTCTTTTCTATTCTATTCTTTTCATTTTAAAACTCAAAATGAAATGATCATGAAGGAAAACCATGATAAAAATTTAACAAGTGTTAAAAATGACATGTGCATGTCATGTGCACAAAACACGCTTAAAGCACGAATAGCGATATTTAATCGCGATTAGTATTAAAATAGAATATAATAAATCATAAAATTTCATAATTTTCTTAAATCCAATAAAACACCCTCTTTTTAGTAATTTCCATAATTTTCCAAATTTTTCCAACTTATCGGTATTTAATTATACCGCAATATTAAAATATTCAATATATTTATTATTTAATTATAAAAATTCCCAAAAATAATATTTTATTTTTCTGAAATGTTACAAATGAGGTGAGAGAATCAACCATGGGTGAGTTTGTATCATATATCTAACTCATGTAGAGACATAACCATGGCTAAATTATAATTGTTAGGTTAATAAATATCTTTAGTAAAACAAAATTAATGGACCAAGTCAATGCATCAACAAGCTTCTACAAGCTTAATGCATATGACTAATTATCCACTAATTTGGATTTATTTTAAATATTTAAACCCTGCATTATAATTAGTATGGTGTAAGTCTCATACACCCATGTAGTGTATGTCATCAACCTTGACACAAAATAGAACACAATTAATATATATCACATATATAATAAGGGTGCACATGTGAGAAAAAATAAATGCTTAAGTGAGCTAATATTGGTTAATCTAAACTAGTATATCAAATATACAATTATACACTAAATTATCAAATCAACACTTGATTTGATAATCCGGCTATAGCTTATATAACCGACTAATATTATATGTACCAACTTATCAAATCAACACTTTATTCGATAACCCGACTATATCATATATAACCGACCGATAAAAATATCGCGAGAATAGAATACGGTATCGCATACTGGTATTATTCTCGGTCCCGCACATATTACATATGTGCTCCTACTTCGTTTTGCCTGAGCCAGTAAAACCTCTATGTAGGACTCTAAAGACTCGTCAATACGTCGGCAGTAGGTGATGATCACATCAAGCACCCACAAGCCGTCAGCGGTACTAGCTGGACGTAACGGCTACCCGGGTATTGAGCGATCAAAAGATCAACAAGAAAGCCCGCTCTAGCTCCTGTAAAGCATGTCAGTAACACTACCGTACAGTCCGGTCTTTTCGTCTAAGATGTCGCATATCAAGTCTAGGGGGTAAACGTCAGACCCCAATAACCCGATAAGTCATGCCGATATGAGGCTCATAACGGGTCGAGAAACTACTGATAACACTTACCAATAAATCTCTAAATCATCCCTGGCCAGAGACTTCCAGTTATAGCCAATCGAGCACAGCACAACATCTACCTCCAATACCGGGAGAGACGAAATCCCCTCCTATCGCTTATTGCCTCCATGTGACTCGGGACTGTGCCCAAAAACCACCGTTTTGCACGTCCTCTTGTAAGGTGGAAATCAAAGCACAGTGGGAATCGCACAAGACTCTATGACGATCTCGGGTCTACAGACTAACCTGTACCAGTGTCACCAGAGAACTGCTATCTGACGTGAGGTATAATACCATCTAGGAGTTCTCGGTGAGTCCGTCCAGTGTACCCAGTCTCCACTGAGCACCCGTATACCATCTCTGATGTCAAACACCAATGGATATAGGATCATCCATCGCTCATCTTATGGTTCGAGAAGCGTATACGCTAGTCTACTCTGGTATATCGATGCCCTGTCTCGATACACCCACGACTACGAACATTAAAGGATGAACTTATGGACTACCATGGCCCCACTAGTATGATCTGCATCATAATCCTGGTAGTCAAGTACACATCTTAAGGGCTTTACCAATATGTAACCATAAGACAGTATCAAGAGACAAGTATACATGTTAAGATAAAGATCAACCAGATAGCATACTATCATATCGAGCAAGAAAGTCCTCTCTATATATGTCCAAGTATCCAATATAATATACATCATATGTACAATAATGGCCTTTAGGGCATACATACAACTAACAAGGTCGACTTTCATGGTATCAAAGCCAAGCTAGAACATTAGGTTAACTTATAGCGACATTAGAAATCCATCGTTTTTGTCGCGCAAAAATTGCCGATAAAAACAGTTTCGAAATTGATATTTTGAGTTGTTTGCTCACCCTGCGGACTCACAGTTTGAACCGAGAAGCCACGGGGTGGAGCGTGCACACCCCAGTGACACCCCGAGGGGGACCGAACAGCTGGGCCCACTCCCCAAGAAAACCACAAGGTGGTCTTGGCAGTGGGGACCCGAAACTGCCCCACCTTAGGCAGTTTCGGGTTTGCCTCACCCCCTGGCCACCTCATGGTGGCTTCGGGGGTGGGGTACTCCCTATAGGCCCTCCATTCGATAGTTAATTTTGGGATCTTTGTCCTCGCAAAGATTCGGGCGGGTTTCGAGTTCATTTCGACTCCCGGATTGGCTTAAAACGATTGGTTTTGGAACCTTAGCTCACTAGATTTTTCATGTCTTGGAAAAATTGGATATGTTTGCTAATTGCGTGCGGAATTCTAATGTCGCGGTTACTTTACAAGCTTTGTGATGTGTGTGATACAATTATTAGAATCCAGATTAATTAGTTTTATGAAAACTAGTTAGTATATTGTAAAGCTAGCCGTTTAGTCTCAAATGATCGATTGGCACGAAGTTTTGATTCGGATCAAAACTCCGTCGCAATTGCGTATTGTACGCGATCACTAAGTAGGGAATCTTGTTGAATTATCTGACAACCAATTGAAAAGAGTTTTCAATTTAAGACTAAAATGCAATTTTTATAAGTTAGACATGAAATCCGGAATATGAGATATTCCGGGTTTATGATGTCTAAGGATATTGTGGATTCTAATTATTGTAGTTTTCTGTTTTCTTTTCTGCGACCGTAAGTATAATATGTAGGGTATCCCAATCTCATTGCTATATGTCAAAAACTTTTAGGGATACGCATACTTGCTTACGTTGATGATATGTGATATCATGTGTTGCTGTTGATATGATTTATTGGTTGTCGTGAAAGAATAGCCGGGGGTTATATGTGAGATGAGAGTTTTTATTTTCATTCATGTAAAATCTTTATGTAATATTCTTTTATTGGGGAACTTCCGGGTTGAGGATGATGTCACCATTGTTGTATATTATTTACTTTTCTGCATTAGAATAGACCAAAGGCGGGGAGCACAAGTAACCGGGTTCTAGAGTCCAGTGGGAGACCATCTCAAGGAGTTGAGACCGGGTCGCCTAACTCTAGAATTGGCAGGGTTACTTTCCGCTCTCGTAAGGGTCTAGGGATGTGGGTTTGGCTATTCATCAGGACTGTGGAATCCGTTTTTTACATTACTGGCTAAATTTAAAACACGGACATCCTAGTATATCCAATATTTCATATGTTGCTTCCGCTGCTTAATTCTGTGATGTTGATCATATAACTGTGTGAGACAAATGTAATATTATATATATATATATGATATATAATAAATGTTGATTATATTTTGAACCCACGTTAGTCTAGCCCCTGCTCTGCCGGTAGTTAAGTAACCTAACGGTGCATGACAGGGCCCCATGGCGAATGCGGATGGAATAAGCGTACGTTCGATTTTTGTTTCATTTTTCTGTAATGTTTTGGAAACATTTATTGATGGGAATTCATTAATGTGATTAATGAAAAGAAAGAAACCTAAAGATGTTGTAGAATCAAATTTTCAAAAAGGGTAGCTCTAGTTTTTTGCTTTCCATAGTGGTATTACTGAATATCCTGCACCTCATTCGATGTGGAAAGAGCCGAGATCCCTTCACCGGGAGTGACCACTTTAGCAAAACTAGAAAAAGCCTCAAAAACAATCCTTTTCAAAATCACTAGATTCTAAAACGATATATGTTGGCTATAATTCCCTCAAGTCAATTATTGGATCCCAGGCACGTGATTGCAATGATTGAGGGAGGACCTATACCAGTAGAACAGTCTTACTCGAGATGATAGTATGCTATCTGGTTTGTCTTTATCATCGTGTACATGCTTTAGGTGATATTACAGATCACTATTACATGTTGATAGAGCCCATAGGATTCTTTCTTGACTACCAGCAGTATGATGGCGATCATAGACGTGAGAGTTGGGTGGTCTATAAGCACATCCTTAAAGTGTCCCTAGTCGTGTGTGTTTCGAGACTAGGCATCGATACTCCAAGAGTAGACTAGTGTATACTGATCGATACCCCGACGAGGGGCGGTGGCCGGTCTCACAAGCCATTGGTGTCAGTTGGTTCACCTAAGAAGTATACAGGTGCTCATTGGGTTATGAGTCCACCGGACGAACTCGCGGGGAACATGCTAGTTGGTATTGTACATATTGTCAGATAGAAGTTCCCTGGTGACATGTGTACAGGTTAGTCTATCGATATGAGATCGTCATTTTTCTCGTGTGAGTTCCCTCTGTGCTTTGATTACTCCTCTACCACGGCTCAAAGGAGTCGTGCAAACAGGTTTTAGTTGGGTACAGTCTCGAGCCGCATGGAGGCAGCGAGCGGATCGTCAGGGGATTCGTCTCTCCCGGTATTGGGGGTCGAGGTCGCGGTGTGCACGGATGGCCATCACCAAAAATCCTTGGCCAAGGTAGTCGAGAATTACTGATCTAGGATCGGTAGTTTCTCATGTGGTGAAAGGCTTCATACCGACACTAAATGTCGCGTTATTAGGGGTCTGAATTTATTCACCCCCTAGACTCAATATGCGATACTCATAGATGAACGGACCGGAATACGAATATTGTCACTGTCAGGCTCAGTAGGGTTTCAGGTGAGTTTTCTCGGCGGCCTCCCTTTCGCTCAATACCTGACTAGCCGTTACGTACAGCTAGTGCCACTGACGTGCTTGTGGTTAAACCCACTGCCAGCGTATTGATGAGTCTTTAGAGTCCTATACAGAGGGTTTCACTGCTTCGGGCGAAACGTTGTAGAGGCCGTATGGTTTTATGGCAGGGTTCGATCATATACACACATTTGTGCACGGATCATGATCGGACGGATAATACTAGTGGGCTTTGGTTTAAGCCGGATCCTAGTATTATATTGTTGGATTATTTTCGTCTCGTTGTATTTGTATTCAGTCGAAATATGGATGCAGGTATGTATATACGGATGAGGGGTATTCTTGTAATTCGTTACAAGTTTACTTTAGAAATTGCTATTTCATTTTGGGATTAAACATTTAGGGTTTAAATGTTTATTTGGTGAAAAGTGTGACTCATTATTTCTAGCATGCTCACTTAGTGATTCATGCATATCACATGGGTGTGACTCATGGTGGGTCATGGGTGACATGCTAGGGTTTTTTGTTTGTTGTGTAAGATATTTGTTGTGATCTTGGGATACTTTTTCATAAGTTTTTTTCATTACTTGCTCACAAAATATAATATATCACACAACAAAGGAAAAAGGCAGCCACTCATTTTTTCTTTTCTTGCTCTTTTATTTTTCATGAGCTCACACTCTTCACCTCTAGGCATCTTCTTCAACCTCCACCCATACCCTCTCATGAGTTGAGAATCTTTGGTTGTAATGAGACAAAGTAATCACAAACTCTCTCTACTTCATCTTGGCTATCTAGGCTAGCAAACTAGATACCCGAGTTGCTTCAGTTTAGAGGCGGGACCCCGTATTACGAACCCTCGACGTGGATCTTCTTCGACGGAGTGAGACCGGAGATCAAACTTGATTGGGGAAGCCGCAAGGAGCTTGGGACAGAGGTTGAAGACCGAAGGACACAGATCAATCGGTATAACCTCTCTAAACTCCTTTCTAATAACTAGCATAGGGTTAATGGTACGATCTGTCGATTAAGGTTCCGTTAGCGCCGGGTTTTTAAAAGTTTTTGTTCCACATTTGGCCACGGATTGATGGCCAGGGCGCTGCCGTAACCCAACATGGTATCAGAGACAACCCATTAACCGCATACTAGTTTGTTTAGACAATGTTAAAGTATAGAAACTGAAACAACTCCGAAATAATACCAACGATATTCCATTCTCTATCGAATTTTATATAGTCTTCTAAAAATATTTAAGAAGCTGTAGAAGACTACCTGTATGACCACTAGAACACACACCAAACACGAGCCCCAAAATCCACTACTGGGCCGGCGAGATTGCCAGAAATTCCGGCCTGGCCGGTTTTGTAGAGGACTAGGAACTTCGTATTTTGGGTGTGGTCTAGTCCCTAGAATATTAGTTCAGTGGTATTGCATGTTTAGCCCAGTTTGGACATAGTTTTATCTAGTTGTTTGGGGGCTATTCGGGGTGTTTTCGAAGTCGATATTTCTAACATTGTTTAAAGTTTATAGTACAAACATTTCTATCTGCGACCTTGAATATCATTAGAGCGTTACAACTTGACTAATTGCTATAGTTCTTTTAGACGGGTTTACGAACGTGACATTCACGTTGATGTTCTTTGTTGTGCTGTGTTGTTGCGGAATCGTCGTGGTGGATAGCTTGGATCCAATGATAGTACAGTTTAGTTTTATTTGTACATTTGATATCGCGGGGCGAGCGTCCGACATGTGGACTGCCGTCACTGCCTGTTTGTATATTATTTATTTGGGGCACGACCGGGTTGAGGTCGATGTCACCGTTGTACTTATTTTCATTTCTGTACTAGGATTACCCCGTGGTGGAGTGCACGGATAGCCGGGTTATATAGGGCAACAGGCCCGCATCTCATAGCGTTGAGATGGGGGGCTCACTCTAGAATTGGCGGGCTATTCGCCGCACTCGTTGGGGGTACAGGTTGACCCAAGGAGGAGTGCTCAAGTTACCGGATTTCGTGAAGTACCGGGTGGCCCATTCACTTTGATGAAGGGGGCTGCCTCACTTCTGGTTTTGGCGGGTAACTTGCCGCGCTCGTAGGGGTCTAGGTTTTCATTGCACAAGCTATCCACACGACCAGGGGAACGTCGGGTTTCTTTTGCGGCTCAAAGGAAACCCGGGGCTCCCAGATTATCAGTATTGTTCCGTGATGCTTATCGCTATTCTGTGATGTTGCTTATATCATGCATGGAGCGATTATTATATATTTATATATATACTAGTAGATGTTTTATATGTTTTGCATCCGAGCTAGTCCAGTCCCCGCTCTGTCGTTAGTTAAGTAACCTAACGGGTGATGACAGGGCCCAGTGGCGAATGCGGATGGAATATACGTACATCATATTTTCGTTCTTTTCTGATGTGATTAATTGATGGGACTGCGTTGATTCTGATCAATGCAAGGAAAACAGACCTATTCGATGTTGTTGGAACAAATTTTCAAAAGCTGTTATTGCAAGGACGTTTTCTTTTGTTTTGCACAGTCGTATTCGGTTATGAATATCCAGCACCTCATTCCACAAGGTGTCACGCCCCGCTTCCCAGAGTACGCTAAGATAGGCACGTGACATAGCCAACCATGCTACCTGTGGATAAGAAAAATCCCTCCACAGTCACATTACGGCTGTAGAGATATCAAAAACAGGAAAGTGAACTAAACTATCTAGTACATGTCCATGAGCCAGAATAAATGAGTCAAGAAATAATATAATATGTGGAAGCAAAAGATCCAATAAATAAAAAACCTGGAAAGTAAAACTGGATATCAACAGGATCCTCACCGCTCGGTCTCACAGCAGCAGTACTCCTAATCAGCCTGCGACAAAGGTAGAGGATCTGGGCCATGCAAAATCCAGACGTCGGTGCGTCATGATATCAAGCAATAATATAAACAGGGGTAGCAATACATGTAGGTATGAGTATAAATGGTAAAACAGGTATAACAGTGATATAAGTAAGGACAGTGGGGTAATGTGTAGTGAGTAATCTAAACTGGTCTATTGGGTTAACTACTCTCAAGTCTTTGAAATCAATTTGATGAATCATCGATGTAACTCAATAATATCCCGTGCGTGCCCGGGATCACGGTCTATGACTCTCGGGATGAATCCTAGACGTGCCGCAAGGCAGTAAAGGGTGGTAGGTAATGATGAGTGATGTCAGCAGCATCACCCCAGGGCTGGCCTAGCCCGTAAGACTGATCAGAAAAGGTATAGAACTGTCGAGTTACAAGTCAGGTTTCATCATTGATTTCCCCATACCCCCAAGCTATATATGTTCAAGTCAGGTATTAAATAATCTGGAGCTAATGCCAACACAAGATCAGGCAGGTACAGGTTTGTCTGGATAGACAACAGGAAATTTCCGTAGGGACAACAGGTCAGGTTTGTTGGCATTAGTAACGAGATCAGGTAACAGGTAAATCCATGGTACATCAGGTCAAGTCAGATAGCATATAAGTATCATGTCATGTCAAGAGGTGCACGGTATCATGTCGTGTCAAGTAGTAGGTGTAACAAGTCATGTCAGGGGTGCACAAAATGTCATGTGGGTGCTCATAATCAAACTAAAATAAGCAGGGGTATACAAAACAAGTATAGGGTACTAATGGAACAATAAAATGGAACATTGTAATGTGGTATGCAAACAGGTACAGATTAAAATAAATGGATGCACGGTTATCGATTAGAGTCAGGGTTATGGTTCCAACATTAAGTAAAATACACTTAAGCAAATATGGAATGTTAAAATCTCGTTCTTATGGGTTAAATGGCCTAGGGATGCAATTATATATAAAATAGGTTAAATGGATGCAAACGGATGTCCGATAGGGTAGAAACTATTAAAAGGATACTATGGTCTATGCAATAATTATTATGTGATTTAAATACGGATGTGGGTACTATGTATAGTAAATCAAAATGCAACATGGTATGTTTCGAGTTATAAATCTAAAGTGATAAAATGGACATCGAAGTGTTAAAATGAAACAAATGTCATGAGATTTAATTTACAGGTTTAACATGCAATTAAATATGTATAAAAATAATATAAGTACCATGTAGCAAGTTTTACTTGCCTTAGGGATCCACAGATGCACGGCACGCAGCAAGAATGCGAGAAAACGAAGGAGATCTCCATTGGGGCATTTCGTCGAACACTATGCGCGCATAATTACAGAACAGAACTAGGCAATGCAAGAATGTAACCGCGTAGGTAGGGAACGTCCACATGGTTTCTCGGGTCGTCGGCAGTGGCACGGCTCCGGCGGGTGACCGGAAAACGGAATCAAGAAACAAGAGAACAAGAAGAGAAGGAAAAGCAAAAAGAAGAAGAAAGAGAAGAAAGAAGAGATGAGAGGAAGTGGGTGATGGTGTCCTGGGGTTCTGGGCCGAGGAGGTGACAAGGGGTGACGACGGCGATGGAGCGTCGACGGCGAGGTTCACGGCAAAGGGCAACGAGGTTGCGGCAAGTTGTTGGGTGGTCGGGTGATGGTTTTCAGAGAGAGGGGAGGAAGTTAGTGGCGATGGGGTGAGGGTGAGGTGACAACGACGTGGTCGCCGGCGGTGAGGCGAGGCGTGCAGGCGAGGGAAAGGAAAGAAAGAGGGTTGCAGCCGGGGTTCTTGAGTTGGTGGTTTGCGGCGGGTTAAGGCCCTCGGGGAAAGAAGAGAAAGGAAGAGGAGAGGAGACGAGGTCGAGGTAACGAGGATAGTCGGAGCTAGGGTTAAGGTTAGGGTTTCGGTGGGATCTCTTCGTGGGGTGCAGGGTGCTCGGTGATGGTTGCAGGATCGGGAGAAGAGAGGAAGAAGATGAGGACGAGGAGAGGTTGAGATGGTGACGACGAGGGACGAGCGACGGCGAGGGGATAAAGGCGACGAGGACAGGGGCTCGTAGTTAGGGTTGGGTTGCCGTCGGGGTGTGGGTTAGAGCGAGGGTGACGGCAGTGGTGGTCATGGTGTTGGGAAGAGGCGGAGGAGTTATCGAGGAGGGGTCGGAGGTGCAGGCGAAGGTCGACGGTGATGGAGTTAGGGTTTCTTGTGAGCGCGGGGGGTTTATAAAGAAACGAAGAAGAAGAAAGAAAAGGGGGAGGTGACGATAGTGTGAGGGAGGTGAGTGGAGTCGAGAAATGTACAGTAGTAGCGAGAGGTGAGAGAGAGGGGAGAGAGAGAGAGAAAGAGAGAGGGGGAGAGGAAGAAAGAGAGAGAGATTTCTGAGATAGGAAGAGAGAGAATGAGAAAAACAGAGATAGGAGAGAGATAAAGTAGCGAGAGGAGAGAGATAGAGTGTTATAGCGAGATCGAGAGGAGAGAGAAAGTGTGAGGAGAGATAAAATTGTCCTTAGTGGAGGGGAGAGAGAGAGAAAAATAATGAGAAAGAGAGAGCTCGAGATAGTGGGGTCCATGGCAGAGAAAGAGAAAACTGTAAAAAAAGATCAGTGGGATTATATTTATAAAATTAAATTTGTTATATATATTTTAACTGTAGATTTAAAAATAAATATTATATTAATAAATTTGAATTTTGGCGGGATACAAAAATATTCCAAAACACGCCCGGGTCGGGTCTAAAATTTTAATTTTAAAATACGAAAAATATATGCGACTTCCAAATTTTAAAATGAATGCTCAGGTAACAAAAAAGCATACCCCCAAGAATGGATGAACGTACGTGCGCGTAGCCATCCAAACACGTCTGTTTCACTGAACGGGAAGAGAACAAGATGCGCGGATGCTACCACGGGGTTAGGGGTATCATGCAGGCTATGCAATTTTAATTTATTTTACATGACCTAAAATGTTATATGTAAAATATGCGATGCTAGATGAAGTGCCAGTATGCAATATACACTAGATGCATGTGTCTATGTAACAAGTCAGGGTAATTCATAAATATGAATCAAACAAGTTCAAGCAAGCGGGTCGGGTCGAATGCGATGTAAAATGTAACATACCATTCGCACCAAACACGATAAATCAATGAAATACCACAGATAAATAAATACGAGAACAGAACTGGTATAAATGAACTCGGTTGTTACATTATACCCAACTACAAAAAGAATTTCGTCCTCGAAATTCCAAGAACAAGAAAGGATAAACAATCAAGAAACTACAAGAATAGATGTGGAAACTTCTGTCGGATTTCATCTTCTCGTTCCCAAGTTGATTCTCCATGTGAGCGATTACCCCAAGAAACAAGTACAAGAGGGATAACCTTGTTCTTAAGAACCTTTTCCCTTCGATCCACAATCGACATCGGTCGCTCCTCAAAACTCAAATCTTCTCGTACAGTCAGCTTCGAATGATCTAGCATGTGTGTTTCATCTCGAACATACTTATGGAGTTGAGATACATGAAACGCGTCATGAACATTCGCCAAAGATTGTGGTAACGCCAATCGATACGCCACTTCTCCAACACGCGCCAAAATCTCGAAAGGTCCAACGTATCGAGGACTAAGCTTTCCTCGACTTCCGAAACGAATCACTCATCTAGTCGGTGATATCTTCAAGAATACCAGATCACCAACGACAAACTCTAGAGGTCTTCTCGATGTATCTGCCTAACTATTCTTTCGGTCTTGTGCTGCTTTCATATGATTCCAGATAATGTTAACCTTCTCAACTGTTCGCACGATCAAATCCGGTCCCAAAAATCTTCGTTCTCCAACATTGTCCCAACGAACATGTGAACGACACTTGCGACCATACAATGCTTCGAATGGAGCTATCTGAATAGTCGCCTGGAAACTGTTATTGTAAGAAAACTCCACCAAGTGTAGATGATCCTCCCATGAACCCTTGAAGTCTAACATGCAAGCTCTCAACATGTCTTCAAGAGTTTGGATCGTTCTCTCCGACTGGCTATTTATCTGAGGATGATAAGATGTGCTAAACTTCACTCGAGTCCCCAAACCTTCTTGTAAACTCCTCCAGAAGTGAGATAAGAAACGGGTGTCACGGTCGGACACGATGCTCACCGGTACTCCATGCAATCTTACAATCTCCTGCATGTACCATTCTTCCAATGCTTCCGTTGATTGACCAACTCGAAATGGTATGAAATGAGTTGCCTTGGTCAATCGATCAACAATCACCCAAACTGCATTGTTGCCCTTTGGACTCCGCGATAAGGCTGTCACGAAATCCATGGTTTTATGTTCCCACTTCCATTGAGGAATCGAAATGGTTGCAATAAACCAGCAACCCTTTGATGATCCACGATGATCCAGGACTACCTCGAATATGCGAAGCAATGCCACTCATGCCAAATTCATGGGGACTTCATCCATCAGCATCCGAATCCACTACATCCAACTGTGGCTAGCTGGCCATTCGAAATGTGGGGGACTGATATAGTCGGCCCCATCGAACCAGCATCGTCTAGAGGACATCGTTTTATCCTAGCGACGACTGACTACTTCTCTAAGTGGGCAGAAGCGGTACCGCTGAGGGAAGTAAAGACGGAGAATATCCTCCACTTCTTCAAGACGCACGTCATATATCGGTTTGGAACTCCGCGACGGATCATCTCCGATAACGGGCCAGCTTACAGAAGCCACAAGATCAGTCGCTTTGCGCAACAGCATAATATAGACTGGAGATATTCCTCGGTTTATAATCCGCGATCTAACGGTCTAGCTGAGGCCTTCAACAAGACCTTGACAAAGATCATGAAGAAAACAATGTCACGAAATAAGAAGGACTGGCACGAAAGGATGCAAGAGGCTCTCTGGGCATATCGAACCACGTTCAAGACAGCCACTAACACAACGCCATATGCGTTGGTATTCGGTACAGAAGCAGTACTCCCCCTCGAGATAGAGTTACCCTCTCTACGAGTGGCAGTCCACTACGAGCTAACGGACGAAGAAAATGCTCACCTTCGGCTTGAGGAGCTTGACGCCCTTGATGAAACCCGGCTCATAGCGCAGCAAAATCTGGAAGCTTATAAAGCAAAGATGACACGCTCATATGAGAGATTGATCCGGCCGAGGACATTTCGCCAAGGCGAACTTGTGTTAGTGGTCAAAAGGCCTATGATCCCCAATCGCGCCAAGCGGGGAAAATTCGAGCCAAACTATGAAGGCCCATACATCATAGATAAGGTCTAACAAGGTGGGGCCTATCTACTTGTCATGACCCGAAAGAGCACGATACTGGCCCTTGAACCATATGAAGTCTATAGGACTCCATCTGATCCAAGTAAGCCAAAAGCCCAGAAATCTAAAACCATTTTTAAGAATAAGTAAAGAAATTTGTTTAAAGGAGTGAAGAAAAGCATGTTTGAAATCAAGATTTTTAAATAACTAAGCCGAATATGCATTTTAAAAACAGTACAGTCTTTTCTAAAAATTTCGGCAGAGTTTCTTTTGTAAAACTGGCCCCGAATGGGGTACAACAAGGATAACAATATATGCAATGATAAAGGCATCCCCAAGCGGGAGCTAGCTCTTCGTCAATCGACGGTCACAACCACACAACGATATAATATACAACGCCAAGTGGCGAGGATCAAATCCAAAAAAAAGCTCAAAAGCAACAAGAAAACCGCAATACTACTAAGCGCGACTCTAAGGTCGAAAAATACAACACCTAAGTCTGAGTCTGAAACAATAAACAACTTTTTGGTTGATGGAAATTCTAGATACAATGAAATAAATAAGTACAATGGTGGTTCTTGATGCGAAAGAATCCACCTACCAAAAGCAAATCACCCGCAAGAAGGTAGTGTGCCAGAAATGCCGCAAAGGGACCTGTACGGCAGAACCTGCAAGAACTGTGGCACAACGGGGGTGAGTTGCCAACTCGTGAATAGAAATATCTACAAGCAGAAACCGAAAGCAAGACATAATCCTAGGTCAATACGATCAGTATATAAAATCTTCAATATAATACATGCAGCCTATAGCAAGGCTAGGGTAAATATCTAACCCGAGTGCAATCTCATGTGTCTGTGTCAGTGCCTCAGATAACAATATAGCATATGAATGAGATATGAATGCGTGAAAACAGAATACATTTACATGAAGCAACTGTTTTCATACTTAGTGAGATTTCCCTTGTATTTTTAAAATGAGGTATCATAATGAAATCAGCATAAAACTGTGCCTAGCACCGGCACAAAACGAAATCCCAATATCCTGATATCTCAAAGTCTCAACCACAATATCTAGGGCGCCGTCAGTCCAGACCGGCCCCTACCATAAATCTCAAGACCACGACGGTATCCTCCGGATATCCGACGCGTCGGGTAAAATCACCGGTAGGTAGTACTCCCCTGCCAGGCTCAACGTCATCACCACATGCCTCTTGCCCCGGGGTACCGCACCGGGTCCACCATGTACCCGAAACGGTTCATCCGTCTCCTCGAATCGGGTTTCCAAATCCATCAGCAAACTCATGGTGGACGACTCATACATCATGGAAAACCGCACTTTTTATTTTAAAAGAGAGAATATGATTATTTGTGTCATTGCGGTTTTCCTCCAAATCCAGAAAATCTCATAGAAATCCAAATCCAAACCTCAATAGCACGTAAAATAGTGAATATATGCATGAGAATCCATGAATGCGGCATAACAATGAATAACAGTATGCATGAAGTAGCAGGTAATAACTACAATGTCTAAACTATTAGCTAATAGGCTATGTCAAGCAATAATATATTTTCTAAGGTGTGCGTGACATGGCAATTACCGATGAAGATGTGTGTGAGCCGGCAAGTAAGTGTACATGGTACATACGCATCATCGGTAATGGTGCTGGTGTCCTAACAGCATGATATCAATAATGGAGTATGAAACATAATATAGGAATGCGATGCAAAGCGAACCACAAAAAGGGAGTGGGAGCTGAAACTAGACGTAACTAAAACTAATCTGCATTAATCTAACATAAGTCCTACAATTGGTGCCTTTTGAAATAACACGAATCATGGGGTTTTGAAAATAGGGGCTACGGTGTTTTTATGAAAAGATACGTCGTTTTTGAAATATCCGTAGATTCCCTTGAGCTGTCTTTAAAAATGCCCACGATTCGTTAGTTTTTGAAATAGGTAAGAAGTCTAATCTACTCTAACAACTACCCTAACTATACGGCTGAACTAACAAGCTGAACTACAGGTAAGGAAACCGCCTAACATCTGAGTCGATATATATATATATAAGTCGGTGATCCCGCCTCAATAGTATCGCGTACGATACAGTATATCATCTGACATCCTCAAGTCATGAGCGCGGATCTATCATCAATGTAAAGCTCATACGGTAAATCGTCGTACGGCATCCCAATAGCTGGGTACAGGTCAACATCTCACTATCTCGTCACATAACAGGTATCACTATCATCAGATCATATAGTCTGGGGGTACTACTCTATGTCTAGTACAAATCGATACCATCAATGAAGTATGCATGCGGGGGTAAACACATATCCCAAGCCCGCAAGAATCACATTTCGTATCCCAAATACGAATCATATCAAATCACCGATCTCGCGGCACAAAGCCCACATCATCGACTCAACTCCAAAGTCATCCCATATCATCAAACACCGTGCAAGTATAAGAAACACGCAAGTGTATGCGTGTGGGTGCAATTCTATCCTATGGTTCGCAACTAGGAACTACGCTAGTTATTTCTACCCCTAACTAACCATAACACACTATAGCTATCACACATATAAGTATACTACATAGTACTAATTACGGACTGCGGGGGTGCTATACGCCATCCACCCGACTTCCCCCTGTAGATATAATCTACTCACCTTGCATCATCATTTGCGGACGTCACCGCGCATTTGCTTGTCGTCCCGAAGTCTTCATGGGTACCTACACATCAAAATATCGTATATGCGCATTAAAACCACATCCAAGCTAAAACGGCGCATGAAATCCAAAACGATACGATAAGGGGCCTATAGGTGAGAACCTATGGCACGCCTTCAAAACCATCAATAAATCCTCTATATCGTCGTATAAACGCCAAATAGTCGAGGCAAAACACAATCCACAATTTCAGACTTAAAAGTACGGAATACGGAAACACGAATCCAAAACAGCAACTTAGGAAATATGTCCCAGATTTCACCCTAGGTCACTTTATACAAATCTATATATACCAGGGGTCTAACATAAACATGTAGGAGCTACAGAACCAATACGAGCCAAGAAGGTGGGACCCAGGCCGCAATTTGCGGCCAATTGGGAGAAATTGGCGGCCGTACGGATGAGTTGGGGGCTAGGGTTTGGGGTGTTGGATCAATGGTGCCTGCACATCTCACTGTCCACTCAATATTATTTTAGGAGTCTCGAGGTGTTAGCAGATTCTTAATAACAGTGGCAAATTCCAGTTTTTCCCCGATATCGGTTTCTAAAATCCGTATTCTGTTTTAAGCTTCAGGTTTTGGGTTCCAATTCATACACTAAGGTGTTGGTATAACCTTAACTGAGCTTAATTTCCCAATACAACACAAGTTTCCTCAAACCCTAACTTGATTATTCTCAATTCCTTAATATCACACAATATCGATTAAAAACTAAGCATGGGTAAAGGGAAATGCTATAACTAAGCTAATGTTTCAGAATTTACCTCACTTGGCAACTCAAGAAAATCCTTGAGTTGCCCCTAGTGGTCAAAATCCACGCTTTCTTGGTCCATCTTGAAGGTCTCGGGCTCGTGCACACTTTTAATGAAACGGACGTGAGCTTTTGGGGTTGTTTTTGAGATGAAGAGAGGGATTGAAGAGGGGGGGAAAGGGGCTAGGGCAACAGCAGCAGGGAGAGTGAGAGAGGAAGAGAAATTGAGGGAAAAATGGCTAAGTGTTGGTCAAGGTAAACCCCATACCTCTCTCTCACCAACTCCATTCTTTATTCCTTTTCTTTTTCTTTTTCTTTTTCCCTTTTCTTTTAATCCAAACCTTCTCACAAGAATAGTAAACCCAAATGATAAATCATGGCAAGAAAAATGCACAAGTGTAGAAAAAAAGTGATATGTGCAAGTTTTGCAACAAATTGCCAACAAGTCCGATTAGCGATTTTTAATCGCGATTAGCACTAAATTAGTGTCAAACTAATCACAAAAACTTAAAATTATCATAATTCTCTAATTTACCCTATTTTAGAATTTTCCATAATTTTTCTCAAATTTTTCCTATTTATTTGCATTTAATTATAGATTTAATATTAAAATAATCAATAAAATAATATTAAATTATAAAAATTCCTAAAATTAATATTTTATATTTTTGAAAATGTTACAATCTACCCCCCTTAAAGAAATTCGGTCCCCGAATTTAAATTTAAACCCCCAATACTAAAACAATTTCAGTAATAATCCATTTTGTCGGGGCTCCGAAAATATCAATACAGAGAGAATATCATAAAAATATACTGCTCTACTAGAAATCAATCCCCACAATGCATATATAAGAATATCCTATGCGTCTGGTGCGCAAGGAATCAAAATCCATATATGTGTCAAACAGGTGTACAAACAACATCTAGGTGCAACGGGTGTGCACGAAACATCTGTCGTAGGCAACGTGTGTGCCTGACAGAAAAAAAATCAGGTGCATGACACACGCACGAAGAATCCCGATTTAGTGCATCTGGCGTGCACCAAAATCATATGTCAAAACACTAAAGGTGCATGAAAACTACGCTGGAAGTGCAAATCAAATCACTGCATACGGTAGGCATGAAATCTCAATCAATATCCAAATGTAAAAACTCTGCGCAAAATATATAAATATCCAATGGGTGCATGAAACCAATATCATGAAACTCAGTCATCAAAACTAAATCATGCAAACAGAACGCCCAAATACCGAAATCCAAAATGACGGATACGTGATAATCGAATCACAAAATCACAAATCATAAATACCGTCGTCGGTAGTTCCTCCTTCGAGGTCGAGAAGGAGTCGGTGCATCCACTGCTAGCAGCGCTAGATATCTACTTGCCTCTTGCTCACGGTCTGGCGTGCTCTGACTCTGGGTCCTTATCTTCTTTGCGGATTTCCTATCTCGCGGTCGATCGGCTCATCGGCCCTGTCAGGTGTGCTAACGGGGACGATTCCGTTCTGGAACTTCTCTGGTCACCTCTCGGTCAAACCTCACGACCACTCGTAAGGCAGCATATCACTGGCGTCGGCCTCTGGCTCTCTGAAAGCACGTCACAACATCTGATCCTGGGTGCAAGCATCGTTGCAGCAATGTCCGGAAAGGAATCCTATTCAGGGTCTCTTCCAATCATGCCTAAGCCGAACTGTACGAAGGCTGGTACCCTTGTATAATCTCCTTTCGCTCAAAAGACATCTATGTCCTCAGCACGACATTTTCTCGGAAATTGGTCGCATCCCAACGCCTCTGTAAGCATATCAGGTCTCTAGTCTCGACGGAAAGTAATGACAGCTCGTCAGTGTCTCGCACGAACCTCTTGTTCCACCTGTCTCTATCATCGTCCACTATGACGCCACGCCAAGCTATCTACGCACTGCACTGTTCTCGGCCACGGTAAATCTGAAGTCTCTCGCACGGACTCGAAATCGCGTACTCTGTAGCTTCATCATTCTGTAGAAGATGTCAGGCCGAACAGGTCCTCGGGAACACGTCCTAACCATCGGAGGAATACTCATCACTCGTCCGTCCTTGATCAATTCGCAACGCATCTGGGTAAGTTCCTTTATCCGAACCTGGTCAACTACCTCGTCGACAATGCCGAACTCTGTCCTGCTGGGTGTGCGCAATACGACCACTCCTGGGTCCAGGTCTTCTCGTATCGTTCTCCAGAAAATTCCTGTCGAGGTTCCTTTCTCAAATCTCATCCTGCCGAAATGCCCGGAAGTCGTCATCCAATGCTGAAGCTAAAGCTTATTCCGGAACGGCTGCATACTTATCGCGCTTCTTTCTGGAAGATATATCCATATACAACACCTCTGGGTGCGTATCACATCTCTGATGTCAGCGGAGTGGGACGTCATCTCGCCGAAATATCTTGCGAACTCTTTTCTTCACTCTGCGTCAATGTCGACTGATTCGGACTCGTCTCATCGTGGCTGCATGGACCATGCTCCAACGGCTATACTCGTATCTGGAGTCTCCCAAGCAAAGCATCCCATCACATGATATCCGAATGATGTCGAATCATCCGATCGGCTCGTCAGAACCTCATAATCCCCCAAGAGATCACATCATGGGTACAGTTTAATAGCATCTTGTACATGCCACAGCGTCGGTGGTCCAGCCGTAGAAGGGCAAACCCAAGCCTCACTAATGGCGCCGCGGAACTGCCGCAAACCCTAAGGTTCAAAGGCTTTCACACGGTCATTAAGTCGAGTTAGGGTTTCATTCTTCTAGAGGGTCCATAGAATCACCTGCATGTCTTTCCGTATACTTTAAACTTGGAAAATGGGCTCCTGACATTCGATCATCTCTATCGACTCTCAACGAACCTGCGTGAAGTCGTCTCTAGCTGGAAACAATCTATCTGATGACCTCGCATCGGTAAACGAACGAACCACTTGTCATAGTCACTTATCCTCAGGTGACTAGCGACTCGCTATCATCTCTCTAGGTATATGCTCACGCTGCAGTAGCTCCAACCATCTGGGCGATATCTCATCATTTGCAGCAACAACTGGCTCATACGCCTGTACGCCGAACAACGCCTCAATCCTCCAGGAAAGGCAACACATTGGCGGTCATCTCTGAATCGGTCTGCTCTAGATCTGAGCAAGACTCTCCACACTGGAAATCTTCAACTCAACTGGGCCCGCTCTGGCGCAAAGTCGGACGAATCACCTTCGTCTCTCAAATCGGGTGGACTAGCTATCATCTGTCTCATATCTGCCTGAAAGCTACGGAAATCCCAGCTCGTAAGCTTCGGAAGCGACATCCTGTCAATCTCAGCAACAGCTGGTCCATCTGTCTGCACGGTAGGCGACATCACAATCTCTGAGGTATGCTGTACATCAACAGTCCTCTCTCAACTGGCAGCTCTAACAATGACCCGATCATCCGGTGCAAGACCAAGCACTCGCCTCCACTAGAGGTCACAATCCACAACACTAACCCGAGACGTTCCCATGTCACCAGAAAACACAATGGTCGGCCCTCGTACCAAACGAGCTCACACCGGCCGTAACCCTAGCAGCAGCCCAAACTGTGCTCAAACATGGTGACAGGAACCTCAGTCGAGTATCAAAGAGAGCACATCAATGGCAAGAAAGGAAACAACAGATCCAAAGTGGATACATGATCATAGGAAAGAACAGCATCAATGAAGGTATGATCATGAAACTAATAGAATCGGGAATCTCAAATGGATGTATGATCCTGGATATAAGGAGAATCACTGATCTCGAAAAATATGCACATCCTAAGGTTCCTTAAGCGGAGTGGCGTGTCGTAAGTATGCCGCGGAACATACCAACGGTACGTCACTCTACTTTAGTCACCTATTCCATCAACCAAGGGTCATCCTACGCGACGAAAGTTCGGGTCTAATACCCCCTCAACCAAATCTAAGTTCCGTAAGGTCAAGCCTAAGTTCCGTATATATATAAACGCCCTAGGCTCCACATATTCAAACTTAGACTCGAACCAAGGTCAACCTAGCGCTCTGATACCAACTTTGTCACGACCCGAAAGAGCACGTGACTGGCCCTTGAACCATATGAAGTCTATAGGACTCCATCTGATCCAAGTAAGCCAAAAGCCCAGAAATCTAAAACCATTTTTAAGAATAAGTAAAGAAATTTGTTTAAAGGAGTGAAGAAAAGCATGTTTGAAATCAAGATTTTTAAATAACTAAGCCGAATATGCATTTTAAAAACAGTACAGTCTTTTCTAAAAATTTCGGCAGAGTTTCTTTTGTAAAACTGGCCCCGAATGGGGTACAACAAGGATAACAATATATGCAATGATAAAGGCATCCCCAAGCGGGAGCTAGCTCTTCGTCAATCGACGGTCACAACCACACAACGATATAATATACAACGCCAAGTGGCGAGGATCAAATCCAAAAAAAAGCTCAAAAGCAACAAGAAAACCGCAATACTACTAAGCGCGACTCTAAGGTCGAAAAATACAACACCTAAGTCTGAGTCTGAAACAATAAACAAGTTTTTGGTTGATGGAAATTCTAGATACAATGAAATAAATAAGTACAATGGTGGTTCTTGATGCGAAAGAATCCACCTACCAAAAGCAAATCACCCGCAAGAAGGTAGTGTGCCAGAAATGCCGCAAAGGGACATGTACGGCAGAACCTGCAAGAACTGTGGCACAACGGGGGTGAGTTGCCAACTCGTGAATAGAAATATCTACAAGCAGAAACCGAAAGCAAGACATAATCCTAGGTCAATACGATCAGTATATAAAATCCTCAATATAATACATGCAGCCTATAGCAAGGCTAGGGTAAATATCTAACCCGAGTGCAATCTCATGTGTCTGTGTCAGTGCCTCAGATAACAATATAGCATATGAATGAGATATGAATGCGTGAAAACAGAATACATTTACATGAAGCAACTGTTTTCATACTTAGTGAGATTTCCCTTGTATTTTTAAAATGAGGTATCATAATGAAATCAGCATAAAACTGTGCCTAGCACCGGCACAAAACGAAATCCCAATATCCTGATATCTCAAAGTCTCAACCACAATATCTAGGGCGCCGTCAGTCCAGACCGGCCCCTACCATAAATCTCAAGACCACGACGGTATCCTCCGGATATCCGACGCGTCGGGTAAAATCACCGGTAGGTAGTACTCCCCTGCCAGGCTCAACGTCATCACCACATGCCTCTTGCCCCGGGGTACCGCACCGGGTCCACCATGTACCCGAAACGGTTCATCCGTCTCCTCGAATCGGGTTTCCAAATCCATCAGCAAACTCATGGTGGACGACTCATACATCATGGAAAACCGCACTTTTTATTTTAAAAGAGAGAATATGATTATTTGTGTCATTGCGGTTTTCCTCCAAATCCAGAAAATCTCATAGAAATCCAAATCCAAACCTCAATAGCACGTAAAATAGTGAATATATGCATGAGAATCCATGAATGCGGCATAACAATGAATAACAGTATGCATGAAGTAGCAGGTAATAACTACAATGTCTAAACTATTAGCTAATAGGCTATGTCAAGCAATAATATATTTTCTAAGGTGTGCGTGACATGGCAATTACCGATGAAGATATGTGTGAGCCGGCAAGTAAGTGTACGTGGTACATACGCATCATCGGTAATGGTGCTGGTGTCCTAACAGCATGATATCAATAATGGAGTATGAAACATAATATAGGAATGCGATGCAAAGCGAACCACAAAAAGGGAGTGGGAGCTGAAACTAGACGTAACTAAAACTAATCTGCATTAATCTAACATAAGTCCTACAATTGGTGCCTTTTGAAATAACACGAATCATGGGGTTTTGAAAATAGGGGCTACGGTGTTTTTATGAAAAGATACGTCATTTTTGAAATATCCGTAGATTCCCTTGAGCTGTCTTTAAAAATGCCCACGATTCGTTAGTTTTTGAAATAGGTAAGAAGTCTAATCTACTCTAACAACTACCCTAACTATACGGCTGAACTAACAAGCTGAACTACAGGTAAGGAAACCGCCTAACATCTGAGTCGATATATATATATATATAAGTCGGTGATCCCGCCTCAATAGTATCGCGTACGATACAGTATATCATCTGACATCCTCAAGTCATGAGCGCGGATCTATCATCAATGTAAAGCTCATACGGTAAATCGTCGTACGGCATCCCAATAGCTGGGTACAGGTCAACATCTCACTATCTCGTCACATAACAGGTATCACTATCATCAGATCATATAGTCTGGGGGTACTACTCTATGTCTAGTACAAATCGATACCATCAATGAAGTATGCATGCGGGGGTAAACACATATCCCAAGCCCGCAAGAATCACATTTCGTATCCCAAATACGAATCATATCAATCACCGATCTCGCGGCACAAAGCCCACATCATCGACTCAACTCCAAAGTCATCCCATATCATCAAACACCGTGCAAGTATAAGAAACACGCAAGTGTATGCGTGTGGGTGCAATTCTATCCTATGGTTCGCAACTAGGAACTACGCTAGTTATTTCTACCCCTAACTAACCATAACACACTATAGCTATCACACATATAAGTATACTACATAGTACTAATTACGGACTGCGGGGGTGCTATACGCCATCCACCCGACTTCCCCCTGTAGATATAATCTACTCACCTTGCATCATCATTTGCGGACGTCACCGCGCATTTGCTTGTCGTCCCGAAGTCTTCATGGGTACCTACACATCAAAATATCGTATATGCGCATTAAAACCACATCCAAGCTAAAACGGCGCATGAAATCCAAAACGATACGATAAGGGGCCTATAGGTGAGAACCTATGGCACGCCTTCAAAACCATCAATAAATCCTCTATATCGTCGTATAAACGCCAAATAGTCGAGGCAAAACACAATCCACAATTTCAGACTTAAAAGTACGGAATACGGAAACACGAATCCAAAACAGCAACTTAGGAAATATGTCCCAGATTTCACCCTAGGTCACTTTATACAAATCTATATATACCAGGGGTCTAACATAAACATGTAGGAGCTACAGAACCAATACGAGCCAAGAAGGTGGGACCCAGGCCGCAATTTGCGGCCAATTAGGAGAAATTGGCGGCCGTACGGATGAGTTGGGGGCTAGGGTTTGGGGTGTTGGATCAATGGTGCCTGCACATCTCACTGTCCACTCAATATTATTTTAGGAGTCTCGGGGTGTTAGCAGATTCTTAATAACAGTGGAAAATTCCAGTTTTTCCCCGATATCGGTTTCTAAAATCCGTATTCTGTTTTAAGCTTCAGGTTTTGGGTTCCAATTCATACACTAAGGTGTTGGTATAACCTTAACTGAGCTTAATTTCCCAATACAACACAAGTTTCCTCAAACCCTAACTTGATTATTCTCAATTCCTTAATATCACACAATATCGATTAAAAACTAAGCATGGGTAAAGGGAAATGCTATAACTAAGCTAATGTTTCAGAATTTACCTCACTTGGCAACTCAAGAAAATCCTTGAGTTGCCCCTAGTGGTCAAAATCCACGCTTTCTTGGTCCATCTTGAAGGTCTCGGGCTCGTGCACACTTTTAATGAAACGGACGTGAGCTTTTGGGGTTGTTTTTGAGATGAAGAGAGGGATTGAAGAGGGGGGGAAAGGGGCTAGGGCAACAGCAGCAGGGAGAGTGAGAGAGGAAGAGAAATTGAGGGAAAAATGGCTAAGTGTTGGTCAAGGTAAACCCCATACCTCTCTCTCACCAACTCCATTCTTTATTCCTTTTCTTTTTCTTTTTCTTTTTCCCTTTTCTTTTAATCCAAACCTTCTCACAAGAATAGTAAACCCAAATGATAAATCATGGCAAGAAAAATGCACAAGTGTAGAAAAAAAGTGATATGTGCAAGTTTTGCAATAAATTGCCAAAAAGTCCGATTAGCGATTTTTAATCGCGATTAGCACTAAATTAGTGTCAAACTAATCACAAAAACTTAAAATTGTCATAATTCTCTAATTTACCCTATTTTAGAATTTTCCATAATTTTTCTCAAATTTTTCCTATTTATTTGCATTTAATTATAGATTTAATATTAAAATAATCAATAAAATAATATTAAATTATAAAAATTCCTAAAATTAATATTTTATATTTTTGAAAATGTTACACTACTCATGGACATGCACGGTGAAAGGCCTTTCAGGCCGATAAACGGTCGCTTCCTAAAGAAATACTATGCTTAATGAGCCGCAGCCTAGGTCAATGGTAGATGACGACGATTATGTCCGCTCACTATCTTCCTAAGCTCAAACTCCATCAGCAGTAGCTAGCCTTCTCAAACGTCGGACCGAAATGTCCTTAAACTAATAGCAGACCGAAACGTCTTTAAACTACTACCGCAGCATCTTTAGGCTGACAAGATATAAAAAAAATATAAAAATAAAAAGAATAAAAAAAACAGTATGTCCATAAGCAAAAAGGGCATGATGAAAACCCGAAAGGGCTCCGTGAGTAAAAACAACAGGGCTGCCGGCGAGTGTTCGTGAAAACCCGAAAGGGCGCGACCTCGTAAAAAAAAGAGAAAAAGAAAATAAAAAGAATAAAAAAACGGTATGTCCATAAGCAAAATGGGCACGGATGAAAACCCGAAAGGGCTCCGTGAGTAAAAACAGCAGGACTACCGGCGAGTGTTTGTGAAAACTCGAAAGGGCGCAACCTCGTCAAAAGACAATTACTGGGTCCCCTCGACCTTGTAAGGAGAAACCACCCGCGTGAGATCCTTACAACTCACAAGGGAGCAACACACTTAGGGATCCTCACGATTCCTAGGGAGAAAATACACTCGCGAGATCCTCACGACTCGTGAGGAGAACTCTCTTATGGGACCCTCACGGCTCATAAGATTTGAAAGTCTTAAGTTACAGAGACCTAAACCTGTGCTTAAGCAACCCCCACAACTTCCGATATTGCCCTACAAGTGGCTCAATACTGACCCTTGTATACAATCCACGGGCACGAATAAACATTTCCCTAACCAAGATCCATCCGTGACGGAGGATATGTTCGCACGACCCTTGTAGGTCCTCTCGATTTACAAGGAGAAAACCCTCCTGTAGGATCCTTACGACTTACAAAGGAAACAAACGCTTAGGAATCCTCACGATTCCTAAGAAGAAAATACACCTATAAGATCCTCACGACTTGTAGGGAGAAATACCTTTGTGAGACCCTTACGGCTCATGAAGTTAAAAGCCTTAGTCGACAGCGCCTTAACCCTGTTCGCTAAGCCATCTCTGTTCGACATCGACGGAGGCAGATGATGATTCGCTCCTGGTAATAGCCCAGTTGTAGCGGTGCTGATGCCGAAATTGGTCTACAACAAAAAAGCCAATAGGCCGCACATGCATACGAAATAGCCGAAATGATAGGGCAACTTGCAATAAAAAACAGCAAGTAAAAAAATGTATGCATGGAAAATAGCCGAAATGATTGGGCAACTCGCAATAAAAAGCAGCGAGTAAAAATAAAATAAATAGCCGAAATGATTGGGCACCGCGAAAAATAGCCGAAATGATTGGGCAATCGCGACCTTCGCGATATAAAAGATGAAATGATAGAGCATCGCGGAGATAAAACAAAAAATGATGATAAAACTTTGGCCCTACAGTTAAGATCACATCGATCCCTGTATACAATCCAAGGGCGTAAACAAAGAGGGAACCATACTTTCCCAACAGGCTCCGCCAGAAGACGAAGCCAAATCTCGACGGTTCAGTCCAACTCCGAAGAAACTAGCGTCTTTAGCAAATTCCTCGACTCACGGATACAAACACTCCTTGACAAGAGCCTCCTGATCCGCGTCGACTCGCAGAGCCACCAGTGCCTCCGTGGGAAATTCTCGACTCGTTTCAAACCCCAAGGAAACAAATAATCCTTGGCGCTTGGGAAACAAATAATCCCTAGCAAATTCCTCAACTCACGGATACAAACACTCCTTGACGAGAGCCTCCTGATCCGCGTCGACTCGCAGAGCCACCAGTGCCTCCGTGGGAAATTCTCGACTCGTTTCAAACCCCAAGGAAACAAATAATCCTTGGCGCTTGGGAAACAAATAATCCCTAGCAAATTCCTCAACTCACGGATACAAACACTCCTTGACGAGAGCCTCCTGATCCGCGTCGACTCGCAGAGCCACCAGTGCCTCCGTGGGAAATTCTCGACTCGTTTCAAACCCCAAGGAAACAAATAATCCTTGGCGCTAGGGAAACAAATAATCCTTAGCAAATTCCTCAACTCACGGATACAAACACTCCTTGACGAGAGCCTCCTGATCCGAGTCGACTCGCAGAGCCACCAGTGCCTCCGTGGGAAATCCTCGACTCGTTTCAAACCCCAAGGAAACAAATAATCCTTGGCGCTAGGGAAACAAATAATCCTTAGCAAATTCCTCGACTCACGAATACAAACACTCCTTGACGAGAGCCTCCTGATCCGCGTCGACTCGCAGAGCCACCAGTGCCTCCGTGGGAAATCCTCGACTCGTTTCAAACCCCAAGGAAACAAATAATCCTTGGAGCTAGGGAAACAAATAATCCTTAGCAAATTCCTCGACTTACGGATACAAACACTCCTTGACGAGAGCCTCCTGATCCGCGTCGACTCGCAGAGCTACCAATGCCTCCGTGGGAAATTTTCGACTCGTTTCAAACCCCAAGGAAACAAATAATCCTTGGCGCTAGGGAAACAAATAATCCTTAGCAAACTCCTCGACTCAGGGAAACAAACAATCCTTGATAAGAGCCTCCTGATTCGCTTCGGCTCGCAGAGAAACCAGTGTCTCCGCGGGAAAATTCCCGATTCGTCTCAACTTGCAAGATGAAGCCTCAGACAGCAAGGACCAAAAAAAACTTGCTTCCTGAACAATGGGACCCTGCAAGTCGATCTAAACGGTCTCTTGCATACTATTCACAGGTTTCACTCTCCAAAGTCGAGTTTCGACGAGGAGGGAAACAACCGCTTACGAGTCCTCTCGACTCGTAAGAGAGAAAAATTCTCTTATAGGATCCTTACGACTTATAAGAGAAAACCACACTTAGGAATCCTCACGATTCCTAAGGAGAAAACCCACCTACGAGATCCTCTCGATCCGTAGGGAGAAGAATTTCTATGAGACCCTCACGGCTTATAGAGTTGAAAAGTCTTAGGCAGCAGATCTGAACCTGCGGCCTAAGCCATCGCTATTTCTTAAGAAAGTCAAGATGCGTGCTCTATTATCTGTTGACCATGTTTACTAAGGTGGCATGCTGATACTAAAAGAAAGAAAAGGCGGAGAAATGACACAAGACATTACAGAAAATGTGTATCTTTTATTCATAAACTTGATTGGGTACAGAATACATTGTGTTAAAGAATAAAAAAATATATATATACACATTCTTTCATCTACAAGCACAAAATATACAAAGAGGGATAGCTACTAAGAAGGAAGTGTATTTAGTAAATCCACAAGTTGCTCTCGCACTTCCTTCAGCCCCTCCTCCTGAGCGGCTGCCGCGGCCACCTCCGCTTCCACCTGGGTCCGCTGCTGTAAAAAGGATGAAAGTTGCTCCTCGGCCACCTTCTGGGCTGCTTCTTGGCTGGGTGCATCCCGCTCAACAACGTCAAGCTGTTGCCTCAAGCATAATCCTTCAGAAATACATTGCAGAAGACCCTCAAAGGCAGCCTTCAGCCGTACAGCATTGGCCTCTACCCGAACACGCAACTGGGCAGACTTGCTCGAGGTCTCACCGCGCTCCTTACGCCTTGAAATAACTTCTTGTTCAAGATGGCGGAAGTAAGAAGCGCTTCGCTCAATCCACGCTGCTCTTTGAATGCTGGCAGCCAAGGTCTCAGGAGCGGGACGCAACGACTCCAGTTGATGAAGGCGAGCCTCAATCTCCCGGCAGTGATTAACCCAGGAGGCGACGATGCCCTCATCATGGAAGTTGGCAAATATTACCAAAATCTGGTTAACCGTCGTAGCAAAGTCCGCAGCAGACATAGGATTCTCGACGTCGAGTTCCTCAATGTAGTCGTTCAACATGCGCAGACTATTCGTCGCACCTTTTGAGGACGGACATCTCTGAGAAGGGCCGGCTGGCATTATAATATGGGACTCAAAAGGCGCCAAGACCGGAACGACAGCTGAAGAAAAGCAAGATGTGATCAGATAACAGTTCAGGAACTAAAAGAGGGGGAAGTCATTTATGCGATAGTCGCCATACCAGCTGAGGCAGGTGGCAAGGCCGGAAGGACCGGTGGCACCGCCAATCTTATATCCCCTCCTTCAATCTGTAGTGCTGCAGTTGGGATGAGAAAAAGGGTTAGAAGCAATTCCATCAATAAAAAAGAAAGATATCAATGGAAATCATACTCACCAGCGCCACCAGAGGAAGAAGCGAGTTCGGATGGGAAGGAGAAGTGTGGGAGCAACATCTGATGTACATGATCGAAGAGTACTCCTGAAAAGACGCAACAACATGACTTTAGTACACAAATTGTATGTCTGAAGTACAGGATTAATGAATTGCAAACCCATACCTTCCAACATCTTAGTTGGTATGAAAGAGGGTTGAGAGGTGGCCACCGCCAAGGCAGTCGTGGAAGGTGCTCCCTCAAGCAGTGGGGCATCAGCGTTGGCCGCACCTGCGTTACAAGAAAGGTAAATTTGTCAGAAAGGATTGTAAAATAAAGAAAAACAGTAACCTAGGGTTTACCTGAGGAGCTCCCGACCGAAACGGAGGCGACTCCCTCCTCTATCGACATGAGACCACCGCCCGTGGCCTCATCACCCGACTCGATGGGGACCGTCGTCGTGCTCGCGCGGCCAGGAGACGGCGGAAGATCATAGACGGTGAGGGCAATGATTGGAGCATTGCCGGACTCTTGAGAGAGAGTGGCTAACTCTTCCCCAAGAGTCGTACCCATCTCACCCGCTACTTCTTCGGGCTCCGCCATCTCCATCGGCTTATCCACCGTCACCACGAGGTCGCCGGCCTCAAGCGCCTCGTCCGCCGCCACCCTCGGTTCAGTTGTAATGATCATTTCATCTGCCGCCACTTCAGGCTGGGCATCAATGACCCTCTCAGCTGCAGACCCCTCAACCTCCATCTTGGGCCCCGAAGCCTCGGTGACGTTGCCCACCATCGACTCAGGCTCGGTAGGAGCTGCCTCCTCTGTCTCCTTGGGATCAACGGTTTCCGCCTCCCCCTCGATCGGACTTGGCCCTGCAAGATAAGAGATATAAGGACCAATGGCATTAAAATCCTTATAACAAAAACTCTGAGAGAAATATTACTTGAAGCGGATTTACTGTTTGCGCTCCGAACTGCGTGCGCCACCTCTCTGCGGGCAGTGGATAGGGCGACAGGGGCCTCTTCGGATGGAGTATCGGCGCGAGGGACGGTGTTGGGGCCCGCTCCCACAGCCAAGGCAGCCCTGCGCGCCTTCGCCTCACGCCTTAGCCGCTTTCTTTCCTCCCGAGCTGTCACAATGGACCTCTGTGACGCCTCTTTCACCGCGGCGTCGTCATCCGTAAACAAAGACACCTCCAGAGCCTTTAAAGCGTCTCTCATCGGCTCCTCAAGATGGACTTCTTGCGGTAACCCCGAGGAAACAGGAACGTCGGCAGCCGGTAGGACATCTGCATCACTTGGAGGGAACGGCATTGAGGTTCCTTTGATTAAAAGGGAAAGGTTAGATTGACCATAACACAAGGGAAATGAAAACTTAATGAATCGAAACTTACTAAGGCCCATGGATGCTCTAAGACGTTCCTCCTCTTGGAAAGTCTTCAGAGAAGCGGCAATGGCTTCTTCATCAGTGATGCCTGTTGAAAGAAAAGAAAGAAAAGCGTTAGTCAAAGGCAATGAAGAGGATATGTTGCAATAAAGAAAAGGCGACTAGTAGTTACCTGATTGCGCAAGCTTAGCTAGCCACGCGTCACGCCTTGCCAACCACGCTGAAGCTTCGAGAGCAGCCTCCAAGTCTGTATCGTCCGGCGGCGGCATCACTAATCCTTTGTTAGTCCCGTATTCGATCAGGCCCTCGGCATAGGGAGCATGGGGTTCCTGACCGAACACGACGTCCGCAGCGAAGAGCGACTTCTTTTTCTTTTGCCCTCCGACCCTAGGCTCACGTGGGATCGACTTCCGCTTAGCAGCCACTTTGGGACGACGGGTCCCGATGTCCGCACCCACGCCAGACTCCGGCGAGGATACAACTACTGTCTCCACTGGAGCACAGGGTGCGGGAGGTGCATCTGTGATATCAGGGAGCGGCAACTCACGTGAAGGACTTTGCGCACGCGATGGTCTTCCCCCGACATCTTTTAGAGGAGGAACCACCGGGGTCCTTGGCACTAAGGGAGCGTTACGGTTGGTGCCGGGAGGTGCTTCTTTACGGTCGATCAACACTCGCCTCTCTTCCTTTATAACGGCCCCCGTCGCATGATTGTACCACTCTTTATATACATTAAGGAGTCATGGAGCGCAGGCCGGCGCGCTGATGAAAAAACGAGAACCCGTGTTCAGGCGCATGAAGTGATGTAATGCGTTCTTCATCCCTTCTTCATTGGCAGCAGGTTCCAGTAAGAAAGCTTCCAAGGGTACCCCTTGATCGTAGCCCAGTTGTTGGGCGAAACGATGCGGGTTATATCTCATGAAGATTGCCGCACCGCCCTGCCTGAAGACTAGGAAGCCCGGTCTAATAGAATACAAGTGGAGGGTCTCCCGGGCCGTCAACACTGAAGCTCCATCCTTAAAAGAGTCCTGTAATGGTCGCACCGCAGTGGTGGACGCTTTTCCAATGGTTAATACCTTGTCAATGAAGGACATCCCGACTCCAACGGTGTGAGGGCGAAGCAGTAAACCTCTGGCGTTCCGTGGTGAAGGGGTCACGATTGATGCCCCAATCAACTGAATAATGCGAGGGAAACCACACTTGTCAAAGAACGAGGGCCTTTTATGCATGCCGAAGACACCCGCCGTATGTAGCTCAAACCACGACATAAAGTAGAGCATCGGGAAGACCACGTGCAATACCCCGGGCTCGTTAGCATCCGTTGCTCGGTTGAGACCATGATATAGGTGCGCCAAGCCAGCGATCCCAACAGCCACCTTTACCCCGATGGCCATCCGGTGGGCTGGGTAAAAGACAGAGGGCCGCATACGATGAGAGTGCATTGGGATCGCAAACCAGCTCAGCCACAATCCAAGAAATCCTAAGAAAAAGGCCTCCTCATCCATTCCAGGGGCCGCAATTTTTGCAAATGACATGGTAAGGAAGTCCGGAAGGAAAAAACCCTTTTGATCTATCTCCTTCTCCGGTAGGTTGTCCACACCTAAACCGAAAGGGTCATCCAGAGTGGCAAACTTGGCAGCCTCTGATGAGAGGACGCTTGGGCGAAGGAACCGAGCGATGAAATCTTCAAAGTTAACCCCCCGACTCCCATGTTCGATAAAAAGAGATTCATAGATGTTCAACACCTTAATCAAACTTGGGAATTGATGTTGAACGGCATTCTCCGGCCTAGCACCAAAGACGTACACATCTGTCGGGAGCAGCTCCTCATAATGTTCTCCCATGACTGGTAGACCGGATACCTCCGTGAACTCCTCCAAAGAGATGGACACTTCCCGATCCATGGCAAGGAAAGTGTGGGTAGGAAAGTTCCACTGCTCCAGGAAAGCCTTAAACCACCAGGTGGGGAGCGTGGGATACTGGAAGAGAGAGACGTAGACCGCGGTGTACAATCCTAATCTTATCAACTGCGACTTCTTCGTCGACAGGATGTATCGGGCCCACGGCAGGTAGCCAATCGGATGGCGGGGGATCAGACCAATGTTATATGATTGCCCCCAGGGCCTCACCTCGCCCTGACAGATACGACGTCCTAGGATATCCAAGACCATAGGACGTTGGACCGGAACCGCATCCATAGCGGGATGAAGAAAGCTGTTCGCGGTCCAATCCACCATCTCCACGGCATACTGCACCGAGGGTGGGGTAGCATAATGAATTGCCGTGATGGGCTCAGACGGCACTGCGCATGTGAAGCTGCGTCGACCCATGATGATCTGGTTATACCAAGACCCCCAAAGGTGGAGGTTCTTGTACTCCGGGTCGTATTCTCTAATCATGGTCAGGACTTCACGGTCCAAGGGCGCCTCGGGAAATCCCTCCTCCGAGCGGACGAACGGGAATGAAGTGTCTAGAGACATGATCGCTGCAAAAGAACAATTTAGCCGTTAGTGTTGTAATTCCAACGTTTGGCGTCTAAAGAAGAAAATGCATTAATTAAATTAAATTAAAATTAATTAATTACACCACACAGCAGTGCAGTGAGTAGGAGACCAAAGAGGGACCCACAAAATCTGGATGACAATACGTCAGTTAATAAGACAACCTCATCATTGGATGAGATTGTCAGTTGGTCCCCAGGAAAACATTCCCATTTATAAAAAAAGGGGGAAGAATCCCTAGAGACAAGGAGAAAAATCTCCTCTTTCAGAGCAAAGCTCTGTCACAGAGTGACACTTGTCAAACTCTGATCTTAGAGAAATAAGATTCCTTAAAAGAGCATAGCTCTATGGTCCATCAGAAAATGTTACACCTAAAAGAATTAGAATTTTTGGAATCTTGGAAAATCCATGAAAAACTTGTGAAATTTTTTCATTTTTCAGATCTAAAAGATCTACAGATGATTCAAAGAGCAAAGCTCTGTTTATGAAACCCCAATGGGGATCTCTTTAGATCAAAAGATCTGTGAGAGCAAAGCTCTTTGGTTGAAGATTAAGTTCAATTAAGTTTAATTAATTTTACCTAAAGTTTTGACTTTAGAAATGAGCAAAGCTCTGAAAGTTCTTGAATGAGAGCAAAGCTCTGGGAAATAAAAAATCTTGAAATGATGAGATTTTTCTAAGGGCCAGAGGTCCTATTTATAAGGCGCTTGCGCCCCTTGAGCTCACCCCTTGATCCAACGATCAGGAGTTTGCCACCGTTGCACTCACGTGTGCGCCACGTGAGCGCAACGGTGGGGGGGCATTTGTTTCGCCCAATCAGAGCAAAGCTCTGTTGAAATTCAAAATTCAAAATTTTGAAGCAACACTTCAAATCTCGGGCGCAACGCGCCACATGTCAGGCGCTGATACGTCAACGCAGCGCCCAAGAAGGCGCGCCCAATCAGAGCAAAGCTCTATTTTAAGCAAAATTAAAGCAAGCAACGCTTCAGTCGCGCAGGCACTGCGCTGCGCGACACGTGTCAGCACAGATGCGCTAGCGCAGTTGCGCTGTGCTTTGCGCTGCGCGACACGTGTCAGCGCAGATGCGCTAGCGCAGTTGCGCTGCGCTGTGCGCTTCGCGACACGTGTCACGCGCTGGGGCATTTGCGCCAAACAGAATTAAGATTTTAAAGAAATCTTTCTGTTCTTGTTAAAACAAGAAGATTTTCTTCTGTAAAACTAAAGCCCTTGGATCAAAGATCCAACGGTGGGGAAAATTCCCCAAATCACTCAGAGAAAGATCTCTTCAACAAAATTAACTAATTTATAGGCACTATAAAAGAGACCCCAGACCTCAATTCAAAGGCATCAACATTTTCTTGAAAAAAGTCAAGAGCTTCAAACAGAGAGAGAATTCTGAGAAAAATTCAAAGAAAAAGGTAAAAACCTTCACGAGAGAAAAGAAATCTCTTTTAATAAATCATTGATCTAAAAACCAGATCAATGTTCTTCACATAATAAACAGTGCTTTGCACTTCTCATGAACCACTGGTTCTTTAAAAACAAGAAAACAACAAAATAAAATAGTGCTTTGCACTTTTATGAACCTCTGGTTCTTGAAACAAAAAGAAAAACTTATTTTTCTTTGATCTAAATTAGATCAAGAAATCAAATAGTGCTCTGCACTTCTGTTCTTGAATCTAAAAGATTCTTAGTGCTTTGCACTTCCAAACTGCGCTGTTGCGTTCTTGAGAGAAAACCACGTGTCAGCTACAGAACAACTTGCGCTACGCGCTCTTGAAATAGAGCTTTGCTCTTTGGAATTGGCGCAACTCACCAGAGCACGCCACGTATCAGCAGCGCAACAGCGCAGCGCACTGCGCCGTTGCGCTTGCGCTCACCAGAGCATGACACGTGTCCTCACCACAAGTGCTTGCGCTCAGTAATTGGCACAAAGCGCCTGACAAATGCAATGCATTTCTTTCCCTGAAGGGCCAGGCCCAATTAAAAGACCAAACATGCCTAATTAAATTGATGCTCTGCATCATTTATAAATGGGCAGAGCCCAAACAAAATAATAAAAATGCTATGCAGATGCCTTGCAGAGTCCAAAATAAATTGATGCTCTGCATCTTTTATAGGCAGAGCCCAAACAAAAAAAATAGAAAATAATGCGATGCATTATTTAAAAATGGGCCAAGCCTTAACACAGGTCTAACAGACTAAGAACAAATAAAAAGCGTTGAATACTTTGGACTTAGCCCAATCATGGCCGTAAGTCCTCAAATTAAATTGACTGAGCGATATTGCTCCTTTAAATCAATTTATATCCGGTTCGAGGGTACATCTCCGAGCTCCTCCGACACCTCTCGTTGTAATCCTTCAACGACGTCAGAGAGGCGGCGGGTCCCAACAACCACACATGAATACGGACTGCGGGGTCCTTAAACTCGTGGACCGAAACAACCCTAAACTAATATTGGACCGAAACGTCCCTAAACTAATATTGGACCGAAACATTCTTAAACTAATATTGGACCGAAACGTCCCTAAGCTAATATTGGACCGAAACGACCCTAAACTAGAACACGGACCACCACGTCCCTAAACTGGAACATAGACCACCACGTCCCTAAACTGGAATACGGACCACTACGTCCCTAAACTGGAACATGGACCACCACGTCCCTAAACTGGAATACGGACCACTACGTCCCTAAACTGGAACATGGACCACTACGTCCCTAAACTGGAGCAATAGAGCCCCCAAATGCTCTTTTGCCGGATCTAAACGGCCCCATTAAGTTGATCTTGGTCTCAAAACAGGACTAACGTATCCTTAACGAATGTTTAAGTTGATCTTAGCCGCAACGCGACTAATGCATCCTTAAACTAAAAACACCAAACCCAAATCTAAGTAAATACGGATTTGGACTAATCCACGTCCTACGGGCGACGGCATTACTCAGTCTCCGTATACAATCCACGGGCAACCACAAACAAAACAAACACACACGACACGAAGTGAAATTCTGGAGAAGGAGAAAGTTGTTACCGTGATGCGGTAGCGTAATTAACTGCAGGGGCTTGCGCCTGCAGGGTAGAGCGTCCCCACAATCAAAAACCCCTCAAGCGAGGGAGAATCTGACGAAGTCTGCTACATCGGCCGCATCCGTCTAAACCTCTGATACACGGTGCCATAAATCAACTTCGCATCTTCGGAGAGGTGGACGGATAAAACCATATAGCATCTGCCCCGAATCTCAGGCAAGACGTTTATCGCGTCTCCGCCGCATCTTTCGGAGGGGAACAACGTCGATGAGCGAACTCATCCTGACACCCTACTGAGCCTGTCAGTGACAATATCCGTACAGTCCGGTCCGTTCGTCTATGAGCATCGCATGGCAGGCCTAGGGGGTTGGTAAAAGTCAGACCCCCAAAAGCGGTACAAGTCGTGTCGGAGTGTAGCCCAGAACACCCTGAGATACTACTGGAATACTTACCAGTAAATCTCCTGCCTTGGCCAAGAACTTCGTGTAATGGCTCTCCTAGACACAGCGCGACCTCACCCCCAATACCGGGAGAGACGAACCCCTGCAGATCCGCTCACTGCCTCCATGTGGCTCGGGACTGTACCCAACTAAAACCTGTTTGCACGTCTCCTTTGAGCGTGGTAGGGTAGTAATCAAAGTACAGTGGGAACTCACACGAGACAAATGACGATCCCAGGTCGATGAACTAACCTGTACACATGTCACCAGGGAACTGCTATCTGACGTCAGGTATAAGACCAACTAGCATGTTCCCGGCGAGTCCTTTCCGGTGTACTCATAACCCAATGAGCACCTGTATACATCTTAGGTGAACCAACTGACACCAGTGGCTTGTGAGACCGGCCACCGCCCCTCGTCGGGGTCTCAACTGTATATACTAGTCTACTCTGGAGTATCGATGCCCTGTCTCGAAACTCCCACAACTAGGGACCTTTTAAGGATGTGCTTATAGACTACCAGCTCCAACGTATTGTTAGTGTATATGCCCTAGAGGCCATTACTGTATCATACTAGTTTGTATATTACTTGATGGAAGCTTGGGATATTCACAGTTGTATATCCAATCTTGCTCGAAATGGTAGTATGCTACTTGGTTTGTCTCTGCTTTAATATGTGCATGTGTTTCTTTTAGCATATCGCTGATATACATATTAGTAGAGCCCTTAGGATCTTTGCTTGATTACCAGCGTTGTGATGGCGCTCACACTCGTGGGGGCTGGGTAATCCATAAGCACATCCTTATACAGGTCCCTAGTCGTTGGACTATCGAGACAGGGCATCGATACTCCGGAGTAGACTAACGTATGCGCTTCTCATCCCAGCGTGGGAGACGGTCTATCCCACAGCCGTCAGTACGTCATACTTGAGATAGTATACGGGTCCTCGTTAGGTTACGAGTACACTGGACAGGACTCGTCGGGAACTGTTGGTTGGTATTATACCTATCGTCAGTTATCAGTTCCCAAGTGACATGAGTACAGCTTAGTCCGCTGACTTGACACTGTCACTTCGCCTCGAGTGTGTTCCCACTGCACTTTGATTACTACCCTACCACGGCTCAAAGGAGTCATGCAAACAGGTAGTTTTTGGGTGCAGTCCCGAAGCACTTGGAGGCAGTGACGGTTAGACAGATTCGTCTCTCCCGGTATTGGGGGTTGACATCGCGCTGTGTCCAGAAGAGCCATTACACAAGTAGTCCCTGGCCAGGGCAAGCGAGATATACTGGTAGGTTTCCAGTGTTATCTCAGAGTGTTCTGGGCTACACTCCGACACGACTTGTACCGCTATTAGGGGACTGACGTTCACCGCCCCCCTAGGCCCGCCATGCGATGTATCAAACGAACAGACCGGACTGTACGGAGACTGTCACATACAGGCTCAGTAGGAGTTCAGATGGGGTTCACCTCGTCAGTCTTCTTATCGGCATCTACCTGGGGACCGTTACGTACAGCTAGTGCCGCTTGCGGTCTGTGGTTAAACCCACTACCAGCGTAGTGTCGAGTTTTTAGAGTCCCACTCAGAGAGCTATTCGCCTTTAGGCAAAATGAGTAGAGGTCGCATGGTTTTGCGACAGGGTTCGTTCACATCCGCGCACTTGTGCACGTTTGTTGTCCGGACAGCTTATACTAGCGGGCTTTAGTTTAAGCCAGATCCTAGTATATGATTTGGGATTGGTTTTATCTCTTTGTATTCATGTTCCTCGGATCACGAATACGGGTGCGTATGCACAGTTACTTGAGACAGAGGGAGAGGACTTTGATTAGGGTTAATGACCATTGTCATTTTATTAACCCTAATGCTTATATGTGTATTATTGTTAATTGATATTAGTTTATTATAATTGTGCATGGTTATGGTTGTTGACCATTTGACATTCTTGACTTGTTGACCTAGGTTGACACTTTGACCATCATCATTTCATTTGGAAGATACTCTTTGATCCTTGCAATTTGCATTAAAAATGAAATGATAATGGTCATGTCTTGATTAAGCCATGACAATTATCTCACTAATTATCTATTTACAATAATTCACACATATATAAGAGAATGCTTCATTATTTCTCTCATTCTATCATTTACTTTCTCTCTCTTGTTCTTCCTCTTCCTCAAGCTCCCCCCTCTCATGTGTTGAGAAACACTTGAGCTTGAGAAAAACCACTTCTTGATAATCTCTACTCTCATCTAGGGTTCTAGGATTAGCACTTCTAGCACCCTAGTTACTTCTAGCTTGGAGTTGAAGCCAAAGGTTGAGGCTTTCGGGTGGATCTTTCTTCGACGTGAGAAGACGACAAAGGTGACCTCTTTCTACTACTCCAAGGAGCAAGGAGAGAAGGACATAAAGCCCTAGGTATAACCATTCTACCCTTAGCTAGTTTCTAGTTAGCTTTAGCTTGTTTTTGTTTAGCAAAGATCCTTCTTTGTCTAGTCCATGTTGCCTAAAGTTGATAAAAATTTGATTTTTATTCCGTTTTCCGCCTCCCCGCAACCACCGGGGTGGGCAACGTGGACTTACACGTATATGATCACCCTCATACTGCTGGCAGTCAAGCAAGAATCCTAGGGGCTCTATCAATATGCAATAGTGACCTGTAAGGTCACCTAAAGCAGTACACGATGATAAAGGTAAACCAGATAGTATACTATCATCTTGAGTAAGACTGTCCTACCGGAATAGGTCCTCCCTCAATCATTGCAATCACGTGCCTGTGATCCAATAATTGACTCTGAGGGCACTATCTCCAACAATCTCCCACTTGCACTCAAGGCTAATTATTGTGATGTCGCATACTCACAGCCCGTGTGATACCGAACACCCAACTCCTCTACTAGTCAGTCTCACAAATCCCGTTTGCGAAACTACTGCGTTCGAGGAATAGCCTCAGCGAGTGGATCCGCTTTGACGTTTCTTTCTATATCCCTCTATATCTCAAGTTCGCGGAGAAAGCCATCTCCCGAAATGAGCAATACTTGTCTTAGAATGTGTCTGGATGTCTGATGGGACCTAGCTCATAAATGAACTTCAAATCCAAACTTCTTAGACCGTATCATCAACTGAACTTAATCATTATCCTGCGCCATGCCTCCCTCGGTATCCCCTTGGACCACCTGTCCATAATACCGTCCCTCGTCAGAGGGAAAACTATAACTCTGACAACCTCTCTGTCATCCAGGTCACCTTAGAAGCCTGGAATGATAACTGTCTCCCGAATGAGGCTGTCGTTAACATATCCCTAGAACATCCACTTATGTTCTAAAACTGCTTCCGATTGTTTCTCCAGGATTGGATTAATATCAACTTATTGCACCTACTGCAAAAACAACATCTGGTGTGGTACTCATGATCGACTCAATTGCCTAAGCAAGTGATCTGCCAATCATGCACATCCCTCTCCCCTTTAGTCTGCAAGACACCTTTAGAGAGGGTGACTCCATCACCTGCAGGTACACCGCCATGCCAGGAGCCTTCCATTCTAAATACTTTTAGAATGTTGTCTAAGTACCCAGATTGGGAAACCACCCAAATCTAGATCTATAGATCTAGTAACCAGAATGTCTTGATATTATATCCAAGTCCCATGTGGAGAAACCACTGTGTGACAACCAAAGTATAACCGATCGTAGTATAGGAAAATCACTTCCTACTCTGTGTATGTCATCCAAATACCAGGACATCACACCCTACTACCTTCTTAACAGATACATCCCCTATTCTGATGAAGTCAAACCTATGACTGTCACATCAGAAATAGATGATCTATCTCCGCTATATCTGCTTTAGTCTACAAATAGACATAAGCCACTTGTCCACCATGCTTCGGCTGCTCCCACTTGTAAGTGCACGGCGGCGTCCCGGCCGTCAATCCGACGGCCGAATGCGGAAGCGGTGATAAACTTTAATTTTTGCGGACTTAGCAAACCGGCACCACCGCGCACTAAACACCCGGATCGAACCATTAAACTAGATCTAGCAACTACAAGAAAGGGAAGAGATGTACCGACTGATCCGAGTCCTCCGGTCTTCATCTCCACTCCGATCTCCTCGCGGGATCTCCGGTCGTCGCCTCCTCGCCGGAAGAGCACCACATCGCCTGTATCTTTTACGGGCTCCCACCTCAATACCGAGGCAACTCGAACGCGAAGTTGGCTGGCCGACGCGTCCAAGAAATGCTGTGGAATAGTGTAGTAGCCATGTCTCTTTGGGGTTTATGAGGTTTCCATTTACGGAGGAAATTTGCACAAGAATTTCATGGATGCTTGATGGAGAAATTGAGCATGAAATGTGTGTGAGCTCGGCCAAAAATGCTCACTGGAAAAATGAAATGAAGCACCTCTCTCTCTCTCTCTCTTGCTGTGGAAAGAAAAAATAAATCCTTCAATTAATCTCATTGCCATCATATATCAAATAATGCAATCTCTGCAGCACCCACACAAATGGGGGGGTCCACCAAATTAACATGAAAGAAAATTTCCACCAAAATAATCCTCACTCCATACCCAAACAGTGGCCGGCCATACCAACTTACCCATCACAAATTCACATCCAAAACCCATACCCTCTCAAATCTCAATTAATGCACCAACATGGATGAAAGATGATTATCCTATCAAAATGAATACATTTGCAAGAAAGCCCCTCACAACTAAGTTAACCAACGAAAAGTCCGGCCGAGAAGGAGCAATGAAAAACCGGCCGGAACGGAATGCAAACTGGCAACCCCAGAAAACTGGTCCCATAATAAATTACAGGAAAACCCCGATACTGTGCATACACACCCGCATTTGTATTCCGACCGGAATATAAATGCAAAGAGACAAAATCTACACTGTACTATGCTAGGATCCGGCTTAAACCAAAGTCGGCTAGTAATATCCGTCCGATCCTGATCCGTGCAATACCGCACGTATCTGATCGAACCCTGCCATATAACTATACGGCCTCTAGTACTAACCGTCCGATCCTGATCCGTGCAATACCGCACGTATCTGATCGGACCCTGCCATATCTCCATACGGCCTCTATAGCGTTTCGCCCGAAAGCTTGAGTAACTGAATGCGTGGTGGACTCTAAAGACTCGTCAATACTATAGCTGTGGATTTAACCACTAGCACGTCAGAGGTATTAGCCATACGTGACGGGCCACCAGCTATTGACTGAAAGGGACGTCGATGAGCGAACTCATCCTGACACCCTACTGAGCCTGTCAGTGACAATATCCGTACAGTCCGGTCCATTCGTCTATGAGCATCGCATGTCGGGCCTAGGGGGTTGGTAAAAGTCAGACCCCCAAAAGCGGTACAAGTCGTGTCGGAGTGTAGCCCAGAACACCCTGAGATACTACTGGAATACCTACCAGTAAATCTCCTGTCTTGGCCAAGGACTTTGTGTAATGGCTCTCCTAGACACAGCGCGACCTCACCCCCAATACCGGGAGAGACGAACCCCCGAAGATCCGCTCACTGCCTCCATGTGGCTCGGGACTGTACCCAACTAAAACCTGTTTGCACGACTCCTTTGAGCCGTGGTAGGGTAGTAATCAAAGCACAGTGGGAACTCACACGAGACAAATGACAATCCCCAGGTCGATGAACTAACCTGTACACATGTCACCTGGGAACTGCTATCTGACGTCAGGTATAAGACCAACTAGCATGTTCCCGGCGAGTCCTGTCCGGTGTACTCATAACCCAATGAGCACCTGTATACATCTTAGGTGAACCAACTGACACCAGTGGCATGTGAGACCGGCCACCGCCCCTCGTCGGGGTCTCGACTGTATACACTAGTCTACTCTGGAGAATCGATGCCCTGTCTCGAGACTCCTACGACTAGGGACCTTTTAAGGATGTGCTTATAGACTCCAGCTCTCACTTATATGATCGCCTTCATACTGCTGGCAGTTAAGCAAGAATCCTAGGGGCTCTATCAACGTGCAATAGCGACATGTCAGGTCACCTAAAGCAGTACACGATGATAAAGGTAAACCAGATAGCATACTATCATCTTGAGTAAGACTGTCCTACCGGGATAGGTCATCCCCTCAATCATTGCAATCACGTGCCTATGATCCAATAATTGACTCTGAGGGCACTATCTCCAATACCACTGACTACGACAACCCTCTGGCAGAGTCATATAAACGTACACTTCTAAAGCTAGTTTAGAACGACGCTATACTCATCCTCCTGCCGGGTCTCACAGTCTGGAACAACAGCATTGGAAAGTCTGGGTAAACAAGAACCTCCCTGCCACCGTCCTTGAGGCTACCGGAGTACCTCTCGGGTGCCTGAGGTCTCCTGCCGGGTCTCACAGTCTGGAACAACACCATTGGAAAGTCTGGGTAAACAAGAACCTCCCTGCCACCGTCCTTGAGGCTACCGGAGTACCTCTCGGGTGCCTGAGGTTACCCACCAAATCTGCGGAGTGGCCAATGGAATGTCAAACCAGATTGAATCTTTAGGTTCTTGTCAAATCTTGAGTAATCGTTTGCGGTTCTGGAATCACTTCCAGTTCTACCATACTCCCACTACTGTTTTCTGAAAAATCCATTTTACTTAAAACTGTGGCGAGTCAAGAACAATATCACTATTGATCTTCCAGATGGTAGAAAGTCAACCCTCGTCATAGCCTGGGTCAACCCACAAACAGCCATTACAGAAACGTGCCTTGAGTTATCCAGAGTCTGGTTTTAAGCATAAGCCGGACAACTCCCCGTACCTTAACATCGTTAAGATATGAACTGTTCTATATCCAATATAGAACCAGAGGCACTGATTTAATTGAACCGGATTCAAATCATGCAACTGTCTCCAGTGCATGTCAACTAAATGGAAAGAGGCCAATCAGCGTTACTCAACTTAGGAATGCTTCCAATTATGAGTAACCTGAAAGAGAGGCAAGTTCTCTTAATCATTACTATCAACTGAACACCATACACAAGTATCTACATCTTCGATCAACTTGAAGAATCCCGATACTTGCAACACCTGGTTCTCTACTTTATCCATATACCTATAACTTCTCAAAACTTGGACCCTGTGTTTCTACGAAACGCCTGTCTAAAAACTAGAGAAGTCATAAGTAAACCGAATATAGTACGAGAACCAACCCCTCTGTCCTCATGGACGCTGGACAACATACAATACTCTGTATAAGTCCCTTGAGTCTGATAACTCAATCCCTGTGTGTCGTAGGTTGAAAATTGTACTTATGGTTAAGAAGAATAACACCGCTGTTTAATGCTCCTTACCTAACCATCCACTGATATAGGTAAATGTCATAGACATAATTTCAAAAAGGTATATCTCACTCTATGAAAATAGACGTACAGATATATCAATTTTTGGTGCATAACAGCGGATATTCAAAACCAAATATTTGTCGTCCGGCAAACAACCCAAGTGACTTCCTCAAATATCACTGATTACAACGAATCCCGATATAATGAGGATGATCACCCAATTCCCAATAACTTACTCCCACTCATCATCTGTAAAACCATACAGATGTGAGAATCATACCTGGTAAATACATACCCTGGAGTAAGTATCTAATCGGGAAATCAGTTTTCCTTTAACAATACACAGTGAAACTGAAACATTGAAATTTTTCGATGGGGTATCCCGGTATTCCTAGTAATGCCTCTTCCATTATCCATATTCACAACTGTAACCGTGTAATTCTTTGCCATCTTTCCAAATCCCTTTATATGTCTTTAGTCATTACCTTCTGCACACCCTCTTAGGCTAAATGGTTTTCTTCCTTCCCTACCGTTCGGCACCAGCCTATGGTTTGGAAGAAGACTATCCAATAATCATAATGGGTGTACTGTCCTAATCCTAGGAGCACTCGCAATGCGAGAGAAGGTGAAGATAAAAGACAACCGAATAAACCTTATTCCTGTTTCTCCTGAACCAGAATCCATCCCCGAACTGGAACAAGTTCCTTTCGAGTTCGTATATAACCATACGATGGAGTATCCAATAAACTGTGGATCTTCATAGTGATACGGAGTGTCCTGGAGAAATACAAAGGAGATTTAGGATTGGCGAAGAAATACTTGGTTTGGTCGTGAATAGCAGTCGCAATTTACTTTGCCCTCTTACTAATCTCTTGATAAGTCTTTACTTAATACCTTCTGTACACCATCGTTAGGCTAACTGGTTTTCTTCATTCCCTACCGGTCGGCACCTGCCTATGGTTTGGAAGAAGACTATCCAATTTGCGTAATAGGTGTACTATCTCCTAAACCAAGGAGTACTCTCAACCTGAGAGAAGGTAAAAGGAAAAAACAACTGAATAGTCCTATTCGTTTTCTCCAGAATCGGAAACCATCCTCGAATAAATTCCTTCGAGTTCGTATATAACCATACGATGGTTTTGTCCAATGGAAGTGGACGTTCGTAGTGATACGGGGTGTCCTGGAGAAAATGGTAAAAGTAAGAGTGGCAATGAGGTTTGCAACTCTGACAATCCAAAAAGCCAGTGTTTAAGAAGGTTCGGTTAATTTTGGTCACTGAGTCATAGTCTTAGGGTCGGGTCAATGGTCGCTGCCAAAGAGAGAGAGAAAAGAAACACTCAGCGTACACTCTAACCTAGATCAGAACGGTTACCAATTTATCTAATCTGGAAACCTCCCACTGTACCGTCAAATTCTCCTCCAAACCTGAAAGAAGAATTAGTCGGGATCACCCGAGGAGTAAACCAACTCATCAGTGGGAATCGGGATCCAACTATCATCGCATGATAACGTGACGGACTTCGCTCACGTTATCACACTCCAAAAGGTATGCGCATATCTGGCAAGTTTCGGTTTCTTTAGAAACCCCCGATGTGATTTTTGCCCCATGCTCTTATGACCTTGACTTTGGCCAACAAATCATAAGTCACATGTCAAGTTATACCCGTCATTCTCCAGGTTAATTTGAGCCCACCCGCACAAGCCCTTGACTTTGGCCTACAAGGCTATACGACTGCCCCAAACCAACGCATCTATTTATGCTGCATATGAATACCCAATAGCTACCAATCACTGTGCCTTGACTTTGGCCAACAAACACAGCTTGAATACTATTGACTATCCATATGAAACGACGGAGGGCTACGAATGGTTTCTGGCGAAAACCTTTAACGTAATGAACTTGATATCGTTGAAGGAACCGGATAGCTTTTAAAAATATAGTGACGAAAACCTTTGCTAAAGAGGTCACTCTCGGTGAAGGGATCTCGGCTCTTTCCCCATAGAATGAGGTGCAGGATATTCCAACTGAATACCACGATGCAAAGCAAAAGTAATCGGCTATAGTGAAGTTATTGCCCTGACGTAAACTTCTGTCCAAGGGGTCACTCCCGGTGAAGGGATCTCGGCCCTTGCCTCGTCGACTGAGGAGCAGGATATTCCAACTGAATACCACTATGCAAAACAAAAGTGAACGTCCTTGCAATAACAGCTTTTTGAAAAGTGTTCCAACAACATCAGAATAGGTTTGTTTAGCTTGCATTGATCCGAATCAACGCAGTCCCATCAATTGATCACACCAATAAAGAACGAAAATAATGATGTACGTATATGCCATCCGCATTCACCACTGGGTCCCGTCATCACCCGTTAGGTTACTTAACTAACGACAGAGCGGGGACTGGACTAGCGCGGATGCAAAACATATACAACATCTACTAGTATATATACTAATATATAATATTTCGCTCAAGGCGTGATAAAATGCAACATCACATAAATGTAATAAGCATCACAGAACAATACAGATATCTGGGATCCCCGGGTTTCACAGAGCCGCTACTGAAACCCGACGTTCCCCTGGTCGTGTGGATAGCTTGTGCAATGAAATCCTAGACCCCTATGGGCGCGGCAAGTTACCCGCCAAAACCTGAAGCAAGGCAGCCCCCTTCAACAACGTGAATGGACCACCCAGCACTTCACGGAATCCGGTAACTTGGGCACCCCTCCTGGGTCAACCTGTACCCCTTACGAGTGCGACGAATAGCCTGCCAATTCTAGAGTGAGACCCCCTCCGCCTCAATGCCATGAGATGCGGGCCCGTTGCCCTCTAGAATCCGGCTATCCGTGCACCCCACCTTGGGGTAATCCTTGTACAGAAAGCAAAATATACATACAACGGGTACATCGACCTCACCCCGGTCGTGCCCCAAAAGAATAATATACAATCAGGCAGTGACGGTAGTCCACATGTCGGACGCTTGCCCCGCAATATCAAATGTACATAATACAACCAAAACTGTACTAGCATTGCATCCAGGCTATCCCCACCGACCAATCCGCAACATCACAGCACAACACAGAACATCAACGTGAATGTCACGTTCGCAAATCCGTCTAACCGAGCTATAGCAGTTAGACTGGATTTACCGATCAAGTGACATTCACGGGCGCAGATATAATGTAAATAATGTGAACTAACATGTTTAAAATATTCGATCGACCAAATTTACCGAAGTGGGCCCCAAGCACTACTGTAGCACTCAAAATAAATCTGGGCCAAAAAACAGTATACCAAAAACCCCAATTTTATGTATTAAGGTCACTGTAGAAAAATGGTTATGTGTTGACCCTTGACTGCAGCGGAACCGCGGCCTGAACATGGGTTTGGCCGCGGTTCCGCGGTCGTCCTGTAGCAACACAGTACCATATTTTTACAGAACTCTTAAAAACACCTGCACAAGTTTCTGCAACACACTGAAAAATTTTTGGAGCCAAAAAAAATTCGACAGAAACTGATGCACATGAAAACGCGGTTTTTGGAATTTTGTTCGATCGGAAATGTAAACACATTAGACCAAGCTAGACTAGGTTAATGGCGTGGCTCTAATACCAATGTAAGTGCACGGCGGCGCCCCGGCCGTCAATCCGACGCCGGAATGCGGAAACGAAACTTTTTACGAACTTGTAAACCGGCACCACCGCGCACAAAAATCCCGGATCGGGCCATTAATCTAGTCCTAGCTATCAAGAGAAAGGGTAGAGAGATATACCGAGCGATCCGTGTCCTTCGGTCTTCTCGTCGTCGTCCCGATCTCCTCGCGGAATCTCCGGTCTTCACCTCCTCGCCGGAAGGGCACCACGTCGCCGGCTTCTTTTACGGGCTCCCATCTCTGGACCGAGGCAACTCGGGCACGAAGTTGGCGAGCCGACGTGCCCAAGGATTGCTGTAGGTTAACTGTAGAATGCTATGTGTCTCATGGGGTTTATGGAAGTTGCCCTTTTGTGGAGGAAATGAGATATCAACTTTTGGAGGAGAACCAAGAGAATTTTGCAAGCAAATGAGATGAAATGGCACCTCCAAATTTTGGGACAGCCCCTCATCAAATGTGGCCGGCCTCCATTGTGTGGAGTGAGTGAGTGGTGTCAAATTAGAATGGAAAAGGAGTGAGCCCCAATATCAAACAAGAGAGAGAAAAGGTGATGATCAAAAGAAATGATCACCAACTAAAACCCACACTCCATCAACTAATCAACAACCATGATTACTCCAAAAAGTCAAGCAATCATGAACTTATGAAGTCAATGGTGGTAGAACCATCATGACACAACAAAATGCAAATAACACTCTCCACAAATCAAATTTGCATACTTGCAAATACCCCCTTCTCCACCAATTTCCGGCCAAGGAAAGATACAAAGAAAAATGGCCGAAACGGAAAGCAAACTGGCAACTTCGGAAAACTGATCCCGTAATAAATTACAGGAAAACCCCGCTACTGTATATACATACCCGCATTTGTATTCCGACCGAAATACAAATGCAATGAGACAAAATCTACACTGTACAATACTAGGATCCGGCTTAAACCAAAGCCCGCTAGTATTTTCTGTCCGATCACGATTCGTGCAATACCGCACGTATCTGATCGAACCCTGCCATATCTCCATACGGCCTCTACAGCGTTTCGCCCGAAACTTGAGCAACTGTCTGTGGGGGACTCTAAAGACTCGTCAATACTATGGCTGTGGATTTAACCACTAGCACGTCAGAGGTATTAGCCATACGTGACGGGCTACTAGCTATTGACCAAAAGGGACGTCGATGAGCGAACTCATCCTAACACCCTACTGAGCCTGTCAGTGACAATATCCATACAGTCCGGTCCGTTCGTCTATGAGCATCGCATGGCGGGCCTAGGGGGTTGGTAAAAGTCAGACCCCCAAAAGCGGTACAAGTCGTGTCGGAGTGTAGCCCAGAACACCCTGAGATACTACTGGAATACCTACCAGTAAATCTCCTGCCTTGGCCAAGGACTTCGTGTAATGGCTCTCCTAGACACAGCACGACCTCACCCCCAATACCGGGAGAGATGAACCCCTGCATATCCGCTCACTGCCTCCATGTGGCTCGGGACTGTACCCAACTAAAACTTGTTTGCACGTCTCCTTTGAGCGTGGTAGGGTAGTAATCAAAGTACAGTGGGAACTCACACGAGACAAATGACGATCCCAGGTCGATGAACTAATCTGTACACATGTCACCAGGGAATTGCTATCTGACGTCAGGTATAAGACCAACTAGCATGTTCCCGGCGAGTCCTGTCCGGTGTACTCATAACCCAATGAGCACCTGTATACATCTTAGGTGAACCAACTGACACCGGTGGCTTGTGAGACCGGCCACCGTCCCTCGTCGGGGTCTCGACTGTATACACTAGTCTACTCTGGAGTATCGATGCCCTGTCTCGAAACTCCCACGACTATGGACCTTTTAAGGATGTGCTTATAGACTACCAGCTCCTACGTATATGATCGCCCTCATACTGCTGGCAGTCAAGCAAGAATCCTAGGGGCTCTATCAACGTGCAATAGTGACCTGTAAGGTCACCTAAAGCAGTACACGATGATAAAGGTAAACCAGATAGCATACTATCATCTTGAGTAAGACTGTCCTACCGGAATAGGTCATCCCTCAATCATTGCAATCACGTGCCTGTGATCCAATAATTGACTCTGAGGGCACTATCTCCAACAGTATTTATATAAATGCCGATACGATGCGTTATGAATTCCCTATATCCGGGGAATTGGATTGTATTTATATGCTACGGATATGAGTAGAATTACATTCTGTTTTAAACACTTATAGAACACTTGCACAAATACTAATGATTGCCATGTTGCACAAGCATAGACGTGTATGCTACACTGCACATCTTTAGTATTGCCATGACGCAGTAGAACTGTTGCGTTTGTTTGCACGACTGATTATATTTACGTACAATGCCTTCATTACCTGCTGAGTAATTGCGAATACCAGTACCATGGTTATTCGTATTTGATTCTTATGAGTTTTTATGATGTTTTTACTTTTGATGATATATATCAGTGGTATGGGACGCTGCTATATATATATATATATATATATATATAATCATCAGAGTGATATATGCAATTATTCTTTTTCTTTACTTGATATTTCTGGATACGATGAGTTAACGTCCACCTTGAGCTTGATATTTTCTGATTTTATTTTATTCCGAACCGAGTGGGGGAGCTATACGGTTACGGACGTGCTACATATCCGGACTGAGTGGGGGAGTATACAGTCGGATACATGGTGGACCCAGTCGAGACCGAGGGGCAGGAAAGCCGCGATTGAGGTGGGAAGCCTAGCGAGGACACTCGATACCGGAGATAGATATGAGCACGGCGGATATCCAGGGGATACTGACCGGGGCTAGGGATATCGAGGGACGACCGATCTGTTGAGACGGTGTCGACGATATCTGGATTTGCGTGTCGTTAATGGACACGAGAGATTTGATGATTTAGGGTGTCGATGCTGGACACCCATATATTGATGTTTTGCGATCATTCAAGATATAGCGTTATAGTTTATGCGTTATAGTAGCCGACCAAGGACTGATCCGGGGGACAGTACCTGAATACTATTTTACCGGTTGATACATATAAAAAGGGTTTCTAAACGAGCTATAGTCTCATTATTTTGACATGTCTAAAATGACACAAGGATCTTTAAAACCGTAAACCTCTTACAACTCTTTACTAAACAGTAAGACGTTTATCTTAAATAAAAATACATATAATACTTCATACTATTACGTCTGCTTTTATGCCATGACATACATATCCCGCGGCTATTTTAAACAGAGGTTTTACGTACATATTTCGACTGCCTTATAGGCTTCTACCGAGATGCATGTTATATACATATGAGATGTTAAATTTTCGGGTTACGCGATCGATAGTGATGCATTTATTGTGCATTATATATTTATATATATATATATATATATATTAGTTCAGAATATGATAGTACTATGCTTTATGACCTAGGATATCGTTGTGCATTCCAATTTCTACCTTGTGATATACTTTTATTCACTGAGTTGGCAACTTACCCCCGTTGTGCCCCAGTTTCTTACAAGATATACCGCTCGGATTATCAGCGGCTTGTGGCACACTCTTTTCTTCGTTGATTGCTTTGGTAGGTGGGTTACTGTTGTATCGTACCCACACTTGTATATATATATATATATATATATATATATTCTTTGTATCTAGTCGACTTAGAACTTGTATATTGTGGACTTAGAAGTGAGACTTAGAGTTTGTGTGTTTGTGGGTGTCGCCCTCGTTGGAGTCGACTTTTTATACTTGTTGGTTTGTTTCATTTTTTTCTTCGCCTTTGGTTGTCGTATATTATCTGCGTGGTTGCTCCGCCGTTGGGCGTGGAAGCTAGCTCCCATTGGGATGTTTTTTTTTATATTATTATGTTTGTATCGGGTTTTATTCAAAATTTACAAAGGAGGTGCTGACGATTTTTAAAATATCATAGATACTTTTCAAACATACTTATTTAGACTTAAATTATTATTTTTAAACCGATTCCATCTAATGACTGTTTTTAAACTTCACCTCCAATATTTTCGTAAAAAGATTTAGATTCCGGGTTTTCGGCTTATTTGGACCGCGTCGACGTCTTTTGATGTCACGTGATTTAAGTGCCGGTCACGTGCCACTTTCGGGTCGTGACATGCGGATACATGGTGGACCTAGTGCGGTACCCGGGGCAAAAAGATCGTACAGAAAGGCATTGAGCCTGATAGGGAAACACTACCTACCGGTGACAGTATTGGACTCGGCGGATATCTGGAGGATATCGACTGGAATGATATGAGACAGATGGATATGAGGACCGATCTGATGAGACGGTGCCTGAAATATGAGGGCCGATCCGATGAGACGGCGCATGAGATATGAGGATTTACGTGTGACATGGGATTTATGACGATTTCGAGTGTCGATACTGGCACTCAGAATTTTATGATGATTTTGTTGTGTCGTTGATAAACACATGTTAGATGGTGTGTGTGTGTGTGTGTGTGTATAACACGGATGATATGGTACCACACATCGATACATGCACGATATTATATATTTATATACATATGTATACTCGATTGCCTTCGATACCACACGGTATGATATTATTATTATTATGGTATGACCTGGGTAGATCGTTATACATTCGATTTCTACCTGATGATGTTTTCTACTCACGAGTTGGCAACTCATCCCCGTTGTGCCATAGTTTTCTTGCAGGACCAACCGCCCGGGTTCAGTAGCGGCTTGCTGGCATGTCCTTCTTTTGGGTGATTTGCTTGGTAGGTGGTTTACAGTTCGGATCGTAACCGCCAATTGTATATTTTATATTCATTTGTATCTAGTTAAAAATTCCATCAACCAGACTATTATATTTGGTAGACTTAGAGACCAATTGTATATTCTTTGGACTTAGAGTTGAGACTTGTATATATTCTATATATCTGAGCTGATGATGTTTTGGTTTTCGTTACTTCTTTCTGTGATTGATATTCGCCTTGGGCGTCGTATATTTTACTTGCGTGGTTGTGTTTCCGCCGATTAGCAAAGAGCTAGCTCCTGTTTGGGGATACCCATATTATTATTGATTATGTACCGGTTTTGATCAAAATTTACAAATGAGGTGCTACCCAAATTTCAAATGACGAAAGTGTTTTCAAACCATAATATATAATCCACCCGTATCGATATAAACTTTACTTATATTTTTAAAAAGAGGAACTTAATTTCATTTATATCCCTTTTTCAAAACTTCACCTCTAATATTTTCGTAAAAAGGTTTAGATTCCTGATTTTCGGCTTACCTGGGTTACGGTGGGGTCCTATAGATTTCATGTGATTCAAGTGTCGGCCACATGCCATTTCCGGGTCGTGACAACTTGTATACAATCTTAGATGAAATACACCAATGGCTGTGGGTGTTAGTTATATGTATGCCCTAGAGGCCATTACTGTACATACGATGTATATTGTAGTGGATGCTAGGACATATATAGGGAGGACTTTCTTGCTCGACATGATAGTATGCTATCTGGTTGTACTTTATCTTAACATGTACTATGATTGTCTCTATGTTACATGTTGATAAAGCCCTTAGGATATGTACTCGACTACTGGGACTATGATGAGATCATACTAGTGGGGCCACGGAAGTCGACGAGTACTTCCTATAATTGTTCCTAGTCGAGGGTGTATCGAGACAGGGCATCGATGCACCAGAGTAGACTAGCGTATACGCATCTTGACCCATATGATGGGCGATGGATGATCCCATATCCATCGGTGTTTGACATCAAGGATGGTGTACGGGTGATCAGTAAAGACTGGGTACACTGGATGGACTCGCCGAGAACTCCCAGATGGTATTATACCTCACGTCAGATGGCAGTTCTCCGGTGACACTGGTACAGAGTAGTCTACTGACCCGAGATCGTCATAGAGCCTTGTGTGATTCCCACTGTGCTTTGATTTCCATCATACCACCTCCAAGAGGACGTGCAAAAAGGTGGCTTTTGGGTACAGTCCCGAATCACATGGAGGCAATGAGAGATAGGAGGGGATTCGTCTCTCCCGGTATAGGGAGTTGATGTTGTGCTGTGTTCGATTGGCTATAACCGGAAATCCCTGGCCAGGGTTGCTGAGATTTACTGGTAAGTGTTATCAGTAGTTTCTCGAACTGTTATAGACCTCATATCGACACGACTTATCGAGCTACTGGGGTCTGACGTTTACCGCCCCTAGGCGAGATATGCGACATATCAGACGACGAGACCGGACTGTACGGGAGTGTTACTGTTTGGATTCACAGGAGAATGTACAGGCTTGCTTGTTGATCTTCTGAGCGCTCAATACCTGGGTAGCTGTTACGTTTAGCTGACCGCTTGCAGCTTGTGGGTGTTTGATATGATCAACACTAACTGCCGGCGTATTGACGATTCTTTAGAGTCCTACACAGAGGTTTCTTGGCTCAGGCAAAACGGAGTAGGAGCACGTATGAGATATATGCGGGACCGAGGATAATACGATATGAGATATTGGACTTCTTGAATAAACCCAGAATCGATCAGCTTCTTGACTTCGGCGTTGATGCTCATCTCAAGCTCGAGTCGCATCCTTCTTGGCGCTTGCTTGACTGGCTTGATATCTGGGGATATTGCTAATTTATGCACAGCAACTTCCGGATCTAATCCTGGCATCTCGGAGTTGTTCCACGCGAAGCAGTCTTTATGCCGTAGAAGCACGTTCTTTAACGCGGCCACCTTTTCTTCAGAGAGTAGCTCGCTGACAAATGTCGGTCGCGGGTCATTCGCCGATCCCAACTCAATCTTCCTGAGGTTATCTGCAGTAGTATGTATACCGTCTTCCAGCTCTTTCGGAGCGGGCGGAAATTCTGAGATCACCTCATCATCGTTGTTTTCAAAGCACCGGGGAAGGTCATCTATGTTCTCGGGCTCTTCTTTTAATATCGTAATCGTATAACAGGTGCGAACCCGCTCCCGAGACTGAGGTGGATCTGGTTCTGCTCTTGCGGCCTTGGGCTCGTGCTTTCGTGGCGGCGTTACCCTCCAGCTGTTGGATAAAGCGAATCTGCCCCGTCGGTACTGGTCTTCGACCCAGTTCTTGAAGGTGACGCAGTCTTCGGTAGGATGTCCTATGGCTTGGTGATAAGAGCAATAGCTCGAACGAGAAGTCTTGTTGGTTTGCTCAGGGTGTTTAGATTCTGGAAGCGTGATCATCTGATGTTTTAGGGCGAGCTTGAGTAACCTTTCCGTCTTATCTCGGGGGAAGGAGTACGCTCGACCCCTCTTTCCGCTTCTCGACTTATTCCCGTCTCCGCATCGGGCCTTTTGCAAGACGGGTCGATAAGGCTGAGCATTCTTGCCTTTCGCAGCCTGTTGAAATAGACGTTGCGTCCTGGCCTTCTCGTCGATGGCCATTTCGTGGTTGGGGTCTTCCCGACCTTTCTGACCCACTTTCCTGATAGGCTTGTCCATTCGTTCTAGAAATGACGGACTCGGCGCCTCAATCGCGTGGTCTGGTTTTGATGAGGGGTCGGCCTTTCCTTACATGGCGTCCTCTTCTTCATCAAAGGTATATATGGCGTAGCTACTGTGGGCTCGTTCCCGTTTTCCGGCTCTCGCGTATCCAAGCCCGAGTGTTTCCATTTTTCCATTAGGCAATTTGCGTTGAGTCCCAGGGACATCCCAAATCTTGTTATAGAACCGAGCCTGCCGAACAGTTTGTTTTAAGGGTACTCCTTGGCGCTTCAACAGCTTCTTTAACCCGTCTGTATAGTATCTAGGCAGACGGATGGGTTGGATCCTGTCAAGTGTAGCATCCACGCCGTGCCAGATCTCTTTCTCTACTTTCGACTCTGAGGATCGATAGAATAGGATCATCTTCTCACCCTTTCGCCTGGGAGGGACGCAAAACGTTTGCAGCTCTTGCACACTGTGAGCTTGAAGCGTGTCGAGGTCCTTGTAGTGTTCTCGCGGTACCATGGTGATTTGCAAGTTATGGTCATCGCCAGGAGGTGCTTGCATTGAAAGCCGATTGGAGAATACGGCATTGACCTCATCTTCTGAATCACTTCCGAAGACCAGTATGGGGGCGGGCGTCCTCCGGTTGTTGCGTTGAGATGGCCCCGTATAAACTATCTCTTCCTCTTCTTCGGTATCGCTTCCGAAAACAGGGATGGTGGCGGCGGCCTTGTTCTCCGAGTTGCGACACCTTTCTGTATCTTCGAAGTCTGGCAAAAAGTATTTCGCGTCTTCGTATTTGCGGACTTCGTTCACGGAAAATGGGTTCAGCTCACCCGTTACAGTATACTCGAAACCATCTTTAAAGTACTTCATACACTGATGTTGTGTAGAAGGGACGATGTTGTACTCGTGTAACCAAGGACGGCCGAGCAAGGCATTGTAACAGGTCTTGGCGTCAATGACATGGAATTTGATGTCTGTGACGAGAAGCCCGAAGCGTAACGTTAGTATCACAGATCCGAGAGTCCGTGACGATTGTGAATCGAAACCGGAGATAGTAATTTTGTCACGGGCGAGATGTTGCACACTCATGCAGATCTCCTTCAACACCCGAACATTAAGGAGATTGACGGAGGATCCATTATCCACCAGGATCTTGCCTATCTTGATGTCATGGCAGTATCCGGAGACATATAGGGGACGGTTATGGTCGCACGTCCCAAGAAGGAGGTCTTCATCACCGAAAGTGACGTCGGCCGTATGCACTTCCTCCAGTTCGTCCTTCATCTTTTCAGTGGCGAGGAAGGCTTGGAATTGCTCAGGTTCTTGTAATGCCTTAATTAGTGAGTCCCGTGCTTCTTTTGATAATAGGAGGGCGTCGAGAATGCTAAGCTGAGAAGGTAGCTTCCTTAGATGCGCGAGGATGTTATAGTCCACTTTACTCCTCCTAGGAGGGTCTTTAGCAGCCAGTTCTTTCGCGACTTGGTCATCCAAAGTGATATCTTCAGTGACCTTTTCCTTTCCCTTATCTTTTCTGTTCATAGGCCCGAGATTCTTTTCTGGGAGTGTGCGATTGCGCAGCTGAGTGTTTCCGCAGGCCTCTGATTCCTCATCTTTCCCTAGCGCGGATTCTTCAAAGAGAGGGCCCAGAGTCACTTCTTCATCAGAGTCGCTCCCAAAGGTGAGGACTTGCGACCCCTCGGCACGAGCCATATAACAGTTGCCGGTAATTCTGTTGGGCCCGTCGACAGTGCTTCTTTGCTCCCGACGGCTCTTGCGTTTCATGCGCTTGAAATGTTGCCGACGAGCAACATATCCTTCCCACCATATCTTAAAGGCGTCGCACTCCTCTGTGGGGTGTGAGATTTTCCGATGATATGCGCAGTAATCGGGGTGCTTCTCCGCCCCATTGTGTGTGTTTCCTTCCGAGGGTGGTAGCTTCATTCCCATTGACATGGCTTTGGCGAACCTTTTCCTTGTCTTGAATATCTTCCTGTCTACTTCGGATGCCTTTTGATCTGGCGAGGGTAGTTCAACTCTTTCGCTCAGTCGCCCGCCTTCGGCTCCTTCTGATGCTGCCATCTCATGCTCCTGATCCGCTTTACTTTTTAGACGAATTTCGTCTAGGAAGGCATTGATCATATCAGTTGTCAGCCTCGCACGCTCTGGTTCGGGCTCCGTCTCCGGCTTCTTAGTGTCAGGAGTTTTCTCGTCGTCGGGAAACGAGTGGGAGATTACGTTACAACTTGCCACATACTCTTCGGATTCATCCGATGAGCTCTCTCCATCATCTCCCTCTTGAAAGGTATGGTTGAGGAACTCTCGCAGTGTGACAGGAGTTCGTGCCTTTTGATTGTATTCTTCCAGCGCGTCGATTTGCTTTTGCAAGTTCGTGCGATCGTCTCCAAGCTTCGCGGGCTTCTTGGATTTCTTCTTCTTTTTCTTTGAAGATTTTGACGATTGTGTGTGAGTATTTGGGCCCTTATCAGCAGTCTTCGTAGTTGCGCGGGGCTTCACTGCTCCTTCGATAATTTAGGGTTCGAGAGGATCCTTCCATTCTATTGCAGGGCACGCATGAAGGTCTCTCAGCATCCTTTTGGTTTTCGTTGATAGCGCGACCTCCCATGGAACTTCTTCGATAAAGGAGCAGGTTGCCCCCGGTGTATCGGCCTTTCTGGGAGTGTGCGGTTGTGGTGGGTTCACCTTCCACTTTTCGGATAGTACGAACTTCCCCTGGAGGTATTGATCTTCGATCCATCCTTTGAAGACGAAGCAATCTTCAATCGGATGGCTTACCGTTTGATGGTAAGGGCAATAGTTGGGGTTATTCACCTCGGTGGGTTGTGGCGGTCGCCTTGGATTTGGTAGGTTTATAAGTCTGTTGCGTATTGCCAGCTCAAATAACCATTTTGTCTTGTCTCGTGGGAACGAGTAGGGACGCTTCATCTTTTCGTTATAATATCGGCGTCTTTCTTCCAATTGATCTGCCGATTTCGGGGCGTCAGGTTGCTGTTGGGCATTCGCGACAAAAGTCGCCCTTCCTTTACCCTTGTCATTCCGAGGTTCTGGCTTCGGGGCAGGTGGTCTATGACCCATCTGGTCCATCTGAGCCAACTTGTCGATTAAAGCCTGGAATGTGGTTGGCTTAAAGAACATCATAAACTGGGAGATAGTTGCGTGGGGGTCTAGGGTTCCCATGAACATACCCACTGCGGGTGCTTCCTCAATGCGTTGCTCGCATCTCGACCACAAATTCCGCCAGCGTATAGCGTACTGGACCCAGGTTTCGCCTGGCTTTACCCTGGCATTAATCAAAGCAGTCATTGGAGTGCGCTCGCTGGCACTTGCGAACCGCTGAGTGAATAACAACTCCATTTCAGCGAACGTTTTGATGGAATCGTTCGGGAGTTCCGAATACCATTCGAACGCTGTTTCTGATAAGCTGCCAACGAACTGACGGAGTAACAGTTTATCGTCACCGCCGGTGTTACCGCAGAGGGCCCGGAACTGGGCGACGTGTTGATGAGGATTGCCGGTCCCCTTATACACATGGAATTTCGGTATCGTATAGCCTTGCGGGTATTTGATTTGATCGTACCAGCTTGGATACGGCCGCCCCGTCTTCACGACTTGACCAGCTGCCTCAGTCGCATGATGGGCCCGGATTTGCTGGGCTATGTAGTCTGCCAAGTCCGCTTTAGAGATCGTCTCCTCCTTGGCCGTAGAGAGGGCTGGTGGTGGATTTGACGTTTCTCCTCGGTCATCTTCCAGAACGATTGGGGGATCTTCAATGGGTGGGTCCTGTTGGATCATCATTCCTATCATATCTTGGAAGAGAAGGCCCATGCGCTGTATATTAGCCGCTTGTTCAGCAGCCTCTTTGTCCTTTTTCTCCAATGTCCGGCGAAGGAACTCAGCGTCGGTTTCCTCCTCTCGGCGCGCGTCTGAGGATGTTTCTGGGCTTTCTTTTGGCCCGGTAAGTGCAGCCATAGCACTTATCATTTCCTGCAACTTTTGTTGTTGTTCTTGGGCTCTCGTCACGGATCGGGTCAGCGGTCGGTGGCCCGTAGAAGTGCGGCTCTCCTCCTTTCCAGAGACCATGTAAACAGTGTGCACCACCGTGCCCCCAGACTTAGGGTGTCTGGGCTCATTGCTTTTAGCCGTCGTTGCATGTTGAGGGATCTTCTCTGGCTCCCTCCTTTTATGAGCCATGGAGGTTGAGGGGGCCATCGAGGTGGGCGTCCAGACAGCCTTTTGGGGTTTCGCCTGGTGACCAGCCTTCGGTTGGATTTTCAGCTTCTTATGCTGGCGGGAGAAGTTTGGATCGATGATTGAGTCTCGGGCCTGCCGCCAAACCTTATAGATTTTGGAAGACAGCCGTTGAGGAGATCGGGGCTGTTCTGATTCTATTTCCACAACCTTTTCTGATGGGGGAGGAGACCTCTTCAGCACTGCAGTAGAGGAATTCCTTCGCACCTTATTTAGCATTTCGAAGCTGTTCCCAGTTGGAACAGCAGCATTAACTTCTGCTACCGGGGCTGGTGGAGTCAATCCGGAGGGGGAGTTGCCCCCAGCTTTCCTTATTCGGCTCCAATGACGACGCCGAGCACGTCGAGCAGACGGCGTAGAGTCAGATATAAGAATGGTTTCGTCTTGCCCCCTGTGTGGGTGGGGGGTCGTTGTTGGTGTTAGCCTGTCAAAGACCGATGTCCTTTGTGCAGCGGGAGCGGGAGCTGAAGCCGTTAATCTGGTAAAGACCGACTTTTTGGCCGGGGAAGCTGCCTTGGCGATTTCGGAGGCATGAGCGGCCGTTTTCTTAGGAGCAGCCTTCTCTGCGATGAATTTGCAGGATTTCTGGCCCAATCTAGAAAAGACTGAGGCGTTGACATCGGACGACTCGTTGAGAGGAGCCGTGGCAGGGGTGAGACGATCAAAGACCGACTTCTTGAGAGCTTCCTTTGTCAGCACTGGCGCCGTGAAGCTGGATGGTGGGAGTATAATCCCAAAGAACAATCCGGTAGTGGCTTGAGTCACCTGGTCCACCGGCATTGTGAACAACGAAGCAGCTTGGGGTCCATAGGCTATACCTCCTGGCGAGGTAGAGCGTTGGTCGCAATTGCAGTTTGAGCAGTTGAAGGACTTTGCGGAAGCAGCAGCCATCGATCCTTTGTTTTCTGCAATAGGCAAGACGCCAGTTCTTAGTACCTTGAAACCCAAGGGCAACTATTAGCGAACCGCGATTGGTTCGCGAATCACGACACACGAGTTGTGGAGTGGAAAGAGGAAAAGGTCCCACCGGGCGTGCCAGAATCTGTTCCCCTCCGAATGGCGGCCGGGACGTTAGGACGTCCTGCCTGAGATTCGGGGCAGATGCCAATAGGTGCTATCCGTCTGCCTCTCCGAAGATGCCAAGTTGATTTATGGCGCCATATATCGGAGGTTTAGACGGATGCGGCCGATGTAGCAGACTTCGTCAGATTCCCCCTCAGGGTGAGGGGTTTTTGATTGTGGGGACGCTCTTCCCTGCAGGCGCAAGCCCCTGCAGTTAATTACGCTACCGCATCGCGGTAACAACTTTCTCCTTCTCCAGATGGTCACTTCGTGTCGTGTGTTTTGTTTTATATTTTACTGCCCGTGGATCGTTTACGGAGACCGAGTTATGTCGTCGCCCGTAGGGCGTGGACTAGTCCAAATCCGTATCTTCTTAGATTTGGGTTTGGGGGTTTGGTTTGAGGATACGCTAGCCATGCTTGAGGCTAAGATCAACTCAAACATTTGTTAAGGACACATTAGTCTAGTTTAAGGCTAAGATCAACTTAACAGGATCGTTTAGATCCGACAAAGGAGTGTTTGGACTCCATTGTTCCAATTTCAGGACATAGTAGTCCGTCGTATGTGTGGCCGTCGGGACCCGTCACCTCTCTGACGACGTTGAAGGATTACAACGACGAATGTCAGAGGAGTTCAGAGATGTACCCTCGAGCCAGAGTTAATTAGGGGGATTCATAGTCCAGTCTGTTTGAGGGTTTAAGGACGCGTTAGCCATCTTTGAGGCTAAGATCAACTTAAACAGGACCGTTTAGATCCGACGAAAGAGCATATGGAGGCTCTATGGTTTTTAGTTTAAGGACATCGCGGTCCATGGGTAGTTTAAGGACATTGCGGTCCATGGTTAGTTTAAGGACATTGCGGTCCGTGGGTAGTTTAAGGACATTGCGGTTCATGGGTAGTTTAAGGACATTGCGGTCTGTTGGTAGTTTAAGAACATTGCGGTCCGTTGGTAGTTTTAAGACATCTCGGTCAAGGTTAAGGACGTCATAGTCCATGGGTTTAAGGACTCCACAGTCCGGTATGTGCTCTGGATGCTTCACACGGGTTCACTGCCGTGCTAGGCGAGGACCAGGCTCCGCTCTGGATGCTTCACACGGGTTCACTGCCGTGCTCTGCGAGGACCAGGATCCGCTCTGGACGTTTTCCGCGGGGTCAAAGAGTGACGTTATCCGCGTTCCACGTAACCAGGAATTTTGCATTATGCATGGGTTTAAGGACCCCACAGTCCATATCATGAATGGTCTTTGGGACCCGTCACCTCTTTGAAGACATTGAGGGATTACAATGCCAAGTATCAAAGGAGTGAAGAGATGTACCCTAGAACCGGGGTGGATTAAATAGTCCCTGGCCCAATTTGGGTCAAGACTGATCAATTATGTTATGAGCCTATCGGCCCAGTTAATCACAAATTGAGGACTTATGGCCAGCTTGGGCTAAGTCCAGTCAGGTCTGGAATATTGACTCTTTGTTGGTCCATTGAGGGAGAATGTTTGCCTCTATCCCTTTAGCCAATTGGGCCAAAGCCTAGTGTTAAACACTTCAGAGCAATCAGTGTTGAACACTGGGAATAAGGTTGATAAGTTAGTGTTCAACACTAAGAGATAATTGGTGTTAAACACCAGCAATAAGGCTTTTTCAAATTAGTGTTAAACACTAAAACAGATCAGTGTTGAACACTGCCAATAAGGATTTTTTAATCATTGTTGAATGCTAAGGCCCAACAGTGGTTTGACGCTGGGTTTGAGAGTTCCAATTTAGTGTTGAACACTAAGGCAAAAGGGGTCACGTAGCAACACGTGAGAGCGCCCTCTTTTCAATGGTTCTGCTGAGATTACTGCATCTTTCAGAGCATCACGTGTCAGCACGTGACGGGCATTCATATGCTCATTTGTTAGAGCTTTTATTAAGGGTCACGTGGGTCACGTGAGGGACAGCCTCAAAGGGTTTTCTGTAGATCTCTTGGGGGGTCACGTGGTGGCACGTGACCCTGCCTCTATGTGTGTCGTTTTTAGAGGATCTGTTGATCTTTTTTCAGGAATTAAATTCCTCGGGCCTTTAATTTTCAAAGGAATTAAATTCCTACTTCCTTTTGCAGATTTATATTCTGAAACAGAGTTGAACTCTGAATTTCCTGTGGGAATTAAATTCCTCACATATGTGAAGAACTGAATAGGGTTAAACCCTAATGAAAACTTTTAAGGAGCTAAACTTCCCGTTTTAAAGAATTATGATTAAGGGAATCAAATTCCTGCTGTTTCAATAGAACTATGTTCTTAATTAGGGTTAAACCCTGCTTCTTTTTATTTTGAAGGAATTAAATTCCCATGATACAGGGTCGAGCCCTAATTTTATTTTAAAGGAATTGAATTACTATAGTTCTGCGAGAATTAAATTCTCATGCTTGCATTCCTTCTCTATGTTTTGGATCTGCATGGCAGGATCTCGACCCATTGAGAATTAAATATTCAACCTTAAGGGGAGATGTGCACTTTGCAGATCCTCTATCAAAGAGAGAAGAAATGTGTTCTTTTGTTTTATATATATTAGAGTTAAACTCTGTTGAGAATTAAATTCTCTTTCTTTCCGAAAGCCTTCCCTTTCTTACCTAGGGTTTTTTTTTGCAGAAGATCCAAGTCTTTTCCAAGTATCAAAGCTTTTCTCCTTTTTTCTTTCTCTGCGCGTATGTCTCTCTCTTTCTCTGTGTCTTTTGGCTCCTATTTATAGGAGAAGCAGCCGAATGAATTAGTTTTTTGATGAATCTTCACTGAGAGATTTGATTTGCATCCATCATTCGTTTTGGGCCTTTGGATTATTGGGTGAATTTTATTCACCATTGGATTTTAAATCCAGAGATTCTCCTTTGTTATTTTGGTTAGATTTAAGGGGGAAATCTTTCCAAACCCGAGATTTTCCATAGATAGATGATATTTAATCATCTCTAAATCTTTAATTTGATTGGTCTCAGATAATCACTTTCCTTTGGAAAGATTCAAATTTCCTTCAGAATTTAATTATGCCGTCTACATGGGCTTTAAAAGCCGGTCACGTGTGACCACGTGACCCATGGTCACGTGCGGACACGTGACCCCCTTTTGGAATGAAGGATCCTCTTTCTTTCTGCGCTGTCTTCTGGTTGCTGTTTTAGCCATCACGTGCTACCACGTGACCCCTGGTCACGTGTGAGCACGTGACCCCTGTCTGGCACTTCTTTCCTTGGTTCAATTGGAGAGCGAGTTTGCTGCTTTGAACGTCACGTGTCGACACGTGACCCTGGTCACGTGGGAGCACGTGACCTCTTCTGAAGCTCTTTTCCTTGACTTTGCTCAACGAATCGATGTGCGCTTTTTCTGCACTTCATAGGTCACGTGTCAACACGTGACTGCTGGTCACGTGTAAGCACGTGGCCCCTTTTTGAAGCTTTTCTCAGAAGCTTTCCTGATTTTAAATCAGGAAACAATACCGTATTGTATTCTCGCGATATTTGATATCAGCCGGATCATCGGATCAAGTGTTGATTCGATGAATCGGTACGGATAAATATTAGTCGGTTATATGCGATATAGCCGGATTGTCGGATCAAGTGTTGATTCGATAATTTAATGTATAATAATATATATGATATATTAAATTACATTAACTAATATTAGCTCACTAAAAGATTCTTTTTCTCACTCGGGTAATACATTGATATATATGCGATATATGTTAATTATTATTTTATTTTGTTACGATAAATATTATATATATGATATATAATATTTTAACATGATATGATAAATAATGCAACATGTTTTGTGGAGTTTAAACATGATTAGGGTTTGGATTAGGGTTAATTCTTCTAGTTGATTCTAGAAGCTTTTCATTTTGTCATGATAAAAATATTTGTGAGTGACTCATTCTTAACTCAACCCAAACCCTAACCCTTGGTCAATTCTCTACAATGGTTAAGTCAACCATGGTTGCATAATTCATCATTATCTCTTTTGCATTATTCATCACAAAAGGAATTCTATTATTGTTCATCTTCTTCCTCATTCTCTTCATGAAAAAGCTTACTAGTTCTTCTAAAGTGATGAATAAATATGAGAAAAAGATAAATAAAGAGAGCAAAAATCCTACTTCATCATCCTCATCTTCCCTTGCCATTTAGATGAGGGTGTTCACATCATTTCATGAGTGTTAGCTTGTGTTAACGGAACTTCAAGGTAAATCATCTTAGTATCGAAGATCGGAAGCAAAGGTTGCATCTTTCTCTTCGTGGAACCTCTCGAGAGTCCGGAACCCGATGATCGCAGCGAAGGGACCACAACACGGAGCATATGAAGTGAAGGACCGGATCTACAAAGGTTGTAATCCCTCTCACTTAGTGTTAAAGTGTTTAGCATGTTAGTTTTCGCCTAATCTCTAGTTTAAAGATCCGGCTTCGGGTTGTTCGGCACGGCTAAATTTTTAATCGGGCATGGTTGATGCCTCGTGGACCCTTGTGCGCGTGCCTAGCAACCCTACAGTGGTATCAGAGCCAAGCTAGAGCTTTAGGCGAAGTCTAGACGAAGTTTGAAGTCCGATCGAACCGAAATCCCATTTCCAAAATGCTCTCTGTACTTTTTCTGAAAACTGGGTTTTTTTCCAGATTAAAAATTTCTAAAAAATTCAGCAGGGTCTTATTAGAATTACTGTGAAATTCGTGGGGCTAATTCGTCAAAAGTGCGGCAGAACCGCGGCAGAAGCCTGGCTTCTGCGGCGGTTCCGCGGCCATTTGATGACGTCACCCCTCCTATTTTGCACAGTAATTCCTATTACACAGTGCTGAGTTTTATGGGAATTTTTAATATTTATTCAAGAGTTGAATTTTTTGGGGATGTTTTAGGGATTCGATTATTCGATCGGATTGTCTAATTTTGTCTATGTGTTGTCCGGATAATTTTTAGAAACTGTTAAAAAGTTCGAACGGATATCAATAACTCACTTTTTCCCCTATCGGAAATTTTTTCAAAAGTTGGATTTTTCCTCATGTTTAAGAACGTTCTAAGTCATGCAAGTAACGCGGTGGACCCTCTAGAAGACAACAAACCTTAACTCGATTATGTGACCGTCTTGAACTGCCTTTTGAACCTTAGGGTTTGGGGCAGTACGGCGTACCACATGTGAGGCGTTGGCTTGACCCTTCTACGGCTGGACCATTGGTACTGTGGCATGTGATGGATGTTTTTAAACTGATTTCAAGTGTTGAGATATATTAGGGAAATCTTGGGTGTTTGATTATTCGATCGGACAGTTTAACTTTGTCTATTTATCTGGAATGTGATACAATATTTGGAATCCACAGGTAGTTATGAGATAACTGATTTGAATATTATAGACATAGCAGTTTAGTCTCAGATGATCGGTTGCCACGGAATTTTGATATGATCAAAAGTCCGTCGCAATCACGTAGCGTACGCGGATACTCGCCGGGTAAACTTAATAGACAGCTACACCTCTTAGCCCCAACCAAGTAACTGTAGGAGAACCCCGTCGCCGAAAGCATCCGTTCGGGTGCTCGCGGCAGCGGTGTTCCGCCTTAGTGCACTTCGTCGACGGCATCTGGGGGTGCGGCCGTCTACTAAAGTTTGCGACGAGCATTCGATCAGAATGTCGGGAATCTTGCTGAATTGCCCGACTTGATATTGAAAAAAGTTTTCGATAATGAGACTAAAATGCGGGGTTTATAATTGTTAGGCATGCGATGTCTAAGGAATTCATTTGGTCAGGCATGCGATGTCTAAAGAGGTTGCGGATTCCAACTGTTGTAGTTTTACACTTTCTTTTCTGTGACCGTAAGCGTAGTATGTGGTGTATCGTCGGCTTCGTTGCTATACATCAACGACAATTGGGATACGCATACTTGCTTATGTTGATGATATGAGATATTATGTGTTGCTGTGATATGTTGTATTGGATCGTCGCGTTTGAATAGCCGGGGTTTTTATGTGAGATAAGAGTTTTTTCTTTTTCATTCATGTAAAATACATTTGTATGTAATATTCTTTTATTGGGGCACTTCCAGGTAGCGGAAGATGTCACCGTTGTATATTATTTACTTTTCCGCATTAGGTAGACCCAAGGCGGGGAGCACAGGTAACCGGGTTCTAGGGTCCAGTGGGAGACCATCTCGAGAAGTTGAGACCGGGTCTCCTAACCCTAGAATTGGCAGTGTTACTTGCCGCTCTCGTAGGGGTCTAGGGATGTGGGTTTGTCTATTCATCGCGACCGTGGAATCCGTATTTTATACAGGCTCGTATTGAAAACACGGACGTCCTAGTATATCCAATATTTCATATATGTTCTTCTGCTGCAATGTTCTGTGATGAGATCATATTACTGCCTGTGACGAATGTTTATATTATATATATGAGATATATGTTATATTGCAGATTTCGTTTCGAAAGAGATGCTTATGAAGCAAAATAAAATGGGACTTCATTAATGAGATTAATGAAATAAAAGAAACCTAAGATGTTGTAGAAACTTGTTTTAAAAACTGGTAGCTACGGTTCTTGCTTTGCATAGCGGTGTTCCTTGTAGAACATCCAGCACCTTATTCGATAAGGAAAGGACCGAGATCCCTTCACCGGGAGTGACTCCTTTAGCAATAACTGGCGGATGTTACAAACTCGGTTTGTCTTTTGATTGCTTCTATAGTTCTTGCTTTGCATAGTGGTATTTGTGAAATATCCTGCACCTTATTCGATGAGGAAAGGGCCGACGATCCCTTCACCGGGAGTGACCCCTTTAGCAAAACTAGAAAAGCCTCAAAAACACTCCATTTAAAATCACTCGATTCTACAATGATATCAAGTTCATTACGCAAAGGGTTTTCTGAAAAACCCGACGTAGCCCTCCGTCATTTCAGATAAGTACTGGTTAGTATTCGTGCTGCGTTTGTTGACCTTAGCCAAGGCGTAGTGTGCGGTAGCTGATTAGTGCTTATCTGTATAAGCATATGATGCGATTGAGTTAGGGTAGTCGTGCGACTTTGTTGACCTTAGCCAAGGGTCGTGCGGGTGGGTTTAATTCAATCGGGAAATGACGGGTTGAACTTGGCTAGCACTTATGATTTGTTGACCTTAGCCAAGGTCATAAGCTGCTAGGGGCAAAATATTATTGGGAATTTCAAGAGTTGAAATTTGCAATGAGATTGCATACCTTCTATGGGATAGTTGGATCCCGATACCCGCTGCGAGTAAGAGTTACTCCTGGGAGAGTTTAACACATTACAATTAGCCGATCAAGTAGGTGTCTAGAAAGGTGTTAACGGGTTACGCCTCTGGGAAAACGAGGTTTACTTTAATTAGGTTTGTGCGAAAGCACGGGGGACCTCCCTCAAAGTACCGACACTGGCCTGGCTGAAAGATTGGCGAACTTGTAGCGTGTAATTAATCCCGGCTAGTCTTTCCTTTTAGGGTTTGAAGGAAGATTTGATTAAAACAGTGGGAGACATCCTGATTAGATAAATATATTAGATAACCAATCTAATCTTGCAAGAGCATACGCTGAGTGTTTTCTTCTCTCTCTCTCCAGGTAGCGACCATATCACGCCTTAATCAAGATAATAATACGGATATTTTGACCGAACCCGCTTGTTATACTGAGCTGGGGAACGTTGGTCCCGCTCCAACTTATAATTGTTATAAGACAGAGCAGGAAATTGGGGAATACCAGATTTCCCGTGCCGCCCAAACGAAGAAAGTGCATGTTGATGCATCATCTTCGGGTGTGTTCATTATAGAGAACTGTTTCTCAGTATCCTTTACGTCTTGGGTATGTAATACCGGATCAGGATCCCGCAAATGTAATTTGTTACATGGGCTATAGATAGGTAAAGAACTGAGAACGGGTGATAAGTTTCATGAGACAGAAAATGGTGCAAGTGTTGCAACCAAGTCTGTTGGTCACTATCACCCTGTATTACCAGAATACATTGATTCTGAACGAATGTTATTAGATACCGAACCTGATATACAAAATCATATCAGTCTCTTTATTAGTAAAGAAAGGATATAATTTTGTATTGTTGGATAATGTTTTGAACATTTCCTATATCAAGAGTTGATCGGTTCAGGCACGTTATCTAAAAGTATTGTCGTTCTAAATCAAACTACAGTTTTTAGTATACAGAACACACACAAGAGGAAGAGTTTAGAAATGAATGAATCCTTCTTGAGGTATTGTAGACTAGGTCATATCAATGCGACCCGACTGGCTAAAGTTACATTTAGATGCATATTTAAATTAGTTTGAATTTACATCTTGTGAAACTTGCTAGTCATGTCACAAAGATAAGATGACCATAGCTCTGTTTATTGGAAACAGAGAAAGAGTTAGTGAACTCTTGGGATTGATACATGCTGATGTATGAAGGTCCCCTGTCTACACATGCCAAGACCGGTTCTTTGTACTTCATTACATTCTCTGATAATCTCTCAAGATTCAGACATATGTTCCTGCTGAAACACAAGTCCGAACCTTTTGAGATATTCACAGAATATAAGTTAGAAGTAGAGAACCAAAATACGGGTATAAGTATTATGTCCTTTGATGAGATCAAGGAGGAGAATACTTGAGCACGGAATTCCTAGACTATTCTAAAGGAGAATGAGATTCTCTCTCAGCATTACTCCTTCGTATACACCACAGCACGTCGGTGTATCGGGGCGGAGCAATCACACCCTATATGATATGGTGTGCTCTATGATGAGTACTGAGTTTCTTATTTCCTTTTGGGAGTTATGCACTTGAGAAGCTGCATACCTATTGAATAGGGTTCAAATCAAATCAGTTGCCTACCACTTCATATGTGATATGGAAAGGGAATAGCCCATATCTTAAGTTAGTTATGATTTGGGGTTGTCCGGCCTATGTCTAAAAAGCAAAATCCGGACAAGCTCGAGACAAGGTCTGTTATGTAGAACTGGAAAGGTTCCAGCTATACAAACTGCAGGTGATGATTTGGTAGAACCAAAGGATTCAATAGTTTCCAACGAACCTCAGCCTCTCCGCCGATCTAGTAGGGTTCCTTACCCACCTGAGAGATACTTCGGTTTCTCTATGACAGTGGGAGCAAGGATTGCATCATGAGATGATGACCCAACTAGTTTCGAGCTGGCCATCAGGAGTGGGACTCTGTAAGAATGGCTGGATGCTTAGCGATCTGAGATGGAATCCTTATACACCAACAAAGTATGGACTTTGGTTGCTTTATCTGAAGGGTTAAATCCCCATCAGGAGCAAGTATATCTTGAGAAGATTACTTGGTGTACATGGAAAAGTTGAGACTTTCAAAGCTATGCTTAAAGTCCATCCAGATCCTGCTTGCCATGGCTACATACCATGACTACGATATCTGGCGGTTGGGTGTCATGACTGCTTTTCTAAATGATGTTTTAGAAAAGAGCGTCTATAAGTACACAGCCAGAGGGCTTCGTAGACAGTGGGAGCAGCGGAAACGTGTGCAAGGTGTTTTATATGATAAAACAGGTATCGCGGAGCTGGAACGTCTTTTTTTATGCAGTAGTCAAAGAGTTTGACTTCATCAAAATGGTAGATGAACCATGTCACGCCCCGCTTCCCAGAGTACGCAAGATTGGGCACGTGACATAGCCAACCATGCTACCTGTGGGTAGGAAATATCCATCCACAGTCACATTACGGTTGTAGAGATATCAAGAACAAAATAAACAAACTATCTAACACATGTCCAAATCCATAATAACCAGAGTCAATAATAAATAAGTGCGGAAGCAAATGATCCAATGCAATAATAGAAAGGTACGTCCCGTAATGCGGGATCACACCTGGAAATAAAATGAAATAAACTAATCACTAAGGAACTCACAGATCAGCCTACTGACTGAAGTGCTCCTGCTCGGTCGTCGACAGTGGTACGGAATCTGGGCCATGCAAAACCCAGACGTCAGCGCGTCATGACATCAAGTATATAATGTAAACATGGTGATAAGCAATGTAAATATGAACATGAATAAAGCAGTACTAAGAAATAACAGAACAGGGTAATGTGCAATGGTGACTAAACTATCCTGTTAGGTTTCTACTCTATAGTCTTTGAAATCAATTGATGAATCGTCGATGTAACCCAATAGTATCCCGTACATACCCGGGACCACGGCCATAATATTCTCGGCTGCAGCTGAGACATGCCGTTAGGCACAGAATAGGAAAGTGTACACTCGGTATTACCCCGTACATACCCGGGATCACGGCCACAATATTCTCGGCCGAAACCGAGACATGCCGCTGGGCACAGAATAGGAATGTGTACACTCGAACGGTAGTGAACTGTCGAGTTACAAGTCAGGTTCATCTTGATTTCCCCATACCCCTAAGTTATGTATGTCAGGTCAGGTATTCAGTAGTCAAGGATCAATGCCAACATATGATCAATAAAAGTAGGTCTGTCTGGATAGACAGCAGGAATGGTCCAAAAGGATCCCAAGTCATGTTGTAGTCCAATAGGTTGAGTCAGTATGTATAGGGTGTCATGTCCGGTGTATCAGTACATGTGTCAAGTGTATCAAAATCGGGTCAATATGTAATGCAATCAAATGTATGCTGATAACAGGTATAGTAACGATTAAGGAAACAACAGCAGGAACAGTAAATAACAGTATTATTCCATGTAAACACAGTGATGCTTTGTATTCTCTTATTAACAAGTTCAAGCACCTTTGGGGTGCAAAAGCCACAAGGTGAAGCAATATCCACAATCATAAAGTAATGAAGCTACATGAATTTACACTAAGTATAATAATTGTCTCGTGAATGATTTAACAATTAAAGCAGATATGATCCAATCGTTTTATTTAGTTGAAATATGGATTGATAGTGGGTTGATTAATTACGAGAAACTAATATAACGATTCCATGTTAAAGATAACTGCAACTGTCAATTCTAACTTATAATATAATATCAATTACCATCATTAAGTTGTAGTATTATATAGTATGATATTCTACTGCATAGCAAGACTAGATCTCGTATGCTAGCATGTTAAAGCAAGTATTCAGATACTTGTCTCGACGGTTTCGCAAACCGGAAAGCACGGATGCAAAGTCGGCAGAAAACACGATATGGTTGCACGGGCCACGGATCGAGTCCCAACAGAGAACAACGGGATCACACGGACCAGGGTGCTTCGCTGGAGCGTCGGGTTCACAAGACGGCACGGTCGGGTTCCGACAACAGTCACGGCAACGAGGTTAGCAACAATGATATACATACAAGATCAGCGGGGGGGAAACTTTGCACAAAGGAGAGATAAGGATGCTTACAGAGAGACACCAGGGACAGCCACGACGGGCTCGACGGCGATGGGACGCCGGCGAGGCAGCGACGGCGAACAACGATGGCTGGAAATCCTGAGTTCGCTGGAAAGAGGGTGCTGCAGTGAGTAGAAGGGTGGTAGTCGGCTCTGGCGGTCGAGGGGGAAAGGAGGTGGTCGGAGGTGGCGTCGACGAGGGTCGACGGCGCGGTTCCCGGCGACCCGGGGTAGGTGCAGGGTCGGGCTCGGTCTGATGGTGGTCCGGCGAGGGGAGGAGGAAAGCGACGACGAGGTCGGGACAAGGAGGAGGAGAGGGAGTCGCGGGAGTCGTCGGCGACGGGAGGCGGCGTCGACGGCGAGAGTTGTGGTGGTTGGTGGCGTCGTCGGGGTTGGGTGCAGGCGCAGGAAGAGGCGAAGGAGGGAGGTAGGTGGTGCGGTTGGGCTCGCGGTGGCGAGGGCGGCGACGGCGAGGTCGCGGGGAGGTCGGCGGCGCGGTTACGAGGGCTAGGGTTTGGGCTAGGAGGGGTTCTCGTGATGGGAGAAGATGAGCAGGGGAGGCGGCTGCATGAGGAGAAGAAGAGGGATTTAAATAGAGAGAGAGATTGGAGAGAGAGAGGGAAACAGTGAAGAGAGAGGTAGAGAGATCGTAGAGATAGAGAGAGAAGGAGAATGAAGAGAGAGATAGAGAGAGAGAGAGAGATTCGAAGGGGGCCCACGACTCGATTTCAGAGTTCGTGATTGGCTGAGGCGAAATCTAAAAGGAATCTGAAAGGATTATTAACAGTTAAGGAAAATATTCGTATAATATATAGTTTTAAAGATATTAAATTAAATGGGCCTTTTGGCGCGAAATGAAACATTTCCAAATCGAGCCCGGGTTGCGTCCAAATGTTCCAAATTCAAATTATAGGATTTTAAGCGGGTTCCAAATTTTGAAAAGAGGTGTTTAATGATTAAAATGCATGCCCCCAAGTCGGACACTTGCACGCGCGCGTAGTCGTCCAAACTTGCCCGTTTAGCCGAACGGAACGGAATCTCGACACGCGGACGCTATCACGCGACTAGTGGCGACGAGTAGGCCAACATGGACACTTTGAATTTCATTTTAGGAGTTAAAATTTGTTATGTGCCAAAATGACTTAACCGGTTAGAATTTAGCAAAAAGCACCAAACAATCAGGAAAATTGGAATGAGCAAAAAAGAACCCTCAACTAGTAATATAAATAGTATTACTGGGCTCGGGTGTTACCTCATACCCAACTACAAAAGAATTTCGTCCTCGAAATTCCAAGAGTACAAGATAGCTAACTACTGGAAAAGGTGGGGGAATTTCTGTCGGATCTCGTCTTCTCGCTCCCAAGTGGATTCTCTATGCGATCGATTACCCCAAGAAACTAGCACAAGAGGGATAACCTTGTTCTTAAGAACCTTTTCTCTTCGATCCTTGATTTCAATTGGTCGTTCCTCAAAAGTCAGGTCCTCCCGTACAGTCAACTCCGAATGATCCAAGACATGAGTCTCATCGCGAACATACCTCCGTAGTTGAGACACATGGAACACATCGTGCACTCCTGCCAAAGACCGGGGTAACGCCAAACGGTACGATACCTCTCCAACACGCTCCAGAATCTCGAAGGGTCCAACGAATCGAGGACTAAGCTTTCCCCGACTTCCAAAGCGAATCACCCCTCTAGTCGGTGATATCTTCAGGAATACCAAATCACCCACGGCGAACTCTAGAGGTCTTCTTGACGTGTCGGCCCAACTTTTTTGTCTGTCCTGAGCTGCCTTCATATGCTTCCTGATTGTATTCACCTTCTCGACTGTCTGTACCACCCAATCTGGTCCTAGTAACCTTCGTTCACCAACATCATCCCAACAAACAGGTGAACGGTACTTACGACCATACAGTGCTTCAAACGGAGCCATCTGAATTGTCGCTTGGAAGCTATTGTTGTACGAAAACTCCACCAGGTGTAGATGATCCTCCCATGAACCTTTGAAGTCTAACATGCAAGCCCTCAACATATCTTCAAGGGTCTGGATCGTTCTCTCTGATTGTCCATCAGTTTGAGGATGATAAGCTGTGCTAAACTTCAATCGAGTCCCCAAACTTTCTTGTAAACTCCTCCAGAAGTGCGACAAGAACCGAGTGTCCCGATCGGACACGATGCTTACCGGTACTCCATGCAATCTCACAAATTCCTGCATGTACCGCTCTGCCAAAGTCTCTGTCGATTGACCAACCCGAAAAGGAATAAAGTGAGCTGCCTTGGTCAAACGATCGACAATCACCCATACGGCATTGTTGCCCTTTGGACTCCGCGGTAAAGCCGTCACGAAATCCATGGTTATATGTTCCCACTTCCACTGAGGAATCGGAAGTGGTTGCAACAAACCAGCAACCCTTTGGTGTTCCGCCTTGACTTGCTGACACACCAAGCACTTAGCCACGAAGCGAGCAATTTCCCGTTTCATACCTTCCCACCAGAAGTGCTGTCGAATATCTCGGTACATCTTTGTCCCTCCTGGATGTACAGAGTAAGCTGAACTGTGTGCCTCCTTCATGAGCTCTTCACGTACATCTCCTTTTGACACACACACACGGCTACCATATCTCAACGAACCGTCTTCGTGGATCAGTAAATCGGTTCGTAGTCCGGCTTCAACCTGCTCTCGAAACTTTTGCAGTCTAGGATCCTGCGATTGCGCCACTTTAATCTTCTCAACTAAGGACGACTGTACTTGCAACTGCATCAACTGTCCTGTAGCATGGGGTAGCACAACCTCCAAGTCGAATCTCCGAAAATCCGCAATGATCTCTCTCTGTGCAGTCAATATCTGAATTGCTGGTAACCGACTCAGCGCATCCGGCACGACGTTGACTTTTCCTGGATGGTACTTAAGATCAAGGTTATAGTTGGCCATCAGCTCCAACCATCTGCGTTGCCTCATGTTCAACTCCTTCTGAGTGAACACATACTTTAAACTCTTGTGATCTGTAAAGACTTCAACTCTCTCGCCCAAAAGGTAGTGTCTCCAAATCTTCAGGGCGAAGATCACGGCTGCAAGCTCTAAGTCATGAGTCGGATAGTTCTTCTCATGAGTCTTTAGCTGTCTCGATGCATAAGCGACGACTTTCCCATTCTGCATTTAAAACACATCCCAATCCTTTTCCAGATGCGTCGCTGTGAATCACCAGTCCTCCTGAATCATCCGGTACGGTTAGGATAGGGGCGGTTATCAACTTCTTCTTCAATGTCTCGAAGCCAATGCGCATCCATCCGTCCAAACAAACGGTACCTCCTTACGCTTAAGCTTGGTTAACGGCTCAGCTAAGCGAGCGAAGTTCTTCACAAATCTTTTGTAGTATCCGGCGAGTCCAAGAAAACTTCTTATCTCCGCAACATTCTTTGGAATAGGCCAATCTCGAACTGCTGCAATCTTTTCGGGATCGACGGCGATTCCATCGCCCGACACGACATGCCCCAGAACTTCACTTCTTCCAGCCAGAATTCACACTTACTCATCTTCGCAAATAACTTCTCTTGTCTCAGCGTCTGCAGTGCGATCCTTAAGTGCTCAGCATGCTCATCCGGACTCTTCGAGTACACCAGAATATCGTCAATGAATACCACAATAAACTGGTCCAAGAATGGTGAAAAGATCCTGTTCATCAAATCCATAAATATTGCTGGCGCATTAGTCACTCCGAAGGGCATCACTAGATACTCGAAATGTCCATATCGAGTTCGAAACGCCGTCTTGCAAATGTCTTCTGCTTTTACTCGAACCTGATGATATCCTGATCGCAAATCCAGTTTCGAGAATACCCTCGCGCCACTAAGCTGCTCAAAAGTTCTCCAATGCGAGGGATCGGGTACTTGTTCTTAATAGTCACCCGGTTCAACTCTCGATAATCAATGCACATCCTTCTCGTGCCATCCTTCTTCTTTACCAAAAGAACTGGAGCTCCCCAAGGTGAGTTGCTGCTTCGAATCCATCCCTTCTCGAGTAATTCACCAACTTGTTTCTTAATTTCTTCCAATTCCACTGGTGCCATCGGATAATACGATTTTGATACTGGCGCTGCACCAGGAATAAGGTCAATCGCAAACTTCACATCTCGCTTCGGCGGTAAGCCCGAAATATCTTCAAACATATCCATAAAATCGCGAACAACTGCCGGCTCTTCGTTACTATCAACTTCCATAGCTGCAAGAACACTGTTTGTCGGCCTAGCCCTAAACTCGCCTGGCCCGACAGGACTGCTTCTTTACCGCAACTGCTGTCTGCATCGTTGGCCGTGAAAGGTCCAGCGAGACTACTGAGTCTCGTCCATTCTGCTGCATGCACGTCCACGGTTGCTCCATTCTGTCTTAGTCTGATGAACTTCTCTTCCATTTCCTCCCGTGCAGTCCGCGGGAAGAATTTCTCCAGGAAACTCTTAGAGAAAACCGCTCAACTGATTGGCTTGGGCAAGCGGGTCTCCTCCACAGGCCATCACTCTCGGCGTAATCCACTAGTTGAATGCGCACTACATCAACTCCTTTGTCCTCTGGAATCTGTGCCGCAATCAGCAATTCTCCGTGTCACTAGCCACTGCTTGGCTGGCAACGGCTCCTCCAGACCAGTGAAAGTAGACGGATCCAAAAGTCTGAAATCTGCTACAGTCCCTACTCGTTCGACTGGTCTAGTTCCATCGTTGTTTACAGACTGCTGAACGATCTGCAAACCTTCCTGAAACGAATCTGCTATTGCTGGATCAGCTCAGTCTGTCTCTTTGATTTCCAGCATTCCTCTTATCACTCCAAGCATGGCGGCTTCGTTCATACGCCTCTGGTAAGTCTTCAACTTCTTACCTGTCATAGTCCTGAACTCAAAACACCCAACATTAGCATGATGATAGATTCTGAATGTGGATCAAGGCTAGAACTCCAAGATACTTAAATAGAGTGCTGCATTGTAGCTATGCCGCGGTATCATAGCCGCAATTGCTTAACTCCACCCAAGTCGCCTAAGTCCTAGAGATAACAAGAAATCAGGTTTTCGAGTTGACAGTGCAAAGTAAGTTTGCATGTCGACATGGTCCGGAAGAATGATTCAAGGACGGTAAAACGGTCAAGGTGGCAGGACATGTTTCCTAATCACGGGTATTATGATTCGTGTATCGGGTGCAATACCCAACTACAAAGAATCAACCCAATTAACCTATGGTCTCTGATACCAAAAGAACCATGTCACGCCCCGCTTCCCAGAGTACGCAAGATTGGGCACGTGACATAGCCAACCATGCTACCTGTGGGTAGGAAATATCCATCCACAGTCACATTACGGTTGTAGAGATATCAAGAACAAAATAAACAAACTATCTAACACATGTCCAAATCCATAATAACCAGAGTCAATGATAAATAAGTGCGGAAGCAAATGATCCAATGCAATAATAGAAAGGTACGTCCCGTAATGCGGGATCACACCTGGAAATAAAATGAAATAAACTAATCACTAAGGAACTCACAGATCAGCCTACTGACTGAAGTGCTCCTGCTCGGTCGTCGACAGTGGTACGGAATCTGGGCCATGCAAAACCCAGACGTCAGCGCGTCATGACATCAAGTATATAATGTAAACATGGTGATAAGCAATGCAAATATGAACATGAATAAAGCAGTACTAAGAAATAACAGAACAGGGTAATGTGCAATGGTGACTAAACTATTGTAACACCCGAGCCCAATAATACTATGTATATTACTAGTTGAGGGTTGTGGTTGGCTCATTTCCAATTTTCCTGATTTTCTGGTGTTCATTGCTAAATTTTACCCGGTTAAGTCATTTTGGCACATAACAAATTTTAACTCCGAAAATGAAATTTAAGATGTCCATGTTAGCCTACTCGTCGCCACTAGTCGCGTGGTAGCGTCCGCGTGTCGAGATTCCGTTCCGTTTGGCTAAACGGGCAAGTTTGGGCGACTACGCACGCGTGCAAGTGTCCGACTTGGGGGCATGCATTTTAATCATTAAACACCTATTTTCAAAATTTGGAACCCGCTTAAAATCCTAAAATTTGAATTTGGAACGTTTGGGCGCAACCCGGGCGCGATTTGGAAATGTTTCATTTCGCGCCAAAATGGCCCATTTAAATTTAATATCGAATATAAATTTATACATCCTAATCTATATTTCCTAACTGCCGATCCCTCAAAATCCTACTAAATCCTTCTCATAATTTTCCCCCGGCCAATCACGAGCTCCTATTGAGCTCGTGGGCCCCCTCCTTTCCATCTCTCTCTCTGCCTCTCTCCTCTTTCTCTCTCTCTCTCTATCTCAACAACTCTCTCTCTCTCTCAACAATCTCTCAACAACTCTCTCTCTCTCTTTCCATATTTTTTTAACCCACGCATGCAACAACCGGCCCCCCCCCCCACGTCCTCTTCCTCGCGAGTAGACCTACGCGAAACCCCCTCAACCCTAACCCTAGCTCACCGCAGACCTCACCACCGTCGCCACCGCGACCTCGCCGTCGCCGCCTGCGACGCCTCCGCGACAACCGCGCCTTCCTCCTCCCTCCTTCCTCCTCTCTCCCCGCGCCTGCAACCCATTCCCGACCTCGCCTCCACCCGCGCAAACCTCGCCGTCGACGCCACCCATCGTCGTCGACGACCCCACGACTCCCTCTCACCCTCCTCGTCGAGACCTCGACATCACCCCCTCCTCTCCTCGCCGGACCACCTTCAGACCCGAACCCAACACCTGCACCATCTCTAGGTCGCCGGAAATCGCGCCGACGACCCTCGTCGACGTCTCCCGCGCCACCTCCTTTCCCCCCTCGATCACCTGAGCCGACCACCACCCTCCTCCACTCGTCGCACCCCTCTCCAGCAAGCCCAGCGGCTGTTCCAGCCTTCGCTGCCACCGTCGCGGCCTCGCCGGCGTTCCAGTGCCGTCGAACCCGCCGCGGTCACCCCCTGGTGTCTCCCTGTAAGTTTCCTTCTCCTTCCTTTTGGTACAACCCCCCGCTGGTCGTTAGTTTGGCGTATATCGTATCTTTGTTGCTAACTTTGCTACTTGGTTGTTGCCGGAACCCGACCGTGCCGTCTGACGAACCCGACGCTCCAGCGAAGCCCCCTGGTCCGTGTGATCCCGTTGACCTCTGTTGGGACTCGATCCGTGGCCCGTGCTTCCATATCGCTGTTTCTGCCGACATCGCATCCGTGTTTCGGTTCGCGGAACCGCCGAGGCAAGTATCCGAATACTTGCTTTAACATGCTACAACTTAATCATCATATTATAACCACACAACTAATATAACATCGATACCTTTTATAACTTAGAATTACTAGCCACGATTATCCGTAACTTTAAATCAATGAAATCATTGCTCGCTTTAACCGGTCTGCTATTAATTCATACTTAACTAATCAAACCAAGTAGATCATCCCCACTTCATTTGTTAAAATCACTCATGAGACAATTATTGTGCTTAGTTCAAATTCATGTAACTCCATTACGTATATTATCGATATTGTTCGTCTTGTGGCTATTGCACCTCGAAGGTGCGTGAACCGGATTAATATGAGAATACCAACATCACTGTGTTCACATAGAATAATATTTGTTATTTACTGTTTCCTGCTACTGTTCATTATTTGTTACCATACCTGTTATCATTGTATACCTGATTGCATTACATATTGACCTATCTTGATACACCTGACACATGTACTGATACACCGGACACAACACCCTGTACATATCGACTCTACCTGTTGAAAGTAACCTGACCTGTTACCTGATCTCATGCCTAATGCCGACAGACCTAACCATTCCTGCTGTCGATCCAGACAGACCTACCTTTACTTGACTTGTGTTGGCATTAGTCCTTGACTACTGAATACCTGACTGACATACATAGTTTGGGGGTATGGGGAAATCAAAGGTGAAGCCGACTTGTAACTCAACAGTTCGATACATTGTTCTGATCAGTCTTACGGGCTTGGCCAGCTCCGGAGTGTTGATGCTGACATCACTCATCTATCCTACTACCTTTTACTGCTTAGCGGCACGTCTCGGATTCAGCCCCGAGGATCATGACCGTGGTCCCGGGCACGCACGGGATACTATTGAGTTACATCGACGATTCATCAATTGGTTTCAAAGACTATAGAGTAGAAAACCTGATAGGACAGTTTAGTCACCACTGCACCTTACCCTGCTTGTTACCTCTTATTACTGCTTTATTCATGTTCATGCTTGCATTGTTTATTACCATGTTTATGCTATATACTTGATATCATGACGCGCTGACGTCTGGGTTTTGCATGGCCCAGATTCCGTACCTTTGTCGTCGACCGAGCAGGAGTACTTCAGCCAGCAGGCTGAACTGTGAGTTCTTTAGAGTTTACATTGTTTATGTCATTTCATTTCCAGATGTGAGCCCGCATTATGGGACATACTGTTATTTCATTGTATTGGATCATTAGCTTCCGCACTTATTGTTTATTGATTCTTGTTATTATGGATTTGGACATGTATTAGTTTAGTTTATTTTACTGTTCTCGATATCTATACAACCGTAATGTGACTGTGGATGGATACTTCCTACCCACAGGTAGCATGGTTGGCTATGTCACGTGCCCAAATCTTGCGTACTCTAGGAAGCGGGGCGTGACATGGTTTTATGGTATCAGAGCCATAGGTTAATTGGGTTGATTCTTGTAGTTGGGTATTGCACCCGATACATGAATCAGAATACCCGTGATTAGGAAACATGTTCTGCCACTTTGACCGTTTTACTATCCTTGAATCATTCTTCCGGATCATGTCGACGTGCAAACTTACTTTGCATTTGTCAACTCAAAAACCTAATTTCTTGTTATCCCTAGGACTTAGGCGACTTGGGTGGAGTTAAGTAATTGCGGCTATGATACCGCGGCATAGCTACAATGCAGCACTCTATTTAAGTATCTTGGAGTTCTAGCCTTGATCTATACTCAGAATCTATCATCATGCTAATGTTGGGTACCTTGATTTCCAGGAATATGGCCGATCAGAATTTGAAGATGGACCCAGGGCATGCGGTCTTAGTCGCCAGGCAAAGAGTGATAAGGGGATTGATGGAGAAACTAAAGGAACAACTCGAGCTGGAACCAGCATTTACAATGGACCCCACGTCCGTACGTAGACGTATTCCAGTGAACAGGCGCAGCGTGGCACCAATGAAGAAAACAAGTATGGGTGATCGGAAGGGCAGCGTGATCTGTAGATACTGCCATAAACTCGGACACGTGCGAAGGGAGTGTCGTTTGAGGCTGGGACTTTGTTTTAGATGTGGAGCGGCAGATCACACCGTTGATGCTTGTCCGTCGAAGCCTCGCACAAAGGATGATACACAGAAGCCTCCGCAAGGACCGTTCCAAGGACAGGAACCGCTTACTCAAGGACCACAGCAGGCTCGAGCGTTCACGTTGACAGCTGAAGAAGCTAAGGCATCGGGAGAAGTGGTTTCAGGTAATTTACTCGTTCATGGTTTTCCCGCTTTGGCATTACTTAATTTCGGAGCATCCCATTGTTTATGTCATCCAAATTTATAACTACACACTCGATCAACTGCACGACCCTGTCTAGTTTATGGGACTTACACACTGGGAATGGGAAAATTATAGCTAGTAAGGAAGGTAGAGATTGTACGGTTGTTAGTTGCGGACGGGAGCTTTTTGCAGATTTCTTGGTGATAGATACGGGCAGTTATGAGGTTGTCTTGGGGATGGATTTTCTTGGCACTTCCCACGCCCACATTGGCTGTAGGGCAAGGAAGGTAATTTCCAGATTCCCGGACATCCTAAGTTTACTTTCATTGGAGAAAGCAATTCTGTCGGGCCAGTCGAGCTTAGGGCTAGGCCGACGAACAGCGTTCTTGCGGCTATGGTAGTGGAGAGTGATGAAGAGCCGGCAGTTGTCCGCGACCTTATGGATGTATTTGAAGACATTTCGGGCTTACCGCCGAAGCGAGGAGTAGAGTTTGCGTTTGACCTTACTCCTGGTGCAACGCCAGTATCAAAAGCTGACTATCCAATGCCACCAGTAAAGTTGGAGGGAGTTAAGAAACAAGTGAGTGAATTACTCGAGAAGGGATGGATTCGAAGCAGCAACTCACCGTGGGGAACTCAAGTTCTCTTAGTGGAGAAGAAGGATCGCACTGCCGACGCTGAGACAAGAGAAGTTATTTGCGAAAGTGAGTAAGGGCGAATCCTGGTTGGAAGAAGTGAAGTTTCTGGGGCATGTCGTGTCGGGCGATGGAATCGCCGTTGATCCCGAGAAGATTGCAGCAGTTCGAGATTGGCCTGTTCCAAAGAATGTTGCAGAGATAAGAAGTTTTCTTGGACTCGCCGGATACTGCAGAAGATTTGTGGAGAACTTCGCTCGTTTAGCTGAGCCGTTAACCAAGCTTACGCATAAGGAGGTACCATTTGTTTGGACGGATGGATGCGCATTGGCCTTCGAGACGTTGAATCAGAAGTTGATAACCGCCCCTATCCTAACCGTACCGGATGATTCAGGAGGACTGGTGTTTCACAGCGACGCATCTGGAAAAGGATTGGGATGTGTTTTGATGCAGAATGGGAAAGTCGTCGCTTACGCATCGAGACAGCTGAAGACTCATGAGCAGAACTATCCGACTCACGACTTGGAGCTTGCAGCCGTGATCTTCGCCCTGAAGATTTGGAGACACTACCTTCTGGGCGAGAGAGTTGAAGTCTTTACGGATCACAAGAGTTTGAAATATGTGTTCACTCAGAAGGAGTTGAACATGAGGCAACGCAGATGGTTGGAGCTGATGGCCGACTACGACCTTGATCTTAAGTACCATCTGGGAAAGGTTAACGTCGTGCCAGATGAGCTTAGTCGGTTACCAGCAATTCAGTTATTGACTGCACAGTAAGAGATAATTGAAGAGTTTCGGAGATTTGACTTGGAGGTTGTGCTACCGCGTACTACAGGACAGTTGATGCAGTTGCAAGTACAATCGTCCTTAGTTGAGAAGATTAAAGCGGCGCAATCGCAGGATCCTAGACTGCAAAGGTTTCGAGAGCAGGTTGGAGCTGGACTACGAACCGATCTACTGATCCATGAAGATGGTTCGTTGAGATATGGTAGCCGTGTGTGTGTGCCAAAAGGAGATGTGCGTGAGGAGCTTATGAAGGAGGCACACAGTTCAGCTTACTCTGTGCATCCAGGAGGGACGAAGATGTACCGAGATATTCGACAGCATTTCTGGTGGGAAGGTATGAAACGGGAAATTGCTCGCTTCGTGGCTAAGTGCTTGGTGTGTCAGCAAGTCAAGGCTGAACACCAAAGGGTTGCTGGTTTGTTGCAACCACTTCCGATTCCTCAATGGAAGTGGGAACACATAACCATGGATTTCGTGACGGCTTTACCGCGGAGTCCAAAGGGCAACAATGTTGTATGGGTGATTGTCGATCGGTTGACCAAGGCGGCTCACTTTATTCCTTTTCGGGTTGGTCAATCGACGGAGACTCTGGCAGAGCGGGACATGCAGGAGATTGTCAGATTGCATGGAGTACCGGTAAGCATCGTGTCCGATCGGGACACTCGGTTCTTGTCGCACTTTTGGAGGAGTTTACAAGAAAGTTTGGGGACTCGATTGAAGTTTAGCACAGCTTATCATCCTCAGACTGATGGACAATCAGAGAGAACGATCCAGACCCTTGAAGATATGTTGAGGGCTTGCATGTTGGACTTCAAAGGTTCTTGGGAAGATCATCTACACCTGGTGGAGTTTTCGTACAACAATAGCTTCCAAGCGAAAATTCAGATGGCCCCGTTTGAAGCACTGTATGGTCGTAAGTGCCGTTCACCGGTTGTTGGGATGATGTTGGTGAACGAAGGTTACTAGGACCAGATTTGGTGGTGCAGACAGTCGAGAAGGTGAATACAATCAGAAAGCATATGAAGGCAGCTCAAGACAGACAGAAGAGTTGGGCCGACACGTCAAGAAGACCTCTAGAGTTCGTCGTGGGCGATTTGGTATTCCTGAAGATATCACCGACTAAAGGGGTGATTCGCTTTGGAAGTCGGGAAAAGATTAGTCCCCGATTCGTTGGACCCTTCGAGGTATTGGAGCGTGATGGAGGGGTATCGTACCAGTTGGCGTTACCATCGTCATTAGCAGGAGTTCACGATGTGTTTCATGTGTCTCAACTACGGAGGTATGTTCGTGATGAGACTCATGTCTTGGATCATTCGGAGTTGACCGTTCGGGAGGACCTGACTTTTGAGGAGCGACCAGTCGAAAACAAGGATCGAAGAGAAAGGTTCTTAAGAACAGGGTTATCCCTCTTTTGCTAGTTTCTTGGGGTAACCGATTGCATGGAGAATCCACTTGGGAGCGAGAAGACGAGATCCGACAGAAATTCCCTCATCTTTTCCAGTAGTTAGCTATCTTGTATTCTTGGAATTTCGAGGACGAAATTCTTTTGTAGTTGGGTATGATGTAACACCCGAGCCCAATAATACTATGTATATTACTAGTTGAGGGTTGTGGTTGGCTCATTTCCAATTTTCCTGATTTTCTGGTGTTCATTGCTAAATTTTACCCGGATAAGTCATTTTGGCACATAACAAATTTTAACTCCGAAAATGAAATTTAAGATGTCCATGTTAGCCTACTCGTCGCCACTAGTCGCGTGGTAGCGTCCGCGTGTCGAGATTCCGTTCCGTTTGGCTAAACGGGCAAGTTTGGGCGACTACGCGCGCGTGCAAGTGTCCGACTTGGGGGCATGCATTTTAATCATTAAACACCTATTTTCAAAATTTGGAACCCGCTTAAAATCCTAAAATTTGAATTTGGAACGTTTGGGCGCAACCCGGGCGCGATTTGGAAATGTTTCATTTCGCGCCAAAATGGCCCATTTAAATTTAATATCGAATATAAATTTATACATCCTAATCTATATTTCCTAACTGCCGATCCCTCAAAATCCTACTAAATCCTTCTCATAATTTTCCCCCGGCCAATCACGAGCTCCTATTGAGCTCGTGGGCCCCCTCCTTTCCATCTCTCTCTCTGCCTCTCTCCTCTTTCTCTCTCTCTCTCTATCTCAACAACTCTCTCTCTCTCTCAACAATCTCTCAACAACTCTCTCTCTCTCTTTCCATATTTTTTTAACCCACGCATGCCACAACCGCCCCCCCACCCCACGTCCTCTTCCTCGCGAGTAGACCCACGCGAAACCCCCTCAACCCTAACCCTAGCTCACCGCAGACCTCACCACCGTCGCCACCGCGACCTCGCCGTCGCCGCCTGCGACGCCTCCGCGACAACCGCGCCTTCCTCCTCCCTCCTTCCTCCTCTCTCCCCGCGCCTGCAACCCATTCCCGACCTCGCCTCCACCCGCGCAAACCTCGCCGTCGACGCCACCCATCGTCGTCGACGACCCCACGACTCCCTCTCACCCTCCTCGTCGAGACCTCGACATCACCCCCTCCTCTCCTCGCCGGACCACCTTCAGACCCGAACCCAACACCTGCACCATCTCCAGGTCGCCGGAAATCGCGCCGACGACCCTCGTCGACGTCTCCCGCGCCACCTCCTTTCCCCCCTCGATCACCTGAGCCGACCACCACCCTCCTCCACTCGTCGCACCCCTCTCCAGCAAGCCCAGCGGCTGTTCCAGCCTTCGCTGCCACCGTCGCGGCCTCGCCGGCGTTCCAGTGCCGTCGAACCCGCCGCGGTCACCCCCTGGTGTCTCCCTGTAAGTTTCCTTCTCCTTCCTTTTGGTACAACCCCCCGCTGGTCGTTAGTTTGGCGTATATCGTATCTTTGTTGCTAACTTTGCTACTTGGTTGTTGCCGGAACCCGACCGTGCCGTCTGACGAACCCGACGCTCCAGCGAAGCCCCCTGGTCCGTGTGATCCCGTTGACCTCTGTTGGGACTCGATCCGTGGCCCGTGCTTCCATATCGTTGTTTCTGCCGACATCGCATCCGTGTTTCGGTTCGCGGAACCGCCGAGGCAAGTATCCGAATACTTGCTTTAACATGCTACAACTTAATCATCATATTATAACCACACAACTAATATAACATCGATACCTTTTATAACTTAGAATTACTAGCCACGATTATCCGTAACTTTAAATCAATGAAATCATTGCTCGCTTTAACCGGTCTGCTATTAATTCATACTTAACTAATCAAACCAAGTAGATCATCCCCACTTCATTTGTTAAAATCACTCATGAGACAATTATTGTGCTTAGTTCAAATTCATGTAACTCCATTACGTATATTATCGATATTGTTCGTCTTGTGGCTATTGCACCTCGAAGGTGCGTGAACCGGATTAATATGAGAATACCAACATCACTGTGTTCACATAGAATAATATTTGTTATTTACTGTTTCCTGCTACTGTTCATTATTTGTTACCATACCTGTTATCATTGTATACCTGATTGCATTACATATTGACCGATCTTGATACACCTGACACATGTACTGATACACCGGACACAACACCCTGTACATATCGACTCTACCTGTTGAAAGTAACCTGACCTGTTACCTGATCTCATGCCTAATGCCGACAGACCTAACCATTCCTGCTGTCGATCCAGACAGACCTACCTTTACTTGACTTGTGTTGGCATTAGTCCTTGACTACTGAATACCTGACTGACATACATAGTTTGGGGGTATGGGGAAATCAAAGGTGAAGCCGACTTGTAACTCAACAGTTCGATACATTGTTCTGATCAGTCTTACGGGCTTGGCCAGCTCCGGAGTGTTGATGCTGACATCACTCATCTATCCTACTACCTTTTACTGCTTAGCGGCACGTCTCGGATTCAGCCCCGAGGATCATGACCGTGGTCCCGGGCACGCACGGGATACTATTGAGTTACATCGACGATTCATCAATTGGTTTCAAAGACTATAGAGTAGAAAACCTGATAGGACAGTTTAGTCACCACTGCACCTTACCCTGCTTGTTACCTCTTATTACTGCTTTATTCATGTTCATGCTTGCATTGTTTATTACCATGTTTATGCTATATACTTGATATCATGACGCGCTGACGTCTGGGTTTTGCATGGCCCAGATTCCGTACCTTTGTCGTCGACCGAGCAGGAGTACTTCAGCCAGCAGGCTGAACTGTGAGTTCTTTAGAGTTTACATTGTTTATGTCATTTCATTTCCAGATGTGAGCCCGCATTATGGGACATACTGTTATTTCATTGTATTGGATCATTAGCTTCCGCACTTCTTGTTTATTGATTCTTGTTATTATGGATTTGGACATGTATTAGTTTAGTTTATTTTACTGTTCTCGATATCTATACAACCGTAATGTGACTGTGGATGGATACTTCCTACCCACAGGTAGCATGGTTGGCTATGTCACGTGCCCAAATCTTGCGTACTCTGGGAAGCGGGGCGTGACAACTATCCTGTTAGGTTTCTACTCTATAGTCTTTGAAATCAATTGATGAATCGTCGATGTAACCCAATAGTATCCCGTACATACCCGGGACCACGGCCACAATATTCTCGGCTGCAGCTGAGACATGCCGTTAGGCACAGAATAGGAAAGTGTACACTCGGTATTACCCCGTACATACCCGGGATCACGGCCACAATATTCTCGGCCGAAACCGAGACATGCCGCTGGGTACAGAATAGGAATGTGTACACTCGAACGGTAGTGAACTGTCGAGTTACAAGTCAGGTTCATCTTGATTTCCCCATACCCCCAAGTTATGTATGTCAGGTCAGGTATTCAGTAGTCAAGGATCAATGCCAACATATGATCAATAAAAGTAGGTCTGTCTGGATAGACAACAGGAATGGTCCAAAAGGATCCCAAGTCATGTTGTAGTCCAATAGGTTGAGTCAGTATGTATAGGGTGTCATGTCCGGTGTATCAGTACATGTGTCAGTGTATCAAAATCGAGTCAATATGTAATGCAATCAAATGTATGCTGATAACAGGTATAGTAACGATTAAGGAAACAACAGCAGGAACAGTAAATAACAGTATTATTCCATATAAACACAGTGATGCTTTGTATTCTCTTATTAACAGGTTCAAGCACCTTTGGGGTGCAAAAGCCACAAGGTGAAGCAATATCCACAATCATAAAGTAATGAAGCTACATGAATTTACACTAAATATAATAATTGTCTCGTGAATGATTTAACAATTAAAGCAGATATGATCCAATCGTTTTATTTAGTTGAAATATGGATTGATAGTGGGTTGATTAATTACGAGAAACTAATATAACGATTCCATGTTAAAGATAACTGCAACTGTCAATTCTAACTTATAATATAATATCAATTACCATCATTAAGTTGTAGTATTATATAGTATGATATTCTACTGCATAGCAAGACTAGATCTCGTATGCTAGCATGTTAAAGCAAGTATTTAGATGCTTGCCTCGACGGTTTCGCAAACCGGAAAGCACGGATGCAAAGTCGGCAGAAAACACGATATGGTTGCACGGGCCACGGATCGAGTTCCAACAGAGAACAACGGGATCACACGGACCAGGGTGCTTCGCTGGAGCGTCGGGTTCACAAGACGGCACGGTCGGGTTCCGGCAACAGTCACGGCAACGAGGTTAGCAACAATGATATACATACAAGATCAGCGGGGGGGGGGGAAACTTTGCACAAAAGAGAGATAAGGATGCTTACAGAGAGACACCAGGGACAGCCACGACGGGCTCGACGGCGATGGGACGCCGGCGAGGCAGCGACGGCGAACAACGATGGCTGGAAATCCTGAGTTCGCTGGAAAGAGGGTGCTGCAGTGAGTAGAAGGGTGGTAGTCGGCTCTGGCGGTCGAGGGGGAGAGGAGGTGGTCGGAGGTGGCGTCGACGAGGGTCGACGGCGCGGTTCCCGGCGACCCGGGGTAGGTGCAGGGTCGGGCTTGGTCTGATGGTAGTCCGGCGAGGGGAGGAGGAAAGCGACGACGAGGTCGGGACGAGGAGGAGGAGAGGGAGTCGCGGGAGTCGTCGGCGACGGGAGGCGGCGTCGACGGCGAGAGTTGCGGTGGTTGGTGGCGTCGTCGGGGTTGGGTGCAGGCGCGGGAAGAGGCGAAGGAGGGAGGTAGGAGGTGCGGCTGGGCTCGCGGTGGCGAGGGCGGCGACGGCGAGGTCGCGGGGAGGTCGGCGGCGCGGTTACGAGGGCTAGGGTTTAGGCTAGGAGGGGTTCTCGTGATGGGAGAAGATGAGCAGGGGAGGCGGCTGCATGAGGAGAAGAAGAGGGATTTAAATAGAGAGAGAGAGATTGGAGAGAGAGAGGGAAACAGTGAAGAGAGAGGTAGAGAGATCGTAGAGATAGAGAGAGAAGGAGAATGAAGAGAGAGATAGAGAGAGAGGGAGAGAGAGAGATTGGAAGGGGGCCCACGACTCGATTTCAGAGTTCGTGATTGGCTGAGGCGAAATCTAAAAGGAATCTGAAAGGATTATTAACAGTTAAGGAAAATATTCGTATAATATATAGTTTTAAAGATATTAAATTAAATGGGCCTTTTGGCGCGAAATGAAACATTTCCAAATCGAGCCCGGATTGCGCCCAAATGTTCCAAATTCAAATTATAGGATTTTAAGCGGGTTCCAAATTTTGAAAAGAGGTGTTTAATGATTAAAATGCATGCCCCCAAGTCGGACACTTGCACGCGTGCGTAGTCGTCCAAACTTGCCCGTTTAGCCGAACGGAACGGAATCTCGACACGCGGACGCTACCACGCGACTAGTGGCGACGAGTAGGCCAACATGGACACTTTTAATTTCATTTTAGGAGTTAAAATTTGTTATGTGCCAAAATGACTTAACCGGTTAGAATTTAGCAAAAAGCACCAAACAATCAGGAAAATTGGAATGAGCAATAAATAACCCTCAACTAGTAATATAAATAGTATTACTGGGCTCGGGTGTTACAAACCTTGTATATACAAAAAGGTAGTAAAGAGTATGGTGGTGATCCTCGTAGAGTACGTGGATGACATACTTTTGATAGGGAAGGAGTTTCCTATGCTACGCTCGGTCAATCTCCGCTTATCACAAGGATTCTCCATATAGGATCAAAGTGACACCTCCTAAATCCTGGGTTTTTGGATCTATGAGATAGATCTAATTGGATGTTAGGATACTCACTAGTTGTAGTGAGATGGTATCAATCAATCCTGGGGAGAATCACTGGAAAGGTTTCAGGGTGATAAGGACGACCGAATGTCAGTCACATGCATTGTCTTTACCCTCACCGGAGGGACGGTATGTTGGAAGAGTTCCAAGCTAGATACCGTGACTTACTAGACGATTCAAGGCAAGATACATCGTTACCAAGGATGCTGCCAAAGAGGCAGTCTGGATAGATATAAGTTCATGAGATGAACTTCGTTCCTACCATTGTGTGACAATGGAGTTGTGTCTTTAGCCAAGGAACTACCGTTCCATCAGAAATCCAGATATAATTCTTAAGCAGTATCACCTGATCATGGCGATGGTTGATCTCCATGGAGATCGAGGTTAGGAGAGCAGACACAGAGGACGACAGCGCGGATCCACTCACAAAGGCCTTTTTCCCAGAAGAGACTTTTATGGGATGGTTGAGTATGAGATACTTCAACCACAGCTAATTGTTGGGTATGTGATACCACAACAGATGGCCCTAGTGCAAGTGGGAGATTGTTAGTTATATGTATGCCCTAGAGGCCATTACTGTACATACGATGTATATTGTAGTGGATGCTAGGACATATATAGGGAGGACTTTCTTGCTCGACATGATAGTATGCTATCTGGTTGTACTTTATCTTAACATGTACTCTGATTGTCTCTATGTTACATGTTGATAAAGCCCTTAGGATATGTACTCGACTACTGGGACTATGATGAGATCATACTAGTGGGGCCACGGTAGTCGACGAGTACTTCCTATAATTGTTCCTAGTTGAGGGTGTATCGAGACAGGGCATCGATGCACCAGAGTAGACTAGCGTATACGCATCTTGACCCATATGATGGGCGATGGATGATCCCATATCCATCGGTGTTTGACATCAAGGATGGTGTACGGGTGCTCAGTAAAGACTGGGTACACTGGACGGACTCGCCGAGAACTCCCAGATGGTATTATACCTCACGTCAGATGGCAGTTCTCCGGTGACACTGGTACAGAGTAGTCTATTGACCCGAGATCGTCATAGAGCCTTGTGTGATTCCCACTGTGCTTTGATTTCCATCATACCATGTCCAAGAGGGCGTGCAAAAAGGTGGCTTTTGGGTACAGTCCCGAATCACATGGAGGCAATGAGCGATAGGAGGGGATTCGTCTCTCCCGGTATAGGGAGTTGATGTTGTGCTGTGTTCGATTGGCTATAACCGGAAATCCCTGGCCAGGATTGCTGAGATTTACTGGTAAGTGTTATCAGTAGTTTCTCGAACTGTTATAGACCTCATATCGACACGACTTATCGAGCTACTGGGGTCTGACGTTTACCACCCCTAGGCGAGATATGCGACATATCAGACGACGAGACCGGACTGTACGGGAGTGTTACTGTTTGGATTCACAGGAGAATGTACAGGCTTGCTTGTTGATCTTCTGAGTGCTCAATACCTGGGTAGCTGTTACGTTTAGCTGACCGCTTGCAGCTTGTGGGTGTTTGATAAGATCAACACTTACTGCCGGCGTATTGACGATTCTTTAGAGTCCTACACAGAGGTTTCTTGGCTCAGGCAAAACGGAGTAGGAGCACGTATGAGATATATGCGGGACCGAGGATAATACGATATGAGATACCGTATTGTATTCTCGCGATATTTGATACCAGCCGGGTCATCGGATCAAGTGTTGATTCGATGAATCGGTACGGATAAATATTAGTCGGTTATATGCGATATAGCCAGATTGTCGGATCAAGTGTTGATTCGATAATTTAATGTATAATAATATATATGATATATTAAATTACATTAACTAATATTAGCTCACTAAAAGATTCTTTTTCTCACTCGGGTAATACATTGATATATATGCGATATATGTTAATTGTATTATTTTATTTTGTTACGATAAATATTATATATATGATATATAATATTGTAACATGATATGATAAATAATGCAACATGTTTTGTGGAGTTTAAACATGATTAGGGTTTGGATTAGGGTTAATTCTTCTAGTTGATTCTAGAAGCTTTTTATTTTGTCATGATAAAGATATTTGTGAGTGACTCATTTTTAACTCAACCCAAACCCTAACCCTTGGTCAATTCTCTACAATGGTTAAGTCAACCATGGTTGCATAATTCATCATTATCTCTTTTGCATTATTCATCACAAAAGGAATTCTATTATTGTTCATCTTCTTCCTTCATTCTCTTCATGAAAAAGCTTACTAGTTCTTCTAAAGTGATGAATAAATATGAGAAAAAGATAAATAAAGAGAGCAAAAATCCTACTTCATCATCCCTATCTTCCCTTGTCATTTAGATGAGGGTGTTCACATCATTTCATGAGTGTTAGCTTGTGTTAACGGAACTTCAAGGTAGATCATCTTAGTATCGAAGATCGGAAGCAAAGGTTGCATCTTTCTCTTCGTGGAACCTCTCGAGAGTCCGGAACCCGATGATCGCAGCGAAGGGACCACAACACGGAGCATATGAAGTGAAGGACCGGATCTACAAAGGTTGTAATCCCTCTCACTTAGTGTTAAAGTGTTTAGCATGTTAGTTTTCGCCTAATCTCTAGTTTAAAGATCCGGCTTCGGGTTGTTCGGCACGGCTAAATTTTTAATCGGGCATGGTTGATGCCTCGTGGACCCTTGTGCGCATGCCTAGCAACCCTACAGTGGGACCAACCACCACCCTTCGTCAGGGTCTGGAAATGTATACACTGGTCTATTCTGGAATATCAATGCTCAGTCTCGATACTCCCACGACTAGGGACATTAAGGATGTGCTTATCGACTACTCAGCTCCTACAAGTATGATTGCCGTCACAACGCCGATAGTCAAGTAATGATCTTATGGGTTTTATCATCATGTATTAGCGATATGAAATAACAAGTAAAATATATACACATGTTAAAATAAAGTCAAACCAAATAGCATGTTATTATATCGAGTAAGATTGTCATGTACATATATATCCCCAACATCCTATACAATAAAGGTCTCTAGGGCATACATATCCAACATTTTAGTTACAACTGGGTCAAACATTATTTGGGCTCTATGTCCTTCTATTCGGCCCGTGAATCTATTTTTTGTGCAAACACTTGCGCAATAGCTGAGCAAGCCTATACACAAACAGAGAATAAAAGGGGTGGGGCGACCCATAAATGACGAGGCCCACTGCTCATCTTCGAATTACCCATTTACGTAGAGCTGCACAATTTTTGTTGCACACAAACCTTTGGCTTAAAACCGTTATGGATATGGTGGAAGTACAAAAAACAAAGTCGATTTGGGGGACAATCAACAGACATACGTGAAAGTTATCAAAGCTGCTACTTTTTTCACAAAAAGGTTACAACAAGGTGGAATGTAGAGGGAGCGATTACTAAGCGCTGACAATTGATTGACCTATATTTACAGTTTCTTTTAATGAGTTTCTTAATGACTGTAACTGTATGTAATTTGTTTAATTAGCTCAGTATTAACTTTTTATATGAATATTAGGAGAAGGGGAGAAGGGTAAATTGTCAAAACCCCCAAGTAGTTTTTCACATTGACAAAAACCCTTTGTCTCGAAACGAAAAGGTTGTCAAAACCTCCTCGAATAACTTTCATATAATAGCTGTATAGTCACATGCTATATCTAAATAGATCATAAATATTATAGATAACTCTATAGATATCATATAATAATCAAATACCACAAGCAATATACAGATACCGCAAACACTGGATTTTTTGACACCTAAATAATTTTCTACAGGGTTATGCTTCGAGGTGTTTTTCTTAGCAGGAAAAACTGCGGGGGTGCAAAAAAACCCCTTGGCTCAAAAGAAAACCCCGAAATAAAACCAATACAATCCCTTTGCCCTCAGATAGCAACCGCGGCGGGAAATCGAAACCCCCCTCCCTCCTAAAGAAAAATCCCCACGCCCAAATCCAAACCCTAACCCTAACCCTAACCCTAAACCGAGCTCCATCTTCTCCATCAATATCGATGTCCTTAGAATCGGGATTCCTACACGAAGAAGAGGAAGTCGAAGGCCTCACGATGAAGTACCTCCCCATCAACCGTCTCTACTCCTCCACCTCTCCCTTTATAAACCCTAGCGGATCGTCCTCAGTCATGTCCAAAAAGGTCAAGGCCCGCAAGCTCATCGATCGAGACGACGACGCCGTTCTCGAAGAAGAAGATGATGAAGATAATAAGAAGCCGCTTCTTGTTTACACAAGGCGCAATAAGATGAAGAATGCTGTTAAGACGAAGAAGAACTATGAGCTTCTTAGATTGGATTCATCTGCGATCGGTGGGTCTCGGCTCAGGATTAAGCGCGAAGTCTCCGAGATTACGAAGAGAGCCCGTAAAGATTCTATTTTGTTCAGGACAAAGCGATGGGTTGAGTAAGTGTTGTGATTCAAGTTTTGGTTGCTTTGTTTGATCTTTGAAGTAAATGATTATTGTTCTTATTAAGCAATTTTTGGTCTAGGTTGGATTTTGATGGCGTGGATCCAAATGTGTTTGTTGGAATGGCTTGCAAGGTAAGTGGTTTTGCTCAGAACCTTAGAGTATCTTATCAAATGTTGCAGGAGATATAAAGATGGGATCTTGGATGGAAAATGTGCAGATCTATTGGCCAATGGACGAGGACTGGTATAAGGGTTCCGTGACTGGGTACAATTCAGGGACGCAGAAGCATTGTGTATGTGTTTTCAAATCCCATTGCAATAGTTCTTTAGGTATCCATCAAACTAGCTTGAGCAAGAATCACACTTAACTGGACATGAAAATTTAGCCTTGCATATCGCATTTTTATTGATCCAAGACTGGCATTGGTGTTTATGCAATTATCTGAACTTATATCTGTTAAGAAAACCTGCCCCCCCCGCCCCCCCCAAATTTCCAGCAATACTAAGGTATTCTGCTGAATAAAAATGATGGTTTAGGGTGTTTATTTTCTGATTGATTTCTGCATGAATGATATTTCACGCTTCCCCTAGAGCTACATGTTAATGTTTCTGTTTCTTTCTAAACGGGTTATTGATAAAATGTGAACTTATTAACAGATTGAATACAAAGATGGGGATGTTGAGAATCTAATTCTTATGGACGAGAAGATTAAGTTTCATATGTCTTGTGAGGAAATGCAAAACTTGAATCTGAAGTATGACGTTACCAGCATGGACAAGAAAGGACTTAATTACAATGAAATACTGGCGTTGGCTGCCAGTTTTGATGATTGCCAAAATCTTGAACCCGGAGATATTGTTTGGGCGAAACTTACTGGTACCTTTCATGATCCAAGTATTGCATTTAATTGGATTATTATATTCATTCATTAGATTCTTAGTTTCTTAAACATTCCATATTTGAATTGTTAATGTTCAAAGACAAGATAGTCTATTCTCTTCATTTTTTATTGATGATTATTATTTTATCTTTTAGTAAACTCTAAGCTGTCATCCTTGTAGTCTCTATCACCGATTTTTATCCTCCTCCTCCTCCCCTGTCTACTTGTTCCTGCATTTCCAAGTTCCTTCAGTTTTATCATAGTGGAAAAATACATTCCATGCAATTTTGTTAAAATTTCGGATGTCGGTGTCGTGTCGGCCTGAATATTTTGATGTCGGATATGAAATGTCGGGTGGTTTTATTAAATATCGGGTTCTGCATTTTTTTTAATGTAATTGTCATTTATATAACTTAAATTTTTTGAAAAAATATTAATTTATTCAGATTTTTAGTTTTATTAAATTTATGCCTTTCCTAAAAAAGAAAATTACCCTCGATTTTTTTCCTCAGAACTGAGTCTAAACACCGATATCACGACATTTTTGCCGAAATCATGAAATGTTGACCGACACCAAATATCATTACCCTAAATTTTTTTGCATGTCTGTGTCGTTTTCTTTCTAAAACCGACATTTCGGCGATGTTGACCGACATTTAGAACGCTGATTCCACGTGCCACAATTAAAATTACATGTTTGCAAATTTGGTCTCCCTTTTTTCTTCATTTCCTTCTTAAATATGCTCCTTGGTAATATTGCAAAACTTTGTTGATGTAGGCCAGGAACGATACCAACTTATATTTATTTTAACAGAAGTATTGATTGCCGGTCTTGAATTTTGAACAATATTGATAGTAGTGGTGTCTTCAACTGATTAGATGTTCTTATAGTAGTGAATTTGGTCCCCAACCTCCTCGGAACAGGTTGTCTTTCAGTTTTGATCAATGTGGTTAGATAGTGAAAGAAGCCAGAAGAGGCTACATGGTGGCAACTAGATGAGGATGAGTCTGATTTATGGAAAAGTATTGATTGTAAGAAAAACCATATTCTTTCGCAAATTAAACTTGGAACAAGTACAACATTTCCCATTTCAGATCTCCAATAAACCAATAAACTTTATCTACTTATCTGACACCAGGAAGTTCCATTTGCCTAAATATGAATCCCTTAAAAAAATACCAAAGGAAAAAAAAAACAAACAAATTTCTGATTACTTCTTTCTGGAATCCCCCTAGTCAAAATGGGTTCTACATAGGTGTAAGAGAGACTGAGATCATATGGCATTTACTTGACAATTCAGGACATGGCCTTTGGTCTGGTTGATAGGATACACAGTAGCTTGTTCTATTTCAAGTGTTAGGTTATGCCTTTCTTGGTTAGAATAGACTGTAGTGCTACAGGCATCTTTTTTTTGGGTGGTTTTTTGCTGTTGTATTATTGTAATTTCAAAATTTGCTACAAATCTGTTAATTATCTTGTTGGTATTGTCTTAAACAGGGCATGCTATGTGGCCAGCAGTCATTGTCAATGAATCAAATGTTGGTGCTAGTGGGGGTCCGCAGTTAATCCGGCATGATCGATCAGTTCTTGTACAGTTTTTTGGAACACATGATTTTGCAAGGTTCAGATTTAGTAATTTAAGTTATTTAATGGGACTGCCGCCCTATCAATTTGGAATATTTTCCATTTTAGACATGGTTGGAGTTTTGCTTCAGAGGTCTTTTTAATACCAATGATACATTTAAACTATAATTATTGGGAAATGCAACTTTCCCTAAACAATACATTTATGCATAGATATGCCAGCTTAACCATTGCATGTGGCATGCCTCTTTCTCCTTTTCATAGCTATACTGAATTTTTTTGTTATGTCTTCATCTGCTCTCATTTGGACTATTCAGGATTAATTCCAAGCAGGCTATCCCATTTCTTAATGGTATGCTTTCTTCTTTGCATTTGAAGTGCAAGCAAATACGTTTCTCTCGAGGCTTAGAAGAAGCTAAATCGTAAGTACTTAGTCATGGGAAACAATTGTTTGTATTCAGTTTTGGAATACACCAATGTTCTTGTGTAATATGTTTTTCTTGATATGTGCATGTCTGCATGCATGCACCATGACAATATATTTTATTTCATTTTGCCCCCTTTCGCAGTTGATACTTGATAGTTCAGTCAGCATATTTGGATAGTCTCAATTTTGGTTAATTAGTCTTTAATAAAGAGAAAAAACTGTAAACTAATATAATTTAGAACTTTTCTTTTCCATCTTTTCAAAAGTATGGATCTTTAAGGTTCTTTAAAAAATATTCCCGCAAGTTATTTTAGAGATATTAAACAGCTAAAGAAATATTTTGACAAAAAATTTAGGCAGCTTACCTCAAAAACTAATGCGATTCTTTTAGGTGTGTGGTGGGTTTGGGGTTGGGGAGCAAACCAATGTATGTAAAATGCAAACCTGGCGGTCCTTTATTTTTATTTCTTATTCCTCAGAGAAGGAAAGGTGTCAAGTCAAGTGTCTCCCAGTCAAAGTGCGTTAAAAGGTTGTGTTCGACTTTAATTCTTCAAGAAACTGTTTTTTTATCCTTCTCTTTTTTGGTAAAATTTGTGTTATAACCTGATTTCCAACCTGTTTTTTCGTATTCCTTGAATATAACTTGCATTTTTGTAATATGCTCATGTGTTCGTCCCCAAAGGTTGGGATAAGGGCTTTGCTGTTGCAGTTTTATAGCAGCACCTGATATTTCATGTTCTTTTTGATGTCAAGAACATAAAATATATTCTGGCTGCTCATCCTGCTTCTTTGCAGGATTGATTCTTTTATTCTTACTCTGTTCTCTTATATTCAGCAATGCATATATGATACTCTGGTTCATATAGCTCAGAATTTTAAGTCCACCACGATGTTTTATGTCTTGAAATTCTGAATAGGTATCTCAGCAACCAACAACTCCCAAAAAGCATGCTGCAGCTACAAAAAAACGTGGGATCTGATGGCAGCTGCGGTTCGTCTGGAGTGGATGATGGAAGGATTGACCCTAACGAAGATCAGGGGGAAGACATGATGCGAAATACAGTTGAATGCAGCAGTACCTCACCATTGGAAATAGGGAATCTTCGAGTAACCAATTTAGGTATTTATCAAAACTTGAAACTTGCTAATTAAGATGGTTCCTTGATGACATAGTGCTGATACCCCCTCCCAAAAAAAGAAAAGAAAAGAAAAGAAAAGAAAAAAAAAGAAAAGAAAAAAAAGAAAAGAAAAAAGAACCCAAAATAAAAGAAAAAATACAAAATATACACACCACTGCCTTCATCATAGAAGAATGCTCAAGCATTATGCTTTTATGAAATAATTGACATTGATTGTCATAATTTAATTCCGTTGCAGGAAAGATTGTCTGTGACTCGATGCATTTCCATGACAAGAAGCACATTTGGCCAGAAGGATATACTGCCTTTAGGATGTTTACATCAGTAAAAGGTGATACTTCTGTACTAGGTCCTCAAAATACTTGATATCAAATTGCAAGTACAGCCATGCTCTGTGGTTTTTTAACTTACCATGTTGCCATTCTCTTAAATATCAGATCAAAGTACGAAGACTTCTTACAAAATGGAAGTTTTGAGGAATCCGAAAGTTAAAACTCGACCGCTTTTTAGGGTAACATTTGACGATGGAGACATGGTATTATCAAACTGTAACACCTTGCTTATTTACCTTTATAAGATTATTTTTTTATTTTACGCATTTTATGAATTTGTTAATTTTATAGCAAGCACAATTAGATACCATAAGTGACTTGATCAGATAAACATCAGCTGCCATGCCTAATTCTACCACTGCTTTATTCATGAAGTGTTAATATCTACTTTGGTAGAAATAATTTAAATGGTTCAAGAGAGAAAGAAGTTTTTTAAAAAAAATCTATTTTAACTTAATTCAATGCGCTTTCCCTTTTATTTAATGCACTTACACCTCTTCAAGTTTGACCAGAAGACCTATCAAATTTTGACAATTCCATACTTACCCTCCAAAGTTTCTGTCTTGTCTGTGGAGTTGTGATTTCGTATCATGATTTGAATCATGGTTTGAAATCTCGGTCGATCCTGATTTGAAATGGATGATTCCAATCCCAAAAATGACATCCGAGTTCTGAGACCGATATCGTCTGATACCAGGTAATATTTTGTTTACCATTTTATAATGGAGTTTTCGTATTAAGTTTATTAGTGGTTAGTGGATTTACTAATGAGTTAATGGGTTCATTAATGTTTGGGTTCATTATAGGTTATTGAGTTATCATGGTTGGTTCAATATGATTAACACGACTTTAGACATCATTAATTACAAGTAAATTTGGCAAATTGTTTATAGTTACTTCAAATGTTTAATTAAAAATATTATCCTAATTCTTAAAAGTTCTTTTTTCTCAAGCGCTATAAAATCCGATGTTCCAATCTGATATGGCCGAGATTGTCGATCCTAAAAGTGACCGTCCGACACCAATCTCGACACCTAGATTTTAATCCTTGATTTGAGCCATTGCTTGAGAGAGAGCTGATTGAGGTGGTTTGGATATGTGCAATGGAGACCAAGAACTACTCTAATTAGGAGAAATAACAAAATTGTAGGTAATGACGCAATGAGAGCTAGGGATTCAAAATTGTATCCCTAAGCGAACATGAGTCGAGGCAATTAAAAACGAAATGTTGATTGCCAATTTAATTGAGGAAACGACACTAACACTTTATAGAGTAGAATGGAAGAAATGGATTCATATACGAATATACCCGATCCCAAATATTTGGGATAAACAGTGTTAACAAAGCGGTAAAACAAAGCGGAGCGGCCAAGGTGCCTGGCCGCTTAAGGGGCCGTTTTGACCGCTCAAAAATTAATAATTTCTCATTTTGATTTAATTTTGTTATTTCTTCTAAGTTGTTTGTTGAACCTTAATTCTAATGGGGTTTTTTAGAACTATTTTTAAATACTCGAGCCTCTCTTGAGTCAATTTCGAAGTTAAAATAAGTAGTGTTTGAAGTGAACTTGAAGTCTAAGCCGCTCGAAGCTCCAGGCCAACGCAGCTCAAAAACTCAAGCTTTGAAATCAAAATTAAAACTCGAAAACCCTAACTACGCGATCCCCTGCTTCGAAGCCAAAATCAAATCTCCTCCAAGCTCGAAATTGAAGCCTTTAAGTCGAAAATCCTAGCTGCTTGTTGTCGAAGTCTTGAAGCCTCCAAGTTGAAGTCGAAGGGTCAAACTAGAAGTTAAAGTCGAAGTCCCCAAACCCTAGTTCGAAGTCTCGACCAACGAGAACAAACAACGTTTAAATAATTGGGGGTTTAGGGTTAATTTATATGTTATTATCACACCAAAATACATATTTACTCATTATAAGATTTTTGAAGGGTTTAAACATCAATAGAAAGGGTGTAAACTAAAGTACTAAAACCACACCTATACACCATTAAATTACCCCAGTCAATAAGAAATAGTATAGTTATCTGATTAAAAGGGTGAGGATATTATCCCGCTTAAGCGGTAAAAAGCGGAGTGGCAAAGAGCTCTACCACTTTAGCGGCCACTTTTTAAAATACTGAAGATGAAGGCTTCTTCTTGTTGTTTGATATGAACCATTGCTTGCAGATTTAGTTTCAATTATACTTTTCTGTTTCAGAAGAAAATATAGCCACATTACATGATCATCTTTTCATCAAGGGCTCGATCAGTAACCATGATAAAGTGGCGAACGTTTCCTTGTTTGATATAAGTACTTGGTTGTTTGGCCATCATTTGAGCTATGATTCTATTCCCTTGACAATAATCTCAGGCATTGACATGGAGACGTGAAGTATGTGCTAAGAAGTACATCCTTCAATGATTAATTTGTTCTTTGCTACCAACTTTCTCCATTCACTGCTGCTGTAGTTTTCACTACTCTATTCTCATTTTGTCACTATGGATGTTTATGAAGCGGTACATAGCTGTAATGTGGATAACAAGGCATTCAAGCAGCACATTTTTTTTGAAAATTTTGGTTAAAACTCATTCACGATAAGTCAACGCCTCTTGATTATATCACTTGTGAAATAATTTATGATCATAAAAAAACTGTTCCTTTTCCTTTTGTGTCTTATGCTTCTCATGTGGAATGCCAGAGCATCTCTCTTTTCCTTTCTTTTCTTCTTTGTCTTCTTCTTGCTTTCTGTTGAATGCTTCTCCTGAACACAACCCAACCCAAATGTTCTGATGTCTCTCATGTAAAAATTCGAAAAATCCGGAGTTCTACTGAATCCTAATTCCCATATCTTAACAAACAGGACAGGGGCAAGTTCCCCCCCTCCCCCTACATGTTTCTTCTAAATCCATAATTCATATTTCAAATCTTTCTTATGCAGTAAACTTGATATCATACTTTTTTCTAGTCTCTTATAGACTTCATGGGGTAAAGTGTAAAAGTTAACTTCATGGGGTTTAATTTTTGCAGAGCACCCCAGGAAGTCTTTAATGTTACCCATTTAACTTTATTCCCTGATCCAATTACTTTTGTATGATAAACAATTCTTCTAGGTATCTTTTCCTAAATTGTTTTATACAAAAGATGATTGCACCTAATGGGAAAGATTCAAGGGTGAAGATGCTTAGTGTATGATTTCATGAATAGATTGTGTAATAGGGATAGCAACGAGAAAATATTACTACTTGTAGTCTGAAGTTGATGTTTTGGTTTGTGTAATAAACCAATATTGTAGGATCCAATTTTTTGGTTTGATATGCATGTTGAGTAAAACTCAATAACTACCTGATACCACTTTCTTGTACTAATTATGGCATAGCGTTGTTGATACTTATAGACAATGGTAAATTTTGACACTTTCACAAGTCAATATGTTTTGGTATCACACTATTGTTACGTCTTAACGAGATGAACAAAGTGGTCAGAACAATTATGTTGCACATTAACATGCTCAGAGGGCAGAGCTGGATGTGAAGCTAACTCTATTATGGATAATGGGTGCAATCTGCTCCCTGAATTTTTTTAGTAGATTTATTATGTGCCAATTATCTACATGTTTTTTCTCCTCATCATATATGTTGCTGACATTACTCTCTGGTTGTCAGGTTGACGGTCCAAATCCAACTGCTTGTTGGAAGGAAATCTATGATCGAATAAGAAACAAAAATTCGAACAATCTTACTCCTGAAGCTGGGGGACATGATCTTCAAAGTCCTGGATCTAAGATGTTTGGCTTCACCAGTCTAAAAGTAGCTCAACTTATTCAGGCATGTAGCCTATTATGTGCCCTTTAATGAATGTTTCACATTTCTAGAATGCTATACATGATCTTTTATTGTTTGCATTGTATACCTTTATAAATATTGATTTCTGCTCATGTCCAAATACAAATCCTTGATCTTATTTGAGTTTGTTTTTCTCCAAGAGAAAAAAATGGGGAAGAAAAACAAAAGAGAAGAAGTTATAGAAGAGAATGAGAAGAATTTAGAAAAGGAATAGAATTTTGAGAAGAGAATGAGAAGACTTAGGAAAGGAGAGAAGGAAGAAAATTAGATATTTGAGAGAAAAGTAGAGAAAGGAAGAGAATTAGAGAATTCAGAAAGAAGACAAGTCACTCGATATACTTTATTTATAAGTCAAACATCCTTCCTTTGTTACAACTGGAATCTTAGACAAACAAATATAAGGTTAAATGGAATCCATTCTCATCTAAAATTCTAAAAGACTAGAACTAAAAAATAGATTCGAAGTATCAGCCAAATCTGAAGGAACTCAAACTACAAACCAACTCTAAGATAGGCTCAAACTGCAATCCTATCAAGAATTTATAACTCCAAATAATACCCTAATCCTACTTCAATTATATTTTTTAAACTAAAAACTTCATATCTAATTGAAGTAGCTCATCGTTGATTGTGGATAATGCCAAGGAGGCCTTGGCAATTTTAGTGGATTATCTTGTCCTGCATCAGAAAGCAATGCGGGTACATATTCCGTCATGCACTCGTATATCCAGCCACATATTATGCGCTCACATATGCAATAAATAAACATAAGCAGGCAGGTGTTGGATCTAGTTTTGGACCCAATTACAATCCAATTTGGCTCAACTTACTCTCCTCGTTCAAACTTTTAATATACTCTTTCCTCATCTTTAATCCATTGCATCTATTATCCTCTTTTGTCTTTCTTAGAATTCTACACCATCTCATTCCTCCAGCAACACTGAGAAGATCGATATCAAACATCATATTTAAAGTTTCTATATTTGATTGCTAACTTAGTTATTTATTTAGTTTTGTCCTCTAATTGCCACTTGATTAGTCTTCATAGCATATTTGTATTTTTCAGTTTTTACTTGCTATCATGTTAGTTTTTGGATGGTACCTTTAACATAGATTTTCCCAAGTTAACACTGATAATATATTGGGATTGGCAGCAATTTCGAATCATTTATATGTAACAATTTTAATTTCTATTTTTCTTTCCATATTGTTATATGGATTTTGTGGAATTTCTGAATATTTAAGGATTTTTCTAGATTATTTTGGTTTTTGGTTTTTTTCCTACTTCAAATGGCTGAACTGCATTGCATTCATACATGTCACAGATAAGAGCTATGTACCAGTGCACTACATATTGGCACATGCCACATTCTAGAACATTGTAGCTAGCTGTCTATGCATCAGTCATATTAGTGACACTCTTCTCAACAATTAGATTGAAGCTACCTTGCACATGCCATGCACGTATGCCATGAAGACTTGGCAATTTTCTTCAAGAACGCTTTCTGATACCATGTTTCTTTAGTGCTCTTTAGCATTTCCTGGGTCAAGGCTAATTTCTTTAATATGGCTACATATCGTGCAACACTTTATATGGATTTGGAAAAAAGAAAAAAAGAAAAAAAGGAAAGAATAGAAAAAGGAAAAGACACTTTATATGGAAATTTTCTTTTCTTATTAACTTTTCCCAATATAGTTTCAATAAATTCAATTCTTTTTGATACCTAATACCAAGTTCTTTTATTTGTTAGGACTTGCCTAACTCTAGATTTTGCTCAAAATACTTCGAAACCTGTCAAGAATCGCCTGAAAGTTATAGAGCGGTTCATATCGAGTGGAAAGATCTTGACAAGTGTAGTGTTTGCCACATGGATGAGGTAAAAAGCTAACATGCTGCTTTTTTCCATTCATTACAACTGGAATTTATAAGTTCTTTATAGAACCACGCAGCTAGCCAGATTTCATAGAATTCTCTCATCTACTATTTGCCGCAGTTACTATCTGAATATTTTTCGTATTTTATGTGAGATTACTTGTTTATATTGAAATTTCTCTTGCTAGCCTAAAGTTTTTCTGTTTCTTTTGTTTGTTGTTGTAGGAGTACGAGGACAATCTGTTCTTGCAGTGTGATAAATGTCGTATGATGGTTGGTCTTTTCCCACATGCACATGGTTTGAATCCTTCAATTACATTCCAAGAAAGTCCGGGAGCTTAATATGTTTTACAAACTCTTTTCAGGTCCATGCTAGATGTTATGGTGAATTAGAACCTTTAGATGGAGTTCTTTGGTTGTGCAATTTATGTCGTCCTGGGGCACCAAAATCGCCTCCCCAATGCTGCCTCTGTCCTATTATGGGTAGTTTAGATATATGTATTTTATTTTAATATATTATATATTTATATGCATATCAGATATGCAATGCTTGACATCAACTGCATTCTCTCAGGCGGTGCAATTAAACCTACGACTGATGGGCGTTGGGCTCATCTTGCATGTGCGGTGTGGATTCCTGGTTTGTTAAAAAATGACCTGTCAATTTAAATTTATAATTCTTTATTAGTAGGCGTGCTTTAATATTCTCTCCTTTAAGACATCAAATTGTTTGCAGAAACCTGCTTAGCAGATGTTAAGAGAATGGAGCCTATTGATGGGCTATGCAGAATTAATAAGGTTTCTTTTTGATATCACGTTTGTGTTTTACTTTGCAACTCTTTGCGTACTGGTTTCTTTGACTCACACGAAGATTTCTTTTCATCTTTCTATGGGATAACTTGGGTAGGACCGATGGAAGCTTTTATGTAGCATCTGTGGTGTTGTCTATGGAGCTTGCATTCAGGTCTGTTGAACGCTTCCTTCTAGTTATGTATAAATCTTGTACTTTATTTGCAGTCTTTTCAGGTTATAGCTGCACATGGTGTTATTTTTACAAATAAGATAAATGTTTCTTTTGAGAGTGAGCATATAATGTCCATCTGTGTACTATCTTTTATACACGAAAGTTCAATTTGTTCCGTAAATTATATCTTCCTTAAGTTTGGGGGAGTCCTTCAATGAATTCACCAATATATTCTCTTCCCAAATTCTAGTTTCACTAATGAGCATGCCAACTTCATGAAGCCTTTGTAATGGGCCTTGTACAATAGGTTCATCACCAAAATGAAAGGTACATTCTCTTGTTTCAGAATTATTTTCTGTTGTATTTTCCTCAATGACATCACTTAGAGAGGTGGTAGCCTTTTATTTGATGAATGCTACAATTGCACTCGCTGCATACCATACATCATTCACTTACCAGTCTAACATGCAAATTCTATTAGTTTTCTCAAAGAAATCCATTTCGAGAACACTTAGTGTAAATTGAACAAAACACTCCGACTTACCTATACTAAGGTGAAAGTATAATGCCGTTCTATGTAATTTACCCACGTAAGAATGAAAAAATGTAATTAGAACTTGGAAGTATATTTAATTTAAAAGTGAAATTCTTAATCAATATCACACAAATTAAAACTTGCATGCTTGGGTGTATGTCTCCTTGGCTTATTGTTTTTTCTTTTCCTAGAAATGGACGCACTTACCTCGAGCAATGATTTTTATTCATAATGGCTTCTGGACTCTTTTCTAGAGTTGAGGGTATTTTCAAAGATTGTCCATCTTTCAGTTGCTTAACTATATTGATAAACAATGCGGGTTTCCTACTTACCGTATGGGCCAGATTTTTATGGTAGGCTCTACCTTTTCTAATTCCATCGTCCAGGAACTTCTAACAGCTTACCTGCTTGACATTATATTGATGCTGGTTGGACATCTGGTCAACCGATCGATAGAGCTTTAACATCTGCGGTTCTTTATATCTAAACCCCTTTCTTTGAGGAAATGTTGTGTGATGTAATTTGTTCTTGCCGCTTGACTGTCTGTAATCTCAAATCAGCAGTGTAATTCACTCCCACAGTAATATGGACACTGCATAGCTGGGCCATTCCTGTGGATTGATTAGTAATAACACGTGAAGGATGTGAGGCCTTCCATTGTTTTTTTAATTTATTATATGCTATTTCCGTTCCATATAAAACGAACGGAAGATCCCCTTGGGTGTATATCGTGTATATTGTTTGTAACAAGATACAATATGCTAGTCTACGGATCTGCCTCCAATCTTTGTGAGTCCCCGTGTGTATGTGTATCATAGGGTCTCTATTTCTGTGTACTGTACGAGTGTAACAATGGTTGTTCAATACTTTTTTTCATGAGAAAATTTTATTAATCTTCCATGCTGATTATTACAAGAATGTTTCATGCAGTGTTCAAATAGTACTTGCCGCGTGGCATATCATCCTCTTTGTGCACGAGCAGCTGGCCTTTGTGTTGAGGTATTTCTACCGTGTTCTCATATTTTCTCACTGCATTTTCCTTTTTGTAGACAGCTTTTACCGTCAAAATATATATATGCATGTGGCATGTTACACACTTTTGCTGTGAAAATATTTATATGCACGTGCCGTGTTAGAGAGGGGGGGGGGAGGAGAGAGAGAGTCCACTATAGGGTACACCCGGGACACTATATATATATATATATATATATATATTGTAGAGAACTTCTCTACATCTCAAGGTCAAATCATATGGGAACCCATGTGGGTCCAATGCACATGCGGTGGGGACCAAGCGTTTTTCCATGTGATTTGTATTAGAGCCATAGAGAATTCTCTACATCCGGATGTAGATACATTTTCCCCCCTCTCTCTATATATATGTAGTTTAGAAGGTGGCCGCTTGTTCTAAGAAATAGGGTGTACCCCTAAAAGCTAACTATTCATCCATTTTAGGGAGGATCAACACCATTCATCTTATTCTCCATGGTTTAAAACATTGGTACACCAATTTTCTAGCGATTTCAATAACATTTGGCCCTTAAGATAACTTTGTCAAATATTGAATAGTTAGAAAACCGTTAATTTTGCAACCATACGATGTATGGGTAAAAATTATCGAAATCATATGAGAATTGGTTTACTCATGTTTTAGATTGTGGAGATTAAGAGAAATGGTATCGATTATCCTGAAAGATGATGAAAAGCTAACTTTTAAGGCAACTTCTTATTTGGTAGAATAAGCTGCCACCTCATTTACACTTTATTATATATTGTGAGGTTTTGGTCAACCACACATGAGTAGATACATAAAATAAGAGATCCATCATCAAAGGCTACCTAGATGAGATCACAATACAAATTGCAACGGAAGCAAAAGTATCTAAACATGTATACAAATTTATCTCAGAGATTGAAGTTGCTTTCGTCATGAATCATGATCGTCGCCACCGATCCAACAGTCGGAGTGTAACCACACTGAGACGGCTAGAAACCTCTGCTTTTCACCTTGCGATTAACCTTAAGAAGAGAGAAGGATGGAGAATGATGGCCATATTTTTATGAAGATTAGAGTTCTTTAAATATATGAAACCCTAGGCATCGTATGCCTTGTATAGGGGGCCAAAACACTAGCTCATGCTAAGGTTCGGTTTGCCCTAGCAAACCCAACCCGATTCGCCTTCCGACTTACTTGGGCAATATGGGCCGGGTACACCCATTTTCTCTCAGATACACACACAAAGACAGGGAGGTTATCATCTCGAGCCGACTGAAGAAATATCAGATCCCATCTAAAGTGGATGAATTTGATCGTTGAATTGATGATCCACTCTGCTAACTTGTTGTACACATAATGTAATCTATGTGCAAAAATTTAGTCGATTTAAAGTTGTCTACATGTTGGATCAAATGTTCCCTTTTTATGATTTTTTTGGTGTTTAGAAGCCATAGATTTTGGAAACACTGTCATGCCCCATCCCCAACACATGAATGTATTGTGAAGATTTCCTATTGTTCTATAGTGGGTCCCACGGACTCAAGATGTGGCCCTCGTCCTTTGATGTGGCATTTTGTTCCGTGGCATTTTATTCCGTGAGCAAGGACCGAAGCTCGACTGTGAGCAAACATTTAGTCGATTTGAAGCTGTTAACATGTTGGATAAGTGTTCCTTTTTAATGATTTTTTTGGTGTTTAGAAGCCATTGATTTTGGAAACACTTTGTCACGCCCCACCTCCACAGAATGTATTTTGTAGATTCCCCATTATTCTATAGTGGGTCCCACGGACTCAAGAGGTGGCCCCCGCCCTTTGACATGACACTTTGTTTCGTGTGACACTTTATTCCGTGAGCAAGGACCGGAGCCTGACTTCCTTCCTATCTTTGAACAATGGTTCGTCCTCGAACCACATATCTACTATTGAGAGACCGGCTCTGATACCATTCTGTCACGTCCCACCCCCAACACAGACGGTATTGTCCGCTCTGGCCAAAGCCGCACGGTTTTATCCTTTGGAGCGAATCGGACCCGACCAGGGGCCACTTTCCAGGAGGTCACCCATCACAGAATTTCCCTGGCCCGAGCACACTTAACTACGGAGTTTTTAAGCTCCTGTAGTGACGGTTCACTTTGCTTCTGTGTTATAGGAGTGGTATTATTCCATTTATAGTTCTAATCTGTCCTGTTTCGGAATGTATTCCGAAAATAACCCATTGTTCTACAGTGGGCCCCACGGACTCGAGGTGGCCCCACGGATTCAAGAGGTGGCTTCCGCCCTTTGACGTATCATTTTGTTCCGTGTGGCAGTTTATTCCGTAAGGACCGGGGCCCGACACACTTGATCCAAAATATGGAAGGCTTCAAATCGACCAAATTTTATTCGCAGATCATTTTATCCGTAGCACAAGGTGGATGAAGCGGATCATCAATTCGACTGACGGATTGTGCCTTTTTTATGTTGCTTTAACAACCATAAATTTTGCAAGCGTTCAATCCTTACCGTATTTTATCCGTAGCACAAGGTGGATGAAGCGGATCATCAATTCGACTGACGGATTGTGCCATTTTTATGTTGCTTTAACAACCATAAATTTTGCAAGCGTTTAATCCTTACCGTAGAAATCGATAAATCTAAATATTTGTATACATACATTTATTAACATGTAGAACAAGATGAACGGAGCAGATCGCACGGATGATGGATTTTTTCATCTCACTTTAAGATCTCATCTTACTATCTCATCATATCATTACCGCTATTTATATATATGACAATAAGAATATATATGTATATGCTAGTATATTCGTATGTATATACATATGTTTGTACATATATGCATGTACATGTACGTACATGTAAGTATATATGTACATGTAAGTATATACGTACATGCATGTTTATGTATAAATGTGTGTGTATCCATTGAGAACTAGTTCTCAAAATAAGAAATAAGAACTTCTTTTCAAAAAAAAATTGGTGATCGATATCGTTCAAGTTCTCACTATCTTGAAATCTATATAGTCAAAAGATTTGAAGAAACCTAACCCTTTAATCAAGTGGGCGCAAATTGAACTTATTTCGATACTACAACACAAACTTCACTTTATGCATGGGTTAGGGTCTTCAATCTTTCGATTTTTTATACACATAGGTTTGCCAGTAGCGAGATCAACTTGAACAATGCCGACCACCAAATTTTTTTGTTGATCAAACTCGATTCTTATTTTGAGAAGTTCTCAATAGATCATCTCTCTCTACACACACATGTAGGGAACTAATTCTTTGAGACAAGACCTTGTTTAATTAAATGAGGTCAACTTTGCAAGCACACAACCCGTAGCGTTTTTCACCAATCCATAAGGGTCATCCCCATCTAAATGTCTTCGATTGGTCATGTATCAAAATTCATGATTTTTTGAGACCTCATCCACATTCATTGACTAAAATTTGATGGTTTTTGGATATATGAAAATGCAAACACTTGATGGTTGTGTCAAAGGTCTCCAAATCTCGATATTCAGTATTTCTGAAAATGTTGATCATGATAACAAATACATATCAGTGAGAAACACAACGGATTGTGTGTGAGTTGGCCGCAAGTTTTAAAATAAGGCCAGGCCAGCTCCTTACATATATGTATATATGTAGGCCTACGATATTTCGCAACTCGCTCTTTGCATTACACAGAGAGAGCACTTGGTGGTTGAGACCCGGCCAACTTAAAACATGGGGCGAGCCTCCTGCTTTACATAGTTTGTCCTCTGTGTAGCGCAGAGAGGGCTTGCGATATATGCAGGTCTATCAACCTCATATTTAAATGTCTTTGCGCATATATATATATATATATATATATATATATATATATATATAAGAATAATGGAGGAAAAGTGCTATAGGAGGGAATTTTCTCCTATAGCGTCGAAAAATTACACCCTCCATGATTTTTTTCAACGATCGACATTCATCTTCATCTTCATCATCTAAGAAGTGGATACACAATTTTATATGATTCTATAACTTTTTCACCGTTTTAGTGAAAATTAACGATTTATCAACAATAGAACTTTTTACATTGCTAATTCAACGATGAAAATGTGGCAGAATCACATGAAGATTGGTGTATCCACATCTTAGATGATAAAGATGACGATGAATGCCGATCGTCGAAAAAATCGCGGAGGGTGTATTTTTTCGACGCCATAGGAGGAAATTCCTTCCTATTGCACCTTTCCTCCATCATTCTCTTTATACACACACGCGTGTATGGGGGTGGGTTTTTAAAAAACGGCCCACAGTGTCCTTGTAGGTAGCACTCTACAGAGGAGCTTACGTGGTATGCTTTTATTGGGTTTTGCATTGTATTTTTCACTTGAACCCTCTCTCGTTCCTCTCGTATCTCGCAGAATGCAAGGCTTAAGTGAGTACAATGTAAATTTCAGTAAAAACATTCCACATAAACTACACTGTAGAGTGCTGCCCATTGGGACGCTGTAGGCCCCTTTTACCTTATGTACAAGTATATATATGCATGTATACAATATATGTATGTATGTGTGTGTATATATATGTATGCATGCATGTATTATATTTATATGTATATGTATGTATTGAAAAGGGTTCACCAATATATGTATGCATGGGTTCGCCAATCGGTTTTTTAATATGCTGCAGAGATAATTGTAAACTTTTTGACATTTAATAGCAATTAATTTTCTCAAATAAACCAATAACTCAATAATGTCAAAAACCCATTAATAAACTTCACTCTAAACTAAAATAACCAACCGGTGAACCCAATACCAATGTTCGACATCTCGGCATTGGACCTTGGATGGTCATTTTTAAGTTTCGGAGTCGGGCCATCTCGGATCAGATCATCAAGATCAACCAATTTCTGAAACCATGGTTGCAATATTATCACCTTAAATTTTTGGTTCTTAGTGTAGGGATATTTTTAGGGTTGCCCATTGGTTTTGCATGGGCTTAAAACTGCATAGTCTGAAGAGGCGAAGCCTGTCTCTTTGCCTATCGGCGTTTAGGATTTTGTGGCAAGGCCCTCGCTCATGGTATTCTTATATGTTGAATTATGGCACCAGCTCATTGAGAGCAAATGCCATATTAAAATCTGTCCATATTAACTATTTAATGATACCTTCTCAATTTACCTTGCGTTCCATAATCATCATATTTGATGATAAAATTGTTGCTGCATGGAGATTCTAATGATGATTTGACAAGTTTATTTGCATGTGTAGCCTGAAGATGAGAATGGAATCAAAATGATGTCGCTTGATGATGATGATGAACAGTGTATTCGTCTACTCTCCTTCTGCAAAAAGCATAGGCAGCCTGGTAATGATTGGCAACAAGGTAACGAAAACCTTAAATTACCTGAGCAGTGTGCTTCCATCTTTGTTCCTGCACCAAATCCATCTGGGTGTGCAAGAAGTGGTACGCATCTGTCCCTTGTGTTCAAATGTATATGCATTTCATATAATTCTGGAAGTGGATATTTGTTCTGTTTTGCTCTTGGCTTTACCTGTGCTTTAGAGTCAAACATGAATTCCTATAGTAAAATCTATTGTCTTTCGGCTTCTTCCAGACGTTCTGGTCTCGTAGATTTTGGACGAGATCAACTAGCCATTTAGGATCATGGCAGGCTCCTGTCTTGGTCCATAGTTACCGAGGCCAGAAATTTGGCACAAATGAAGTCATGGTTGAGGTCAGGTGGGCATTCGGTCGTAAAATATCGTTAAGATGTAACACCTTGCTCCTCATAGCCAACCCCGTTTGTGATGGGAAAAGGCTTTAGATGATACTAATGATGGGATGGTATCAAACTAGCAACAAGGCATTGCACGAACATTTTCTTAAAATTTATCTTTCATTCAAGTTCCAATTGTAGGTGATAATTCATATACAATCATAAACTTGTTAGATGCACTTATTTTCAAACTCTTCTTAACTTAATTATTTTTTTAAATCCCTTTTTGCCTATCTGAATAGAACCATACAACTTTTCTGCACGAAGAGGACAGCAAGAACCTCAAGTCCTCGCTGCTGCATCTGTGAAACGTTTATTCGTAGAGAACAGGCCTCATCTTGTTGGTGGTTATTATCAAAATAGAATTGTTTCTGGTTCCTATTACAATGAATATCTACAAGCACTCTCTGGTACTGGTGATCTAAAGTTGAGAGCACAGCTTGAGCCTTCTGCAAGTATTTCTTCCATGGCGGAGAAGTACCAAATTATGAAGGCAACTTTCAGAAAGAGATTAGTGTTTGGTAAGAAATCTACTCAGAAAAAATGACCTTAATATTCTGTTGTCTTTCAAATCTTTGTCACGAGTCTTCAAGCTTTAGCTGAATCTCCTCCAAATTGTTGATCAATTAATTTAGAGTTAGAAATGAATTATCAATTTGATAGTAATATTATTTATTATTCTTATTCAACTCAAGCTAAACATTTAACTATATAGATTTACAGGTATTGACGATATAAATATCAATTAGAGATTTGTCATTAATATTAGATTATTCTATTGTGTGTGAATTTATCTAAAAACCTAAAGGGATTGTTCAAGTAGAGATGAAACCACTACCATGCTACACTGTCGGTCTAAATAATCATATATGAGATAGCGTAAGCAAACTAGACAAGCTTTAATATAGATAAAGAGATAAGATAGATTAGAGAAGAAACACAGGAGAATTATAGTGGCCTTCTCCTGCCTACAACTACCATAAGTCCTTTCTTTTTGAGTCCGCTATAACAGTCGCGTTGCGGGTGTAGAGGAGATCAAACTGTTACCCTATCCTTTTTGGATGTTAAGACCAAACCATTGCACCCTGGAGCAAGACTTTTGTTTTCAAGTTTTTGAATTCCAGGCTTCCAGCTTCAGCATGATGGTGAAGGCGCACCACAAGGTTGCATAACATGGACATGACATGACGCGATACGGTGGCATAGCAAAATCCTAAAATATAGGATAATAATAATAATAATAATAATAATAATAATAATAATAATAATGGAGGAAAGAGGCCATAGGAGGGAATTTCCTCCTATGGCGTCGAAAACACACATCCTCCATCGTGTTTTCCGACGATCAGAATGCATCATCTTCATCGTTATCATCTAAGATGTGGGTACACCAAATTTCATGTGATTCTACAACTTTTTCACCGTTGATTTAGCAACGTAAAAGTTATATTGTCGGTAAACCGTTAATTTTGAACCCACTAATTCAACGGTGAAAAAGTTGTAGAATCACATGAAATTTGGTGTACCCATATCTTTAGATGATAATGATGAAGATGATGCATTCCGAACGTCGGAAAACACGATGGAGGGTGTGTTTTTTCGACGCCATAGGAGGAAATTCCCTCCTATGGCATCTTTCCTCCATTATTCTCATATATATATGGCTTAATTTCCAAAAAACTATCAAAAACTTAGGGGTTGTAGCAAGTAACTACCAAATTCTTTGAAAATTATATAAAACTACCAAAATGTATTAAAGTGTGCAGACATACTTAAACTTTCTTAAACTAGTTTGGTACCTTACTGAATATTTAGTAAATAAGTTTGGTAGTTTATTGAACAGTTACTAAACAAGTTTGGTAATTTATTGTTTATTAATTTTACATGTTTCTGTACACTTTGTAGTTTCGTGTAATTTTCAAAGAATTTTGTAGTTACTTTCCACAACCTTTAAGTTTTTGTTGGTCTTTAGGAATTAAGCCTATATATATCTCTGTGTATATATATGTATGTATCTATGTATGTGTGTGTCACTCTGTGTGTGTATATATATGTGTATGTATATTTATGTGTGTGTTTATGTATACATTGTATACACGTAAGTGTGTGTGCGTGTGCGTGTGTGTTTACATAGATGCATGTATATGAATGTGTGTGTGTGAGAGATTTTATAAAAAATAAAATATCGAACTTTTACAACATATAACAAGATAAATTAACAAGGTTAACATTTAAATAGACACATTATAATAACAATATACAACCATATATATATTTCTTTAAGTTTGATACAAAAAAATTCAAAATATAAAATGATTAGATGAGTGATTAATAAGTCTTTCTTAAAAAGTTAAACGTCCAAAATACACATTGTAATGATACGATAATAACGTACTATATATAACACAATGTGCATAGGACACAACATACTCATATATATGGGTAATACTAATTTACTCCCAGGGCATATCCGGCTTAGTTATGCCCCGTGGATAATTACTTGTTCATGCATGCATAAAGTAAGGATAATTTTGGTCATTTAAAAAGGAGAGGAGAATCTTATAAAAATCCTATAAGATTTTCTGTCATTGAATTAATCAATCGTCTCATTAATTATAAGTTTCTCCATCTTCTTTCTTTTTAAATGACCAAAACTATCTTTTATGCATGCATGAAGGATAAGTAATTATCTATATGGCATAATTAAGCTGGTTATGCTCCGTGAGTAGACTAGCCTTACCATATATATATATGAGACATGTATACAGCGTGTCCGTTACGTGTCGTGCATGTGTCTTACACGTGTCGGTGTTTGATATGTGTCGGACACTGACAAGACAAGCCGTCAGAAGTGTCCATGTAGCATCTTGGGCGCTACAAGTGTCCACTTTTCTATCCCCTTTGTCTCTTCCACTGCTACTTTTTGAGAGAATGAGATCTCTGGTATTCTATGAAGCACATACACTTATATTTGCTTGCTGTGTCTGTATCTGACACATATCGGACACTCGCCCGACACTTGCCCGACACACTTGAACCATGTCCGTTCATAGTGGACACGCCCGACATTTCTATATAGCAAAGAAGGTTAAAAAATAGGATTGCTGAATATGTGCGGACAACTTAATACATTTAAGAAAACAAAATATCAAATATTTCGATTCTCTTTCTTAACGGACTACAATTTGAAAGAGTAAGCATCCAAATTGAAGCAAATGATGAAGTTCGGTCTATGACGGTTGGCTTTAATTAAAAAAATGTTTGACATTTTATTTGCTTTCAACGGTATACTAATATTTTCTTGTAATTTATCATATTTTGTTTAATATATAAATAGTAATATAGATGTGTCCCCGTATCCTCCTTTTGACAAATTTGACGTGTCACGTGTTCATGTCCGTATATGTGCTTCATAGCTGGTATTGAAAATCTTTAACTAAATCCCTGTAGGAGTATGCCTGTTATTTCTTTAAAAAAACTTCCATTTATGTCCATCTGCATCTGCTGCCTAGCCCATTGGAATGTACAGACATTGATATTTGGGATAAAATTGCTTTTGTAATGATTTTGAATACATACAGATTTTATTTTTGAGCTAAAGTCTCAAAATTCCACGTAAAATATTATGATTGTCTAGAGTAATGAGTAATTCAATTTTAAAAAAAAACTATAATCAGGATTGATGCTTTGTAGAACTTTGTAAAACCAATAATGTAAAATATAATATGCATCGAGTCGGTCCTTTTTTTTAATAAAGAATTGGGAAGTAGGCTACTATTGGCCTGACTTGTTGGAACTCTCTTTAGTTGTACTACTTCAAAGAACTGAAGAAGTAAGGTTCACTAATATTCGCATTACACTGATGGCCCGATCCAAAGTTTTGAATTTCATATTTTCATTTTTTTTCCTGCATCAATGTCTTTTATATCTTGGAGTCTCCGTGCATTTGCCTTCAAACCATGAGCTGAATAGTACATTGCCCATATGCCTATTTATTATATCAAAACATAATTGATTTTTAATTTAACACTGGGGCAGACAGGAGGCAATTAATAATGATCAGATATTAATGTGACCAGATGGCACGTAGCAGAGCTGAATAGTAAAAGTAGGACCGATATAGTTGACACCAGAAGTTTGGGAGTAAGGTCCTTTGTATTTTTTCATGTGCATGCAACACTATATTTACAAATAAAATGCCTTCAATTCCAAATATCTACACTCACACAAGTAAATTTCTCTTTCGAACCATCCGTGCTGATTCATTTTCTGTTACCATCACCTTCCATTTCTTTTACCTCTGTATCTATAAAGAGAGGGAGATGTGGTGGATGCATGCCGGGAAGTGAGGCTGGCCCTTTCTAATGCTTGGTATATCTACTTTTGATCCAATCTTTGGCCACTCCTTATTTGCGACTTTAGGGTTTCAGTTCAATACCCGGGTTCTAGGCAGTAGACAACAATGCTACAATAATATATGTGCACTTTATTTATACACCTTGGTTTTCTAATCTTTACTTTTCCATATTTGCATATTGTAACTGGTAAGGAGCTGTACGGTATATTTCAGTCAAGCATATTTCTTACTTAATATTATATATTTGTGTCCTTTACCTTTGTAGGGAAATCAAGAATTCATGGATTTGGTGTTTTTGCAAAGTTTCCACATAAAGCAGGAGACATGGTACATTGATCTCACTTTTTGGTTCTGGAGCTTTTAATGCTTATTGATGCTGTATCTTTCATGCCCCCCCCTTTCAGGTGATTGAATATACAGGGGAGATAGTCAGGCCACCTATAGCCGACATACGGGAGCATCGTATATACAATTCACTAGTGGTACACTCTAACTGTTTAATTGAAAAATGCAGTTTATTTGGTGAGCTTTTCTTTTGGCGTGTAAAAGTAAAATAGCTATGTACTATCAGCATCAGTGATGTTCCTCATGCATCCCTTGTAGCGACGTTGGAAGCCAAGTAGCAATTAATATAACGAACGTGTTTGGTTCATAATGGTATTTCATTTAGTTAATGACAGAGTACTTAAAGGTCATCTCAATGACACAAGAAACATCTGAGGATTATTTTTTTCATTGTTAATTTTAGGCTTAATTCCAAAAAAAACGTCAAATCTTTTAGCTAAAATACGAGAAACCCCCAAAAGTAGTTTTAAAATTACGAGAAACCCCAATGGCATGCAATTTTGTGCTATTTATTGCTGACGGGGCACCTGCTTTTTGGGGGTTTCTTGTAGTTTTTGAAAGTTTTTGTGGTAGTTTATTGTGTATTTTGAAAGTTTTATGGTAGTTTCTTGTGTATTTAGAAACTATTTGGGGGTTACTCATATTTTAGCTAAAATATTTGGTTTTTTTGGAATTGATCCTTAATTTTATGCAACTATTAAGTTTACCTGTCATGGACCACGGTGGGTGTGACACACTCTCTGCATCATAGTACATCATACTGTTAGTATTTCAAAAATGCCTAATCAATTCTTTTTGGCGTTTTGCTGCCAAATAGTCCACATTAATATATGCTCTTGTTAACAAGAAGTCCACAAATTTAATGAGAATATACTCTAAAATTTTACTGTTATATTTTCTAGTCTATTTGTAATTTACAGGCCACTTACAAAATATCTGAATTTTCTTTCATAAACACTTTGCCATATATAAACTGTGCAGGGTGCTGGAACTTATATGTTCCGTGTTGATACGGATCGTGTTGTTGATGCCACTAGAGCTGGAAGCATAGCTCATTTAATTAACCATTCTTGTGAAGTAAGATATCCCCTTGTAACCTTCTAAGAGCTTATATATTTAAATAGATACTCCTACATTTACAATTCGAACGTTTGAATGCCTGTTTTGTAATGTCATCTTGTCAAGTACTATGGCTTCACTTCACCTGCTGCAATTCATAATTAATAACATTACAATATTCTATTGTATGCCTGTATTACACCTTAATGCGACACTGTATCTACTAGGAGTTCCTTCAGATTTCCGCTTATAATTCAACATGGAGAGCCTGCTCTGGGACAATTTGTATACAGTGCTTTAGAAGTCTTAGTTGTTACCCATTACTGCTATAGAGATGAAATTTGAGAAAGAATAATTTTAATCTCTGGAAATGAATTTTTCATCTGAATTTTATTTTCCAACTTAGCTGATAAGTGATATGTAATATAATATGGTAGCTTATTCTAGAAAAGTCATGCATGGTTTCTGCAGTAGACCTAATTATCTAAAATCTCAAAGATTTCCGCAAATACATATTCATTATATGCCTTTAAAATATTTTCTTGGCATATACTTAATTAGAAGTCCATATCGGAGGTTTAGTATGGCATAATCCCAACCTTATGATCCAAAACCAGTCATTGTGTTGTTATACAAACACAAGTTCGTACTATAACACTGGCAGATAAATTAGTGTCATATTATTGATGTATCTCCTAATAGTCAAACTTAATGGGCCTTATTTACATTAGATCGTATCATAAATAAATCTTATAAATAAACTTGCAAGCTACTCTACCATTGTTTGACCTAGTAAGTGAAGAGGTAATTAAATAAGCTTTACAATTATTCGAGGTTTCCGAATGTGGTGCCGTGGGGTGGTGCCATCAATTTTGCTAGTAAATCCTAAGACAGGTTAGAGTATAATCTAGGCTTTGTACTAGAGATCTCTCATGACAGCCTCCAGCTCATAAATGTACTCGATATTCCACATTTTGATGTAACTGTGTCTCTACCCGGATCAGAGGGTTGATTTTATTCCTAGAATTGTGCCTTGTGGATTTTCGTCCAGAAGAAAAATCATTGATAACATTGGACAATCTGTTGGGTACCTTGAGCAAGCCGGTAAAGCTGGAAGAATCACTCTCAATCCAACAATAAGGAGACACACCTTCTAGTAATCGGTAATCCTATAATGTCCACCATTTATCAGTAAAATCACACATCAAGAATTTAATCTCAGATGACACTTAACCAACCACCACGATAAACAAAATGAAGATTCAGACATGTAACTGCATGTTAGTCTACATTTCATGAATCATTAAGTTCAAAATGCTCTGGTTCAGCCACTTTGTTGGGATTTTCTTTAGAAATTTGTCCACCCCCACCACCACCCCCAACAAAAAAAGAAGGAAGTAGAAAAATAAAAGGAAAAGAGGCCCTTACCATGGGAATGAGGCATCTGTCTCTTCAAGCCTTGAAGCTTGTGAAGATCTAATAGCAGTAAAGTGCTAATGGAAAAAGTGCCTGAGCTTCCAGAGCCTTCTTTGATTTTCCCTTCTTCTCTACAACTGTTTCATCTTCTTCTCTTATTTATTCCTTATGCATCTTTTTTCTGCCAGCAAGGAAGTAAAAATATAAAGAAAAGCTACACGGCATAATATTAAGATAAATTGACTGTACTTATTTCCAGGTTTACCTCTTTGCGTGCTTTTATTTTGGCACCTTCTCTTTCGAGATGATCATTTCTTACCCTCTCCTTTCCTTCTCTCTTCAATAAAATAGTAAAATGTTAAAACCTGTAAATAAGAACTGCAACAAACAATGATCTGTTCTTCTTCTCCCCCAATACAAGATTAACTCGAGAAAAGTGCATACCTTTCTCGTTTTGTCTCTTATTCTTTGCCTTCTCTTTTCTTTTCTTGTACTATTTTGCTACTCTTCTTGCAATGATCTCTTCCCCTTTCTTTGGTTATGATTTTGTTCTTTCTGACACCTTTTGAACTCCTTCACTTCGTCACTTACAAATTCCGCTGTTGAGTTCGTTCTTTTCTGGTTTAACTTTTCCTTTCCTTAAATACAGGCCGACAAAGGTCTATGAATGGAGAGTAAGACCCAGACAATGATATAGAATGTTATAGTGCTAATATGCTCCTTCTTGACTCATGCTGTTTAGACCACATATGCTCTAAAACATTAAATAAGTAAAATTTAGCAATCCAGAAATTTTTTTTCCAGAAAAATCCTAGAATTATATAAAAGAGATCTATATCTCACATACAATATTTTATCCATTTGATAAATGGGGTTACACAGTAGGCTCAAAATGGCCCTGACTTCGCCATACTCTTATACTCAGTATGGCGAAGTCACTGGTTATTTTTATGCCTTTCCATTGGATAATAGATTAAGAAATTGATTCCGGATACAAATAGCAATGTACTTTTATAGAAAGGTACGGGAATGTGGAAAATGGAAGCAGACTTGTTGAACTCCAACCAAACTTTCCACTTAATGTCTGTAATATATTCATATCCAACAGCATTTCATCTGATGGTTTTTTGATAATCATTCTTTTTCTGGAAGTAGCAAGAGGATAACATCAATTTCTTTTCCAAGGAGAAATTTTACCTCTTACTTTTCCTTTTCCGCAGTTTTCTATACAATCAATTGCTTTGTTGCTCTTTGATGTTATTTTGAGGGAAGTTCAATTATGTTCCCACTTGGTAGTAAATGTTGCATGGGTTCGTCTTCGAAGTGACAAATCCACATTGGATTCATATCCCTATTGGATTCATTCAGATTCATAAAAAATATTTGAGGGACTCGATATTTTACATCTTAAAGTTATATTCTATAGCTTTTGTAAAAAGAAAAAAGAACAAAGAAAAGAAAAGTTATATTCTATAGCAAATGTATTGAACATGCATCAACAACCAAGACATTAGTAATATTTTGTTGTTTGCGCTCTTTCTTTTAAAATTTTTGGTATTGTTTGTTAGGATTTGATAAAATTATCATTAAGTACACACACACATCGTGTCTCGTATCCGTATACATGCTATGTGCAAACACACGCACACGCGCGCGCACACACCCTCCTAAAAATAAAATGTAGTCATCATGATTATGATTACTTCTTCAAAATGAAGTTTGAAACTAAAGATCTATATCTTTCTTGCGTACTTTGATGCTTCAGCTATTGAACCTCAACGAAACATGTTATGACACCTTGATTGTTGACAAGGGGATGGTTCTAAGTTCCTTCTGCCTAGTGACTCTTTTTATGTTTTGCATATCGCTATAATGTACGATCTGTAATTATTTTCTTGCTTGCAGCCTAACTGTTATTCAAGGACAATAACTGTTGGTGGTGATCCACATATTATTATATTTGCAAAACGAGACATTGACTTATTGGAAGAATTGACTTATGACTATAGGTTTGCACCATTCTTTCATCTGTTCGCCCTCATGTTTTTGGTTCTGAGCTTCTAATGCCTTTTCAATTATAAAAATACCAGATTCTTCTCTGAGGACAAACGGCTTTCTTGCTATTGTGGCTTCCCAAGATGTCGTGGAGTTGTCAATGACATGGAATCAGATGAGCAAAGGGAGAAAATTTTGGTGCCTCAAAGTGACTTGGTTCCTTGGAAGGGAGAATGAGGTAAAGTAAATAATTTTCTTTTTTGTTCATTAGTATGTTTAAAATGGAATCCATCTTTGAACTACATAGTGTTGAGAACTAACAAAAAGCCTAAGTTGCTGGGTTGTGGGTAATAATGTACATCAAGTTATACCATAACACTTATCATTGCCCCTCCTGTGGGTCTTGGGGCCATGTGGAAAGGCCTCCCTTGAAAACACTTGCTAATTAAAGGGTAAATAAATGGGGTTCAAACTTGGTTCTCTGATTCCATGCCAAGAACCACATAACCCAAGAGCTTAAGATATTAGGTTTTGTAGATAATGTTATAAAAAATTTTCAGTTCTTGTGCTATTTAATTTTAATTCTTGAACTTTTCTGCATTTTCGCATGGTATATGGTGTTAGTTTTGTAAATCATAACATGAAGTTTGTTTGTTTTTGAACAATTGATTTTCTACAGAACCATCTTCATTAAAAGTAAGTGAAGTTGAAGTTATATATGGCCACAAATTCCATCAAGTTTATTTCCTGAATTGGAAATTCCATTAAGTTTATTACCTTTACTGATACTGTTTTATCAATTCAAATCATTAGCATACATTCATTGCACTTACTGATGCTCTTATATTTGTAGGATTAAAAAGGGCATTGTATCTAGCAAATGTTTAATTGACAGCTACAAAGTTCTTATGAAACCCGACGGACATTATAAGCATTACACCAATACATATTTTCATGCATCTGTAGAAATCCAAATCCCCCTACTTCAAACTTTATGTTTATTCAGTAGAATTGTTTTGGAGATGTGGCTGTGGTTATGAATATCTCATCAATAGGCAGTGAGCTCTTTTAAGTTAATCTCACTCCGAGTGTCTTGAAAGTCAGACAGTCCTTTCAGGGTAGCAAGTTGCTTGGGCCTTCTTGCAATATGGTGTCTCTTTCTTCCTTTCTATACCAGTATAAGTTAGGGTCATTTCTTCGCGAAGGCTGACTACTGATGAGTGCCCACTTTAATTGGTCATAGGCCATCTGCCTAGCGAGTGGTGATGGATGGATATGTTTTCGGATGATATGTGTCTGGGTAGTTGGTTCAAGGATGTAGCTGCAGTAGGTAGAAGTAGGCTAATCAGCTTGGATTGAAATCTCAAATTCTGTATGTTATCCTCTGTTCCTCTTTGAAAAGTAGTTTTTGGAAAAAAATGAGGTGGCCCATGTTTCAGGGTTGGCGAGGAGATTTTAAATTTTCAATCAAATCTCTAGAAGGGGAGATTTTAAATCTCATCACCATTTTTCTCCAAGATAAAAAAAAGAGAGGAGGAAGGAGACCCATTTCTGAAAATCTCAATTTGGAAGGATCCAAAGCTCAAAACAGAAGAAAGGGGTTCCCTTTCATCATTCAAGACATAGATCTTAAAGCTTCAAGAGGCCCTTTTTGGTTTTCTAAATAAAAATATTTTAGGAGTTTAACTCCGAATAAAAAATCTTTTTTTATGGAGTTTAACTCCAAACAGAATCCTTCGGGGAGTTTAATGCCAAGCCTAGGGGCTTAGCCCCTCTTCCGCTGGTGTTTCCAGCCGGCACGTGTCGCTCATGTGACCCGCTGGCGCCCAGCGACCGCATGCCGCGCCCAGCGGCCACGTGCCCCCTCACGCGCCCTGAGGATGCCCTTCACTCCTGGTCTCCCACACATTTTTTTTAAAAAAAGGAAAAAATATAAAAAAAAGAAAAAAAGAAAAAAAAGAAAAAAGAAAAATACATAATAAACACATGTGTGCAAATAAAATCTTTTGTTTCTTTTGAATAAATAAAACCTTTTTGTCACAAATAGAATAAATAAAATAAAATAAATGAAATGAACACACCCATTAGTTTTTGTTTTCAAAAACACACACGTTCCTCACTCAAAACACTTCTTTCGTTAGAATTTTTTTTCTAACGGGATGTTGCCCCGCACCCTGTAAGGGAGCTGCTATCCTCCTTGACCCCCAGCCCGCTATCCGGGTAGTGGGACCTCCGTAAACTCTGCTAGACTCCCGATACGTCCTAAACACCTTCAAAGTACAACACGTGCATACTGCCCATTGAGTTCGCATGATCTGTTTGACCTGTTAATCGGAGATTCTCTCGCTCTCAAGAGCGAGGGGTAATTAACGGCAGTTTAGTCCGCGGCGGCCGGAAATTCGGATCCCCACAATCAATAAAATCCAGCCTGTCTCAATTAACGGCAACTTAGTCCGCGGAGGCAGGCGGAGATGGTTCTCTTTTTCCACTCCGAATACACAATTCGAGCAAATGAGAAGCACTTCTTGTGGGTTACAATTGTTTTATTACAATCGATAACACCCACTCACAATCCTATTGATCTCAAAGATTATCACCGGTTATGCACAATGACTGTTTTGAGAAATTTTGGAAAAGTTCAAGGCCTTGTTGGAAGAAATGAGAATTTAGTCAAGTTAAAACGCAAAGAACGAGAAGATTTCTTTTAAAAAGATTTGTAATGAATGAATTGATTCTAAGTTGTGAGATCTCAATTGTATTTATAGGGAATCGAATGAGAAGTTATAGTAACTGCCAATAACTGTCATAAAACAGTTAATGATCGTTTAGAGGAAGTTGGAAACAAATTTTGGTCAAGTGTCCATTCGATTCAAAATTCAAAATAACAGGACAAACTGCCCGAGCTGACGTCAATGGGTGACTTGTGCCCCAGAGGAAAATTCCTTCTACTGACGTTAGTTGAACAAAAGTTTGTTCATTTGACGTCTGTGGAGATGTCAATGAACTATATCCAGTAAGTGATATATTTTGGAATTGTGGAGTTGACGTCAGGAGTGACGTCAGTAGTTCAAAAAAGTAATGCCACCGACGTCAGTATTCTGTCATGAAATTGATATTTGAACGTTGATTTGGCAATTTAAATTCCAACGGAGAACTTAGACCTCTTTAAAAGAGAACAAGATGTCATGGACATTAGAAATGGGTTGGAATGCGGTTTCTAATCTTTTGAGATCATCCCTAAACATGTATACAATGCTCATAACTCGTATCTTCAATTTGGGTCTTCGATTAGCTTCATTTCCTTGACTTGTTATGTTGAGACGTGATTGAATCTTGATTTGGCTTGCATCACGTTGTTGCTTGCATCGAGTCATCATGCTATATCACTGTTTTGAAGTGCAAATCATATTGTAGGCAATCTTGTTGGATATTTTGTTGCAAACCGTACTCGAGATATAAACTTGGAAACGTTATTAGTAACATACGAATTCGTTTAAATAAAGTTTTGATCTAAATCATCGAAACTGAGAATAGTGTGACACAGATGTTAACAATCTCCCTTTTTTGATATTTAGCAAAACTTATTTAAAGAATTCATGATATATAAAAAAGTAAGTTCGATTTAGATACCACTCAATTCATGCTCAGTTGAAAGAATCTTTGAACTCATACGAGTGTCCCATACCATTTATACTATCTTTCAAAGAACATTGCATGAACGCAAGTGATTTAACTCGAATTTTATACCAATTAAGCATTTAAGTTATATTCACGAATAGTTCTCTTTTTTGTGAAAATATCAAAAAGTTTATAAAATGAGTGAGGTGTAGAGAAATGTATGAATAGATTGATGGAAAACAAAATAAAAACAAAGAATTTCAATAAAGTTTGTATATTTAAGTGATATGACATGTATATAGAATAGATAAATAGACACAATTTAATAACAAGATTGATTGTTCATTGATAAACGTAAAACGAGCATACAAACTAAAAACTTAGCAACAAACACACGAACATTATAAAGTAATTAACAAACACACCAAAAGAACAAAAAATTGTGCAAACATACACACAAACTAAGCAAAACATAGCCTAGGATCTAAAACAACGGATCCTAATACTTGTCGGATGGTGTTGGTGGAGGTGGTGTTAATGCAATAGTCGAAGATGTGAGAGTAGTCAATTGAGTTAAGATGTCATCAACGCGGCCATAGAGACACTCAATTTGACTCGATATCTGATCAAGACGCTAATATATGTGATCGTGACATGCTTGAATACGATTGCTAATTCGAGTCTCTAGAGCGGCGAAGATTGTTGTGGAGGTGTATCGATTGGGACTTGTGTAGGTTGGGTTGGTTGTGTCGGTTGCGAGGAGGGAGCAACATCTAACTTTATCAAGTTGAGTACCCGAGTGCCGAAGTTTATTGTATTTTTTACCGTATCGTTAGGTTCGGGAATTGGCATTTTGCGATAGTGAAGCAACTTAGTAATGATACTCCTATAGTACAAGTTAGACGGGCCACCGGAGATTTCCCACATGTTCTGGATCAGAAATGATGCAAGATTGACTTTAATCTTCACTAGAACACAAAATGTTATTAGCTTGTGAGGTCTGTATAGAATATCACGGCTTCCAAACTTTGGAATGATGACATGGGTGAGTAGATTGGAGAGGACACGGGTTCGTCTAGTAAGCATCTTTGCTTGACGATCGCAGTAGAGGTGGGGAAAATCCGATCCATGAAGAAGTTGGGAAGCAACTTCTTTCGTGTGAGGTGCTTGAAGGTCTCGGGTGTCTTGTTGTATACATCTGCACCATCGTACGGAATCCCTAACGCACGACCGATTGTGCCGGGAGTAAACTTGAATTCCTTGCCGAAAACTCAAGTAGTATAGTCAGTCAGATTATCGTATTCACTAATGAGATTGGCATAGAATAAACGTACCGCTTTGTCGTACGTTGAGCACGACAAAGTGAGGAATGACATCCATCCTTGGAACTCAAATAACCCCTGGAATCCGAATTCCTTAAGATCTTGGAAAGACCGATGACCCTGGTATGAATATGCTCGTTGGTGATATGACAGCAAAGCGATCTTTGGCCTCGGAGTTTGTGAAGAGATTGGCCTCGGGAGAGGGCTCAGTCGGGTTTCTCTTGGGTTTCTTATGAGCGATCTTCTTAGGCATGATGAAAGGGTTTGGGCATTTTAGAAAATAAGAAATTAAGGTTTTGATGATGAGTGAGAGAGAGAAATGGGTTTGAGTGTTCTTATAGACGTCTAGAGTAGGAAGTGGAAGGGTTGCAATTAATTAATTAATTGTTGGACGGTTAAGATTCAATTTGGGAAGTTGAATCGATTTAGGAATTCGAATCGACAACATCAATTTTGCCCATACTGACGTCGGTTTTACTGTGCCCGACGTCAGTGTACAGAAAAACAATAACCTATTTTGAGTTAACGACGTCAGTCTATACGTCAGCAGGCATAAAATGTCTTAAATAGACACCAATCACCGACGTCTGATGGTGAATATGAAATATGGTAAAACATATAAACGTCAACGAAATTAAATTTAACACAAATACTGATATTTTTATTGAATTAAGAAAACATACATTACATCAAACATTTAAACAACACATACAAACAAACATAAAAAATAAAAACACTTAAGGAACTAACTATCCTAGTGTTCCTTAAACTTCTCCACGACATCGGCCGTTCGTTTCTTTATAATCATATCATCTTCGGGATCATAAAGAATGCAAGTATCATCGACGAAAGTCTGTCGGAGGAGAATCACAATTCCTCCGGTGGTTGGAAGAGTTGTTGGGTTTGGCATTGGAGGCGGCGGATAGGGTGATAGAAGAACAGAGTCTTCACTATGATCTTCTTTTGATTTGGGGGTCAGAAGTTCATTCATCTTTTAGTTTCTACTTTGGTTTCTTTAAACTTTCACTCTTCTCACCATTATTCTAAGTCTTCCTTTTTCTCAGAAATAGCAATGATCAAAACTAAGTGAATTTGATCCTATTTATAAAGAGAAAATTGAGGAGTTTGAATAACTATTCGGAAGTTTGAAAATTACCAACAAGTTTTCAAATATCCCTCTAAGATTTGAATTTCAAATCCGGATCCTATAAACTAACTGCATATCAATTGGTAATTTATATGGATTAGATAATAATAAAAAATTAAATTGATACCAAGGAAACAAAACATCAGACAGTGCGGACGTCAGTGGTGGGTGCTGACTTCATCTACCGACGACAGCTTAACACAATTTTAATTTTGTTTGGTTATTTTGTATGTTTAAGATATCATATTTTATACTTATTGGGTTCTATCAGGGATATAAAACTAGAACAATACAGGTGTTGAAGCTTGATGACCTAGTAATAACTTCTTTATCAATATCATATATGATCCAGTCTTTTGGGTGATTACGGTTAAATTGCCAATCCTACGGAAGATCTTCCACAACTTGTAGCGCATCTTCTATTTGTGGTTCAGCAATTTCCTTTTCGGTTGATATTAGAATTGTATTTAAATGAAATGGTATCTTTACCGATGATGTTGGCCTTTTTGTTTTCGCCAAAAGTCACGGTACTACCATCTTTTCTTGATAGCGTTTGGAAGTAGATATTCCCTGTCAAGTGTTTCGAGCAACCGCTATCAAGAATCTACTTCTCTTTACGTGATCTGGGATTCTGCAAAACAAGAAGACGTAAGTGGGACCTTAAGAATCCATTTTATTCTCGGTCCACTGGGATTAGAAGTGAAATGATATTTATAAGTAGAATTTAGTTTGATTTGACAATATATAGTAATATGTCCTAATGTCACGTCCTGCTTCCCAAAATACGGAATACGGAGAGCGACGAAGGCCAGCCGTGCTACCCACGGTAAGGAAAGATCCTTCCATAGTCACATAAGGCTGTCTAGATTAATCTGTCAAAAATAAAATCCAATACCGAAAGGAATAATACTGATAATCATGCTGCAACGAAACCACAAAGAATACTAAAAATGGGTCCACTAGATAATTGATGCAATTAAAGATCCAATACAATAGATTCGGAAATAAAATATGATCCAAAAGAGATACATAAGTCATAATGTCCCAAAAGGGCGCACATGCTAAAAAATAACTGAAAGGAAAATAAACCTACGCGTTACTGATCTTCGGCAAAGTCATGGTAGTCGCTACAGTCCTGCTCGGCCTGAAAATCTGTCTCTAAACCTGAGATGGCAAATCTCAGGGATATCAGAACATCCCAGCAAGTACTCAACGTATAAAGTGTATGTGTGGTATGATGACATGAATATATGAATGTAGTGAAGCCCGTGTGCTCAAACAAAACAGATATATAAATAAATGCATGGATACTATGAAACAAACATGTAAGAGGTCAAGTCATAATCTAACTGGTCACTAAAAGGTAAACTATCCTATCGTAAGCTCGAGTGTGCGTCAACCTCTGCAGGAGTATTCCTAACCCAAGAGTGGTGCCCCAAGGGCTAGGAAACACAGGCCTAACTGTGGAATGAACATGAGACCGATATAGCCCGATACGAGCTGTAAACAGAGACCGATATAGCCCGGTACGAGCTGTAAACATGAGACCAATATAGCCCGGTATGAGCTGCCGGCATGGGACTCCTGAGATCCTGTTGTACGAACGCACACTCAAACTACCCCAACACCCACGTATTTATAACTACTATGTTAAAGACTAAATCACTAATTAAAAATGCTGATAACACATGAACTTGTGGTATGATAATTGTATGGAAATAAAACTGGTAATTAGTGGTGTGTCATGTCATGTAGTTCAGCATTCAAATTAGAGAACTCGTTTTAATATGAGTAATCTGGAACAATGAGTAGTCATGTCATGTCAAGTATAGTAGTTATAAAATGATAGTGTCCATAAACAAGAATAGCATGTTAAGGTTTCTCAAGTATGCCGACAATGATAGTCTCAAGTAAAATATTAAATATAGACGATAGGATATGATAAGGTAAAAAATGTAAACAAGACTCAACATAAATATGCAAGCATCTGTATTTAACATCCGGATTTATTTATTGAAAAGAATAATAAACTGAAATATGGTTTTAAAGGGTTAATATAGTTAAATAGGAATGACAAATTACAGATGCATAAAGCGGATAGTGGTAATGGTATAATTACGAGATAATAGTAAGTAAGATAAAATAAACGACAGATTAACTAGTCATCATGTAAGTGCTAATAATAAGTTTTATAATCATGTGATAATAGAAAATATTAATACAAATTATAGTATCAAAATATTTTATATGATTAGGACACATAGAGTGCAGCGATATTATAAGGAGTGATAGTGTAGAAAGTTTAATTTTTATATATAAAATATTAAGCCCAAAGCGTTTATTGATTAACAGTAATAATGGTATATTTTTATGTTTTAGATTAGGATATAAGTGTTGACATTTTGCATGCTAGTGTATATCAATATTGTTGCAGCAGAAATATATAATCACTTATAAAGCTTTTTATATATTAAACCACATTTACATGTTAAAAGTTATTTTATTACGCTTGCACTTTTACAGTTGTTCACTTGATGAAAGGATTAATAGGTATTCTAGATCCTAGGGTTATCATCATATGTACAAGTATTATAAGATATATTAATAAAGCGGCAGAATATTACAATTTTATTTAAATATTGTAAGTTAATAATTTATTTAGAGAATTGCCGATGTTGCATCGACTAAAAAAAAAGAAAGAGTAAGAGTACTTGCCTCGGAGACAGATAAACACGACGACAAGAAGAACAACTTCAATGTTTGATTGCTCGGCTAATTTTGAAGAAGAAGAAAATATTGTGATAGCAAAAAGAAAATGTTGATTTATATGAGAAGGGGAAAGATAATAATAATTAGGTTGTTATTTATAGGGAAGAGAGATGTTAAAGATTGGAGAGATTATTATAATTAGAGAGAGAAATATTGTGATGAGATGAGATTTGGATTTGATTTTATAAAAGAGAGATATGATGGGTTGTTATATACTTATATAAGATATTAGAAATGTTGTATATATACATATTAGTTTGTATATAGTTAGAATAATAGAAAAGTATATGTATATATACATATTAGTATATGGTGAAAATATATGTAGATATGTATATCGTTATGGGTTAATGAAAATAAATATAATTAGTTATATATATAGGATTTTATGATATCAAACAACTAAAATATATTTTTAGTTAAACTATCATAACAAAATATCTTCAATTATATATATGTATGTATGCATATAGGTTTGTAGAAAAATAATTAAAGAGAGAGTAGATTTGATAAAGAGAATCTGCTGAGTGAGATTAGATTAGATTGGAGAGAGAGATTTTGTTAGGGAATATATATAGAAAAAGAGAGCGGGGGTTTGGTGAAATAAAGTTAGTGATATAGAAAAATATATGTAGATAAAATAGAATATGAGGAGAAAGAAATCTGTTGGAAAAGATATTTGTTTGGAGAGAGATAATAGTATTTGTTTTAAAAGAATAAAGTTATCAGGTGAGACATATATGGTGATTGGAGAGAAAATTGAGGAGTTAGATTAGGAAAATATTTATATGGTTAAAAGATTTAACAAGGGCTCTCATGACTTTTCAAAATTAAATATTTTAACCAAATAAATATCGTAAGACAAAATATCTTATAAATAGAATTTAAAAAAGGGTAAAATCTTATGTATATATATTGTTTAAAGAAATACCAAATAAAATATCTTTTGTTTAAATTATGATACTAAAATATAAATATGGTTATAAAATAGTGTTAGACAGATAAATATTTTAATACTAATAATATGCATATTTAACAAACTTGAAAAATCATAATTATATGTATATATCTTGATTAAAAGTATTAAACTCCAAGTTATAATAATAAAAATAAAACAAAACCCAATATATCCAAAAGAAAAAGAAACGTATGATCGAACTAGGATGTTACTTCTAACTTACCACAGTAATTACATGTTACATTAGCAAACCTATTTTTATCATTAAATGGTTTTGAACTTTTAATAAATTTTGTAGGTTTTTCATATTTGGAATCATCATGAAAATCTATACCATGACGTTTATAATGATTTACATATGTTTCCAATATAACGTCAAGATTATCTTTTGTTTTAGTAAACTTTAGAATTATATTTTTTTTATTTCTAAATTTTGAAGTCAAAAATTTCATTTTGAAAAGAACCTATAGTGTTGATTTTAGAAATTTCTTTTTTTAAAAATAGATTTTCTTTTAAAATATTATTTTATAAAATTAGGTTTTCTTTTTCATTCTTTACTAAACTGTTGTTTACACCATGATTATCTTTTAGTTGTTTTGTTTATATTTTGTGTAAATTTTCTGATAACTATCTTTTAGATAAAAACATAAATTGATTAGATTTTCTTTGTCAAAATTTTCTATATCAAGAATATCACAACTTACTTCGTCATTGTCAATCTCATGAAGCACATGGTGGCGACTTCTTTATTTTCTTTTACTTGGCTCGTACTCTCATGTGCAGTCTCGAGAGTTCTCCAAGTATCATGTGTTGTTTGACACAGAAATTCTATTGGATTCCTCTGAAACCAATGAGAAATGAAGAGCATTCATAACCTTAATGTGAAGTCTTATAGATTGTTTTTCTGCATCGGAATATAGTTTTGTGGTAGTAGTACACATGCTTCATTTATAATATTTAAGATATCTAAGTCTATACATTGTAAAAAATTCTCGTTTTGGTTTTCCAAAACTGAAAAGTACTGTTAAATAGTGGAGGTCGTATGATTGATCCTCTAATTGGTTTGCCATTATGGATCTATAAACTCAAAATGTTGATCTTTAAAAAGAGCAACCTTGCTCTGATACTACAGACTAACCTGCACAAGTGTCACCAGAGAACTGCCATCTGACGTGAGGTATAATACCATCTGGGAGTTCTCGGCGAGTCCGTCCAGTGTACCCAGTCTCCACTGAGCACCCGTATACCATCTCTGATCTCAAACACCAATGGATATGGGATCATTCATCGCCCATCTCATGGGTCGAGAAGCGTATATGCTAGTCTACACTGGTATATCGATGTCCCGTCTCGATACACCTACGACTAGGGACCTTGAAGGATGTACTTATGGACTACCATGTCCCCACTAGTATGATCCGCATCATAGTCCAGGTAGTCAAGTACACATCCTAAGGGCTTTACCAACATGTAACTATAAGACAGTATAAAGAGACAAATATACATGTTAAGATAAAGAGCAACCAGATAGCATACTATCATATCGAGCAAGAAAGTCATCTCTATATATGTCCAAGCATCCAATATAATATACATCATCTGTACAATACTGGCCTCTAGGGCATACATACAACTAACAATCTTCCACTTGCACTTGGGCCAGCTGCTGTAGTATTGCATACTGAGCATCCCGAAGAGTCTCTCAAACTGTATCTGGGGAATGGCCTTCGTGAGTGGATCCGCTGTGTTATTCTTCGTGTCAACCCTCCTGACCTCGATCTCCCGGCGATCGACTATCTCCCGGATCAGGTGATACCGCCTCAGAATATGCCTAGATCGCTGATGGGACCTGGGTTCCTTGGCCAAAGCCACCGCTCCATTGTTTTCGCAATACAAAGGTATTGGATGCTCAATGGATGGAACCACTCCAAGTTCAGTAATGAACTTCTTGATCCAGACAGCCTTTTTGGCAACATCGTTGGCAGCGATGTATTCAGCCTCCATCGTCGAGTCTGCCACGGTTTTCTGTTTGGAACTCTTCCAGCTAACCGCCCCTCCGTAAAGGGTAAAGACAAATCCCGACTGCGACTTAGAGTCGTTCTTATCACTCTGGAAGCTTGAATCGGTAAAGGACTCCACTTGGAGTTCTCCGTTACCATACACCAAGAGCATCTCTTTAGTCCTTCGTAAGTACTTGAGAATGCTCTTCACAGCTGTCCAGTGATTCTCTCCAGGATCAGTTTGATACCTACTCACTACACTTAGTGAGTATGCTATATCGGGTCTGATACATAGCATCGCGTACATGATAGAGCCTACAGCCGAAGCATAGGGTATCCCTTGCATGCGAGCTCTCTTCAAATCAGTCTTGGGAGATCTCTTTGGAGAGAGTGACTCCAGAGATCGTGGGTAAGTTCCCACGCTTGGATTCTTCCATACTAAACCTCTTTAGTATGGTGTCAATGTACCTGGATTGGGAAAATCCCAATATCCGTTTGGATCTATCTCTAAAGATCCTAATTCCCAATATGCAGGAGGCATCACCAAGATCTTTCATTGTGAATCTTTGTGATAAGAAGAGCTTGACCGATTGCAGCATAGGAATGTCATTTCCTATCAAGAGTATGTCGTCCACGTACAATACGAGGAAGACAATCTTACTCTCTGCTACCTTCTTGTAGATACAAGGTTCATCTACGTTTTTGACGAAATCAAACTCTTTGATAACGACGTCAAAGCAGATGTTCCAACTCCGCGATGTTTGCTTTAATCCATAAATGGATTTAAGCAGCTTGCACACCTTCCCGCTGCTCCCACTATCTACGAAGCCCTCTGGCTGAGTCATGTACATGCACTCTTCTAAATCACCGTTTAGAAAGGCGGTCTTAACATCCATTTGCCAGATTTCGTAGTCATGATATGCAGCGATGGCAAGCATGATCCGGATGGATTTAAGCATAGCCACTGGAGAAAAGGTCTCGTCATAGTCCACACCTGGTCTTTGACGAAAACCCTTTGCAACAAGTCTAGCTTTGAAAGTCTCCACTTTCCTATCTACACCAAGTTTTTTCTTGAAGATCCACTTGCCCTCAATGGGTTTTATCCTTTCAGGAGCATCTTCCAAAGTCCATACTTTGTTGGTGTACATGGATTCCATCTCGGACCGCATTGCATCCAGCCATTTTACTGAGTCCCCACTCGTGATGGCCTGCTCGAAGCTAGTTGGGTCATCATCCTCCATGATGCAATCCTCGCTTACACCATCCATGAGAAAACCGTAGTATCTCTCAGGTTGGCGAGGAACCCTACTAGATCGGCGGAAAGACTGAGGTTCGTTGGGAGTTACTGAATCCTCCGGTTCCACTAAATCTTCTGTTGTGGTTTATACAGCTGGAACCTCTTCCAGTTTTACCTCAGAGCCACTAATCTCTTTTGCAAGAAATTCCTTTTCTAAAAAGGTGGCATGTTGAGCAACAAACACTCTTTGTTCCTCACTGTGGTATAAGATATACCCTCGCGAATGCTTGGGATATCCAACAAACTTACACAAAACAGACCTTGCCTCGAGTTTGTCCGGTTTTTGTCTTTTGACATAGGCCGGGCAACCCTACATCTTAATAAAATTAAGATATGGTCTCTTCCCCTCCCATATCTCATATGGGGTGGTAGGCACAGATTTGGTAGGAACCCTATTCAGTAGGTATGCTGCTGTCTCCAGTGTATATCCCCAGAAGGAAATAGGTAACTCAGCTGTGCTCATCATAGAGCGCACCATATCTAATAGGGTGCGGTTCGTCCGTTCTGACACACCGTTGTGCTGTGGTGTATATGGAGGAGTCAGCTGAGAGAGAATCCCATTCTTTTTTAGGAAGTCCAGGAATTCAATGCTTAAGTATTCACCTCCTCGATCAGATCGTAGGATTTTAATACTTTTTCCGGTTTGGTTCTCGACTTCTTGTTTATATTCTCTAAATTTCTCAAAAGCTTCTGATTTGTGTTTCATCAGGAACACATATCCGAACCTAGAGAGATCGTCAGTGAATGTAATGAAGTACGCAGAACCATCCCTGGCATGTGTAGACATGGGACCACATACATCACTATGTATCAGTCCCAAGAGTTCCGTAACTCTTTCTCCGTGTCCCGTAAACGGAGTTTTGGTCATCTTGCCTTTGAGACATGACTGGCAAGTGTCATAAGATAAAAATTCAAACGGATTCAAATATCCATCTTTATGCAACTTAGCTAGTCCCGTCGCATTGATGTGACCCAGTCTACAATGCCACAAGAAGGATTCGTTTAGTTCTGAACTCTTCCTCTTGTGTGTGCTTGTTATGCTCAGAACTGTTGATTGATTTAGAACATAAATGCCATTGCACAATGTGCCTGATCCAACCAACTTTTGGTTACGGAAAATGTTCATAACATTATCCTGTAATACAAAATTATATCCCTCTTTACTCAACAAAGAAACCGATATAATGTTGCATATCAGGTTCGGCATGTAATAACATTCGTTCAGAATCAATGTATTACCAGTTGGTAATACAAGGTGATATTCCCCGACGGTTTTAGCTGCAACAATTGCACCATTTCCAACTCTTATGTCTTTATCACCTTCTCCAAGTTCTCTACCTTTCTTAAGCCTATGTAACTGATTACATATATGAGATCCTGACCCGGTATCCAATACCCAGGACGTAGAGGAAATGGAGAAACAGTTCTCTGTAACGAACACACCCGAAGAAAATGCATCATTATGTACTTTCTTCATTCGGGTGGCATGGAAATCCTGGTATTCCCCTATGTCCTGTTCAGTCCTATAACTCTTATAAGAAAGAACATAACCAACGTTCCCCAACACAGGATAATATGCGGGTTCGGTCAATACATCCATATTATTATCTTGATTAAGGCATGACATGGTCGCTACCTGGAGAGAGAGAAGAAAACACTTTAGCGTATGCTCTTGCAAGATCAGATTGGTTAATATCTTATCTAATCAGGATGGCTCCCGCTGTTTTTATCAAATCTTCCTTCAAACCCTAAAAAGAAAGACTAGCCGGGATTAATTACACCCTACAACTTCGCCGATCTTTCAGCCAGGCCAGTGTCGGTACTTTGCGGGAGGTTCCCCGTGCTTTCGCACGGACCTACTTAAAGTAAACCTTGTTTTCCCAGAGGCGTAACCCCGTTGACACCTTTCTAGACACCTACTTGATCGGCTAATTTTCCTGTGTAAAACTCACCCAGGAGTAACAATTACTCGCAGTGGGTATCGGGATCCAACTATCTCATAGAAGGTATGCAATCTCATTGCAAATTTCAACACTTGAAACTCCCGATAATCTTTTGCCCCAAGCATCCCATGACCTTGACGGAGGTCAACAAACCACATGGTGCAAGTCAAGTTCAACCCGTCATTTCTTGATTGAATCAAACCCATTCGCACGACCCTTGACGGAGGTCAACAAGGTCAAGAATTGTCGAACACTCGTTGACTTGGGATCCGACCTTAACTAGCTGACGATAAAAGCCCGGAAGGATACGACTCTGCTGGTACGACTACCCTAATCCAATCTGCATCATATGCAAAAGCAGATAAGTACTAGTTAGCTACCGCACACTACGCCTTGATGGAGGTAAACAAACGTAGCACGAATACTAAGTAGAACTTATCTGAAATGACGGAGGGCTACGACAGGTTTTTCTGAAAACCTATTGCGTAATGAACTTGATATCGTTGTAGAATCATGTGAATTTTGAAATGGAGTGATTTTGAGGCTTTTATTAGTTTTGCTAAAGAGGTCACTCCCGGTGAAGGGATCTTGGCTCTTTCCTCATCGAATAAGGTGCCGGATATATCATATATATCACTGTGCAAAGCAAAACTCCAAAAGCAATCAAAAACCAAACCGAGTTTTGTAGCATCTGCCAGTTTTGCTAAAGAGGTCACTCCCGGTGAAGGGATCTCAGCTCTTTCCCCATCGAATAAGGTGCAGGGTATATCATATATACCGCTATGCAAAGCAAAACTGTAGCTATCCTTTTATTTGAAAATTTGATTCTACAACATCTTTTAGGTTTCTTTTCTTTCATTAATCACATTAATGAAGTCCCATCATTTAAGTCACCTAAACATCACAGATAAATACGACGTACACTTATGCCATCCGCATTCGCCTCGATGTCCCCTCGTGCACCGTTAAGTTAGGTAACTAACGACAGGGCAGGGCTAGTGCGGGTGTAAAACATAAGCGACGTCTATATAATATATCATATATACTATATAATGTATCCATCACAACATATCAAATGATCACATCACAGATATCGCAGCAGAAACATAGATATAATGTGGGATATACTAGGACGTCCGTATTTAGTATTTAGCCAACAATAGAAAATACGGATTCCACAGTCGCGATGAATAGCCAAGCCCACACCCTGGACCCCTACGAGAGCGGCAAGCGACCCTACCAATTCTGGAGTTTAGGAGACCCGGTCTCGACTTCTCGAGATGGCCTCCCACCGAACCCCAGAACCCGGTCATCTGTGCTCCCCTCCTTGGGTCCATCCTAATGCGGAAAAGTAAATAATATACAACACTGGTGGCATCAACCTTAACCCGGAAGTGCCCCAAATAAAAGAATATTACATTACATTTAAATTTACATGAATGAAAATATAAAACTCTCATCTCACATAAAACCCCCTGGCTATTCAATTGCGACAATCCTGCACATCATATCTCAGCAACATATAATATCATATATCATCAATGTAAGTAAGTATGCGTACCCCAATTGTCGTTGATGTATAGCAACGAAACCGGCGATATCGACATACTACACTTACGGTCACAGAAAAGAAAGTGTAAAACTGCAATATTTGGAATCCACGTTCTCTTAAGACATCGTAAATGCGAAATATCACATACTTCGTATTTCATATCTAGCTATATGAATTCCACATAGTGCATCACATTCCAGATAAATAGACGGTATTAAAGTTTTCGAACGAATGATCAAATACCTAAAATTCCCTAAAGCTCAACACTTGAGCGGAGTTCAAAAACCCGGAGTGTGACACAGTAGTAGCGGTCCAGCCGTAGAAGGGTCAAGCCAACGACTCACATGTGGCACGCCGTACTGCCCCAAACCCTAAGGTTCAAAAGCAGTTCAAGACGGTCATATAATCGAGTTAAGGTTTGTTGTCTTCTAGAGGGTCCATCACAAAATTTACACGTATTTCCGAAAGATTAAAACCCCGTGAAAAAGTGAGTAAATGATACTCGTTCGAACAATTCAATACTTTCTAAATTACCCGGAAAGAAACACGAAATCAAAATTCCGATCGAATTGAAGAGTCCAAAACCATCTCCAGAACATTTAGCACTAAATTCAGGTTAAAAATACCTAAAAATATATACAAGCAGTTATAAGCATTACTGTATAAAAATAACAAAATGTAGCCTCTGTACGGCCGCGGAGCCGCGGCCCAAGCAAGTTTTGGCCGCGGTTCCGCGGTGGAAGTAACCGTTCATGGTCTCGTTTTTTACAGTTGTGCTTATATTTACCTGCTGAATTTTTTAAGGATTTTTAATTCTGAAAAATGACAGATTTTAAAAATTGTCCAGAGAGTGCTAAAAATCCGTATTTTCCGGTTCGATCGGAGTTTTAACTTCGTTAAAGTGTCGCCTAATATTCTAGGTCGGCTCTGATACCAATGTTGGGTTTACCTAGCACCTCATGAAGGGTTTGGAAGCATCACATGTACCAAAGATTATATTTTTAGGGTGCTAAGTAAGCATACAAAGAATCATTCCTAGAAAAATTAGGGTTTCAAAAACAACACTCATCACAAGTAGGTTAAGTTAGGGTTTTGAGAGTACAACCTTTGTAGCTCCCTACGCTAGACTCCTCGGCTACTTGGGGTTTGGAAAAAGTCCGCTTGAACTCCTCTAGGTCCACGGTGATCCACCCGGAGTCCGCTTTGTCCAAGCTTGCAACTTCACTTGATCAAGAGAAGAGAATGAAGCCAACACTCTAAACAAGTGGGCAGGACTTGTGTAGGATGATGTTGTGGTGGCTTTTCTCACTTCAAAATCCTAACTTGATGAGTAATTTGCTCACTAGAGAAATCTAGAGAGCAAAAGATGAAGGAGGAAGAAGATTGTGTCATTTTAGAACAAGAGAAAAGATAATCTCCTCTTGAAAAAATAGAAAATATATGAATATATATTTTCCACTTCTCATCTCAAACCATGGTTAAACAATAAAGATATTATTGAACTTGAGTTAAAACACAAAAGGAAAGTTAATCCATGGTTAAATGGTGGGTGAGCATGGTTAGGTCAAAGAAGAGTGTAGAAAGAAACCATGAATTATCCTTTCCTTTTCTTTTTGTTTTAAAACAATTGCAATAATAATACATATATATAAAACCATGGTGTGAGTCTTATATTGCCACCATTTTCAATGTATATACAACCATGAAGGATGATGTATGTATGTATGTGTACATGCACATCCATATATGCATGAATCAAGAAAGAATGCATACATGCATACATACATCCAAAAATACAAGAAATGATTTCTAGTGAGAAACTAATGGTTAAATGATAAATCAACTCTTGATTTATCAATCCGGCCATATCATATACGACCCAACCAAAAGCAAGCCGCCCGATTAATATATAGTATCTCATACGCGCATTTTAACCGGGTCCATGCGCATATCGCATACGCGCACCACAACGTTTCGCCTGGACTAGGTAACTCCTTTGTGGGACTTTAAGACTCGTCAATACGCCGGCAGTGGGTGATGATCATATCAAACACCCCCAAGCCGCAAGCGGTCAGCTAAACGTAACGGCCACCCGGGTATTGAGCGATCAGAAGAAAACAAGCGAACCTGCTACAACTCCCGTCGAGCCAACCGACAACACTACCCGTGCAGTCCGGTCTCCTCGTCTGATATTTTGCATATCAAGTCTAGGGGTGGTAAACGTCAGACCCCAATAACCGATAAGTCGTGCCGATGTGAGGCTCATAACGGGTCGAGAAACTACTGGTAACACTTACCAGTAAATCTCAAATCAGCCCTGGCCAGGGACTTCCCTGTTACGGCCAATCGAGCACAGCGCAACATCAACCCCCAATACCGGGAGAGACGAAACCCCTCCTATCGCTCATTGTCTCCATGTGACTCGGGACTGTACCCAAAAACCACCGTTTTGCACGCCCTCATGGACGTGGTAAGGTGGAAATCAAAGCACAGTGGGAATCACACAAGACTCTATGAAGATCTCGGGTCTACAGACTAACCTGCACAAGTGTCACCAGAGAACTGCCATCTGACGTGAGGTATAATACCATCTGGGAGTTCTCGGCGAGTCCGTCCAGTGTACCCAGTCTCCACTGAGCACCCGTATACCATCTCTGATGTCAAACACCAATGAATATGTGATCATCCATCGCCCATCTCATGGGTCGAGAAGCGTATACGCTAGTCTACACTGGTATATCGATGCCCCGTCTCGGTACACCTACGACTAGGGACCTTGAAGGATGTACTTATGGACTACCGATGTGCATGAATCAAGAAAGAATGCATACATTCATGCATACATCCTTCATGGTTGTATATACATAGAAAATGGTGGCAATATAAGACTCACACCATGGTTTTATATATATGTATTATTATTGCAATTGTTTTAAAACAAAAAGAAAAGGAAAGGATAATTCATGGTTTCTTTCTACACTCTTCTTTGACATAACCATGCTCACCCACCATTTAACCATGGATTAACTTTCCTTTTGTGTTTTAACTCAAGTTCAATAATATCTTTATTGTTTAACCATGGTTTGAGATGAGAAGTGGAAAATATATATTCATATATTTTCTATTTTTTCAAGAGGAGATTATCTTTTCTCTTGTTCTAAAAGGCCACCATCTTCTTCCTCCTTCATCTTTTGCTCTCTAGATTTCTCTAGTGAGCAAATTACTCATCAAGTTAGGATTTTGAAGTGAGAAAAGCCACCACAACATCATTCTACACAAGTCTTGCCCACTTGTTTAGAGTGTTAGCTACATTCTCTTCTCTTGATCAAGTGAAGTTGCAAGCTTGGACAAAGTGGACTCCGAGTGGATCATCGTGGACCTAAAGGAGTTCAAGCGGACTTTTTCCAAACCCCAAGTAGCCGAGGAGTCTAGCGTAGGGAGCTACAAAGGTTGTACTCTCAAAACCCTAGCTTAACCTACTTGTGATGAAGTGTTGTTTTTGAAACCCTAATTTTTCTAGGAATGATTCTTTGTATGCTTACTTAGCACCCTAAAAATATAATCTTTGGTACATGTGATGCTTCCAAACCCTTCATGAGGTGCTAGGTAAACCCAACAGATACCAATTGAAAGTATCCTTAGAGGGGAGGAGGGGTGAATAAAGCTTCTATACGTCCTATGTCAAATTAAAAAATTCCAACCAATATATTAAAATGATTACCAAGTTTCTGCGGAAAATATTTAAACAAGTTTTAAACAAAGAAACTTAAAATGGAAATCAATCACAAGTACTGAAAATTAAAGAGCAAGAGCAATCTAAAACACCGAGAATTATTGACTAGGATTTACCACCTTCTGTGGCTAGCCCCCGCCTGAGACTCAGAATTTATGCACTATATTGGTGAAGTACACGAATTCCACTTCACATGGATGTGAAGAACAAAAATCCCTCTTCACAAGGATCTACCATCGAACTTGTGATTCCTTAAGAACAAGTTTTCTTCCTCTCTAGCCCGTGATTCTTTAGGAAAGCCGTACTTTCCTCTCTAATCCACGTCTCTTTAGTAAGTTATCTTTTTCCACTCCAAATACACAATTTGAGCAAATGAGAAGCATCCCTTCTCGTGGGTTTCAATCGTTTTATTACAAACGATAACACTCACTCACAATCCTATTGATCTCAAAGATTATCATCGGTTATGCATAAGGATTGTTTTGAGAAATTTTGGACAAGTTTAAGGCTCTGGAGGAAATGAGTATTTGGATAAAACTTGAAGAACGAGACGATTTCTTTCAAATTTTTTTGCAATGAATGAAATGATTCTAAGTTGTGAGATCTCAATGATATTTATAGGGGATTGAATGAGAAGTTATAGTAACTGTCAATTACTGTTATAAAACAGTTTATGATCATTTAGAGGAATTTAGAAACAAATTTGGCGCAAGTGTCCATTCTATTCAAAATTTAAAATTCAAAATAACAGGTCAAACTTCCCGAGCTGACGTCAGTGGGTGACGTTTGCCCCAGAGGAAAATTCCTTCTATCGACGTCAGTTGAACAAAAGTTTGTTCATTTGACGTCTGTGGAGACGTCAGTGAACTATATCCAGTAAGTGGTATATTTTGGAATTATGGAGTTGACGTTAGGAGTGACGTCAGTAGTTCAAAAAAGTAATGCTACTGACGTCAGTATTTTGTCATGAAACTGATATTTGAACTTTGATTTGGCAGTTTAAATTCCAACAGACAACTTAGACGTCTCTAAAAGAGAACAAGACATCATGGACATTAGGAATGGGTTGGAATGTGGTTTCTAACATTTTGAGATCATTCCTAAACATGTATATAATGCTCACAACTCACATCTTCAATTCGGTTCTTCGATTAGCTTCATTTCCTTAACTTGTTAGGTTAAGACGTGATTGAATCGTGATTTGGCTTGCATCATGTTGTTTGCATCGAGTCATCATGCCATATCACCATTTTGAAGTGTGAATCATATTGTAGGCAATTTTGCTTGATGTTGGATATTTTGTTGTAAACTGTACTCGAGATATAAACTTGGAAACGTCATCAGTAACATATGAATTCGTTTAAATAAAGTTTTGATCTAAATCATCGAAACCGAGGATCGTGTGACACGGATGTCAACAACCTGATGACCAGCCACTTTCCGATCCAGGACGATATCGGCGGTTAGTTGGGAAGCTGATATATTTCACGGTTACTCGTCTATACATATCCTTTGCAGTTATCACAATGAACCAATTTATGCAAGCATCATTGCACGCTCATCAGCCGAGGAACCTAGTAACTTGGCGCTTTTGCTGGATCTATGGATGACCGTCGCTCAACGAGTGAATTTTGTGTTTTCTTTGCCGGGAACCTAGTAACTTGGCGCAACAAGAAGCAACATGTCGTTGCACGCTCATCAGCCGAGGCTAAATATAGGGTTATGGCCCATTCCGTCTCAGAATTGACATGGTTCTCCACATTGCTTCTAGATCTCGATGTTGGTTCTACAACACCAGCTTTCTTGTTCTGAGACAATAAAGTTGCAATTCATATTTTCAGAGAATCCAGTGTTTCATGAACGCACAAAATACATTGAAGTGGATTGCCACTTTATTCGGGAGAAAATTGTTGAAAAGAAAGTCAATCTCCATCATGTTTCTACTCATGCACAGATTGCGGTTATTTTGATGAAACCTCTTTCAAGACCCGCATTCGTTCATCTATTGTCTAAGCTATGCATCACTGATATCTATGCTTTAGCTTGGGTGTGTGTGTGTTGGAATAGTTTAGAGTATATTGTTATTAGGGTACACCGTACCATGATGCCGAGGCATCAAATAATTGTAATCTCTATATAAAGAGACCATTGGTCACATAATAAAGTATCTTTTTATCATCTCTTTTACCTTTAACAAAATAATTAACAATGCATCACAATTTACAAAAAAAACTAATCTATACACACACACAGCATGATGCATATAAAAAACAAATCGATCTGAATTTAGATCGATTAAAACGCGATTTTGATTGCTAAAACACTGATACGTAAAAGAAACAACTGGGTGCATATTAGCTCTGATGCCAGTGTCATTCATGCTAGTTTAGATCAATAAAGAATGCAAAAATAGCGGAAGCATAAAGCGATATAAAATGGATTGATAAACCTTAACCCCGATCATGAGATCTTTTGCACACTGTGTACTTCGGAATAACCGCAACGGCCGGAAGGTTACCACACCTATCGGCGAGAGACCCCGTATATCACTTCGCTACCAACTGTCAATGAGAAGACGAACAAGAAGAAGACAAGGATGACTTTTGGAGGCTATGTTTAGTAGTTGTTGTGGATGTGATGATGCTAAAGAGCAAGTATGCATGTCTCTTTATAGAGTTGATGTAGGGATTGGTCCTAGGGTTGCAACGGTGTAGACCGCCGCGGAATTTGAAAACAACAATTTTATGAAAACATAAAACTAATCCATACCAAGATCTATCAAATACATGTAGTTGCAATAAAAAAAAACAAACTAGAAAACTCAAGAGAGCATGTTAGGGGGCTACAATCTTTGTAGCGTGTCCGATAACCTATCGGAAGACCCTAGCTTGACTTTAGAGTTCCCGGATGAGTGTACAAGCCAACCGTCTCGCCGTAGACGATTCACGGTGAAAGGAGGTCGTCCGAAGCTTCATCTCCATCTACAAGTGGAGAAACTATCCCAAGTGACTTACTAAGTGTAAAGGGAGGTGATGTGATGAAGAAAAACTCTCTATTTCTCTCTTGGCATTCTTTTCCTCTATCTTTAATTTCGAAGAAAAGAAAAGGAGGAAGAAGAAGATGAAGAGAAGAAGAGCTTATGTTAAGCTTACCTCTTTTATTTTTCTTTCTCTTTATTAATAATGCAGAGAATGATATTCTTACCATTCTATCTCTCTCCTCCACTCGTCTCTATGAAATGAGGGTGGGTATGAATGTAGCCCCCACCCTTTCACATGTCATGTAAAACAAGAGGATGGTATTTGTATCCATATACATATACTTAATGTATCATATATATATATATATATATATAGTATCTATAAGAGAATAATAGAGGAAAGATGCCTTATAAACGTTTTTCATTAGGCGGTGGCAAAAAGCACACTTTCCATCATTCTATTCGATGATCGACACCGTACATCTTGATCTCCATAGTTTAATATGTCGATACATTAAATTTCATGTGATTCTTGTAGGTGTACGGGGGCTAGGGTCGCGACGTTTGCGACCGCGGCGGAATTGCATACAAAAATTAGTAGCAAGCATAGTCTCAATACAAACAAGAATCTATCAAAATAACAATGCAATTGACTAAAGATCTAAACTAGAGAACTAAGGAGACGAGACTACAACCTCTGTAGCTCGTTAGCCACTTCTACTTGGATTCCGGCTAATCTCCATGAAGCCCGGAACAAGCTTGCTCGGCAATCTCTTTGCCGAAGATGATCCACCTTGAGATAACTCCAACACAAGCTTTAGCTTCAAATTGATCTCATCAAAATAAAACAACCCATTAATTAAACTTGTTAAGGATGATTAGTAGGAGATGTAGAATAATTAGCTTACTAATTCTTCTCTTTTCTTTTTCCCTTTCTCACTTGAGCAAAAACTCAAGAGAGGTAGCCATGGAGATGAAGTGATAAGCATGGCTTCTCAAAGATAAGAACTAATATATCATAGCTTATTTAAATTAATAAATGAAAATGATTCATTTATATTTTGCAACATTCTAACAAATGACTCATTGATTTATTTATTTAAATGAGCAAATATGTTTAATCATTATTTTTGAATCCTATATGATTTTTATATACACATTTAATGTGCATATACAACCATGACAAATGATATATATTTATATCATATATAAATAATATAGAAAGACAAGGAAAAATAAAGTGAGCATGATATTAGTTAATATATAAATATACATTTAATTATTAAATCAAATATATAAATATACATTTAATTATTAAATCAACACTTGATTTAATAATCCGGTTATATCATATATATACCGGCTAATATCATGTAACACCCGATTATAATACATGTATCACATACATGTGTTTAATCAAACTCTTGCAAGTATCTTCATATGTGTCTTACATCGTTTCTCCTGTGTTGGGAAAGCTCTGTGTGAGATTCTAAACACTTGACAATACGCTGACAGTAGGTTAGGATCATCTATAGTCCACATGCACGTCAGCGGTACTCGCTGCACGTAACGACTATTCATGTATTGATTGAAAGGTCAAATGAGCAGGCTCATCCGAACCTTGCAAAGTCTATCAGTGAAATCACCGTACAGTCCGGTCTTTTCGTCTAAGAGTATCGTATATCGGGTCTAGGGTTTGGAATCTGTCAGACCCTAATAACTTGATAAGTCGTGCGACAGAGGACTCATAACCATCCGGATATACAACTGATAACTTTAATCAGTTTATCTCCACTGCGGTGGCCACCAACTTGTAGTTGTAGTCATGTCCTGCACAACGCGACATCAACTCTCTATACCGGGAGAGACGAATCCGCTCGACCGCTCACTGCCTCCACTTGCTTCGGGACTATACCTAACAAAAACCTATTTGCATGACTCCTATGAGCCGTAATAGGGTAGAAGTCTAAGTATAGTGTGAACACACATGAGCCACTATGGCGATCTCAGGTCCTAGGGACTACCTTATATTCATGTCATCAGAGAACTGCTATCTGACATTGTTATATAACCAACTAAGAGTTCTCGGTTAGCCCGTCCAGTGTAACTCATCCTATGAGTACCTGTATACAATTCTCGTTGTCAAACACCAATAACTATGTGATCAGTTATCGCTCTCCAGCCGGGTCAGGAAATGAACACACTGGCCTAAACTGGACTACCGATGCCCATTCTCGGTACTCCTACGACTAGGGACATTTAAGGATGTGCTTATCGACTACTCAGACCCCATTAGTATGATCTCCATCATCGTTCTGGTAGTTAAGCAAAATCCTAAGGGTTTTATCTAATGTCTAAACGATACGTGATAGTGAATAAACGCATCACATGAAAGATAAAGACAAATCAGATAGTATACTATCATCTCGAGTAGGATTGTTCTCTTGTACAGGTCCTTCAATTACAATAATTGCCTTGAGAGCACCTATATCTTAAGGCCAATTATTGCGGTATCGCATACCCAACTTTTGTACTAACAGTTTCGCAAACTGTGTTTGAGAACTAACTTCAATGAGTGGACCTGGTATATCGCATCTCTGTTTCTTCCTGAATCTCAACTTCGCGGAGATCAAATATCTCCCGAACTAAGCGATACCTGCCTTAATATTTGACTGGACGGACGATAGGATTATGTTCACAAATGAACAATTATATCTAGCAAATTCTCATGCGGTATCCTTTGTTGATTCACAATCAGTATCTAGCGCTACGACTATCTTAGTATCCCATTTGGAACTTTTTCCAATATACTGCTCTTCAAAAGAGGGTAAACTTATAACTCGTGATATATACTTTGTCTTCTATGGGAAGCTAGAATCGGTAATCACCTCTTTCACGAGACTGCCATTACCATACACCAAGAATATCAAATGCTCTTCACTGCTACCCTATGTTTTTCTAGGATTGGACTGACATCCATATCTTGTATGGAGAAACACTTATGACCACCATTGTTTTATCGGTGTCAGCCTAGGAACATCACTTTTTATTATGAGCATGTCATCCACATACCATATGAGTAATCTGACAACATTCCCTACTACCTTTTTACAAATACCAGGTTCATCTCTCATTTTGATGAAGCTAAACATTTTGACCGTGACATCAAAACAGATGATCCATTTCCGCTATACCTGTTTTCTAAAGATAGATTTAAGTAACTTGCACACTTACTGCTGCTCCCACCGACTAAGATAACCTTCTGGTAAAGTCATGTACACGTACACTTCTAAATCCAATTTAGAAAGACGTTATAGTCATCCATCTGCTCGATATCATAATCATGAAAAACAACAGTGGCAAGTTATATCCGTATGGATTTCAGCAGATGCTGAAATAATAGTTTCATTACAATCCACCACGGATATTTGATCAAAACTTTTAACTACATGTCTAGCCTCAGTACCTTTCCATTAGCACTGATTTCGAAAGATCTATTTGTTCCTTATGGGTTTTACCCTTTCAGGAGCACCCAACAAAGTGGCAGTGTATGGAGTCTAACTAAGATAACTTGGAATCTAGCCATCAATCGGAAGTCACCACTTCCCATGGCCTGCTGATAACTAGTAGGGTCATCATCACATGATGCTAGCATCCTGGGCACCGTCAACGAGGAAACTGTAGCACCTCTCAGGCGGCTAATGTCACCTACTAAATCTGCGGAGTAGGCTAAGCTTTGTCAGGGTCAATTGGATTTTCAGGTTCTACTAAATCTTCATTAATCGTTTGTGGTTTTGGATTCACTTCCAGTTCTACCGTACTTCCACTAATTTCTTTTGCAAGAAATTTCTTTACCAAGGAGGTGGCGAGTGAAGAACAAGACACTTTTGATCTTGCAAATGGTAGAAAGTTAAATCCTCGTCGATGCCCGGGATAACCAATAAACTGTTATTACCAAAACGTGTCTTGAGTTTATCCAGATTCTGGTTTTAAGCATAAGCCGGACAACTCAACATCTTAACAATCTTAAGATGATAATCCATTCTATATTACATATAGAATTTGAGGCACCGATTTAGGTGGAACCAGTATCAATTGATATGGATCTATTTCTAGTGCATCTCCTAATTGAAAAAGGCTTTACAACATTACTCATCAAGGAGCGTACCCACGGACGAGTAATATGAGAGAGAATCAAATTCTCAATTATATAACTACATAATATCTAGCATGAGTATCCACATTTTTGAACACTTCGAAGAATCTTGATACTTCTAACGTTTGGTTCTCTACTTTATTCTTATATTCTATAAAGTTCTCAAAATCTTTGGACTTTGCATTTCAGCAAGAATGCGTGTCTAAAATCAGAAAACTCTTAGGAAACCGGAATGAAGTATGGGTACCAACCTCTTGTCCAAATGGACACCGGACAACATACGTCATTATGTATAAGTCCTATGAGTTTACTAACTCATACTCTGTGTTTTATAATTTGAAAACCGTATTTGGTTAAGAATGTATATCCCGTTATTCAATATACCTTACACAATTATCAAATGATAAAGGCAAATGTTCATAATATATATTTCAAAATTTATATCCTACTTTATCAAATAAAGAGGCGGATATGAGTTTCTAGAAATTTGGTGCATAATAACATATATTCAAAACTAAAAGTTTGCTGATAGGCAAAACCAGGTGAGTTACCCAATTGCAACAATTGCTTTGATTTCCGACATTAAGTATCAAATCACATTTCCAATAATCTAATCATTCTCAGCGTCTGTAACAACTTACAGATGTGGGATGTTAATCCGTTATCTACATACCCAGGAGTCGGAATTAATTTGAAAACAGTTTTCGATTACAATCACATGGAAAACATGAAACATCAAAATGTTCAAGGGGTGGCTGGGTATCCCAACTAATGCCTCTTTCATTGCTCAGGATCATAACAGTAGTTGCATTTTCCTTTACCGCTCATTTCGTCCCCTATTGTTGTCTCACTTTCTTACCTTGTGTATACCGGACTTATGATGGTTGGTTTTCTTCTTACCCTTCCTTTCAGCTCCAGTATCGGGATTGGAAGAAGATTATCCAACAAGCGTAACATATATATTCTTCTTATTTAAGCAGCTCTCAAACTTAAGATAAGGTGGAGAGGAGAGACAAATGAATTGTATCATATACAATTCACTTTTTCCAGAACCAGCAACCATTCTCGACTGAAACACTTTCTTTGAGTTCGTATGTAACTATACGAGACGACCTTCCATGCAATATGAATCTCTGTATCAGATACAGAGTGCTTTGAAGAAATCAAAAGGGGAAGTGGGAGGAGTAAGGACATATGCGATTATGCCGTGAAATAGGGTAATCATGACATTCCAAAACCATTTCTTGTAAAAAGGTTCGGTTAACTTGTTTTACGAGTTTTAGTTTAAGGTCAGTCTTAGGTCGCTTCCAGAGAGAAAAGAAATACTCGTCGTGCATTCTAATCTAGATTAGATAGGTTGATTAATTTATCTAATCTGGTCTTCTACCGTTTTGTCGAATTCTCCTTCAAACCGTGAAAGGAGAACTAGCGGGATCATTTATAGAAAAATCTTCCGAGAGTAACTATTATTCACAGTAGGAATCGGGATCCAAACTATCCTGGCGCAGTAATCTTGACTAAGGTCAACAAGTCACCCTATTCCATAGAAAGAATGCAATCTCATTACAAGTTTCAACATTTGAAACTCCCGATATCGGTTTTTATGCCTAACGGCTTATGACCTTAAGTATGGTCAACAAATCATAAGTCGCTAGTCAAGTTCAATCTGTCATTTCGTGACCGTTTCGGACCCATCCGCACGATCCTTAATTATGGTCAATAAGGTCGTACGATTGTCTTAACCAGTCGCATCATATGCAAGCAGGAAGATATCATTTAGCTACCGTACACTACGTCTTAACTATGGTCAACAAACGCAACACGAATATTAAGTATTCTATTTCCTGAACCGACAGAGGGCTATGACTAGTTTTGAAAAAAAACCCTTTAATGTAATGAACTTGATCTCATCGTAGAAACCGAATGGTTTTGCAAATTTATAGTTACGTAGACTATTGCTTAAGTGCAGATTCCCCGTGAAGGGATCATGGCGCTTACCTCATTAAATGAGTTGCAGGATATTCCTAACTGAATACCACTGTACAGAGCAATAGGACACGGCTATTCAATTTGTAAACTTATAGTAACAATTTTTTTACCAAAAAGGTCACTTGTGAAGTGATCTAGGCTTTTTCCTCGTCGAATGAGGTGCATGATATTCTTAATCGAATACCTTGATGCAAAGCAAACGAATCGACTATAACACCAAATATCTAATATTTTGTTTCTACAATGTGTTTTAGGTTTATTTAACCTTGCATTAATCCTATTAACGCAATTCCATCATTTAGATAATCTCATTTCCTAGCATTTCTTCATACAATCACAGAAAAGTATGAAAAGAAAATAGAATGCATATATACGTCATCCGCATTCGCCACGGGGCCCCGGGTCTTCATCGTAAGGTTACTTAACTTACAGCAGGGCGAGGGCAGGACTAGCGCGGGTGCAAAACATATATAGCATTTATATATACTTTATATATCACATATATCAATATATCATCACACGCATATAATCACATTACGACATGCAGGAGAAAACATCACAGTCAGGTAATCATATCACAAGCATGTAATGAACATCACAAAATAAGAATGGTCGGATTACCTAGAAATCCCGCATTTCGTTCGAGCCATCAAACGAAATGTGACATTCCCTGGTCGCGTGAATAACCCATGTGTAGCCAAAAGTATACCCTTATGAGTGCGGCAAGCTACCAGGCAACCCAAGAAACGAAGCAACCCAAACATCATCATCATGAGGAGGCCACCCGACACTTTCTCGAATCCGGTGACTTGAGCACTTTTCCGCGGGTCTATCCTATACTCCTATAAGTGCGGCAAGAAACCCGCCAATTCTATACTCGACATCAACTTTCTATACCGGGAGAGACGAATCCCTCGACCGCTTACTGCCTCCACGTGCTTCGGGACTATACCCGACAAAAACCTATTTGCACGACTCTTCTGAGCCGTGGTAGGTAGAAGTCTAAGTATAGTGGGAACACACATGAGATACTATGGCGATTTCAGATCTTAGGGACTACCCTGTACTCATGTCATCAGAGAACTGCTGACATTGGTATATAACCAACTAGGAGTTCTCGGTGAGTCCATCCAGTGTAACTCATCCTATGAGCATCTGTATACAATCATCGGTGTCAAACACCAATAGTTATGGGATCAGCTATCGCCCTCCAACCGGGTCAGGAAACGCGCACTGGCCTAAACTGGAGTACCGATGCCCAGTCTCGGTACTCCTACGACTAGGGACATTTAAGGATGTGCTTATCAACTACTCAAGCCTCACAAGTATGATCTCCATTATCGTCCTGGTAGTCAAGAAAAATCCTAAGGGCTTTATCTAATGTTTAAACGATATGTGATAATAAATTAAGGCATCACATGAAAAATAAAGACAAACCAGATAACATATTATTATCTCGAGTAAGATTGTTCTCTCATATAGATCCTCTTTCAATTACAATAATTGCCTTAAGGGCATCTATATCCAATAATTCTAACATCTTTTCACTGTTGGTTTAGCAATATAAAAGTTCTATTGTCGGTAAACCATTAATTTTGCATCCACTAAATCATCTGTGAAAGCGTTAGAATCACATGAAATTTGGTGTATCCACATATTAGACAATGAAAATCAAGATGGACGGTATCAATCGTCGAATGAAATGGAGGGCGTAATTTTTGCTGCCACCTAACGAAAAAAGCATCCTAAGGCCTGTTTTTTCTATTATTCTCATACATATATTATGTATCTGTTGGATATGTATGCCTTAAAGGCCATTATTGTATATGTATATATATGGATGCTTGGACATATATATGTACATGACAGTCTTCCTCGATATGATAGTATGCTATCTGGTTTGTCTTTATCTTAACATGTGCATATGTTTTACTTGCTATTACATATCATTCATACATGTTGATAAAGCCCGTATGATCATTGCTAGACTATCTGCGTTGTGATGGTGATCATACTTGTGGGAGCTGGGTGGTCGGTACACACATCCTTAAAAGGTCCCTAGTCGTGGGAGTATCGAGACTGGGCATCGATATTCCGGAGTAGACTAGTGTATACGTTTCTAGACCCCGACGAGGGGTGATGATATGGTCCCGCAATCATTGGTCTTTCGCACCTAAGATCGTATACATGTACTCACTAGGTGTGAGTACACCGGATAGAATCGCCGAGAACTTCCAGATGGTACTGTATCTATCGTCAGGTGGAAGTTCTCAAGTGACATGAGTACATGTTAGTCTTTAGACCTGAGATCGTCATTTGTCTCGTGTGAGTTCCCACCGTGCTTTGATCACTACCCTACCACGGCTCTACTGAGTCGTGCAAACAGGTTTTGGTTGGGTACAGTCCCGAGCCATATGGAGGCAGTGAGCGATTGTCGGAGATTTGTCTCTCCCGGTATAGGGAGTCGATATCGCACTGTATTTGATTGGTCAGGACCATAAGACCTTGGCTAAGGCAGTTGGGATTTACTGATACGCTGATCAGTAGTTTCCTGGATTGGTTCTGAGCCGCATCAGCACGAATTATCGGGTTATTAGGGTCTGACGTTTACCACCCTTTAGACCCGGTATGCGATACTTTCAGACGAAGAGACCAGACTGTACAGAGATTGTCACGGATAGGCTCAGTAGGGATCCAGATGAGTTTGCTCGTCGGCCTTCCTTTTCGACAGGTACCCGGGTAGCCGTTACGTACAGCTAGTGCCGCTGACGTGCTTGTGGTTATAGATTTATCCAGTAACTCACTGCCGGCGTACTGTCGAGTCTTTAGAGTCTCACACTGAGGTTTTTCCTGGTTCAGGCGAAATGATGTAGTAGTCGTATTGGATACGTGCAGGGTTCCGATCGATTGATATACTTTGTACTCGGACTTTCGATCGGACAGTTGGTAATACTAGCCGGCTCGGGTTTGAGCCGGATTATTAAATCATGTATTGATTTGATAATTTACATATATGTATTTCGATATGTATATCCTAGTATTACGTTCTTCGTGTTATTCTATCTCTTTGGGCATTCGTGTTTTTATCCGAATGCAGATATGTATATACTGTAGACTGTAATCCGTATTTTAATACGGATAACATTCTAGAAGGTGGACACTTCATTAGCTTTTTCCATTTATTAGATAAATGGAAATGATTTGTAAATTGAAGGAGAGGGGGGCATGGTGAGAGCATGGCTTCAATGGTTGACAAATGAATTATCAATTCATTTGTGGTAACTATTGAAGCATGGTTGAATATTATATTGATGGATATTGTTTTACAAAACCATTCCCATTTATTTTCTTTCACATGCTTGCTTATTATTTTTCATCTCACCATTTTGCTTCACCTTTTTTTTCTCCTCTTGAGTTCCTCCACCTTCATCATCTTCTTCCTCTCTACACTCTCATGTGTTGAGAAACAAGAGAGGAGGCAAGATAGAATTAGTAGAACACCTAGAACCTCACACTACATCATAGACTTCTTGGATTAGCAACCCAAGTTATCTAGTTGCCCCACTTGACATTTAGTGTAGAGCTAGAGCCATGGATCACATTCCTCGAGTGGATCATATACGACAAAGGAGGACCGGAGAGCAAGATCAATCGCGGAGAACCGAAATGAAAGGTTCCTTAGCACCCTAGCTATGTTTTATAGGGTATCAAGCATGCAATTTTAAAATGCATAGAGTGCTAAGCAATCCATAACCAAGGATCTAACTAGAGGATTAGGATTTAAAACACATGTAAACTACTTTACACCAAGTGAAATTGGAATACAACCTTTGTAGACCGGCCCTTCACTTCTAAAGCTCCGTGTAATAGTCCCTTCTGCTCCAAGTAGTGGTGTCCCGGACTCTCCATTGGCTCCACTAGGTGAAAGGAACGAGCTTGCTCAATGATTTTCGAGGCCGAAGATGATCTACGTCGAAGAATCTCTAACTCAAGCTTCCTCTTCACTAATAGAGAATTGGTGAAGCAAACAATCTATACTAAATGACTAGTTTAGTGTAGATTGGTGAAATAGGAATTTTGCTCACTTTAGAATTATTTCTCTCCTTTTCTTCTCACTCAAAGCTAGAGAGCAAAATGGAGATGATGAAGAAAAATAAACTCTAGAATAATCTTATGTGAACCATGGGTGAGTAAATATCTCATATAACTCTTGTAGAGACTAAACCATGGCAAAAGATAATGGTTAGGTTAATAAATATTTAGAGTAAAACAAAATTAGTGGACTAACTCAATGGTTTCTACAAGCTTCCATTAAGCATCAACCATGACTAATTTCCACCTAATTTTGTATTTATCTTAAATAATTAAAACCCTAATTATCTATAGTATGATATGAGTCTCATACATCCATATCCAATGTTTCATCAAGCATGACACAAAATTAATACATTAATATATATCACATATATATCAAATGTAAAGAGAGAAAACATTTTCTTAAGTGAGCTAATATTAGTTAATGCATATTAATATATCAAATATATAATTACACATTAAATTATTAAATCAACACTTGATTTAAGAACCCGGCTGTATCACATACAACCGACTAATATCATTTATATGCATATCACATATATATAAAACATATCATTGAATCAACACTTGATTCAACAATCCGGTTATATCACATATAACCTGTATCGCGAGATTGGAATACGGTATCACATACACGTATTAATCTCGGTCCTGCACATATCACATATGTGCCCTACTTCGTTTCGCATGAGCTAGGAAACCTCTGTGTAAGACTTTAATGACTCGTCAATACGCCGGTAGTGGGTGATGATTCTATCAGTCACCCACAAGCCGTCAGCGGTACTAGCTGGACGTAACGGCTACCCAGGAATTGAGCGATCAGAAGATCAACAAGCATGTTTGTCTATACTCCTGTGAATCCAATAATAACACTACCGTACAGTTTGGTCTCTTCGTCTGATATGTCGCATATCGAGTCTAGGGGTGGTAAACGTCAGACCCCAGTAACTTGATAAGTCATGCCGATGTGAGGCTTATAACGGGTCGAGAAACTACTGATAACTCTTACCAGTAAATCTCTGTATTAGACCTGGCCAGGGACTTCCTGTTATAGCCAATCGAGCACAGCGCAACATCAACCCCCAATACCGGGAGAGACGAATCCCCTCCTATCGCTCATTGCCTCCATGTGACTCGGGACTGTACCCAAAAACCATCGTTTTGCACGCTCTCTTGAACGTGGTAAAATAGAAACAAAGCACAGTGGGAATTACATAAGACTCTATGACGATCTCGGGTCTACAGACTAACCTGCACCAGTGTCATCAGAGAACTGCTATCCGACGTCAGGTATAATACCATCTACGAGTTCACGGCGAGTTCTGTTCAGTGTACCCAGTCTCCACTGAGCATCCGTATACCATCTTTGATGTCAAACACCAATAGAAATGGGATCATCCATCACCCATCAAATGGGTAAAGAAGCGTATACGCTAGTCTACTCTGGAATATCGATGCCCCGTATCGATACACCCTCGACTAGGAACAATTAAAGGATGAACTTATGGACTACTCTGGCCCCACTAGTATGATCTCTATCATAATCCTGGTAGTCAAGTACACATCCTAAGGGCTTTATCAACATGTGAGAGCAAGACAATATCACAATACAAGTCTACATGTTAAGATAAAGAGTAACCAGATAGCATACTATCATGTCGAGAAAGAAAGTCTTCTCTCTATATATGTCCAAGCATCCATTATAATATACAATCATGTACAACAATGGTCTTTAGGGCATATATACAACTAACACGAAGGAGCCATCAAAGAAGATCAAGCGCGATCATGGTGGCCACTCGAAGCAAACAATGAGGAAAGAAGACCGAAGGGTTTGGATCGTTTGGTGAGACTTCTTTCATAGTAGTTAGCTCTCTTAGTTTAACTAGATAGGTTTATGGTTAGATTCGGTTTAATGGGTTATTCTAGCGCCGTTTTTACTTTAGTGAGAAAATTTTTGTTCTGCAAATCGCCACGGATGATGGCTAGGGCGTTAGGGTAACCTAATATGGTATCAGAGCCACCCCATACTAGCTAGTTCTAACGTGTTTGAAATATCAATCGACCGAAATTTTCGAAACAGCAATTCCAAAATTATAGTTTCTGTCGATTTTTTAAAGTGGTCGAAAAATCATTTTCAGTGTATCAAAAATTCGTGCAGGCTATTATAAGAGTCCAAAAGAAAATTGGGCCCACAAGCCCAATAAAACGCCACGGAACCGCGACATGACATGCATGTTTGCCGCGGTTGCGCGGCCGTATTGGGGCCTTTGTGCACAATTTTTTTTTCTGGGTTCTTATATTTGGAATTATGGTTTCCGAAATATTTAGTTATTGGGCTCAGATTTATTTGACTACTGGATTAGCACTTGGGGCCTATTTGGAAAAGTTTAGTCGATCGAAATTTTTAAATACGTGTGATTATCAGTACTTAGATTAGCATCAGCGACTGTGAATGTCACTTGATCGGTATAACCCGTCTAACTGCTATATGTTCTTTTAGACGAGTTTGCGAACGTGACATTAACGTTGATGTCTGTGATTGTGTTGTGATTGTGGTTGGATTGTCATGGTGGATAGCCGATGGTGCAATGGTTTAGTACAGTTTATATTCATTTGTACATTTGTTATTGTGGGGCAAGCGTCCGACATGTGTCCTGCCGTTCCTGCCGTGTTGTATATTATTTTATTGGGGCACGACCGGGTTGAGGTCGATGTCACCTTTGTACATATAATTTTTATTTTCTGTACTAGGACTACCCCACGGTGGAGTGCACGTATAGCCGGATTCTAGAGGGCAACAAGCCCGCATAGCGTTGAGACAGAAGGGGCTTCACTTTAGAATTGGCGGGCTATTCGCCACACTCGTAGGGGTATAGGACCCACGGAGGGGCGCTCAAATTACCGGGTTCCGTGAAGTGTTGGGTGGCCCATTCACTTTGTTGATTGGGGTTGCCTCACTTTTGGGATTTGGCGGGTAACTTGCCGTGCTCGTAGGGGTCCAGGTTTCCATTACACGGGCTATCCACACGACCGGGAACGTTGGGTCTCATTTGCGGCTCAAATGAAACTCGGGGCTCCAAAATTATCCACCATTCTGTGTTGCTTGCTGAAATTCTATGTTGCTTATATCATGCCTGAGACGAATGTTATATATATACTAGTAGATGTATATGTTTTGCACCCGCGCTAGTCCAGCTCCCGCTCTGTCGTTAGTTAAGTAACCTAACGGGTGATGACGGGGTCCAGTGGCGAATGTGGATGGCATATACGTGCATTGTATTTTCGTTCTTTTTTGGTGTGATAAGCTTTAACTGATGGGACCGCATTAATTTTGATTAATGCAAGAAAATAAACGTACAAGATTTTGGAACAAATTTCGAAAAACTATAGTTATATTCTTTCGCTTTGCATAGTGGTATTCGGTTGTGAATATCCAGCACCTCATTCCAGGAGGCAAGAGCCGAGATCACGTCACAGGGAGTGACCTCTTGAGCAAAAGCCTATACCATAGACTACTCGGTTTTCTTCAAAACCACAAGTTTTCAAAAGCGGAGCCTAAACCATTCCTTTTCAAAACTGCTCAGGTTCTTTCAACGTTATCAAGTTCGTTACGTTAAAAGATTTTCGCCAAAAACCCAGCCGTAGTCCTCCGTCATTTCCTACGAGTAATGCTTAGTATTCGTGCTACGTTTGTTGGTCTCGTTAAGGCGTAGTAAACGGTAGCTAAGTAGTTCTCGTTTGTAGCATATGTTGCGATTATTTAGGACAGATGTACAACCTTGTTGACCTTGTCAAGGGTTGTGCGGGTGGGTCTACAGTAATTAAGATAACGACGGGTTGAATTTGACTAGCAACTTATGGTTTGTTGACCTCGTCAAGATTATAGGTTGTTAGGGGCAAAAACCACATCAGGAGTTTCAAATATACAGGAAACTTGCTAGTGCTGCATACCTTCTGGAGTATGGTGACTAGAGTGGCTTCCATCTAGTTTATCACGCAATGACAGTTGGATCCCGATCCTACTGATGAGTAGGATTACTCCTGGGAGATTATTTCACTCAACAATCAATGCTATAAACCAAGTAGGTGTCTAGAACGGTGTTAGCGGGGCTAGGGAAAAGAGCTTATATAATTAAGGAACTTCGTGAAAGCGTTGGAAAATCTCCCTCGAAGTACCGACACTAGCCTGGCCGAAAGGTTAAGCAAGTATTGTGACGTGCGATTAATCCCAACTTATTCTTCTTTTAGGATTTGAAGAAGAATTCGAGGAAACAATGGGAGCCATCCTGATTAGATAAACTAATAACCAATCTAATATTGCAAGAGCGCACGCTGAGTGTTTTCTCTTTCTCTTTCAGGTAGCAATCAATTCACGCTCTAATCAAGATAATAAAATGTATCGCTTGACCGATCCGAATTCTTATTCGGGGCTGGGGAACGTCGGTTTGGCTCTAACTTATGACAACAATCATGAGTATGAGCAGAGGAAAGAGGATTGCATGAATTCCTTGATGACCCCATCGAAGAAGAAGCATGGTATTGTGTCTTCTTCACGTGTTATTATAGAGAACTGTTTTTCGGCCAGTCTTACCTCTTGGGTACTTGATACTGGATCAGGATCCCATATCTGTAATTTATTACGGGGACTTAGAAAAAGTAGGATGGTTGGACCTGGTGATATGTCCTTCAGAGTAGGGAACGGAGCACAAGTTGATGCTTCTGCCGTCGGTGAATATCACATAGCATTGCCAAATGGCAATGCTATGGTTTTGAACAATTGCCACCATGTACCTTCTATGGTTTGCAACATCATATCAATTTCTTTACTAGATAAAGATGGATATAAGTTTGTTTTTGATAGAAATATCATGAACATTTACCTTAATCAGGTATTGATTGCAGAAGGTACACCGTGTAATGGTATCTATGTTCTAAATCAAAACACAGTTCTCAATGTACAAAACACACGCAAGAGGAAAAGTTCAGATGTGAACGAATCCTACTTGTGGCATTGTAGACTTGGTCATATCGGAGAGAAAAGACTAAGTTGCATAAAGATGGATATTTGGATACGTTTGAATTTTCATCTTATGAAACTTGTCAGTCTTGTCTTAAAGAAAAAATGACCAAATCTCCGTTCACCGGACACGGAGAAAGAGCAGCAGAGCTCTTGGGACACATACACAGTGATGTGTGTAGTCCAATGCCTATACATGCAAGGGGTGGGTTCTCGTACTTCATCACATTCACTGACGATCTCTCTAGGTTCGGATATGTGTATCTTATGAAACACAAATCTGAAGCTTTTGAGAAATTCAAAGAATTCAGAAACGAAGTAGAGAACCAGACTGACAAAAGTATCAAGACCCTCTGATCTAATAGAGGAGGGAAGTACTTAAGCACGGAATTCCTAGAATACCTAAAAGAAAATGGAATTCTCTCTCAACTTACTCCTCCGTATACATCACAGCACAATGGTGTATCGGAGCGGAGGAACCGTACCCTATTGGACATGGTTCGCTCCATGATGAGTAACACGGAGTTGCCTCTTTCATTTTGGGGACTTGCGCTCGAAGCAGCAGCATACCTATTAAACTATGTTCCATCCAAATCAGTGTCTAAGACACCATTCGAGTTATGGAATGGTAAGAGACCATATCATAAAAGATTTAAGATACGGGGTTGTCCGGTTTACCTTTAAAAGCATAATCCAGACAAACTTGAGGCACGGTCAGTTCTCTGTAAATTTGTGGGATATCCAAAGAATGGTTATGGATATCTGTTCTACCACACCGAGGAACAAAATGTGTTTGTATCTCGCCACACTACCTTTTTGGAAAGGTAGTTTTTTGCAAAAGAAACTAGTGTGGGTACGGTAGAACTGGAAGAAACTTCTGAACCACAAAATGTAACTGAAGATTTGGTGGAACTGCTAAATTCAGTAGTCCCAGACGAACCTAAGCCACTTCGCAGATCTAGTAGGATTTCTCATCCGTCCGAGAGATACTACGGTTTTCTCATAGACGTGGATCGAGAGGATTGCATCTTGGAAGAAGACGATCCTACTAGTTTCAAGCAGGCCATTATCAGTAGGGTCTCTGATAAGTGGCTGGATGCTATGCGATCCGAAATGGAGTCCATGTACACCAATAAAGTGTGGACCTTGGATATTGCTTCACCTAGGGTAAAACCCGTTGGATGCAAATGGATCTACAAAAAGAAATTTGGTGTAGATGGGCGGTGGAAACCTATCAGGCTAGATTTGTTGCAAAAGGTTTTCGTCAAAGACCAGGTGTGGACTATGACGAAACTTTTTCTTCAGTGACTATGCTCAAATCCATTCGGATCCTACTTTCCATTGCTGCCTTCCATGACTGAGATCTGGTAGATGGACGTAAAAATGACTTTTCTGAACGGAAGTTTAAGATAGTGCATTTATATGGATTAGCCGGAAGGTTTCGTAGACAGTAGGAGCAGCGGGAAAGTGTGCAAGTTAAATCCATTTATGGATTAAAGCAGGCATCACGGAGCTGGAACATCTGTTTTGATGAAACAGTCAAGGGTTTTGACTTCATTAAGAACGAGGATGATATATAAGAAGATTGTAAGCCGAACTGTCGTATTCCTAGTCTTGTACGTTGACGATATTCTTTTGATAGGAAATGACATTCTTATGCTACAATCAGTCAAGCTGTTCTTGTCACAAAGGTTCTCCAAGAAGGACCTGGGTGATGCCTTCGTACATTATGGGGATTAAGATCTACAGAGTAGATCCAAGAGATTACTAGGACTTTCGCAGTCCAGGTACATAGAGACCGTACTAAAGAGATTTAGTATGGAAGATTTCAAGCGCGGTAACATATCCGCATTGCACGGAATCACCCTCTCCAAAGAGATGTCTCCCAAGACTGATGAGGAGAGGGTTCGCATGAGTACTATACCCTACGCTTCGGCGGTAGGATCTATAATGTATGCGATGCTATGTACCCGACCAGATGTAGCTTACACTCTTAGCGTGGTGAGCCGGTATCAGTCTAACCCAGGTGAGAATCACTGGACAGCTGTTACGAACATTCTTAAGTACCTGAGAAGGACTAAAGAACTGTTCCAGGTATTCGGTAATGGAGACCTCCAGGTGGAGTCTTTTACCGATTCGAGCTTCCAGAGTGACAAGGATGACAACAAGTCTGTCTCGGGTTTTGTGTTTACCCTCAACGGAGGGGCGGTCTGTTGGAAGAGTTCCAAGCAGGACACCGTCGCAGACTCGACGATGGAGGTTGAATACATTGCTGCCAACGATGCCACAAAAGAAGCTGTCTAGATTAAGAAGTTCATTACTGAATTTCAGGTGGTTCCATCCATTGTTAACCCAATACCTGTGTATTGCGACAACAATGGAGCTATGGCTTTAGCAAGGAAACCACGGTCCCATCAGAAATCTAGGCACATCTTAAGACGGTATCACCTGATCAGGGAGATCATTGATGGCCGGGAGATCGAGCTGCGGAGAGTGGACATAAAAGACAACACGGAGGATCCATTCACCAAGGCCTTTTCTCAAGCACAGTTCAAGAAACTTTTTGAGATGTTGGGTATGTGATACACTAACAGCTGGCCTTAGAGCAGACGTTGGGTAATCGATACGCTAATATATGGTCTTAGTGCAAGTGGGAGATTGTTAGATATGTATGTTCTAGAGGCCATTATTGTATATGTATACATGTGGATGCTTGGACATATATATGTACATGACAGTCTTGCTCGATATGATAGTATGCTATCTGGTTTCTCTTTATCTTAACATGTGCATATGTTTTACTTGCTATTACGTATCATTCATACATGTTGATAAAGCCCGTAAGATCATTGCGAGACTACCTATGTTGTGATGGTGATCATACTTGTGGGAGCTGGGTAGTCGGTACATACATCCTTAAAAGGTCCTTAGTCGTGGGAGTATCGAGACTGGGCATCGATATTCCGGAGTAGACTAGTGTATACGTTTCTAGACCTCGACGAGGGGCGATGGTATGGTCCCGCAACCATTGGTCTTTTGCACTTAAGATCGATAAAGGTGCTCACTAGGTGTGAGTACACCGGACGGACCCGCCGAGAACTTTCAGATGGTACTATAGCTATCGTCAGGTGGAAGTTCTCAGGTGACATGAGTACATGTTAGTCTTTAGACCTGAGATCGTCATTTGTCTCGTGTGAGTTCCCACCGTGCTTTGATCACTACCCTACCACGGCTCTACTGAGTCGTGCAAACAGGTTTTGGTTGGGTACAGTCCCAAGCCACATGGAGGCAGTGAGTGATTGTCGGGGATTTGTCTCTCCTGGTATAGGGAGTCGATATCGCACCGTGTTAGATTGGTCAGGACCATAAGACCTTGGCCAAGGCAGTTGGGATTTACTGATAGGCCGATCAATAGTTTTCCGGATTGGTTCTGAGACGCATCAGCACAAATTATCGGGTTATTATGGTCTGACGTTTACCACCCCCATGACCCGGTATGCGATACTTTCAGACGAAGAGACCGGACTGTACATAGATTGTCACGGATAGGCTCAGTAGGGATCCTGATGAGTTTGCTCGTCGGCCTTCCTTTTCGACAGGTACTCGGGTAGACGTTACGTACAGCTAGTGCCGCTGACGTGCTTGTGGTTATGGAATTATCCAGTAATTCACTGCCGGCGTACTGTCGAGTCTTTAGAGTCCCACATAGAGGGTTTTTCTGGTTCAGGCGAAATGAAGTAGTAGCCGTATTGGATACGTGCAGGGTTTAGATTGATTGATGTATTTTGTACCCGGACTTTCGATCAGACAGTTGGTAATACTAGCCGGCTCGGGTTTGAGCCGGATTATTAAATCAGGTATTGATTTGATAATTTACATATATGTATTTCGATATGTATATCCTAGTATTACGTTCTTCGTGTTATTCTATCTTTTTGGGTATTTGTGTTTTTATCCGAATGCAGGTATGTATATACTGTAGACTGTAATTCGTATTTTAATACGGATAACATTCTAGAAGGTGGACACCTTATTATCTTTTTCCATTTATTAGATAAATGGAAATGAGTTGTAAAGTGAAGGGAGAGGGGGGCATGGTGAGAGAAATGGCTTCAATGGTTGACAAATGAATTATTAATTCATTTATGGCAACTATTAAAGCATGGTTGGCATATTATATTGATGAATATTGTTTTACAAAGCCATTCCCATTTATTTTCTCACATGCTTGCTCATTATTTTTCATCTCACCATTTTGCTTCACCTCCCTTTTCTCCTCTTGAGTTCCTCTACCTTCATCTTCTTCCTCTCAACATTCTCATATGTTGAGAAACAAGAGAGGATGCAAGATAGAAATAGTAGAACACCTAGAACCTCACACTACATCCTAGACTTTTTGGATTAGTAACCCAAGTTCTCTAGTTGCTCCACTTGACATTTAGTGTGGAGTTAGAGCCATGGATCACATCCCTCGGGTGGATCATCTACGACAAAGGAGGACCTGAGAGCAAGATCAATGGCGGAGAACCGAAGGAGCCATCAAAGAAAATCAAGCGCGGTCATGATGGCCACTCAGAGCAAACGATGAGGAAAGAAGACCGAAGGACCTGGATCGTTTGGTGAGACTTCTTTCATAGTAGTTAGCTCTTTTAGTTTAGCTAGATAGGTTTATGGTTAGATCCGGTTTAATGGGTTATTCTAGCGCCGTTTTTACTTTAGTGAGAAATTTTTTGTTCCGCAAATCGTCACGGATGATGGCTAGGGCGTTAGGGTAACCCAACAGTATCAATATACATGATATAAATATTATAAAGAGAAGAATATATGTATCATATATACATATTCATATTATGTATCATATGCATAACAAAACATTAGTATGATATACCAATGTGAGAGAGTATCATATACGCAATTCTGGAAACCATATCTCATATACGGTTATTAAGTCAATACTTGACTTAATATTCCGTCTTTCAAACCGGCTAGTATTTTCGGACGTTCGATTAAATCACGTATTTAATCGAACTCCCGCACGTATCCAATACACGCTACAATATCATTTTGCCCGCGCAGGCAATTTCGTTGCGGGACTTTAAAGATCCGTTAATACGCTGGAAGTAGATTAAATATGTTCATATATGATTGAATCCGAAACATTTTGAGATTCAATCCCCTCACCGGTTAATCCACAAGCTCGTCAGCGGTACTAGCTGCACGTAACGACTATCCATGTATGAGCAAGATAAAGACAGGTCGATGAGCAAGCTCATCCGGACCCGACAAAGTCTATCAGCGACGAATACCATATAGCTCGGTTTCTTCGTCAAAGAGTATCGCATACCGGGTATGTGGAGTGGAAACTGTCAGATCCCCAATAACTCGATAAGTCGTGCGAGATAACCAACCGAGATACAACTGATAAATTTTATCAGTTTATCTCAACCGCCTTGACCAAGCACTTTTGGTTATGGTTATGTCGTGCACTGCACGATATCGATTCCCTATACCGGAAGAGACGAATCCCTTCGACCGCTCACTGCCTTCATGTGCTTCAAGACTACTCAATTAAACACGACTCAGTAGAGCTGTGGTTGGGTAGTAATAAAAGTATAATGGGAACACATGACATTATGACGATCTCAGGTTAAGGGACTACCATATACTATTGTCATCTAAGAACTGTTATCTGACAGTTGGTATAGTGTAAGGGACTACCGTTTAGGAGTTCTCGGTGGGTCCGTATAGTGTAACTCATAGCCTAATGAGCACCTGTATACAATCCTCTGTGTCAAACTCCAATAGCCGTGGGATCAGCTATTGCCCTTTAATCGGGTCAGGAAACATACACACTAGTCTAAACTGGAGTACCGATGCCCAGTTTCTATACTCCTACGATTAGGAAAATTTACGGATGTGCGTATGAACTGCCCAAGTCCCAAATCCCTATTGTTAATTCTAGTAGTCAAGCAAAAATCCTATGAGATTTATCCCATGTATTAGCGATACATGATAACGACAAATCAGATAGCATACTATCATCTCGAGCAAGATTGTTCTCCGTATAGGTCCTCCTTGAATTCAGTAACAACATTCCTGCAATTACGATAATTGTCTTGACGGTACCTATATCCAACAGTAGAAGCACCTCGTTTGGTTTTTCCTAGAAGCCATTTCTTGGCTTATCCTAGAAGTCTCGGGACTTGTTAGAAGTCTCCATTTAAGGCTTTTGCTAGAAGCTTCTTTCTCTCTTGAAGTGTCCAAGACCTCTCATGAAAGCCTGTATGCTAAAAGCCTCTATCTAGAACTTGCATAAGTTGCTACAATATTTCAGAACCGGATCGGTTAGGGTTGGCTCAATATCTGACCCGACCCGCTTGCTCACTCACTTGGACGGGTATGGGCCGGCACGACCCATGTTCTAACATGGGGAAAACCAAATAGGGAAAACCAAATAGTGGTTTGTGGTGAAATAATCCTTGGTGAAATTATTCCTTTATAAAATTTGTCATCATTACTAATAATTAAAATTGTATATGGTTATTTCTAGTAAAAAGTTGAGAAATCTATTGTAGTTTTGTTCTAGCAGTCAATGCTAGGTTCTTAGGTATAGAAATATTACGAGGCATATGATAGATTACTGGGCTTTTCTCTCTCTTAAATAAGTATCAATTAGGAATGCTTATGTATTAAACGATGCAAACTACGAACAATATCATAATCCTTAATCTTAGACATCTTCTAATATACATGGATGCCTCAGAACATGCAGAAGTATTAGAATGACCCGGTGAATACTCCCCGAGGTTTAGCACAGACCCCAAATCCGACTAACACTACTCGCTTTGTACTGCAAACCACTAAAAGCATCGTACCTGGTTTGTAGTAGGCCATCAACTTTGTTGGATCATGGCTTCATAGATATGTTATTTTCCATTATTTTGTACAAGGTAAATCACATTTCCTGTTTTATGCGTGGGCTTGAAGTTTCAGGTTAGCTTTTCTTCTTCTGTCTTTGAGATCCTGAATGTAAATGATAATAGGCCACATGAAATTTATATTTTATTTCTGTATATTTATTTTATAATTTTTTTGACTACTGTTTTTCACATGATGCAGATCGCTTACAGTGCACACCATTAATTAGAATATATGATCTATTCAATTTCGACATATCTAGGTATGAAGAGTATTGTTTGTGAACTACATAATTTTAAATTTTACTAAGCTTGTTCTAAAAGAATCAAATCAGTAACGTTTGTAATCCTGACATCTGACTACTGTGATTTATTCGATGCATTCTGCTATGCTTGATTTCTTACAGGACTTCAAATTATGGCATTGTTCTGCACATTAATCACAGGCCAACCGTGAGTTCGCCTGCACCATACAACCATCTTTACTTGTTTCTGAATATTAACCTGAACAATGTTCTACAGGATGCATTGTATGTAAAAATCGGTTGAGTTCCCTCAATTATATATCACGATTCTAAACTTTAATGGCAGGGGAAACTTTTGACATTCTTCTGAGTTTTGTATGGAATGTTCATTTGTTTGTTTTTCGGTAATACTTGTTTGGTGCATGTGCCATGCACATCAAAATATTACAGATTCCTTGTCAAAGATTAGTTATGGTTTGAAGTTGAAAGATAAATTACAAAAAGATTTTTCTACTGTTAAGAAAATTTGATATAACTTTAAATGAAATAGAGGGATCAAGCTGGTTTTTTTATGAAGTACAAAAAATAGAAAATAAGTATTAAGGATGTTTATAACTGAACATATAGAATTAACTTACTGACTAAATGGTTATTATCACCATAATTATCTTTAAATAAAGATGGGATGCATCTAGGGTCCAAGTAAATTGCATTAACATTTCATAAAAAACGTTAATTAGAAGGAACGAGTATCTTGCTTTGATATATTTTTAAACCCAAAAAGTTGGAAAAGAGGGAAAAACTAGAAGTGTATTATTGGAGGGAAAACCTAGAATATAGGGAAAACATAGACGTATATTATTTAATATCTTCTAAAGTCAAATTTTTATTTGTATATATCTATTGTTAATAGGCTTAAATTATAAAACAAACTAACCCAACCCCAGCTGAACTAAGAAAAACATCCAAAAACTTTACAACTTTCAAAATTATGAGAAACTACCAAATTACAATTATTTTCTAGTTTCGTGCAATTTATTGCTGACCTTCTTGATAGTTTTTGAAAGTTTTATGATAGTTTCTTGTGTATTTTGAAAGTTTTGTTGTGGTTTCTTATGTATTTTAAAAGTTTTTGGGGATTTCTTGTATTTTAGCTAAAAAGTTTGCATTTTTTTCTTTGGAATTAAGCCTTGTTACTATAAGCCTTGTTACTAATGCCTTTCCAAGATTTCATAAAAAAATGTATGATTTGATAAATAAAGCTATATTGTGATAATCATTTTATGATTTGATAAATAATGGTAAAACAAGTATATTTAAAAAAAAAAGAAATCTTGATTAGAACATGCAAGGGTTTGAAACATTTGTATTTTGGTATTGATTTTTTTTTTAAAATTTAAAATATGTGGGTCAAAAATTAGTTATTTCTCGAAACAGGATCCGGAAAGTTTTCATAATAATAAATAAATTGCATTGGTATACTTGTCAGTGAATATATTTGCATACGATTTAAAATCTAATTGCTTACGGTTTTAAAACAAAATTAGACTACTTAAGGCCCACATTGGTTTCATTCTTCAACCCCTTGATGAATTCTAAGTAGGCTTAAAAAAAAGTCAGAAGTATCAAAGTTGCAAGCTTTCTTGATGGTGGCGAGAAAGGGCGACTATTCCGCCGTGAGATCCCCTCCTCCACGTCCTCCATCTCGATCAACCACTTACAGCGCTACCTTAACCCTCATCCTTAACCTCCCCATCTTAACCCTCATCTTCAAGAATTTTTTCATGAATTAACCATAATTAATTAATCAAATCCCAAAATGATCCTAATGGAGGTCGGAATCTCCCTCAGATGATGTCCTTCCTCGATCAGGCTGCAAACGGTTGAGATTGGGTACGAGAATTGCTGTGTTGATCTCATTGGGTTGTTGGATATTGTTGATGCCGAGTTACCAGTAAAGGAAGTCCCGAGGTGGGAAACCATCGTAGGACCCTCCGACGATCAAGTTAGTATCGTGGAATAAGAGCAGGATGGCGGCGTATCAGAATGAGTTCGAGTTACCTGAGTCGTCTGAAAGACCGATTTATATAGGGTCGCGTGGAGCGAGCCGGCGCGAGATCCTCGCCGTTCGTTATGCCCCTGCGTTATGCCTGCGTCGATGGCGGGATCCGTCCATTAATGGAGAGATACGCTCATTAATGGAGGGATGTGCCAGCATGGGACGCGGGACGTGGGACGGCGGATATCTCGCTTTGGCGAGATACACGGAGCCGTGGCGGGGGTGCTTGGGCTCCGCGCTCTCAGTTGGTCGGAGAAGCCGAGAAAGCTCAGCTCGATGGATGGCTCGGAGACGAGCCGGGTGGCCGAGGAAGCTCAACCTTGCAATAGCTCGGAGACGAGCAAAGGGGGTGTAAGCTTGGCTGCTGGATGGCTCAGGGGTGAGAAGTAGGGGTGTAAGCCCGGAGACGAGGCCCCGAGGAAAGTCCCCAAGGCACCACACTGATTCTACCTCCGCAGCCCCCAGGAGCCTAGTGAGCTTACGTGGACGACACGTCATCTGTACGTGTCGTAATCTGGGGAATTCCTGTTCATGAGCTTTATCACTGGCCCCCCACTCTCGTCCTGACCTATTTGTGGGTCAGGGTCGAGAGTGGTAAGCCCGGTTTTTAACGGTTCAGCCTAGTATTCCCGGGCTGCCTGACGACGGCGGGACATTTGGCGGCTACTCCTTTCGGATGACTAGGCCCACGTGGCAGGTCACGGAATGCCTCGATTACCGTGCTTATCTTTGGTGACGTCAGCGGATCGGTGAAATGATTGCGCTTTTAAAGAGGGGGTGCCGTCGGTTAGGCTACGCGCTACGTGCCCAACATTGGTTGGCGGGGCAGGAGAGGCTGTCTCCGACTTCTGCCGCGAGGGAGTGTTTCCAATAGACGATCGCCATGTGGAGCCTCAATGGCCGCTAGGTGTGCCGCTTCGTTTTGGCGGGAGTCAATTTGGGCCGTAGGATGTCCCCTTTGGAGTGTATAAATAGGAGGGGGCCATCCTAGGACCAACACTTTGCCTTAGTTGTCTCTCGTCATTTGAAGATTGTCCGTCGCACCTTTGCTTAGGTTGGATCTTCCGCTGAATTTTCCTCGGCAAACCCTTTCCTTGAATCAGGTTAGATGTTTTCCTCCGAGGTATCTGTGGATGTAGTAGGGATAGAGTCGGGCGATGAGACCTCAGTTTCTAGGGCCGAGCCCAGCGGGTCTTCCTCCTCCTCGGCTTCAGATAGCCGAGAGAGTTCTTCTTCTTCTTCATCCACGTCTTCTGTGTCGGGCTCGCCCCCCAGGGCTAGTGTTTCCGTTGTCTCTCGCCGTCGGGCGGCGACAAGGGCTCCCAAGGTGCGCATCGGAAATACCCGTGATGCTCCCTCAGTCTTGAATCTTCTTGACAAGCTTTCCGACATCCAAGCTCGATTCCATATCCCCTCTGGCTATTCACTCCGTCTGGCCAGAGTGGGTGAGCGGGCAGACCAGGTGCGGGGCAAGGAGATTGCTCTGTATCTGTAAGCATTCCGGGCAGGGATGCGTCTGCCCTTCTTTTCTGAGGTTTGTGCTGTGCTCCATTGTTTCCGTCTTGCCCTGGGCCAGCTAACGCCAAACTCGTAGAGGATCCTCCTCGGGTTTCTGGTCCGGTTAAAAATTGATCGGATCCCCTTCAATTTGAGCCTCTTCTTATCTTTTCTTTGCTATAAAAATCATCCCGGTACCAGTAAGGAAGAGCTGAGCTGGGTGTATCTCTCGTTTAAAAAATATAAGGGTAGGACGACCAGGTCGGGGGTAGTGGTCGTCCCTTCTTCCATCCATGAATGGAAGGAGAAGTTTGTCTTCGTCGGGCCACCGGAGGGTGAGGATTGGCTTTTGCCCACCCAGTGGCATAGGGCCGATTGCCCGAGGGTGAGGCAGTCAAACGCCCCGAGGCGAGGGTGGTGTCCTAGTAGGAACCGATCCAGCGGGCTGATGTCCTGCTCTCCGAGCAGGTACTGAGATGGGCTGGACTCAGCCCTGCACGTTTTTGGGTAAGTTAGGGCTTTTGCCGGTCTGTTTAGACTTTGCCAAAATTCTATTGCCGTTTCTGCGTCGCTGACCTTTTTCTTATGTTTTTCTCGCAGAGCCCATGGATCGATCAAAAATTATGGCCGCCATAGCTGCCAAGGCCCAGGGAAGGAAGACCGGTGGTGCAAGCTCGTCCCGACCAGGTCCGAGCGCGGCTCCTCCGGCCAGGGCTTCCGCAGCGGCCCCCGTCCCAGACTAACGCTGCGGGGGTGGACATAAGCATGTGCGGGACCTGGCGCCTGGGGCTAGGGCGGAGGTGACTCCTCCCACCGAATTCCCCTTAAGAGACAGAAGCGGGTGGTTTCTCGGCCATCCCCGGCCGGTATCCAAGTGCAGAAGGGTGACTTCTGCATCGAGGTGCCCTTGGGGCTATTTGTGGCCGACAGCTTGCTGGCGGATATGGAGAAGGAGACTGGGGCCAAGATTCCCCGGGGCACCATGATGGCCCAAGTGGCTGCGATAGCTCAGGAGGCGGTTCAGGTCGGTAGCTTTCCCTAAAAATTTTTAAGAGTTATTTTCTCGGTTTCAGCTTCTTAACACGGTTCCTGTTTTCCTCAGTTCCTCCAGTACTGTGCTCTCCTCGCCGCAATGGAGTCTAAGGAGGTTACCCCGGCGATAAAGAAGGCGATCGAATCTTACTCGCGAGAAGAAGAGCTTCTCCTTCAGCTGCAGCAGGCGGAAGAAAAGGTGGTCCTCCTTGACTGAATCTAACCGGGCTATCCAGGCCCAGATGGAGGAGGCGAACGGGCTCTTCGACGCCATGAAAAGGTCGAGGGACGCTCTTAAAAAGGACGCTCGGGCGGCTTGCAAGGCGGCGAAGCTCGCGGAGAGCAGGGCAGAGAGGGCCATGAAGGAGTACAAGGCGTCTGATCAATTTTATATCGACCTCGCCGACTCCGCGGCCGTTGGGTGGCACAATCCCCTTGACGCCGTCAAAGAGGCTATGCCCGAGTTTGACGACCGCGAGCTCCGCGTAAGGTATCCCCTCGCCGAGGAAGCGCCATAGGGGGGTGGCGCCGAGATGGCCGTAGAAGGCGAGGCGGCTGGCGGAGGCGCCGAGCCTGAGGTCGCCATTGTGGTCCCCGACGGTGGCGCAAAGTAAGGAGAGGTAGCGGCCGAGCAGGCAGTCTGAGCTACCCTTTTTTTTGAATTTTGTAAGTTTCCGGGCGTTTTTGCAAGGCTGAGAAGCCCACAATACCTTGTATATAATTTTGAACGTAAATAAAGTATATTATTTTTTTGGCTCAAGTGTTTCTGTCCCGCAAGTATATTTAGCTCGCAAGCCTTTTTAACTCGTAAGTGTTAGGCGGGCGCGACGTAAAAACTAGCAAAAGGCTAGGCACAGATAGACCGGTGTCCATCCTTTCCCTGGAGTCGAGGTGACGATCATGCATCGAGTATGAATCGAGCGATAGCCAAGTGTAGGAAGACCGGAGTCCTCCCTTTTCTCGGAGTCGAGGCGACGATCGTGCGTCGAGTATGAATCGAGCGATAGCCAAGTTTGAATAGGTTGGCTCCCCTCGATTCCTTCTTGGATGAGCCGAGCAGGACATAACTAGGCCGCCTTTTGGTGCGTGTTTTGAACCTATGCCTTCATAGGATAGAAAGCTACCCATCGTGGATGGACCGAGCAGGAATCTGCTCGGCGGCCTCGCGATGAGGTCTTTGGATCAACTTCTTCGTAGGGCAGGAAGCTACCCGTTGTGGATGGACCGAGCAGGAATCTGCTTGGCGGCCTCGCGATGAGGGCTTTGGATCCACTTCTTCGTAGGGCAGGAAGCTACCCGTCGTGGATCGATGAGGGCTTTGGATCCACTTTTTCGTAGGGCAGGAAGCTACCCGTCGTGGATCGATGAGGGCTTTGGATCCACTTCTTCATAGGGCAAGAAGCTACTCGTCGTGGATGGACCGAGCAGGAATCTGATCGGCGGTCTCCCGATGAGGGCTTTGGATCCACTTCTTCGTAGGGCAGGAAGCTACCCATCATGGATGGAACCGAGCAGGAATCTGCTCGGTGGCCTCACGATGAGGGCTTTCTGAATTCCTTAGTTTCTCCTTGGGTCGTCATTCGACCTTCCATGACCCATATAGGTGGGAATGGTTGTTAGTCATATGTATGCCCTAGAGGCCATTATTGTACATGATTGTATATTATAGTGGATGCTTGGATATATATATATATATATATATATATATATGACTTTCTTGCTCGACATGATAGCATGCTATCTGGTTGCTCTTTATCTTAACATATACACTTGTATTATTGTCCTGTCTCTTTGATACATGTTGATAAAGTCCTTAGGATATGTACTTGACTACCAGGACTAGGATGCAGATCATATTAATGGGGCCAGGGTAGTTCACAAGTACATCCTTTAATTGTTCTTAGTCGAGAGAGTATGGAGACAGGGCATCGATATTTCAGAGTAGACTAGTGTGTACGTTTCTTGACCCTGTATGGGGCGATGGTTGATCCTATAGCCATTGGTGTTTGACATCAGAGACTGTACACAGGTGCTCATTAGAGAATGGTTACACCGAACAGGACTCGCCGAGAACTTCTAGATGGTACTATACCTATTGTCAGATAGCTGTTCTCTAGTGACACCGGTATAAGTTAGGTTGTAGACCCAAGATCGTCATAGAGTCTTGTGTGGTTCCCACTATGTTTTGATTTCCTCCATACCACGGCTCAAAGGAGTCATGCAAATATGTGAATTTTGGGTACAGTCCCGAGTCACATGGAGGCAATGAGCGATAGGAAGGGTTTCATCTCTCCCGGTATTGGGAGTTGATGTTGCGCTATGCTTAATTGGTTATAACAGGAAGTCCCTGGCCAGGTCTGATGTTGAGATTTACTAGTAAATGTTATCAGTAGTTTTTCGAACCGTTATAGACTACACATCGGCATGTCTTATCAAGTTACTGGGGTCTGATGTTTACCACCCCTAGACTTGATATGCGACATATCAGATGAAGATGCCGGACTGTACGATAGTATTACTTATAGGGTTTATGGGAGTTTGGACAAGTTTGCTTGTTGATCTTCATATCGCTCTGTTAGTTATGTATATGCCCTAGAGGCCATTGTTGTACATTTGATGTATATTATAATGGATGCTTGGATATATACAGAGAGGACTTTCTTGCTCGTCATGATAGTATGCTATTTGGTTTCACTTTATCTTAACATGTTGACTTGTATTGGTTTACTGTCTTACTCTCACATGTTGATAAAGCCCTTAGGATCTGTACTCGACTACTGGGACTATGATGAGATCATACTAGTGGGGCCATAGTAGTCGATGAGTACATCCTATAACTGTTCCTAGTCGAGGGTATATCGAGACAGGGCATCGATACACCAGAGTAGACTAGCGTATACGCATCTTGACTCATATGATGGGCGATGGATGATCCCATATCCATCGGTGTTTGACATCAGAGATGGTGTACGGGTGCTCAGTGGAGACTGGGTATACTGGACGGACTCGCCGAGAACTCCCAGATGGTGATATACCACACGTCAGATGGCAGTTCTCCGGTGACACTGGTACAGGGTAGTCTGTAGACCCGAGATCGTCATAGAGTCTTGTGTGATTCCCACCGTGCTTTGATTTCCACCTTACCACGTCCAAGAGGGCGTGCAAAACGGTGGCTTTTGGGTACAGTCCCGAATCACATGGAGGCAATGAGCGATAGGAGAGGATTCGTCTCTCCCGGTATAGGGAGTTGATGTTGTGCTGTGTTCGGTTGGCTATAACTGGAAGTCCGTGGACAAGGCTGATATAGAGTTATACTGGTAAGTGTTACTAGTAGTTTCTCGACCTGTTATGAGCCTCATATCGACACGACTTATCGGTTACTGGGGTCTGACGTATACCACCCCTAGACTTGATATGCGACATATCAGACGAACAGACCGGACTGTACGGGAGTGTTACTGATTGGATTCACAGGAGAACGGACAGGCTAGCTTGTTGATCTTCTGATCGCTCAATACCTGGGTGGCTGTTACGTTTAGCTGACCGCTTGCAGCTTGTGGGTGTTTGATATGATCATCACCTGCTACCGGCGTATTGACGATTCTTTAGAGTCCTACACAGACGTTTCTTGGCTTAGGAAAAACGGAGTAGAGGCATATATGTGATATATGCAGGACCGAGGATAATGCGATATGAGATACCGTATTATATTCTCGCGATATTTAGATATGAACCGGGTCATCGGATCAAGTGTTGATTCGATGAATCGGTACATGATATATTAGTCGGTTATATTCGATATAGCCGGATCGTTGGATCAAGTGTTGATTCGATGATTTAATGTATAATGATATATATGATATATTGTATTACATTATCTAATATTGGCTCGCTTTATTATTTCATTTTCTCACCGGATTAATACATTGATATATATGCGATATATGTTAATTGTATTATTTTCTTTTGTTGCAAATATATAATATATATGTGATATATATTATTGTGACATGATATGATTTATTATTAAACATGTTTGAGGATGATAAAAAGGGATTAGGGTTTGATTAGGGTTAGCTCTTTCTTGCACTTTCTAGAAAGATTCTCTTTTGTCTTGGTTAAGATATTATGGTTGATCCTTATCCTTAACCTAACCAAACCCTAACTCTAGTTTATTCTCTATAAAGTTTTAGCCTCTCATGCTTGACCATGGTTCAATAATCAATCATATATTTTTTACTACTATTCATCACAAAAGGATTATCATTTTCATTCATCATCTTCTTCTCTCTTAGCTTTGAGAAAGCTTACTAGTTAATTCTTTTGTGATGATTTCTTGTGAGAAAATGATATAAAAAGAAAGCATAAATACTACTCCATCATCCTCATCTAATCTAGCCCATTAAATTAGGGTGTTCATCTCTTTAGAGTGAGAAAACTTGGGTTATAGCAACTTCGACGTAGATCATCGGAGAAGCGGAACACTTCAAGCTAGCATGGATCGTTCGAGTCGTGGAGCCTCTCTTGAGTCCGGGAGATCATGGATCGCGGCAAAGAGACTTCTACTCGGAGCTTGTGAAGCGAAGGAGCGGACTACAAAGATTGTAATCCCTCACACTTAGGTTTAAAGATGTTATCTTGCATGCTAAACCCTAATAATCTAGCAAAGATCCCGTCTTTGGGTTGTTCGGCACATCTAAAATTTTATTAGGGCATGTTTGATGCTTTATGAACCTTCACAAGAGTGCCTAGGAACCCTACAGTGGTATCAGAGCCTAGCTAGAGCATTAGGCGGCGTGTTTACGAAGTTAAAACTCCGATCGAACCCGAACCGACGAAAATGAACCCCTCTCTGGATATTTTTTAAAAATGCGATTTTTTCTGAATTAAAAATACCTGAAAAATTCAGCATATAAAAATAAGAATAACTGTGAAATACGAAGGCTTGATCCGTACAGACGACCGTGGAATCGCGGCCGTACCCTGCTTGGGCCGCGGTTCTGCGGCAGTACTGCTTGATGTGACTGTTTTAATTCCACAGTAATTCTTCATAAATGCTTATATAGTTTCTGGTATTTTTATTTTGACTCAAGGGTTGAGTATTTTGGGGTTTATTTTGTAATCGTAGATTCGATCGGAATATTTAAATTCGTTTTTATTTCCGGATATTTAGAAATTGTTAAAATGTTCGAACGGATATCATTAACTCAATTTTTCCCGACACAAAATTTTTTCAAGTGTTTAATCTTTTCTCGATTTTAAATCTTTCGCAAATGCGTGCAAGTTTTGTGGTGGACCCTCTAGAAGACAACAAACCTTAACTCGATTATGTGACCGTCTTGAACTGCCTTTTGAACCTTCGGGTTTGGGGCAGTACGGCGTGCTACATGTGAGGCGTTGACTTGACCCTTCTACGGCTGGACCGCTACTACTGTGACACATTCCGGATTATTTGAACTCCGCTCAAGTGTTGAGCAATTTAGGAAATTTTGGGTATTTGATTATCTGTTCGAAAAGTTTAATACTGTCTATTTATCTGGAATGTGATACAATATGTGGAATTCATATAGTTAGGCATGAAATGCGAAATATGTGATATTTCGGATTTACGATGTCTAAAGTGATTGTGGATTCCAAATATTGTAGTTTTACACTTTCTTTTCTGTGACCGTAAGTGTAGTATGTAGTTGTATTGCCGGTTGTCGTTGCTATACATCGACGACGATCGGTATATGCATACTTACTTACGTTGATGATATGAGATATTATGTGTTGCTGAGATATGATGTGCAGGATTGTCGCGATTGAATAGCCGGGGTTTTTATATGAAATGAGAGTTTTATATTTTCATTCATGTAAATTCAAATGTAATGTAATATTCTTTTATTTGGGGCACGTTCGGGTTGAGGTTGATGCCACCAGTGTTGTATATTATTTACTTTTCCGCATTAGAATGGACCCAAGGAGGGGAGCACAGGTGACCGGGTTCTGGGGTTCAGTGGGAGGCCATCTCGAGGAGTCGAGACCGGGTCTCCTAAACTCCAGAATTGGTAGGGTCGCTTGCCGCTCTCGTAGGGGTCCAGGGTGTGGGCTTGGCTATTCATCGCGACTGTGGAATCCGTATTTTCTATTGTTGGCTAAATACTAAATACGGACGTCCTAGTATATCCCACAATATATCTATGTTTCTGCTGCGATATCTGTGATGTGATCATTTGATATGTTGTGATGGATACAGTATATAGTATATATGATATATTATATAGACGTTACTTATGTTTTACACCCGCACTAGCCCTACCCTGCTCTGTCGTTAGTTACCTAACCTAACGGTGCACGAGGGGACATTGAGACGAATGCGGATGGCATAAGTGTACGTCGTATTTATCTGTGATGCTTAGGAAGCATAAGCTGATGGGATTTTTTATTAATGAGATTAATAAAAAGAAAAGAAACCTAAAAGATGTTGTAGAATCAAAACTTTATAAAAAGGGTAGCTACAGTTTTGCTATGCATAGTGGTATATATGATATACCCTGCACCTTATTCGATGAGGAAAGAGCCGAGATCCCTTCACCGGGAGTGACCTCTTTAGCGAAACTGGCAGATGCTACAAAACTCGGTTTGTCTTTTGATAGGTTTTAGAGTTTTGCTTTGCACATTGATATATATGATATGTCCTGCACCTTATTCGATGAGGAAAGAGCCGAGATCCCTTCACCGGGAGTGACCTCTTTAGCAAAACTAATGAAAGCCTAAAAAACACTCAATTTCAAAATTTCACTTGATTCTACGACGATATCAAGTTCATTACACAAAAGGTTTTCAGAAAAACCTGTCGTAGCCCTCCGTCATTTCAGATAAAGACTATTTAGTATTCGTGCTGCGTTTGTTGACCTCTGTCAAGGCGTAGTGTGCGGTAGCTAACTAGTAATTATCTGTAAAGCATGTGATGTGATTGGATTAGGGTAGTCGTACGACCTTGTTGACCTCTGTCAAGGGTCGTGCGAGTGGGTTTGATTCAATCAAGAAATGACGGGTTGAACTTGACCAGCGCACTATGGTTTGTTGTAGGGGCAAAATATTATCGGGAATTTCAAGTGTTGAAATTTGCAATGAGATTGCATACCTTCTATGAGATAGTTGGATCCCGATACCCACTGCGAGTAAGAGTTACTCCTGGGAGAGTTTTACACAGGACAATTAGTCGATCAAGTAGGTGTCTAGAAAAGTGTTAACGAGGTTACGCCTCTGGGAAAATGAGGTTTACTTTAATTAGGTCCATGCGGAAGTACGGGGAACCTCCCTCAAGTACCGACACTGATCTGGCTGAAAGATTGACGAAATTGTAGGGTGTAATTAATCCCGGCTAATCTTACCTTTTAGGGTTTGAAGGTAGATTTGATAAAAACAGTGGTAGACATCCTGATTAGATAAGATAATAACCAATCTAATCTTGCAAGAGCATACGCTAAAGTGTTTTCTTCTCTCTCTCTCCAGGTAGCGACCATGTCAGGCCATAATCAAGATAATAATTTGGATGTATTGACTGAACCCGCTTATTATACTGAGCAGGGAAACGTTGGACCCGTTCTTTCTTATAAGTGTTATAAGACTGAATAGGGAATAGGAGAATATCTGGATTCTTACGCCGTCCAAAAGAACATGCATGTTGATGCATCTTCTTCAGGTGTGTTAGTTATTGAGAACTGTTTCTCAGTTCACCCTACGTCCTGGGTATTAAATACCGGATCAGGATCCCACATATGTAAATTGTTACATGGGCTATGAAAAGGTAGAGAACTGGGAAAAGGTGATCATTCCGTTCAAGTAGGGAACGGTGCAAGTATTGCAGCCAGAGCAGTTGGCGAATATCATCTAGTATTGCCAAGTCGTAAAACACTGATTCTAAATGAGTGCTATTATATACCGAACATGATGTGCAACATTATATCAGTCTCTTTATTAAGTAAAGAAGGATATAATTTTGTAGTAAAGGATAATGTTATGAACATATTCCTAGATCAAAAGTTGATTGCATCAGGCTCGTTACATAATGGCATATTCATTCTAAATCAGAATACAGTCCTCAATATACAAAACACACACAAGAGGAAAAGTTCAGAAATGAACGAATCCTTCTTGTGGCATTGTAGACTTGGTCATATCAATGCGACACGACTGGCTAAGTTACATAAGGATGGTTATTTGAATCCGTTCGAATTATCATCTTATGATACTTGCCATTCATGTCTCAAAGGAAAAATGACCAAAGCTCCGTTTAGTGGACACGGAGAAAGAGTTACTGAACTCTTAGGACTGGTACATAGTGATGTATGCGGTCCCATGTCTACGCATGCCAGGAACGGTTCTTCCTACTTCATTACATTCACTGACGATCTCTCTAGATTCGGACATGTGTTCCTGATGAAACACAAGTCTGAAGCTTTTGAGAAATTCAGAGAATATAAGCACGAAATAGAAAAACAAATGGGCAAAAGTATTAAGATCCTTCGATCTGATCGAGGAGGAGAATACTTAAGCAATGAGTTCCTAGATTATCTAAAAGAGAATGGGATTCTCTCTCAGCTTACTCCTCCTTATACACCACAGCACAACGGTGTATCGGAGCGGAGGAATCGCACCCTATTAGATATGGTGCGCTCTATGATGAGTACAGCTGAGTTACCTATTTCCTTCTGGGGGTATGCGCTTGAGACAGCAACATACCTTTTGAATCAAGTTCCAACTAAATCTGTACCTACCACACCATATGAGATATGGAGTGGGAAGAGACCATGTCTTAAACGAGTTAAGATATGGGGTTGTCTGGCCTATGTCAAAAGGCAAAATCCAGACAAACTCGAGGCACGGTCAGTTCTATGTAAGTTTGTGGGATATCCTAAACATTCAAATGGATATTTTTTCTACCACAGTGAACAACAAAAGGTGTTTATTGCTTAACATGCCACCTTTTTAGAAAAAGAATTTCTTGAAAAAGAGATTAGTGGCTCTGAGGTAGAACTGGAAGAAGTTCCAGCAACACAAACTGTAACTGAAGATTTAGTGGAACCAGAGGATTCGATAGTACCCGACGAACCCCAGCCTCTCCGCCGATCTAGTAGGGTTTCTCGTCCACCTGAGAGATACTACGGTTTTCTCATAAATGGTGGAAAAGAGGATTGCATCATGGAAGATGATGACCCGACTAGTTTCGAGCAGGCCATCACGAGTGGTGACTCTGTGAAATGGCTGGATGCAATGCGATCTGAGATGGAATCCATGTACACCAATAAAGTATGGACTTTGGAAAATGCTCCTGAAGGGGTAAAACCCATTGGGAGCAAGTGGATTTTTAAAAAGAAATTTGGTGTAGATGGAAAAGTTGAGACTTTCAAAGCTAGACTTGTAGCAAAGGGATTTCGTCAACGACCAGGTGTGGATTATGACGAAACTTTTTCTCCAGTGGCTATGCTTAAGTCCATCCGGATCTTACTTGCCATTGCTGCATACCATGACTACGAAATCTGGCAAATGGATGTAAAGACCGCCTTTCTAAATGGTGATTTAGAAGAGTGCGTGTACATGACTCAGCCAGAGGGCTTCGTAGATAGTGGGAGCAGCGGAAAGGTGTGCAAACTGCTTAAATCCATTTATGGGTTAAAGCAAGCATCACGGAGTTGGAACATCTATTTTGATGTATTAGTCAAAGAGTTTGACTTCATCAAAAACATAGATGAACCTTGTATCTATAAGGAGGTAGCAGAGAGCAAGGTTGTCTTCCTCGTATTGTACGTAGATGACATACTCTTGATAGGAAATGATATTCCGATGCTACATCAGTCAAGCTCTTCTTATCACAAAGATTCTCAATGAAAGATCTAGGTGATGCCTCATGCATATTGGGGATTAGGATCTATAGAGATAGATCCAAACGGATACTGGGATTTTCCCAATCCAGGTACATTGACACCATACTAAAGAGGTTTAGTATGGAAGAATCCAAGCGTGGGAACCAACCCATGATCTCTGGACTCACTCTCTCCAAAGAGATGTCTCCCAAGACTGATTTGGAAAGAGCTCGCATGCAAGGGATACCCTATGCTTCGGCAGTAGGCTCTATCATGTATGCGATGCTATGTACCAGACCCGATATAGCATACTCACTAAGTGTAGTGAGTCGGTATCAAGCAGATCCTGGAGAGAGTCACTGGACAGCCGTGAAGAACATTCTCAAGTACTTACGAAGGACTAGAGACATGTTCTTGGTGTATGGTAACGGAGAACTCCGGGTGGAGTACTTTACCGATTCCAGCTTCCAAAGTGATAAGGACGACTCTAAGTCGCACTCGGGATTTGTCTTTATCCTTAATGGAGGGGCGGTATGTTGGAAGAGTTCCAAACAGGATACCGTTGCAGACTCGACGATGGAGGCTGAATACAACGCTGCCAACGATGCTGCCAAAGAGGCTGTCTGGGTTAAGAAGTTCATTAGTGAACTTGGTGTGGTTCCATCCATTGAGCATCCAATACTTCTGTATTGCGATAAAAATGGAGCTGTGGCTTTGGCCAAGGAACCCAGATCCCATCAGAAGTCCAGACATATTCTGAGGCGGTATCACCTGATCAGGGAGATAGTTGATCGCCGGGAGATCGAGGTCAGGAGAGTAGATACGAAGGACAACACTGCGGATCAACTCACGAAGGCTATACCCCAGATACAGTTTGAGAGATTATTCGGGATGCTAGGTATGAGATACTACAGCAGCTGGCCTTAGTGCAAGTGGGAGATTGTTAGTTATGTATATGCCCTAGAGGCTATTGTTGTACATTTGATGTATATTATAATGGATGCTTGGATATATACAGAGAGGACTTTCTTGCTCGTCATGATAGTATACTATTTGGTTTCACTTTATCTTAACATGTTGACTTGTATTGGTTTACTGTCTTACTCTCACATGTTGATAAAGCCCTTAGGATCTGTACTCGACTACTGGGACTATGATGAGATCATACTAGTGGGACCATAGTAGTCGATGAGTACATCCTATAACTGTTCCTAGTCGAGGGTATATCGAGACAGGGCATCGATATACCAGAGTAGACTAGAGTATACGCATCTTGACCCATATGATGGGCGATGGATGATTCCATATCCATCGGTGTTTGACATCAGAGATGGTGTACGGGTGCTCAGTGGAGACTGGGTACACTGGACGGACTCGCCGAGAGCTCCCAGATGGTGATATACCACACGTCAGATGGCAGTTCTCCGGTGACACTGGTACAGGGTAGTCTGTAGACCCGAGATCGTCATAGAGTCTTGTGTGATTCCCACCGTGCTTTGATTTCCACCTTACCACGTCCAAGAAGGCGTGCAAAACGGTGGCTTTTGGGTACAGTCCCGAATCACATGGAGGCAATGAGCGATAGGAGGGGATTCGTCTCTCCCAGTATAGGGAGTTGATGTTGTGCTGTGTTCGGTTGGCTATAACTGGAAGTCCGTGGCCAAGGCTGATATAGAGATATACTGGTAAGTGTTACTAGTAGTTTCTCGACCTGTTATGAGCCTCATATCGACACGACTTATCGGTTACTGGGGTCTGACGTATACCACCCCTAGACTTGATATGCGATATATCAGACGAACAGACCGGACTGTACGGGAGTGTTACTGATTAGATTCACAGGAGAACGGACAGGCTAGCTTGTTGATCTTCTGATCGCTCAATACCTAGGTGGCTGTTACGTTTAGCTGACCGCTTGCAGCTTGTGGGTGTTTGATATGATCATCACCTGCTACCGGCGTATTGACGATTCTTTAGAGTCCTACTGTCACGACCCGAAATTCGGTCCGTAACCGGCACTTAAATTACGTAACGTCTACAGGCGTACGTAACTTAAGTAAGCCGAAAACCCAGAAATCTAAAACCACCCAAAACTGGATCAACGGAGAAAAACATAATTTAAAAGTATTAGAAGTCGCCATTTAAAATCTCTAACTCTAGTTTTCTTTCATAAAAATTTCGGCAGCACCTCCTTTGTAAAACCAGCCCCGAAAACGGGTACAACACAGATAATATATAAAACATCCCAAGGGGGAGAAAAATCATGCCCACCGGCGGAGACAATCACCACAACAAGTATACGACGCCAAAGCGAAGAAATATCAAAGAGAACGACTATAAAGGAAGTAAACCATATCCAAAAAAATAACCTGCTTCTACGAGCAGGGCTCCCAAAACCAATATAATACAACACTGATATCTCACAAGTCGTCTCTAAGTCAAATACAACAGGGGTAGATGGAGAATACTAGATCCAACAAAAGATATACAATATACAACGGATAACCGCAAACCCACCTATAATGCAACGGCCTCACTGCCAAAGGTAGCGGTATCCACAAAAGTAGTGATGATAAGCTGCCCTGCCGCGACTACTCAGAGGGGTGTGTCCTGCAAAACACTGTGGCACAACGGGGGTGAGTTGCCAACTCGTGAATAGTAATTAACATCATACAGTAATCGCAAATATGCACTAACAGCAATGATCAATAACATGTGAACTGATAGCATGAGTATGACAATATGAATATGCAACTATCATGATATCCATATCAATTTTATACTGAGTGCGGGATAGTAAATAATCTCATGCACAAATCATAAGCATGGAAAATACGGTGTAACTCAACAACACCCAAATCCCAAAATACTCAGATCGGCCCTCAAATCCTGTACGTCTCATGAAACCTGAGTGTCAAACATCGACACTCAAAAACATCATGAAAACCAGTGCCTATCATCGACACATAAATACTGATATCCATACGTTCCTCGAAACACAAGTATCCCTCTTCGACACTTATATTCCACGCATCGGTCTTTCTGATATCCATACGTTCCTCGAAACCCAAGTATCCCACCTCGACACTTGTATTTCCACGTATCGGTCTGTCAAACCCCATATATCTCTCGGAAAGTAAGTGCCCAAGATCGACACTTTAATTTCCCATATCGCATCTCAAATGCATAAATCCATAAAAAGTAGCATATGCAACATAAAACATCAATATGAGCATATCACGGAACGATTCGCCAAATAATGCATCAAGTCATTAAATGTATCTCGCGGTTCCCAAAAATCCAAATCCAGAATACATATATATACAGCGTCCCATACCACCGATATATATGCAATAAAAACTGATCAATCCAAATCCAGAATACATATATATACAGCGTCCCATACCACCGATATATATGCAATAAAAACTGATCATATAACAATAGCAAGGTATATGTGCGAACGAGTAATATAGCATGGCATACATATGAGCATGTAGGTATACAGGTATGTTCTATGTAATATGTACTATCGCACAAGTATAACTGTTTAATGTCGCTAATCAATAGCAAGGTATATAAATGAGCATTTGTGTTGTGCGTGTCATGGCAATTACCGACAGGGTGTGTGTAGCATATCATTGGTGCTCGTGCAACATGGACTGTCGATAATAGTGCAGTGTACAACAGGTACAGTATCAAGCACAAGTAACTATATGCAACATGAATCATGCAATATCTCTATATAAGAAAATCAGCATACGGCTAATATTATATCATATCTAGCCCCGACGTGTAGCGCCATACGGGCGATTCCCCGTAGATGTTAAATCTACTCACCCTATGGTCTTCAGCTATGAAAATCCGACCACCTGCTTCCCTTTGTTCGCAGCGTCTGAAGTCCCCGCTTGCGACGCTATAATATCACAAACACAAGAAATAAAGCGAACATCTCAGAAGCAATCACAATAACGCAAAACTACGTATTATAAAACGCATCAACGCACTAAACCAACTCACGAGTACACGTCTAGTGCAAACACACGAAACGATACCTAAACCCAAACTGAGTACGTCGCAGCACGACACACGACTCGTGTCACAACACGTATCACGCGAACTCATAACACACGATTATAGGTAATCGATCCCAGATTTTGCATACTGCATTTACTAAGTAAATCAACAGTACCAAACAACCCAAAACCATAGCAGACAACACCCACAGAAAACCCACCCCAAACCCTTACTATTAGGCCGGCGTCGCCGGTCCCCTCTTCAAGTCTCGCCGGCCCCGGCCGGTGGGATGGCCCCCGTCTCCTAGGTGGTGTCTCAGGTCAACCTGCACACTCCTCTGAAGTTGTTGATTCAGTCACTAAAATTCCCCGGTCACAGCAGATACTAAAAACTCTAAAAAGACACTAAAAACCCGATATCGCCTCAATCGATATACACTACGTTCTACGCAGAAATTAACGATCAAAACCACACAAAAACTATAAATTAACAGTAGAGGGAATATACCTAACAACTTTGCTCTCAAGTTCCAAGCTTTTCCCTATCTCCAATTGATCAAGAGCAAGAAATCCCAAGCTTTTGGTATTTTTGTGATATTTTAGGATTTTGGAGAAGTTTTGTGATGGAAATGAATTAAAATGAGAAGGGAAAAGATCAAGGGCAGTGGGGATTGAGGGAATTTCGGCCAAGTGTGAGGAGGTGGAGATTTGGGAGGGTTTCCTAGCAATTTCCTTCATTTATTGCTAATTAAAGCACTTGCACACATACACACACATGCATGCATCTATTCCTTCTCTTTTCTTTTCTTTTTCATTTAATTTCCTAACTTAAATCCTAGTCCACACATTAAGCCCAAGGTGAAGTGAGAAGGATTTACTTAACCTAATAAATTAAAGAAAAGATCGCTAACAGAAATTTTCCCAAAATTTGAATACCGCATTAAAATAATATTAAAAATTGGGAAAAAATTAAATTGAACCAAAACGTCCCATATACTCCCAAAGCTCGCGCACTAGCTTTATTTTAGCTAATCTAGGTGCTGGCAAGTCTATATGGTCGTTTGTTCACAGTCGGGTAAAAACGGAAAATACCGACAAACTTACCCTAAAACGGACAAAATCTCCTAACGATTTCCCAAACGTTACAATCTCCCCCCTTATAGAAATTCGGTCCCCGAATTACAATTTCATACTAAACGTACCTTCAAAAAGATGGGGGAAACTCTTCCGCATCTCGCTCTCGATCTCCCAAGTGATCTCCTCACCAGTCGGACTACGCCACAGAACCTTTACAGAAGGCAAGTCCCTAGACCGAAGCTTCTTCACCTGCCGATCCAGAATAACTATCGGCTGCTCGGTGAACGAAAGATCACGCTCAAGCTGAACGGTCTCGTGCTGAATCATATGAGAAGGATCATGAAGGTATCTACGAAGCATCGACACATGAAAAATGGGGTGAACATCTGGAAAACTAGGCGGGAGCGCTAGACGATAAGCAACCGAACCCACTCGCTCGAGGATCTCGAAAGGACCTACGAATCTGGGACTAAGCTTCCCTCTCTTCCCAAATCGCATAACGCCCTTCATCGGAGAAATCTTCAGTAATACATGATCTCCCACTGCGAACTCAAGCCTGCGACGACGACGGTCGGCATAAGACTTCTGCCTGCACTGGGCTGTTCTCATCCTGTCCTGAATCAGCTGGATCTTTTCCGTAGTCTCCTGAACAAGCTGGGGTCCCAAAACCAAACTCTCACTAAGCTCGGTCCAACAGACTGGCGATCGACACTTCCTACCATATAAAGTCTCAAAAGGTGCCATCTGAATAGTCTCCTGAAAGCTGTTATTGTAGGAGAACTCAATCAACGGCAAGTGACGATCCCAACTTCCCCCAAAATCAAGCATACATACACGGAGCATATCCTCCAGTGTCTGAATAGTCCGCTCCGTCTGACCATCGGTCTGCGGATGAAAAGCGGTGCTAAAACTCAATCTGGTACCCAAAGCTTCCTGAAGCTTCTGCCATAGACGGCTAGTAAACTGGGTACCTCTGTCGGATACTATGCATGTGGGAACACCGTGCAAACGCACAATCTCATCTATATAAAGCTGAGCGTACTGAGCATAGCCGAAAGTGGTCTTCACTGGAAGGAAGTGAGCCGCTTTCGTCAACCAGTCTACAATAACCCAAATGGAGTCATACCCTCTACTGGTCCTGGGTAGACCCACAATGAAGTCCATGGAAATCTGCTCCCATTTCCACTCCGGAATGGGTAAAGGCTGCAACTCTCCAGCCGGTCTCTGATGCTCAGCCTTGACTTGCTGACAAGTCAGGCACCTCGAAACGAAGTCCGAAATATCGCGTTTCATCCCTTCCCACCAGTAGAAGTCTCTCAAGTCTCGGTACATCTTGGTGGAACCTGGATGAACGCTAAAGGCCGACTGATGTGCCTGCTCTAGGATCTCGCGTCTCAACCCATCAACATCTGGTACACACAAGCGAGTCCCGCATCGTAGCACACCCTGGTCATCAATCATGAACTCCGAAACTGTACCCCGTCGAACAAGCTCAAGAATCTCAGACAAACGAGCATCACTGGGTTGCGCCTCACGGATACGATCAACAAGTAGTGGACGGGCGCGGACATGAGCAAACTGTCCCCCAGTGGAGGTGAACTCGAACTGCACTCTACTATCACACAAGAGCTGCCAATCTGCAGAAGACTGACACCGAACGGCGCTCAGCTGGGACAAGCTACCCACGGGCCTACGACTCAAAGCATCGGCTACCACATTCGCCCTGCCCGGGTGATAAAGGATCTCACAATCATAATCCTTCACTAGCTCCATCCATCGGCGCTGTCTCAGGTTCAGATCTCGCTGCTGGAAGATGTACTTCAGACTCTTGTGATCCGTGAAGATCTGACACGACTCTCCATACAAGTAGTGTCTCCAGATCTTCAACGCAAAGACTACCGCTGCCATCTCAAGATCGTGAGTGGGGTAATTCTGCTCGTGCTTCTTCAGCTGTCTAGAAGCATATGCAATCACCCTATCATGCTGCATCAAAACACAGCCGAGCCCCACTCGAGAAGCATCACAATACACAACGTAGCCTCCCGATCCAGAAGGTAAAGAAAGAACTGGTGCTGTCGTCAACCGAGTCTTCAACTGCTGAAAACTCTGCTCGCACGCATCAGTCCAGAGAAAAGGAACCCCCTTCCGGGTCAGTCCAGTCAGCGGTGCAGCGATACTCAAAAAATCCTGCACAAAACGGCGGTAATAACCAGCTAAGCCCAAAAAGCTGCGGACCTCAGTCACCGATACAGGTCTGGGCCAAAGCTGTACAGCCTCGATCTTCCTCGGGTCCACAAGAATACCATCACTAGTCACCACATGACCCAGGAAGTCCACTCTATCAAGCCAAAATGCGCACTTTGAGAATTTAGCATACAACTGGTGCTCTCTCAATATCTGCAAAGTAATCCCCAAGTGCTGCTCATGCTCCTCTCGACTCCTAGACTAAACCAGTATGTCATCAATAAACACGATAATGAACTGGTCGAGGAACGGCCTGAAAATCCGGTTCATCAGATCCATGAACGCTGCTGGCGCATTGGTGAGTCCGAACGACATCACCAAAAACTCATAATGCCCATAGCGCGTACGAAAAGCAGTCTTCGGAATGTCATCATCCCGAACCCGCAACTGATGATAACCCGAACGCAAATCAATCTTCGAAAAATGTTTCGCACCCTGGAGCTGATCGAATAAATCGTCAATGCGGGGCAAAGGATACCTGTTCCGTACCGTAACACGGTTCAACTGACGATAATCCACACATAGCCTCAAACTGCCGTCCTTCTTCTTGACGAACAGAACAGGAGCTCCCCACGGCGAAACACTCGGACGCACAAGTCCCAAATCAAGCAACTCTTGCAATTGATCTTTAAGCTCTCTAAGCTCTGCCGGAGCCATCCGATAAGGCGGTATAGAAATAGGCTCCGTGCCAGGAATCAGATCAATGCAAAACTCAATATCGCGCTCTGGCGGCATCCCAGGTAACTCATCGGGAAAAACATCGGGAAACTCTCGCACGGTAGAAACCTGGTCCAGCAACTCCACTGTGGCTCCAGTATCATGAATGAACGCCAAGAATCCCCGACATCCCCTCCTTAAAAGCCGACTAGCGCACAAAACAGAAATCAAGCTGTGAGGGGCGGCACTACGGTCCCCCTGCACAACGAACACTGACTCGCCGGGAAAACAAAATCTAACTGTCTTCTCGCGGCAGTCCACGGACGCATAGCAAGTAGCTAGCCAATCCATGCCCAACAAAACGTCGAAGTCCAACATCTCCAGAAGGATCAAGTCGACGGGCAGATCTCTGTCACCAATATGGACGACACAAGATCGAAACACATAACGCGCAACAAACGACTCTCCCACAGGAGTAGTCACGATCAGCGGCTGATCCAGCAAACACGACTCTCGGCCTAACCTCGGCACGAAGTGCGTAGAAACATACGAATGCGTGGATCCCGGATCAAAAAGAACATGCGCATCAAAAGAACATACAGAAAGAGTACCTGAAACCACGGCATTGGACGCCTGAGCGTCCTGGTGAGTCAAGGCAAAAACCCTAGCCTGACCTCTACCGGCTACTGGCTGTCCTCTGCCTCTGCCACCTCGACCTCTCGGTACAAAACCTCCGCGACCACGACCTCGCTGAACAGGAGTCTGACGCGGCGCAACTACAGGAATAAGAGGCAACGCTCTCTGAGGTGGAGAAGGTGGTAAGGTAACCTGCGGTACAGCTGGCTCGTTCACACGTGGCTCTATACAATCTCGAACCCGACGACCCAAACTACCGCACCGGTAACATCCAGAAACAAACTGCCGATCATCCTGAGGGTAAGAACCATAAAGCCGACCCCGTCCCGAACCGCCACTATCAGAACGGAAACTGTCTCGACGTCTAAACGCCTGCCTCGCTGCCGAATCACCTATACGAACTCTCTTCGGTCCCGTAGCAACTGATGACTCAGCCAAACGCTCCTCTACCAAAAGAGCTGCATCCACCGCTGCCGCATACGTGTCACAATGCTGAATGCTGATGGCTAAGAATATCTGGGTAAGTAGGCCTCGAACAAACCTCTTCACCCTCATCTCCTCAGTCGCCACTAGGTATGGAGCATATATCGACAGCTCAGTAAACAATACATCATAATCCGACACCGTCATCCCCGGCGTCTGACGTAAAGACTCAAATTTGCGCGCTCGCGCATCCCTGACGCTCGGTGGAAGGAAACGAACAAGAAAAGACGTCACAAACTCAGCCCAGGTCATAGGAGCAAGACCAGCGGCTCTGCCCCTCTCCAACGACTCACACCACTTCTGGGCCATACCCTCCAGACGAAAACTGGCAAACTCTACCCATCTCTCGTCGGAACATCGGAGTGAGCGACAAATCCTGGCCATCCGATCGATAAACGACTGCGGATCCTCAGTAGCATCTGTGCCCGTAAACACCGGAGGTCTCAACCTCATGAAATCCGTCAACGACACAGCAATAACCTCCGGAGCTGCAACTGCGACTACCGGAACCGTAGGTACCATCATGGCCTCCGCAGTGGGTGGAACAACTGCCTGCCCCTGCGCGCGGATGGTCTCTACCAAAGTCCCCACAATCTGGCGCAGATCCTGCATACCAGCTCCAATCATAGCAATATACTCCGGTACAACAGGCGTACCACCCTGGTCAGTTCTCGCCTCAGGCGAGTCAACCCTGACCTCGGCCCTCGCGGCCACTCTCTGAGCCCTCGTAGTCTTCGGCGGCATATGGGCTGGAAATTGAAACAAGATTCAATAAGGAAACGGAAATCGAATCACAAGATATATATCAATCACGGAAGGAACATCAATCAATAAGTCCTAAGGTCACTTAGGCGGAGTACCGTGTCGTAAGTATGCCGCGGAACATACACACGCTACGTCACTCTGCTTAAGCTACCTACTCCATCATACCAAGGTCATCCTAGACTCCGAAAGGTAAAACCTAACGCTCTGATACCAACTTTGTTACGACCCGAAATTCGGTCCGTAACCGGCACTTAAATTACGTAACGTCTACAGGCGTACGTAACTTAAGTAAGCCGAAAACCCAGAAATCTAAAACCACCCAAAACTGGATCAACGGAGAAAAACATAATTTAAAAGTATTAGAAGTCGCCATTTAAAATCTCTAACTCTAGTTTTCTTTCATAAAAATTTCGGCAGCACCTCCTTTGTAAAACCAGCCCCGAAAACGGGTACAACACAGATAATATATAAAACATCCCAAGGGGGAGAAAAATCACGCCCACCGGCGGAGACAATCACCACAACAAGTATACGACGCCAAAGCGAAGAAATATCAAAGAGAACGACTATAAAGGAAGTAAACCATATCCAAAAAAATAACCTGCTTCTACGAGCAGGGCTCCCAAAACCAATATAATACAACACTGATATCTCACAAGTCGTCTCTAAGTCAAATACAACAGGGGTAGATGGAGAATACTAGATCCAACAAAAGATATACAATATACAACGGATAACCGCAAACCCACCTATAATGCAACGGCCTCACTGCCAAAGGTAGCGGTATCCACAAAAGTAGTGATGATAAGCTGCCCTGCCGCGACTACTCAGAGGGGTGTGTCCTGCAAAACACTGTGGCACAACGGGGGTGAGTTGCCAACTCGTGAATAGTAATTAACATCATACAGTAATCGCAAATATGCACTAACAGCAATGATCAATAACATGTGAACTGATAGCATGAGTATGACAATATGAATATGCAACTATCATGATATCCATATCAATTTTATACTGAGTGCGGGATAGTAAATAATCTCATGCACAAATCATAAGCATGGAAAATACGGTGTAACTCAACAACACCCAAATCCCAAAATACTCAGATCGGCCCTCAGATCGGCCCTCAAATCCTGTACGTCTCATGAAACCTGAGTGTCAAACATCGACACTCAAAAACATCATGAAAACCAGTGCCTATCATCGACACATAAATATTGATATCCATACGTTCCTCGAAACACAAGTATCCCTCTTCGACACTTATATTCCACGCATCGGTCTTTCTGATATCCATACGTTCCTCGAAACCCAAGTATCCCACCTCGACACTTGTATTTCCACGTATCGGTCTGTCAAACCCCATATATCTCTCGGAAAGTAAGTGCCCAAGATCGACACTTTAATTTCCCATATCGCATCTCAAATGCATAAATCCATAAAAAGTAGCATATGCAACATAAAACATCAATATGAGCATATCACGGAACGATTCGCCAAATAATGCATCAAGTCATTAAATGTATCTCGCGGTTCCCAAAAATCCAAATCCAGAATACATATATATACAGCGTCCCATACCACCGATATATATGCAATAAAAACTGATCAATCCAAATCCAGAATACATATATATATACAGCGTCCCATACCACCGATATATATGCAATAAAAACTGATCATATAACAATAGCAAGGTATATGTGCGAACGAGTAATATAGCATGGCATACATATGAGCATGTAGGTATACAGGTATGTTCTATGTAATATGTACTATCGCACAAGTATAACTGTTTAATGTCGCTAATCAATAGCAAGGTATATAAATGAGCATTTGTGTTGTGCGTGTCATGGCAATTACCGACAGGGTGTGTGTAGCATATCATTGGTGCTCGTGCAACATGGACTGTCGATAATAGTGCAGTGTACAACAGGTACAGTATCAAGCACAAGTAACTATATGCAACATGAATCATGCAATATCTCTATATAAGAAAATCAGCATACGGCTAATATTATATCATATCTAGCCCCGACGCGTAGCGCCATACGGGCGATTCCCCGTAGATGTTAAATCTACTCACCCTGTGGTCTTCAGCTATGAAAATCCGACCACCTGCTTCCCTTTGTTCGCAGCGTCTGAAGTCCCCGCTTGCGACGCTATAATATCACAAACACAAGAAATAAAGCGAACATCTCAGAAGCAATCACAATAACGCAAAACTACGTATTATAAAACGCATCAACGCACTAAACCAACTCACGAGTACACGTCTAGTGCAAACACACGAAACGATACCTAAACCCAAACTGAGTACGTCGCAGCACGACACACGACTCGTGTCACAACACGTATCACGCGAACTCAAAACACACGATTATAGGTAATCGATCCCAGATTTTGCATACTGCATTTACTAAGTAAATCAACAGTACCAAACAACCCAAAACCATAGCAGACAACACCCACAGAAAACCCACCCCAAACCCTTACTATTAGGCCGGCGTCGCCGGTCCTCTCTTCAAGTCTCGCCGGCCCCGGCCGGTGGGATGGCCCCCGTCTCCTAGGTGGTGTCTCAGGTCAACCTGCACACTCCTCTGAAGTTGTTGATTCAGTCACTAAAATTCCCCGGTCACAGCAGATACTAAAAACTCTAAAAAGACACTAAAAACCCGATATCGCCTCAACCGATATAAACTACGTTCTACGCAGAAATTAACGATCAAAACCACACAAAAACTATAAATTAACAGTAGAGGGAATATACCTAACAACTTTGCTCTCAAGTTCCAAGCTTTTCCCTATCTCCAATTGATCAAGAGCAAGAAATCCCAAGCTTTTGGTATTTTTGTGATATTTTAGGATTTTGGAGAAGTTTTGTGATGGAAATGAATTAAAATGAGAAGGGAAAAGATCAAGGGCAGTAGGGATTGAGGGAATTTCGGCCAAGTGTGAGGAGGTGGAGATTTGGGAGGGTTTCCTAGCAATTTCCTTCATTTATTGCTAATTAAAGCACTTGCACACATACACACACATGCATGCATCTATTCCTTCTCTTTTCTTTTCTTTTTCATTTAATTTCCTAACTTAAATCCTAGTCCACACATTAAGCCCAAGGTGAAGTGAGAAGGATTTACTTAACCTAATAAATTAAAGAAAAGATCGCTAACAGAAATTTTCCCAAAATTTGAATACCGCATTAAAATAATATTAAAAATTGGGAAAAAATCAAATTGAACCAAAACGTCCCATATACTCCCAAAGCTCGCGCACTAGCTTTATTTTAGCTAATCTAAGTGCTGGCAAGTCTATATGGTCGTTTGTTCACAGTCGGGTAAAAACGGAAAATACCGACAAACTTACCCTAAAACGGACAAAATCGCCTAACGATTTCCCAAACGTTACACCTACACAGAGGTTTCTTGGCTCAGGCAAAACGGAGTAGAGGCATATATGTGATATATGCAGGACCGAGGATAATGCGATATGAGATACCGTATTATATTCTCACGACATTTAGATATGAACCGGGTCATCGGATCAAGTGTTGATTCGATGAATCGGTACATGATATATTAGTCGGTTATATTCGATATAGCCGGATCGTTGGATCAAGTGTTGATTCGATGATTTAATGTATAATGATATATATGATATATGTATTACATTATCTAATATTGGCTCGCTTTATTATTTCATTTTCTCACCGGATTAATACATTGATATATATGCGATATATGTTAATTGTATTATTTTCTTTTGTTGCAAATATATAATATATATGTGATATATATTATTGTGACATGATATGATTTATTATTAAACATGTTTAAGGATGATAAAAAGGGATTAGGGTTTGATTAAGGTTAGCTCTTTCTTGCACTTTCTAGAAAGATTCTCTTTTGTCTTGGTTAAGATATTATGGTTGATCCTTATCCTTAACCTAACCAAACCCTAACTCTAGTTTATTCTCTATAAAGTTTTAGCCTCTCATCCTTGACCATGGTTCAATAATCAATCATATATTCTTTACTACTATTCATCACAAAAGGATTATCATTTTCATTCATCATCTTCTTCTCTCTTAGCTTTGAGAAAGCTTACTAGTTAATTCTTTTGTGATGATTTCTTGTGAGAAAATGATATAAAAAGAAAGCATAAATACTACTCTATCATCCTCATCTAATCTAGCCCATTAGATTAGGGTGTTCATCTCTTTAGAGTGAGAAAACTTGGGTTATAGCAACTTCGACGTAGATCATCGGAGAAGCGGAACACTTCAAGCTATAATGGATCGTTCGAGTCGTGGAGCCTCTCTTGAGTCCGGGAGATCATGGATCGCGGCAAAGAGACTTCTATTCGGAGCTTGTGAAGCGAAGGAGCGGACTACAAAGGTTGTAATCCCTCACACTTAGGTTTAAAGATGTTATCTTGCATGCAAAACCCTAATAATCTAGCAAAGATCCCGTCTTTGGGTTGTTCGGCACATCTAAAATTTTATTAGGGCATGTTTGATGCTTTATGAACCTTCACAAGAGTGCCTAGGAACCCTACACGCTCAATACCCGGGTAGCCGTTACGTCCAACTAGTACCGCTGACGGCTTGTGGGTAACTGATGTGATCATTACCTACTGCTGGCGTATTGACGGGTTTTTAGAGTCCCACACAGAGCTTTCCTAGCTTAAGGGAAACAAAGTAGGGCACATATGTGATATGTGCGGGGCCTTGATTAAATACGAGTATGTAATACTGTATTCTAATCTCACGATATATTATATCGGTCAGTTATATGTGATATAACCAGGTTATTGAATCAAGTGTTGATTCGATAAATTGATATACATATAAATGATATTAGTCGGTTATATATGATATAGTCGGAATTATTGAATCAAGTGTTGATTTAATAATTTGATATATAATTATATATTTGATATATTAATATATATTAACTAATATTAGCTCACTAAAGAGTTTCTTCTCTTGGATATATATATATATATATAATTATGTAATATGTATATATATTTATATATATATATGTATTATATATACTATTGTATCATGGTGGATGATACATTGAACATGGGTGTGTGAGACTCATACCAAACTAAAGATAATTAGGGTAATTATTTATTTAGAGTAAAATCAAAATTAGTTGGAAATTAGCATGGCTTAGATGCTTGTGGAAGCATGTAGAAGCCTTGACTAATTCCACTAATTTTGTTTTACTCTAGATATTTTTAAACCCAACCATTATGCTTAGCCATGGTCAACTCTTTAGATATATCTTTGAGATATTTTCCTCACCCTAGTTCTACACAAGCTTCATCTTCTTCCTCCTCTTGAAAATTCTAGAGTGAAAAAGAAACAGAGAAAAAGAATTCTAAAGTGAGCAAAATTCCTATTTTATCGATCTATACCAAACTAGCTCTTTAGTATAGGTTGTTTCCTTCACTAATTTCTTAATTAGTGAAGAAGTAGCTTGAGTTAGAGATTCTTTAAGGTGGATCATTTTCGGCCTCGAAGATCCTTAAGCAAGCTCGTTTCTTTCGCTAAGTGGACCCTACGAAGAGTTCTAGAGACTACCACTTGGAGCTTTAGAAATGAAGGACCGGTCTACAAAGGTTGTTTTCTCTATTCACTTAGTGTAAAGTTTGTTTACATGCATAGAAACCCTAATTCTTTAGTTCGATTCTAGGTTAGTATAGCTTAGCCCATTAAATTTTTAAAATTGTATACTTGATTCCTCTTAAAACCTAGTAGTGGTGCTAAGGTATACTTTCTTGGTATCAGAGCCAAGATAGAGCATTAGGAGTTGTCTATACGACGTTACAGTGTTCGATCGAACTTCGAAACCCGGAAAATTACATGTTTCTGACCATTTTTTCAAAAGTTGATATTTTGCAGATTAAAAATTCTCAGAAAATTGTGCTGGTTATTTGATGGAGCCCCAAGAAGTTCGAGGCCATAACTCCATCAAGTTGCCTCGGAACCGCCGCCAAATGCATGGTTTGGCCGTGGTTCCGCCGCAGTATTGAGGTGTTGTTGGTTCGTTTTTCTTGTGCTTCTCTATCTTGTTATTTTTCACTCTCTGGGAATTTTTAGTGAGACTCAAGTGTTGAGGTCTCTATAGTTTTGTGGGTGTTTGAGATATTGATCGAAATGTTTAACATCGTCTAGATTTATATGATATGTGATACAATATTTGGAATCTACAATAATTGGTTTTGTGAAAACTAGTCGGTATTTTGTAAATCTAGCAATTTAATCTCTTTTGTTCGATTGCCACGGAGTTTCGATTTAGATCAAAACTCCGTCGCAATCTCATATAGTACGCGAACACTCGTCGGGTTACATTACTGGATAACCATACCCTATAGCCTCGACCAAGTGACTATAGGAGAACCCCGTTGCCAAAAGCATCAACTTGGGTGCTCACGGCCGCGGTGTTCCTCCTTAAGTGCACTTCGTCGACGGCATCGGGGGTGCGGCCATCTACTAAAGTTTCCGACGAGCATTCGATTATTTGTTGGGAATCTTGTTGAATTACCCGATTGGTTATTGAAAAGTATTTTCAATTCGAGACTAAAATGCGAGGTTTATAGTGTTAGGCATGAAATTCGAAGTATGAGATATTCCGGGTTTATGATGTCTAAGGATGTTGTGGATTCTAATTATTGTAGTTTTTCTTTTTATTTTTTGCGACCGTAAGTGTAATATGTAGCGTATCACCGATTTCGTTGCTATACGTCAACGACAATCGGGATACGCATATTTACTTACGTTGATGACATGTGATGTTTATGTGTTGCTTTGATATGTTATATTGGATCGTTGTGTTTGAATAGCCGGGGTTTTTTGTGTGAGATGAGAGTTTTTCATTTTCATTCATGTAAAAATTGTATGTAATATTCTTTTATTAGGACACTTCCGGGTTGAGAATGATGTCACCATTGATGTATATTATTTACTTTTCTGCATTAGGATAGACCCAAGGAAGCACAAGTAACCGGGTTCTAGAGTCCAGTAGGAGGCCATCTCGAGGAGTCGAGACCGGGTCTCCTAACTCTAGAATTGGTAGGGTTGCTTGCTGCTCTCGTAGGGGTCTAGGGATGTGGGTTTGTCTATTCATCACTGTAGGGTGTTTTTTGTCACTCCATTAAGATGGGAATACATGCGCGCTTGTCAGGTATACTACAGATTCCCCCTTCCTAGGGTGGGCAGGGGTTTATTGATTGTAGGGATCCGAATCTCCAGCAGCCGCGGACTAAGCTGCCGTTAATTACCCTTCGCCTTTGGAGCGAGGGAACCTTCGATTGACGGGTTAAACTGGTCATGCGAACTCAATGTGTAGTGTGAGCATATGTGTCTTGAGGGGTTTTGGATATATCGGGGGCCTCACAGAGTTTTTACGGGGTCTCGCTACCCGGATAGCGGGCTGGGGGTCAAGGGGGCTAGCAGCCCCCTTGCGGGGTGCGGGCCAGCGCCCCGTTAGAAAAATTTTCCTAGCAGGGGACGTGTTTTGAGTGTAGAGTGTATGAAAAATGAGGGGTGAGGAGCGTCTTAAAGTCGTGTGCATGGCACGTGGGCACTGGGCGCCCACGGGTCGCGTCGCTGGCGCGTGGGCGCTTGGCACCCGCGGGTCACGTGTCTGGCGTGTGGGCGCGTGGGCGCCCGCGGGTCACGTGCCTTGTAAAATTTTAGAAATCGTTTTGCAAATTTTCCATTTTAAGAGTAAAATAGTCGGTGTTTTCCGTTTTAATCCGATTGTGATCAAACTTCTGTATAAACTTGTCGGCACCTAGTTTAACCAGAATAAAACTAGTGCACGGACTTTAGGGGTCAATGGGAAGTTTTGGTTCACATATAATTTTTCCCTAATTAAATGTTATTTTAATGCTTTAATTGTGCACTTTATTAGTGGTAATTACTTTTTGGTTTGGGTTAATTACTACTAATGTGGTTTTATGCTATTCTAATATCTAGATATTTTATGAGCAAATGGAATTAATTTTAAAAAGAAAAGAAATAAATGAAATGGTGGCATTTGCATTTAACGATGCATTTAATGTATTTTGCTAGAACTTTCCTTCACATATTACACAAACACCCCCTTCACCTCATGGCCGAGCCTCCCTTCCCCATTTCTGCCCTCTTTTTCTTTTCTCCATTTTCATCTCATTTTGCTTCAAATAAATCATCAAAAATCCAAATAAATTCATACAAACTCAAATATAATCATTTCCCTTCATTCTTGAACTCTAATCTAGCTTGGATCTTCACAAAACTCTTGGTTTTTGGAGGTTAACCTTGGTTTTCTTGTTGCAAGTTTCAAATCAAATTTGGAGGTATAAAACCCTAACCTTAATCTCTTGTTGTTCTAATACTTTAATTAGCTTATTAGTTGTTAAAATTAAGCTATTTAATTGCATGTTTAAAGTTCTAGAAATGGTTTTTGGATAATTAATTAGGGTTTTGATTAGTGAATAGGTTAATTGTTAGTTTTAATCAAAAGAAAACTTAACCTAGTTTGCTAGTTTGTTAAATGTTATTTTCCTAATTACCTAATTAGCTTAATTACAAACTAGACTTTTGCTAATTCTAATTAAATGAGATTAAAATTATAGTAAAGATTTAAATGGTTTAATCTTGCTAATTAGTGATGGTTGTAAATACTAGTTTGGTAAAAACTTGTAGTTTGGTACTAAAATGATATATGCTGCTTACTAGATTTCGGTAAGTTTTGGCGTGGGTTTCTTTGAACGTTGCGACGTTAATTATATTATATTCCACGTTTATTAGTGTGTTGTGAATGCGTAATCGGTACGATCAGGGTCTAGGCTTGGTAGTTGTGCCGCTTTGCATTCCTAGCTAGGGTCGTACCGATGTCTTTCGTGTCTGTGTGTAGCTTTTGCTCTTGAGTTGGTTTCGTAGTATCGCTACGCGCGTTAGCCACTTGACGAACACTTGAGAGTATGTTTGGAGTTGGTGCGTTGGTCAAACGTAGTTGGTACGTGTTATTGGTCGATTACTAATATATACTTGTTATATTGTTATATGCTTTCAGGATCGCAGGCGGGGACTTCGGGCGCTACAGACAGGGAAAAGCGAGTAGTTGGCTTTACTTAGCCAGGATGGTTGGTGAGTAGATTTAACATCTACAGGGGAATCTCCCGCATGGCGTTATGCGTCTGGGCTAGAGATGTTATGAATTGTCGCATATTCTTTTTCATATATAGAGTTGCGCATACACCTTATTGCTTAGTTATTTGTTGTGCTTGGACTTGTACCCTTAGGACACTGCACTATTATTGACGGCTCATGTTGCACGAGCACTGATTGTATGCCACACACACCGTCAATAATTGCCATGACACGCACAACACACATACCTACATGATATTGTTTGGTTAGGGACATTGAGACATTGATTCATATTTCTTTATGCATATGACATATAGCATACCTGTATACCTACATGCTTACACATATGCCTTGACATGATTACATGCTAGTTACCTGTGTACCTATAGGGTATTGTACTATTGGCGATAGGTACATACACACATAATGACATAGCTACATGTATACCTTGCATACATACTTCACTTATACCCGGAGGGTATATTACATCATTACTGATAGGTAGATACATATACCTTGCTATACCTTTATGTTTACACATATATCTGGCTATAGCTACATGTTTACCTTTATTTGATGTTATATAGAATTGGAGAAATTAGGAACCGCATGATATTTATATTAACTTGTTGCAGTTAATTAACGGCTTTTCCTTTATATGCTCACATTACAGTTTTATATTACATATATTATATTCATGGATTTTCGTATTGAGATATGGATTTCTCATGATGTTTTCTGGATTTGAGGACCGTGGTAGTTTCATGAAATTATGCATTATTTGAAAAACCCGGTTTCTCTTGATATGATATTTCAGCAGCCACCGTGAGATTTATCGGTTTTGATATATATACCCCATGCGACGAGCGTCGTGGGCCATGTGAGGGTACATGGTGGGGCCCGGAGGTACCCGGGGCAAGAAAGGGATGTCGATGTACCACGCCGATGAGCCTGGCAGGGGAACCATACCTACCAGAGACAATACCTATGACTCGGCGGTTATCGTGGGGATACCGACGGGAGTCATGTATGTATGGATACGTCGAGAGGCGAGGGTCAGAGCTAGGCACTCGAGCTTTCGGTATAGCGTATGATACGTACCTATCAGGGTGCCAGTCGAGGCGACAACACCTGATAGATCAGCTTTTTTGTGTCGATGCTTGGTACAGGTTTTCATGATATTTTTAATCCTAAGTATATATAACAGTGGAATGGGACGCTGTTATATATATATATATATATATATATATATATATATATTAGTGGAATGGGACGCTGATATATATGTATACATATAAATTCATATACTTCATCATATTTATTCATGCAAATATACTTAGGATATATGAGATTCACTTGATATTGGATTTGGGATATATGGGATTCATTTGATATCGGATACAGGATATATGAGATTTACTTGATTTTGTACATTCAGGACATATGAGATTTGCTGATATTGTACATTCAAGATTTGTGAGACTTACATGTTATGAGAGCCAAATTGGGGGTGATTTGAGGAAAATGGGATTCAGATTGTCCTGATGAACTTTGGTCCTACCACGATATCAGGATTCCGTGGAAATGACATGTTTCATCCCATACTCCACATTTATTGTTTATGCACTGCTTCATGTATTAGTTGTACCTGATAGAGTACCTTCCATGACTGTTGCATTTACATACTTTATTTTATATGCATTGCTTCATGTATTAGTTGTACCTGCTAGAGTATCTTTCATGACTGTTGCATATATACATTGTCATATCATTACTTCATGTATTAGTTGTACCTGATGGGGTACATTACATGACTGTTGCATACATATTGTTATATTACTACTTCATGTATTAGTGATACCTGTTAGTGTACCTTTCATGACTATTGCACACATATGACTTTTATTGCTATTAGCTTGCATATGTTAGATTCGCGCTGTACGTGCATACTTGCGATTACCTGCATATGTTATTTACTATTCACGAGTTGGCAACTCACCCCCGTTGTGCCACAGTGTTTTGTAGGTTGTTCCCCCAGAGTAGTCGAGGCAGGCTATTCATCTATCTTATCATCTTTTGCTGCAGATACCGCTTCGGCTCATAGTGTGCAGTTTTGCTTTAGGTGGGTTTTGTGGTTATCTGTTAATGTTGCTTATTGTATATTCGTTGTATCCTGTACTCTCCATCTACTATTATCTTGTATGACTTAAAGACTTGTTGTGGGGACGATATGGTATATTATTTTGTGACTTGGAGGTCTTTTATGCAGTTTTATTTATATCGTCTTTTATTTCTTCGCTACGGCGTCGTATATCTGTTATGGTGGTTGTTTTCCGCCGTTGGGCGTGGATTTGCTCCCGTTGGGGATGCTTTACTTATATTTATGTTGTACCCATTTTTGGGGTTGGTTTTTTTACAAAGGAGGCGCTGCCAAAATTTTTAAGAAAGTAAAGTTGGACTTTAAAGAATTTGGTTTGAGATTTCAAAAGTTTTTTTTTGAAAATGTTCTTATTTCTTACTACTTTTGATGGTTTAGATTGCTGGGTTTTCGGCTTACTTAAATTGCGTTACACCTGTGGACGTTGTGTAGTTTAAGGGCCGTCACGTGCCAATTTCGGGTCGTGACATGCTTGGCGCGTGGGTGCTTGGAGCCCGTGGGTCACGTGCGCGGCACGCGCAGGCGCTTGGCGCCCGCGGGTCACGTGTGCGTCATGCGCGGGCGCTGGGCGCCCGCGGGTCACGTGCGCGGCACGCGACCGCTGGGCGCCAGCGGGTCACGTGCACGGCACGCGACCGCTGGACGCCCGCGGGTCACGTGCGCGGCACACGACCGCTGGAAACACTACCGAAAAAGGGCTTAGCCCCTGGGCTAGGAGTTGAATTCCCAAGGGATTTTGAGTGGAGTTAAACTCCAAAAGATTTAGATTTGGAGTTAAACTCCTAAATGATCTGGAATAGGAGTTAAACTCCTTTGAGGATTTGGGTTTTGGAGTTGAACTCCCCAAAGATCTTCAGAGGTGATCAAAGGGAACCCTTCTCTTCTCTCTTTAGCCCTAGAGCTTCTTTTGAGCCTTGGATCTGTCCAATGTTGGATTTTTCGAGATGGGTCTCCTTCTTCCTCCTCTTGATTGGCTGGATCTTGGAGAAAAGGGGGTGAGACTTAAAAGTCTCCCCTTTTGGAGATCTGATTGAAGATCCGAGCTCCCCTTCAAGGGTTTTGTAGTGAAAACTATTTCTTTTTGGAAAAGGGAAGAGTTAAACTCTTGATTTAATTTAAAAAAGGGGGAAGGTTTTAGAACCTTGAGAAAGGAGAAGGAGGCACAAACCCTATAATTTTTGAGAATGGAAAAAAGTTGTCATAGATATTTTCATCATGTTTGCCTTTATAGGCTACACACTTTACATGCAGCCCTTTGGGGTTTGCCAAATGGCACTTGTGCCACCCCATGCTTTATGTGCTTGTTTCTTTTTGCACATAAGCCATGGGGTTTACAAAATTTTGGCTTTCTACTCGTTTTACATACATTTATTTTATAAAAAGAAAATAATTACATCAAACCAATTTATTGCTTCATTCCTTTTGTCATGGGGCCGGTCCCTTCCATACTCGGTCCTGACCTGGGCTTAGGCCCGCTTGGCTTGGAATTAACTTTGATTTTGACTTGGTCGACCGGGGTGTAAATTTTGACCCCAACAAATTGCTCCCCATCAATAAATGCACACCGCGTGTATGGATCGTGTGTATGAAATTGATGGTTCTTCTTTCGCGTGGTGGTTGACTTGATCTGGTTCCCGTTTTTATGACGTGGAGGTTGATGCTGCCCTTTTTACTACGTGGACGGTCGGTGCTGCCCTTTTAGCGACGTGGACGGTCGGCGCTGCCATTTTTGCGACGTGGACGGTCGGTGCTGCCCTTTTTGCAACTTGGACGGCCGGTTCTGCCCTTTTTGCGACTTGGACGGTCGCTGCTGCCCTTTTTGCGAACGGTCGATGCTGCCCTTTTTGTGACTTGGACGGTCGGTGCTACCCTTTTAGCGACGTGGACGGTCGGTGCTGCCCTTTTTGCAACTTGGACGGTCGGTGCTGCCCTTTTTGCGACATGGACGGTCGATGACTTGATTTGACTTGCTCCGCTTCTTGCGGTGTCGGGTTTGGATTTGACTTGCTCCGCTTTCTGCGATGTCGAGGTTGAAGTTGACTTGCTCCGCTTTCTACGGTGTCGGGATTCGACTTGTTTCCGAGGTGGAGTTTGATTCCGCCACGGGGTCATTGGTTGTCTTGCTGACTTGATGTGATTTGGGTTGACATCGGCACCGCTACACTGGAATATGCTATCAGGAGCGAATCATCATTTGCCATGAGGGAATTTCCCTTGTTCCCAGTTTAACGACTTAGGGGTCGTTTGTTCCCAGTTTAACGACTTAGAGGTCATCTGTTCCCAATTTAATGACGTAGGGGTCTATTGGGTCGAAAGTTTGGAATTTTGGGATTGGGGTTAGCATGAACGTTGCTAACACTGAAGCACATGTGCCAGGAGCAATTCATCATTTGCCTTTACCTGCTGGGGGAACGATGTCTTAGGAGACAGGTTTAGGTCCCTATCACCTAAGGCTTTTTCAATTTTATGAGCCATAAGGGTCCCATAAAAGCATTTTCTCCCTACGAGTTGAAAGGATCTCGTAGGTGTATTTTCTCCTTAGGAGTCGTGAGGACCCCTAAGTGTGTTTTTCCTTTGTGAGTCGTAAGGATCCCACGAAGGTGTTTTCTTACGAGTCGAGAGGGTCTCGTAAGTTTTGTTCTCCCCATGTATCGTGAGGACACATGAGTGGGTCTTCCCAAATGGAGCATAATTCCGATGGCGGAGACCAACCGCGGGGCTTGTGATTGCCGTGGGGCCTGGATGTGATGAGAATTATCTAAGCCCGTGGATTGTATACGGTAGTCAATTTTGGGACTGGTCGTAGGGCTGGGAGAATTTGGGAGATTTGGATTTTGGTTGGCGTTTGCATCGCCGCACTGGAATATGGTACCAGGAGTGACTCATCATTCGCCGTTTGGGAAGACATAAGATTTGGGTTTTGGGTCGGCATCAGCACCGCTATGTAACATTTTAAAAATAAATAAATAAATAAAATCCTTTAGGTGAGTTTTCTGATAATCGGTAAAATAAACCGTATTTTCCGTAAAATTCAAAAATAATTATTTTTCAATATAGTTTAAATACGCCTATTTTAACTATATAATTGCTAGTAATTGATATTATTTAGTGACTTATAAATTGTTAGTTTAATTAAATATTTTTCCTAAATTAATTAAATTCAAATATTAATATATGCTTTAATTATACATTTAATTAGTGGCAATTACAAATTGGAATGGGTCAATTGGACAAATGTGAACCATGACATATTGGAATTAAGTATGTATCATGCAAAATTCCTTCTCAAATTTCTCCATGGTTCTAGACTTTTCTAGGTCAAATAAAATTAGGAAATAAATTAAATATAAAATAATTATTGAAAAGACTAAAATGGTGTAATAAATGGGGGAAGTTTCTACATGTTTCTCCACTCTTTCTTCTCTCTTTCTTTCCCTCCCATGCCTTGGCCGAAACCACTCCTTGGCAGCCCTCTCATTTCTCCTCTCATTTCTCATAAAAAATTCTTCAAAAAATTCAACAAAATTCAACACAAAATTCCACTAATTCATCATTTAACGCATACCCATTATTCTTTGCTCAAATCTAGCTTAAATCCATGGAGCAAGAGAACACTTTGGAAACAAGTTTGCATGTTTGATCTCATGGTTTGGAGGTATAATCTTAAACCAATTGTTACTTGTTGTTTAATTATTTCAATTTAATTAATCATGATGCTTAATTAGGTTTTAATTTCAAATTTGAAAATTCAAGATTAGGGTTTGTGATCAAGTGAGAATTTTTATCAATTATTCATGGTTTTAATGAGTAGATTAACATGTTAATGGAATGCAAAACCTAATCTAGTTACTAGTTTGCTAATTGTTACTTTAAAATTGTGAAAATTAGATAATTTTGAAAACTAGAATTTTGGGTTTAATGAAAATTGATGAGATTAAATTATAGAAATGGTTTGTATGATCTAGTTATGATATTTAGTGAATATTGTGGCCACTAGTTTTGTTTAAACATCATGTTTTGTACTAAAATGGTTATTTGAGGCTTTTTAGGTTTTCGGAAATAAATCGATTTGAGTTATTTTGAGGTTTTGATGATTTAAACCCTATTTCATATGTAATCAATGAGTTTTGAAACCGCGATTGGTATGTTTGGGTTTTTCTCGACCAATCGGCATTTGTACGCCGATATCGAGGGTTATTTGGTTTTTTTGTATGAGCGGGTCATAGGTTTTAACCTATGCGCGTTTCGTATGTCGTTTTGGTTTTTATCCGCGATTTTGGTTTACAATATTATATATGTTGCATATAGGTACTTCTCACGTGGACTTCGGACGATGAAGAAGAGGATGGCGACATCGACTTCGGCAGACAAGGACCAGGTGAGTAGATGTATATCTACGGGAGAAGTCGGGTGGATGGCGTATAGAATCCCCGCAACTTCGTAGGATATGACGTGGTCACGATATAGTTATATATATTTATGTTATTGCGAGATGCGAATACTTACCAAGAAAGGTTCTAGGATGACCACAAATCAGAATTTGTGTATTTTGGATGATAGTGCTTTTAGTCTAGTTCTTAGTCGCGAGACCCTAGAGTATATGTTGACATACACACACACGCACACACATACACTGGACTTGGGGTATATGTTACACACATTCATACACACACACACACAACATATACGAGTGAAATGAGAATGTTATATGATACTTGGGAATGAGTCGATATGATCGGGCATGATGCCGTGAGATATTTGATATTATAGCAGATCGTTGGGCGATGAGAAAATATATACCTATACGATAAAATGTGTGATGACATTGGCATGTATGAGACTTAAATCAGTAACCAGATCATGATATTGTTTGACGATGATACCATGATATATATATATATATATATATATATATATATATATATATATATATATATATATATATGATAGTTGACATATGATCGAGATATGATATAAGATATGTTATGATATTTATAATGGGTCGCTTGGGCGATGTATACTCATATATGATAATATGTATTGATAACATCGGATTGTATAAGGCTTTAGATCAGTAACCAGAATATGATATTTTTGATGATGATACCATATGATTGATGATATATATATGATAGCTGACCCGTACCCCGATTTTGGGATGCCGTACGATGGATTTTACCGTACAAGGTATAGATGTGATGATTGATCCACACTCTTGATTTGAGAAAGTCGTACTATGTACGTGACGCTATTGAGGCTGGATCGCCGACTACTAGAGACATCGACTCGGATTTAGGTGGATTCTTATTACCTATCGACTAGTTTCTTTAGTTTAGTTCCTTAGTGGGTTAGATAGATACTAGTTTAGGCTCGAGTCATATTTATTTTCAAAACTAACGAATCATGCGCATTTTTAAAGACAGCCTGAGAGATACTACTGATTTTTCAAAGGACATATCTTTTCTATAAAACCTTGTAGCCCCTACTTTTCTAAAAACCACGATTCGTGCTATTTCAAACAACAAACTATATGACTCGTAGTTAGATATGTATCTTCTAAATGTGCGGTTAATACACGTTCACCGTTATATACATGTTGTATTCATCGCATTGCATGTTCATACATATGTTTCTTTAGCTAATTGAAACCTTGCCTGTTAGGACACCGACACCATTACCGATGATGCGCATGTTCCACGTACACATATTTGCCGGCTCACACACATCATCATCGGTAATTGCCATATCACGTACACTTTAGAAAATATTATCTCATTGATATAATCAGCTATAGGCTAGTTACCATATAATATTTTTGTGATTGCTCTCATGTGTTAACTTAGAGATTGCATTCGTTACATAGATACTTCATGCATTCATATATTCATTCATGTACTATTCTGGGGCTTTATGCCGATATCCACTGTTTACTTACTCTTGATTCTTAGATTTCGGATTTCCATGAGATTTCTGGATTTTGGGGGAAAACCGCAAGAATTTATAATAACTTCTCTCTCTCTCTCTCTCTCTCTCTTAAATGCAAGTTGCGGTTTTCTCGTGATGTATGTGTCGTCCACCATGAGTTTTCATAATTGCTGTTGGATTTCGAGACCCGATTCGAGGAGTAGGATGAACCATTTCGGATACATGGTGGGCCCGGTAAGGTATCCCGGGGCAAGAAGCTCGAGTTGTAGACGATGAGCCTGGCAGGGGATGACTACCTACCGGTGATGTCTAGCGTGGCGGATATCCGGAGGATACTGTCGTAGTCGTGAGATTTGATGATATGGGCCGATCCGGACTGACGGAGCCCGAGATATTGAGACATTGAGATACTGAGACATTGAGATATTGAGACTTGAGATATTGTGTCGATGCTTGACACGGATTTCTGTCGATTTCATTGATGATGTTTCAGTTTTATTATACGAGATTCATTGATGTTTTCTTATATCAGATTTTTCAGATTTCATGGTTGATTTTCTTATTCATGATGCATTCATACATCAGGTATATGACTTATTCCTGTTTAGTGACACTGACACGAGCACTGAGTATTGCACTTATGCATAGATTATTACCCTGCCACTACTAGATATCTAGTGTTATGTTAAGTATATTTTTATGACCTAGGAGATAGTCGTGCATGCGATTTTTACCCGCAGATGTCTTCTACTCACGAGTTGGCAACTCACCCCCGTTGTGCCAAATTTTCTTACAGGTTCAGATGTACAGGTTTCCTTAGCGGCTTGCTGGCACACCATTTCATTCAGGGTGAGTGCTTGGTAGGTGGGTTCACTTGTATCGTGACCGCCATTGTACTTTTATATATTCCAGTTGTATCTAGTAAGCTCCATCAACCAGACCTATATTATTTGATAGTTTTAGAAGACCAGATGTTTATTCTTTCGACCTCAGAGTCGCACTTGTATTATTATGGTTTTCTGGTGGTTTTTGATGGTTTTCTTTTGGGTTTTTAGCCTCGCCCTTCGGCGTTGTATATTATATTGCTTGTGTGGTTGTGACCGCCAATTGGCGATGAGCTAGCTCCCGCTTGGGGATGCCTTTATTATTGCTTTTGTATATATTCATGTTTGTACCCGTTTAAGGCCAGTTTTTACGAAGGAGACTCTGCCGAAATTTTCGAGAAAATTTGATGTTGCTTTTAAACTTGTTTTCCTACACTTCTTCTTTTAAATGGTTTAGATTTCTGGGCTTCGGCTTGCTTAGATTACGTTACGCTTCTAGATGTTTCGTAATTTAAGTGCCGGTCACGTTCCGTACTTTTGGGTCTTGACACGCTAACACTGAAGCGTAATGCCAGGAGTGACTCATCATTTGCCATTTCCCGTTGGGGAGCGATGGCTCAGGAGACAGGTTCAGATCCCTATCACTTAAGGCTTTTCAATTTTATGAGCCGTAAGGGTCTCATGAAAGCATTTTCTTCCTACGAGTCGAGAGGATCTCGCAGGTGTATGTTCTCCTTAGGAACCGTGAGGATTCCTAAGTGTGTTGCTCCTTTGTGAGTCGTAAGGATCTCACGCAGGGATTTTCTCCTCACAAGGCCGAGAGGACTTTGCAGGTGTATTTTATCTCTTATCATGAGTGCGCCCTTTCGGGTTTTCACAAACTCGCCGGCAGTCCTGCTGTTTTTACGCACGAAGCCCTTTCGGGTTTTCATCCGTGCCCGTTTTGTTTATGGACATAACGTTTTTTTTTGCTTCATCGCCAGTGGGACTTTTAAAAGTAGTCTCGCCGGTAAGACTTGGAGAGATATGGGTCATTTACGCCCGTGGATTGTATACGGTTTTACAGGATGTATGATCCAAACCCTAGGGCTGGTGTGCTCAATTCGTCTGCGACTTGGAGCATTCACGCATAGTATTTCTTGAGATATCGACCATTGATGGGTGGAATGTGCCTTTCTCCCTCGGCACTTATTAGTTGGTAGGATCCTCCGTCGAACACTTTCTCGATGACGTATGGTCCTTCCCAATTTGGCTCGAATTTCCCTTTGGCATGTTGATTGGGGATGATCGGCCTTTTGAGGACCAACACCAATTCGCCTTTCTTGAAAGCGCGGAGATGGGTCATCTTGTTATAGGCCCGTGACATTTGGGCTCGGTATAGCTCCAGATTTTGCTGTACCGCTGTAAGCCAACGTTACACACCCCACAAGATGCGGGGAGGCGGAATAGGTAAAACAATCATTTTATTCAAAGTAACATCGACTATCAAACAGATCTTTGCTAAACCCTAACTAACAAACTATCTAGAAGTAGTTAACTACTATGATAGATGATTATACCTCAAGATACTAGTCTTTCTTGTTGTTGTTGTTCACCTCCTCGTCGGCCTCCTCGATGTAATAGAAGATCCACCCGAGAGTTCCTTCTTCAAGCTTTAACCTCTAACTTGAGGTAACTAAGTGGCTAGGATTTCTAATCCAAGTGACCTAGAGGATATAGAGATTGATTAAGAATCTATTAGTCTTGCTAACCCTATGGCTCTCAACTCATGAGAGGATTAGGGTTAGTGATCAGGGAGATAGTTGATCGCCGGGAGATCGAGGTCAGGAGAGTAGATACGAAGGACAACACTGCGGATCCACTCACGAAGGCCATTCCCCAGATACAGTTTGAAAGATTATTCGGGATGCTAGGTATGAGATACTACAGCAACTGGCCTTAGTGCAAGTAGGAGATTGTTAGTTATGTATATGCCCTAGAGGCCAATGTTGTACATATGATGTATATTATAATGGATGCTTGGATATATATAGAGATGACTTTCTTGCTCGTCATGATAGTATGCTATTTGGTTTCACTTTATCTTAACATGTTGACTTGTACTGGTTTACTGTCTTACTCTCACATGTTGATAAAGCCCTTAGGATCTGTACTCGATTACTAGGACTATGATGACATCATACTAGTGGGGCCACGGTAGTCGATGAGTACATCCTATAACTGTTCCTAGTCGAGGCTATATCAAGACAGGGCATCAATACACCCGAGTAGACTAGCGTATACGCATCTTGACCCATATGATGGGTGATGGATGATCCCATATCCATCGGTATTTGACATTAGAGATGGTGTACGGGTGCTCAGTGGAGACTGGGTACACTGGACGGACTCGCCGAGAACTCCCAGATGGTGATATACCACAAGTCAGATGGCAGTTCTCCGGTGACACTGGTACATGGTAGTCTGTAGACCCGAGATCGTCATAGAGTCTTGTGTGATTCCCACTGTGCTTTGATTTCCACCTTACCACGTCCAAGAGGGCGTGCAAAACGGTGGCTTTTGGGTACAGTCCCGAATCACATGGAGGCAATGAGCGATGGGAGGGGATTCGTCTCTCCCGGTATAGGGAGTTGATGTTGTGCTGTGTTCGATTGGCTATAACTGGAAGTCCCTGGCCAGGACCGATATAGAGATTTACTGGTAAGTGTTACCAGTAATTTCTCGACCCGTTATGAGCCACACATCGACACGACTTATCGGTTACTGGGGTCTGACGTATACCACCCCTAGACTAGATATGCGAAATATCAGACGAAGAGACCGGACTGTACGGGAGTGTTACTGATTGGATTCACAGGAGAACGTACAGGCTAGCTTGTTGATCTTCTGATCGCTCAATACCTGGGTGGCTGTTACGTTTAGCTGACCGCTTGCAGCTTGTGGGTGTTTGATATGATCATCACCTGCTACCGGCGTATTGATGATTCTTTAGAGTCCTACACAGAGGTTTCTTGGCTCAGGCAAAACGGAGTAGAGGCACATATGTGATATGTGCAGGACCGAGGATAATGCGATATGAGATACCGTATTATATTCTCGCGATATTTAGATATGAACCGGGTCATCGGATCAAGTGTTGATTCGATGAGTCGGTACATGATATATTAGTCAGTTATATTCGATATAGCCGGATTGTCGGATCAAGTGTTGATTCGATGATTTAATGTATAATAATATATATGATATATTGTATTACATTATCTAATATTGGCTCACTTTATTATTTCATTTTCTCACCGGGTAATACATTGATATATATGCGATATATGTTAATTGTATTATTTTCTTTTATTGCAAATATATAATATATATATGATATATATTATTGCAACATGATATGATTAATAATGGAACATGTTTAGTAGAGATTAAACAAGGTTAGGGTTTGATTAGGGTTAGCTCCTTCTTGCACCTTCTAGAAGGAATTCCTTTTGTCATGGTTAAGATATTATGGTTGATATTTATCCATGACTCATTCTTTAACCTAACCAAACCCTAGCCCTAGTTAATTCTCTACAAGGGTTATCCTTGTCATTCCTTGACCATGGTTCCATGATTATTCATATATTCATTTCTATTATTCATCACAAAAAAGAATTAACTCATTTTATTCATCTTCTTCTTCTCTCTTGAGCTTTGAGAAAGCTTACTAGTTATTCATTTTGTGATAATTTCTTATGAGAAATTGATATAAAAAGATAGCATGAATACTACTCCATCATCCTCATCTAATCTAGCCCATTAGATTAGGGTGTTCACCTCATTAGAGTGAGAGAGCTTGAGTTATAGCAACTCCGACGTAGATCATCGGAGAAAAGGAATACTACAAGCTAGCATGGATCGTTCGAGTCGTGGAGCCTCTCTTGAGTCCGGGAGATCGTGGATCGTGGCGAAGGGACTTCTACTCGGAGCTTATGAAGCGAAGGAGCAGACTACAAAGGTTGTAATCCCTCACACTTAGTAGTAAAGATGTTTACTTGTATGTTAAACCCTAATAATCTAGCAAAGATCCCGGCTTTGGGTTGTTCGGCACGTCTAAATTTTTATTTGGGCGTGGTTGATGCCTTATGAACCCTCACAAGAGTGCCTAGGAACCCTACAGTGGTATCAGAGACTAGCTAGAGCATTAGGCGACGTGTATACGAAGTTAAAACTCCGATCGAACCCCGAAATGACGTTTTGAACCCTTCTCTGGATATTTTTTAAAAACTGTGATTTTTCTGAATTAAAAATGCTTAAAAATACCAGCAGGAAATTATAAGAAATACTGTGAAAAACGACAGGTTAAATCGTATGGATCGCCGCGGAATCGCGGCTAATCCTTGCTTGGGCCGCGGATCCGCGGCCGTACAGTGGTATTAATCCTATAATTTTGCACAGTATTTTCTATTTCTGTAAGTGATAATTTCTGGGTATTTTTAAACTGACTCAAGTGTTGAGTCTTCTGGGGTTTATTTTGTAATCGTTGATTCGATCGGAATATTTAATTTCGTTATGATTTCCGGATATTTAGAAACTGTTAAAATGTTCGAACGGATATCATTAACTCAATTTTTCCCGGCACGAAAAATTTTCAAGTGTTGAATTTTTATCGGGTTTAAATCTTTCGGATAAATGTACAAGTAACGCGGTGGTCCCTTTAGAAGAAGACAAACCTTAACTCGATTATGTGATCGTCTGAACCGCCTCTAAACCTTAGGGTTTGGGGCAGTACGGCGTGCCACATGTGAGGCGTTGGCTTGACCCTTCTACGGTTGGATCATCGGTACTGTGACAGATTCTGGGATTATTTGAACTCCGCTCAAGTGTTGAGCTATTTAGGAAATTTTGGGTATTTGATTATCTGTTCGGAAAGTTTAATACTGTCTATTTATCTGGAATGTGATACAATATGTGGAATTCATATAGTTAGGCATGAAATGCGAAGTATGTGATATTTCGGATTTACGTTGTCTAAAATGATTGTGGATTCCAAATATTGTAGTTTTACAATTTCTTTTTTGTGACCGTAAGTGTAGTATGTAGTTGTATTTTCGGTCTTCGTTGCTATACATCAACGACGATCGGTGTATGCTTTCTTACTTACGTTGATGATATGTGATATTATGTGTTGCTGTGATATGTTATATTGGATCGTCGTGTTTTGAATAGCCGGGGTTTTTATGTGAGATGAGGGTTTTTATTTTCATTCATGTAAAATTCATTTGTATGTAATATTCTTTTATTGGGGCACTTCCGGGATGAGGTTGATGTCACCTGTGTATATTATTTACTTTTCCGCATTAGGTAGACCCAAGGAGGGGAGCACAAGTAACCGGGTTCTAGGGTCCAGTGGATCTCGAGGAGTCGAGACCTGGTCTCCTAACCCTAGAATTGGCAGTGTTACTTGCCGCTCACGTAGGGGTCTAGGGATGTGGGTTTGGCTATTCATCGCGACCGTGGAATCCGTGTTTTATACCGACTCGGTAATACTATGTGATATTCGCCAACTGCTTTGGCTGCAATACTTACACCATTCCCTACTTGAACGGAATGATCACCTTTTCCCAGTTCTCTACCTTTCCGTAGCCTATGTAACAATTTACATGTGTGGGATCCTGATCCGGTATCTAATACCCAGGACGTAGGGTGAACTGAGAAACAGTTCTCAATAACTAACACACCTGAAGAAGGTGCATCAACATGCATGTTCTCCGTTTGGGCGGCATGAGAATCCAGATATTTTACTATTCCCTGTTCAGTCTTATAACTCTTATAAGAAAGAACGGGACCAACGTTCCCCTGCACAGTATAATAAGCCGGTTCAGTCAATACATCCATATTATTATTTTGATTATGGCCTGACATGGTCGCTACGTGGAGAGAGAGAGAAAAAAACACTTTAGCGTATGCTCTTGCAAGATTAGATTGGTTATTATCTTATCTAATCAGGATGTCTCCCACTGTTTTTATCAAATCTTCCTTCAAACCCTAAAAGGTAAGATTAGCCGGGATTAATTACACCCTACAATTTCGTCAATCTTTCAGCCAGATCAGTATCGGTACTTGAGGGAGGTTCCCCGTGCTTTCGCACGGACCTAATTAAAGTAAACCTCGTTTTCCCAGAGGCGTAACCCTGTTAACACTTTTCTAGACACCTACTTGATCGGCTAATTGTCATGTGTAAAACTCTCCCAGGAGTAACTCTTACTCGCAGTGGGTATCGGGATCCAACTATCTCATAGGAGGTATGCAATCTCATTGCAAATTTCAACACTTGAAATTCCCGATAATGCTTTTACCCCTAGCGTGCTATGACCTTGACGCATGCCAAACAACCCATAGTCTGCTAGTCAAGTTCAACCCATACATTTCGTGATTGAATTAAACCCACCCGTACGACCCTTTACGCATGCCAAACAACGCCGTACGAATACCCTAATCCAATCGCATCTCATGCTACATATAAGTTATAATCAGCTATCGTACACTACGCCTTGACGCATGCCAAACTACCGTAGCACGAATACTAAATATTACTTATCTGAAATGACGGAGAGCTACGCAGGTTTTTCAGAAAACCCTGAGCATAATGAACTTGATATCGTCGTAGAATCGAATGTTTTTGAAAAGGAGTGTTTTTGAGGCTTTTCTAGTTTCGCTAAAGAGGTCACTCCCGGTGAAGGGATCTTGGCTCTTTCCCCATCGAATAAGGTGCAGGATATATCATATATACCGTTGTGCAAAGCAAAAACTATATAAGCTGTCAAAAACTAAACCGCGAGTTTGTAGCATCTGCCAGTTTCACTAAAGAGGTCACTCCCGGTGAAGGGATCTCGGCTCTTTCTTTATCGAATAAGGTGCAGGGTATATTATATATACCGCTATGCAAAGCAAAACTGTAGCTACCCTTTTTATTAAAGTTTTGATTCTACAACATCTTTTAGGTTTCTTTTCTTTTTATTAATCTCATTAATAAATCCCATCAGCTTATGCTTCCTAACCATCACAGAAGAAACGAAAGCAGTAATATTTATATATCAGCATATATATATAGTATAAGCATTCGTCTCAGGCAGTAATATGATCTCATCACAGAACATTGCAGCAGAAGAACATATATGAAATATTGGATATACTAGGATGTCCGTGTTTTTAATACGAGCCGGTATAAAACACGGATTCCATGGTCGCGATGAATAGCCAAACCCACATCCTTAGACTTGGTCATATCAATGCGACACGACTGGCTAAGTTACATAAGGATGGATATTTGAATCCATTCGAATTATCATCTTATGATACTTGCCATTCATGTCTCAGGGTAAAATGACTAAAGCTCCATTTAGTGGATACGGAGAAAGAGTTACAGAACTCTTAGGACTGGTACATAGTGATGTATGCGGTCCCATGTCTACGCATGCCAGGAACGGTTCTTCCTACTTCATTACATTCACTGACGATCTCTCTAGATACGGACATGTGTTCCTGATGAAACACAAGTCTGAAGCTTTTGAGAAATTCAGAGAATATAAGCACGAAGTAGAGAACCAAACAGGCAAAAGTATTAAGATTCTTCGATCTGATCGAGGAGGTGAATACTTAAGCAATGAGTTCCTAGATTATCTAAAAGAGAATGGGATTCTCTCTCAGCTTACTCCTCCTTATACACCACAGCACAACGGTGTATCGGAACAGAGGAATCACACCCTATTAGATATGGTGCGCTCAATGATGAGTACAGCTGAGTTACCTATTTCCTTCTGGGGGTATGCGCTTGAGACAGCCATAAACCTATTGAATAGGGTTCCTACCAAATCTGTGCCTACCACTCCATATGAGATATGGAAAGGAAAGAGACCACATCTTAATTACATTAAGATATGGGGTTGTCCGGCCTATGTCAAAAGACAAAATCCGGACAAACTTGAGGCAAGATCTGTCTTATGTAAGTTTATAGGTTATATTCGATATAGCCGGATTGTCGGATCAAGTGTTGATTCGATGATTTAATGTATAATAATATATATGATATATTGTATTACATTATCTAATATTGGCTCACTTTATTATTTCATTTTCTCACCGGGTAATACATTGATATATATATGCGATATATGTTAATTGTATTATTTTCTTTTGTTGCAAATATATAATATATATGTGATATATATTATTGCAACATGATATGATTAATAATGGAACATGTTTAGTAGAGATTAAATAAGGTTAGGCTTTGATTAGGGTTAGCTCCTTCTCGAAGGAATTCCTTTTGTCATGGTTAAGATATTATGGTTGATATTTATTCATGACTCATTCTTTAACCTAACCAAACCCTAGCCCTAGTTAATTCTCTACAAGGGTTATCCTTGTCATCCCTTGACCATGGTTCCATGATTATTCATATATTCATTTCTATTATTCATCACAAAAAAGAATTAACTCATTTTATTCATCTTCTTCTTCTCTCTTGAGCTTGGAGATAGCTTACTAGTTATTCATTTTGTGATGATTTCTTGTGAGAAATTGATATAAAAAGATAGCATAAATACTACTCCATCATCCTCATCTAATCTAGCCCATTAGATTAGGGTGTTCACCTCATTAGAGTGAGAGAGCTTGAGTTATAGCAACTCCGACGTAGATCATCGGAGAAAAGGAATACTACAAGCTAGCATGGATCGTTCGAGTTGTGGAGCCTCTCTTGAGTCTGGGAGATCGTGGATCGCGGCGAAGGGACTTCTACTCGGAGCTTATGAAGCGAAGGAGCGGACTACAAAGGTTGTAATCCCTCACACTTAGTAGTAAAGATGTTTACTTGCATGTTAAACCCTAATAATCTAGCAAAGATCCCGGTTTTGGGTTGTTCGGCACGTCTAAATTTTTATTCGAGCATGGTTGATGCCTTATGAACCCTCACAAGAGTGCCTAGGAACTCTACAGTTAGGATGAAGAAGATGAGAGCTTGAGGAGAGAGAATGTATTTGTGATAATTGAATCGAACTTGAGTCATTTGGATAATATCATGAAGCATGAAAATATCTAAGCAATAATATATTAAAACATCAACCATGCTTCATTAATTACCTTGAGATGAATCTCCTCATGACTCATGGTGCAATTAATGAAAATAACACATCATCTCTCCACCTCATTAAGTTTAATTCACAAATGAATTAAAACTAAATGAGTCACCTTTCTTCTAGAAGCTTCCCGACTAATTACGAGAATGCCCCTCCCATCCGTATTCACGAAAAACACGGATATACCGAGACTGCATAAATCCAATAATCCAATACTAGAATCTGGCTTAAACCAAAGCCTGCAAGTATGATCTGTCCGAACATCATACGTGCACAAGTACACGTATATGTCCGAAACCTGTCGTAAAACCATACGACCTCTATATCGTTTCGCCTGAAGCAGGAAAACCCTCTGTGTAGGACTCTAAAGACTCGACACTACGCTGGCAGTGGGTTTAACCATAGGCCGCAAGCGGTACTAGCTGTACGTAACGGTCCCCAGGTAGATGTCGATAAGAAGGTCGATGAGGAAACCCATCCGAACTCCTACTGAGCCTAATGTGACAATCTCCGTACAGTCCGGTCTGTTCGTCTAAGACTATCTCTTATCAGGCCTAGGGGGCAGCAAGCGTTAGTCCCCTAAAAGAGGTATAAGTCGTGTCGGAGTGAAGCCCATTACACCTTGAGAAACTACTGGAACACCTACCAGTAAATCTCGCTTGCCCTAGCCAGGGACCTTGCGTAATAGCTCTCCAAACACAGAGCGATATCAACTCCCAATACCGGGAGAGACGAATCCTATTTAACCACCACTGCCTCCAGGTGCTTCGGGACTGCACCCAACTGCTACCTGTTTGCACGACTCGGTCGAGCCGTGGTAGGGTAGTAATCTAAGAACAGTGGGAACACACTCAAGGCGAAGCAGCAGTGTCAATTCTACGGACTATGCTGTACTCATGTCACCTGGGAACTGTTAACTGACGACGGGTATAATACCAACCAACAGTTCCCTGCGAGTCCTGTCCGGTGTACCCGTAACCCAACGAGCACCTGTATACTATCTCCAGTACAACGTACTAATGGCTATGGGTCAGACCATTTCCCCTGCTGGGATGAGAAGCGTATACTCTAGTCTACTCCGGAGTATCGATGCCCTGTCTCGATAATCCTACGACTAGGGACCTGAAAAAGGATGTGCTTGTAGACTATCCAGCCCCCACTAGTGTGACTGTCATCACAACGCTGGTAGTCAAGCAAGATCCTAAAGGCTCTATCAATATGTATTCGCGATATACTAAAAGAAACATATTGTAACGTTTTGAAAATCGTTTCGGTGAAATTTCGAAAAAACGGTAAAATAAAGGGGTTTTCTGTAAAAAGTCAAAATACAAATATCTTATTATAAAAATTAAATATACATATTCTAGCTATGTAATTGCTAGTATTTGGTGTTTATTGATCCACTGGTGAAATTTCAAATTTTCTGAAATTTTTTCCGAAATTAATTATTTTAATATTATTTTAAGCTGTCACTATTACATTTAATTGGTGATAAATACAAATTGGAACGGGTTAATTTAACAAAGTGAACCATGACATGTTGGAATCAAAGTTTGTAACAGGTTTTAATTGGAAACTTGTCTCAAAGTTCTAGTTAGTTTTATGCTAAGTAGATAATACAAGAAAAATAAATTAATATAGGTAATAATGAAGCTTTCTACAATTAACCATACATACCCACACTCTCTTTCCCCACTTCATGGCCGGCCTTGCTACAGTGCAGCCCCCACCCACTTCACCACTTCATTCTCCTCAAATTTAAAAGAAAAAAAAAATAAAGAAAAGATTAAAGAATTGATTTAAATGAGGTATGGTGTGAGATGATTGAAGTATGGGCTTTCTTTTCTTTGACTTGGAATTCTTTACTACACTCAAACCTCACTCTCCCCCCTCACCTTCCTGCTGGCCGAGCAAGGAAGCCCCCCCAAATCCCCATTTTTTCCCCACTCCAATTATCATGAAAATCCTATAAAATTCATTAAAAAAAAATCAATGCTAAACCTCACCAATTCTTTACTTAACCTTCATCCAATTTTCCTTGGCCATTCAAGCGTGGATTTTGGGAGCAAGAGAGCATTTTGGAATCGTTAAGTTGCAAGCTAGATTTAAGGGTTGTGAGGTATAATTCCTAACTAAATTGTTAATGAGTTGCTAATTACTTCATTTTGTTTAATTTGTGTTCTAGCTCCAATCTTGAAATTCTAGAAAAGGGAAATTGTTACCAAGTGAGGGTTTTTATCATTGATCATGGTTTAATGGTGTAGCTATCATCCTAAGCTATAGAAAAATTAATCTAGTTGTTAATTTCCAAATTTGTAACATTTAAAATGTCCAAACTAAGCATTTTTGCTAACTAGGTTTAGTGAAATACATATATAATTGAGATTAAAATCTAATTAGGGTATCCATGGTATTATTAACATTTTAAATTGTATTTTAATATTTTAGATCATGCAAATCCAAACTAAATTGCTGTTTATGCATTTTTGCTAAAATGGTTGAAATTTGGGTAAAATTGCAAACTAGTTTTTTTGAACGTATATAGTTTGATGAGATTAAATTATGGTTATGGGTTATATGACTTATTTAAGTTATTTAATAAGTATTATGGCCGCTAGAATTGTTTAAACGTCGAGTTTTGTACTAAAACGGAAAATTTTGCTTGCTAGTTTTTCGGAAAAATGGCTTTTAAAGTGAATTTGGGGTTTTTGTGAGTTTTAAACTATTTTATATTAAAATTAGTGTTCGTGAATGTGCAAATGAGTGTATTTGGGTTTTTCTCGATGGTCTGGCGTTTGTACGCCGATGTCGAGGGTTTTTGGGTTGATTTGTGGAAGCAACCATAGGTTTTGACCTATGTGGGATCGTGTGTCGTTTTGGTCATGAGTCGGATTTTAATGCGATGCGGTGCGTTATGATATGTAGGTACTCCCATGTGGACTTCGAGATGGCAAGCAAGCGCATGGCGACGTCGGCACCGGCGAGCGAGGACCAGGTGAGTAGATTTATATCTACGGGGAGAAGTCGGGTGGATGGCGTATAGCACCCCCGCAGTCCGTGGTGGTGTGTACGGATGCGTATACACACCAACAATTATTATATGTTATTTGGGATTAATAACGATGTTAGGATGGATATTGGTGTGTTAGATCACTTTAGTGTTGCGAACCCTAGGGTAGTGTTGCACTACACATACACACATACATACACACATACATACTTGCATACATTCCTATTTATATGTGCTCATGGGATTCTTTATAGTTATGTGTTCACATGGGTATGGGACTATGTGTTCACATACGGATATGAGGACGATACTAGGGATTGAGCTGAGTCGATGAGTTTTGTTTTGTGGTTGTGATATCGGTTTGTACGAGACTGTCGATCAGTAGTCAGATCATGACTATATTGATGATATTAGTATTGTACTAGACATAGGTCAGTACCCTGGACTATGATCTTGGATAAAGAGGATACCAGATGAATAGTGTGATGAATATGATATTAACCCGTACCCAGATTTGGGGATGCCGTACGACGGATTTACGTACAAGCTATATTTTGATGATTGATCCGCACTCTTGACTTGGGATGTCTGATTATAGATATGGTATCGGATATGATATTATTGAGGCGGGATCACCGACTAATATATATATACAGGTATGTATATGTATCGACTCAGATGTTAGGCGGTTTCCTTACCTGTAGCCCAGCTGGTCAGCTTAGCCCTTTAATTTAGTTTAGTTGTTAGATTAGATTCGATTCTTACCTATTTCAAACTAACGAATCGTGGGTATTTTAAAAGACAGCCCAAGGGATCCTACGGATATTTCAAAAGACGTATCTTTTCATAAAAACACCGTAGCCCCTACTTTCAAAACCCCATGATTCGTGTTATTTCAAAAGGCACCATTTGTAGGACTTATATTAGGTTAATGCAGATTAGTTATAGTTGCGTCTAGTATTCAGCTCCCGCTCTTTATTGTGGTTCGCTTCGCATCGCATGCTTATATTATGTTTCATACTCCATTATTGATATCATGCTGTTAGGACACCAGCACTATTACCGATAATGCGTATGTACCACGTACACTTACTTGCCGGCTCACACACATCTTCATCGGTAATTGCCATGTCACGTACACCTTAGAAAATATTATTGCTTGACTTAGCTTGTTAGTTAGTAATTTGACATGATATTAGTATACCTGCCTTATATGCCAGCTTAACATTGTAGCTATTACTTGTCACTTCATGCATACTGTTATTCATTGTTATGCCTACATTCATGGTTTTACATGCTATTGATGATTTGGATTCGGATTTCCATGAGATTTTCTGGATTTGGGGGGGGGGGGGAACTGTAAAAACTTATATAAACCGATTTCTCTCTTTTTAAATAAAAAAGTGCGGTTTTTCCCATGATGTATGAGTCGTCTACCATGAGTTTGCTGATGGATTTCGAGACCCGATTCGAGGAGACGGATGAACCGTTTCGGGTACATGGTGGACCCGGTAAGGTACCCCCGGGCAAGAAGCGCGTGATGATGACGATGTGAGCCTGGCAGGGGAGCACTACCTACCGGTGATTTTACCCGACGCGTCGGATATCCGGAGGATACCGTCGTGGTCTTGAGATGGATGGTAGGGGCCGGTCTGGACTGACGGCGCCCTAGATATTGTGATTGAGACATTGAGATTTCGAGATATTGAGGTACAGAGACTGTGATACAGAGGTATCGAGATATTGGGATTACGTTTTGTGCCGATGCTAGGCACTGTTTTATGCTGATTTCATTATGATACCTCATTTTAAAAATACAAAGGAAATCTCACTAAATTATGAAAACAGTTTCTTCATTTACATGTATTCTGTTTTCATGCATTCATACCTCATTCATATGATATATTGCTACCTGAGGCACTGACACGGGCACATGAGATTACACCCGGGTTAGATATTTACCCTAGCCTTGTTATAGGCCGCATGTTATATACATATTTGAGGATATATATTGATCGTATGACCTAGGATTGCGTCATACATGCGATTCCTATTCGTAGATGTATTCTATTCACGAGTTGGCAACTCACCCCCGTTGTGCCCAGTTTCTTGCAGGTTTTGCCGTACAGGTTCATTACGGCTTTGCTGGCACTGCTTCTTTCGGGTGATTTGCTAGTAGGTGGGTTTATTGTATCATACCCATCAGTATACATTGTATATTATTATTCAGTTTTATCTAGTAAATTCCATCAACCAAACATGTATTTATTTTTGAGATAGAGACCAGTGATGTTATTCTTTCGACCTTAGAGTCACGCGTTGTATTTCTGTGGTTTTCTTGTTGTTTTGCGTTTTCTTTTGAATTTTGATCCTCGCCCTTGGCGTTGTATATTATATTACTTGTGTGGTTGTGACCGTCGATTGACGAAGAGCTAGCTCCCGCTTGGGGATGCCTTTTTATTGATTTCGTATACTATTCATGTTGTATCCCATTTGGGGGCCAGTATTTACAAATGAGACTCTGCCGAAATTTTCAGGAAATTTTTGATGTTTTTAAAAACCGCATAAGTCGGCTTATGCTATTGAAACTACTTGCTTTAAGTTGGTTTTTCCTGCACTCTACATCTTTTCTTGGTTTGGATTTCTGGGTTTTCGGTTTACTTAGATTACGTACGCCTCGAGACGTTCGTAGTTTAAGTGCCGGTCATGTTCCGTACTTTCGGGTCGTGACACATATACACATATTAAGACAGATACAAACGAAGTAGCATACTACTATGTTGAGCAAGACTGTTATAAACCTGTGTGTATATCCCAAGCTTCCAAAATATAATATACAAGCCAGTACGATACAATAATGGCCTCTAGGGCATATAACACTAACAATCTCCCACTTGCACTAAGGCCATGTGCTGGCGTATCGCAGACCTATCATCTCGAATAGCCTCTCGAACTGCGTCTGAGGTAAGGCCTTTGTGAATGGATCTATAGTGTTCTCCTCTGTACCAACTCTCCGGACCTCGATCAGGTGATACCGCCTTAAGATGTGTCTGGACTTTTGATGGGACCTGGGTTCCTTCGCTAAAGCTATAGCCCCGTTGTTGTCACAATACAGAGGTATTGGATCAATAATGGATGGAACCACCTGAAGTTATGTTAAGAACTTCTTTACCCAGACTGCTTCTTTTACGGCATCAGAAGCTGCGATATACTCCGCTTCCATCACCAAGTCAGCAACGGTGTCCTTCTTGGAACTCTTCCAGCACACCGCACCTCCATTGAGGGTAAAGACATAACCTGACATGGACTTGGAGTCATCCTTGTCACTCTGGAAGCTGGAGTCAGCAAAAGCCTCAATCTGGCGGTCTTTTCTGCCGTAAACCAAGAACATATCCTTAGTCCTTCTCAGGTACTTGAGAATGTTCTTTACTGCTATCCAGTGCTTCTCCCCTGGGTCTGACTGACACCGGCTTACTACGCTTAGTGCGTAAGCTACATTTGGTCTGGTACACAACATCACATACATTATAGAGCCTACCGCAGAAGTGTAGGGTATAATCGACATGCGATCCCTTTCCAAATCAGTCTTGGGAGACATCTCTTTGGAGAGGGTGATTCCGTGACAAGCCGGTAAATTACCGTGTTTAGAATCTTCCATACTGAATCTTTTCAGTATAGTGTTGATATACCTGGACTGCGAAAGTCCCAACATCCTTTTAGATCTATCACGATAGATCTGGATCCCCAGAATGTAAGAGGCATTACCCAGGTCTTTCATGGAGAACCTGTGTGACAAGAATCCTTTGACAGATTGTAGCATAGGAATGTCATTTCCTATCAAGAGAATGTCATCCACGTACAAGACGAGGAATACGACAGTTTGTGCTACAATCTTACTATAAATACACGGCTCATCTAGATTTTTAATAATTCATATTCTTTGACCGTTTCATCAAAACAGATGTTCCAACTTCGCGATACCTGCTTTAGTCCATAAATGGACTTAAGAAACTTGCACACTTTCCCGCTGCTCCCACTCTGATTGAAACCTTCTGGCTGATCCATATAGACGCACTTGTCCAAATTTCCATTTAGAAAAGCCGTCTTTACGTCCATCTTCCAGATCTCATAATCATGGAAGGCAGCAATGGCAAGAAGGATCCGAATGGATTCGAGCATAGCCACTGGAGAAAAATTTTCGTCATAGTCCAAAGCAGGCCTTTGACGAAAACCCTTTGCAACAAGTCTAGCCTTATAGGTTTCCACCTGTCCATCTACACCAATCTTCTTTCTGAAGATCCACTTGCATCCTATAGGTTTTACCCCATCTGGAGCAAAGTCCAAAGTCCATACTTTGTTGGTGTACATGGACTCCATCTCGGTCCGCATTGCATCCAGCCATCTTACCGAGTCGCCGCTCTGAATGGCTTGCTGGAAGCTAGTAGGTTCATCATTATCAATGACGCAATCCTCTCTATCCCCGTCTATGAGAAAACCGTAGTATCTCTCAGGCGGATGAGATGGCCTACTACTCCTGCGGAGGGGTGCGGGAATGTCCTGTTCTTCTGGAACTTCTGGTTCTACCAAGCTTTCAGTAGTAGCTTGTGGTTCTGGAATTTCTTCCAGTTCTATTTCGCTCCCACTTGTTTCCTTTTCTAAAAACTGCTGTTCTAGAAAATGGGCATTACGAGAAACAAAAACCTTTTGTTCCTCTGCGTAATAGTAAAAATACCCCTTGGAGTTCTTTGGATATCCTACAAACTTACACTGTACTGAGCGTGCCTCGAGTTTGTCCGCATGCTGCTTTTTAACAAAAGCTAGACATCCCCATATCTTGAGATACTGAAGATAGGGTTTCTTTCCACTCCACATCTGATATGGTGTGGTAGGCACAGTCTTGGTTGGAACTCTGTTCAAAAGATATGCAGCTGAATCTAGTGCATAATCCCAGAAAGATCGCGGTAACTCAGCATTACTCATCATAGAACGTACCATATCCAATAGGGTTCGGTTCCGTCTCTCCGATACACCATTGTGTTGTGGAGTGTATGGAGGAGTAAGCTGAGAGAGAATTCCTTTCTCTTTTAGGTAACCCTGGAACTCGGCACTTAAGTATTCACCACTTCGATCAGATCTCAGTGTCTTGATACTTTTGCCGGTTTGGTTTTCTACTTCATTCTTATATTCTCGGAATTTTTCAAAGGCCTCGGATTTATGTTTCATCAAGAAAATGAATCCATACCCATAGAAATCATCCGTAAAAGTAATGAAATATGAAAAACCGCTTCTTGCATGTGTAGACATTGGACCACATACATCGCTGTGTATGAGTCCTAAGAGCTCGCTCGCTCTTACTACATGTCCAGTGAATGGAGTCTTTGTCATCTTTCCTTTGAGACATGATTGACCAGTGGCATAAGATTGATATTAGAACAGATCCAAGTATCCTTCTTTATGTAACTTAGTTAACCTTGTCTCATTGATGTGACCTAGTCTACAATGCCATAAGAAAGCCTGATTTATATCTGGAGACTTTCTTTTTAGTGTGTTCTGGACATTGAAAATCTGCAATTGGTTTAACACGTATATACCGTTATCTAGTGTACCGGACCCAATCAAACCATGATTAAGGTGGATGTTAACAACATCGCTTACAAACGTGAAATCATAACCTTCTTTTGATAACAACGATACATATTACACGTTAAACTAGGTACACAAAAACAATTGCGCAAAACCAAAATATGTCCACTCGTCAATCCAAGGTGATAATCCCCTACGGACACAGCATCCACGTTCGCTCCATTAGTGTCACGCCCCACTTCCCAGAGTACGCTAAAATGGGCACGTGACATAGCCAACCATGCTACCTGTTGGTAGGAAGTATCCATCTACAGTCACATTACGGCTGTAGGGATATCAAGAACAAAATAAAACTATATAAAACATGTCCATAATCTAAGATAACAGGAGTCAATAATAAATAAATGTGGAAGCAAATGATCCAATACAAATAACTGAAATGTATGTCCAATAATGCGGGCTCACATCAGGAATAAACTGCAGGAAATAAACTAACTAATATTGACACCTCATAGCTCAGCCTGCTGGCTGAAGTACTCTTGCTCGGACTGCAACAGCGGTACAGAATCTGGACCATGCAAAACCCAGACGTCAGCGCGTCATGTCATCAAGTAATATAATATGAACAGGGTAACAGGTAATGCAATACAAACATGAATAAAGCAAGAGTAACAATAATATGAATCAGAGCAGTACAGGGTAGTATGCAGTGAGTAAACTAACTGTTCTCTCAGGTTTTCTATTCTAAAGTCTTTGAAATCAAATTGATGAATCATCGATGTAACTCAATAGTATCCCGTGCATGCCCAGGACCACGGTCTAAGACTCTCGGGCTGAAACCGAGATGTGCCGCTAGGCAGTAAAAGGTAGCAGGTACAGGCGAGTGATCTCAGCATCATCGCTCCGGGGCTGGCCTAGCCCGTAAGACTGATCAAAACAGGTAGTGAACTGTTGAGTTACAAGTCAGGTTTCACCTTTGATTTCCCCATACCCCCAAGTTATATGTGTATGTCAAGTCAGGTATTCCGAAAATCAAGAAACTAATGCCAACACAGGATCAGGTAAACAGGTTTGTTTGGATAGACAACAGGAACGGTCCATGAGGACTACATGTCAGGTTTGTTGGCATTAGACACAGGATCAGGTAACGGGTCAGGTCATGGTACATCAGGTCAAGTCAAGCAGTATACGGTACCATGTCGGGTCAATCAATGTGTAGGTAGCAAGACAGGTCAAGAAGCAAGCGATTTCACAGGTGTGCTCGCAATCAGTTATATAATCAAGCATGGATATCAACAATATGAGATAAGCACTGAAGTAAGCAATAGGCAGTTTCATTCAATTAGCAATACCGTTATCAATTGTGTCACCGATATGATTTCAACCATACAAGCATGCAGTAAGACAATTAGGGCCTTTTAATCATGTTAACAAGTTTAAGGACTTTACAGGTGCAATGATTTATATAAAGGTTCAATACAGCTATTACGGGTTAACATGCACACGAGTGTTCAAATAGAACAAAACTATAGAGATAAATTCCATAAGCTATGTCAATATTAAAAATGTGATTAAACAGGTAAATGTAGTTATTAGGTTCAATTGCAAACTGTAGGTTCCAAGTTTAAAGATAAAATGATATATAACAATATTGTACATGGAAATGAGAAATGATTGTACCAAAGTTAAATTTACAGGTTTAGGGTGTCATAATATATAAGAAAATATTGTATAGCATGTAGCAAGGGGTACTTGCCTCGACGGGTTGTGAACCGGGAAAAACGGAACGTAAAACGTCGGCAGGGAAACTCGCGACGGGCGCACGGTTCACGGAATGAACCCAAACAACGAACAATGGAACCACACGGGTCGGGGTACCACGCTGGAACGTCGGATCACGTCGTCGGCATCGTCGGATTCTGGCGAAAATGTGAACAGTGAACCATTACAACATGCAAACAAGAATAGAAGAGAAAACAAAGAAGGAAGGAAGAATGAGATGGAGACAAGGGCTTACGGTAGTCTGCAGAGGGTCATGAGGATCGACGGTCATCGAAGAAACTCCGGCGATGGCCTACGACGGCGGCGGAAGAGGTCTGCAGATCAAGAATCGTGTTAGGAGAGAAGGAAAGAAGAAGGAAGAGAGGAGGGGAGGTGGAACTCACCGAGGAGTGTGCGCGAGGGTCGGGGCTACGGGAAGGAGGTCACCGGCGGCGACTCCGGCGACGCAGATGTATGCAGGGAATTGCAGGCGGCCGCGGCGCTGGTGCAGGGAGTACTGGCACGTCGGGAAAGGAGGAGGAGGCTTGGTGAGGGGAGGATGAGGAGGCGAGGGTGTTGGTGATGGCGTCGTCGGCGGTGGGCTGCAGCGGCGTAGGCACGGTGGATTCGGTTTGCGAGGTGAAGGGTTTACGTTGGAAAAGAAATGAGAGGGTGGAAAAAGATTTGAAATATATAGAAGAGAGAGAGAGAGAGAGATACTGGGGATAGAGAGAGAGAGAGAGAGATATAGAGAAAGAGATAGAGAGAGAGAGATAGAGAAAGAGATAGAGAGAGAGATACGGAGACGGGGCCCACGGGGATCTAAGGAGCTGGTGACTTGTTGGGAAAGCTTATTTAAAGATTTAAATGATTTTGAGATGAACAGTAAGATTAATATGGTTAAAGAAAATATACGACGTTTAAAATATTAAAATTTAGGATTTTGGCGCCGAATAAAACATTTCCAAATCGCGCCCGGGTTGGGTCCAAAAATTTGAAATTGAAATAATATGATTTTAAGCGGGATCCAAATTTTAAAATGAAGTGTTTTATGATTAAAAAGCATACCCCCAAAATGGACACACGTACGTGCGTGTAGCCGTCCAAACTCGCCCGTTTCGCTGAACGGGACAAGAACACGATGCACGGACGCTACCACAGGGTTAGGGGTGTCAAACAGGCCAAGATGAATATTTTTAATTTTATTTTAGATGCCAAAAATTGTTATATGCAGAAATGAATTTGCCGGGTAAAATTTTACAGTAAGCAACAATCAAGCAAGATAAAAGAGATAAGGGTCATACTATGTTCAAACGGTAACTGAAATTAGTAGCATTGGGCTCGGGTGTAACATTATACCCAACTACAATAGAATTTCGTCCTCGAAATTCCAAGAATACAAAGATATAAAACTACAGGAAAAGGTGAGGAAACTTCTGCCGGATTTCATCTTCTCGTTCCCAAGTGGACTCTCCATGCGAGCGATATCCCCAAGAAACCAGTACAAGAGGGATAACCTTGTTCTTAAGAACCTTTTCCCTTCGATCCACAATTTCAATCGGTCGCTCCTCAAAAGTCAAGTCTTCTCGTACTGTTAGCTCCGAATGATCCAATACGTGCGTTTCATCTCGAACATACTTACGGAGTTGAGATACGTGAAACACATCGTGCACACTAGCCAAGGACTGCGGTAACGCCAAACGATACGCTACCTCACCAACACGCTCCAAGATCTCAAAGGGTCCAACGAATCGAGGACTCAGCTTTCCTCGACTTCCAAAACGAATCACCCCTCTAGTCGGTGATATCTTCAAGAATACCAAATCACCCACGGTGAACTCTAGAGGTCTTCTTGACGTATCAGCCCCACTCTTCTGTCTGTCTTGTGCTGCCTTCATATGATTCCTGATAGTGTTAACCTTCTCAACGGTCTGCACAACCAAATCTGGTCCCAATAATCTTCGTTCACCGACATCATCCCAACAAACAGGTGAACGGCACTTACGACCATACAATGCTTCAAATGGAGCCATCTGGACAGTTTCCTGAAAACTGTTGTTGTAAGAAAACTCCACCAAGTGTAGATGATCCTCCCAAGAACCCTTGAAGTCCAACATGCATGCTCTCAACATATCTTCAAGAGTTTGGATCGTTCTCTCTGACTGACCATCAGTTTGAGGATGATAAGCTGTGCTAAACTTCAATCGAGTTCCCAAACTTTCCTATAAACTCCGCCAAAAGTGTGATAAGAACCGAGTGTCCCGATCGGACACGATGCTCACCGGTACTCGATGCAACCTTACAATCTCTTGCATGTACCGCTCTGCCAAAGTCTCTGTCGATTGACCAACCCGGAAAGGAATGAAGTGAGCTGCCTTGGTCAACCGATCAACAATCACCCATACAACATTGTTGCCCTTTGGACTCCGCGGTAAAGCCGTCACGAAATCCATGGTTATATGTTCCCACTTCCACTAAGGAATCAGAAGTGGTTGCAATAAACCAGCCACCCTTTGATGTTCAGCCTTAACTTGCTGACACACCAAGCACTTTGCAACAAAGCGAGCAATCTCCCGCTTCATGCCTTCCTACCAGAAATGCTGTCGAATATCTCGGTACATCTTTGTGCCTCCTGGATGTACAGAATAAGCTAAACTGTGTGCCTCCTTCATAAGCTCTTCACGAACATCTCCCTTTGGCACACACAAACGGCTACCATACCTCAACGAACCATCTTCGTGGATCAGTAAATCTGTTCATAGTCCGGCTTCAACCTGCTCTCGAAACTTTTGCAGTCTAGGATCCTGCGATTGTGCTTCTTTAATATCCTCGATCAACGATGACTTTACTTGTAGCTGCATCAACTGTCCCGAAGAATGCGGCAGCACAACCTCCAAGTCAAATCTTTGAAAATCTGCAACGATCTCCTTCTGCGTAGTTAACACCTGAATTGCTGGTAACCGACTAAGCGCATCCGGCACGACATTAACCTTCCCCGGATGGTACTTAAGATCAAGATCGTAGTCAGCCATTAGCTCCAACCATCTACGTTGCCTCATATTAAGCTCCTTCTGTGTGAACACATACTTCAAGCTCTTATGATCAGTAAAACCTTCGATTCTTTCGCCCAAAAGGTAGTGTCTCCAAATCTTCAAAGCGAAAATCACGGCCGCAAGCTCCAAGTCATGAGTTGGGTAATTCTTCTCATGGGTCTTCAGCTGTCTCGATGCGTACGCTACAACCTTCCCATGCTGCATCAAAACACATCCCAATCCTTTCCCAGATGCGTCGCTATGAATTACCAATCCTCCGGAATTGTCTGGCACGGTCAGAATAGGGGTGGTTATCAACTTCTGCTTCAACGTCTCAAAAGCTATCGCACATTCATCCGTCCATACAAAAGGTACCTCCTTGCGTGTAAGCTTGGTCAACGGCTCCACCAGACGAGCAAAGTTCTCCACAAACCTCCTGTAATATCCGGCGAGTCCAAGAAAGCTTCTTATCTCCGCAACATTCTTTGGAATCGGCCAATCTCGAACTGCTGCAATCTTTTCTGGATCGACGGCAATTCCATCGCCAGATACAACATGCCCCAAAAACTTCACTACCTCCAGCCAAAACTCGCACTTACTCATCTTTGCATAAAGCTTTTCCTGTCTCAACGTCTGCAGTGCGATCTTCAAATGTTCAGCACGCTCTTCAAAACTCTTCGAGTAAACCAGAATATCGTTAATAAATACCACAATAAACTGGTCCAAGAACGGTGAAAAGATTCGGTTCATCAAGTCCATGAATACTGCCGGCGCATTCGTTACTCCGAAGGGCATCACTAAGTACTCGTAATGTCCATACCGAGTTCGGAATGCCGTCTTGCAAATATCTTCTGTTTTCACTCGGACCTGGTGATATCCGGATCACAAATCCAACTTCGAGAATACCCTCGCGCCACTAAGCTGCTCGAAAAGTTTGCCAATGCGAGGGATATGGTACTTGTTCTTAATAGTCACCCGGTTTAATTCCCGATAGTCGATGCACATCCTTCTTGTGCCATCCTTCTTCTTTACTAGAAGAACTGGAGCTCCCCAAGACCAGTTACTGCTTCGAATCCAACCCTTTTCAAGCAATTCAACAACCTGTTTCTTGACTTCTTCCAACTCTACTGGTGCCATAGGATAATACGCTTTGGATACTGGCGCTGCACCAGGAATAAGATCAATTACGAACCCCACGTCTCTCTTCGGCGGTAAACCCGATATATCTTAAAATACGTCCAAAAAATCGCGAACAACCGCCGGCTCTTCACCATTATCAACTTCCATTGCTGCAAGAATATTATTTGTCAGCCTAGCCCTAAACTCGACTGGCCCGACAGAACTGCTTCCTCCAGTGAAGGTAAACTCAGGATGTCCGAGAATCTGGAAAATTACTTTCTTTGCCCTACAGTCAATGTGAGCGTGGAAAGTGCCAAGAAAATCCATTCCCAAGACAACTTCATAGCTGCCCGTATCAATCACCAAGAAATCTGCAAAAAGCTCCCGTCCGCACACAACATGTAGGGTTCCTAGGCACTCTAGTGAGGTCTCACAAGGCATCAACCATGCCAATTTCAAAAATACGGGGTGCCGAGAAACCCTAATACGGATCGTTGGCTAGATTTCTAGGCGAAAATGAAACTAGTTAACTTAACTAAAGTTTAAACGGAAATACAACCTTTGTAGATCTGGTGCTCCACCTCCATAGCTCCGCAACGAAATCCCCTCGCTGTCCAAATGAATTCCCGGGCTCTAGCGTCGGCTTCGTCGGAGAAATAGCCAGCTAGGTCGTTGATGTCCATACCGAAGATGATCTACGTCGAGGCATCGCTAGATCAAGCTCCACCTTCACCAAGCCATGAAAACTTGTGAAGGAAACACACTCTACTACTTGGCAAGAGGTAGAGGATGAAGAAATAGGAAGTGGGTAGACTTTAGATTTGGATTTCTCACTCTTCTTCATCAATCACCATTGATGAAGTAAGCTTTCTTCAAGTGGTCAAGAAGAAGAAGAAGAAGAATATAGTTATGATAAGTTATTAAAAATGAAAAGAAAAAGAAAACTTATCATAATGTAAACCATGGTCAAGTGTAGAGATTAAACCAAGGTTAGTTGGAATGGTTAGGGTTAAGGATGAGATAAGAATGGTTGACTTGATCAAAGCTTCAAGAAGCTTCAACATAAAACAAAATAAGCCACCATCCTTAAATAATTTCCAAAATGAATATATAAATAAATAAATGAATAAATAGATATGAAAAACAAAACCCTAACCATTTAAATAACCATGGTTTAATCTTTACACAAACTCAAGTAAGCATGTATCATCAAACATGATACAATCAAGTGCACAAAAGTATATCACATATACAACTTGTGAACTTCAAGTGAGAAAATCCATTTAAAGTGAACCGACTAGTTAATGCAAAATAATATATCAAATATATAATTATACATTAAATCATTAAATCAACACTTGATTTAACGATCCGGTCATATCGCATATAACCGACTAGTATCCTATGTATCGGCTTACCGAATCAATCCTTGATTCGATAACTAGGTTATATCGCATACAACCATTCGATACATTCATCGCGAGAATAGAATACAGTATCACATACTGGTATCATTCTCGGTCCCGCACATATCTCATATGCACTCCTATTTCGTTTCGCTTGAGCCAGGAAACCTCTATGTAGGACTCTAAAGACTCGTCAATACGCCGACAGCAGATGATGATCATATCAAACACCCACAAGCCGCAAGCGGTCTGCTAAACGTAACGGCCACCCGGGTATTGAGCGATCAGAAGATCGACGAGCAAGCCCGCTCACACTCCAGTGAATCCAACCAGTAACACTACCGTAGGGTCCGGTCTGATCGTCTGATATGTCGCATATCTCGCCTAGGGGTGGTAAACGTCAGACCCCAATAGCTCGATAAGTCGTGTCGATATGAGGTCTATAACATTTCGAGAAACTACTGGTAACACTTACCAGTATATCTCAGCAACCCTGGCCAGGGATTTCCTGTTATAACCAATCGAACACAGCGCAACATCAACCCCCTATACCGGGAGAGACGAATCCCCTCCTATCGCTCATTGCTTCCATGTGACTCGGGACTGTACCCAAAAACCACCGTTTTGCACGCCCTCTTGGACATGGTAAGATGGAAATCAAAGCACAGTGGGAACCACACAAGACTCTATGGCGATCTCGGGTCAACAGACTACTCTGTACCAGTGTCACCAGAGAACTGCCATCTGACGTGAGGTATAATACCATCTGGGAGTTCTCGGCGAGTCCGTCCAGTGTACCCAGTCTCTACTGAGCACCCGTATATCATCTCTGATGTCAAACACCGATGGATATGGGATCATCCATCGCCCATCTGTATGGGTCGAGAAGGTACACGCTAGTCTACTCTGGTATATCGATGCCCCATCTCGATACACCCACGACTAGGGACTTTGAAGGATGTACTTATGGACTACCATGTCCCCACTAGTATGATCCGCATCATAGTCTAGGTAGTCAAGTACACATCCTAAGGGCTTTACCAACATGTAATAGAGAGACAATCTTTGTACACGTTAAGGTAAAGAGCAACCAGATAGCATACTATCATGTCGAGCAAGAATGTCCTCCCTATATATGTCCCAGCATCCACTACAATATACATCCAATGTATAGTAATGGCCTCTAGGGCATACATATAACTAACAATCTCCCACTTGCACTAGGGCCATCTGTAGCAGTGGTTGTATCTCATACTCAACCATCCCATAAAAGTCTCTCTCTGGGAACAGGCCTTCGTGAGTGGATCCGCCATGTTGTCCTCTGAGTCTACTCTCCTAACCTCGATCCCTTAGAGATCAACTATCTCCATGATCAGGTGATACTGCCTCAGAATATGTCTGGATCACTGATGGGACCTGTGGTCCTTGGCATAAGCCACAACTCCATTGTCACACAATGGGAGGAACTTAGTTCATCTCATGAACCAATATACACCCAAACAGCCTCTTTGGTAGCATCTTTAGTAGCGATGTATTCAGCCTTTATCGTCTAGTATGCCACGGTATTTAGCTTGGAACTCTTCCAACATACCGTCCCTTTACTGAGGGTAAAGACAATGCCTGCGACTGACATTCAGTCGTCTTTATCACCCTGGAACACTTCCAGTGATTCTCCCCAGAATCAACTGATACCATCTCACTACAACTAGTGAGTATACTAACATCCAATTAGATCTATCTCATAGATCCAAAATCCAGGATTTAGTAGGTATCACTTTGATCCTATACGGAGAATCTTTGTGATAAACGGAGATTGATCGAGCGTAGCATAAGAAACTACTTCCCTATCAAGAGTATGTCATCCACGTACTCTACGAGGATCTTCACCATACTCCCTACTACCTTTTTGTTTATACAAGGTTCATCTACCATTTTGATGATGTCAAACTCTTTGACTAATCTATCAAAACAGATGTTCCAACTCCGCGATGCCTGCTTTAATCCTATAAAGCATCTTGCACACGTTTCCGCTGCTCCCACTGTCTACGAAGCCCTCTGGCTGTGTACTTACAGACGCACTCTTCTAAAACATCATTTAGAAAAGCAGTCATGACACCCAACCACCAGATATCGTAGTCATGGTATGTAGCCGTGGCAAGTAGGATCTGGATGGACTTAAGCATAGCTACTTGAAAAAGGTTTCATCATTATCCACGCCTGGTCAATGACGAAAACCTTTAACAAGTCTAGCTTTGAAAGTCTCAACTTTTCCATTTACACCAAGTAATCTTCTCAAGATATACTTGCTCCTGATGGGGATTTAACCCTTCAGATATTGCAACCAAAGTCCATACTTTGTTGGTGTATAAGGATTCCATCTCAGATCGCTAAGCATCCAGCCATTCTTACAGAGTCTCACTCCTGATGGCCAGCTCGAAACTAGTTGGGTCATCATCTCATGATGCAATCCTCGCTCCCACTGTCATAGAGAAACTGAAGTATCTCTCAGGTGGGTGAGGAACCCTACTAGATAGGCGGAGAGGCTGAAGTTCGTTGGAATCTACTGAATCCTTTGGTTCTACCAAATCATCTGCTGTAGTTTGTATAGCTGTAACATTTCCAGTTCTACATAACAGAAGTTGCCTCGAGCTTGTCCGGATTTTGCTTTTAGACATAGGCCGGACAACCCCAAATCTTAACTATCTTAAGAGATGGGTTCTTCCCTTTCTATATCACATATGAAATGGTAGGCAACTGATTTGATTGGAACCCTATTCAATAGGTATGCAACTTCTCAAGTGCATAACCCCCTAAGGAAAAAGGTAACTCCGTATTACTCATCATAGAGCACACCATATCAAATAGGGTGTATCTGCTCCGCCCTGACATACCATCGTGCAATGGTGTATACGGAGGAGTAATGCTGAGAGAGAATCTCATTCTCCTTTAGAAAATTCCAAGAATTCCGTGCTCAAGTATTCTCCTCCTTGATCTCATCAAAGGACATAATACTTATACCCGTATTTTGGTTATCTACTTCTAACTTATATTCTATGAATATCTCAAAAGGTTCGGACTTATGTTTCAACAGGAACATATGTCTGAATCTAAAGAGATCATCAGAGAACGTAATGAAGAACAAAGAACCGGTCTTGGCATGTGTAGACAGGGGACCTTACATACATCAACATGTATCAACCCAAGAGTTCACTAACTCTTTCTCTGTTTCCAGTAAACAGAGCTATGATCATCTTATCTTTGTGACATGACTGGCGAGTTTCACAAGATGTAAATTCAAACTGATTTAAATATACATCTAAATGCAACTTCAGCCAGTCAGGTCGCATTGATCTGACCTAGTCTACAATACCTCAAGAAGAATTCGTTCATTTTTGAACTCTTCCTCTTGTGTGTGTTCCGAATACTAAGAACTGTAGTTTGATTTGGAACATTAATGCTTTTAGATAACGTGCCTGAACCGATCAACTTTTGATATAGGAAATGTTCAAAACATTATCCAACAATACAAAATTTTATCGTTTCTTTACTAATAAAGAGACAGATATGATTTTGTATATCAGGTTCGGTATCTAATAACATTCGTTCAGAATCAATGTATTACAATACAGGGTGACAGCGACCAACAGACTTGGCTGCAACACTTGCCCCGTTTTCTGCCTCATGAAACTTATCACCCGTTCTCAGTTTTTCTATCTTTTTGTAGCCCTATGTAACAGATTACATATCTGGGATCCTGATCCGGTATCATATACCAAGGATGCAATGGATACTGAGAAACAGTTCTTTATAATGAACACACCCGAAGATGATGCATCAGCATGCACTCTCTTCGTTTGGGCGGCACGGGAATTCTGGTATTTCCCAATTTCCTGCTCTGTCTTATAACAATTATAAGTAGGAGCGGGAGCAACGTTCCCCAGCTCAGTATAACAAGCGGGTTCGGTCAATAATCCGTATTATTATCTTGATTAAGGCGTGATATGGTCGCTACCTGGAGAGAGAGAGAAGAAAACACTCAGTGTGCGCTCTTGCAAGAATAGATTGGTTATTATTTTATCTAATCAGGATGGCTCCCACTGCTTTTTATCAAATCTTCCTTCAAACCCTAAAAGGAAAGACTAGCCGGGATTAATTACACACTACAAGTTCGCCAATCTTTCAGCCAGGCCAGTGTCGGTACTTTGAGGGAGGTCCCCCGTGCTTTCGCACGAACCTAATTAATGTAAACCTCGTTTTCCCAGAGGCGTAACCTCGTTAACACCTTTCTAGACACCTACTTGATCGGCTAATTGTAATGTGTAAAACTCTCCCAGGAGTAACTCTTACTCGCAGCGGGTATCGGGATCCAACTATCTCATAGAAGGTATGCAATCTCATTGCAAATTTCAACACTTGAAATTCCCGATAATATTTTACCCCGAACGATCTATGACCTTGACAAGGTCAACAAACTATAGACCGCAAGTCAAGTTCAACCCGTCATTTCTTGATTGAATCAAACCCACCCGCACGACCCTTGACAAGGTCAACAAGGCCGCACGACTACCCTAACCCAATCTGCATCATATGCATAAGCAGATAAATACTGGTTAGCTACTGCACACTGCGCCTTGACAAGGTCAACAAACGTAGCACGAATACTAAACAGGACTTATCTGAAATGACGGAGGGCTACGACAGGTTTTTCTGAAAACCTATTGCGTAATGAACATGATATCGTTGTAGGATCGAATGAATTTTGAAATGGAGTGTTTTTGAGGCTTTTCTAGTTTTGCTAAAGGAGTCACTCCCGGTGAAGGGATCGTCGGTCCTTTCCTTGTCGAATGAGGTGCGGGATATATCATATATATCGCTGTGCAAAGCAAAAACACTTAAAAGCAATCAAAAGACAAACCGAGTGTGTAACATCTGCCAGTTATTGCTAAAGGAGTCACTCCCGGTGAAGGGATCTCGGTCCTTTCCTTATCGAATAAGGTGCAGGATATATCACATATACCGCTGTGCAAAGCAAGAACTGTAGCTACCTGTTTTATTTTGAAATTCGATTCTACAACATCTTAGGTTTCTTTTATTTCATTAATATCATTAATGAAGTCCCATCATTTAAGTACCTAAACATCACAGATAAATACGACGTACACTTATGCCATCTGCATTCGCCTCGATGTCCCTTCGTGCACCGTTAGGTTAGGTAACAAACGGCAGAGCGGAGCAGGGCTAGCATGGGTGTAAAACATAAGTAACGTCTATATAATATATCGTATATACTATATACTGTATCTATCACAGAACATCACATGATCACATCACAGATATCGCAGCAGAAGAATCATATGAAATATTGGATATACTAGGACGTCCGTGTTTTCAATACGAGCCAGTATAAAACACGGAGGATTCCACGGTCGCGATGAATAGCCAAACCCACACCTCTAGACCCCTACGAGAGCGGCAAGCAACCCTACCAATTCTAGAGTTAGGAGACCCGGCCTCGACTCCTCGAGTTGGTCTCCCACTGGACTCCAGAACCCGGTTACTTGTGCCCTCCTCCTTGGGTCTATCCTAGTGCGGAAAAGTAAATAATATACAAACGGTGACTACTTCCGCAACCTGGAAGCGCCCCAATAAAAAGAATATTACATACAAGTTTTTACATGAATGAAAATGAAAAAAACACTCATCTCACATAAAAACCCCCGGCTATTCGAACACGACGATCCAATATAACATATCCAGCAACACATAACATCACATGTCATCAACGTAAGTAAATATGCGCATCCCAATTGTCGTTGACATATAGCAACGAAACCGGCGATATCACATATTACACTTACAGTCACAGAAAAGAAAGTGTAAAACTACAACAGTTGGAATACGCAACTAGCTCAGACATCGCATGCCTGACCAAATGAATTACTTAGACATCGCATGCCTAACAATTATAAACCCCGCATTTTAGTCTCAAAATCGAAAACACTTTTCAATATCAAGTCGGGCAATTCAACAGGATTCCCGACATCCTGATCGAATGCTCGTCGCAAACTTCAGTAGACGGCCGCACCCCCGATACCGTCGATGAAGTGCACCAAGGCGGAACACCGCTGCCGCGAGCACCCGGACGGATGCTTTCGGCGACGGGGTTCTCCTACAGTCACTTGGTCGGGGCTATGGAGTGAGGCTGTCTATTAAGTTTACCCGGCGAGTATCCGCGTACGCTACGTGATTGCGACGGACTTTTGATCACATCAAAATTCTGTGGCAACCGATCAAGTGAGACTAAACTGCTATGTTTATAACATTCATTCAGTTATCTCATAACTTCTTGTGAATTCCAATTATTGTATCCCATTCCGGATAAATAGAAAATGTCAAACTTTCCGATCGAACAATCGAACACCCAAGTTTTCCCGAAACAGATCAACACATGAAATAAGTCTAACAACATTCAGTTCGTGCCACAGTAGCAACGGTCCAGCCGTAGAAGGGTCAAGCCAACGCCTCACATGTGGCACGCCGTACTGCCCCAAACCCGAAGGTTCAAAGGGCAGTTCATGACGGTCACATAATCGAGTTAAGGTTTGTTGTCTTCTAGAGGGTCCATCGCGTTACTTGCACTACTTAGAACGTCGTTAAACTACAGAAAAATCCAACACTTGGAAATTTCCCGGCAGGGGAAAAATTGGGTATTTATATTCGGTCGAACTTTTTAACATATTCTAAAAATACCCGGAAAAGCACACCGACAAAAATTAGAAAGTCCGATCGAATACACCGAGTCCCCAATACAACCTAGAAAATACAACTCTGGAATAAATATTAAAAACATCCAAAACATACAAGAAACACCAACAGAAACAACTGAAGAAAACACACATCCTGATCATCACAGACGGCCGCGGAACCGCCGCAAAAGGGGGGTCAACGCCGCGGTTCCGCGGCCGTACTGTTGAATTAGGTTGTCGTTTTCTCCAGTTTTTCTTAGAATTTCCTGCACATTTCTCTGCATATTTTTAATTCCAAAAAATCCACAATTTACAGAATTGTCCAGAGAGCATTTTTCAAGTCGGGGTTTTAGGTCGATCGGACTTCTAACTCCGTCGGGACTTCGCCTAAGGCTCTAGCTAGGCTCTGATACCACTGTAGGGTTCCTAGGCACTCTAGTGAGGTCTCATAAGGCATCAACCATGCCAATTTCAAAAATACGGGGTGCCGAGAAACCCTAATACGGATCGTTGGCTAGATTTCTAGGCGAAAATGAAACTAGTTAACAACTTAACTAAAGTTTAAACGGAAATACAACCTTTGTAGATCCGGTGCTCCACCTCCATAGCTCCGCAACGAAATCCCCTCGTTGTCCAAATGAATTCCCGGGCTCTAGCGTCGGCTTCGTCGGAGAAATGGCGAGCAAGGTCGTCGATGTCCATGCCGAAGATGATCTACGTCGAGGCATCGCTAGATCAAGCTCCACCTTCACCAAGCCATGAAAACTTGTGAAGGAAACACACTCTACTACTTGGCAAGAGGTAGAGGATGAAGAAATAGGAAATGGGTAGACTTTAGATTTGGATTTCTCACTCTTCTTCATCAATCACTATTGATGAAGTAAGCTTTCTTCAAGTGGTCAAGAAGAAGAAGAAGAAGAATATAGTTATGATAAGTTATTAAAAATGAAAGAAAAAGAAAACTTATCATAATGTAAACCATGGTCAAGTGTAGAGATTAAACCAAGGTTAGTTGGAATGGTTAGGGTTAAGGATGAGATAAGAATGGTTGACTTGATCAAAGCTTCAAGAAGCTTCAACATAAAACAAAATAAGCCACCATCCTTAAATAATTTCCAAAATGAATATATAAATAAATAAATGAATAAATAGATATGAAAAACAAAACCCTAACCATTTAAATAACCATGGTTTAATCTTTACACAAACTCAAGTAAGCATGTATCATCAAACATGATACAATCAAGTGCACAAAAGTATATCACATATACAACTTGTGAACTTCAAGTGAGAAAATCCATTTAAAGTGAACCAATACTAGTTAATGCAAAGTAATATATCAAATATATAATTATACATTAAATCATTAAATCAACACTTGATTTAAAGATCCGGTCATATCGCATATAACCGACTAGTATCCTATGTATCGGCTTACCGAATCATTCCTTGATTCGATAACTAGGTTATATCGCATACAACCATTCGATACATTCATCGCGAGAATAGAATACAGTATCACATACTGTTATCATTCTCGGTCCCGCACATATCTCATATGCACTCCTATTTCGTTTCGCTTGAGCCAGGAAACCTCTATGTAGGACTCTAAAGACTCGTCAATACGCCGGCAGCAGATGATGATCATATCAAACACCCACAAGCCGCAAGCGGTCTGCTAAACGTAACGGCCACCCGGGTATTGAGCGATCAGAAGATCGACGAGCAAGCCCGCTCACACTCCAGTGAATCCAACCAGTAACACTACCGTAGGGTCCGGTCTGATCGTCTGATATGTCGCATATCTCGCCTAGGGGTGGTAAACGTCAGACCCCAATAGCTCGATAAGTCGTGTCGATATGAGGTCTATAACATTTCGAGAAACTACTGGTAACACTTACCAGTATATCTCAGCAACCCTGGCCAGGGATTTCCTGTTATAGCCAATCGAACACAGCGCAGCATCAACCCCCTATACCGGGAGAGACGAATCCCCTCCTATCGCTCATTGCCTCCATGTGACTCGGGACTGTACCCAAAAACCACCGTTTTGCACGCCCTCTTGGACGTGGTAAGATGGAAATCAAAGCACAGTGGGAACTACACAAGACTCTATGACGATCTCGGGTCAACAGACTACTCTGTACCAGTGTCACCAGAGAACTGCCATCTGACGTGTGGTATAATACCATCTGGGAGTTCTCGGCGAGTCCGTCCAGTGTACCCAGTCTCTACTAAGCACCCGTATATCATCTCTGATGTCAAACACCGATGGATATGGGATCATCCATCGCCCATCTGTATGGGTCGAGAAGGTATACGCTAGTCTACTCTGGTATATCGATGCCCCATCTCGATACACCCACGACTAGGGACTTTGAAGGATGTACTAATGGACTACCATGTCCCCACTAGTATGATCCGCATCATAGTCCAGGTAGTCAAGTACACATCCTAAGGGCTTTACCAACATGTAATAAAGAGACAATCTTTGTACACGTTAAGGTAAAGAGCAACCAGATAGCATACTATCATGTCGAGCAAGAAAGTCCTCCCTATATATGTCCCAGCATCCACTACAATATACATCCAATGTACAGTAATGGCCTCTAGGGCATACATATAACTAACACAACAACTGTACAATCTTTACATTCCCTACTAGATATGATTTTCCCATTCCCAGTGTGTATGTCCCAGAAACTAGACAGGGTCGTGCAGGCAATCGAGTGTGTAGTTATAAACTTGGATGACATAAAATAGTGGGATGCACCAGAATCAAATAATGCCAATGCGGGAAAATCATGAACGAGTAAAGTTCCTGAAACAACTTCTCCTGACGTCTTAGCTTCCTTAGCTGTCAAGGTAAAAGCTCGAGCCTGATTAGGTCCTTGAGTCAGCTGCTTCTGCACTTGGAACGGTCTCTGCGGAGGCTTCTGAATATCATCCCTCGTACGAAGCTTCGACGGACAAGCACTGACATCGTGATCTGTCGCTCCACAAACTAAACAGAGTCCCTGCCTCCTTCGACACTCCCTCTGCACGTGCCCAGGTAAACGGCAGTAGTCACAAATCACGCTCCTTCTTCGATCAAAGATCACGGGCTTCTTCATTGGTGCTACACCACGACGGTCCACTGGAATACCCTTGCGACCATGAGCTCGGTTAGGTACAAATGCGGGTTTCCTTGCCGCAACTGCTGTTTGCTGCAAACTCCCTTTCATCCCAGATAAACTCTGCTGTTCCCGAGCTGCTATAAGAACCTGTGAGAAAGTGGTCAAACCTAGGGAGACAATCTGCCTCTGGATGTCCACATCCAAGCTGCGCATGAACCTCCGTGCCCTGTCTGCATCGTTGGCAACTAAAGGTCCAGCGAATCTGCCGAGTCTCGTCCATTTTTCTGCATGCACATCCACGGGTGCTCCATTCTGCTTTAGCCCGATGAATTTCTCTTCCATTTCCTCCCGTGCAGTCCGCGGGAAGAACTTCTCCAAGAAACTCTTTGAAAAGTCCGCCCACTTGATCGGCTTGGGCAAGCGGGTCTCCTCCACAAGCCACCATTCTCGGGCGTAGTCCACTAACTGAATGCGTACCACATCAACTCTTTTGTCATCTGGAATCTGTGCCGCAATAAGAAAATTCTCCGTGTCAACTAGCCACTGCTCTGCTGGCAACGGCTCCTCCAAACCAGTAAATGTAGACGGACCTAAACGCCTGAAATCTGCCACGGTCCCAACTCGATCAACTGGTTTAGCTTCAACCTTGTCTACGGACTGCTGAACGGTCCGCAAACCTTCCTGGGATGATTCTGCTTGCTGCTGGATCAGCTCGGTCTGTCTCTTTTGATTTTCCAGCATTCCCCTTATCACTCCAAGTATGGCGGCTTCGTCCACACGCCTCTGGTACGTTTTCAAATTCTTATCTGCCATAATCTTGAAATCAAAACACCCAACATTAGCATGATGATAGATTCAATATATAGATCAAGGCTAGAACTCCAATATACTTAAATAGAGTGCCACATTGTAACTATGCCGCGGTATCATAGCCACAATTATATAACTCTACCCAAGTCGCCTAAGTCCTAGAGATAACAAGGAATCAGGTTTCGAGTCGATATGCAAAGGAAGTTTGCACATCGTGAAGGATATAATCAGGAAGAATGTGATTCAAGAATGGTAAACGGCAAGGTGGCAGGACATGTTTCCTAACACGGGTATTCTGATTCGTGTATTGGGTACAATACCCAACTACAAAAGAATCAACCCAACTAACCTATGGCTCTGATACCAAAAGAACCATGTCACGCCCCGCTTCCTAGAGTACGCTAAAATGGGCACGTGACATAGCCAACCATGCTACCTGTGGGTAGGAAGTATCCATCCACAGTCACATTACGGCTGTAGGGATATCAAGAACAAAATAAAACTATCTAAAACATGTCCATAATCCAAGATAACAGGAGTCAATAATAAATAAATACGGAAGCAAATGATCCAATACAAATAACTGAAATGTATGTCCCATAATGCGGGCTCACATCAGGAATAAACTGCAGGAAATAAACTAACTAATATTGACACCTCACAGCTCAGCCTGCTGGCTGAAGTACTCCTGCTCGGACTGCAACAGCGATACAGAATCTGGGCCATGCAAAACCCAGACATCAGCGCGTCATGTCATCAAGTAATATAATATGAACAGGGTAACAGGTAATGCAATACAAACATGAATAAAGCAAGAGTAACAATAATATGAATCAGAGTAGTACAGGGTAGTGTGCAATGAGTAAACTAAGTGTTCTCTCAGGTTTTCTATTCTAAAGTCTTTGAAATCAAATTGATGAATCATCGATGTAACTCAATAGTATCCCGTGCATGCCCGGGACCACGGTCTAAGACTCTCGGGCTGAAACCGAGACGTGCCGCTAGGCAATAAAAGGTAGAAGGGACAGGCGAGTGATGTCAGCATCATCACTCCGGGGCTGGCCTAGCCCGTAAGACTGATCAAAACAGGTAGTGAACTGTTGAGTTACAAGTCAGGTTTCACCTTTGATTTCCCCATACCCCCAAGTTATATGTGTATGTCAAGTCAGGTATTCCAAAAATCAAGAAACTAATGCTAACACAGGATCAGGTAAACAGGTTTGTCTGGATAGACAACAGGAACGGTCCATGAAGACTACATGTCAGGTTTGTTGGCATTATACACAGGATCAGGTAACGGGTCAGGTCATGGTACATCAGGTCAAGTCAAGCAGTATACGGTACCATATCGGGTCAATCAATGTGTAGGTAGCAAGACAGGTCAAGAAGCAAGCGATATCACAGGTGTGCTCGCAATCAGTTATATAATCAAGCATGGATATCAACAATATGAGATAAGTACTGAAGTAAGCAATATGCAGTTTCATTCAATTAGCAATACCGTTATCAATTGTGTCACAGATATGATTTCAACCATACAAGCATGCGGTAAGATAATTAGGGCCTTTTAATCATGTTAACAAGTTTAAGGACTTTACAGGTGCAATGATTTATATAAAGGTTCAATACAGCTATTACGGGTTAACATGCACACGAGTGTCCAAATAGAACAAAACTATAGAGATAAATTCCATAAGCTATGTCAATATTAAAAATGTGATTAAACAGGTAAATGTAGTTATTAGGTTCAATTGCAAACTGTAGATTCCAAGTTTAAAGATAAAATGATATATAACAATATTGTACATGGAAATGAGAAATGATTGTACCAAAGTTAAATTTACAGGTTTAGGGTGTTATAATATATAAGTGAATATTGTATAGCATGTAGCAAGGGGTACTTGCCTCGACGGGTCGTGAACCGGGAAAAACGGAACGTAAAACGTCGGCGGGGAAACTTGCGACGGGCGCACGGTTCACGGAATGAACCCAAACAACGAACAATGGAACCACACGGGTCGGGGTACCATGCTGGAACGTCGGATCACGTCGTCGGCATCGTCGGATTCCGGCGAAAATGTGAACAGTGAACCATTACAACATGCAAACAAGAATAGAAGAGAAAACAAAGAAGGAAGGAAGAATGAGATGGAGACAAGGGCTTACGGTGGTCTGCAGAGGGTCATGAGGATCGACGGTCGTCGAAGAAACTCCGGTGATGGCCTACGACGGCGGCGGAAGAGGTCTGAAGATCAAGAATCGTGTTAGGAGAGAAGGAAAGAAGAAGGAAGAGAGGAGGGTAGGTGGAACTCACCGAGGAGTGTGCGCGAGGGTCGGGGCTACGGGAAGGAGGTCACCGGCGGCAATTCCGGCGACGCAGATGCGTGCAGGAATTGCAGGCGGCCGCGGCACTGGTGCAGGGAGTACTGGCACGTCGGGAAAGGAGGAGGAGGCTTGGTGAGGGGAGGATGAGGAGGCGAGGGTGTTGGTGATGGCGTCGTCGGCGGTGGGCTGCAGCGGCGAAGGCACGGTGGTTTGGGTTTGCGAGGTGAAGGGTTTACGTTGGAAAAGAAATGAGAGGGGGGAAAAAGATTTGAAATATATAGAAGAGAGAGAGAGAGAGATACTGGGGATAGAGAGAGAGAGAGATAGAGAAAGAGATATAGAGAGAGAGATAGAGAAAGAGATAGAGAGAGAGAGAGAGATACGGAGACGGGGCCCACGGGGATCTAAGGAGCTGGTGATTGGTTGGGAAAACTTATTTAAAGATTTAAATGATTTTGAGATGAACAGTAAGATTAATATGGTTAAAGAAAATATACGCCGTTTAAAATATTAAAATTTAGGATTTTGGCGCCGAATAAAACATTTCCAAATCGCGCCCGGGTTGGGTCCAAAAATTTGAAATTGAAATAATAGGATTTTAAGCGGGATCCAAATTTTAAAATGAAGTGTTTTATGATTAAAAAGCATACCCCCAAAACGGACACATGTACGTGCATGTAGCCGTCCAAACTTGTCCGTTTCACTGAACGGGACGAGAACATGATGCACGGACGCTACCACAGGGTTAGGGGTGTCAAGCAGGCCAAGATGAATATTTTTAATTTTATTTTAGATGCCAAAAATTGTTATATGCAGAAATGAATTTGCCGGGTAAAATTTTACAGTAAGCGACAATCAAGCAAGATAAAAGAGATAAGGGTCATACTATGTTCAAACGGTAACTGAAATTAGTAGCATTGGGCTCGGGTGTTACAGTTAGCAACCTGGAGGGTCATATCACCAACCTTCAATACTCTACGGCTTCTCAGTGCCTGCAATGAATTGTATATATGAGATCTTGATCCGGTATCCAATACCCAGGAAGTAGAGTTGATTGACAGACAATTTTGAATTACTAATACACCTGAAGCCGAAGCCACAACTTGCCTCGGGTCCTGGTTCTCGGCATTCCAAGCTTTGCAATCCTTCTTCCAATGGCCCTTTCTACGACAGTGGAAGCATTCGTCCTTTGCTACTACCGGTACCGCAACCTTTCCTGTTCCCTTGACTCCCATCTTACCAACACCACCTCTCGGCTTGGCAGCGGCCTTCTTCTTCCTTCCTTTGGCCCTTGCCTTGGACCTGGAAGAGGAAGCACCACGAACAAACATAGCGGGTGTTTCCCTTGCTTTCTGCAAGGTGCCCTTTGCACTTCTCAACATGTTAAGAAGTTCTGGAAGTTCAACTTCTTATATAAGTTTTTATTTTAAAGAGAGAAAAGAAGTTTATATAAGTTTTGCGGTTTTCCCCCAAATTCAGAAAATCTCACGGAAATCCGAATCCAAATCCTCAATAGCATGTAAACAGTGAATATAGGCATAAAAATCCATGAATGCAGCATAAAAATGAATAATAACATGCATGAAGTAATAAGTAATAACTACAATGTCTAATCTAGCATATAAGGCAAGCACACTAATATCATGTCTAAAATATTAGCTAACAACCTATGTCAATGCAATAGTATTTCTAAAGTGTACGTGGCATGGCAATTACCGATGAAGATGTGTGTGAGCCGGCAAGTAAGTGTACGTGGTACATATACATCATCGGTAATGGTGCTGGTGTCCTAACAGCATGATATCAACAATGCAAATAGGAATCACAATATAAGTATGCGGTGCGGAGCGAACAACAATAATGAGTGGGAGCTAAATACTAGACGCAAGATAACAAATCTATATTTAATATAAATATGAGTTCTACGGTGGTGCCATTTGAATATAACCCGAATCGCGGTGTTTTGAAAATAAGGGCTACGGTGTTTTTAAGAAAAGATAAGTCCTTTGAAATATCCGTAGAACCCCTTGACCAGTCTTTAAAAATACCCGCGATCCGTTAGTTTTTGAAATAGGTAGGAATCTAATCTAGTCTGACAACTACACGAAACTATACGACTGAACTAACAAGCTGAATTAAGGGTAAGGAAACCGCCTAACATCTGAGTCGATATATATATAAACATATATATTAGTCGGTGATACCGCCTCTATAATATCACATCCAATGCCATATCTATAATCAGATATTCCCAAGTCAAGAGTGCAGATCTATCATCAATATATAGCTCGTACGTAAATCCGTCGTACGACATCCCCAAATCTGGGTACGGGTCAATATCATGTTCATCACATTATTCATCTGGTATCTTCTTTATCAAAGATCCTAATCCAGGTACTGATCTCTGTCTAGTACAATACTGATACCAGCTAAGTATGCATGCACGTGTGTGAAAACTACGTCAAAGGACCCGCTAAAACATCAGGTCGTATATCAAATACGAACCCTGTCATATCACCGATCTCACGGCCTCAAATCGAATCTCATCAACTCATCTCAAATCCCAAGTACTATTCTCAAATCCAGTATATGAACACATAGTCCCATACCTATGTGAACACATAAAAAAAATATTCCCATATACGCACATATGAAAGAAGAATGTATGCAAGTATGGGTGTGTGTGTGTATGTGTGGTGCAACCACTACTCTAGGGTTTCGCAACACTAAACCAATCCAACACACCAAATATCCATCTTTAACATTAATAATCTCAACAAAATATAATCAATATATGTGTGTATACGTATTCGTATACATCACCACGAACCGCGGGGGTGCTATACGCCATCCACCCGACTTCTCCCCGTAGATATAAATCTACTCACCTGGTCCTCGCTCGCCGGTGCCGACGTCGCCACGCGCTTTCTTGTCGTCTCGAAGTCCACATGGGGTCCTACATATCATAACGCACCGTATCGCATTAAAATCCGACTCATGACCAAAACGACACACGAATCCCACATAGGTCAAAACCTATGGTTGCTTTAACAAATCAACCCCAAAACACTCGACGTCGACGTACAAACGCCAAACCATCGAGAAAAACCCAAACACACTCATTTGCACAATCACAAGCACTAATTATAACATAAAATAGGTTAAAATTCACAAAAACCTCAAACTCACTTTAAAAGCTATTTTTCCGAAAATCTAATAAGCAAAATTACCCGTTTTAGTACAAAACTCCGCGTTTAAACAAATTTAGCGGCCGCAATATCCACTTAATATCATAACCAAGTCATATAAACCATTCTAATAATTTATTCTTCTCAAAATATATATGTTTACAAAACCTAGTTAACAAAATTAGCACGATTTTCCATTTTAGCTCAAAACTTGGGTTTTTAATCAACTTTAAATATTTTAACAATTCTAGTGGCCATAATTCTCATTAAAACATATTAACTAAGCCACACAACCATTAACTAGGTTTTAATCTCACTCTTTATATTAAATACAAAAATCTAGTTTGCAAAACAAACATAATTAGGACAATTTACATATAACAATTTGCAAATTAACAATTTGATTATGCTTCATATTCCACAAAATGAAGAATTCCACTTGCAACCATAATCATACAACAAAACCCTAACTATAATCTAAAACCATCCACTTGAATTTCCAAACTTGAATTCAAAACCCCTTTATTTATATTTTTTAAAACACCTAATCAAGTTTGATTTAAACATTCAACTAACAACTAACAAATATGGATTAATCTTTATACCTCATGATCAAGAGATCAACATGAAGATCATAGCCTCCAAAATGCCAAATTTCCTCCAAGATCCATGCTAGCTTGGGCAAAGAAATAACGGGTAGAGATTGGATTTGGAGTTTATGGGGTTTTTGACTTGGATTTTGATGAAAATACTTTGGGGTTTTGCAAGAAAAGAAGAAGAACAAAGGAAAGGGGGCTGCTGGAATTTTCGGCTGCAAGGGGGGAAATGGGAGTGTGGGTGTGGGTGTGGGGAGAGGAAATGTCAAAGTCAAAGAAACCCAAGGTCAAAGCCATACATATATATTCTTTTATTCTATCATTTCCTTTTCTTCTCTTGTTTTCTTTCCAAACTAACTAGAAGTGTGAGATGGAGGGGGGGCGGCATGGGCTCAGCCCAGAATTTTGGGGATGGGTGTGGGTTTTTTTTGGGTGAGAAACAATGATGAATGTTATACCCCACTTCCACTTACACTAATTTCACAAAAAAACCTTTTTCTTCAATATTATCTAAACCGTTTTGGCAAACCATTTCATTTCAAAAATAATATTTTACATGTCAGTTTAGTGTGTCATGAATTCTAAAATTTGTATCAACCCATTCCAATTTGTAATTTTCCCTAATTAAATGTATTAGTGACGGCTTAAAATAATATTAAAATAATTAATTTCGGAAAATTTTTCAGAAAATTTGAAATTTCACCAGTGGCTCAATAAACACCAAATACTAGTAATTAAATAGCTAGAATATATATATTTAATTTTATAATAAAGATATTTGTATTTTGACTTTTAGAGAAACCCCCGCTTATTTTACCGATTTTCCGAAATTTCACCGAAACGATTTTCAAAACGTTACATCTTCAGAAAAACATAGATCTTCCTCAGAGTCGCTACCAAGGTGGATGGCGTAGCAGGTCACTACTGGGATCTTTTCATTGGAGTCTTCTTCTAACTCCTCCAGAATTTCAGCCGCTTGTACAGGGAGGAACTCCTTCAATTGAATCAGAGTTCTTTCCTTCTGTTCATAGTCTTTGAGAGAATCGATATATTTTTGAATGGCCGATCTCCTTGCAGACTCCTTTTCGTGTCGAGCTGCACTTTTCCTGTAATGTTTTAGAATTTGGTATGCGAATTTTTCCGTTTTAGGGTAAAATTGTCGGTATTTCCCGTTTTAACCCGAATGTGATCAAACGTCCATATAGACTTGCCAGCACCTAGTTTAGCTAAAATAAAGCTAGTGCACAAGCTTTGGGGGTATATGGGACGTTTTGGTTCAATTAAAATTTTTCCCTATTTTAATATTATTTTAATGTGGTATTTACATTTTGGGTTTGGGTATTTACTCCTAAAATGTTATTAAGTTTGAGTTAAACAAACCCTTCACATAATATCTAGATATTTGTTTATGCAAAAGGATTTAAATTTTTAGAAAAGAAAAGAATGGAATAGGTGGCATGTGCATGCATATGCATTAATGTATATTTATTGCAAGACTTGGCTAGAAAATTCCACACAAATCCCTCACCTTCCTCACTTGGCCGAGCACCTTCCTCCTTCATCTGCCCTTGACGTTTTCTTTCACCATTTGCATCAATTCAAGCTCAATAAATCTTCAAAATTCCCAAATTAATCTCACAAAACACATCAAGACTTGTTTTTGCCTTCATGATCACCTGGAGCTAGGAAAGCTTGGATCTTGGGAGCAAGTGTTGATAGGTATAATCCCTAAACTGTTAAATAGGAGTTTTTATTAAGTATAGCTCGTTGGTTGTTGTGTTGAACTCTTTGAGTATCGATTAGTGCAATATCGTAGTTTTTGTGTCTTTTTAGAGTCTCTATGATCTGCTGCGATATGAGATTTTTACTGAGTGACCAAATAAGATTGTAGTGATGTACTAGTGAACCTAAGACCCCACCTGAGTCACGAGACCCACCCCACCGTCTTTGGCCGGCGACCCAAGCAAGAATTCCGGCGACGTCGGTTATTGAGGGGAGTTAAGTGTTGGGTTTTTTGTGGGTAGCTATCTTCTATTGGTTATGGGTGTTTGGTATTATTTACTTTTTTAGTATTTATAGTATGCAAAATCTGGGATCGTTTTTCTTTAATCTAGTGTTTTGAGTCCGCGTGTTATGTTATCCGACACGAATCGTGATCTTGTGCAGCTGCTGCACTTGGGTAGGTTTCGTGGTATCGTTACACACGTTAGCCACTAGACGGACACTTGTGTGTTAGTTCGGAGTTGGTGTGTCGTTTAAAAACGTAGTTTTACGTTATATTGGTCGATTTCTGAGTTTTTGCTCTGTTTATGTGTTTGTGAAATTATAGCGTCGTAAGCGGGGACTTCGGACGCTGCGAACAAAGGGAAGCAGGTGGTTGGATTTTCATAGCTTGAGACCATTGTGAGTAGATTTAACATTTACAGGGGAATCACCCGCATGGCGTTATGCGTATGGGCTAGAGATGTTATGTTTTGTCGCATATTCTATTGTATATTTATAGAGTTGCACATACACATTACTGCTTAGTTATTGTTGTGCTTGGACTAGTATCCTTAGGACACTGCACTATTATTGACGGCTTATATTGCACGAGCACTGATTGTATGCCACACACACCGTCAATAATTTCTATTTACAACACCCTTATAGATATGATATTGCTGGTTAGGGACATTGAGACATTGATTCATATTTCTTTATGCATATGACTTATAGCATACCTGTATACCTACAGGATTACACATATGCCCTGACATGCTTACATGCTAGTTACCCATATACCTATAGGGTAGTGTACCATTAGTGATAGGTATATACACATATGAGACATAGCTACATGTACATCTGGCATACATACATACATATACCTGGAGGGTATTATGGATAAGCATAGAGACATACCTTGCTACAGCTACTTTTACATCATACATACTTACATATGGACATACATATCTTGCTATACCGACATGGTTACGCATACCTTGTTATAGCTACATGTTCACCTGTATATGATGTTGCATCTGATTTCGGAGAAATCAGGAACCACATGATATATATTTAATAACTTGTTGCAGTTAAATAGCGGTTTTCCTTTATATGCTCATATTACTGTTTCATGCTGCATATGTTACATTCTTGGATTTCATATGATGTTCTCTGATATTGTTACTTCTAAGTATATATAACAGCGGAGTGAGACGCTGTTATATATATATATATATATATATATATATATATATATATATATATATATATATATATATTAGTGGAGTGGGACGCTAATATATATGTATTGATTCATGCAGTTATACTTATTCATTACTTGATGTTTTATGGATTTGAGGACCGTGGTTGTTTCATGAAATTATGCATTATTTGAAAAACCCGGTTTCTCTTGATATGATATTTCTGCAGCCACCATGAGATTTCTCGGTTCTGAGCTTATATATACCCCATGCGAGGAGGAGTAGTGGGCCGTGTGTGGGTACATGGTGGGGCCCGGTACGGTTTCCCTCGGCAAGATGATCGCAGATGATAGGCGATGAGCCTGGAAGGTGGGCAAGTACCTACCGGTGACAGTACCTTTGACTCGACGGGTATCGTAGGGATACAGGCCAGGGTCATGTACTTATGGATACGTACCTATCAGGGGGCCAGTCGTGGTGACAGCACCTGATAGATCGGTATTTCGGTGTCGATGCTTGACACTTGTTTCATGATGTTTTGGGTGTCGATGTTAGACACTCACCTTATATGAAACTTACTTGATATTGATATTGTACACACATGATATGTGGGATATACTGATATTGTACACACAGGATATGTGGGATATACTGATATTGTACACACAGGATATGTAGGATATACTGATATTGTACATACATGATATGTGAAATCTACTTGATGTGGTACATTTGGGGTATATGAGATATACTTGATGTTGGACATTCAGGATATATGAGATTTACATGATATGAGAGCCAATTTGGGGGATGATTTGTGGAAATTGGGAATTGGATTGTCTTGTTGGATTTTGGTCCTACCACGAGGTTAGGATTTCCGTGGAAATGACATGTTTTATTCCATACTCCACATTTATTGTTTATGCACTGCTTCATGTATTAGTTGTACATGATAGAGTACTTTCCATGACCGTTGCATTTACATACTATTATATGCATTGTTTCCTGTATTATTTGTACCTGATAGAGTACCTTACATGATTATTGCATGCCGATTGTCATATTATTGCTTCATGTATTAGTAGTACCTGCTAGCGTACCTTTCATGACTGATGAATTACATATGACCATTCATTGCTATTTGATGCTTATGTTAGATTCGTGCTGTACGTGCATACTCGCGATTACCTGCATATGTTATTTACTATTCACGAGTTGGCAACCCACCCCCGTTGTGCCACAATGTTTTACAGGTGTTCCTCAGGATAGTCAAAGGCAGGGCTATTTCCATCTTTCATATCATCTTTTGCTGCGGATACCGTTTCAGCTGACTGTGCACGGTTTTGCTATAGGTGGGTTTTTGCGGCTATCTATTGTTGTTATTGTTATCTTGTACCTTTTACTCTCCATCTACAATTATATTGTATGACTTAGAGACTTGATGTGAGGACGATATTGTATATTATTTTGTGACTTGGAGGTCTTTTAGGAAATTTTATTTATATCGTCTCTTCTTCGCTATGGCGTCATATATCTGTTGTGGTGGTTGTTTTCCGCCGTTGGGCGTGAATTTTGCTCCCGTTTGGGATGCTTTTACTTATATTATGTTGTACCTATTTTTGGGGGCTTGTTTTACAAAGGATGTGCTGTCAAAATTTTAAAGGAAATAAGTTGGACTTTTAAAGAATTTGGGTTGAGATTTCAAAGGTTTTGAAAATGCTATTATTCTTACTACTTTTGATGGTTTAGATTGCTGGGTTTTCGGCTTACTTAAATTGCGTTACGCCTGTAGACGTTGCGTATTTTAAAGGCCATCACGTGCCATTTTCGGGTCGCGACGTTTCCTCTTCTTGAGCTTTTTGGATTTTGAGCCCGATGGAGTCGAATTGGCAGCTGGAATGGTATGCTTCTTCTGCCCTTCCCATTCCGTTCTGGGCTCTTTCCGAAGTAGCTTTAGCATCTTCTTCGTCTTATTAGATATGTGCGTACTCCACGGAGACTGCGGTGAGTCAGTTTCATTTCTCAGGGCAGCGAGTTCAGCTGTCTGCTCCCTGAAGGCTTCAACTTATGTCTATATAAAGTTGGTGGTTGCAACTTGATTGTTCACCAACACACTCTTGGACAGCTCGATCTCTCCAGTCTTGTACTGCTTCTCGACCCAGACTTTGAAGATATAGCAATCCTTGATCGCACGGCTCACTACTCTGTGGTACGGACAAAACAGGGGATTGCCGGTCATTTTTGCTTCGTGGGGTCTCTTCGACTCTGGCAATTGTAGACCATTGTTCAAGGCATCTTTGAATATCTTGCGGATCTTGTCCCTTCTGAAAGAGTAAACCTTGTTCTTTTTCTCCTCTAGGGAAGGCCCTTCTCCTCCCAGCAATGGCTTTCGAGGCCGGTTGGTTTTGGAATTGCCTGCTTTTCGCTTGTCTTCATTGTCGGATGGATTGAAGACATTGGTACTGCTGGATTCCCGCTTCTACGGTTGTCGTCCCTCTTGCTTTTCCAAGTCTTGTCTCTCGGAGAGTCTGGAGTGGACTCTTACTTCGAGCGTTCCAGCATTTGGACTTTCTTGGTTAGCTCCTGAAACGTCTTGAGGCCCAAGAATAGGACCATCCAATTGCTGAGGTTCCTAATGAGAAGGCTGGTGGACTGGTCCTGCTCCAGCAGAGGTTCGCACTTGACCGTGAGATTACGCCATCGGGCGATAAAGTCGGCATTGTTTTCATTCTTCCTCGGCTTGGTCCTCACAAGGTCAGCAATGGAGATTTTATCACTGACACTCATGAACCTTTGCCGAAACAGAGACTCCATTTGGGCAAAGGTAGTGACGGACCCATCTGGTATACTCACGTACCAGTTGAAAGCGACACCGGTTAGGCTGTTGACAAACTGACGAAGAAGGAGTGCGTCATTGCCCCTTGTGTTTCTGCACGATGCTTTAAAATGGGCGACGCGCTAATTTGCGTTTCCCGTCCCGTCAAATCTTCCGAACTTAGGAATGACATAGCCGCTCGAGAACTCGATCAGATTGTACTGTGCGGGATACGGCGGCCCACTACTGCCGATTTCTTTCTGAGATTCGGCTTCGACTACCAATGTTCTAACTTTGCTAGTGACCAAATCCATTATCCGATCTTGTGTTTGTGAGATGGTGCTGTCTGGGGCCAAGGCATCCCCAGAAGCAGAATGTAGCCGGCTTTCGTTCGGCTCGCCCAATCTTGGACCAAGGGGACAGGTGTCACGACCCAAAATTTGGCATGTGACCGGCACTTAAACCACGAAACGTCTGCAGGCGTAACTCAATTAAGTAAGCCGAAACCCAGAAATCTAAACCATCAAAAATACTAAGTGATAAAAACATTGTTAAAAACATTTAGAAATTTGAAGTAAAAATCTTTAAAGTTTAAATTTATTTTCTTAAAAATTTCGGCAGCACCTCCTTTGTAAAAACTGTAGGGTTCCTAGGCACTCTCAAGAGGTCTCACAAGGCATCAACCATGCCAATTTCTAATTTTACGAGTGCCGAGAAACTCTAATACGGATCGTTGACTAGAATTTTAGGCGAAACATTGAACTAGTTAACAACTTAACTAAAGATAAGAAGCTACAACCTTTGTAGATCCGGTTATCCACTTCCTTAGCTCCACGTAGTCGTCCCCTCGCTGTCCATCTCGAATCCCAGACTCTTGCATCGGCTTCATCGGAGAAAATGAGCGGACTAGTCGTCGGCTACGATGCCGAAGATGATCTACGTCGAGGTTACACAAGATCAAGCTCCAACTTCACCAAGTTGTGAAACTTGTGAAGAAAACACCCTATACTACTTGGCAAGAGGTAGAGGGTGAAGAAATAGGAGGTGGGTTCACTTTAGAATTGGATTTCTCACACTTTTGCTCAAGATGCCATTAATGGTGGCAACCTTTTTCTTGAAGAAGAAGATGATCTAGAAGATAGAATATGATAAGTGTTGCTTTTAAAATGAAAATAAAATCAATACTTATCATATGCTAACCATGGTAAAGTGTAGAGAATAGATCATGGTTAGTTAGAATGGTTAGGGTTAAGGATGAAGACAAAATGGTAACAAAGTCAAACCTTCATGAAGCTTCAACTAAATACAAAGAAAGCCACCATTTTTCTTCATAATCCTTTCCAAAATCAATAAATAAATAAATGAGTAATAAAAAGGAAACCCTAACCATTACACAACCATGGTTTAATCTTTACACAAAACACAAGTTAGCATGCAACATCAAACATGATACAATCAAGTGCACACAAAATATATCACATATACAATGTGCTTTTCAAGTGAGAAAATCCCTTTAAAGTGAACCAATACTAGTTAATGCAAAGTAATATATCAAATATATAATTATACATTAAATCATTAAATCAACACTTGATTCAATGATCCGGTCATGTCGCACATAACCGACTAGTATCCAATGTATCGACTTATCGAATCGATCTTCGATTCGATAACTAGGTTATATCGCATATAACCAATCGAAACATTGGTCGCGAGAATGGAATACAGTATCACATACACGCATTATTCTCGGTCCTGCACATATCTCATATGCGCTCCTATTTCGTTTCGCTTGAGCCAGGAAACCTCTGTGTAGGACTCTAAAGACTTGTCAATACGCTGGCAGTAGATGATGATCATATCAAGCACCCACAAGCCGCAAGCGGTCTACTAAACGTAACGGCCACCCGGGTATTGAGCGATCAGAAGATCGACGAGCTAGCCCGCTCACACTCTTGTGAATCCAACCAGTAACACATACCGTACAGTCCGGTCTGTTCGTCTGATATGTCACATATCAAGTCTAGGGGTGGTAAACGTCAGACCCCAGTAACCGATAAGTCGTGCCGATGTGAGGCTCATAACGGGTCGAGAAACTACTGGTAACACTTACCAGCAAATCTCTGATCAGCCCTGGCCAGGGACTTCCCTGTTACGGCCAATCGAGCACAGCGCAACATCAACCCCCAATACCGGGAGAGACGAAACCCCTCCTATCGCTCATTGCCTCCATGTGACTCGGGACTGTACCCAAAGACCACCGTTTTGCATGCCCTCATGGACGTGGTAAGGTGGAGATCAAAGCACAGTGGGAATCACATAAGACTCTATGACAATCTCGGGTCTACAGACTAACCTGCACAAGTGTCACCTGAGAACTGCCATCTGACGTGAGGTATAATACCATCTGGGAGTTCTCGGCGAGTCCGTCCAGTGTACCCAGTCTCCACTGAGCACCCGTATACCATCTCTGATGTCAAACACCAATGGATATGGGATCATCCATCGCCCATCTCATGGGTCGAGAAGCGCATACGCTAGTCTACACTGGTATATCGATGCCCCGTCTCGATACACCCACGACTAGGGACCTTGAAGGATGTACTTATGGACTACCATGTCCCCACTAGTATGATCTGCATCATAGTCTAGGTAGTCAAGTACACATCCTAAGGGCTTTACCAACATGTAACTATAAGACAGATTAAAGAGACTAGTATACATGTTAAAATAAAGAGTAACCAGATAGCATACTATCATATCGAGCAAGAAAGTCATCTCTATATATGTCCAAGCATCCAATATAATATACATCATCTGTACAATACTGGCCTCTAGGGCATACATACAACTAACAAAAACTAGCCCCGAAACGGGTACAAACATAAGATATAAGTAAAGCAACATATGATATAAATAAAGCATCCCCAAACGGGAGCAATCACGCCCAACGGCGGAAACAATCACCACAAGTATAATATACGACGCCGTAGCGATGAAATGGACAATATAAGTGAAAAACAACATAAAAGATAAAACTGCATAATAAAAGCCGGCTTACACGAGCTCGACACCCAGAGTCACAAAAATATACAATATCATCCTCATAACTTGTCTCTAAGTCAATACATAAAATAGTAGATGGAGAGTACTGGATACAATAATAGATGTACAATGAAATATAAAGTCGGATAACCGCAACCCACCTACAGCAAAACGGCTCACAGCCAACTGTAGCGGTATCCGCTGCTAAAAGATACAATAAGATAGCCTCTGCCGCGACTACTCTGAGGGTCAACCTGCAAAACACCGTGGCACAATGGGGGTGAGTTGCCAACTTGTGAATAGTAAGTAACATCATACAGGTAATCGCAGGTATGCACGTACTGCGATACTCTAATACATGCAATCTGATAGCATAATATGTCAATATGGATATGCAACAATCATGGAAGGTACTCTATCAGGTACTATGAATACATGGTGCAATGCATATCAATGAATGCTGAGTATGGGATAAAACATATCATCATCATGAATCATCATCGTAGAAAACCCGGTGTCCATCAAATACACCCAAATTCCCAATACCTCAGGCGCCATCACTCTGTTCGGCCCTCATAACCTGTAAATCTCATGGAACCTGAGTGCCCAACATCGGCACTCGAAAACATTATGAAATACTCGTGTCTAGCATCGACACGCAAATCCAAATATATCGGGCTCCGTCTGTCCGGATCGGCCCTCGGGCTCCGTCAGTACGAGTCGGCCCACATCCATCTCTCGACTCCGGTCGGTATCCTCCAGATAACCGCCAGGTCCAACCAATCACCGGTAGGTAGTATTCCCTCTACCAGGCTCATTGTCTACTCCACAATAACCATTTCTTGCCACGGGGTACCATACCGGGTCCACCATGAACCCGCAAACGGATCATCCACCTCCTCGAATCGGGTTTCTATCACACGTCTCAGAACCGAGAAAACGCATGGTGGATGTACAGAAATATCATATCAAGAGAACCGGGTTTTCAAAACAATGTATAATTTCTTGAAATAATACCAAGGTTCTCAAATCTATAAACCACACGAAATCTGTATCTCAATGCGTAAATCTATGCAATATGATATATGTAACATAAAACCAAAATATGAGTATATCCAGGGAAAACCGCTCTTTTAAATGAATCCAGTTTTAAAATGTATCATGCGGTTCCCAATTTCTCCAAAATCCAATGTAACATTACATATGAGCAAATATGTAGCTATAGCAAGGTATGTATGTACGCAAGTATGTATGTACGTATAATGTATGTACACATAATGCAATTCATATGCGCAATAGAACAAGAATCATGTCTAATAATAAGGTAAGCTAAGCAAAGTATTGTCCTTGGCAATTCTATAGTGTGAGTGTCATGGCAATTACTAACGGTGTGTGTGGCATACAGTTTAGTGCTCGTGCAAACATGAACCGTTAGTAACAGTGCTGTGTCTCATTAATACTACGTCCATGTGCAACAGGAAATGGGGTATGCAACAACGGTACACATGCACAATCAATCAATCAATATATATATATATATATATATATATATATATATATATATATAAACATGCGGCTATAATATCTTATCAAGCACTGATGCATAACGCCATACGGGCGATTTCCCCGTAGATGTTAAATCTACTCACCGTGATCTCGAGCTAGGTATATCTGACCACCTGCTTCTCTTTCTTCGCAGCGTCCGATGTCCCCGCACTTGCCCTTAAAATCACACAAACATAGCAAGTGCAACTCAGAATCGACCAATAATACATACAATTACGCTCAAATCGACCCACCGACTCCAACACCCTCTAAAGTGTTTGCTTAGCGGCTAACGTGTATGGCGACACTACTAAAACAAATCCTACGTGCAGAAATCACGCGAAGCACAGAAACCGAGTCGTACACCGTATCGCGCGTTGTCGAAACACTAAAAACTAGCTAACCGATCCCAGATTTTACCCACTGTAAAAACATCAAAATCTAGCAGTACCAAACACTCTAAAACCACTGCAGACAACTACCCTAAAAACCACAACACCCCAGGCTTCCCAAAAACCGAGCTCGCCGGATTAGGCTACATCTCGCCGGCCAAACAGTGTCAGGTGGGGGCCGTGTTACTGGTGTACACTCAGGGCAACCAGTACAACACTTCTACACTGCTATTTTTCACAGTAAAGACTCGGGGTCACAGCAGATCACATATACCCTATAATGACACTAAAATACGATATCGTACACAAAACTAAATCTTTATCGTTCTAAACTGAAACTAATTAGCAACACAACAATTTAACAACCTAAATAACAGTAGAGAGTCATCACCTATCCAAACTTGCTCCAAACCCCTAGCTTTCCATGCTCCAAGTGATTTATTGGCTTGATCTTGGCTTGTGAAGGGTTTTGATGGAGTTTAGTGGAGAGTAGTGAGGGTTTATGAGGATTTGGGTTAGGGTTTAGTGAAGAACAAGAGAGGGGTTCAATTTTGAGGGAGTGAGGGAATTAGATGAAGAGAAAACAAATGAGAGTGAGAGTGAGGGAATAAGGGTGTATGTGTGAGGGTGAGGGGTGTGGGAATGAGGGGTGAGTTTAGCATAAGCCATGCCTCCCTCTCCTCTCTCCTCATTAAATGCATGGCATGCTTGCCATGCCTCATGATGCCCTCTCTCTCTCCCCCTTAAGTCAACCTAATTAACAACCATTTTTATTTAAAATTTGAAAAATAATTAATTTAATTAATTACATATTACACTTAATGGAATGGGTTAATATGCCATGGCTAATTAAGCATGGTTTAACACCTAATTAACCCTAATTAACCGCTTCTCTCTCAGCCTTTCTGTTTTGAGCACTTGGCTGGTTACGGCTCTTCGGGAAGCCACCGTAGACCGGGCGATGGAGGGCTTTGGAGATACGCCTGATTATGCACTTGTTGGAGTCGTCTGAGCTTGCTGGAGATGCTTTGTGGCTCCATTGGTTTTGACGGCCTTGCCCCTAGTCGGGATAGCGGAGAGCCGTTTGAACACAGATTTGCCTTTGGGGTGGGGTGCTTGGCGATCACAACGTTCGGCCTCCTGCCCCTTGAGGTCGGTTTGGCTGCTTGGTTTGTCGGGACCTTCGCCAGATGAGCGCTTCCAGTAGGGTAGATGAGGACAGAACCAAATTGACGGGGTGGCTCCTCCTATTGCCGGCTGAGACTGGCAGGGAGAACCACGCAGGCATTGATCTTGACCACGGTCGCGTCGGAAGCTGAATTCATCTTAGGAGACATCGTCGTTGAAAGTTGATTGCTGCACGAAAAGAAAACTACTTCAATATAAACATCGATATATATGCTAAATGAGTTCGCAAGAACGCTTGACCCGAGATATGGGAGGAAAGAAAAGTCCCACCGGGCGTGCCAGAATCTGTAGGGTGTTTTTCGTCACCCCATTAAGATGGGAATATGCATGCGCTTGTCATACGTACTATAGATTCCCCCTGCCTTGGGTAGGCGTGGGTTTATTTATTGTGGGGATCCGAATCTCCGGAAGCCACGGACTAAGATGCCGTTAATTACCCTTCGCCTTTGGAGCGAGGGAACCTCCGATTGACGGGTCAAACTGGTTATGCGAACTCAATGTGCAGTGTGTGTATATGTGTCTTGAGGGGTTTTGGATATATCGGAGGCCTTGCAGAGTTTTTACGGGGGACCTGCTACCCGGATAGCGGGCTGGGGGTCAAGGGGGATAGCAGCCTCCTTGTGGGGTGCGGGACAGCGCCCCGTTAGAAAAATTTTCCTAGCAGGGGGCGTGTTTTGAGTGTAGAGTGTATGAAAAATAAGGGGTGAGGAGCGTCTTAAAGATGCGTGCATGGCACGCGGGCACTGGGCACCCACGGTTCGCATGGCTGGCGCGTGGGCGCTTGGCGCCCGCGGGTCACGTGCCTGGCACGTAGGCGCGTGGGCGCTCGCGGGTCACATTCCTGGCACGGGTCACGTGCGCGGCACGCGCGGGTGCTGGGCGCCAGCGGGTCATGTGCGTGGCATGCGACTGCTGGGGGCCAATGGGTCACGTGCGCGACACGCGACGGCTGGAAACACTAACGAAAAAGGACTTAGCCCCTGGGCTAGGAGTAGAACTCTCATGGGATTTTGAGTGGAGTTAAACTCCAAAAGATTTAGATTTGGAGTTAAACTCCTAAATGATCTGGAATAGGAGTTAAACTCCATTTAGGATTTGGGCCTTGGAGTTGAACTCCCCAAAGATCTTCAGAGGTGATCAAAGGGGACCCCTCTCTTCTCTCTTTAGCCTTGGAGCTTCTTTTGAGTCTTGGATCTGTCCAAAGTTGAATTTTTGGAGATGGATCTGCTTCTTCCTCCTCTTGATCTGCTGGATCTTAGAGAAAATGGGGTGAGACTTAAAAGTCTCTCCTTTTCGAGATCTGATTGAAGATCCGAGCTCCCTTTCAAGGGTTTTGTGGTGAAAAACTATTTCTTTTTTGGAAAAGGGAAGAGTTAAACTCTTGATTTAATTTAAAAAAGGGGGAAGGTTTTAGAACCTTGAGAAAGGAGGAGGCACAAACCCTAGAATTTTTGAGAATGGAAAAAAGTTTTCATAGATATTTTCGTCATGTTTGCCTTTATAGGCTACACACTTTACATGCAACCCCTTGGGCTTTGCCAAATGGCGCTTGTGCCACCCCATACTTTATGTGCTTATTTCTTTTTGTACATAAGCCATGGGGTTTACAAAATTTTGGCTTTCTACCCATTTTACATACATTTATTTTATAAAAAGAAAATAATTACATTAAACCAATTTATTGCTTCATTCCTTTTGTCATGGGGCTGGTCCCTTCCATACTCGGTCCTGACCTAGGCTTAGGCCCGCTTGGCTTAGAGTTTACTTTGATTTTGACTTGGTCGACCGGGGTGTAAATTTTGACCCCAACAATCACAACCGTGGAATCCATGTCTTTTACTGGCGTAATTTAAAATACGGACCTCCTAGTATATCCTGTATTTCATACGTTGACTTTTGCTGCAATGTTCTGTGATGAGATCATATAACTGCATGAGACGAATCCTTTATATTATATATATGATATATAATAAATGTTGCTTATGTTTTGTACCCGCGCTAGTCCAGCTCCCGCTCTATCGTTACTTAAGTAACCTAACGGTGCATGACGGGGCCCCATGGCGAATGCGGATGGCATAAGAATATGTTCTATTTTCGTTTCTTCTGTGATGTTTAGGAAACATAAATGATGGGACGCCATTAATGAGATTAATGAAAAAGAAAGAAACCTAAAGATGTTATAGAATCAAAATTTTCAAAAAGGTAGCTCTAGTTCTTGCTTTGCACAGTGGTATTCCTTGATGAATATCCAGCACCTTATTCGATAAGGAAAGGGCCTAGATCCCTTCACCGGGAGTGACCTCTTTAGCAAAAGCTAGAAATTGCTACAACCCACTCGGTTTATTTTAAAAAACACTCGATTTTAAAAGCGGAGCTTAAACCACTCCTTTTCAAATCACTCGGTTCTACAATGATATCAAGTTCATTACGCAAAAGGTTTTCTTAAAAACTTGTCGTAGCCCTCTGTCATTTCAGATAAGGACTATTTAGTATTCGTGCTGCGTTTGTTGGCCTTCATCAAGGCGTAGTTTGCTGTAGCTGATTAGTGCTTATCTGCAACCATATGATGCGATTGGATTAGGGTAGTCGTGCAACTTTGTTGGCCTTCGTAAAGGGTTGTGCGGGTGGGTTTAATTCAATCAAGAAATGAACGGGTTGAACTTGACTAGCGGCAAAGGGCTGAAATCAAACTGTGAGGGGCGGCACCACGGCCCCCTGCACACAAGAACTGACTCGCCGGGAAAACAAAACTTGACTGTCTTCTCGCGGCAGTCCACAGACGCGTAGAAAGTAGCTAACCAGTCCATGCCCAGGAGAACGTCGAAGTCCAACATCTCAAGAAGGATCAAGTCGGCGGACGACTTTTTATCTCCTATCCGAATGACACACGACTGAAACACGTGCTGCGCAACAAACGACTCACCAACAGGAGTGGTCACAGCAAGCGGCTGATCTAGCAAACATGACTCTCGGCCCAACCTCGGCACGAAGTGCGTAGAAACATACGAGTGCGTAGATCCCGGATCAAACAACATATGTGCATTAAAAGAACATACTGAAAGAGTACCTGAAACCACTGTATTGGACGCCTGCGCGTCCTGATGAGTCAAAGAAAATACCCGTTCCTGCCCTCTACCTGTAACTGGCTGTCCTCCGCCTCTACCACCCCGTCCTCTCTGAACAAACCCTTCGCGACCACGACCTCTCTGAGCATAAGTCTGACACGGAGCAACAACAGGCGCATGAGGCAACGCTCTGAGGTGGAGAAGGTGGTAAGGTAACATGTGGTACGGCTGCCTCTCTCTGGCGCATCATGGTACAATCCCTAACGAGGTGAAGTAGACTGCCACACCCAAAGCACCCATACGATGACTGCTGACCTTCCTGAGGATAAGAGCTAAACAACTGGCCTCATCCCGAGCCTCTGATACTCCCCGTACCTGAACGAAATCTGTCGCGGCGTCTAAACATCTGTCTCTGTGCTGATATACCAGTACGAACCCTCTTCGGTTCCGGAATGACCGACGTCTCGGAAAGACGCTCCTCAACCAAAAGGGATGCGTCCACTGCTGCTGCATATGTATCACAATGCTGTGCGTTGATAGCGAGGAACAACTGGGTAAGCAGGCATCATACAAACCTCTTGATTCGCATCTCCTCAGTGACCACCAAATACGGAGCATACACAGATAGCTCAGTAAACTGCACATCATACTCTGCCATCGTCATACCCGGAATCTGGCGTAACGGCTCGAAACTACGCGCTCGAGCATCCCTGACGCTCTGTGGAAGAAAACGGGCAAGAAACACCGTCACGAACTTAGCCCAGGTTATAGGAGAAAGACCTGTGGCTCTTCCCCTCTCTAAAGGCTCGCACCACTTCTGGGCAAGACCTTCCAGACGAAAACTTGTGAACTCTGCCCATCTCGCGTCGGAGCATCTCAGCGAACGACATATCCTGGCCATCCGATCGATAAATGACTGCGGATCCTCAGCTGCATCAGTGCCGGTGAAAACTGGAGTCTTCAGCCTCATGAACTCAGATAACGATACGGTGATCACCTCCATAGCTGCAGGTACAACTGCTTGAATTGTAGGCACCATCGCGGTCCCCGTAGTAGGTGGGACAACCTCCTATCTCTGCGCTCTATTGGCCTCGACTAATGATCCCATCATCTGGCGCAAATCCTGCATACCGGCCTCTAGCCTAGTAATATGATCAAGCGAAGGTGGATCAATCTGCTCCTAAACAACGGGCGTACCGCCCTGGTCAGTCCTTGTCTTAGACGAGCCAACTCTGACCTCGGCTCTCGCGGCCGCTCTCTGCGCCCTCATAGTCTTCGGCGGCATAATGGCTGGAAATGAAAACAGGATTCGATAAGAACACGAAAATCGAATCATAAGGATATATATAATTACGGAAGGAATTTCAACCAACAAGTCCAAAGGTCACTTAGGCGGAGTATCGTGTCGTAAGTATGCCGCGGAACATACACACGCTATGTCACCCTGCTTAAGCTACCTACTCCATCATACCAAGGCCATCCTACACTCCGAAAGGTAAAACCTAGCGCTCTGATACCAACTTTGTCACGACCCAAAATTTGGCACGTGACCGGCACTTAAACCACGAAACGTCTACAGGCGTAACGCAATTTAAGTAAGCCGAAACCCAGAAGTCTAAAACATCAAAAGTAGTAAGTGATAAAAACATTGTTAAAAACATTTGGATATCTTAAGTAAAAATCTTTAAAGTTTAAATTTATTTTCTTAAAAATTTCGGCAGCACCTCCTTTGTAAAAACTAGCCCCGAAACGGGTACAAACATAAGATATAAGTAAAGCAACATATGATATAAATAAAGCATCCCCAAACGGGAGCAATCACGCCCAACGGCGGAAACAACCACCACAAGTATAATATACGACGCCGTAGCGATGAAATGGACAATATAAGTGAAAAACAACATAAAAGATAAAACTGCATAATAAAAGCCGGCTCACACGAGCTCGACACCCAGAGTCACAAAAATATACAATATCGTCCTCATAATTTGTCTCTAAGTCAATACATAAAATAGTAGATGGAGAGTACTGGATACAATAATAGATGTACAATGAAATATAAAGTCGAATAACCGCAACCCACCTACAGCAAAACGGCTCACAGCCAACTGTAGCGGTATCCGCTGCTAAAAGATACAATAAGATAGCCTCTGCCGCGACTACTCTGAGGGTCAACCTGCAAAACACCGTGGCACAATGGGGGTGAGTTGCCAACTTGTGAATAGTAAGTAACATCATACAGGTAATCGCAGGTATGCACGTACTGCGATACTCTAACACATGCAATCTGATAGCATAATATGTCAATATGGATATGCAACAATCATGAAAGGTACTCTATCAGGTACTACGAATACATGGTGCAATGCATATCAATGAATGCTGAGTATAGGATAAAACATATCATCATCACGAATCATCATCGTGGAAAACCCGGTGTCCATCAAATACACCCAAATTCCTAATACCTCAGGCGCCATCACTCTGTTCGGCCCTCATAACCTGTAAATCTCATGGAACCTGAGTGCCCAACACCGGCACTCGAAAACATCATGAAATACTTGTGTCTAGCATCGACATGCAAATCCACATATATCGCGCTCCGTCTGTCCGGATCGGCCCTCGGGCTTCGGCAGTACGAATCGGCCCATATCCATCTCTCGACTCCGGTCAGTATCCTCCGGATAATCGCTAGGTCCAACCAATCACCGGTAGGTAGTAGTCCCTCTGCCAGGCTCATTGTCTACTCTACAAAAACCATTTCTTGCCCCGGGGTACCATACCGGGTCCACCATGAACCCGCAAACGGATCATCCACCTCCTCGAATTGGGTTTCTATCACACGTCTCATAATCGAGAAAACGCATGGTGGATGCACTGAAATATCATATCAAGAGAACCGGTTTTTCAAAACAATGCATACTTTCTTGAAATAATACCACGGTTCTCAAATCCATACACCACACGAAATCCGTATCTCAATGCGTAAATCCATGCAATATGATATATGTAACATAAAACCGAAATATGAGTATATCCAGGGAAAACCGCTCTTTTAAATGAATTCAGTTTTAAAATGTATCATGCGGTTCCCAATTTCTCCAAAATCCAATGCAACACACATATGAGCATATATGTAGCTATAGTAAGGTATGTATGTACGCAAGTATGTATGTACGCATAATGTATGTACGCATAATGCAATTCATATGTGCAATAGAACAAAAATCATGTCTAATAATAAGGTAAGCTAAGCAATGTATTGCCCTTGGCAATTCTATAGTGTGAGTATCATGGAAATTACTAACGGTGTGAGTGGCATACAGTTTAGTTGTAACACCTTAGAATGTGTTTTGTAGCTAATTATATTTTAATATATAGTTTTTAATAAAAAGTTTACCAAATTAAGTTTTAAACATTTTATCCTAATTATTGTGTATTTTATTAGAATTTTATTAGGCACACACACACTTGTGCATGATAACTGGGGTTGTTTTGGGGTTAAACCATGATTAGCAACCATGGCTAGCTAACCATTGTCTTAAGTTTTTAATTATTTGTTTAAGTGCTTTTGGGTTAAATAGTATGCATGGTTGTAATTAGTAGTGGTGTTTCTTTTTTTTCTTTTGTTGAAATGGAAGTGAATTTAAAAGGATTTTAAATTGGCTCCATGGTTGACTTTGTGTGAGAGAGGGTGCATGAGAAGCATGGGGTGAGCCATGCCTCATTATGAGGAAAGAGAGAGAGAGGGGGGGGTGGGGGTGGGGTTTTGGCTTGTTCTCTCATTCTCCTCTCATTTTCCTCACTCTCATTCCCTCACTCACTCTCACAACACACACTCACACACACTGCAGAGAGAGACAGAGAGGCAGTGGCAGCAGCAGCAAGCTGCATCAGCAACAGCAGCCCCAGCATCTTCTGCAGCAACTCTAGAAGACCACAACCACAACTCCATCAACACACCCACACCCACACTCACCTGGAGCAGCAGCAGCAGCAATAATAACAACAGCAACAGCATCAGCAACATGGTCATCATCATCATCAGCACTAGAGGCAGCAGCAGAAGCAGCAGCAAAACAGCAGCAACAGGAGGAATCTAGCACTTGCAGAAGCTCTCACCTCCTCCATACACCTTGTCACCAGCTTCTAGAATCCCTTAGGGTTTGCAGGCAGGAGCTACGGACACAGCTACAGGGGGAGCAGGTGATAGGATTCACCCAGCGTGGAGTTTAGGTGAGTAGATATAACATCTACAGGGGAATCGCCCGCATGGCGTTATGCGTCTGGGCTAGAATTCAAATTCCTGTCGCACATTCTACGTCATTGTAGAATTGCTCCTTACTGCATTTCCTAGATATAGCTATATACTGTGACTAGCAGCCGTAGGACACTGCACACATTATTGACGGTTCATGTTGCACGAGTACGGATTGCATGCTACACACACACCGTCAATAATTGCCATGTCACACACTACCCCTTATAGCTACCTTTGCTTACCACACTTGACATCTAGCTTATCGGTATACCTATAGTGTATCATACCTTTAGTGATAGGTATATTTTCATTTGCGATACAGCTACAGGTATACCTCCTACATATTTTACCTATACCGGGAGGGATTTCCTACATATGTTACTATACCCAGGGGGGTATACAACATCAGTTCCTATAGGTAGATACCTATACTTTGCTACACCTGTATGTTAGATACATATTCAGTTGTTGTCGCATATTCACATTTACTGATGTTACTTAGCTGTACCTTATCATGATTTCGCATATATCTGGTTCAGCTATATACTTGTGTTTACCTGCTCGCATTCAGATATATCGCATACATTTATTCCTGTATTTATGCATTGTTTATCTGGATTTTATATGATGTTTTCGGGATTTGGGAACCGCGGGAGTGCATGAAATTATGCATACATGTAACAACCCGGTTTCCTTGATATGATATTTCGAGCGTCCCCCATGAGTTTTATCGGTGCTGATTCTATGCTCCATACGATGTGTGGTTGCCGTATGAGAGTACATGGTGGGGCCCGGTATGGTTCCCCTCGGCAAGAAGATCGATGGGTTTGCCGATTGAGCCTGGAGGCGGGCGAGTACCTACCGGTGATTGTTTGGACCAGGCAGTTGTCTGGAGGCTACTGGCCAGAGTAGAGAGATGGATGCGGGATGACCTGTACTGTCGAGGCCGAGGGACGACACTGCAGACGGACCCCGTGGGCTGTCCGGACTGACGGAGCCCCATATACGAGGATTTCTGTGTCGATGCTTGGCACACGGTTTCATGATATTTCTTTAAACCCCTTTTTGTATATATAACAGGGGACTTAGCCGTTGTTATATATACCCTTACACCAATATTAGTGGAATGGGACGCTAATATATGTGTATTGCCCCCATCATATTTATTTCAGTACATATATTTACCTTTAGGATGCTAGAAACTAACTTGAGATTGGACTTGGGATACTAGGTGATTCATTGGGACTTGGATATTGGACCTACCTATGTGATTGGTGATTTGTACATTCGGATATAGGAGATTACCTGATATTGTACATACGAGATATGTGAGATCCACTTGATGTTGTACATGTGATATATGTGAGATACACTGATATTGTACACACTAGACATGTGGGATATACTCGATATTGTGTAGTTGAGGAGATGTGAGACTTATTTGATGTGAGTGCCCAATGTGGGGCCTGGTTTGAGGATTTGGGATTGGAGTATCTTAGTGGATTGTGATCCTGCCACGACGTCAGGTTTCCGTGGAAAATGACATATTCCACCCTACACATCACCATTACCTATCTTATGCACAGATTCATTTATTGGTAGTACTTGTAGTGTACCCTTATGATAGTTGCATATTTGCTTTCTCATATCTCTATTGCATAGACATTGCATACTACTATCATGCCATCATTGCTTCACTTATTGATTGTACCTGCTAGTGCACTCTCTTTATTTCAGCATTTGCATGATATATTACTATTGTAATCGCATATCTTAGATTCATGCTGTACGTGCATTCCTGCGATTACCTGCTTATGTTTTATACTATTCACGAGTTGGCAACTCACCCCCGTTGTGCCACAGGTGTTTCAGGTTTTTCCCCAGAGTAGTCGAGGCAGGCTATTCCCCTATCCAGCTATCCAGCTACCATCTTTTGCTACAGATACCACATCAGCTCACAGTACCATTTTGCTTAGGTGGGTTAGACGGTTATCTGTATTACATATTGTATATTCGTTGTATTTTGTACTCTCCATCAGCTATTGTATTATTGACATAGAGACTTGGTGAGGACGTTAGATGTTTTATGGTGGATTTGATGTCTTTATATATACAGCTTTTCTCTACTGTCCTTATTCTTCTGTTGTACTCATATTGATAGTCTTTAGAAAAAAATAGGGTGTTGCTAAAATTTTAAAGAAAGAAAGGAAGACTTTTAAAGAATTTGGGTTGCGATTTCAATTGTTTTCAAAACTTATATTATCTTTTCCGTATTTCTCATGGTTTAGATTTCTGGGTTTGGCTTTCTTTTACTACGTTGCGTCTTTAGGCGTTGTGTAGTATTAGGGCCGTCACGGGCCATTTCTGGGTCGTGACAAAGTTGGTATTAGAGCGTTAGGTTTTACCTTTCGGAGTGTAGGATGACCTTAGTATGATGGAGTAGGTAGCTTAAGCAGATGAACGTAGTGTGTATGTCTGCAGCATACTCACAGCGCGGTACCTTGCATTAAGTGACCTAAGTACAAAATTGCTTGACATTCCTTCCTTGATGATTCATATCCTTGAGATCCGATTTCCTCATTCTTATCGAATCTCATCTTATATCTATTTATAGCCTTGCCGCCGATGACTATGGGGACTCGGAGTGATGCAGCGAGGGCCGAGGTCAGAGTTAGCTCGGGTGAGACGAGTACTGACCAGGATGGCACTCTAGTTGCACAGGTGCAGACAGATCAGCCTACGACCTATACTATGGATAGACTGTTGGTAGAGATGCAAGAGTTCCGCCAGACGATGAGTTCCTTGGTTGATGTCGTTCGGGAGCTACGACAGGAGGTTGTCACCCCCGTTACTCAGCTATCCCTTACGATCAGTATGCAGCAGTCCGTCACCTACATAGCACCAGTGGTTGCAGCCCCAGTTGACGAGGCACATATTTCAGAGGCTCAGAGAGTTCCAGGACAGTGGAGGACTCGTACCAGCGTACCAGCCCAGAGACAGAGGTTTGGTCGTCGAGACAGATTTCGTGGCCGTCGCGGGAGTAGCAGAGGCTTGGGACGAGGACAGTCGTTCAGCTCTCATCCCCAGGATGGTCAGCAGTCAGCACGAGGATGTTTTCGATGCGGGAGCCTTCAGCACTTCGTCAGGGATTGTTCCTTAGCACCTCGTCATGATCGTATTCAGAGAGGCCGTGGACGTGGAAGATTTGCTCAGAGGGCTCAGGCTACCAGAGGAGTTCATCCAGCTGCGAGTAGAGGGCAGACACAGGAGTTTGCTTCTACTCATCGGGACGCGCAGACGTCCAATGTGGAGTTTTCAGGTACCCTTGAGTTATATTTTCTCTTGGTGTATTTGCTTGTTTCTTGCTTGTACCGTGGTTGGGTAGATTAGTCGTAGTTGTTTTAACTTTTGTCAGCGATCCTTTTGTTACGCGACGCGTATTTCAGTTGTGTGCCAATCGGATAGGAGATAGAGATTCGTCCGTCGTTTGGATCCTTCTAGAGATGTTGGGTTTGACGTTCTCTTGGGCACGGACTGGGTAACTACGTGTTAGGCGTCTGTGTACTACCGTGTGGAAACAAGTTAGGTTTTGTTTTCCCCGGCAAGTCAGTTCTTGTTGTGCTGGTGGATAGTCGTGCCGCCTCTCACAGCTTGAATTCAGCCTTTTCGCTAGTCGGCTACTGAGGAGATGTCGTGGATTCTTGACGTTCATTCGTGATACCGGAGCAACAGTGGGATTGTTGGACCGGCTTCTTTTCGTGCGAGAGTTTTTCCGACGTTGTTCCGGATGAGCCGGCGAAGCTTGGGAGCAAAAGGATCAGCTGCAGGGTCTTGGTTTGGGGGAGTTTTGTGCACCTGAGTGTTTCGCTTTTGGAAGCTCCTATTTCTGTTCTTCGAGGAGGAAGACGGCAGTTTAGGGTTGTGTATCGATGGATTGTCAATTGAACCGGCTTACGGTGCGGATAGGTATCCTTCACCTTGCCGTGGAGATTTCTTCGATCAGCTCCAGAGTGCGAGGCATTTTTCTAAGTGTGTTTGGGATCAGGTCATCATTATTGCGGATTCGGGATGATGGCATTCCGAAGACTGCCTTATGCGTGCTACGGGCTTTGTGTGTTTCGGTGAGTCGTTGGATTCCCTGATGCCCTAGCAGCATTCGTAGATATGATGAACCAGATTTCTTCAGGCCGTTCCTCGACCAGTTTTTGTTGTGTTATTTACGACACTCTGGTCTATTTAATGTGTCTTGAGGGACAGGAGTAGCACTTGAGGAATTGTTACGCAGATGCTGGGAGGACACAAGCAGTTTGCTAAATTCTCAGAGTGTTTCTTCAGGCTTGTTTGTGTTGACTCCTAGGTCTTGTAGTTGCGGGAGACGGTTCCGTATGGTTCCGAGGGAGATCGTGGCCGTACAGCTTAGGCCCAGACTGGTGTGCCGGACGGAGATCCGCGGATTGTTGGGCTTAGCAGGGTTTTTACCGCCGTTTCATGCAGGATTGCTAGAGTAGTGCTGCACCGTCGACTAAATGGACCAGAAAGGAGGTTTCTTTTCTTTGGACTGAGGCATGTGTACGGAGTTTTTAGCAGTTGAAGGTTCAGTTAGCAGCTGCATCAGTCTTTCTTTGCTTTTGGTTCGGGCGATCTTGTTGTTTAACTGTAATGTTTCTTGAGTGGGCTCGAGGGTGTACTGAGGTAACACTATAGAGATATCGCTTTTGCTTTCCCTACACTTGGGGGAGGTACGAGGAGGATATTTCACTCATGATCTGGAGATGGCCGCGGTGGTTTTGCGTTGGAGATTTAGGGACACTACTTGTTTGAGAGTCGTGTCAGATTTTCACGGACCACCAGAGCTTAATGTACATCTTCCTGCAGCAGATTTGGATTGTTGTGATGGTCTTCTGCAGATTTACAGTTCTTGTGTGATCGTCGAGTATAGCTTAGTTCGTCTCTACGGAGGGGACAGCTTGCTCATGTCCGCGCCCGACCATTTTCCTTAAATCGTTTTCGCGAGACACTGCCCGTCGGAGCTCGTACGTCAGAAGTACTTGAGCATATTCGGCTGGGTAATGATTCGAAGACCTTGATGGTAACAATGATATGCTAAGTTAAGGACACGTCGGGTACCTGCCATTACCAGGTAGAGGCGTGTGATCCTAGAACATGCACATCTGTCAACTCCCCCTATGCATTCAAGTTCCACCAGCTTTGGCGTGACTTGTGAGGTAGTTACGAGTGGACATGAATGTAAGGAGAAGTTTCAGGTTTCGTTTCAAGTGTCTGTCTCGTTGTGTGCTTTGGGTCGAGCATCTGAGGCCGGCTGGAGAATTGCAATCTTTTTACCGTTCCGAAGCAGGAATGGGAGCAGATCTCCACGAAATTCGTTATGGTTTCCACCTAATTTTGGTTAGGGTGCGACTCCATTCGGATTCTTGTCATCCGGTTATACTCAGTTTACTCAGTGGTTTGTTAAGTTTGTGTGTTTGTTGTTTTGTTTGGTCGTCAGCAGCTTGGGATCGTCACTCGCCATCGTTAGGGTTCTCCTTCGATAGTTGTTATCAGGAGACGCTCTAATTGGCCACCCTTAGGCTTAGGGGTTAGGTCGTGTCGATCGCCAGCCTGTTGTTTTCTGACTCTGCGTAGGTAGGATTTTGGACCCCAGCTATGTCTAGAGAATTCGGAGATAGTCCAGTTGTGTTCATGTCAGGATGAGAACTGTCCATTGCAACCAGATGTCTTATGCGACTGTGTTGGTCGCAGGCTTGAGTGCGCAGTGGCAAATCATGGATTCCTATGGACTTTCCGATGAATGACGTGTTGGATTCTGGGAAGCTTACCCCAGGGTTTAGGTCCTTCTGAGATCCTATAAGCGAGTTAGTTTCGTTGCCTTCAATTTGGCACTTCCGCCCAGATTATTGGATTTTCACCCCGTATTCCTTGTGATGATACTTTACAATTACCTTCATGACCTTTCTCACATGTTTTGGCACCAGACCTTTTAGCTGGACGCGATTTTTCGTTCACCCGCAGCCATGTGTGTTAATGGCTCGACAGGAGGAGAAACGTCGGTCAAAGGTCTTGCCATCTGTGAAGGGTTTTCTTGGACGTAGCCGTATAGTGAGGTAGTCACTTGGGAGGCTGCGAGCGAGATTTGAGGATTTTAATCTTCTTTTGAAGGTACAGGTAACAGTAAAAGTTTTAAATTCGGGGACGAATTTCTTTTAAGGGGGGGAGATTGTAACACCTTAGAATGTGTTTTGTAGCTAATTATATTTTAATATATAGTTTTTAATAAAAAGTTTACCAAATTAAGTTTTAAACATTTTATCCTAATTATTGTGTATTTTATTAGAATTTTATTAGGCACACACACACTTGTGCATGATAACTGGGGTTGTTTTGGGGTTAAACCATGATTAGCAATCATGGCTAGCTAACCATTGTCTTAAGTTTTTAATTATTTGTTTAAGTGCTTTTGGGTTAAATAGTATGCATGGTTGTAATTAGTAGTGGTGTTTCTTTTTTTTCTTTTGTTGAAATGGAAGTGAATTTAAAAGGATTTTAAATTGGCTCCATGGTTGACTTTGTGTGAGAGAGGGTGCATGAGAAGCATGGGGTGAGCCATGCCTCATTATGAGGAAAGAGAGAGAGAGGGGGGGTGGGGTTTTGGCTTGTTCTCTCATTCTCCTCTCATTTTCCTCACTCTCATTCCCTCACTCACTCTCACAACACACACTCACACACACTGCAGAGAGAGACAGAGAGGCAGTGGCAGCAGCAGCAAGCTGCATCAGCAACAGCAGCCCCAGCATCTTCTGCAGCAACTCTAGAAGACCACAACCACAACTCCATCAACACACCCACACCCACACTCACCTGGAGCAGCAGCAGCAGCAATAATAACAACAGCAACAGCATCAGCAACATGGTCATCATCATCATCAGCACTAGAGGCAGCAGCAGAAGCAGCAGCAAAACAGCAGCAACAGGAGGAATCTAGCACTTGCAGAAGCTCTCACCTCCTCCATACACCTTGTCACCAGCTTCTAGAATCCCTTAGGGTTTGCAGGCAGGAGCTACGGATACAGCTACAGGGGGAGCAGGTGATAGGATTCACCCAGCGTGGAGTTTAGGTGAGTAGATATAACATCTACAGGGAAATCGCCCGCATGGCGTTATGCGTCTGGGCTAGGATTCAAATTCCTGTCGCACATTCTACGTCATTGTAGAATTGCGCCTTACTGCATTTCCTAGATATAGCTATATACTGTGACTAGCAGCCGTAGGACACTGCACACATTATTGACGGTTCATGTTGCACGAGTACGGATTGCATGCTACACACACACCGTCAATAATTGCCATGTCACACACTACCCCTTATAGCTACCTTTGCTTACCACACTTGACATCTAGCTTATCGGTATACCTATAGTGTATCATACCTTTAGTGATAGGTATATTTTCATTTGCGATACAGCTACAGGTATACCTCCTACATATTTTACCTATACCGAGAGGGATTTCCTACATATGTTACTATACCCAGGGGGGTATACGACATCAGTTCCTATAGGTAGATACCTATACTTTGCTACACCTGTATGTTAGATACATATTCAGTTGTTGTCGCATATTCACATTTACTGATGTTACTTAGCTGTACCTTATCATGATTTCGCATATATCTGGTTCAGCTATATACTTGTGTTTACCTGCTCGCATTCAGATATATCGCATACATTTATTCCTGTATTTATGCATTGTTTATCTGGATTTTATATGATGTTTTCGGGATTTGGGAACCGCGGGAGTGCATGAAATTATGCATACATGTAACAACCCGGTTTCCTTGATATGATATTTCGAGCGTCCCCCATGAGTTTTATCGGTGCTGATTCTATGCTCCATACGATGTGTGGTTGCCGTATGAGAGTACATGGTGGGGCCCGGTATGGTTCCCCTCGGCAAGAAGATCGATGGGTTTGCCGATTGAGCCTGGAGGCGGGCGAGTACCTACCGGTGATTGTTTGGACCTGGCAGTTGTCTGGAGGCTACTGGCCAGAGTAGAGAGATGGATGCGGGATGACCTGTACTGTCGAGGCCGAGGGCCGACACTGCAGACGGACCCCGTGGGCTGTCCGGACTGACGGAGCCCCATATACGAGGATTTCTGTGTCGATGCTTGGCACACGGTTTCATGATATTTCTTTAAACCCCTTTTTGTATATATAACAGGGGACTTAGCCGTTGTTATATATACCCTTACACCAATATTAGTGGAATGGAACGCTAATATATGTGTATTGCCCCCATCATATTTATTTATGTACATATATTTACCTTTAGGATGCTAGAAACTTACTTGAGATTGGACTTGGGATACTAGGTGATTCATTGGGACTTGGATATTGGACCTACCTATATGATTGGTGATTTGTACATTCGGATATAGGAGATTACCTGATATTGTACATACGAGATATGTGAGATCCACTTGATGTTGTACATGTGATATATGTGAGATACACTGATATTGTACACACTAGACATGTGGGATATACTCGATATTGTGTAGTTGAGGAGATGTGAGACTTATTTGATGTGAGTGCCCAATGTGGGGCCTGGTTTGAGGATTTGGGATTGGAGTATCTTAGTGGATTGTGATCCTGCCACGACGTCAGGTTTCCGTGGAAAATGACATATTCCACCCTACACATCACCATTACCTATCTTATGCACAGATTCATTTATTGGTAGTACTTGTAGTGTACCCTTATGATAGTTGCATATTTGCTTTCTCATATCTCTATTGCATAGACATTGCATACTACTATCATGCCATCATTGCTTCACTTATTGATTGTACCTGCTAGTGCACTCTCTTTATTTCAGCATTTGCATGATATATTACTATTGTAATCGCATATCTTAGATTCATGCTGTACGTGCATTCCTGCGATTACCTGCTTATGTTTTATACTATTCACGAGTTGGCAACTCACCCCCGTTGTGCCACAGGTGTTTCAGGTTTTTCCCCAGAGTAGTCAAGGCAGGCTATTCCCCTATCCAGCTATCCAGCTACCATCTTTTGCTACAGATACCGCATCAGCTCACAGTACCATTTTGCTTAGGTGGGTTAGACGGTTATCTGTATTACATATTGTATATTCGTTGTATTTTGTACTCTCCATCAGCTATTGTATTATTGACATAGAGACTTGGTGAGGACGTTAGATGTTTTATGGTGGATTTGATGTCTTTATATATACAGCTTTTCTCTACTGTCCTTATTCTTCTGTTGTACTCATATTGATAGTCTTTAGAAAAAAATAGGGTGTTGCTAAAATTTTAAAGAAAGAAAGGAAGACTTTTAAAGAATTTGGGTTGCGATTTCAATTGTTTTCAAAACTTATATTATCTTTTCCGTATTTCTCATGGTTTAGATTTCTGGGTTTGGCTTTCTTTTACTACGTTGCGTCTTTAGGCGTTGCGTAGTATTAGGGCCGTCACGGGCCATTTCTGGGTCGTGACATTAGTGCTCGCGCAAACATGAATCGTTAGTAACTGTGCTGTGTCTCATTAATACTATGTCCATGTGCAACAGGAAATGGGGTATGCAACAACGGTACACATGCACAATCAATATATATATATATATATATATATTTATATATAAACATGCGGTTATAATATCCTATCAAGCCCTGACGCATAACGCTATACGGGCGATTTCCCCGTAGATGTTAAATCTACTCACCGTGATCTCGAGCTAGGTATATCCGACCACCTGCTTCCCTTTCTTCACAGCGTCCGATGTCCCCGTACTTGCCCCTAAAATCACACAAACATAGCAAGTGCAACTCAGAATCGACCAATAATACATACAATTACGCTCAAATCGACGCACCGACTCCAACACCCTCTAAAGTGTTCGCTTAGCGGCTAACGTGTGTGGCAACACTATTAAAACAAATCCTACCTGCAAAAATCACGCAAAGCACATAAACTGAGTCGGACACCGTATCACTCGTCGTCGATATACTACAAACTAGCTAATCGATACCAGATTTTACCCACTGTAAAAACATCAAAATCTAGCAGTACCAAACACTCTAAAACCACTGCAGACAACTACCCTAAAAACCACAACACCCCAGGCTTCCCAAAAACCGAGCTCGCCGGATTAGGCTACATCTCGCCGGCCAAACAGTGTCAGGTGGGGGCCGTGTTACTGGTGTACACTCAGGGCAACCAGTACAACACTTCTACACTGCTAGTTTTCACAGTAAAGACTCGCGGTCACAGCAGATCACATATACCCTATAATGACACTAAAATACAATATCGTACACAAAATTAAATCTTTATCGTTCTAAACTGAAACTAATTAGCCACACAACAATTTAACAACCTAAATAACAGTAGAGAGTCATTACCTATCCAAATTTGCTCCAAAACCCTAGCTTTTCATGCTCCGAGTGATTCTAGTGGATTGATTTTGGCTTGTGAAGGGTTTTGATGGAGTTTAGTGGAGAGTAGTGAGAGTTTATGAGGATTTGGGTTAGGGTTTAGTGAAGAACAAGGGATGGGTTCAGTTTTGAGGGAGTGAGGGAATTAGATGAAGAGAAAACAAATGAGAGTGAGAGTGATGGAATGAGGGTGTATGTGTGAGGGTGAGGGGTGTGGGAATGAGGGGTGAGTTTATCATAAGCCATGCCTCCCTCTCCTCTCTCCTCATTAAATGCATGGCATGCTTGCCATGCCTCATGATGCCCTCTCCCCCCCCCCAAGTCAACCTAATTAAAAACCATTTTTATTTAAAATTTGAAAACTAATTAATTTAATTAATTACATATTACGCTTAATGGAATGGGTTAATATGCCATGGCTACTTAAGCATGGTTTATGTAAGTCCACGGTAGCGCCCCGGCCGTCTAACAGACGCCAAATGCGGAATAAAAACTTTTTACAACTGGCGCTATCGCGTACTATAACCCGGATCTACCATTAAAGCTAAACTAACAAACTACAAAGTGGGTAGAAGAGTTATACCGAACGATCCGAGTCCTTCGGTCTTCAACCATCATCCCACGCTTTGTTGCGGCTACTCCGATCTCCTGAATCTCCAATCTTCTCGTCCAGGTGGCACCACGTCGACGGATCTGTAAACGGGCTCCCGCCTCTGAACCGAGGCAACTCGATCGTCAAGTTTGCTAAAAGAGACGACCAAGATGATGTAGAGAATGAGTAGAACACTTCGTCTCTTTACGGCCAAGGCTATGGACGAACGGTTAATGAAGTTGCCTTTTGGATCGATATGAAATGAGAAATGAAGTATACTAATTTCCATGAACCAAAATCTTTAATCTTTTCAAATGAAAAACCATAAGCTTCCTCCAAGAGGTGGCCGGCCATAATATAGAGGGGAGGGAGGTGAGTGTAGGAGAGGGGAAGGTGAGCACAAGATCAATGAAGAGGATGAGTCACTTAACACCTTGTATGAATGCATTTAATGAAAACTATGAATCATAACCCTTAGTCATCATATCATTAAATGAACATTTAAAGCACTAATGACTCACTAGCCTAGTCACCATCCTAGTCACCATCTAGAAGCTTCCACATTCATCTCAAGAAAAGATAAATCTGTATTTAACCGAATGTAAAATACGGCTGATAGAAAACTGGAGACTGGCAACTTCCAAAAGTGATCCTGAAACAAATTTCAGGCTAACCCCGTAATAGTATAAACATACCCGCATTTGTATTACGACCGAATATAAATGCATCTGAGACAAAGATATTATATCTACACAGTATAATACTCGGATCCGGCTTAAACCAAAGCCGACCAGTATTATTTGCCCGAAAAATGACACGTGCGAAATCGCACGTGCATTTTCCGAACCCTGCCATAAAACCATACGGCCTCTACAACGTTTCGCCCGAACTTGGGAAAGTGTCTGTGGGGGACTCTAATGACTCATCAACACACTGGCACTGGGTATAACCACTAGCACGTCAGAGGTACAAGCTGTACGTAACGGTTTGCCTATGTATTGATTGGAAGGGAAGCTGACGAGCGAACTCATCCATAAACCCTACTGAGCCTAACAGTGATAATATACATACAGTCCGGTCCGTTCGTTTATGAGTATCGCATATCGGCCTAGGGGCTGGTAATGTCAGACCCCCAATAGCAGTATAAGTCATGTCAGAGAGTGGCCCAGAACACCCTGAGATACTACTGGAGTACCTACCAGTAGATCTCCTGCCTCGGCCGAGGGCTTTGTGTAATGGCTCTCCTAGACACAGCGCGATCTCACCCCCAATACCGGGAGAGACGAATCCCCTGCCGATCCGCTCACTTGCCTCCATGTGGCTCGGGACTGTACCCAAAAAAGACCTGTTTGCATGACTCCTTTGAGCCGTGGTAGGGTAGAAATCAAAGCACAGTGGGAACTCACACGAGACAAATGACGACCTCAGGTCGATGAACTAACCTGTACACATGTCACCAGGGAACTGCTATCTGACGATATGTATAATACCAACTAGCATGTTCCCGGCGAGTCCTGTCCGGTGTACTCATAACCTAATGAGCACCTGTATACATCTTAGGTGATCCTACTGACACCAATGGCTTGTGAGACCGGCCATCGTCCCTCGTTGGGGTCTCGACTGTATACACTAGTCTACTCTGGAGTATCGATGCCCTATCTCGAAACTCCCACGAGTAGGGACACTTTAAGGATGTGCTTACAGACCCCAGCTCCCACGTATATGATCGCCATCATACTGCTGGTAGTCAAGCAAGAATCCTATGTGCTCTATCATCATGCAATAGTGAACTAAAGCATGTATACGATGATAAAGACAAACCAGATAGCAAAGTATCATCTCGAGCAAGACTGTCATATCGGTATAGGTCCTGCCTCAATCATTGCAATCACGTACCTGCGATCCAATAATTGACTTTGAGGGCACTATCTCCAACAATTTAACACCTAATTAACCCTAGGTTAACACGCACATGTGTGTGCAAGCCCGAAATAAATATTAATAAAATATTTATTAATTTTTATAAAATATTTGAAAACTATTTTGGTAAACTTTTTACTAAAAACCCGCATCATCGCTTGATTAACACTAATCGCATTCTAAGGTGTTACAACAGGCATTGGTTACTTCGGGTTGTCCTGACCCGGCTCATGAGTAGAGACTTGTGCTTGATTGGGAGGTGTCCGGGCAATTTGAGTCGTGAGATGCATCATGACATTCGTCAAGTCGTCGATTTTGGAGTAAAGCTTGCCTATCTCTTTATCTTTGCTCCTGAGCTATTTTCGGAGTTCTTGAAGCAGCTCTTGCTCTGCAGTCCTGGGGCGGAAAGTCGGCTCTTCCTCGCTGTCCGAGCTTGACTCTACATGGATTGAGGGGTCTATTGGCCCATCGGCCTCATCGAGAGGGTTTTCCTCATCTAATGGAGGCGGCTGATCTTGGGAAGCGGCAACTATATTCAAGGCAGATTGGGCTTAGGATGTGGTGGCCCCATCCTTGCTTTTGCTGTGCAAGTTGTCGCTGTGACGCGCGCCCTCCATATAGACCATATGGATAACAAATCCCACTATCTTTTTATTACTGGCAGCTGATTTCATGGATCGCTGTCGTGGCCCTCCTGTTTCGGTAACGGGCAATCGACTGAAAGCGGCTGGCCTGACCGGGTTCTGGAATAGTGCTGGCACTTGAAGAGATGGTGTCATGCTTTCTCTGACGGGGCTGGGACAAGTCTCTTTGTAACATCGTTCGGACTGCCGTCTTCTTAATTCTGGCGGTCATGGCGTTTTTCTGAACCCACTTCAGAGGTTCGAAAGAATTGTTGACTTTTACGGTCGACTCAGCCATCGTCGCAGGATGACTCTGCTCTTGGAATCTCATAAGATTCCACTTGGCCAGAGTCCTGGCCCTCTTGTTGGCTCGATACCTGAGCCGCTTCAGTCTCAGCCTTTCTGTTTTGAGCACTTGGCTGGTTAGGGCTCTTCGGGAAGCCGTCGTAGACCGGGCGATGGAGGGCTTTAGAGATACGCCTGATTGTGCACTTGTTGGAGTCATCTGAGCTTGCTGGAGATGCTTTGTGTCTCCATTGGTTTTGACGGCCTTGCCCCAAGTAGGGATAGTGGAGAGCCGTTCGAACACAGATTTGTCTTTGGGGTAGGGTGCTCTGGCGATCACAACGTTCGGCCTCCTGCCCTTTGAGGTCAGTTTGGCTGCTTGGTTTGTCGGGACCTCCTCCAGATGAGCGCTTCTAGTAGGGTAGATGAGGACATAACCAAATTGACGGGGTGGCTCCTCCTATTACCGGCTGAGACTGGCAGGGAGAACCACGCGGGCATTGATCTTGACCACGGTCGCGTCGAAAGCTGAATTCATCTTAGGAGACATCGTCGTTGAAAGTTGATTGCTGCACGAAAAGAAAACTACTTCAGTATAAACATCGATATGTATGCTAAATGAGATCGCATGAACGCTTGACCTGATATATGGGAGGAAAGAGAAGTCCCACCGGGCGTTCTAGAATCTGTAGGGTGTTTTTCGTCATCCCATTAAGATGGGAATATGCACACGCTTGTCAGGCATACTATAGATTCCCCCTGCCTAGGGTAGGCGGGGGTTTATTGATTGTGGGGATCTGAATCTCCGGCAACCGCGGACTAAGCTGCCGTTAATTACCCTTCTCCTTTGGAGCGAGGGAACCTCCGATTGACGGGTCAAACTGGTCACGCGAACTCAATGTACAGTGTTTGTATATGTGTCTTGAGGGGTTTTGGATATATCGGGGGCCTCGCAGAGTTTTTTTGGGGGTCTCGCTACCCGGATAGCGGGCTGGGGGTCAAGTGGGCTAGCAGCCCCCTTGCGGGGTGCGGGGCAGCGCCCCGTTAGAAAATTTTTTCTAGCAGGGGATGTGTTTTGAGTCTAGAGTGTATGAAATATGAGGGGTGGGAAGCGTCTTAAAGACGCGTGCATGGCATGTGGGCACTGGGCGCCCACGGGTCGCGTGGCTTGCGCGTGGGCGCTTGACGCCCGCGGGTCACATGTCTGGCGCGTGGGCGCATGGGCGCCCGCGGGTCATGTGCTTGGTTCATGGGCGCTTGGTGCTCGCGGGTCTCGTGCGCGGCATGCGACTGCTGGGCGCCCGCGGGTCACGTGCGCGGCACGCGACCGCTGGAAACACCAGCGAAAAAGGGCTTAGCCCCTGGGCTAAGAGTTGAACTCTCAAGGGATTTTGAGTGGAGTTAAACTCCAAAAGATTTAGATTTGGAGTTAAACTCCTAAATGGTCTGGAATAGGAGCTAAACTCCTTTGAGGATTTGGGTCTTGGAGTTGAACTCCCCAAAGATCTTCAGAAGTGATCAAAGGGGACCCCTCTCTTCTCTCTTTAGCCCTGGAGCTTCTTTTGAGCCTTGGACCTGTCCAAAGTTGGATTTTTTGGGATGGGTCTCCTTCTTCCTCCTCTTGATCGGCTGGATCTTGGAGAAAAGGGGGTGAGACTTAAAAGTCTCCCCTTTTCGAGATCCGATTGAAGATCCGAGCTCCCCTTCAAGGGTTTTGTGGTGAAAAACTATTTCTTTTTTAGAAAAGGGAAGAGTTAAACTCTTGATTTAATTTAAAAAGTGGGGAAGGATTTAGAACCTTGAGAAAGGAGAAGGAGGCACAAACCCTAGAATTTTTTAGAATGGAAAAAAGTTGTCATAGATATTTTCGTCATGTTTGCTTTTATAGGCTACACACTTTACATGCAGCCCCTTGGGCTATGCCAAATGGTGCTTGTGCCATCCCATGCTTTATGTGCTTGTTTCTTTTTGTACATAAGCCATAGGGTTTACAAAATTTTGGCTTTCTACCCATTTTACATACATTTATTTTATAAAAAGAAAATAATTATATTAAACCAATTTATTGCTTCATTCCTTTTGTCATGGGGCAGGTCCCTTCCATACTCGGTCCTGACCTGGTCTTAGGCCCGCTTGGCTTGGAGTTGACTTTGATTTTGACTTGGTCGACCGGGGTGTAAATTTTGACCCCAACAATCACGACCATGGAATCCATGTTTTCTACTGGCTTAATTTAAAATACGGACCTCCTAATATATCCTGTATTTCATACGTTGACTTCTGCTGCAATGTTCTGTGATGAGATATATAACTGCATGAGACGAATGCTTTAGATCATATACATGATATATAATAAACGTTGCTTATGTTTTGCTCCCGCGCTAGTCCAGCCCCCGCTCTGCCGTTAGTTAAGTAACCTAACGGTGCATGACGGGGCCCTGTGGCGAATGCGGATGGCATAAGCATACGTTATATTTTCGTTTCTTCTGTGATGTTTAGGAAACATAAATGATGGGCCGTCATTAATGAGATTAATGAAAAAGAAAGAAACCTAAAAATGTTGTAGAATCAAAATTTTCAAAAAGGTAGCACTAGTTCTTGTTTTGCACAGTGGTATTCCTTGATGAATATCCAGCACCTTATTCGATAAAGAAAGGGCCTAGATCCCTTCACCGGGAGTGACCTCTTTAGCAAAAGCTAACAAATGCTACAACCCACTCGGTTTATTTTGAAAACACTCGATTTTAAAAGCGGAGCTTAAACCACTCCTTTTCAAATCACTCGGTTCTACAACGATATCAAGTTCATTACGCAAAAGGTTTTCTTACAAACCTATCGTAGCCCTCCGTCATTTCAGATAAGGACTATTTAGTATTCGTGCCGCGTTTGTTGGCCTTCGTCAAGGCGTAGTTTGCTGTAACTAATTAGTGCTTATCTGCAACCATATGATGCGATTGGATTAGGGTAGTCATGCAACTTTGTTGGCCTTTATCAAGGGTTGTGCGGGTGGGTTTAATTCAATCAAGAAATGAACGGGTTGAACTTGATTAGCGCCCCATGGTTTGTTGGCCTTCGTCAAGGTCATATGACGTTAGGGGTAAAAACAGATATTGGGAATTTCAAGTGTTAAAAATTTGCAATGAGATTTCATACCTTCTATGAGATAGTTGGATCCCGATATCCACTGCGTGTAAGAGTTACTCCTGGGAGAGTTTTGCGCTTTACAAATTAGCTGATCCAATAGGTGTCTAAGAAAGGTGTTAACGGGGTTATGCCCCTGCGGAAACGAGGTTATTTAATTAGTTCCATGCGAGAGCATGGGGAGACTCCCTCAGAGTACCAATATCTGCCTGGCTGACCGATTGGCGAACTTGTAGGGCGTAATTAATCCTGACTAGTCTTACCTTTTAGGGTTTGAAGGAAGATTTGATAAAAACGGTGGGAGCAATCCCGATTAGATAAGATAATAACTAATCTAATCTTACAAGAGCGCATGCTAAAGTGTTTTCGTCTCTTTCTCTAGGTAGCAACCATGACACGCCTTAATTAAGATAATAATATGGATGTATTAACCGAACCCGCTTATTATACTTAGCTGGGGAACGTTGGTTCCGCTCTACCTTATAACTGTCATAAGTCCGAGCAGGAAATAGGGAAATGTGAGGATTCCTACGCCACCCAAACGAAGAAAGAGCATGATGATGCATTTTCTTCGGGCGTGTTCGCAATCGAGAACTGTTTCTCAGTCTTCTCTATGTCCTGGGTATTAGATACCGGATCAGGATCCTACATTTGTAATTTGTTATATGGGCTAAAGAGAGGTAGAGAACTAGGAATGGGTGATATGTCTATCAGAGTAGGGAACGGAGCAACTGTTGCTGCCAAAGCAATTGGCGAATATCACCTTGTATTACCAAGTAGTAATACAATGATTCTTAACGACTATTATTACATACTGAACCTGATATGCAATATTATATCAGTCTCTTTATTAGCTAAAGAAGGATATAACTTTGCATTAGAGGATAATGTTATGAACATTTTTCTAAATCAGGTGTTGATTGGTTTTGGTACGTTATGTAACGGTATATACGTTATGAATCAAACCACAGTTCTTAACTTACAGAACATATACAAGAGGAAAAGTTCAGAAATGAACGAATCCTTCTTGTGGCACTGTAGACCAGGTCATATCTGTTGGCTATAGTGCCTTCAAGGAAATTATCATAATCGCAGGCAGGTGATTATGATGAATGAGGGAAGACCTATACGGATAGAACAATCTTACTCAAGATGATAATATGCTATCTGGTTTGTCTCTATCATCATGTACATGCTTTGTGTGGAAAAGGCAAAGGTTGCGGTACTAGTAGTGGCAAAGGACGAGTGCTTCCACTGTCGTATGAAAGGCCATTGGAAGAAAGATTGCAAAGCTTGGATTGCCAAGAACCAGGAACCAAAGCAAGCTGTGGCTTCAACTTCAGGTGTGTTTGTAATTGAAAATTGTCTGTCAATCAACTCTACTTCCTGGGTATTGGATACCGGATCAGGATCTCATATATGCAATTCATTGCGGGCAATGAGAAACCATAGAGTGCTGAAGGTTGGTGATATGACCCTCCAGGTTGCTAACGGAGCTAGTGTGGGTGCTGTGTCCGTAGGGGATTATCCCCTTGGATTGACGAGTGGACATATTTTGGTTTTGCATAACTGTTTTTGTGTACCCATTTTAACGTGTAATATCATATCAATATCGTTGTTATCAAAAGAAGGTTATGATTTCACGTTTTTAAGCGATGTTGTTATCATCCACCTTAATCATGGTTTGATTGGGTCCGGTACACTAGATAATGGTATATATGTGTTAAACCAATTACAGATTTTCAATGCCCAGAACACACTAAAAAGAAAGTCTTTAGATTTAAATAAGGCTTTCTTATGGCATTGTAGACTAGGTCACATCAATGAGACAAGGTTAACTAAGTTACATAGAGAAGGATATTTAGATCCGTTCGAATATCAATCTTATGCCACTTGTCAATCATGTCTCAAAGGAAAGATGACAAAGACTCCATTCACTGGATGTGGAGTAAGAGCGAGCGAGCTCTTAGGACTCATTCACAGCGATGTATGTGGTCCAATGTCTACACATGCAAGAGGTGGTTTTTCATATTTCATTACTTTTACGGATGATTTCTCTAGGTACGGATTTATTTTCTTGATGAAACATAAATCCGAGGCCTTTGAGAAATTCCAAGAATATAAGAATGAAGTAGAAAACCAAACCGGCATAAGTATCAAGACACTGAGATCTGATCGAGGTGGTGAATACTTAAGTGCCGAGTTCCTAGGTTACCTAAAAGAGAAAGGAATTCTCTCTCAGCTTACTCCTCCATACACTCCACAAAATAACGGTGTATCGGAGAGACGGAACCGAACCCTATTGGATATGGTACGTTCCATGATGAGTAATACTGAGTTACCGCGATCTTTCTGGGGTTATGCGCTAGAATTAGCAGCATATCTTTTGAACAAGGCACCTACCAAGACTGTGCCTACCACGCCATATCAGATGTGGAGTGGGAAGAAACCCTATCTTCAGTATCTGAAGATATGGGGATGTCCAGCTTTTGTTAAAAAGCAGCATGCGGACAAACTCGAGGCACGGTCAGTGCAGTGTCAGTTTATGGGATATCCAAAGAACTCCAAGGGGTATTTCTTCTATTACGCAGATGAACAAAAGGTTTTTGTTTCTCGTAATGCCCATTTTCTAGAACAGCAGTTTTTAGAAAAGGACAAAAGTGGGAGCGCAATAGAACTGGAAGAAATTCCAGAACCACAAACTACTACTGAAAGTTTGGTAGAACCATAAGTTCAAGAAGAACAGGACATTCCCGCACCCCTCCGCAGGAGTAGTAGGCCGTCTCATCCGCCTGAGAGATACTACGGTTTTCTCATAGACGGGGATAGAGAAGATTGCATCATTGATAATGATGAACCTACTAGCTTCCAGCAGGCCATCCAGAGCGGCGACTCAGTAAGATGGCTGGATGCAATGCGGACCGAGATGGAGTCCATGTACACCAACAAAGTATGGACTTTGGACTTTGCTCCAGATAGGGTAAAACCCATAGGATGCAAATGGATCTTCAAGAAAAAGATTAGTGTAGATGGACAGGTGGAAACCTATAAGGCTAGACTTGTTGCAAAGGGTTTTCGTCGAAGACCTGGTTTAGACTATGACGAAACTTTTTCTCCAGTGGCTATGCTCAAATCCATTCGGATCCTTCTTACCATTGCTGCCTTCCATGATTATGAGATCTGGCAGATGGACATAAAGACGGCTTTTCTAAATGGTAATTTAGAAGAGTGCGTCTATATGGATCAGCCGGAAGGTTTCAATCAGAGTGGGAGCAGCGGGAAAGTGTGCAAGTTGCTTGAGTCCATTTATGGACTGAAACAGGCATCGCGGAGTTGGAACATCTGTTTTGATGAAACGGTCAAAGAATATGACTTTATCAAAAATCCAGATAAACCATGTATATATAGTAAAATTGTAGCACGAACTATCTTATTCCTCGTACTGTACGTGGATGACATTCTCTTGATAGGAAATGACATTCCTATGCTATAATCTGTCAAAGGATTCTTGTCACACAAGTTCTCCATGAAAGACCTGGGTGATGCCTCTTACATTCTGGGGATCCGGATCTATCGTGATAGATCCAAGAGGATGTTGGGACTTTCGCAGTCCAGGTATATCAACACTATACTGAAAAGATTCAATATGGAAGATTCTAAGCGCGGTAGTTTACCGGCTTATCACGGAATCACCCTCTCCAAAGAGATGTCTCCCAAGACTAATTTGGAAAGGGATCGCATGTCTATTATACTCTACGCTTCTGCGGTAGGCTCTATAATGTATGCGATGTTGTGCACCAGACCAGATGTAGCTTACGCACTAAGTGTGGTAAGCAGGTATCAGTCAGACCCAGGGGAGAAGCACTGGATAGCAGTAAAGAACATTCTCAAGTACCTGAGAAGGACTAAGGAGATGTTCTTGGTTTACGGCGGAAAAGACCTCAAGATCGAGGCCTTTGCTGATTCCAGCTTCCAGAGTGACAAAGATGACTCCAAGTCCATGTCAGGTTATGTGTTTACCCTCAATGGAGGGGCGGTGTGCTGGAAGAGTTCCAAGCAGGACACCGTTGCTGACTTGACGATGGAAGCGGAGTATATCGCTGCTTGCGATGCCGCAAAAGAAGTGGTCTGGATGAAGATGTTCCTCACAGAACTTCAGGTGATTCCATCCATTGTTGATCCAATACCTCTGTATTGTGACAACAACGGGGCTATAGCTTTAGCAAAGGAACCCAAGTCCCATCAGAAGTCCAGACACATCTTGAGGCGGTATCACCTGATCAGGGAGATCATAGATCGCCAGGAGATCGAGGTCCGGAGAGTTCCTACAGAGGAGAACACTGCAGATCCATTCACTAAGGCCTTACCTCAGATTCAGTTCGAAAGGCTACTCGAGATGATAGGTCTTCGATACGCCAGTACATGGCCCTAGTGCAAGTGGGAGATTGTTAGTGTATATGCCCTAGGGGCCATTATTGTATCATACTAGCTTGTATATTACTTAATGGAAGCTTGAGATATTCACAGTTATATTAACAGTCTTGCTAAACATGGTAGTACGCTACTTGGTTTGTATCTATCTTAATATGTGTATATGTTAGCATATCGAGAATACATATTGATTGAGCCCTTATGATCTTGCTTGACTACCAGCGTTGTGATGGCAGTCACACTAGTGGGGGCTGGGTAGTCTACAAGCACATCCTTTTTCAGGTCCCAAGTCGTAGGATTATCGAGACAGGGCATCGATACTCCGGAGTAGACTAGTGTGTACGCTTCTCATCCCAGTTGGGGAGATGGTAGTCAAGAATTACTGATTTGGATCAGTAGTTTTTCAATTGGTGATGGGCTTCATACTGACATGAAATGTCGTGTTATTAGAGGTCAGACTTTTTCCACCCCCTAGACTCGATATGCGATACTCTTAGACGAACGGACCGGACTGTACGGATATTATCATGGACAGGCTCAGTAGGGGTCAGGATGAGTTGGCTCACCGACCTTCCTTTCGCTCAATACCTGGGTAGCCGTTACATACAGCTAGTGCCGTTGACGTGCTTGTGGTTAAATCCACTGCTAGCATATTGACAAGTCTTTAGAGTCCCACACAGAGGGTTTACCTGCTTCGGGCGAAACGATGTAGAGGCCGTATGGTTTTACGACACGGTTCGATCATATACGTGCACTTGTGTACGTATCATGATTCGGACGGATAATACTAGTGGGCTTTGGTTTAAGCCAGATTCTAGTATTATATTGTTGGATTATTTTCATCTCTTTGTATTCGTATTCTTCGGAATGCGGATGCGGGTATGTATATACGGATGAGAGGTATTCTTGTAACTTATTAGAAGATAGATTCTAGAAGATGCCACCTCATTTTGTTTTAAACCATTTAGGATTAAATGGTTAATGATGTGGAGGATGAGTTGCATTTTGGCATTAATTCAAGGATGATCACTTGGTGACTCATGGAGTGACTCATGGGGTGACTCATGGTGCACTATTGAGGTATGCTTGATATTTGTAAGTGTTGTGAGATATTTTCGATAAGGGCTTCGAGATATTTTATGAAGCATGCTTGACTCTACATAGCTCACGACACTTAGCCATTTTTCTTGACTTGATATATTTTCTTTACACTCTTGATTGGATTGATTTCTCGGTGTGTAGTTTTAGAAAATGTATATAAATCACAACCAAAGAAATTTGTAAACCGCAATCAATAACGGTGTCAATTGTAGGTTCGTTAGCGAGTGCGGATCGTCCACAGGGAAAGTGAGATTTGATCGTATTTGTTTTAGTTGAGTCGAAAATTAAAGAGAAAAGAAAAGACAATTCAATTCAAGATTTAAAAGTGAATTTCAAGAATTATCTAGGTCTAAATCTAATATCAAGAAAACATTAAAATCAAGAATGAAGAATTGATGAAATCCAATCGAATTAGGTTTCAAGAATTGAAGTGAGGCTCGTAGGAATCGATTGAATCTATAGACGTGATGAAAACTAGTGATTACGTTTTCTTATCCATTAATGATTTGATACTAGATCGATGACGATCAATCGAGGTTTAAGGATCTCTTGAAGGAACTAGGGTTTCTTCATCTCATCCTTTGTCCTTTCGATGAATCTCATTCAAAAACTAGCCTATAGTAAATTGAATCACCAATCATCGATCTCTAATTAAGAGCGAAAACATTCAAGAAAGCATTTCGCTCGAAACTAGATTGTCGATGATTCAATCTACTAGAGTTTACAAAACTTATAGGAATTAAGAATCGTTTCAAGATTTGTAACATCATCATCTATTGATTCTCTCGACTCCTCCACAAGCGGAGTTTTTACTCAAGCATCATATCAAAGAACACAATCAAGAATTGAGATCTAATCATAATGCTCAAATATAAAAGTAAGTAAGATAAAGAAATTTCACCTTTTATTTATCAACAATGTTGTTACAATTCTCTCCAGAACTACAAGAGGAAAGAACCCGATCGTCGATTTAGCTCCGCATCGTCTCCGTGAGTCGCGGATCGTCTTGGATCACTTACTCGGTTGAAGATCGGCGTCGCTTCTAAATGGTTGAAGGCTTCTTGCTTGATTTGTACTCAAAGATCTTGAATTTTGGATTTGGTGATTGGATTAAGGTTAGGGTTTGAATGCACAAGTTGTGTTACTCAACTTGTGGGATTTATGGCTCAATTTTCAACAACCTTAGAATGAAGATTTAGGGTTCCTTTTATAGCCTTAGGATTGGGATTAGCTTCTTTTAGAAGCTAGGTTTAGATCAGCTTCTCTTGTAAGCTTGGAAGTTAGGTAGAAGGTTCTAGAGTTAGTTAGTTAGGGCTAGCTTCCTTCATAAGCTTGGAGGTTAGGGAGAAGCTTCTAGGCTTAGGTAGTTATTTGAGAGGCTTGCTTGAGAGGCTTGAGAGTGTTTAGCTTGAACAAGGAGCTTTGCTATTCGGACAGAAGCTTCTGAAGTTCTCTGGAATTTGGAGTGGCTTAAATGAGTGTAGGCCTTGAAAGAAGAATTTTGAAGCGAAGCGACGTTGACGTCATGCTTGTGTGGCTGCGGATCCGCCGCGGGAAGGGTGCTCTGGCCGCGGATCCGCGGCCCATTGATGTCTTCAGTGCATGGAATTCTCAGGTAATTCTTGTACTGTGGTTGTGGCACCTTTCTGATGTGTGGAATCTTATAATTCTCTTTAGTTCACTGCCAGATCTTAAATCTTGGACTTGGCGTATTTTGATCAGCACTTTTAACAGTTTCGGCTCTTTTTCCTGGAATTTCCTGCACAGATTCTCGAGACAAGCGTTGCGCTACACAAAGATTATACGATGCAATGAAAAACACTCAATTTCCCTCAAAAATGTCGGTTATAATACATAACACATGTTATTTGGTATTTTACGGATGTTTTGCTAATACGTGCTATATTCATACCGAACACCTTTAGATAAGTGCAAATGGTAAGGAAATTGATGCGTTAGAAATGCAATATTTTCGACTGATCAAATTCCCCCAAACTTATTTTTGGTCGTCTCGAGCAAATTTTTTTATTAAAAAGAGAAGGAGAAAATAAAGAAACAGAAAAACTAACTAGCATACTTTCATAGGCAACACGATTGCACTGAGCACGTGCAACAAGCCTTTAAACCTCTAGGTGTCCCTAGTAGGAGGAGTGTTGTCTCTTGAGGGTTTTCAGCGGATTGCACCCACAAAATCCAATAATAAAAGGAAGACCGTGAAATTTACATATAAATATAAGAATTATAAAAGAAAGACTTTGAAAATAAGAGTTTCCAACTATACTAGCTTTTCGGTTGTCATGAGCCCTATCTTAATAGTCATGAAAAGATGTTAGAAATCACATCATCCCTCAATAAAACATCGTCTTTATTCTTCATTCCTATCTTTCTTCCAAACATCGATCATATACCCCTACGTGTGTGTAAAGGACACCCCTACACCCGGAGAATTCAATTCAAGCTATCATACTCTTGTCCATCTGCCTCAGTACTTTTTAATTTATGAATATTTAGATGGCTTTCCTCACATATTTTCATGCGACTGTTAATACTTCTTGAGGTACTAACCGACCGATTACTCATGTGCTTGCTTATACGGTGTTTTAGTATTTTCCTTGTCTTGCACCACCTAAGGCTTAGCAGTGATTCCCAGACCAGTTGGTCTAAGGCACTAGGTAATGAAGCACCCTCGCTATATTTTTTTATTGCTGTCTTGGCGATAACAAAACCAGTGTTCATTTTTCTTCACCATTTTTATATTTTCTTCATTTTTTTTTTATTTCCTTCATACTTTCGGCTTTTAGACAAGAGCATTTCAAGGTATCCTCTACTATCCCGAGCTTCAAGACGTGTGTAAGTGCGAATAGTAGGGTATCAACGTTCAAATGTTTGGCTTCCAGAATAGGAACTATTTTTCAGACTTATTTTATCCTCAGATTAGTGACTTCCTTCATCTTACTAACCCTTGGGACAACGACTCATAACTACTTATTACTAGTTCGTATAAGAAAACTTCTAATTTTCTAGGTTTTCTTAAATTTTTCTAATCTTTTGGATGTAATTTTTCACTATCTAATCTTTTATTATCTTATTTATGTACACAATTTAAATATTACATATTTTTATCTTTTGAAATTTTTTAAATTTTTAGAGGTTTTTAGAAAATGTTTTGTGCTTATGCAAAGTATATGCAAATGATGCGAAAATAAGCACAAAGCTCCCCCAAACTTGTTTTCAACAGTGTCCTCACTGTTGCCATCCGTTAAATCTCAAAAAACCAGTAAGCCTGGGAGGAAATTTATTAATGGGGGCAATAAATATGATCGTGAAAATCCTCCCCCAAACTTATTCTTTTCACTCACCTCCATACAGTAATTTATGGAGGTGAGACGGAGGAATTTTAATCAAGATAAATTGGTTCCTGTAAGAACAGGAGCTCCTCCGTGGGGTCAGTGGAAAAATACGGCTTTAATCTATGTCCATTCACTTTGAAAAATGTACCGTTTTTAACATTTTCTACCTCAACTGCCCCTGCGGGTATACAGACCGCACAACAAAAGGTCCTTTCCACCGAGATCGTAGCTTACCCGTGTGAAGGTGTAGTCGTGAATCATAAAGAAGGACTTGTTGACCAGGTGTAAAATTTTTCCTCAAAATGTTTTTATCGTGAAATACCTTAGTCCGGTTCTTTACAATTACAACGTTATCATAAGCTTCATCGCGGAGTTCGCTTAGCTCATTTAATTGCAGCTTCTGAAAGTTGCAGGCTTGATTTAAGTCAATGTTGATTTCTCTAATGGCCCACATTGCTTTGTGCTCTATCTCGACCGGCAAGTGACAAGCCTTCCCAAACACTAACCTATAAGGAGACATCCCTAGATCGGTTTTATATGCAGTTCGGAATGCCCAAAGAGCATCCATCAATTTGGTCGACCAATCTTTTCTATTTTTCGAAACAGTTTTCTCCAGAATTTGTTTGATTTGTCTATTGGAAATCTCATCCTGTCCGCTTGTTTGGGGATGATAGGGTGTGGAAAGTTTGTGGTTGATTGCGTATTTCCGCATCAAAGTCTCGAAAGACCTGTTGCAGTAATGCGTCCCGTTATCACTAATAATAGCGCGTGGGTGTCCAAATCGCGAAAAGATGTTTTCTTTTAAGAACTTAATGACAACCTTTTTGTCATTAGTGCGACAAGGAATAGCTTCAACCCACTTTGAGACGTAATCAACCGCAAGCAGTATGTACAGATTCCCAAAGGAGTTGGGAAAAGGACCCATAAAGTCAATGCCCCAAACGTCAAAAATTTCAACCACTAAGATGGATTGCTGCGGCATCTCATTTCTCCGGGGAATCCTAATCGTGTATTGACACTATGTACAGGTTTTGCAATGATCAAATGCATCTTTGAACAAAGTCGGCCAATAGAAACCGTATTGCGAAACCTTCTCCTCCGTCTTTCTAGGACCGAAATGACCCCCACATGCCTGATCATGACTAAAAGATAGAACACTCTTGAATTCCTCATTCGGGACACACCGACGAATGATCTGGTCAGGACAATACTTAAACAGATAGGGTTCATCCCAGTAAAAGTGTTTTACTTGTGATAGAAAACAATTTTTGTCCTGTTTTGACCATTCACTAGGGATAAGTCCCGTGACAAGATAATTCACAATATCCCTGAACCAAGGTTCATTGGATACGTTCAAGAGCTGTTCGTCTGGAAAAGAATCATTGATCGACATGGTCATAGGTGAAGAAGAGATGCACGAAAGATGGTCGGCTATAACGTTTTCACATCCTTTCTTATCTTTAATAACAAGATCAAATTCTTGTAATAGAAGGATCCAACGTATTAGCCTACCTTTTGCATCTTTCTTAGCCAAAAGATGTTTCAAAGCGGAGTGGTCAGTGTACACAACAATAGGTGAGCCAATCAACTAAGGCCTGAATTTCTAATGCAAATACAACCGCCAAAAGTTCTTTTTCGGTAGTTGTATAATTCACTTGAGCATCGTTCAGGGTCTTACTTGCGTAATAGATCACGTGTGGCATCTTTTCAATGTGCTGTCCTAAGACTGCACCAACTGCAAAATCTGATGCATCACACATAAGCTCAAAAGGGTGGTTCCAATCTGGAGAAGATAGAACGGGGGCTCTAGTGAGCGAGTGTTTGAGTGAGTCGAATGCTTCCTCACAATCCGAGTCAAAGTGAAAGGTCGTGTCCTTGGCCAAGAGAAGAGTTAAAGGCCTAGCAATTGTGCTAAAATCCTTAATGAATCTCCTGTAAAAGCCTGCATGGCCAAGAAAAGATCGGATATCCTTGACGCTTTTGGGATGAGGAAGGTTTTGAATGACATCTATTTTAGCTTTGTCAATCTCAATGCCTTTTCGTGAAATAACATGTCCTAGCACAATTCCCTCTTGGACCATGAAATGGCATTTTTCCCAATTCAAGGTTAAGTTCTTCTCTTTACAACGAGTAAGAACCGCGTCAAGATTCGATAGGCAGTCAGAAAAAGAATCTCCGAAAATCGAGAAATCGTCCATAAAAATCTCTAAAAAATTCTCGACCATGTCCGAGAATATCCCCATCATACACCACTGAAATGTAGCGGGAGTATTGCATAACCCAAAGGGCATGCGTCTATAAGCAAAGGTACCAAAAGGACAAGTAAATGTGGTTTTATCTTGATCCTTTTTGTCAATAGGGACCTGATTATAGCCAGAGTATCCATCCATAAAGCAGTAATACTCACGTCCAGCTAAGCGTTCTAGCATCTGGTCAATGAAAGGTAGAGGAAAGTGGTCTTTCCTCGTAGCGGCATTGAGTTTTCTGTAATCGATACATACACGCCACCCAGTTTGAGTGCGTGTCTGAATTAACTCATTTGCCTCATTGGTAATGACTGTGATGCCAGATTTCTTAGGGACGACATGAATTGGACTTACCCATTGGCTATCGGAGATTGGGTAAATGATACCATTGTCTAGGCATTTGACGATTTCTTTCTTCACCGCATCCTTCATGACGGGGTTCAACCGTCTCTGTGGTTCTCGGGTTGGCTTGGCTTCATCCGTCAAATGTATATGATGTTCTACAATCAAGGGACTAATAATCCCTTTGATGTCAGCCATGGTCCAACCAAACGCCTGCCTATTAGATCTCAGTACCGTCGAAAGTGCCTTCTCTTGCTCTGATGCAAGAGAAGCGGATATGATAACCGGCAAAGACTCGTTCTCACCTAAATATGCATATTTAAGATGAGAAGGTAAAAGTTTGAGATCTAATGCTGGCGGAGAAATAATAGAAGGTGGGATTATCGAATGATTTTCGGAGTCAAGAAGAAGCTCATAGCCTGTGAAAGATACAGACTCGGATGGTGATGAGTCAAGAGTGTCGGACTCAAGCGTGGAAAATGTGTCCTCACTAAGATGTGCAAGATCAAACATTGATGTGGTAGTGTCGTCGAGATCTTCAAAGCAAAGTTCATCAACTTCGCAACTTTCGGGAGCAATCTCGTGGACAGAACAAACATCAAGTATATGACCAGAGGGTTCAGATGGCTGACTTCCAATTTTTTCAATTGTCATTTTTCCAAAAGATAGGTTCGTTGATCGTTTCTACAGTTAATGACAGCATTGGAAGTGGCAAGGAATGGTCGACCCAAAATCACCGGAATTTGATTCCGTGGGTTTGCTACAGGTTGTGTATCTAGAACAATGAAGTCCACAGGGAATACAAATTCCCCGACTTTTATTAACATGTCCTCCAGTTCACCCCTAGGTTTGGTGATTGAGCGGTCTGCCATTTGGAGAGCGCAGTGAGCTGGTTTCAACTCTCCAATCACTAATTGCTCGTATACAGAATATGGAAGCAGGTTAACACTTGCGCCAAGGTCAAGAAGAGCACGGTTGATGTTTTTACCCCCAATAGAAATCAAGATTGTAGGACATCCTGGGTCCTTACGTTTCTTTGGTAGCTGTGGGGTAAAAGCAGTGCTAACATTATTAGTCATGAAGACCTTTTTGGGCACTTGAGTCTTCCTCTTCCTAGTGCACAAGTCTTTAAGAATTTTCGCATAAGTGAGGACTTGTTGAATAGCATCTAGGAGAGGGATGTTGATGTTAACCTGTTTGAACATTTCCATAATCTACCCTTTAACCGATTTGGATAAGGTGCTTTAGCAATAATAGCTGGGTCCATCATAGGAGAAGGTGGTGTGTGTGGAAGTGATCCCAGAATAGGAGTGGGGATCGTCTTTGGTGGAGTAGAAGAGGATTGCTGAGGTAACGAGCCTTGTGGGAAAAGCAGAATAGGCTCGCAAGAAGGCGGTGGGGTAGAAGAACAAGGATCAGAAGTAGAAGTGTGTGTGTAAGGAAAGGTCTCAGCCGGGGTGTTATTGATAGATTTTTCAGCATCATCAATCTCTTCCCCAACATGATTGTTCAGCATTCTTCCTGATCTCAACGTTGTGATGGCATTTACATTGTAATGCCCAGGATTCGGTAAGGGTTGAGACGGAAGTTTCCCTTTCTCTCGCGCACTCATTTCAGCTTTTAGTCGTGCAATTTCTGCTTCCATCGATTTTATACTCTCAGCTTGGGAAGCTGAGTTTTTCTTTATATCATGAACAGAAGACTTAACCTCAGCCGACACTTCCATGAAATTTGACAAAAGTGATTTCATGGTTTGTGTGAATGCAGAGAATTCATTAGAACAGGTCAATTGCAAAGGATTAGAAGGTGCAGGAGTGTTGACATGGTTTTGAAAATTTTGTGACTGGTAGGGGTGCTGAGTGAGTTGAAGTGGTTGCTGTTGTGGTGGAAGAGCCCTTTGGAAATTATTTTGGTTTGGAACCGTGTTTTGATTTTGTTGTTGGTTCCAAGCAAAGTTAGGGTGGTTCCTCCAACCCTGATTATATGTGGAAGAATAAGGATCGTTTCTAGGTCTTTGAAAAGCAGCGTTGGTAAATTCTTGAGCTTGAAACGGAGAATTCAATGGACCTTCTTCCATGAGGTGAGAAGGATCAGAACAGCATCCACATACAGTTTTGGGGAGCGACATCGGATTTAGGGAGGCTGCTAGAAATTTTTGTTCCATAGCTTCTAGTTTCTTTTGCATTGCTTCCATCTCAGCTCTAACACCTATAGAAACATCAATTTGGTGAATGCCACCCCTAGACGATGACTGGTTTACACTCTCCCACTGTAAGGATCTTTCAGCGAAATCTTCTAAGAATTTCCATGCCTCGCCATCGTCTTTGGTCATAAAAGTGCCTCGACACATGGATTCAAGGTTCTGTTTAGTGGTAGGATTAATGCCCTCATATATGATTCTGCACAGATCCCATCTAGGGATTTCGTGATGTGGACATTGAACCAACAGATCCTTGAAGCGTTCAAAACACTTCGAGAATGGTTCATTCAGAAGCTGGGTGAATTGATTTGTTTTGCTACGGACTCGAGCTGTTTTATGATTGAGGTAGAATTTCTTAAGGAATGCTGCGACGAACTCTTCCCAATTTGAAATGGAATGTGCGGTTGTGTTATACAGCCACTTCTCGTCTATATCGCACAAAGTAAATGGAAGAAGACGAAGACGCATAGCATCCACAGAAACCTGTGAAGTACCCATCATAGCGCTTACATTTTCAAATTTGGTAATAAAGACATATGCGTCTTCAGACTCAAGACCGTGATATTTGGGTAGAAAATTGATATATTGGGGTTTTATTTCAAAATTGTCCCCGTTGGCTGGTGGAATGGTGAGACAGGTCGAAAGAGGACCTCGCATAGGATAGCATCTCTCTTGGAGAGAGATGCGGGGTGGATTCTGCGCACCTGCGGACGGCGGCAGAGTAGTGGTAAAGAAGTTCGATGGAGAACTGTCCATCGAAATGGGTGTGGTGGTGGGTAAAGCAGAAGTAGACGTAGAATTACCGACTTCGGAGTCGATCGGGGGAACGCGGACAAGGCGGGCACTAGAATCCCGTGTCCAGCCGAGCATGCACTAAAGGGTTTAGCATAAGTGGCAGCGTTAATATAATTAAGGCAAATATGAAGCGGTGTTTGTTTTGAAAAAGATACGGATTTTTGAAAAAATGATGCAAATCACAACAAATGCACAAGCACAACCCTAAGTCTAATGGTCACCTAGGTCAAGTCTCTAGACCGTTCCTAACTGCCAGAAGACAAATCGCAGGATCAATCCTCTACTGCCTCTTTGTCCCTCCTGTGGCCAGGTAAGTGCCTGGTAAGTTGGAGGTTCTCCACTACGTAAGTAGTGGGCCTAATTAAGTAACTACTTGCCTTAGACACACTTGCCTTAGACACCACAAAAGAAACGTGGATAAGCAATAGATTACCCACGACCTTCTCCTGTCCTAAGTGAGCGCGACGTTCCTTAGAGTCATGTCTAGATCTTTTTTAGTTAATGAGGGTAATGCGGATGTAGTTTTGCGATTTTCGGGGCTTAGGACGGGTAATGAACTCCCGACCTAATCTGAATTTGGTCTTTGCCCCTTAATTTCCGTATTAAAAATGCAAACAATTAAGATCAAACACGCACAATTTTTCTTTTTGCGGCGCTGCGAATTTTTGCAAAGAATCCTGCAGAAATTGATTAATGGAGCAGATTGAGGAGGAGATAAGAAAGTGAGAATTATACCTAAAATTTTTGGTGTAGCGAAGCTTCTGACACGCCGCGGTTCCGCCGCAATGTAACTGTTCTCGCTGCGGATGCGCGGTCAGATGACGTGATATCTGCACAAAAATTCTTGGAACTATTCCTGTTCACTTCCTGAGCTCTCTGGAATATTCAGAAATTTTTTTCACTTGCTCCACAGATTCCAGATTTCCTTGCAACAAATCACAACGAATCGTTTAGTGTTTGCGCGAATTTTGATCTAAAAATTCTGATGGAATAAATTTTTCAACTCAAATTTCAAAAACGAACAAATTAGCACACGATCCCCGGCAACGGCGTCATTTGATTGGATTGATTTCTTGGTGTGTAGTTTTAGAAAATGTATAGAAATCACAACCAAAGAAATTTGTAAACCGCAATCAATAACGGTGTCAATTATAGGTTCGTTAGCGAGTGCGGATCGTCCACAGGGAAAGTGAGATTTGATCATATTTGTTTTAGTTGAGTCGAAAATTAAAGAGAAAAGAAAAGACAATTCAATTCAAGATTTAAAAGTGAATTTCAAGAATTATCTAGGTCTAAATCTAATATCAAGAAAACATTAAAATCAAGAATCAAGAATTGATGATATTCAATCGAATTAGGTTTCAAGAATTGAAGTGAGGCTCGTAGGAATCGATTGAATCTATAGACGTGATGAAAACTAGTGATTACGTTTTCTTATCCATTAATGATTTGATATTAGATCGATGAAGATCAATCGAGGTTTAAGGATCTCTTGAAGGAACTAGGGTTTCTTCATCTCATCCTTTGTCCTTTCGATGAATCTCATTCAAAAACTAGCCTCTAGTAAATTGAATCACCAATCATCGATCTCTAATTAAGAGCGAAAACATTCAAGAAAGCATTTCGCTCGAAACTAGATTGTCGATGATTCAATCTACTAGAGTTTACAAAACTTATAGGAATTAAGAATCGTTACAAGATTTGTAACATCATCATCTATTGATTCTCTCGACTCCTCCATGAGCGGAGTTTTTACTCAAGCATCATATCAAAGAACACAATCAAGAATTGAGATCTAATCATAATGCTCAAATATAAAAGTAAGCAAGATAAAGAAATTTCACCTTTTATTTATCAACAATGTTGTTACAATTCTCTCAAGAACTACAAGAGGAAAGAACCCGATCGTCGATTTAGCTCCGCATCGTCTCCGTGAGTCGCGGATCGTCTTGGATCACTTGCTCGGTTGAAGATCGGCGTCGCTTCTAAAAGGTTGATGGCTTCTTGCTTGATTTGTACTCAAAGATATTGAATTTTGGCTTTGGTGATTGGATTAGGGTTAGGGTTTGAATGCACAAGTTGTGTCACTCAACTTGTGGGATTTGTGGCTCAATTTTCAACAACCTTAGAATGAAGCTTTAGGGTTCCTTTTATAGCCTTAGGATTGGGATTAGCTTCCTTTAGAAGCTAGGTTTAGATTAGCTTCTCTTGTAAGCTTGGTAGTTAGGTAGAAGGTTCTAGAGTTGGTTAGTTAGGGTTAGCTTCCTACATAAGCTTGGAGGTTAGGGAGAAGCTTCTAGGCTTAGGTAGTTATTTAAGAGGCTTGCTTGAGAAGCTTGAGAGTGTTTAGCTTGAACAAGGAGCTTTGTTGTTCGGACAGAAGCTTCTGGAGTTCTCCGGAATTTAGAGTGGCTTAAATGAGTGTAGGCCTTGAAAGAAGAATTTTGAAGTGAAGCGACGCTGACGTCATGCTTGTGTGGCCGCGGATCCGCCGCGGGAAGGGTGCTCTGGCCGCGGATCCGCGGTCCATTGGTGTCTTCAGTGTATGGAATTCTCAGGTAATTCTTGTACTGTGGTTGTGGCACCTTTCTGATGTGTGGAATCTTATAATTCTCTCTAGTTCACTGCCAGATCTTAAATCTTGGACTTGTTGTATTTTGATCAGCACTTTTAACAGTTTCGGCTCTTTTTCCTGGAATTTCCTGCACAGATTCTCGAGACAAGCGTTGCGCTACACAAAGATTATGCGATGCAATGATAAACACTCAATTTCCCTCAAAAATGTCGGTTATAATACATAACACATGTTATTTGGTATTTTACGGATGTTTTGCTAATATGTATGCTATATTCATACCGAACACCTTTGGATGAGTGCAAATGGTAGGGAAATTGATGCGTTAGAAATGTAATATTTTCGACTGATCAACTCTCATCCTCAAGCTTCTTCTTCTACCTCCACCCAACAAGTCTTATGTGTTGATAAACCTAGGGTGTTTAGAGACAAATTAATCCATCATTAGACTCTACATTATCTAGGCTATCTAGTTTAGCGAACTAGGTACCCTAGTTACCTCTGATAGTCGACCTTAGCACCACCATGAGGTTCTAGAGGCATCAATCATGCCAAATTCAAATTTTATTAGGTTCTAAGTTAGACTAACAAGATCTTTACTAGATTATTAAGGGTTTGCCTTTGTGATGTGATTAACTCAAGAGAAGAAAAGAGCTTACAACCTTTGTAGTTCGAGTCCTTCTCTTTAATAGCTCCGGGTTGAAGTCCACGCGACTCTACTAGGCTCCTCTTCGAGTTGAACGAACCTCCTTCGTGATCTTCGGGCCAAAGACGATCCACCCGAAGTCCACAAGCTCAAGCTAACCCTTCACCATTCTTATTAGTGAAGGAAACACTCCACATCAAATTGCTAATCTAATGTGTGATGGTGAAGTAAGGGTTTAATTTGCTCACTAGTTTGTATTCAAGCTTCATGGTTCACATCACATGTGAGGGTTGAATCTTGAACCATGGGATTGAGGAAGAGGAAGAAGCTAGAGAGCAACCATGGGAGCAAAGCAAGAAAAATGCTAAGTGTTGAGAATGAGCTTAGAATAAGGGGCAACTCTTGACCCCTACTCATTCAAGCATGGAATTTTGCAATATAAAATTGCAACCATACTTGAATAGTGAGTCAAGATGAATAAACAAATATAACTCCTATGCTTGCAACCATGCTCTCAATTTACACCCCATTTCTATTTTTCTCAAAAATAGAAAATCAAGCCATGATTCATTATTATTATATATTTATATATATATATATATATATAATGAAGAATAATTAGTGAGCTAATGATATTAGTTAAGATATAATTATATCACATATAATATATATCACATTATTAAATCAACACTTGATTTAATAATCCGGTTATATCACATATGACCGACTAATATCATTTATCTATATCACATTATCAAATCAACACTTGATTCGACAATCTGGTTATATCACATATAACCGAACCGATAACAGATAACTGCCAGATTACAATACGGTATCACATACTCATATTTAATCAGGCCCACGCACATATCAACATATGTTCCCTACTTAGTTTCACTCGAACCAGAAAACTTCTGTGTGGGACTCTAAAGACTCGTCAATACGCCAGCAGTAAGTGATAATCACATCAATCACCTACAAGCCGTCAGCGGTACTAGCTGGACGTAACGGCTACCCGGGTATTGAGCGATATGAAGATCAACAAGCAAGCTTGTCTTTAGTCAACATGAAGCCTATCAGTAACACTACCGTACAGTTCGGTCTCTTCGTCTGATATGTCACATATCATGTCTAGGGGTGGTAAACGTCAGCCCCCAGTAACGTGATAAGTCATGCCGATGTATGGCCTATAACGGTTTGAGAAACTACTGATAACTCTTATCAGTAAATCTTAGCAGCACCCTGGCCAGGGACTTCCAGTTATAGCCAATCGAGCATAGCGCAACATCAACCCCCAATACCGGGAGAGATGAAACCCCTCCTATCGCTCATTTCCTCCATGTGACTCGGAATTGTACCCAAAATCCACCTGTTTGCACGACTCCTTTGAGCCGTGGTGGGAGCCACACAAGACTCTATGACGATCTCAGGTCTACAGACTAACCTATACCAGTGTCACCATAGGATTGCTATATGACGATAGGTGTACTACCACATAGGAGTCCTCAGCGAGTCCTATTCGGTGTACTCATTCTCCAATGAGCACCTGTGTACAATCTTTGATGTCACACACCAATGGTTGTGGGATCAACCATCGCCCTTTAATGGACAAGAAACGTACACACTAGTCTACACTGGAATATCGATACCCTGGTCTCGATATTCCCACGACTAGGAACTGATTAAAGGATGTACTTGTGGACCACCCTGACCCCACTAGTATGATCTCATCATAATCCCGGTAGTCAAGTACATATCCTAAGGGCTTTATCAACATGTGAGAGCAAGATAGTATAAATACCAGTCTACATGTTAAGATAATGGTAACCTGATAGCATACTATCATGTCAAGTGTAACGTTCTAAAAATCGTTTAGGTTAATTGTCCGATAATCGGTAATATAACTCGTGTTTTCCGTAAAACTTAATTATAATTATTTTTCAACATAGACTTAATTATACCTATTTTAGCTATGTAATTGCTAGTATTTGGTATTTAATTAGTCACTTATAAATTGCTAGTTTACTTAAATATTTTCCTTAATTAATTATCTTCTTAAATATTATTTTAAGCTTTCAGTTATCTATACTCTTTTATAATGCAAATACCTTATCTAGAGGTCCATATCTCTTAATTTTTTAAAAAAGAAAGAAAAAAGGGAGGAAAATTCTGCATTGATATAGCGCCACGTCATCAATAAAAGAAAATAGATGATCTTGGAGAAAAGATCTCTCCTCAGATCTAGAACCATCGCACCCGAGCGTTCTTTTACCTCTAAAATCAAAATTCGCGGTCCCCAACCAAAATTTCTAACTCCCTTTAAAATTCTCCGGCGGAGGCTGATCTCCCTTCCACTTATAGGCGAAACCCGCCGCCATCCCCTCTGTGGATCATCTCGCTACCTTCAAAGGTGAAACCCACCTCCTTCCCCTCTCCAAAGCGCAGATCTACCACCACCACCATCACCACGGTCGGCTCTCCGAAGCTGACATCTCCTACCGCCGGCGACTCCATCACCGCCACCCACACCTCTCCGGTGCAGATCTCTTCTAGCGCGGCAATCTCCACCATCACACCTACAAGGTCTGCCCTCAAACCCTGGGAGCGCTCTTCTACCGATGTCTTCTTACTATAAAAATTTCTTTCTCAATTTACTTCTTTCAGGAAAAAAAATTACTCCTAAATCAATCGGTTACCGATTTTGAATTTTCGGCTGTCCGCCGCCGACGGTTCCGCAACTCTGGCAAAGATCCTAAGAGGAAGATCTGGTGATCAAATCAATGAAAAGGGTATTTTCTTATCCATTTAATCTTAATTTACTGTTCACAAAATGTTTGATGATTTTCCCTAATAATTTAAAATCATTTTGTCATGAACTGTATAAATAACTTATATATTCTCATTTCTAAGCATTTTAGATTCCTTTTCTTGCATGTAGCTTCTATTTTGCTAACTTTACTAATACCTACTCATTTTGAATTAGATACTTTGTTGTTAGGTCATTTAGTATTTTTTTTGGCATTGCTCGAGTACAAACAACAGCATGCAAGGGAAGAAGAAAATAAAGCTAAATGAGGTAAATTTTTAATATTAGATGTAAGATTATGAGTACATGTCAGTATTTTTTCTCTAATGCCTTCTAACTTTGATATTAAGTGTTAACCATGTGATATTTTAAAAAACAATGAGGGCTGCATTGCCATATGCCATATGATATCATATTTTAAAAAACAATGAATTTAAAAGATCGTATTTTGTTGTTGTTTTTGTAGAGATGCATGTCAGACAATGCAAGTACGAATGAACTGTAAGTCCATGCTACCTCTCCCGGTACTTTCGGGCATGCGGAATTTGATAAAAACGATTTACTTAGATGTGGTAACATGGACTTAAAACCCAGATCTTTGTTAAACATCTAACTAACAGCCTAACTACGGGTTGCTAACTACTCGGTTAGGGGGTTATACCTTTCTATTTCTCGAACTCCTTCGTCTTCAAGCTTCGATGGTCGTCCGGATCGCCTTCACTCCGTCGTCTCCTTGCGCCGAAGATAGATCCACCTCGAAAGCTTCAACCTTTGGCTCCTTCTTCGAACTTTGAAGAAACTAGTTCACTCGGTTTGCTAAACCTTGTGAACTAGAGTGAGTAGAGAAGAGTTTGTATGGGATTTTATCTATGGTTCTTGGTTCTCAACTCATGAGACAAGTGAACCATAGAGTCAAGAGAGGGAGAGCAAGAGGAGGAAGATGAGAGCTCAAGAACAAGAGAGAGAATGAGCATGAAAGAATGAGAGAAGACTTTTCTCATTTGGCTCTCATAATCCAAAACAATCATAACACATCATATCAATCAAGTATTATGTGATGGTTTAAGCAACCATATCCATATCATTTCATGCACTCATTTTGCACAAAAGAGCAAGCAAGCAAAAGTCTTTGTCATGAAATGATAGCTATGGTTATCATGATGGTCAACTAGTCAAGCCTTGTCAACCGGTCAACAAAGTCAACAAGTCAACATCCATGTCACCATAATACTTAATTAATATAATTGTTAATCACATATCATATTCTCATTAGGGTTGAGCAAAAAGTCAATAGTCAACTGTCAACGGTCAACAACCCTAATGAGAATCCTCCGCCTCTGTCTCTCCGTCAACTGTGCATACACACCCGCATCCGCGTTCCGAGGAACACGAATACAAACTGGATAAATCCAATCCCTATACATACACTAGGATCTGGCTTAAACCAAAGCCCTCTGGTGTCTACTGTCCGGACACTGTACGTGCACAAGTGCACGGATGTGACCGAACCCTGTCGCAAAACCATGCGACCTGCCGCAAAACCATGCGACCTCTACTCTTTTGCCTAAAGGCGAATAGCTTTCTATGTGGGACTCTAAAGACTCGACACTACGCTGGCAGTGGGTTTAACCACAGACCGTAAGCGGCACTAGCTGTGCGTAACGGTCCCCAGGTAGAAGCCGACAAGAAGACTGACGAGGTGAAACCCATCTGAACTCCTACTGAGCCTGAATGTGACATTCTCCGTACAGTCCGGTCTGTTCGTCTGATACATCGCATGGCGGCCCTAGGGGGGCGGTAAACGTCAGTTCCCTAATAGCGGTACGAGTCGTGTCGGAGTGAAGCCCAAAACACCCTAAGATAACACTGGAAGTCTACCAGTATATCTCGATTGCCCTGTCCAGGGACTACTCGTGTAATGGCTCTCCTAGACACAGCGCGATGTCAACCCCCAATACCGGGAGAGACGAATCCTGTCTAACCGTCACTGCCTCCAAGTGCTTCGGGACTGCACCCAACTACCACCTGTTTGCACGACTCCTTTGAGCCGTGGTAGGGTAGTAATCAAAGTACAGTGGGAACACACTCGAGACGAAGTGACAGTGTCAAGTCAGCGGACTAAGCTGTACTCATGTCACCTGGGAACTGCTAACTGACGATAGGTATAATACCAACCGGTCAGTTCCCGATGAGTCCTGTCCAGTGTACTCGTAACCTAACGAGCACCCGCATACTATCTCAAGTACGACGTACTGACGGCTGTGGGACAGACCGTCTCCCACACTGGGATGAGAAGCGCATGCGCTAGTCTACTCCGGAGTATCGATGCCCTGTCTCGATAGTCCTGCGACTAGGGACCTGTATAAGGATGTGCTTATAGATTACCCAGCCCCCACTAGTGTGACTGCCATCACAACGCTGGTAATCAAGCAAAGATCCTAAGGGCTCCACTAATGTGTATATGTGATATACTAAAATAAACACATGTACACATTGAAGTAGAAACAAAACATGTAGCATACTACTATTTTGAGCAAGATTGTATATACAAGGTGAATATCCCAAGCTTCCATTAAGTAATATACAAACTAGTATGATACAATAATGGCCTCTAGGGCATATACACTAACATGAACCAGTGTATTGCAGTATTGATGAATCCCCACATAAACGTGCTCGAAGGGAGAGAAAAATGATTTTAGTATTGAAGAGAAAAAGAGTAAATGATTACAATGAGGCAGAGAAAAATCTGCCAGTGTATTGCAGTATCGATGAATCCCCACATAAACTTGCTCAAAGGGAGAGAAAAATGATTTTAGTATTGAAGAGAAAAAGAGTAAATGCTTTCAATGAGATGGAGAAAAATCTGCAGCAATACATTAGAGCAAGTAATGACCGTAATAGTAAAGAAGAATCACCACGCAAGCTTGCACCTTTAAAGCGGAAAAGTATCTTGAGATCAAAAAGAAAGCTTTCATGTTTTCATAATGATGAAGGGGCATCAATGGTAGAAGAGTCTCCATCTAAGAAGCGAGGAAGAAGAAAAGAAATCTTGAATGCAAAGTGTCGTAGACGCTCTGAAGGACAAAAATCTAATCAAAAGACTGAAGATAAGTCATGTGATCATGCGAGTCAATTGGATCATTGTGGAGTTAAGGTTGACCGATAATGTCGTCGACAAAATAGAAGAGCTCATATGACTCAGGAGCAATTAAATTATCTTAGAACACGTCAAAGAAAATATCAAAGAGAGCGTTTACATAGAATGTCCGCAGAAGAAAAACCAGTTTCAAATGATCATCGTAGATGGTTGTATAACCAACAACAATCAGATTAGAGAAGCCTAACTTTAAGAACTGCCCATGTGTTTTAATCTGTGCCAATAATTTTATAGAATTAGTGAATATATAGCTGATTATTATTTGTCTATTTAGAAAAGATACCTAATAAAGTATAATTGTTTGGCAGAACGAATGAAATCTCGCAAAGATATATCAAAGCTTGGAAAAAATTATGTTCAACAACCACAGGTGCCAGATATCATTCATTGGAACAACAATAATTCTTCTGGAGTGAGTAATATAACACAAAAAACTCCTATAAAAGTTCCAGCAGTTGAAGGTATATATATATATATTATCTAATTTGATTTACCAATTGAGTAGGCTGACCTTTCTTTCTTCGTTGCTATGACAGAAATTGGAGGCATTAATGAGCTAGAAGAAATTCTTCGTCATTCTGGTTATCTTAGAATATGTTAAAAAGTTCGACCGGATATAAATACCCGCTTTTTTTCCTGTCGGGAAATTTCCAATTGTTGGATTTTTCCGTAGTTTAACGACGTTCTAAGTAGTGCAAGTAACGCGATGGTCCCTCTAGAAGACAACAAACCTTAACTCGATTATGTGACCGTCTTGAACTGCCCTTTGAACCTTCGGGTTTGGGGCAGTACGGCGTGCCACATGTGAGGCGTTGGCTTGACCCTTCTACGGCTGGACCGTTGGTACTGAGGCACGGACTGAATGCTGTTAGACTTATTTCATGTGTTGAGCTGTATCGGGAAAACTTGGGTGTTCAAATGGTCGATCGGAAAGTTTAACATTTTCTGTTTATCCGGAATGTGATACAATAATTGGAATTCACAAGTAGTTATGAGATAACTGAATGAATATTATAAACATAGCAGTTTAGTCTCACTTGATCGGTTGCCAAGGAATTTTGATGAGATCAAAAGTCCGTCGCAATCACGTAGCGTACGCGGATACTCGCCGGGTAAACTTAATAGACAGCCTCACCCCATAGCCCCGACCAAGTGACTGTAGGAGAACCCCGTCGCCGAAAGCATCCGTTTGGGTGCTCGCGGTAGCGGTGTTCCGCCTTGGTGCACTTCGTCGACGGCATCGGGGGTGCGGCCGCCTACTAAAGTTTGCGACGAGCATTCGATCAGTTTTTCGGGAATCTTGTTGAATTGCCCGACTTGATATTGAAAAGTGTTTTCGATAATGAGACTAAAATGCGGGGTTTATAATTGTTAGGCATGCGATGTCTAAGTAATTCATTTGGTTAGGCATGTGATGTCTAAAGAGGTTGCGGATTCCAATTGTTGTAGTTTTACACTTTCTTTTCTGTGACCGTAAGTGTAATATGTGATATCGCCGGTTTCGTTGCTATATGTCAACGACAATTGGGATGCGCATATTTACTTACGTTGATGACATGTGATGTTATGTGTTGCTGGATATGTTATATTGGATCGTCGTGTTTGAATAGCCAGGGTTTTTTTATGTGAGATGAGTGTTTTTTTTTCATTTTCATTCATGTAAAAACTTGTATGTAATATTCTTTTATTGGGGCACTTCTAGGTAGCGGAAGATGTCACCGTTGATGTATATTATTTACTTTTCTGCACTAGGATAGACCCAAGGAGGGGAGCACAAGTAACCGGGTTCTAGGGTCCAGTGGGAGACCATCTCGAGGAGTCGAGTCCGGGTCTCCTAACCCTAGAATTGGTAGGGTTGCTTGCCGCTCTCGTAGGGGTCTAGGGTGTGGGATTGGCTATTCATCACGACCGTGGAATCCGTGTTTTATACTGGCTCGTATTGAAAACACGGACGTCCTAGTATATCCAATATTTCATATGATACTTTCTGCTGCGTTATCTGTGATGTGATCATGAGAAGTTCTGTGATAGATATAGTATATAGTATATATGATATATTATATAAACGTTGCTTATGTTTTATACCCGCGCTAGCCCTGCCCCGCTCTGCCGTTAGTTACCTAACCTAACGGTGCAGACGGGACATCGAGGCGAATGCAGATGGCATAAGCATACGTTATATTTATCTGTGATGTTTAGGTGGACTTTAATGATGGGATATTCATTAATGAGATTAATGAAAGAAAATAAACCTAATTGATGTTGTGGAATCGAATTTCAAAATAAAAACAGGTAGTTACAGTTCTTGCTTTGCATCGCGGTGTTCATTATAGAACATCCTGCACCTTATTCGATGAGGAAAGGACCGAGATCCCTTCAACGGGAGTGATTCCTTTAGCAATAACTGGCAGATGCTACAACCCTCGGTTTGTCTTTGATCGCTTCTATAGTTTCCGCTTTGCACAGTGATATATGTGATATATCCCGCACCTCATTCGACGAGGAAAGGGCCGACGATCCCTTCACCTGGAGTGACCCCTTTAGCAAAACTAGAAAAGCCTCGAAAACATTCCATTTAAAAACCATTTGATTCAGCAACGAGATCAAGTTCAAAGCGTTAAAGGTTTTCACAAAAAACCATTCGCAACCCTCCGTCATTTTAGGAAGTAGAGTACTTAGTATTCGTGCTGTGTTTGTTGACCATAGTCAAGGCACAGTGTACGGTAGCTAAGTGATGTCTTCCTACACCGCATATGATGCGATTAGTTAGGACAGTCGCGTGACTTTGTTGACCTTAGTTAAGGGTCATGTGGGTGGGTCTAATTAATCACGAAATGACGGGTAGAACTTGACTAGTACTTATGATTTGTTGACCTTAGTTAAGGTCATAAGTGCTAGGGGTAAAAACCTTTATCGGGAGTTTCAAGTGTTGAAATTTGCAATGAGATTGCATACCTTCTATATGATAGTTGGATCCCGATACCCACTGTGAGTAATTGTTACTCGTGGGAGAGTTTTGCACTTTGCAACTAGCCGATCAAGTAGGTGTCTAGAAAGGTGTCAACGGGGTTACGCCTATGGGAAAACGAGGTTTACTATAATTAGGTCCGTGCGAAAGCACGGGGAACCTCCCTCAAAGTACCGACACTGGCTTGGCTGAAAGATTGGCGAACTTGTAGAGTGTAATTAATCCCGGCTAGTCTTTCCTTTTAAGGTTTGAAGGAAGATTTGATAAAAACAGTGGGAGACATCCTGATTAGATAAAATATATAACCAATCTGATCTTGCAAGAGCGCACGCAGAGTGTTTTCTTCTCTCTCTCTCCAGGTAGCGACCATATCACGCCTTAATCAAGATAATAATATGGATGTATTGACCGAACCCGCTTGTTATACTGAGCTGGGGAAAGTTGGTCCCGCTCCAACTTATAATTGTTATAAGACAGAGCAGGAAATAGGGAATACCAGAATTCCTATGCCGCCCAAACGAAGAAAGTGCATATGATGCATCTCCTTCGGGTATGTTCATTACAAAGAACTGTTTCTCAGTATCCTCTGCACTCTGGGTATTTGATACCGGATCAGGATCCCATATATGTAATCTGTTACATAGGGCTACAAAAGGGTAGAAAAACTGAGAACGGGTGATAAGTTTCATGCGACAGAAAACGGGGCATGTGTTGCAGCCAAGTCTGTTGGTCACTGTCACCCTGTATTACCAATACATTGATTCTGAACAAATGTTATTAGATACCGAACCTGATATACAAAATCATATTAGTTTCTTTATTAGTAAAGAAAGGATATAATTTTGTATTGATGGATAATGTTTTGAACATTTCCTATATCAAAAGTTGATCGGTTCAGGCATGTTATCTAAAAGCATTGACGTTCTAAATCAAACTACAGTTCCTCGTATACAGAACACACACAAGAGGAAGAGTTCAGAAATGAACGAATCATTCTTGAGGCATTGTAGACTAGGTCATATCAATGCGACCCGACTGGCTGAAGTTACATTTTAGATGCATATTTAAATCAGTTTGAATTTACATCTTGTGAAACTTGCCAGTCATGTCACAAAGATAAGATGACCATAGCTTTGTTTATTGGAAACAGAGAAAGAGTTAGTAAACTCTTGGGACTGATACATTATGATGTATGTAGGGTCTCCTGTCTACACATGCCAGGACTGGTTCTTTATACTTCATTATATTCTCTGATAATCTCTCAAGATTCAGTCGTATGTTCCTGTTGAAACGTCAGTCCGAAGCTTTTGAGGTATTCACAGAATATAAGTTGGAAGTAGAGAACCAAAATACGGGTATAAGTATTATGTCCTATAATGAGATTAGGGAGGAGAATACTTGTGCATGGAATCCTTGGACTATTCTAAAGGAAAATGAGATTCTCTCTCAGTATTACTCCTCTGAATACACCACAGCACAACGGTGTATCAGGACGGAGCAATCGCACAATATTAGATATGGTGTGCTCTATGATGAGTATTACTGAGTTACCTATTTCCTTTTGGGAGTTATGCACTTATGAAGTTGCATACCTATTGAATAGGGTTCGATTCAAATAAGTGCCTACCACTCCATATGAGATATGGTATGGGAAGAGCCTATCTCTTAAGTTAGTTAAGATTTGGGATTGTCCGGCCTATGTCAAAAGCAAAATCCGGACAAGCTCGAGGCAAGGTCTGTAATGTAGAACTGGAAAGGTTCTAGCTATACAAACTACAGCAGACAATTTGGTAGAACTAAAGGATTCAGTAGATTCCAACGAACCTCAGCCTCTCCGCCGATCTGGTAGGGTTCCTCATCCGCCTGAGAGATACCTCGGTTTCTCGATGACAGTGGGAGCGAGGATTGCATCATGAGATGATGACCCAACCAGTTTCGAGCAGGCCATCAAGAGTAGGGACTCTGTAAGAATGGCTGGATGCTTAGTGATCTGAGATGGAATCCATGTACACCAGCAAAGTATAGACTTTGGTTGCGATATCTGAAGGGTTAAATCCCCATCAGGAGCAAGTATATCTTGAGAAGATTACTTGGTATAGATGGAAAAGTTGAGACTTTCAAAGCTAGACTTGTTAAAGGTTTTCGTCATCGACCAGGCACGGATAATGATGAAACCTTTTCCAGGGAATATGCTTAAGTCCATCCAGATCATACTTGCCACGACTACATACCATGACTGCGATATCTGGTGGTTGGGTGCCATGACTACCTTTCTAAATAATGATTTAGAAGAGAACGTCTATAAGAACACAGCCAGAGGGCTTCGTAAACAGTGGGAGCAGCGGAAACGTGTGCAAGTTGCTTTACATAATGAAGCAGGCATCGCGGAGTTGGAACGTCTGTTTTGATGTGATAGTCAAAGTGTTTGACTTCATCAAAATGGTAGACGAACCTTGTATATACAAAAGGGTAGTAGAGAGTAAGGTGGTCATCTTCGTATTGTACGTAGACAACATACTCTTGATAGGAAAAGAGTTTCCTATACTGCTATCGGTCAATCTCCTATTATCATAAGGATTCTCTAAATAGGATCAAAGTGATACCTCCTAAATCCTGAGTTTTCATCTATGAGATAAATGTAATTAGATGTTAGGATTCTCACTAGATGTAGTGAGATGGTATCAATCGATCCTGGGGAGAATCACTGGAAGAGTTCCAGGGTGATAAAGACGACTGAATGTCAGTCACAGGCACTGTCTTTACCCTCAGTAAAGGGACGGTATGTTGGAAGAGTTCCAAGCTAGATACCGTGGCAAACTAGACGATAAAGGCTGGTAACATCGCAATTTAAGATACTACCAAAGAGGCAGTTTGGGTGTATATTGGTTCATAAGATGAACTAGGTTCCTGCCATTGTATGACAATGGAAGTGTGGCTTTGGCCCTGGAACCCTGGTCCCATCAGTGACCCAGACATGTTCTGAGGAAGCACCTGATCATGGAGATAGTTGATCTCCGGGGTGATCGAGGTTAGGAGAGTAGACTCAGAGGACAACACGGCGGATCCACTCATGAAGGCCTTTTCCCAGAGAGAGACTCATAGGGGATGGTTGAGTATGTGATACTGCAACCACTGCTACAGATGGCCCTAGTGCAAGTGGGAGATTGTTAGTTATATGTATGCCCTCGAGGCCATTACCGTACATTGGATGTATATTGTAGTGGATGCTGGGACATATATAGGTAAGACTTTCTTGCTCGACATGATAGTACGCTATCTGGTTGCTCTTTATCTTAACATGTATACTTTCTGTCTCTCTGATTACATGTTGATAAAGCCCTTAGGATGTGTACCCGACTTCCAGGGCTATGATGCAGATCATACTAGTGGGGCCTGGGTAGTCAATGAGTACATCCTTCATTGTTCCTAGTCGTGGGAATATCGAGACGGGGCATCAATATTCTAGAGTAGACTAGCGTATATCTTCTCGACCCATGTGATGGGCGATGGATGATCCCATATCCATTGGTGTTTGACATCAGAGATGGTATACGGGTGCTCAGTGGAGACTGGGTACACTGAACGGACTCGCCGAGAACTCCCAGATGGTATTATACCTCACGTCAGATGGCAGTTCTCTGGTGACACTGGTGCAGCTTAGTCTGTTGACCCGAGATTGTCATAGAGTCTTGTGTGTCTCCCACTGTGCTTTGATTTCCACCCTACCACGGCTCTACTGAATCATGCAAACAGGTGGTTTTTGGGTACAGTCCCGATTCACATGGAGGCAATGAGCGATAGGAGGGGATTCGTCTCTCCCGGTATTGGGGGTTGATGTTGCGCTATGCTCGACTGGCCATAACAGGAAATCCCTGGCCAGGGTTGCAGTGACCTACTGGTAAGTGTTATCAGTAGTTTCACACATGTCATGGACTTCACGTCGGCATGACTTATCGAGCTATTGGGGTCTGATGTTTACCACCCCTAGGCGAGATATGCGACATATCAGACGAACAGACCGGATTGTACGGTAAGTGTTACTGGTTGGATTCACAGGAGTGTGAGCGGGCTTGCTCGTCGATCTTCTGATCGCTCAATACCCGGGTGGCCGTTACGTTTAGCAGACCGCTTGCGGCTTGTGGGTGTTTGATATGATCATCATCTGCTGCCGGCGTATTGACGAGTCTTTAGAGTCCTACACAGAGGTTTCCTGGCTCAAGCGAAACGAAATAGGAGCGCATATGAGATATGTGCGGGACCGAGAATAATGCGTGTATGTGATACCGTATTTCATTCTCGCGATGAATGTGTCGAATGGTTGTATGCGATATGACCTAGTTATCGAATCAAGGATTGATTCGATAAGCCGATACATTGGATACTAGCCGGTTATATGCGACATGACCGGATCATTGAACCAAGTGTTGATTCAATGATTTAATGTATAATTTTATATTTGATATATCACTTTGCATTAACTAGTATTGGTTCACTTTAAATGGATTTTCTCACTTGAAATGCACAAGTTGTATATGTGATATACTTTTGTGCACAAGATTGTATCATGTTTGATGATACATGCAAGCTAGGGTTTCTGTAAAGAATTGACCATGGTTATATGAATGGTTAGGGTTTTATTTTTATTTGCTTATTTCTTTATTCATTTATTCTTTATTGAAAGAAATAAAATGGTGGCTAAGTTTGGTTTATCTTTGAAGCTTCATGAAGCTTTGAATGGTTGACTATTTTGTTTTTTTCCTTAACCCTAACCATTCACTTTAACCTTATTTTATTCTCTATATCTAACCATAGTTGACATTATGATAAGTATGATTTATTTTCTATTTTCTAATTAACTTATCATATCTTCTTCTTCTTCATCTTCTTCTTCCATGAAAAGAAGCTTGCTACATCAATGGTGATTGATGAAAAAGTGTGAGAAATCCAAATCTAAAGTCTACCCACTTCCTATTTCTTCATCCTCTACCTCTTGCCAAGTAGTATAGGGTGTTTCCTTCACAAGTTTTCTTGACTTGGTGAAGTTGGAGCTTGATCTAGCGATGCCTCGATGTAGATCATCTTCGGCATCGTCGTCGATGACCTAGCCCGTTTTTCTCCGATGAAGCCGACGCTGGAGCCCAAGATCCGATTTGTACAGCGAGGAGACTTCATCGCGGAGCCATGGAGGTGGAGGACCGGATCTACAAAGGTTGTAACCACTTTCCTTTAGCATTTAATTCGTTTACATGCTTGCATCGCCTCATTATCTAGTTAACGATCCGTATTAGGGTTTGTAGGCACTTGTAAAATTTTAATTGGCTATGTTTGATGCCTTGTGAGACTCCATTAGAGTGCCTAGGAACCCTACATTTATTTCTAAACTTCACCTCCTTTATTTTCTTAAAAAGGTTTAGATTTCTGGGTTTCAACTTACTTGAATTACGTACGCCTTTAGACGTTTCATGATTTAAGTGCTGGTCACGAGCTAATATTTCGGATCGTGACACTACCGTTCCTCGAATCGGGTATACTCACACAAGCTCTCAGAACCGAGAAAACTCATGGTGGACGCACTGAAATATCATATCAAGAGAAACCGGGTTTTCAAAACAAGACATACTTTCTTGAATAATACCACGGTTCTCAAATCCAGAAATCACATGATATCCATAACTCAATGCGTAAATCCATGTAATATGATATATGCAACATAAAACCGTAATATGAGCATAAAAGGGAAAACCGCTCTTTTTAAGTGAATTCAGTTTTAAAATATATCATGCGGTTCCCAATTCTCCAAAATTAAAGCCAGCATCATCTATGGATGTACAAATATGTATGTACGAAAGTATGGATATACAATATGTATGTACGCAAGTATGGGTGTACAATATGACAATATTTCATGCGTCAATGTGAATAACAATCAAATACTGTATATGTGTATAGCTGTGTCATGGCAATTACCGACGGTGTGGGTGTAGCATACAAATTAGTGCTCGTGCAACATGAACCGTCAGTAATAGTGCAGTGTCCACTAGTTACTAAGTCAAGGCACAACAAGAAATGGTATGTATGATGCTCATGCACAATCAATATATATATATATATTTATATATATATACATGCGGCTATAGTATCCTTATCAAGCCCTGACGCATAATGCCATACGGGCGATTTCCCCGTAGATGTTAAATCTACTCACCGGTGATCTCAAACTAAGTGTATCCGACCACCTGCTTCCCTTTCTTCACGCCGTCCGAAGTCCCCGCCTGCGATCCTAAAATCATACAACAACAATATAACAAGTGCACATTAGAAACCTTTCGATAATGCACGCAAACAACGGCAACAACAACTCGGCTCCAAAGCGCTCCCGAGTGTTCCCTCAGTGGGCTAAACGCGTGCAACAACCTCCTAGACCAGCCCTACGGCTACACATCGAACAAAACACCTAAACAATTAACGGATAATCCGCAACGCATGTTGCCGAAACACTCGAATTTTAGCTAAAAGGTCCCAGATTTTTCTACACAAAGAATTGGTGAAAGCTGCAAGTTCCACGAGCCTAAAAATAACCCCAGAGATCGCTCGACAAAGACACAACTCCTAGCACCCAAGTCTGGCCGCAAATTGCGGCCAGAAGGATTAAATTTGCGTCCACTAAAAGAGGGAACTGTCTCAGGTTCTCGTGGTGGGTTCTAGGTCTCACATACACCTCTCAGTAATGGAAACTTTCAAAACAACAACCTGAGTTGATAGCAGATTCAACAGGACACCAAAACCTAACCAAAATACGATATTTTGCACAAAACTGAAACTTTATGGTTCTAAACTGAAATTAATTAGCAACACAACAAATTAACCACCTAATTAATAGTAGAGACTCATTACCTAACCAAACTTGCTCCAAAACCCTAGCTTTCCATGCCCCAAGTGATTCTAGTGGCTTGATCTTGGCTTGCGAAGGGTTTTGATGGAGTTTAGTGGAGATTTTTGTGGGTTTGTGAGGGTGGGGTTAGGGTTTCAGTTGAGAGAGTGTGAGGGTGTGAGAAAATGACATGAAGAAAAGAAATGAGAATGAGAGAATGAAATGGGAGTGTGAGGGTGTATGTGAGTGAGTGAGTGTTTGGGAATGAGGGGTGAGCTTAGAGGAGCCATGCCTCCCCCCTCTCTCTCTTCATTTAATGCATGGCATGGTTGCCCATGCTCATCATGCCCTCTCTCTCCCCCTCCTTCTCTCTTAAGTCAACCAAATAAGAAACCATTTTATTTAAAAAAATTTTGAAAGCTAATTAACTTAATAATACATAAGACTTAATTAGAGTGGGGTTAAGGTGCCATGGCTACTTAAGCATGGTTAACCCTGGCTACTTAAGCATGGTTAACCCCTCGATTAACCCTAGGTTAACATGCACATGTGTGTGCAAGCCCAAAATAAATATTAATAAAATATTAATTAATTTTGATAAAATATTTGAAAACTATTTTGGTAAACGTTTTACTAAAAACCCGCATTATCGTTTAGTTAACACTAATCGCAAATCTAAGGTGTTACAATCTTCCCCCCTTAAAGAAAATCGTCCCCGAATTTAAAAAAATTACTATGCGTACCTTCAAAGAGATGAGAGAATTTCTTCCGCATCTCGCTCTCGGACTCCCAAGTGACTTCTTCACCATTCGGGCTATGCCAAAGAACTTTCACAGATGGCAAGTCCTTTGACCGAAGTTTCTTCGCCTGCCGATCCAATATCACTACTGGCTGCTCGGCGAACGAAAGATCGCGCTCTAGCTGAACGGTCTGGTGCTGAATCATGTGAGAAGGGTCATGAAGGTATCTACGAAGCATCGACACATGGAATACGGGGTGAACATCAGGAAAACTGGGTGGAAGAGCCAAATGATAGGCAACGGTACCAACTTGCTTAAGGATCTCAAAAGGACCTACAAATCTGGGACTGAGCTTTCTTTTCTTCCCAAATCTCATCACGCACTTCATCGGAGAAATTCGTAGGAATACATGATCCCCCACCGTGAACTCGAGTCTGCGACGACAACGGTTGGCATAAGACTTCTGTCTGCACCGGGCTGCTCTCATCCTATCCTGAATCAACTGGATTTTCTCCGTGGTCTTTTGAACTAGTTGGGGTCCCAAAATCCTACTCTCGCTGAGTTCGGTCCAACAGACTGGCGATCGACACTTCCTACCATACAAAGCCTCAAAAGGTGCCATCTGAATCGTCTCCTGATAACTGTTATTGTACGAGAACTCTATCAACGGCAAGTAGCGATCCCAACTGCCCCTAAAATCAACCACGCACGCGCGAAGCATATCCTCCAGAGTCTGTATAGTGCGCTATGACTGACCATCGGTCTGCGGATGGAAAGCGGTGCTAAAGCTCAAACGGGTACCCAAGGCTTCCTGAAGTTTCTGCCAAAGACGGCTAGTGAACTGGGTGCCCTTATCGGATACGATGCATGATGGAACTCCATGCAAACGCACAATCTCATCAATGTACAACTGAGCATACTGAGCATAACCGAAAGTGGTTTTCACAGGAAGGAAATGAGCTGATTTCTTCAACCGGTCTACAATCACCCAAATGGAGTCATACCTTCGACTAGACCTGGGTAGACCCACAACGAAGTCCATGGAAATCTGCTCCCATTTCCACTCCGGAACGGGTAAAGGTTGCAACTCTCCTGCCGGCTTCTGATGCTCAACCTTGACTTGTTGACAAATCAGGCACCCCACAATGAAATCCGAAACATCACTCTTCATCCCTGCCCACCAGTAGATATCTCTCAAGTAACGGTACATCTTGGTGGAACCTGGGTGAACACTAAAAGTTGACTGATGTGCCTGCTCTAGGATCTCGCATCTCAACCCATCGGTATCAGGTACACACAAACGAGTCCCAAAACATAGCACACCCTGGTCATCAATCAAAAACTCTGAATCTCTACCCTGCCGAACATGCTCACGAATATCAGACAAACGGGCATCGGCGGGATGTGCCTCATGAATACGATCTAGAATAAGTGGACGGGCGCGAACATGAGCAAGCTGCCCTCTAGTGGAAATGAACTCAAACTATACTCTGCTGTCGCACAAGATCTGCTAATCTGCAGAAGGCTATATCTGAACTGCGCTCAACTAGGACAAGCTACCCCTGGGCGTACGACTCAAAGCATCAGCTACCACATTAGCCTTGCCCGGGTGATACAGGATCTCACAATCATAGTCCTTCACAAGTTCCATCCAACAGTGCTGTCTCAAATTCAGATCCCGCTGCTGGAAGATGTACTTTAAGCTCTGGTGGTCGGTGAAAATCTGACACGACTCTCCGTACATGTAGTGTCTCCAAATCTTAAGCGCAAAGACCACCGCGGTTATCTCAAGATCGTGAGTGGGATAATTCTTCTCGTGCTTCTTTAACTGCTGGGAAGCATAAGCGATAACTCTATCATGCTGCATCAATACACAACCGAGCCCCACTCGCGAAGCATCACAGTACACGACAAAGCCGCCCAATCCAGAAGGCAAAGATAAAATTGGTGCAGTCGTTAACCGAGTCTTCAGCTGCTGAAAACACTCTTCGCATGCCTCAGTACAAAGAAAATAAACCCCCTTCCGGGTCAACCCGGTCAACGGTGCAGCGATACGGGAGAAATCCTGAACAAAACGTCGATAATAACCGGCTAAGCCCAAAAAGCTGCAGACCTCTGTCACTGATACAGGTCTGGGCCAAAGCTGCACGGCCTCGATCTTCCTCAGGTCCACACGAATATCGGCTCTTGTAACCACATGACCAAGGAAGTCAACATTATCAAGCCAGAAGGCACACTTCGAGAATTTAGCAAACAGCTAGTGCTCTCTCAATGTCTGCAAAGCAATCTTTAAGTGCTGCTCATGCTCCACACGACTCTTGGAATAAACCAGAATGTCATCAATGAACACAATAATAAACTGGTCGAGGAACGGCCTGAAAATCCTGTTCGTCAAATCCATGAACGCTGCTGGGGCATTGGTGTGTCCGAACGACATCAGCAGAAACTCATAATGCCCATAGCGCGTACGAAAAACAGTCTTCAGAATGTCATCATTCCGAACCCGCAACCGATGATAACCTGATCTCAAATCAATCTTTGAAAAATGTCCCGCACCCTGGAGCTGATCAAACAAGTCGTCAATGCGAGGTAAGGGATACCTATTCCGCACCGTAACTCGATTCAATCGACGATAATCAATGCACAACCTCAAACTACCGTCCTTCTTCTTGACGAACACAACAGGAGCTCCCCAAGGCGAAACACTCGGACGTACAAGTCCCCTATCAAGCAACTCTTGCAGCTGATCCTTAAGTTCCCTAAGCTCCGCCGGGCCCATCCGGTAAGGCGGTGTAGAAATAGACCCCGTGCCGGGGATCAGATCAATGCAAAACTCAATCTCACGCTCTGGCGGCAATCCAGGCAACTCATCGGGAAAAACGTCGGGAAAATCTCGCACAATAGGAACCCGGTCCAACGACTCTACTGTGGCTCCGGTATCATGAATGAAAGCTAAGAATCCCTGACATCCTCTCCTCAAAAGCCGACTAGCGCAAAGGGCTGAAATCAAACTGTGAGGGGCGGCACCACGGTCCTCCTGCACAACAAGAACTGACTCGCCGGAAAAAAAAAACCTAACTTTCTTCTCGCGGGAGTCCACGGACACATAGCATGTAGCTAACCAGTCCATGCCCAGGAGAACGTCGAAGTCCAACATCTCAAGAAGGATCAAGTCGATGGACGAATCTCTCTCTCCAATACGGACAACACACGACCGAAACACATTTCGCGCAATAAAAGACTCGCCAATAGGAGTGGTCACGACAAGCAGCTGATCTAGCAAACATGACTCTCGGCCTAATCTCGGCACGAAGTGTGTAGAAACATACGAGTGCATAGATCCCGGATCAAACAACACGTGTGTATCAAACGAACATACTAAAAGATACCTAAAACCACTGCATTGGACGCCTGCGCGTCCTGATGAGTCAAAGCAAATACCCATGCCTGCCCTCTACCGGCAACTGGCTGTCCTCTTCCTCTGTCATCCCGTTCTCTCTGAACAAATCCTCCGCGACCATGACCTCTCTGTGCATAAGCTTGACGCGGAGCAACAATAGGCGCAAAGGGCAACGCTCTCTGAGGTGGAGAAGGTGGTAAGGTAACATGTGGAACTGCTGTCTCCCTCCGGCATATCTCAGTACAATCTCTGATACGGTGATAGGGTCTCCACACCCAAAACATCCATGCGACGACTGCTGACCCTCCTGGGATAAGAGCTAAACAATTGGCCTCGTTCCGAGCCTCTGCTACTCCTCGCACCTGAACGAACTCTGTCGCGGCGTCTAAACATATATCTCCATGTTGATACACCAGTACGAACCCTCTTCGGTTCCGGAACGACCGACGTCCCGGAAAGACGCTCCTCGACTAAAAGGGCTGCATCCACTGCTGCTGCATATGTATTACAATGCTGGGCGCTGACAGCGAGGAACAACTGGGTAAGCAAACCTCGAACAAACCTCTTGACCCGCATCTTCTCAGTGTCCACCAAATACGGAGCATCCACGGATAGCTCGGTAAACTGCACATCGTACTCTGCCACCGTCATACCCGGAGTCTGGCGTAACGACTCGAAACTGTGCGCTCGAGCATTCCTGATGCTCTGTGAAAGAAAACGGGCAAGAAACATCATCACGAACTCAGCCCAGGTCATAGGAGAAAGACCTGCGGCTCTGCCCTTCTCTAAAGACTCGCACCACTTCTGGGCAAGACCTTCCAGACGAAAACTCGCGAACTCTACCCATCTCGCGTCGGAGCATCTCAGCGAACGACATATCCTGGCCATCCGATCGATAAATGACCGCGGGTCTTCGGCTGCATCAGTGCCTGTGAAAACCGGAGGCTTCAGCCTCATGAACTCAGATAACGATACTGTGATCACCTCCGTAGCTGCAGGTGCAACTGCTTGAACCGTAGGTACCATCGCGGTCCCCGTAGCAGGTGGGACAACCTCCTGTCGCTGCGCTCTACTGGCCTCGACTAATGACCCCATCATCTGGCGTAAATCTTGCATACCGGCCTCTAGCCTAGTAATACGATCAAGTGAGAGTGGATCAATCTGCTCTTGAACAACGGGCGTACCACCCTGGTCAGTCCTCGTCTCAGACGAGCCAACTCTGACCTCGGCTCTCGCGGCCGCTCTCTGCGCTCTCGTAGTCTTTGGCAGCATAATGGCTAGAAATTAAAACATGATTCGATAAGAATACGGAAATCGAATCGCAAGGATGTATATAATCATGGAAGGAATTTTAACCAACAAGTCCTAAGGTCACTTAGGCGGAGTGCCGTGTCGTTAGTATGCCGCGGAACATACACACGTCACGCCATTCTGCTTAAGCTACCTACTCCATCATACTAAGGTCATCCTACACCCCGAAAGGTAAAACCTAGCGCTCTGATACCAACTTTATCACGACCCAAGTTTGGCACATGACCGGCACATAAACCACGTAACGTCTACAGACGTAACGCAATTTAAGTAAGCCGAAACCCAGAAATCTAAACCATCAAAAGAAGTAAGTGATGAAAAACATTTGGAAATCTCAAGTAAAAATCTTTAAAGTTCAATTTATTTTCTTAAAAATTTCGGCAGCACCTCCTTTGTAAAAACTAGCCCCGAAACGGGTACAATATAAGATATAAGTAAAGCAACAAATGATATAAATAAAGCATCCCCAAACGGGAGCAAATCACGCCCCAAAGGCAGAAATAACCACCACAACATAAGTGAAAAATAGCATAAAGAGATAAAACTGCATAATAAAAGCCGGCTCACACGAGCACGATACCCAAAGTCATAAAAATATACAATAATCGTCCTCACAACTTGTCTCTAAGTCAATATATGAAGTGGTAGATGGAGAGTACTGGATACAATAAGATGTACAATGAAGTATAAACGGATCACCGCAAAACCCACCTATAAGCAAAACGGCTCACAGCCAACTGTAGCGGTTTCCGCAAAGATACAATAAGATAGCCCTGCCGCGACTACTCTGAGGGTCCACCTGAAAACACTGTGGCACAACGGGGGTGAGTTGCCAACTCGGGAATAGTAGGTAATATATACATGGAATCACAGGTATGCACGTACCGCGATACTCTATCACATGCAATCTGATAGCATCAATATACTAATATGGATATGCAACAATCATGAAAAGTACTCTATTAGGTACTACAAATGCATGAAGCAATGCATATCAATGAATAATGAGTATGGGGTAAAACATGTCAACATCAATGAATCATCATCGTGGAAAAACCGGTGTCCATCACGACACACCCCAAATCCCAATATCTCAGGCTCCGTCACTCTGGATCGACCCTCAAACCCTGTAAATCTCATGGAACCTGAATGCCCAACATCGGCACTCGAAAATATCATGAAATGCTCGTGTCCAACATCGACACGTAAATACTCATCTCTCAGGTGCCGCATACCAGATCGGCCCTCAATATATCTCATGTCAAAACCCCCAGACGGTATCCTCCGGATGTCCGTCGGGCTCCATACTATCACCGGTAGGTAGTAGTCTGTAACGACCCGAAATAGCACGTGACTGGCACTTGAATCATATGAAGTATATAAGATCACATCTAATTCAAGTAAGCCAAATTCCCAGAAATCTAAACCATTTTAAATAAGAAGTGAAGGAAAACTTGTTTAAAGCAAGTGGTTTAAATAACGTAATGGCATTAAACTTTTAAAAGCAACATCATATTTTCCCGAAAATTTCGGCAGAGTCTCCTTTGTAAATACTGGTATCCAAACGGGTAAAAACATGAAATATATATAAATGAAGAATAAAGGCATCCCCAAGCGAGAGCTAGCTCTTCGCCAATTGGCGGTCCCAACCACGGAAGTAATATAATATACAACGCCAAAAGGCGAGGATCAAAACTCAGCAGAAAACCAATAACCACTAGAAAACCATAATAATACAAGCGCGACTCTAAGGTCGAAAGAATAAACACTGGTCTTCTATGTCTATAAAATACAAGTCTGGTTGATGGATTTTCCTAGATACAACTGAATAAATAAGTACAATGGTGGTCACGATGAAAGTGAACCCACCTACCAAAGCAATCACCCGGAAGGAAGCAGTGTGCCAGCAAAGCTGCCAAGGAAACCTGTACGTCAAAACCTGCAAGAAACTATGGCACAACGGGGGTGAGTTGCCACTCGTGAGTAGAAAACATCATAGAGCAGAAATCGCATATATGACTTAATCCTTGGTCATACAATAATAATATCCTCAAATAATAAAGCCTGAAGCATATACTAATGGCAAGGGTAAACATCTATACATAAGTGTAATACCAAGTGCTCCTGTCAGTGCTTCAGGTAACAACCTATCATATATATGATGTATGAATGCATGAAAACAGAATACGTCTAAAAGAGAAAACCGTTTTCATATCTCAGTGAGATTTCTGTATAAAAACCAAAATATCATCAAAGAAATCAATAGAGAATCAGTGTCAAGCATTGACACAAAATATACATCTCGCTATCTCAATATCTCAGGCTTCGGCAATCCGGACTGGCCCGTAACATCAAATCTCAATACCTCAGGCACCGGAAATCCGGACTGGCCTAATACTCCGATCGGTAACCTCCGTATATCTGTCGAGTCACCATAAAATCACCGGACGGTAGTGCTCCTCTGTCAGGCTCAACGCCATCATCTGCGACCTTCTCGTCCCGGGGTACCGCACCAGGTCCACCATGCACCCACAGACGGTTCCTCCTTCTCCTCGAATCGGGTGTATGATATCGCTCAAGAGCCGAGAAAACTCATGGTGGACACCTCTCAAATCATATCATGAGAAAACCGCAATTTTCTATCTTTAAAATGATAATAAGTTTATAAAATCTTTGCGGTTTCTCCAAATCTAGAAACCTCATGGAAATACAAAATCCTAATCTCAAGCGGAAATAACAGTGCATTACCAGCATAAAACTCTAAAATATTGCATGACACATGAATATATGAATGCATCCGATATCAAGCAAGGAATGCAATAATTAAACTAGCATATTAAAGCAATAACATATTGGAACTATCAGCTAGCAATTTATACTAATGAAATAGTATTTTCTAATGTGTATGTGACATGGCAATTACCGATGATGATGTGTGTGAGCCGGCAAGGAGGTGTACGTGGAGTATACGCATCATCGGTAATGGTGCTGGTGTCCTGACAGCATGAATTATAACAACTAATGAAAACACAAATAAGCATGCGATGCGAACAGAAAGAATATACGGAACATGAATAATAACGTAACACATACGAATATACATTTATATATGTAAGTCATACAGTTTTGGCATTTGAAATAACGCGAATCATGGTGTTTAGAAAATAGGGGCTACGGTGTTTTTAAGAAAAGGTACTGTTAGTGTATATGCCCTAGAGGCCATTACTGTATCATACTAGTTTGTATATTACTTAATAGAAGCTTGGGATATTCACCTTGTATAGACAATCTTGCTCAATATAGTAGTATGCTACTTGGTTTGTTTCTACTTTAAAGTGTACATGTGTTTATTTTAGTATATCACCTATACACTGTCACGACCCGAAAGTACGGAACATGACCGGCACTTAAACTACGAACGTCTCGAGGCGTACGTAATCTAAGTAAACTGAAAACCAAGAAATCCAAACCAAGAAAAGATGTAGAGTGCAGGAAAAACCAACTTAAAGCAAGTAGTTTCAATAGCATAAGCCGAATTATGCGGTTTTTAAAAACATCAAAAATTTCCTGAAAATTTCAGCAGAGTCTCCTTTGTAAATACTGGCCCCCAAACGGGATACAACATGAATAGTATACGAAATCAATAAAAAGGCATCCCCAAGCGGGAGCTAGCTCTTCGTCAATTGACGGTCACAACCACACAAGCAATATAATATACAACGCCAAGGGCGAGGATCAAAAACTCAAAAGGAAACTCAAAACCATAAGAAATCCACAGAAATATAACGCGCGACTCTAAGGTCGAAAGAATAACATCACTGGTCTCTATCTCAAAAATAAATACATGTTTGGTTGATGGAACTTCTAAATACAACAGAATAATGATATACAAGATATATAATGGGGGTACGATACAAGTAAACCCACCTACTAGCAAATCACCCGAAGGAAACTATGCCCGCAAAGCCGTAATGAAACCTGTACGGCAATCCTGCAAGAAACTGGGGCACAACGGGGGTGAGTTGCCAACTCGTGAATAGAAAAACATCTACGAAAAGAAATCGCATAAATAACGCAACCTAGGTCAAAGATCAAATATATCCTCAATTATATATATAACATGCTACCTATAACAAGGCTAGGGTAAATATCTAACCCGAGTGTAATCTCATGTGCCCGTGCCAGTGCCTCAGGTAGCAATATAACATATGAATGAGGTATGAATGCATGGAAACAGAATACATGTAAATGAAGAACTATTTTCATAATTTAGTGAGATTTCTTTTGTATTTTTAAAATGAGGTATCATAATGAAATCAGCATAAAACAGTGCCTAGCATCGGCACAAAACGTAATCCCAATATCTCGATATCTCTGTATCACAGTCTCTGTACCTCAATATCTCGAAATCTCAATGTCTCAATCATAATATCTAGGGCGCCGTCAGTCCAGAACGGCCCCTACCATCCATCTCAAGACCACGACGGTATCCTCCGGATATCCGACGCGTCGGGTAAAATCACCGGTAGGTAGTGCTCCCCTGCCAGGCTCACATCGTCATCATCACGCGCTTCTTGCCCCGGGGTACCTTACCGGGTCCACCATGTACCTGAAACGGTTCATCCGTCTCCTCGAATCGGGTCTCGAAATCCATCAGCAAACTCATGGTGGACGACTCATATATCATGGGAAAACCGCACTTTTTATTTTAAAAGAGAGAAAAGGTTTATTTATGTTTTTGTGGTTTTCCTCCAAATCCAGAAAATCTCATGGAAATCCGAATCCAAAACCTCAATAACACGTAAAATAGTGAATATATGCATGAGAATCCATGAATGCGGCATAACAATGAATAACAGTATGCATGAAGTAGCAGGTAATAACTATAATGTCTAAACTAACATATGAGGCAAGTACACTAATATCATGTCTAAACTATTAGCTAACAGGCTATGTCAAGCAATAATATTTTCTAAGGTGTACGTGACATGGCAATTACCGATGAAGATGTGTGTGAGCCGGCAAGTAAGTGTACGTGGTACATACGCATCATCGGTAATGGTGCTGGTGTCCTAACATCATGATATCAATAATGGAGTATGAAACATAATATAAGCATGCGATGCGAAGCGAACCACAATAATGAGCGGGAGCTGAATACTAGACGCAACTATAACTAATCTGCATTAATCTAATATAAGTCCTACAAATGGTGCCTTTTGAAATAACACGAATCATGGGGTTTTGAAAATAGGGGCTACGGTGTTTTTATGAAAAGATACGTCTTTTGAAATATCCGTAGGATCCCTTGGGCTGTCTTTTAAAATACCCACGATTCGTTAGTTTTCGAAATAGGTAAGAATCGAATCTAATCTAACAACTACACTAAACTATACGGCTGAACTAACAGGCTGAACTACAGGTAAGGAAACCGCCTAACATCTGAGTCGATACATATACATACCTGTATATATATTAGTCGGTGATCCCGCCTCAATAATATCATATCCGATACCATATCTATAATCAGACACCCCAAGTCAAGAGTGCGGATCAATCATCAAAATATAGCTCGTACGTAAATCCGTCGTACGACATCCCCAAATCTGGGTACGGGTTAATATCATATTCATCATACTATTCATCTGGTATCCTCTTTATCAAATATCATGATCGGGGTACTGATCTGCATCTAGTATAATACTGATACCGCCTAAGTATGCATGGACGTGTGTGAAACACTACGTCAAGGACCTGCTACAACGTCATGTCGTATCTCAAATACGAACCCTGCTATATCACCGAATTCACAACCTCAATACAAATCTCATCGACTCATCTCAAACCCAAGTATCATCCTCAAATCCGTATGTGAACACATAGTCCCATACCCATGTGAACACATAACTATATATTCCCGTATAAGCACAAATGAAAGAAGAAAGTATGCAAGTATGGGTTGGTGTGTGCATGTGTAGTGCGACCACTACTTTAGGGTTTCGCGACACTAAATCATCCAAGAACACCAAATATCCATATTATCATCAATATACTCAAACAATATATATATGTGTGTATACGTATTCGTATACATCATCACGAACTGCGGGGGTGCTATACGCCATCCACCCGACTTCTCCCCGTAGATATAAATCCACTCACCTGGTCCTCGCTAGCCGGTGCCGACGTCGCCACGCGCTTGCTTGTCGTCTCGAAGTCCACATGGGGGTACCTACATATCATAACGCACCGCATTAAAATCCGACTCATGACCAAAACGACACACGAATCCCACATAGGTCAAAACCTATGGTTGCTTCCACAAATCAACCCAAAAACCCTCGACATCGGCGTACAAACGCCAGACCATCGAGAAAAACCCAATACACTCATTTGCACATTCACGAACACTAATTTTAATATAAAATAGGTTAAAACTCAAAAAAAACCCCAAATTCACTTTAAAAGCCGTTTTTCTGAAAAACTAGCAAGCAAAATTTCCCGTTTTAGTACAAAACTCGACGTTTAAACAATTCTAGCGGCCATAATACTTATTAAATAACTTAAATAGGTCATATAACCCATAACCACAATTTAATCTCATCAAACTATATACGTTCAAAAAAACTAGTTTGCAATTTTACCCAAATTTCAACCATTTTAGCAAAAATGCATAAACAACAATTTAGTTTGGATTTGCATGATCTAAAATATTAAAATACAATTTAAAATGTTAATAATACCATGGATACTCTAATTAGATTTTTATCCCAATTGATTAATTAAATTCCCAAAACCTAGTTAACCGAATTAGTGTAATTATCACAATTTTTAAACTAACAATTAACAACTAGCTACTAACTTGTTTTAACATGTCATAAGAGCTTAAATACATTACACAACCATACACCAATTTCACAAAACCCTAACTTGCATTCAAGTTCTTTTCTTGAATTTTCATCACACAAACCATAACAACCAATTTAACACTTATAAACAAAATCATATAAGCAACTAATCAACAAACAACCATGGGGCACAAAATTTATACCTCACAAATCCATGATCAAACATGAAATCTAGACCTCCAAAATGAAATCCTTGCACCAAGATCCATGCATCTAAGCTACACTAAAATGGGTAAGAACTAGATTTAGATTTTGGGATTTTTTTGATGGGTATTTGATGAATTTTTTGAAGCAAAAGAGATGGAACAAGGGGGGGGGGGGGAGAAAGAGGGCTGTTGGTGCAGGAATTTCGGCCATCAAGGGAGTGGGGGGAGGAGAGAGAGGGAGGTGGAGAAAAATGGGGAGAAAAAGACAAAGTCTACACCCCCTTTTGGCTTTCTTTCATTTCCCTTTTTCTTTTCTTTTCTTTTCTTTTGAAAGGTGAGGTAATTGGGGAGAGAGAGAGGGGGGATATCAAGGTGGGGCCGGCCATGTGGGGAGGGGGAGAGAGGGTGAGGTGTGGGTGTGTGTGTTAGGGAAAAAGATGAATGTATTACCCCAATTCCCATTAACACTAATTTCACCGAAAAAAGCCTTTTTCTTCGATATTTTCTAAACCGTTTTAGCAAACGATTTCATTTCAAAAACCACATGATAAAATTTTATTTAATGTTTTATGATGCACAAAATTTGTTTCAACTCATTCCAATTTATAATTTTCCCTAATTAAATGTATTAGTGACGGCTTAAAATAATAATAAATAAATTTTTTTCAGAAAATTTGAAATTTCACCAGTGGCTCAATAAACACCAAATACTAGCAATTACATAGCTAGAATATGTATATTTAATTTTATAATAAAGATATTTGCATTTTGACTTTTTACAGAAAACCCACTTATTTTACCGTTTTTTTCGAAATTTCACCGAAACGATTTTCAAAACGCTACATACACATTAGTGGAGCCCTTAGGATCTTTGCTTGATTACTAGCGTTGTGATGGCAGTCACACTAGTGGGGGCTGGGTAATCCACAAGCACATCCTTATGCAGGTCCCTAGTCGTAGGACTATCAAGACAGGGCATCGATACTCCGGAGTAGACTAGCGTATGCGCTTCTCATCCCAGTGTGGGAGACGGTCTGTCCCACAGCCGTCAGTATGTCGTACTTGAGATAGTATGCGGGTGCTCGTTTGGTTACGAGTACACTGGACAGGACTCGTTGGGAACTGTTGGTTGGTACTATACCTATCGTCAGTTATCAGTTCCCAGGTGGCATGAGTACAGCTTAGTCCGCTGATTTGACACTGTCACGTCGCCTCGAGTGTGTTCCCACTGTACTTTGATTACTACCCTACCACGGCTCAAAGGAGTCGTGCAAACAAGTAGTAGTTGGGTGCAGTCCCGAAGCACTTGGAGGCAGTGACGGTTAGACAGGATTCGTCTCTCCCGGTATTGGGGGTTGACATCGCGCTGTGTCTAGAAGAGCCATTACACAAGTAGTCCCTGGCCAGGGTAAGCGAGATATACTGGTAGGTTTCCAGTGTTATCTCAGGGTGTTCTGGGCTACACTCCGACACGACTTGTACCGCTATTAGGGGACTGACGTTTACCGCCCCCTAGGCCAGCCATGCGATGTTATCAGACGAACAGACCGGACTGTATGGAGATTGTCACATTCAGGCTCAGTAAGAGTTCAGATGGGTTTCACCTCGTCCGTCTTCTTGTCGGCATTTACCTGGGGACCGTTACGCACAGATAGTGCCGCTTGCGGTCTGTGATTAAACCCACTGCCAGCGTAGTGTCGAGTCTTTAGAGTCCCATACAGAAAGCTATTCGCCTTTAGGCAAAAGAGTAGAGGTCGCATGGTTTTGCGACAGGTCGCATGGTTTTGCGACAGGGTTCGGTCACATCCGTGCACTTGTGCACGTTTAGTGTCCGGACAGTTAACACTAGCGGGCTTTGGTTTAAGCCAGATCCTAGTGTACGTTTTAGGATTGGTTTTATCTCGTTTGTATTCGTGTTCCTCGGAACGCGGATGCGGGTGTGTATGCACAGTTGACAGAGAGACAGAGGCAGAGGATTCTCATTGGGGTTGTTGATTGTTGACTGTTGACTTTTTTGCTAAACCCTAATGAGAATAAGAAATATGATTAACAATAATATTAATTAAGCATTATAGTGACATGGTTGTTGAGGGGTTGACTTTGTTGACTTGTTGACTTTGTTGACCGGTTGACTAGGTTGGACTAGTTGACCATCATCACGACAATGGCTATCATTTCATGGCAAAGACTTTTGCTTGCTTGTTTCTTTTTGCAAAATGAGTGCATGAAATGATATAGCCATTTTGACTTGAACCATCACATAATACTTGATTACTATTATTTGTTATGATGGTTTTGGATTATGAGAGCTTGGATGGCAAAAGACTTTCTCATTCTCTCATTTGCTTTCTCTCTCTTGCTTGAGCTCTCCCTCTTGCTCTTCCTATTGCTCTCTCTCTAGCCCAAGGCAACACCCTCTCCTGAGTTGAGAAACATTGCCTTAGAGATAAAAGAAAACCCATATCACTTCTCTACACATTCTAGTTCACAAGGTTTAGAAAACCAAGTGTTCTAGTTTCTTCAAGTTCGAAGAAGAAGCCAAAGGTAGAAGCTTTCAGGTGGATCCATCTTCGGCGCAAGGAGACGACGAGGTGAGGCCGATCCGTACACCGTAAAGAGTTGAAGACGAAGGAGTTCAAGAAAGGTATAGCCCCCCCTAACCGAGTAGGTAAAACTCTTAGTTAGTTAGGTTGTTAGACAGTTGTTTAACAAAGATCCGTATTTTGAGTCCATGTTACCACCTCTTGAAAAATCGTTTTTCATCATTCCGCAAGCCCGTAAGTACCGGGAGAGGTAACGTGGACTTACAGTGGTATCAGAGCCAAGTTAAACACTATCTAACATGTTAGCAAAGTAACTAGAAATTCGATCGGAGAAAAAGTCCCGAAATACGCCCGGAACACAAACTTTCTGTCGATTTTTAAACTGCTGTAAAAATTATTTGACATATACCAAAAATCGACTCAGGGTTTTTATAGTATACTGCAGAAAAATGATCCACAGAACCGACCAACTCACCGCGGTTCCGCGGCAAGAAAAGCTTTTTGCCGCGGATCCGCGGTCGAGTTGACTCGGCCGTGGATCAGTTTCACTGCAGTATACTTTATGGGGTATTTTGGGATTTTTGGAGTATGTTTTTTCAGCCCAGATTTTACAGGAAGCAAAATTTGTTTTTGGGGCTTAAAAAACCGTATTTTGATCGAGTTTCTACAGACTAAAGCTAACGGGTTTATATCTGTGATGTGTTATATGTATTGAACGTCTGCTAATCGCTATACGTCGATTAGTGGGGATTATACATATCTGTGATCTGTAATGTTGATGGTATGTGTATATGAATTCATTGGATTGTCGCGGATGAATAGCCGGGGGTTGTGAGATGAGAGTTTTTTCTTTTTCTTTCAATTCATGTAAATTTGTAATTGATGTAATATTATTTTTGGCCGCACAACCGGGGTGAGGTTGTAGCCGTCATTGAATAATTTCTTTTACTGTTTTTGCTCCTAGGATAGACCCAAGGTGGGGTGCATAAACTACCGGGTATCACGAAGTGCCGAGTGGCCTACTCACGTCGTTGAGGGAGGTTGCTTCGCTTCTGATATTTGGCGGGTAGTTTGCCGCACCCGTAGGGCTCTAGGGTGGGGTATTGGCTATTCATCGCGACCGTGTAATCCGCTTTTCGTTACAGGCTCGTACGAATTGCGGATTCCTAGTATATCCAATGTGTTCATGTGTGATCCGAAATGGCTATCATTGCAATATATCTATATATGATATTATTTAGGCGTTGATTATGTTTTGCATCCGCGCTAGTCCAGCCCCCGCTCTGTCGTTAGTTAAGTAACCTAACGGGTAATGATGGGGCCCCGTGGCGAATGCGGATGGCATAAGCGTACGTCATATTTTGGTTGTTTTCTGCAATGGTAGGATTAATTGATGGGACACATTAAAATTAATGCAAGAAAAATAAACCAAGTAAAAGTCGTTTGAACACTTTCAAAACCACTCGGTTTCTTTTCAAAAATAACTTTTAAACGCGGAGCTTAAGCCACTCCTTTTAAAAGCTATCTCGTTCCTTCGATTATATCAAGTTCACTACGTTCACGGTTTCGCCAAAACCATTCGTAGCCTTCTGTCGTTTCACATGAATGGTCAATAAGTATTCAAGCTATGTTTGTTGGCCAAAGTCAAGGCATAGTGATTGGTATCTATTGGGTATTCATGTGCAGCATAGATAGATGTGTTGGTTTGGGGCAGTCGTTCTACCTTGTTGGCCAAAGTCAAGGGTATGTGCGGGTGGGCTCAAATTAACCTGGAGAATGACGGGTAGAACTTGACATGTGACTTATGATTTGTTGGCCAAAGTCAAGGTCATAAGAGCACGGGGCAAAAATCCACATCGGGAGTTTCAAAAGAACTGAAACTTGCTAGCGCTGCATACCATTTGGAGTGTGATGATTCTGGTAGGATTCTTTCAGTTTTGTCACGCAATGATATTTGGATCCCGATCCTACTGTGAGTATATGCTACTCCTCGGGAAATTTCTTACTTAACGATCAATGCTATAAACCAAGTAGGTGTCTAGAAAGGTGTTAGCGGGGCTACGCCCCTAGGGAAAAGAGGTTATTTAATTAAGGAACTTCGCGAAAGCATTGGAAAACCTCCCTCGAAGTACCGACACCAGCCTGGCCGAACGGTTAAGCAAGTATTGTACGGTGAGATTGATCCTGACTAATTCTTCCTTTTTGGTTTGAGGAGGGATTCGAGAGACAGTGGGAGCCATCCTGTTTAGACAAATTAAAAACCACTCTAAACTTGCGAGAGCATCATTCTAAAATGTTTCTTCTCTCTCTCCTAATTGCAGCGACCAAACATCATGACCGGACTTAAGTTACTACTAGATAAAAACATACTTACAGGGCCAAACTACAAAGATTGGCTCAGGAATGTCAAAATGGCAATCACTTATGACAAGTTGGGGTATCTCCTTACCACCAAGCTCCCCCTGTCCCAGGTCCCCAAACCAGCGTCGCGGATAGGGAAATCCATAAGACCTGGGAAATCGATTGCGCGAAGGCCAAGTGCCTCGTGCTTGCCTCTATGGACAATGAACATCAGAGGAGGCACGAGAATATGGACCTCGAATCCATATTTCTCCATACAAAAGAACTATATGGAGAGCAATCTCGTATCGCCAGATACGAAGTGTCGAAAAAGCTGTTTTCGGCAAGGTTGGCCGTCGGATCATCGGTAGCGGAACACGTGCTTAAGATGATTAGCTTCATAGAGGAGGTCGCGGACCTTGGGACCACGTTGGAGAATGAGCTCTACACGGACTTGATTCTTCAGTCCCTTCCTTCCACTTATGCCCAGTTCATCCTGAATTTCAACTTGCAAGAAAAGGAAGTTGAACTTTCAGAGCTCCTCAACATGCTGAGGAGTGCAGAGGGCACCCTACAGAAAGGTAGGGAAACATCCACTTTGTTTGTAGGAGGATCTTCCGCTTCTAGGTCCAAGGCGAAAGCCAAGGGAAAGAAGAAGAAAGCCCCCGCCAAACCAAGGGGCGGTGTTAGTAAAATGGATACGAAGGGAAAGGCAAAGGCAACAAAGATAGCGGGGAAGCTTATAGGGAAGGAAGAGTGCTTTTTCTGTCATAAGAGTGGGCATTGGAAGAAAGATTGCAGGGCTTGTAAAGCCAGAACACAGGATCTGAAGCAAGTTGCGGCTTCAGCTTCAGGTGTGTATGTTATTGAAAACTGTCTATCAATAAACTCTACTTCCTGGGTATTGGATACCTGATCAGGATCTCATATCTATAATTCTTTGTAGGCGTTGAGAAAGCGTAGGTTTTTGAAGACAGGTGACATGACCCTCAAAGTTGCAAACGGAGCTAGCATGGATGCTAAGGCCGTGGGGGACTATCACCTGGGAATGTCAGATGGACACGTTTTGGTTTTACGTAATTGCTTTTTTGTACCCAACGCAACTTGTAATATCATTTCTGTATCTTTAATATCTAAAGAAGGTTATGAATTTGCGTTTGTAAGTAATGTTGTAAACATTCACCTTAATCAAGTTCTGATTGGGTCAGGTACATTGAGCAATAGAATATACGTATTAAACCAACCACAGATTTTCAATGTCCAGAATACACACAAAAGAAAGTCTCCGGAAACAAATCAGGCTTTCTTATGGCATTGTAGACTGGGTCAAATCAATGAGAGAAGGTTGACGAAGTTACATACAGAAGGATATTTGGATCCGTTCGAATATCAATCGTATGCCACTTGTCAATCCTGTCTGAAAGGAAAGATGACAAAGACTCCGTTCACTGGACACGGAGTAAGAGCGAGCGAGCTCTTGGGACTTGTACACAGCGACGTGTGCGGTCTAATGTCTACACATGCGCGAAGCGGTTATTCTTTCTTCATTACTTTTACGGATGACTTTTCAAGGTACGGATATGTCTTCTTAATGAAACATAAATCCGAAGCCTTTGGAAAATTCCAGGATTATAAGAATGAAGTAGAAAAACAAACCGGCAAATGTATCAAGACACTGAGATCTGATCGAGGTGGTGAATACTTGAGTGCCGAGTTCCTAGATTACTTAAAAGAGAATGGAATTCTCTCTCAGCTTACTCCTCCACACACTCCGCAACATAACTGTAAGTCTACGCTAGCGCCCCGGCAGTCTACAGACGCCAAAATGCGGAACAAAACTTTTAAACTGGCGCTATCGTATACTTTAACCCGGATCTGCCATTATTGCTAAACTAACAAACTGTAAAGAGTGTAGAAAGATTGTACCGAACGATCCGAGTCCTTCGTTCTTCAACCATCATCCCACGCTCCGTTGCTGCTGCTCCGATCTCGTCGATCTCCGATCTCCTCGTCGAGGTGGCACCACATCACCGATTCTTTAAACGGGCTCCCGCCTCTGACTCGAGGCAACTCGATCGTCAAGTTTGCTAAAAGAGACGACCAAGATTGATGTAGAGAATGAGTAGATGACTTTGTCTCACTTCGTCCAAGTCCGTGGACGATCGGTAAATGAAGTTGCCGTGGAAATCGGGTGATGGAATGAAATGAACTGTAAATTCCATACACCCCAAAACTATCATATCTTTTCTAACCGAATGAAAACTCAAGTGAGAGTGTGTATGAGGAGAGAGAGGGGCCGGCCTCTTATAAAGAGAGAGGGGGTGACCGTAGGAGAGGGGGGGGGTAACCTTAAGTAAATATCATGTGTGAACACAAAACAAATATCTTGCTTAAAGATCTTAAGCAAAACAAGAAAGTAATGAAATCAAAGCATGAGTCACAAAGCTTAGTCACAAATTCTAGAACCTTCTAGAACCTTCTAGAAGCACGACTCACTCTCATCCAAGAAAAGATAAATCCGCCTTTAACCAAATGTTAAAAGACGGCTGATAGAAAACTGGAAACTGGCAACTTCCAAAAGTGATCCTGAAACTAATTTCAGGATAACCCCGAAACTGTATAAATATACCCGCATTTATATTACGACCGAATATAAATGCAACTGAGACAAATATATTATACCTACTCAATATAATACACGGATCCGGCTTAAACCAAAGCCGACCAGTATCATCTGCCCGAAAAATAACACGTGCGTAAACGCACGTGCATTTTCCGAACCCTGCCATAAAACCATAAGGCCTCTACAACGTTTCGCCCGAACTTGGGAAACTGTCTGTGGGGTACTCTAATGACTCGTCAGTACCCTGGCAGTGGGTTTAACCACAAACCGTCAGCGGCACTAGCTATGCGTAACGGCTGCCCACAGACTGACCTTAAGGGATGCCGATGAGCGCACTCATCCGGAAAACCCTACTGAGCCTAACAGTGACAATGTATATACAGTCCGGTCCGTTCGTCAATGAGTATCGCATATCCTGCCTAGGGGGCTAGCAACGTCAGACCCTTAATAGCAGTATAAGTCGTGTCGGAGTGAAGCCCAATACACCCTGAGATACTACTGGAGTACCTACCAGTAAATCTCCTACCATGGCCATGGATTTGTGTAATGGCTCTCCTAGACACAGCACGACCTCGCCCCCAATACCGGGAGAGACGAATCCCCTGCCGATCCGCTCACGTGCCTCCATATGGCTCGGGACTGTACCCAAAAGCTACCTGTTTGCACGACTCCTTTGAGCCGTGGTAGGGTAGAAATCAAAGCACAGTGGGAACTCACACGAGACAAATGACGACCTCAGGTCGATGAACTAACCTGTACACATGTCACCAGGGAACTGCTATCCGACGATAGGTATAGTACTAACTAGCAGATTCCCGGCGAGTCCTGTCCGGTGTACTCATAACCCAATGAGCACCTGTATACATCTTAGGTGATCCAACTGACACCAGTGGCTTGTGAGACCGGCCACCGCCCCTCGTCGGGGTCTCGACTGTACACACTAGTCTACTCCGGAGTATCGATGCCCTGTCTCGAAACTCCCACGACTAAGGACCACAATTAAGGATATGCATATAAACTACCCAACTCTCACGTATATGATCGCCATCATACTGTTGGTAGTAAAGCAAGATCCTAAGGGCTCTATCAAAGTGTAACATGCAATCAGTCACCTGAACATGTACACGACTGATAAAGGCAAACCAGATAGCATACTATCATCTCGAGTAAGACTGTGCTACCGGGATAGGTCCTCCGCAATCATTGCAATCACGTACCTGCGATCCAATAATTGACTATGAGGGCACTATCTCCAACAATCTCCCACTTGCACTCAAGGCTAATATTGCGATGTCGACTACTCACAGCCTGTGTGAAACCGAACATCCAACTCCTCTACTAATCAGTTTCACAAAGCCCGTTTGTAAAACTATTGTTTTCGAGAAATAGCCTCGGTGAGTGGATCCGCCTAGAAGTTTCTTTCTGTATCTCTCTTAATCTCAAGTTCGCGGAGAACACCATCTCCCGAATTGAGTAGTACCTGTCTTAGAATGTCTGGATATCTGATGGGACCTTAGTTCATAAATGAACTCCATATCCAAACTTCTTAGACTGAATCGATCACCGAACCTAATCAGTATCGGGCACCATGCCACCCACAGTATCCTCTGGAACCACCTGTCCATAATACTGTCCCTCGTCAGAGGGAAAACAAAAACTCTGACAATCACTCTGTCATCCATGTCACCTTTGAAGCCTGGAATGATAACCGTCTCCCGAAAGAGGCTGCCGTTATCAAATCCGTAGAACATGTACCAATGTTCTAAAACCGCTTCCTTATGTTTCTCCAGGATTGGATTAATACAAACTTATTGCATCTAGTGCAAAACCAACATTTGGTGTGGTACTTGACATCTCATGATTGACTCAATTGCCTAAGCAAGTGATCTGCCAATCATGCACTTCCCTCTCCCCTTTAGTCTGTAAGACACCTTTAGAGAGGGTGACTCCATCACCTGCAGGTACACCACCTTGCTAGGAGTCAACTATTCCAAAAACCATTAGAATATCTGTCAAAGTACCCACATTGGGAAACTACCCAAATCCAGATCTAAAACCATAGATCTAGAAACCAGAATGTCAAATATTATATCCATATCCTGTCTGGAGAAACAACTGTGTGACGACCACAGTACAACCGATCGTAGTATAGGAATTTTACTTCCTACTCTGTGTATGTCATCCAGATACCATAACATCACACCCTACTACCTTCTTAACTGATCCATCCCCTATTCTGATTGAAGTCAAACCCATGACTGTCACATCAAAATTAGATGATCTATCTCCGCTATAACTGCTCTAGTCTATAAATTGATATAAGCATCTTGCCCACTATGCTTCTGCTGCTCCCACTGACTACGACAACCCTCCTACCGGGTCTCATAACCTGGAACAACAGTAGTGTCAAGTCTAGGTAGATAAGAACCTCCCTGTCACCGTCCTTGAGCCTACCGAAGTACCTCTCGGGTGTCTGAGGTTACCTACCATATCTGCGGAGTGGCTATTGGAATGTCAAACTTGATTGAATGTATAGGTCCTATTAAATTTTCCGTAATCGTTCGCGGTTCTGGAATCACTTCCAGTTCTACCATACTCCCACTACTGTTTTCTGAAAAAGATCCATTTTTACTAAAACTGTGGCGAGTCAAGAACAATATCACTATTGATCTTCCAAATGGTAGAATGTCAACCCTCGTCATAGCCAGGGTCAACCCACAAACAGCCATTAGAGAATCGTGCCCTGAGTTATCCAGAGTCTGGTTTTAATCAAAAGCTGGACAACTCCCCGTACCTTAATTTCTTTTAAGGTACGAACTATTCTATATCCAATATAGAAACTTTGGCACTAATTTAATTGGAACCATATTCGAATCATGCAGCTGTCTCCAGTGCATATCTACTTAATGGAAAGAGGCTAATCCGCATTACTCAACTTAGGAATCCATCCAATTATGAGTAACCTGAAAGAGAAACACGTTTCTCAAAACTATCACTATCATCTGAATACCAATCACAAGAATCTACATCTTCGATCTCTTTGAAGAATCCCGATACTTGTGATACCTGGTTCTCTACTTTATTCTTATACCCACAACTTCTCAAAACTTAGACCTTGTATTTCTACGAAACACTCGTCTAAATACTAGAGAAGTTATAAGTAAACAGAACATAGTACGAGGACCTACCCCTTTGTCCTGATGGACACTTGGACAACATACAATACTCTGTATAAGTCCACTGAGTTAAACAACTCAAAACCTGTGCGTCGTAGGTTGAAAACTGTACCCTGGCGATTTCCTCAAATATCACCAATTACAACGAATTCCGATATAATGAGGATGATCACCTAATTCCCAATATCTTACTCCCACTCATCATCTGTAAAACCATACAGATATGAGAATGAAACTTGGTAAATACATACCCTTGGAGTAAGTGTCTAATCGGGAAAACAGTTTTTCCTTAACAATGCACTGAAACATGAAAATGTTTCGTAGGGGTATCCTGGTATTCATAGCAATGCCTCTTCCATAATCCAATTCATGACTTCAACCGTATATTTTATTGCCATCTCTCCAAATCCCTTTATTTGTCTTTAGTCGTTACCTTCTGTACACCTTCGTTAGGCTAAATGGTTTTCTTCCTTCCCTACCGTTCGACACCAGCCTATGGTTTGGAAGAAGACTATCCAGTAAGCATAATAGGTGTACCCTCCTAAACCAAGGAGTACTCGCATCTCGAGAGAAGGTGACGATAAAAGAAAATTGAATAATACCTTATTCTTTTAAAGGTGAAATAGGAGTGGCGATGAAGTACGCGGTTTTGGTCGTGAATGATATCAGTCGCAATTTACTTTGCCCTCTTTCTAATCCCTTTATTTTGTCTTTACATATTATCTTCTGCACACCCTACTTAGGCTAATTGGTTTTCTTCATTCCCTACCTTTCGGCACCAGCCTATGGTTTGGAATAAGACTATCCAATAGGCGTAATAGGTGTACTCTCCTAAACCAAGGAGCCCTCGCAACCTGAGAGAAGGTGATAATAAAAGACAACTGAATAAACCAATTCTATTTCTCCTGAACCTGGATCCATCCCCGAAGAAGTCCCTTCGAGTTCGTATATAACCATACGATGGCTCTATCCAATGGAAGTGGATATCCGTAGTAATACGGGTGTTCTGAGAAATTCAAAGGGTAAAAGAAGGAGTGGCAATGACTTATGCAACTCAGACAATCCAAAAGCCAGTATTTTAAGAAGGTTCGGTCGACCTGGTCACTGAGTCATAGTCTAGGGTCGGTCAAAGGTCGCTGCCAAAGAGAGAGAGAGAAAAGAAACACTCTGCATGCACTCTAACCTAGATCAGAATGGTCATCATTTTATCTAATCCGGAAACCTCCCACTGTCCTGTCAAATTCTCCTCCAAACCTAAAGAAGAATCGGGATCACCCGAAGAGTAAACCAACTCATCAGTGGGAATCAGGATCCAACTCTCATCGCATGATAACGTGATGGAATGCATCCACGTTACTCATACTCCAGAAGGTATGCGCATACTTGGCAAGTTTCAGTTTCTTTAGAAACTCCTGATATAGTTTTTGCCCCATGCTCTTATGATCGTGACTAAGGGCCAGCCCACCATAAGTCACATGTCAAGTTCTTCCCATCATTATCTTGTTAATTTGAACCCACCCGTACTCGCCCTTGACTAAGGGCCAACAAGGCTGTACGACTGTCCCAAACCAACTCATCTATCTATGCAACATGTGAACACCCCAGCAGCTACCAATCACTATGTCCTAGCTAAGGGCTAGACCAACATAGCTTGAATACTACTGACCATCCATATGAAATGACGGAGGGCTACGGCTGGTTTTTGGCGAAAAACCTTTAGCGTAGTGAACTTGATATCACTGAAGGAACCTGATAGCTTTTTAAAATATAGTGGCGAAAACCTTTTGCTAAAGAGGTCACTCCCGGTAAAGGGATCTCGGCTCTTTCCTCGTGGAATGAGGTGCAGGATATTCCACTGAATACCGCTATGCAAAGCAACATGTAATCGACTATAGTGAAGTTATTACCCTGACGCAAACTTCTGCCCAAGGGGTCAGTCCCGGTGAAGGGATATCGGCCCTTGCCCCGTCGAATGAGGTGCAGGATATTCCACTGAATACCGCTATGCATAATAAAAGAAAACGTCTTTGCAATAACACTTTTTAAATTGTTCCAACAACTGTATACAGGTTTGTTTTTACTTTGCATTGATCAGAATCAACGCAGTCCCATCATTCAATCACACCAGAAAAGAACGAAAATAAAATGTACGTATATGCCATCCGCATTCGTCACTGGGTCCCATCATCACTCGTTAGGTTACTTAACTAACGACAGAGCGGGGACTGGACTAGCGCGGGTGTAAAACATATACAACATCTAATAGTATATAAACCAATATACAATAATCGCTCCAGGTGTGATAGTATGCAACATTACAGAAAAGTAATAAGCATCACAGAACAATACAGATAATCTGGGATCCCCGAGTTTCACAGAGCCGCTGCTGAAACTCGGAGTTCCCCTGTCGTGTGGATAGCCTGTGCAATGAAACCTAGACCCCTACGGGTGCGGCAAGTTACCCGCCAAAACCTGAAGCGAGGCAGTCCCCCACAGCATAGTGAATGGAACACCCGGCACTTCACGGAATCCAGTAAATTGAGCACCCCTCCTTGGGTCAACCTGTACCCCCTACGAGTGCGGCGAATAGTCTGCCAATTCTGAAGTGGGACCCCTCTGCCTCTCAAAGCCATGAGATGCGGACCCGTTGCCCCCCAGAACCCGGCTATCCGTGCACTCCGTCTCGGGGTAAAACCTAGTACAGTAATGAAAAATAGTACAATAGGTACATCGACCGCAACCTGGTCGTGCCCCAAAAGAATATTATACAACAGGCAGTGACGGCTGTCCACAAGTTGGACGCTCGCCCCGCAATATCAAAAGTACAAATAAACTCAAACTGTACTACCATTGCACACTGCTATCCACCACGACAAATCCGCAACATCACAGTACAAACACAGAACATCAACGCGAATGTCACGTTCGCAAACCCGTCTAAAAGAACTATAGCAATCAGACGCAGTTTACCGATCAAATGACATTCCCGGTCGGAGATGTCATCCGATCTCCTCGTCGAGGTGGCACCACATCACCGATTCTTTAAACGGGCTCCCGCCTCTGACTCGAGGCAACTCGATCGTCAAGTTTGCTAAAAGAGACGACCAAGATTGATGTAGAGAATGAGTAGATGACTTTGTCTCACTTCGTCCAAGTCCGTGGACGATCGGTAAATGAAGTTGCCGTGGAAATCGGGTGATGGAATGAAATGAACTGTAAATTCCATACACCCCAAAACTATCATATCTTTTCTAACCGAATGAAAACTCAAGTGAGAGTGTGTATGAGGAGAGAGAGGGGCCGGCCTCTTATAAAGAGAGAGGGGGTGACCGTAGGAGAGGGGGGGGGTAACCTTAAGTAAATATCATGTGTGAACACAAAACAAATATCTTGCTTAAAGATCTTAAGCAAAACAAGAAAGTAATGAAATCAAAGCATGAGTCACAAAGCTTAGTCACAAATTCTAGAACCTTCTAGAACCTTATAGAAGCACGACTCACTCTCATCCAAGAAAAGATAAATCCGCCTTTAACCAAATGTTAAAAGACGGCTGATAGAAAACTGGAAACTGGCAACTTCCAAAAGTGATCCTGAAACTAATTTCAGGATAACCCCGAAACTGTATAAATATACCCGCATTTATATTACGACCGAATATAAATGCAACTGAGACAAATATATTATACCTACTCAATATAATACACGGATCCGGCTTAAACCAAAGCCGACCAGTATCATCTGCCCGAAAAATAACACGTGCGTAAACGCACGTGCATTTTCCGAACCCTGCCATAAAACCATAAGGCCTCTACAACGTTTCGCCCGAACTTGGGAAACTGTCTGTGGGGTACTCTAATGACTCGTCAGTACCCTGGCAGTGGGTTTAACCACAAACCGTCAGCGGCACTAGCTATGCGTAACGGCTGCCCACAGACTGACCTTAAGGGATGCCGATGAGCGCACTCATCCGGAAAACCCTACTGAGCCTAACAGTGACAATGTATATACAGTCCGGTCCGTTCGTCAATGAGTATCGCATATCCTGCCTAGGGGGCTAGCAACGTCAGACCCTTAATAGCAGTATAAGTCGTGTCGGAGTGAAGCCCAATACACCCTGAGATACTACTGGAGTACCTACCAGTAAATCTCCTACCATGGCCATGGATTTGTGTAATGGCTCTCCTAGACACAGCACGACCTCGCCCCCAATACCGGGAGAGACGAATCCCCTGCCGATCCGCTCACATGCCTCCATATGGCTCGGGACTGTACCCAAAAGCTACCTGTTTGCACGACTCCTTTGAGCCGTGGTAGGGTAGAAATCAAAGCACAGTGGGAACTCACACGAGACAAATGACGACCTCAGGTCGATGAACTAACCTGTACACATGTCACCAGGGAACTGCTATCCGACGATAGGTATAGTACTAACTAGCAGATTCCCGGCGAGTCCTGTCCGGTGTACTCATAACCCAATGAGCACCTGTATACATCTTAGGTGATCCAACTGACACCAGTGGCTTGTGAGACCGGCCACCGCCCCTCGTCGGGGTCTCGACTGTACACACTAGTCTACTCCGGAGTATCGATGCCCTGTCTCGAAACTCCCACGACTAGGGACCACAATTAAGGATATGCATATAAACTACCCAACTCTCACGTATATGATCGCCATCATACTGTTGGTAGTAAAGCAAGATCCTAAGGGCTCTATCAAAGTGTAACATGCAATCAGTCACCTGAACATGTACACGACTGATAAAGGCAAACCAGATAGCATACTATCATCTCGAGTAAGACTGTGCTACCGGGATAGGTCCTCCGCAATCATTGCAATCACGTACCTGCGATCCAATAATTGACTATGAGGGCACTATCTCCAACAATAACGGTGTATCGGAGAGACGGAACCGAACCCTATTGGATATGGTATGGTCCATGATGAGTAACGCTGAGTTACCACGATCATTCGGGGATATGCACTAGAATCAGCTGCATACCTTTTGAATCGAGTTCCAACTAAGACTGTGCCTACCACACCATATCAGATGTGGTGTGGGAAGAAACCCTATCTTAAGCACATTAAGACATGGGGATGTCCAGCTTTTGTCAAAAAGCAGCATGCAGACAAACTCGAGGCACGCTCAGTACAGTGCAAGTTTGTGGGATATCCAAAGAACTCCAAGGGATATTTCTTCTATTGCGTAGAGGAACAAAAGATTTTTGTTTCTCGTCATGCCCACTTCTTGGAAACTGAGTTTTTGGAAAATCAGATAAGTGGGAGCGCAATAGAACTGGAAGAAATTCCAGAACCACGAGCTATTACTGAAAGCTTAGTAGAACCAGAGAGTTTGAAAGATCATGACATTCCTGTGCCGCTCCGCAGGAGTAGTAGGAAGTCTCATCTGCCCGAGAGATACTACGGTTTTCTCAAAGACGGGGATAGAGAGGATTGCATCATTGATAATGATGAGCCGACTAGCTTCCAGCAGGCCATTCAGGGCGTTGACTCGGTAAAATGGCTGGATGCAATGCGGACCGAAATGGAGTCCATGTACACCAACAAAGTATGGACGTTGGACGTTGCTCCAGATGGGGTAAAACCCATAGGATGCAAGTGGATCTTCAAAAGGAAGATTGGTGTAGATGGACAGGTTGAGACCTATAAAGCTAGACTGGTTGCAAAGGGTTTTTGTCAAATACCTGGTTTGGACTATGACGAGACCTTTTCTCCAGTCGCTATGCTGAAATCCATTCGGATCCTTCTTGTCATTGCTGCTTTCCACGATTATGAGATTTGGCAGATGGACGTAAAGACCGCTTTTCTAAATGGAAATTTAGAGGGGTGTGTTTATATGGACCAGCCAGAGGGTTTCATTCAGAGTGGGAGCAGCGGAAAGGTGTGCAAGTTGCTTAAGTCCGTCTACGGACTAAAGCAGGCATCGCGGAGTTGGAACATCTGTTTTGATGAGACGGTCAAAGAATTTGGCTTTATCAATAATCCAGATGAACCATGCATCTATAGTAGATTTGTAGCGAGAACTGTAGTATTCCTCGTTTTATACATGGATGACATTCTTTTAATAGGAAATGACATTCCTATGCTACAATCTGTCAAAGGGTTCTTGTCACACAGGTTCTCCATGAAAGACCTGGGTGATGCCTCATACATTCTGGGGATCCGGATCTATCGTGACAGATCCAAGAGGATACTGGGACTCTCACAGTCCAGGTACATCGACACCATACTGAAAAGATTCAGTATGGAAGATTCCAAGCGCGGTAATCTACCGGCTTGTCACGAGATCACCCTTTCCAAAGAGATGTCTCCCAAGACTGATTTGGAAAGGGATCGCATGTCTATTATACCCTACGCTTCTGCGGTAGGCTCTATAATGTATGCGATGTTGTGTACCAGACCAGATGTAGCTTATGCAGTGAGTGTGGTAAGCCGGTATCAGTCAAACCCTGGGGAGAAACACTGGATAGCAGTAAGGAACATTCTCAAGTACCTGAGAAGGACTAAGGAGATGTTCTTGGTGTATGGCGGAAAAGACCTCCAGATCGAGGCCTTTGCTGACTCCAGCTTCCAGAGTGACAAGGATGATTCCAAGTCCATGTCGGGTTATGTCTTTACCCTCAATGGAGGGGCGGTGTGTTGGAAGAGTTCTAAAAAGGAAACCGTTGCTGACTCGACGATGGAAGCGGAATATATCGCTGCTGCAGATGTTGCAAAAGAAGCCTTTTGGATAAGAAAGTTCTTAACGGAACTTCAGGTGGTTCCGTCCATTGTTGATCCAATACCGGTGTATTGCGATAACAACGGAGCTATAGCTTTAGCTATGGAACCCAGGTCCCATCAGAAGTCCAGACACATCTTGAGGCGGTATCACCTGATCAGGGAGATCGTGGGTCGCCAGGAGATCGAGGTTCGGAGAGTTTCTACGGAAGATAACACTGCTGATCCACTCATAAAGGCCTTACCCCAGACTCAGTTCGAGCGGCTGATCGAGATGATAGGTCTTCAATACGCCAGTACATGGCCTTAGTGCAAGTGGGAGATTCTTAGTGTATATGCCCAAGAGGCCATTACTGTATCATACTAGTCTGTATATTACTTAATGGAAGCTTGGGATATTCACCTTGTATTGACAATCTTACTTAATATAGTAGTATGCTACTTGGTTTGTTTCTACTTTAATGTGTACATGTGTTTATTTTAGTATATCACCTATACACATTAGTGGAGCCCTTAGGATCTTTGCTTGATTACCAGCGTTGTGATGGCAGTCACACTAGTGGGGGCTGGGTAATCCACAAGCACATCCTTATGCAGGTCCCTAGTCGTAGGACTATCGAGACAGGGCATCGATACTCCGGAATAGACTAGCGTATGCGCTTCTCATCCCAGTGTGGGAGACGGTCTGTCCCACAGCCGTCAGTACGTCGTACTTGAGATAGTATGCGGGTGCTCGTTAGGTTACGAGTACACTGGACAGGACTCGTTGGGAACTGTTGGTTGGTACTATACCTATCGTCAGTTATCAGTTCCCAGGTGACATGAGTACAGCTTAGTCCGCTGACTTGACACTGTCACTTCGCCTTGAGTGTGTTCCCACTGTACTTTGATTACTACCCTACCACGGCTCAAAGGAGTCGTGCAAACAGGTAGTAGTTGGGTGCAGTCCCGAAGCACTTGGAGGCAGTGACGGTTAGACAGGATTCGTCTCTCCCGGTATTGGGGGTTGACATCGCGCTATATCTAGGGGAGCCATTACACAAGTAGTCCCTGGCCAGGGAAAGCGAGATATACTGGTAGGTTTCCAGTGTTATCTCAGGGTGTTCTGTGCTACACTCCGACACGACTTGTACCGCTATTAGGGGACTGACGTTTACCGCCCCCTAGGCCCGTCATGCGATGTTATCAGACAAACAGACCGGACTGTATGGAGATTGTCATATTCAGGCTCAGTAGGAGTTCAGATGGGTTTCACCTCATCCGTCTTCTTGTCGGCTTCTACCTGGGGACCGTTACGCACAGCTAGTGCCGCTTGCGGTCTGTGGTTAAACCCACTGCCAGCGTAGTGTCGAGTCTTTAGAGTCCCACATAGAAAGCTATTCGCCTTTAGGCAAAAGAGTAGAGGTCGCATGGTTTTGCGACAGGTCGCATGGTTTTCCGACAGGGTTCGGTCACATCCGTGCACTTGTGCACGTTTAGTGTCCGGACAGTTAACACTAGCGGGCTTTGGTTTAAGCCAGATCCTAGTGTACGTTTTAGGATTGGTTTTATCTCGTTTGTATTCGTGTTCCTCGGAACGTGGATGCGGGTGTGTATGCACAGTTGACAGAGATACAGAGGCAGAGGATTCTTATTGGGGTTGTTGACTGTTGACTATTGACTTTTTGCTAAACCCTAATGGGAATAAGAAATATAATTAACAATAATATTAATTAAGTATTATAGTGACATGGTTTTTGAGGGGTTGACTTTGTTGACCGGTTGACTAGGTTGGACTAGTTGACCATCATCATGACAATGGCTATCATTTTATGGCAAAGACTTTTGCTTGCTTGTTTCTTTTTGCAAAATGGGTGCATGAAATGATATAGCCATTTTGACTTGAACCATCACATAATACTTGATTACTATTATTTGTTATGATGGTTTTGGATTATGAGAGCTTGGATGGCAAAAGACTTTCTCATTCTCTCATTTTCTTTCTCTCTCTTGCTTGAGCTCTCCCTCTTGCTCTTCCTCTTGCTCTCTCTCTAGCCCAAGGCAACACCCTCTCATTAGTTGAGAAACATTGCCTTAGAGATAAAAGAAAACCCATATCACTTCTCTACTCATCCTAGTTCACAAGGTTTAGCAAACCAAGTGTTCTAGTTTCTTCAAGTTCGAAGAAGAAGCCAAAGGTAGAAGCTTTCAGGTGGATCCATCTTCGGCGCAAGGAGACGACGAGGTGAGGCCGATCCGTACACCGCAAAGAGTTGAAGACGAAGGAGTTCAAGAAAGGTATAGCCCCCCCTAACCGAGTAGGTAAAACTCCTAGTTAGGTTGTTAGACAGTTGTTTAACAAAGATCCGTATTTTGAGTCCATGTTACCACCTCTTGAAAAATCGTTTTTCATCATTTCCGCAAGACCGTAAGTACCGGGAGAGGTAACGTGGACTTACAGGTACGTTCTTTGAAATATCCGTAGTATCCCTTGGCCTGTCTTTAAAATACTCACAATTCGTTAGTTTTTGAAATAAGTATGACTCAAGCCCAGTTTAACATCTACTAAGTAAACTATAGGACTAAACTAAAGTCTAATCAAAAGGGTAAGGAAAACCACCTAAGTCTGAGTCGATATATATATCTAGTAGTCGGTGATCCCGCCTCAATAGTATCACGTATGATACAGTATATAATATGACATTCTCGAGTCAAGAGTGCGGATCTATCAACATAATTATATCTCGTACGGTAAATCCATCGTACGGCATCCCAAATCTGGGTACGGGTCGAATATCACATTTATTTCATTATTCATCTGGTATCCTTATCATCATATCCTGAATTAGGGGTACTGATATAAAGTCTAGTACATTCCGATACCATCAACATATATATATATATATATATATATATATATATATGCGTGTGTATGAAAACACACCGCCTAAAGATCCGCTATAATATCATGTCATATCTCATAATACGAACCAAGTCACATCACCGATCTCGTGGCATCATATATATATATATATATATATATATATATATATATATATGCGTGTGTATGAAAACACACCGCCTAAAGATCCGCTATAATATCATGTCATATCTCATAATACGAACCAAGTCACATCACCGATCTCGTGGCATCATGCCCAATCACATCGACTCATCTCCAAGTATCATATACTATGCTCATCATCTATGTATGTGTGTGTGTGTATGTGTGTGTGTGTGTACTCACAAGTTCCGAGATCGTCATAGAGTCTTGTATGATTCCTACTGTGCTTTGATTTCCACCTTACCACGTTCATGAGAACGTGCAAAATGGTGGCTTTTGGGTACAATCCTGAATCATATGGAGGCAATGAGCGATATGAGGGGTTTCGTCTCTCCTGGTATTGGGGGTTGATGTTGCACTGTGTTCGATTGGCTATAACTGGAAGTCCCTGGCTAGGGCTGTTATGGTGATATACTGGTAAGTGTTATCAGTAGTTTCTCGACCCGTTATGAGCCTCATATCGACACGACTTATCAGTTACTGGGGTCTGACGTTTACCACCCCTAGACTGGATATGCGACATATCAGACAAAGAGACCGGACTGTACGGTAGTGTTACTGATTGGATTCACAGGAGTATGTATAGGCTTTCTTGTTGATCTTCTGATTGCTCAATACCAGGGCGGCTGTTACGTTTAGCTGACTGCTTGCAGCTTGTGGGTGTTTGATATGATCATCACCCACTGCCGGCGTATTGACGAGTCTTTAGAGTCCTACACAGAGGTTTCCTGGCTCAGGAGAAATGGAGTAGGAGCACATATGTGATATGTGCGGGACCGAGAATAATACATGTATGTGATACCGTATTCAATTCCCGCGATATGTGATATCGGCCGGGTATATGTGATATAGCCGGGTCATCAGATCAAGTGTTGATTCGATGAACTGATACATATTATATTAGTCGGTTATTTGCAATATAGCCGGATTATTAAATCAAGTGTTGGTTTAATAATCTAATGTATTATTATATATGTGATATATTATATTACATTAACTAATATAAGCTCACTTAAATGATTCTTTTTCTCACTTGATGATACATTGATATATATGTGATATATGTTAATTGTATTATTTTCTTTTGTTACATAATTATATATATATATATATATATATATATATATATATATATATATGTGATATGTATAATTGTAACATGCTAGGTTACAAATGCAATTAGGGTTTATGAGATTTAAACCATGATTAGGGTTAAGATTAGGCTTTACATTTTTATTTTGGATAATTCAATTTTGTGGATTTATGCTAAGATATTTTGCTTAGTTGACTTTGTCAACCTTGTTAATATTTTCCTAGATATTTGTTAACCTAACTTTAACTCTAGCTTATGGTTTATTCTCTACAAGGGTTAAGCATGCCATGCTTAACTCATGGTTGCATTTCTAACCTCATAACAATTTCATTCATCACTCATCTTCTTCTTCCTCCTCACAAAGCTTTATAGCTTTTCATTTTGTGATGAATGTTTGTGAGAAATAGAAAACAAAAGAGAGAAAAATTCCTGCTTCATCATCCTCTTCTATACTAGCCATATAGATTTTTGTGTTAGCTTCGCTAATCTCTAATTAGTGAAGTGTAAGCTTGGGTTTGTGATTCCTCAAGTTAGACCATCTTTGATTGTGAAGATTACTAGCAAGGATGCATCAATCACTTCATAGAGCCTCTCAAGAGTTCGGGAGAATGATGATCGCAGCGAAGGGACCACAACTCTGAGCTTATGAAGCGAAGGAACGGACTACAAAGGTTGTAATCACTATCACTTAGTAGTAAAGATGTTTACTTGCTAGTTTTGTTTGATTCTTTAGTTAAAGATCTAGGGTTAGGGTTGTTTAAACATGACAAAATTTTAAAATGGCATGGATGATGCCACCTGGAACCTTGCTGTCGTTATTAATAATCCTACAGTGGTATCAGAGCCTAGCTAGAGAATTAGACGGATAAGTGTAGGATTACGAAACCGAAACAACTCCGAAACATCTGAATCAAAACCCTAGTTTCTGTCGAAATTTTTCAGGTGCAGATTTTTTTTTAAACAGTTACAGAGTGATGTATGAGATACATAATGAACACTGTACAAAATTCACCCCATTCCCTCAGAATTGGGCTAGCCACACCTTGTTCAAAACCGGCCACTTCGGACAGTACAGGGTTGAAATTTTTACAGTGTTTAAGGGTCTGGGTTTTTGTACTTTACGTGTTGTTTGTTTTTGCTAATTTTGCATGTGATGTTATCTTTTAGCAAAGGAAATTCGGAGTGTTTCGTATTCATAATTCTAGGTTTTGTTTCGGGTTATTTAGACGGTGTTAAAAAGTTCAATCGGATATCAAATACCCACTTTAACCCTTGCCGGAAAATTTTCAAGTGTTGGATTTTTCCTTAGTTAAAGAACATTCAAATATCGTGCTAGTGATTCGGTGGACCCACTAGAAGAACGAAACCTTAACTCAATTATGTGACCGTCAGAACCGCCACTAAACCCTAGGGTTTGTGGTAGTTCAGCGGTGCCACATGTGAGGCATTGGTTAGCCCTTCTACGGCTGGTTCATTGGTACTGTGACATGTACTGAGTATTTTTAAACTACACTCAAGTGTTGGGCTTTTGGGAAATTTTGGGTGTTTGTTGATTCGATCGGAATGTTTAACGTCGTCTAACTTTTTCTGGAATGTGATACAATATGTGGAATCTATATAGTTACGCATGAAATCAGTAATATGTGATATTTCGGGTTTACGATGTCTAAGGTGATTGTGGATTCCAAATGTTGTAGTTTTTCACTTTCTTTTCTGCGACCGTAAGTGTAATATGTGGTGTATCGCCGATTTCGTTGCTATACATCAACGACAATTGGGATACGCATATTTACTTACGTTGATGACATGTGATGTTATGTGTTGCTGTGATATGTTATATTGGATCGTCGTGTTTTTAATAGCCGGGGTTTTTATGTGAGATGAGGGTTTTTATTTTCATTCATGTAAAATTCATTGTATGTAATATTCTTTTATTGGGGCACTTCCGGGTTAAGGATGATGTCACCATTGTATATTATTTACTTTTCCGCATTAGGATAGACCCAAGTAGGGGAGCACAAGTAACCGGGTTCTAGGGTCCAGTGGGAGGCCATCTCGAGGAGTCGAGACCGGGTCTCCTAACCCTAGAATTGGTAGGGTTGCTTGCCGCTCTTGTAGGGTCTAGGGATGTGGGTTTGGCTATTCATCGCGGCCATGGAATCCGTATTTTATACTGGCTCAAAATAAAATACAGACCTCCTAGTATATCCAATATTTCTTCTGCCGCTGATATACTGTGATGTGATCATTTTATATGCGTGAGACGAATGCTTTATTATTGTATATGAGATATATAGTAGACGTTGCTTATGTTTTGCACCCGCACTAGTCCCGTCCTGGTATGCCGTTAGTTAAGTAACCTAACGGTGCATAACGGGACACAGTGGCGAATGCGGATGGCATAAGCGTACGTTGTATTTTCGTTTCTTCTATGATGCTTAGGAAGCATAAATGTTGGGTCTTCATTAATAAGATTAATGAAAGAAAAAGAAACCTAAAATATGTTGTAGAATCAAATTTATAAAAAAAGGGGTAGCTCTAGTTTTTACTTTGCACAGCGGTATTCCTTGTAGAATATCCAGCACCTTATTCGATAAGGAAAGAGCCGAGATCCCTTCACCGGGAGTGACCTATTTAGCAAAACTAGTAGATGCTACAACTCACCAGGTTATGTTTTTGATTTCTTCTATAGTTTTTGCTTTGCATAGCGGTATTTGTGAAATATCCTGCAACTTATTCGATAAGGAAAGAGCCGAGATCCCTTCACTGGGAGTGACTTCTTTAGCGAAACTAGTAAAAGCCTCAAAACCACTCCTTTTTCAAAAATCACTTGTTTATATAACGATATCAAGTTCATTACGCAAAAGGTTTTCTGAAAAACCTGTCGTAGCCTTCCGTCATTTCAGATAAGTCCTACTTGGTATTCGTGCTGCGTTTGTTGACCTTGTCAAGGCGTAGTGTACGGAAGCTAATTAGTGTTTATCTGCTAAAGCATGAGATGTGATTGGATTAGGATAGTCGTACGGCTTTGTTGACCTTGTCAAGGGTCATGCGGGTAGGTTTAATTCAATCAGAAAATGACGGGTTGAACTTGACTTGCGATTTATGGTTTGTTGACCTTGTCAAGGTCATAGATCGCTAGGGGCAAAACATTATCGGGAATTTAAAGTGTTGTAATTTGCAATGAGATTGCATACCTTCTATGAGATAGTTGGATCCTGATACCCACTTCGAGGAAGAGTTACTCCTGGGAGAGTTTTACACATGACAATTAGCCGATCAAATAGGTGTCCAGAAAAGTGTTAACGGGGTTATGCCTCTGGAAAACGAGGTTTATTTTAATTAGGTCCATGCGAAAGCACGGGGAACCTCTCTCAAAGTACCAACACTGACCTGGCTGAAAGATTGGAGAACTTGTAAGGTGTAATTAATCCCGGCTAGTCTTACCTTTTAGGGTTTTAAGGAAGATTTGATAAAAGCAGTGGGAGCCATCCTGATTAGATAAGATAATAACCAATCTAATCTTGCAAGAGCATACGCTAAAGTGTTTTCTTCTCTCTCTCTCTCTCCAAGTAGAGACCATGTCAGGCCTTAATCAAGATAAAAATATGGATGTATTGACCGAACCCGCTTATCATACTGAGCAGGGGAACGTTGGCTCCGTTTTTTCTTATAATTGTTATAAGACTGAACAGGAAATAGGAGAATATCCGGATTCCCAAGCTGCCCAAACGAAGAACAAGCATGTTGATGCATCTTCTTCAGGTGTGTTAGTTATCGAGAACAGTTTCTCAGTTCACTCTACGTCCTGGGTATCAGATACAGGATCGGGATCTCATATATGTAATATGCTACATGGGCTAAAGAAAGGTAGAGAACTGGGAGAGGGCGATCATTCCGTAAGAGTAGGGAATTGTTGGAGATAGTGCCCTCAGAGTCAATTATTGGATCACAGGCACGTGATTGCAATGATTGAGGGAGGACTTATCCTGGTAGGACAGTCTTACTCAAGATGATAGTATGCTATCTGGTTTACCTTTATCATCGTGTACTGCTTTAGGTGACCTTACAGGTCACTATTACACGTTGGTAGAGCCCCTAGGATTCTTGCTTGACTGCCAGCAGTATGAGGGCGATCATATACGTGGGAGCTGGTAGTCTATAAGCACATCCTTAAAAGGTCCCTAGTCGTGGGAGTTTTGAGACATGGCATAGATACTCCAGAGTAGACTAGTGTATACAGTCGAGACCCCGACGAGGGGCGGTGGCCGGTCTCACAAGCCACCGGTGTTAGTTGGTTCACCTAAGATGTATACAGGTGCTCATTGGGTTATGAGTACACCGGACAGGACTCGCCGGGAACATGCAAGTTGGTCTTATACCTGAACGTCAGATAGCAGTTCCCTGGTGACATGTGTACAGGTTAGTTCATCAACCTGAGGATCGTCATTTGTCTCGTGTGAGTTCCCACTGTACTTTGATTACTACCCTACCACGCTCAAAGGAGACGTGCAAACAGGTTTTAGTTGGGTACAGTCCCGAGCCACATGGAGGCAGTGAGCGGATCTTCAGGGGTTCGTCTCTCCCGGTATTGGGGGTGAGGTCACGCTGTGTCTAGGAGAGCCCTTACACGAAGTCCTTGGCCAAGGCAGGAGATTTACTGGTAGGTATTCCAGTAGTATCTCAGGGTGTTCTGGGCTACACTCCGACACGACTTGTACCGCTTTTGGGGGTCTGACTTTTACCAACCCCTAGGCCCGCCATGCGATGCTCATAGACGAACGGACCGGACTGTACGGATATTGTCACTGACAGGCTCAGTAGGGTGTCAGGATGAGTTCGCTCATCGACGTCCCTTTTGGTCAATAGCTGGTAGCCCGTCACGTATGGCTAATACCTCTGACGTGCTAGTGGTTAAGTCCACAGCCATAGTATTGACGAGTCTTTAGAGTTCCCCACAGACAGTTGCTCAAGTTTCGGGCGAAACGCTGTAGAGGCCGTACGGAGATATTGTTAGTGTATATGCCCTAGAGGCCATTACTGTATCGTACTAGTTTGTATATTACTTAATGGAAGCTTGGGATATTCACCTTGTATAAACAATCTTGCTCAATATAGTAGTATGCTACTTGGTTTGTTTCTACTTCAATGTGTACATGTGTTTATTTTAGTATATCACCTATACACATTAGTGGAGCCCTTAGGATCTTTGCTTGATTACCAGCATTGTGATGGCAGTCACACTAGTGGGGGCTGGGTAATCTATAAGCACATCCTTATGCAGGTCCCTAGTCGCAGGACTATCGAGACAGGGAATCGATACTCCGGAGTAGACTAGCGCATGCGCTTCTCATCCCAGAGTGGGAGATGGTCTGTCCCACAGCCATCAGTACGTCGTACTGGAGATAGTATGCGGGTGCTCGTTAGGTTACGAGTACACTGGACAGGACTCGTCGGGAACTGACCGGTTGGTATTATACCTATCGTCGGTTATCAGTTCCCAGGTGACATGAGTACAGCTTAGTCCGCTGACTTGACACTGTCACTTCGCCTCGAGTGTGTTCCCATTGTACTTTGATTACTACCCTACCATGGCTCAAAGGAGTCATGCAAACAGGTAGTAGTTGGGTGCAGTCCCGAAGCACTTGGAGGCAGTGACGGTTAGACAGGATTCGTCTCTCCCGGTATTGGGGGTTGGCATCGCGCTGTGTCTAGGAGAGCCATTACACGAGTAGTCCGTGGCCAGGGCAATCGAGATATACTGGTAGGCTTCCAGTGTTATCTCAGGGTGTTTTGGGCTTCACTCCGACACGACTTGTACCGCTATTAGGGGACTGATGTTTACCGTCCCCTAGGCCGGCCATGCGATGTATCATATGAACAGACCGGACTGTACGGAGATTGTCACATTCAGGCTCAGTAGGAGTTCAGATGGGTTTCACCTCGTCCGTCTTCTTGTCGGCTTCTACCTGGGGACCGTTACGCACAGCTAGTGCCGCTTGCGGTCTGTGGTTAAACCCACTGCCAGCGTAGTGTCGAGTCTTTAGAGTCCCACACAGAAAGCTATTCGCCTTTAGGCAAAAGAGTAGAGGTCGCATGGTTTTGCGACAGTTCGCATGGTTTTGCGACAGGGTTCGGTCACATCTGTGCACTTATGCACGTACAGTGTCCGGACAATTTACACTAGCGGGCTTTGGATTAAGCCAGATACTAGTGTACGTATTGGGATTGGATTTATCCAGTATGTATTCGTGTTCCTCGGAACGCGGATGCGGGTGTGTATGCACAGTTGACGGAAAGACAGAGGCAGAGGATTCTCATTAGGGTTGTTGACCGTTGACTGTTGACTATTGACTTTTTGCTCAACCCTAGTGAGAATATGATATATGATTAACAATAATATTAATTAAGTATTATGATGACATGGTTGTTGAGGGGTTGACTTTGTTGACCGGTTGACTAGGTTTGACTAGTTGACCACCATGATGACAATGGCTATCATTTCATGGCAAAGACTTTTTACTTTCTTGTTTCTCTTGTGAGAAATGAGTGCATGAAATGATATGGCTATTGTAACTTAAACCATTTATACAATACTTGATTACTATTTTTGTGATGATGGTTTTGGATTATGAGAGCCAAGAGAGAAAAGTCCTCTCTCAATTCGATCATTTTTCATTCTCTCTCTTGAGTTCTTGAGCTCTCATCTCCTTCCTCTTGCTCTCCCTCTCTTAGTCTATGGTTCACTTGTCTCGTGTGTTGAGAACCAAGAACCATAGAGAAAATCCCAACACACTCTTCTCTACTCACTCTAGTTCACAAGGTTTAGAAAACCAAGTGAACTAGTTTCTTCAAAGATCGAAGAAGAAGCCAAAGGTAGAAGCTTTCGAGGTGGATCTATCTTCGGCGCAAGGAGACGACGGAGTGAAGACGATCCGGACAACCATCGAGGCTTGAAGACGAAGGAGATCAAGGAAGAAAGGTATAACCCCCTAACCGAGTAGTTAACAACTCCTAGTTAGGTTGTTAGTTAGATGTTTAACAAAGATCCGGTTTTGAGTCCATGTTACCACCTCTAGAAAAATTGTTTTTCACCAAATTCCGCATGCCCGAAAGTACTGGGAGAGGTAGCATGGACTTACAGTGGTATCAGAGCCTAGTTAAACTCTATCTTACATGTTAGCAAAGTAGCTAGAAGATCGATCAAAGAAAAAGTCACAAAATGAACCCGAGTTGTCAAGTTTCTGCCGATTTTTATTCTGTTCAAAAGTTGATAATTTTCATCTTAAAAATCGGCTCAGGCTTTTGTTTCTATAACCACCAAATTTGGTACCAAGAACCATTCAAAGAGCCGCGGAAACGCGGCGGGAGCACGCTCCCGCCGCGGTTCCGCGACCGAGTTGACTCGGCCGAGGTCCAAATTTGGTGCAGTGTATTTCTGGGGTTGTTTTGGGATTTTTGGAATATGTATTTTCTGCCCAGATATTCCAGAACGAAAATTTTGTGTTTGGGGCCTATAAATCCGTATTTTTGATCGAACTTCTAAAAGACTTAAGCTGACGGGTTTTTCTGTGATGTGATATTTGTATTGAACGTCTACTAATCGCTATATGTCGATTAGTGGGGGTTATACAAATCTGTGATCTGTAATGTCATTAGAATGTGTATATGAATTCATTGGATTGTCGCGGGTGAATAGCCGGGGGGTTGTGAGACGAGAGTTTTCTTTTCTTTCAATTCATGTAAATTTGTAAATTGATATAATAATTATTTGTATGGCCGCACAACCGGGTCGGGGTTGTAGCCGTCATTGTATAATTTCTTTTTACTGTTTTTGCTCCTAGGATAGACCCATGGAGGGGGTACACAAACTACCGGGTATGCCGAAGTGCCGAGTGGCCTACTCACGGGGTTGAGGTAGGTTGCTTCGCTTCGGGTACTTGGCGGGTAGTTTGCCGCACCCGTAGGGGTCTTGGGTGGGGTATTGGCTTTTCACCGCGACCGTGTAATCTGCTTTTCGTTACAGGCTCGTACGAATTGCGGGTTCCTAGTATATCCAATGTGTTCATCTGTGATCTGAAATGTCTATCATTGCAATATATCTATATATGATATTATTTAGGCATTGCTTATGTTTTACAGCCGCGCTAGCCCAGCCTCCGCTCTGTCGTTAGTTAAGTAACCTAACGGGTAATGACGGGGCCCCGTGGCGAATGCGAATGGCATAAGCGTACGTCATATTTTGGTTGTTTTCTGCAATGATAGGTTTAAATGATGGGACGCATTAAAAGAACTAATGCAAGAATATCACGCATTAAAAGAACTAATGCAAGAAAATAAACCAAGTAAAATTCGTTGGAACACTTTCGAAAAACCACTCGGTTCTTTTCAAAACTAACTTTTAAAATGCGGAGTTTGAGCCACTCCCTTTAAAAGCTATCTCGTTCCATCGACTAAATCAAGTTCACTACGTTCACGGTTTCGCCAAAACCATTCGTAGCCCTCCGTCGTTTCACATAAATAGTCAATAGTATTCAAGCTATGTATGTTGGCCAAAGTCAAGGCATAGTGATTGGTAGCTATTGGGTATTCATGTGTAGCATAGATAGATGCGTTGGTTTGGGACAGTCGTACTGCCATTTTGGCCAAAGTCAAGGGTAGGTACGGGTGGATCTAAATTTACCTGGATAATGACGGGCAGAACTTGACATGTGACTTATGATATTTTGGCCAAAGTCAAGGTCATAAGAGCATGGGGCAAAAATCCACATCGGGAGTTTCAAAAGAACTGAAACTTGCTAGTGTTGCATACCATTTGGAGTGATGATTCTGGTATGATTCCTTCAGTTTCGTCACGCGATGATATTTGGATCCCGATCCTACTGTGAGTATATGCTACTCCTCGGGAAATTTCTCACTTAACGATCAATGCTATAAACCTAGTAGGTGTCTAGAAAGGTGTTAGCGGGGCTACGCCCCTAGGGAAAAGTGGTTCTTAAATTAAGGAACTTCGCGAAAGCGTTGGAAAACCTCCCTCGAAGTACCGACACCAGCCTGGCCGAACGGTTAAGCAAGTATTGTACGGTGAGATTGATCCTGACTAATTCTTCCTTTTTGGTTTGAGGAGGGATTCAAGAAACAGTGGGAGCCATCCTGTTTAGACAAATTAAAAACCACTCTAAACTTGCAAGAGCTTCATGCTGAGTGTTTCTTCTTCTCTCTCCTAATTGCAGCGACCAATCGACATGACTGGACTTAAGTTACTTCTAGATAAAAACATACTGACAGGGTCAAACTACAAAGATTGGCTCAGGAATGTCAAAATGGCAATCACTTACGACAAGCTGGGGTATCTTCTTACCACCAAAGCTCCCCCTGTCCTAAGTCCCACCTCCAGCGTCGCGGATAAGGAAATCCGTAAGACTTAGGAGATTGATAGCGCGAAGGCCAAGTGCCTCGTACTTGCCTCTATGGACAACGAACATCAGAGGAGGCACGAGAATATGGACCTCGAGTCCATATTTCTCCATACAAAAGCACTGTATGGAGAGCAGTCTCCTGTCGCAAGATACGAAGTGTCGAAGAAGTTATTTTCGGCAAGGTTGGCCATCGGATCATCAGTAGCGGAACACGTGCTTAAGATGATTGGCTTCATTGAGGAGCTCGCGGAACTTGGGACCACGTTGGAGAATGAGCTCTATACGGACTTGATTCTCCAGTCCCTTCCTTCCACTTACGCCCAGTTTATCCTGAACTTCAACTTACAAGAAAAAGAAGTTGAACTTTCAGAACTCCTCAACATGCTGAGGAGTGTAGAGGGCACCCTACAGAAAGTAGGGAGACATCCACTTTGTTTGTAGGAGGATCTTCCTCTTCTAGGTCCAAGGCGAAAACCAAGGGAAAGAAGGCGAAAGCAAAGGGAAAGAAAGCCCCCGCCAAACCAAGGGGCGGTGTTAGTAAAGTGGATACGAAAGGAAAGGCAAAGGCAACAAAGAAAGTGGGGCAGCTTGTGGATAAAGAAGAATGCTTCTATGGTCATAAGAAAGGACACTGGAAGAATGATTGCAGGGCTTGGAAAGCCAGGACACAGGAATTGAAGCAGGTTGCGGCTTCAGCTTCAGGTGTGTATGTTATTGAAAACTGTCTTTCAATAAACTCTACTTCCTGGGTATTGGATACCGGATCAGGATCTCATATCTGTAATTCTTTGCAGGCGTTGAGAAACCGTAGGGTTTTGAAGGCAGTTGACATGACCCTCAAAGTTGCAAACGGAGCTAGCATGGATGCTAAGGCCATGGGGGACTATCACCTGGGAATGTCAGATGGACATGTTTTGGTTTTACGTAATTGCCTTTTTGTACCCAACGCAACTTGTAATATCATTTTTGTATCTTTAGTTTCTAAAGAAGGTTATGAATTTGCGTTTGTAAGTAATGTTGTAAACATTCACCTTAATCAAGTTTTGATTGGGTCAGGTACATTGAGCAATGGTATATACGTATTAAACCAACCACAGAGTTTCAATGTCCAGAATACGCACAAAAGAAAGTCTCCGGAAATAAATCAGACTTTCTTATGGCATTGTAGACTTGGTCACATCAATGAGAGAAGGTTGACGAAGTTACATACAGAAGGATATTTGAATCCGTTCGAATATCAATCGTATGCCACTTGTCAATCCTGTCTCAAAGGAAAGATGACAAAGACTCCGTTCACTGGACACGGAGTAAGAGCGAGCGAGCTCTTGGGACTCGTACACAGCGACGTGTGCGGTCCAATGTCTACACATGCGCGAAGCAGTTATTCTTACTTCATTACTTTTACGGATGACTTTTCAAGGTACGGTTATGTCTTCTTAATGAAACATAAGTCCGAAGCCTTTGGAAAATTCCAGGAATATAAGAATGAAGTAGAAAAACAAACCGGCAAAAGTATTAAGATTCTAAGATCGGATCGAGGTGGAGAATACTTGAGTGCCGAGTTCCTGGACTATTTAAAAGAGAACGGAATTCTCTCTCAGCTTACTCCTCCATACACTCCGCAACATAACGGTGTATCGGAGAGACGGAACTGAACCCTATTGGATATGGTACGGTCCATGATGAGTAACGCTGAGTTACCGCGATCATTCTGGGGGTATGCGCTAAAATCAGCTGCATACCTTTTGATCCGAGTTCCAACTAAGACTGTGCCTACTACACCATATGAGATGTGGTGTGGGAAGAGACCCTATCTTAATCACATTAAGACATGGGGAAGTCCAGTTTTTGTCAAAAAGCAGCATGCGGACAAGCTCGAGGCACGCTCAGTACAGTGCAAGTTCGTGGGATATCCAAAGAACTCCAAGGGATATTTCTTCTACTACGAAGAGGAACAAAAGGTTTTTGTTTCTCGTCATGCCCACTTTCTAGAACACCAGTTCTTAGAAAAGGAAATTAGTGGGAGCGCAGTAGAACTGGAAGAAATTCCAGAACCACAGACTATTACTGAAAGCTTAGTGGAACCAGAGGGCTCAAAAGAACAGGACATTCCTACGTCGCTCCGCAGGAGTAGGAGGCAGTCTCATCCGCCCGAGAGATACTACGGTTTTCTCATAGACGGGGATAGAGAGGATTGCATCATAGATTATGATGAGCCTACTAGCTTCCAGCAAGCCGTTCAGAGCGTCGACTCGGTAAAATGGCTGGATGCAATGCGGACCGAAATGGAGTCCATGTACACCAACAAAGTATGGACGTTGCACATTGCTCCAGACGGGGTAAAACCCGTAGGATGCAAGTGGATCTTCAAAAGAAGTTTGGTGTAGATGGACGGGTTGAGACCTATAAAGCTAGACTGGTTGCAAAGAGTTTTCGTCAAAGACCTGGTTTGGACTATGATGAGACCTTTTCTCCAGTAGCTATGCTGAAATCCATTCGGATCCTTCTTGCCATTGCTGCCTTCCACGATTATGAGATTTGGAAGATGGACGTAAAGACTGCTTTTCTAAATGGAAATTTAGAGGAGTGTGTTTATATGGACCAGCCAGAGGGTTTCATTCAGAGTGGGAGCAGCGGAAAGGTGTGCAAGTTGCTTAAGTCCATTTATGGACTAAAGCAGGCATCGCGGAGTTGGAACATCTATTTTGATGAGACGGTCAAGGAATTTGGCTTTATCAAAAATCCAGATGAACCATGCATCTATAGTAGATTTGTAGCGAGAACTGTAGTATTCCTTGTTTTATACGTGGATGACATTCTCTTGATAGGAAATGACATTCCTATGCTACAATCTGTCAAGGGGTTCTTGTCACACAGGTTCTCCATGAAAGACCTGGGTGATGCCTCATACATCCTGGGGATCTGGATCCATCGTGATAGATCCAAGAGGATATTAGGACTTTCACAGTCCAGGTACATCGACACCATACTGAAAAGATTCAGTATGGAAGATTCCAAGCGCGGTAACCTACGGGCTTGTCACGGGATCACCCTCTCTAAAGAGATGTCTCCCAAGACCGATTTGGAGAGGGATCGCATGTCTATTATACCCTACGCTTCTGCGGTAGGCTCTATAATGTATGCGATGTTGTGTACCAGACCGGATGTAGCTTATGCACTGAGTGTAGTAAGCCGGTATCAGTCAAACCCAGGGGAGAAACACTGGATAGCGGTAAAGAACATTCTCAAGTACCTGAGAAGGACTAAGGAGATGTTCTTGGTGTATGGCGGAAAAGACCTCCAGATCGAGGCCTTTGCTGACTCCAGCTTCCAGAGTGACAAGTATGATTCCAAGTCCATGTCGGGTTTTGTCTTTACCCTCAATGGAGGGGCGGTGTGTTGGAAGAGTTCCAAACAGGAAACCGTTGCATCCTCGACGATGGAAGCGGAATACATCGCTGCATCTGATGCCGCAAAAGAAGCTGTCTGGATGAGGAAGTTCTTGAAAGAACTTCAGGTGGTTCCCTCCATTGTTGATCCAATACCTCTGTATTGCGACAACAACGGGGCTATAGCTTTAGCGAAGGAACCCAGGTCCCATCAGAGATCCAGACACATCTTGAGGCGGTACCACCTGATCAGGGAGATCGTGGATCGCCAGGAGATCGAGGTTCGGAGGGTCGCTTCAGAAGATAACACTACAGATCCATTCACCAAGGCCTTGCCCCAGACTCAGTTCGAGCGGCTGATCGAGATGATAGGTCTTCGATACGCCAGTACATGGCCTTAGTGCAAGTGGGAGATTGTTTGTGTATATGCCCTAGAGGCCATTACTGTATCATAGTAGTTTGTATATTACTTAATGGAAGCTTGGGATATTCACCTTGTATAAACAATCTTGCTCAATATAGTAGTATGCTACTTGGTTTGTTTCTACTTCAATGTGTACATGGTTTATTTTAGTATATCACCTATACACATTAGTGGAGCCCTTAGGATCTTTGCTTGATTACCAGCATTGTGATGGCAGTCACACTAGTGGGGGCTGGGTAATCTATAAGCACATCCTTATGCAGGTCCCTAGTCGCAGGACTATCGAGACAGGGCATCGATACTCCGGAGTAGACTAGCGCATGCGCTTCTCATCCCAGAGTGGGAGATGGTCTGTCCCACAGCCATCAGTACGTCGTCCTGGAGATAGTATGCGGGTGCTCGTTAGGTTACGAGTACACTGGACAGGACTCGTCGGGAACTGACCGGTTGGTATTATACTTATCGTCAGTTATCAGTTCCCAAGGTGACATGAGTACAGCTTAGTCCGCTGACTTGACACTGTCACTTCGCCTCGAGTGTGTTCCCACTGTACTTTGATTACTACCCTACCACGGCTCAAAGGAGTCGTGCAAACAGGTAGTAGTTGGGTGCAGTCCCGAAGCACTTGGAGGCAGTGACGGTTAGACAGGATTCGTCTCTCCCGGTATTGGGGGTAGACATCGCGCTGTGTCTAGGAGAGCCATTACACGAGTAGTCCCTGGCCAGGGCAATCGAGATATATTGGTAGGCTTCCAGTGTTATCTCAGGGTGTTTTGGGCTTCACTCCGACACGACTTGTACCGCTATTAGGGATTGGCGTTTACCGCCCCCTAGGCCCGCTATGCGATGTATCAGACGAACAGACCGGACTGTACGGAGATTGTCACATTCAGGCTCAGTAGAAGTTCAGATGGGTTTCACCTCGTCAGTCTTCTTGTCGGCTTCTACCTGGGGACCGTTACGCACAGCTAGTGCCGCTTGCGGTCTGTGGTTAAACCCACTGCCAGCGTAGTGTCGAGTCTTTAGAGTGCCACATAGAAAGCTATTCGCCTTTAGGCAAAAGAGTAGAGGTCGCATGGTTTTGCGACAGGTCGCATGGTTTTGCGACAGGATTCGGTCACATCCGTGCACTTATGCACGTACAGTGTCCGGACAATTTACACTAGCGGGCTTTGGATTAAGCCAGATACTAGTGTACGTATTGGGATTGGATTTTTCCAGTATGTATTCGTGTTCCTCGGAACGCGGATGCGGGTGTGTATGCACAGTTGACGGAGAGACAGAGGCAGAGGATTCTCATTAGGGTTGTTGACCGTTGACTGTTGACTATTGACTTTTTGCTCAACCCTAATGAGAATATGATATATGATTAACAATAATATTAATTTAGTATTATGGTGACATGGTTGTTGAGGGGTTGACTTTGTTGACTTTGTTGACCGGTTGAGTAGGTTTGACTAGTTGACCATCATGATGACAATGGCTATCATTTCATGGCAAAGACTTTTTACTTGCTTGTTTCTCTTGTGAGAAATGAGTGCATGAAATGATATGGCTATTGTAGCTTAAACCATTTACACAATACTTGATTACTATTTTTGTGATGATGGTTTTGGATTATGAGAGCCAAGAGAGAAAAGTCCTCTCTCAATTCTATCATTTTTCATTCTCTCTCTTGAGTTCTTGAGCTCTCATCTCCTTCCTCTTGCTCTCCCTCTCTTAGTCTATGGTTCACTTGTCTCATGTGTTGAGAACCAAGAACCATAGAGAAAATCCCAACACACTCTTCTCTACTCACTCTAGTTCACAAGGTTTAGCAAACCAAGTGAACTAGTTTCTTCAAAGATCGAAGAAGAAGCCAAAGGTAGAAGCTTTCGAGGTGGATCTATCTTCGGCGCAAGGAGACGACGGAGTGAAGACGATCCGGACAACCATCGAGGCTTGAAGACGAAGGAGATCATGAAAGAAAGGTATAACCCCCTAACCGAGTAGTTAACAACTCCTAATTAGGTTGTTAGTTAGATGTTTAACAAAGATCCGGTTTTGAGTCCATGTTACCACCTCTAGAAAAATTATTTTTCACCAAATTCCGCATGCCCGAAAGTACCGGGAGAGGTTGCATGGACTTACAGATATGGCAGGGTTCGATCAGATACGTGCAGTATTGCACGAATCAGGATCGGACGGTTAATACTAGAGGGCTTTGGTTTAAGCCGGATCCTAGTATTGTACAGTGTAGACTTTGTCTCATTGCATTTGTATTTCGGTCGGAATACAAATGCGAGTATGTATATACAGTAGCGGGGTTTTCCTGTAATTTATTACGGGATCAGTTTCCGAAGTTGCCAGTTTGCTTTCCGTTTCAGCCATATTTCTTTGTATCCTTCATTGGCTGAAGGTTGGTGGAGGAGGGTTTATTTGCATTTGTGCAAATATGTATTTTGGAGGGTTGTCTTTGCATATTGTTGTATCATGATAATTCCTCCACCATTTGACTTCATTTGACTTCTTCTTCTTTTCATCATGGTTGTTGATGATTAGGTTGTTGGAGTGTTGCTTTTGGAGTAATGATGTTGGATGGTGATGGAGGGTTATGATGATGGTTGATGGAGTGTGGGTTTTGTTCTTTTGATAATGATAATCCTCTCTCTCTCTTGATTTTGATATACTCATTTCATTTGGCCACAAAAACTAACCTCATTCATTTTTCCCTCATGCCATGGCCGGTCAAGCTATGAAGGGGCTGTCCAAAAATTGACGTGGGGTTTTCTTGATCTCTTTGGCTTTGTAAAATCCCACAAGTTCCATCTCCATAAGCTCATATCATTCCTCCACCAAATGGCAACTTCTACAAACCCCATGAGACATACAGTTCCACACTTATTCTACAGCAAATCTTGGGCACGTCGACTCGCCAACTTCGTGCCCGAGTTGCCTCGGTCCAGAGGTGGGATCCCGTAAAAGAAGCCGGCGACGTGGTGCCCTTCCGGTGACGAGGTGGAGACCGGAGATTCCGCGGGGAGATCGGGACGACGACAAGAAGATCGAAGGACACGGATTGCTCGGTATATCTCTCTACCATTTCTCTTGATAGCTAGGACTAGTTTAATGGCCCGGTCCGGGTTTATAGCGCGTGGTGGTGCCGGTTTAAAAAGTTAAAGTAAATCATCGCTTCCGCATTTCGGCGTCGGATTGACGGCCGGGGCGCCACCGTGCACTTACAGTGGTATCAGAGCCTCGCCATTAACCTAGTCTAGCTTTGTCTAATGTGTTTACATTTCCGATTGAACAAAATTCCAAAACCCGCGTTTTCAAAAGCATCAGTTTCTGTCGAAATTTTTTTAGCTCCAAAATTTTTTCAGGTTATTGCAGAATGATGTGCAGGGAATTTTAAGAATTCTGTGAAAATTTGGTCTCGTGAACAGTCTACACCACCGCATAACCATGGCCAAACCCATGCTTGGGCCGCGGTTCCGCCGCGACTTTCACTGTTCAGTGTACCAAAATTTTGCAGAAAGCTCCTGACTTGAAAATAGGGTTTTTGGAATGTTCTTTTTGGGCCCAGATTTTCTGTGAGTGCTACAGTAGTGCTTGGGGCCCACTTGGGTAAATTTGATCGATCGAATATTTTAAACACATTAGTTCACAGTATTTACATTATATCTGCGACCGTGAATGTCATTCGATCGCTAAATCCTGTCTAACTGCTATAGCCCTTTTAGACGGATTTGCGAACGTGACATTCACGTTGATGTTCTGTATTGTGCCGTGATGTTGCGGATTGGTCGTGGGGGATAGCCTGGATGCCATGGTAGTACAGTTTTGTTTTATATGTACATTTGATATTGCGGGGCGAGCGTCTGACATGTGGACTGCCGTCACTGTCTGTTTGTATTATTCTTTTGGGGCACGACCGGGTCGAGGTCGATGTACCCGTTGTATGAATATTTTACTTTCTGTACTAGGATTACCCCAAGGTGGGGTGCACGGATAGCCGGGTTCTAGAGGGCAACGGGCCCGCATCTCGTGGCATTGAGACGGAGGGGGCTTCACTCTAGAATTGGCGGGCTATTCGCCGCACTCGTAGGGGGTACAGGTTGACCCAGGAGGGGTGCCCAAGTTACCGGATTCCGTGAAGTACTGGGTGGTCCATTCACGTTGCTGAAGGGGGCTGCCTCGCTTCAGGTTTTGGCGGGTAACTTGCCGCGCCCGTAGGGGTCTAGGATCTCATTGCACAGGCTATCCACACGACCAGAGGAACGTCGGGTTTCAGTAGCGGCTCTGTGAAACCCGGGGATCCCAGATATCTGTGTTGTTCTGTGATGCTGTACATTTCTGTGATGTTGCATTTTATCACGCCTTGAGCGAAATATTATATATTGATATATATACTAGTAGATGTTGTATATGTTTTGCATCCGCGCTAGTCCAGTCCCCGCTCTGTCGTTAGTTAAGTAACCTAACGGGTGATGACGGGACCCAGTGGAGAATGCGGATGGCATATACGTACATCATTATTTTCGTTCTTTTGTGGTGTGATCATTTGATGGGACTGCGTTGATTCGGATCAATGCAAGCTAAACAAACCTATTCTGATGTTGTTGGAACACTTTTCAAAAAGCTGTTATTGCAAGGACGTTCTCTTTTGTTTTGCATCGTGGTATTCAGTTTGAATATCCTGCTCCTCAGTCGACGAGGCAAGGGACGAGATCCCTTCACCGGGAGTGACCCCTTGGACAGAAGTTTGCGTCAGGGCAATAACTTCACTATAGCCGATTACTTTTGCTTTGCATCGTGGTATTTAGTTGGAATATCCTGCACCTCATTCTAAGGGGAAAGAGCCGAGATCCCTTCACCGGGAGTGACCTCTTTAGCAAAGGTTTTTGTCACTATATTTTCTTAAAAGCTATCCAGTTCCTTCAACGATATCAAGTTCATTACGTTAAAGGTTTTCGCCAGAAACCATTTGTAGCCCTCCGTCGTTTCATATGGATAGTCAATAGTATTCAAGCTGTGTTTGTTGGCCAAAGTCAAGGCACAGTGTTTGGTAGCTGTTGGGTATTCATATGCAGCATAGATAGATGCGTTGGTTTGGGGCAGTCGTACTACAATTTTGGCCTTCGTCAAGGGTATGTACGAGTGGGTTCAAATTAACCTGGATAATGACGGGTAGAACTTGTCATGTGACTTATGATATGTTGGCCAAAGTCAAGGTCATAAGAGCATGGGGTAAAAATCCACATCGGGAGTTTCTAAAGAAACTGAAACTTGCCAGATATGCGCATACCTTCTGGAGTATGATAATGTGAGCGGATTCCGTCACGTTATCATACGATGATAGTTGGATCCCGATTCCCACTGATGAGTTGGTTTACTCCTCGGGTGATCCCGACTAATTCTTCTTTCGGGTTTGGAGAAGAATTTGAGGTTACAGTGGGAGGTTTCCTGATTAGATAAAGTGATAACCATTCTGATCTAGGTTAGAGTGCACGCAGAGTGTTTCTTTTCTCTCTCTTTTTGGCAGCGACCATGACCTGACCCTAGACTATGACTCAGTGACCAAGTTGACCGAATCTTCTTAACACTGGCTTTTGGATTGTCAGAGTTGCAAACCTCATTGCCACTCCTACTTTTACCCTTTTCTCCAGGATACCCCGTATTACTACGAACGTCCACTTCCATTGGACAAAACCATCGTATGGTTATATATGAACTCGAAGGAATTCGAGGATGGTTTCTGGTTCTGGAGAAAACGAATAGGACTATTCAGTTGTCTTTTCTTTTACCTTCTCTCAGGTTGCGAGTACTCCTTGGTTTAGGAGATAGTACACCTATTACGCAAATTAGATAGTCTCTTCCAAACCTTAGGCTGGTGCCGAACGGTAGGGAATGATGAAAACCAATTAGCCTAAACGGTGTATAGAAGGTATTAAGTTAAGACAAATAAAGGGATTAGTAAGAGGGCAAAGTAAATTGCGACTTCTATTCACGACCAAATCAAGTATTTCTTTGCCAATCCTAAATCACCTTTGTATTTCTCCAGGACGCCCCGTATCACTACGAAGATCCACAGTTTATTGGATAATCCATCGTATGGTTATATAAGAATTCGGAAGGAACTTGTTCCAGTTCGGGGATGGATCCTGGTTCAGGAGAAATAGGAATAAGGTTTATTCGGTTGTCTTTTATCTTCACATTCTCTCGCATTGCGAGTGCTCCTAGGATTAGGACAGTACACCCATTATGCTTATTGGATAGTCTTCTTCCAAACCATAGGCTGGTGCCGAACGGTAGGGAAGGAAGAAAACCATTTGGCCTAATGGGGTGTACAGAAGGTAATGAATAAAGACATATAAAGGGATTTGGAGAGATGGCAAAGAATTATACGGTTATAGTTGTGAATCTGGATAATGGAAGAGGCATTACTGGGGATACCCCATCGAAACATTTCAATGTTTCAGTATCACTGTGTACTGTTAAAAGAAAACTGATTTTCCAATTAGACACTTGCTCCAGGGTATGTATTTACCAGGTATGATTCTTACATCTGTATGGTTTTACAGATGATGAGTGGGAGTAAGTTATTGGGAATTAGGTGACCATCCTCATTATATCGGGATTCGTTGTAATTGGTGATATTTGAGGAAGTCACCTGGGTTGTTTGCCGGACTGCAAATATTTGGTTTTGAATATCCGTTGTTATGCACCAATTTCAAATTGATATATCTGTATGTTTATTTTTATAGAGTGAGATATACCTTTTTGAAATTATGTCTATGACATTTACCTATATCAGTGGATGATTAGGTAAGGAGCATTGAACAGCGGTGTAATTCTTCTTAACCATAAGTACAGTTTTCAACCTACGACACACAGTGAATGAGTCATTTGACTCAAGGGACTTGTACAGAGTATTGTATATTGTCCAGTGTCCATTAGGACAGAGGGGTTGGTCCTCGTACTATATTATGTTTACTTGTGACTTCTCTAGTTCTTAGACAAGTGTTTCGTAGAAACATAAGGTCGAAGTTTTGAGAAGTTATAGGTATAAGAGTAAAGTAGAGAACCAGGTATTGCAAGTATCGGGATTCTTCAAGGTGATCGAAGATGTAGATACTTGTGGATGGTATTCAGTTGATTGTGATGATTAAGAGAACTTGTTTCTCTTTAAGGTTACTCATAATTGGAAGCATTCCTAAGTTGAGTAACGCTGATCGGCCTCTCTCCATTTAGTTAACATGCACTGGAGACAGCTGCATGATTTGAATCTGGTTCAATTAAATCAGTGCCTCTGTTTCTATATTGGATATAGAACAGTTCATATCTTGACATTGTTAAGGTACGGGGAGTTGTCCAGCTTATGCTTAAAACCAGACACTGGACAACTCAAGGCACGTTTCTGTAATGGCTGTTTGTGGGTTGACCCGGGCTATGACGAGGGTTGACTTTCTACCATCTGGAAGATCAATAGTGATATTGTTCTTAACTCACCACAGTTTTAATAAAAATGGATTTTTTCAGAAAACAGTAGTGGGAGTATGGTAGAACTGGAAGTGATTCCAGAACCGCAAACGATTACTGAAGATTTGATAAGTACCTAAAGATTCAATCTGGTTTGACATTCCATTGGCCACTCCGCAGATATGGTGGGTAACCTCAGGCACTCGAGAGGTACTTCGGTATGCTCAAGGACGGTGGCAGGGAGGTTCTTGTTTACCCAGACTTGCCATTGCTGTTGTTTCAGACTGCGAGACCCGGCAGGAGGATGAGTATAGCGTCGTTCTAAATTGGCTTTAGAAGTGTACATCTATATGACTCTGCCAGAGGGTTGTCGTGGTCAGTGAGAGCAGCGGAAGCATGGTGGACAAGTGGCTTATGTCTATTTATAGACTAAAGCAGATAAAGCGGAGATAGATCATCTATTTCTGATGTGACAGTCATAGGATTGACTTCATCAGAATAGGGGATGGATCTGTTAAGAAGGTAGTAGGGTGTGATGTCCTGGTATTTGGATGACATACACAAAGTAGGAAGTAATATTCCTATACTACGATCGGTTATACTTTCGTCGTCATACAGTGGTATCTCCACACAGGACTTGGATATTATATCAGACATTCTGGTCACTAGATCTATGGTTTTAGATCTAGATTTGGGTGGTTTCTCAATGAGGGTACTTAGACAGCATTCTAAGAGTATTTAGAATGGATGACTACTGGCATGGTGGTGTACCTGCAGGTAATGGAGTCACCCTCTCTAAAGGTGTCTTACAGACTAAAGGGGAGAGGGATGCGCATGATTGGCAGATCACTTACTTAGGCAATTGAGTCAATCATGAGATGTCAAGTACTACACCAGATGTTGTTTTTGCAGTAGGTGCAATAAGTTAATATTGATCCAATCCTGGAGAAACAGTCGGAAGCAGTTTTAGAACATAAGTTGATGTTCTAGGGAAATGATAACAGCATTCTCCTTCGGGAGACAGTTATCATTCCAGGCTTCCAAGGTGACCTGGATGGCAGAGTGGCTGTCAGAGTTATAGTTTTCCCTCTGACGAGGGACAGTATATTGGAAAGTTGGTCCAGGTAGATACTGAGGGAAGGCATGGCGCAGGATACTGATTAAGTTCAGTTGACGATACAGTCTAAGAAGTTTGGATTTGGAGTTCACTTATGAGCTAGGTCCCATCAGATATCCAGACACATTCTAAGACAGGTATTGCTCATTTCGGGAGATGGTTTTCTCCGCGAACTTGAGATAAAGAGAGACATAGAAAGAAACATTAGAGCAGATCCACTCACTGAGGCTATTCCTCGAACGCAATAGTTTCTCAAACGAGCTTTGTGAGACTGACTAGTAGAGGAGTTGGGTGTTCGGTATCACAAGGGCTGTGAGTATGCGACATCGTAATAATTAGCCTTGAGTGCAAGTGGGAGATTGTTGGAGATAGTGCCCTCAGAGTCAATTATTGGATCACAGGTACGTGATGGCAATGATTGAGGGAGGACCTGTCCCAGTAGGACAGTTTTACTCAAGATGATAGTATGCTATCTGGTTTATCTTTATCATCGTGTACTGCTTTAGGTGACCTTACGAGTCGCTATTGCACGTTGATAGAGCCCCTAGGATTCTTGCTTGACTACCAGAAGTATGAGGGCGATCATATACGTGGGAGCTGGGGTCTATAAGCACATCCTTAAAAGGTCCCTAGTCGTAGGAGTTTCGAGACAGGGCATCAATACTCCAGAGTAGACTAGTGTATACAGTCGAGACCCCGACGAGGGGCGGTGGCCGGTCTCACAAGCCACTGGTGTTAGTTGGTTCACCTAAGATGTATACAGGTGCTCATTGGGTTATGAGTACACCGGACAGGACTCGCCGGGAACCTGCTAGTTGGTATTATACCTGACGTTAGATAGCAGTTCCCTGGTGACATGTGTACAGGTTAGTTCATCGACCTGAGATCGTCATTTGTGTCGTTTGAGTTCCCACTATGCTTAGATTACTACCCTACCACGGCTCAAAGGAGTCGTGCAAACAGGTTTTAGTTGGGTACAGTCCCGAGCCACATGGAGGCAGTGAGCGGATCTGCAGGGGTTCGTCTCTCCCGGTATTGGGGCTGAGGTCGCGCTGTGTATAGGAGAGCCAGTACATGAAAAGTCCTTGGCCAAGGCAGGAGATTTACTGGTAGGTATTCTAGTAGTATCTCAGGCTGTTCTAGGCTACACTCCGACACGACTTGTACCGCTTTTGGGGGTCTGACTTTTACTAACCCCCTAGGCCCGCCATGCGATGCTCATAGACGAACGGACCGGACTGTACGGATATTGTCACTGATAGGCTCAGTAGGGTGTCAGGATGAGTTCGCTCATCGACGTCCCTTTTGGTCAATAGCTGGTAGCCCATCACGTATGGCTAATACCTCTGACGTGCTAGTGGTTAAATCCACAGCCATAGTATTGACGAGTCTTTAGAGTCCACCACACATAGTTACTCAAGTTTCGGGCGAAACGCTGTAGAGGCCATATGGAGATATGGCAGGGTTCGATCAGATACGTGCGGTATTGCACGGATCATGATCGGACGGATTTTACTAGCCGGCTTTGGTTTAAGCCGGATCCTAGTATTAGACAGTGTAGATTTTGTCTCTTTGCATTTGTGTTCAGTAGGAATACAAATGCGGACATGTATATGCAGTAGCGGGGTTTTCCTGTAATTTATTACGCGATCAGTTTTTTGAAGTTGCCAGTTTGCATTCCGTTCCGGCCGGTTTTCCTTTGTTCCTTCACGGCCGGACTTTCTGATAGAGGGGGTTATTTGCAGTTGTGCAAATAACATTTGTGGAGGGGGTTTCTTTCATTTTGTGGTTTCATGATTGTTCTCTCATCATGAGATTCCTTTTAGGTCATTCCTTGCATTTATTGAGAAGGGAAATGAAAAGATTTGGATGAGAGGTTGGTGTGACTTATATTGATCATTATTCATATTCTTTTCTGCACTTGCATTTGCTTGCAATTTTACCTCCACCCTTTTCTTGGAGGGGCCGGCCATATCCTAAGGGGGAGAGAGAGAGGAATTCTTTTTGTGGGAAAATCTTCATCTCATTTGGCTTGCTTCAAAAATCCCTCACTACTCTCCAAAGTTCTTATTTCTCCTCCACATCCATACAAGGCAACTTCACTAACCACTTGAGACAAGCCTACTACACTTAGTCTACAGCATCCCTTGGACGCGTCGGCTAGCCAACTTCGCGCCCGAGTTGCCTCGGTCCAGAGGTGGGAGCCCGTAAAAGAATCCGGCTACGTGGTGCCCTTTCCGACGAGGAGGTGACGGACGGAGATTCCGCGGGAGATCGGAGTGGAGACGAAGACCGAAGGACACGGATCGCTTGGTATAACTCTCTACCCGTATTTTAGTTTTCTAGTAGTTAGGTTAATGGCCCGATCCAGGTTGATAGTGCGCGGTGGTGCCGGTTTGCAAGTTTCGCAAAGTTTTTCGTTTCCGCGTTTCCGGCGTCGGATCGACGGCCGGGGTGCCGCCGTGCACTTACAACAGTCCCGAGCCACATGGAGGCAAGTGAGCGGATCGGCAGAGGATTCGTCTCTCCCGGTATTGGGGGTGAGATCGCGCTGTGTCTTGGAGAGCCATTACACAAAGCCTTCGGCCGAGGCAGGAGATTTACTGGTAGGTACTCCAGTAGTATCTCAGCGTGTTCTGGGCCACTCTCTGATACGACTTATACTGCTATTGAGGATCTGACGTTACCAGCCCCTAGGCCGATATGCGATACTCATAGATTAACGGACCGAACTGTATGTATATTGTCACTATTAGGCCCAGTAGGGTTTATGGATGAGTTCGCTCGTCATCTTCCCTTCCAATCAATACATAGGCAAACCGTTACGTACAGCCAGTACCTCTGACGTGCTAGTGGTTATACCCAGTGCCAGTTTGTTGATGAGTCATTAGAGTCCCCCACAGACACTTTCCCAAGTTCGGGCGAAACGTTGTAGAGACCGTATGGTTTTATGGCAAGGTTCGGAAAATGCACGTGCGTTTTCGCCCGTGTCATTTTTCTGGCAGATAATACTGGTCGGCTTTGGTTTAAGCCGGATCCGAGTATTATACTGCATAGATATAATATCTTTGTCTCAAATGCATTTATATTCGGTCGTAATACAAATGCGGGTATGTTTATACCATTACGGGGTTATCCTGAAATTCGTTTCAGGATCACTTTTTGAAGTTGCCAGTTTCCAGTTTTCTATCATCCGTATTTAACATTCGGTTAAATGCAGATTTATCTTTTCTTGAGATGAGTGTGGAAGCTTCTAGATGATGACTAGGATGGTGACTAGGATAGTGAGTCATTAGTGCTTTAAATGATTCATTTAATGTTTTAGATGACAAGGTTAGTGATTCATTATTTCATTAAATGTGTTCATACAAGGTGTCTTAGTGACTCACTCTCTTCATTATGCTTATAGTCACCCTCTCCTTGCTCCTACACTCACCCCCCATCTATAAGTGGCCGGCCACCCCTTGGTGGAGGTTCATGGTTGTTGTTTTGGGAAAAGATTATAGTTTATGTGTATGGAAATTTCATAGCTCTTTTCATTCCATCACCCGATCCAAAAGGCAACTTCATTAACCGTTCATCCGTGACTTTGGACGTAACGAGACAAAGTGTTTTACTCATTCTCTACATCATCTTGGTCGTCTCTTCGAGCAAACTTGACGATCGAGTTGCCTCGGTTCAGAGGCGGGAGACCGTTTAAGGATCCGTCGACGTGGTGCCACCTGGACGAGAAGATTGGAGATTCAGGAGATCAGAGCAGCCGCAACAAGCATGGGATGATGGTTGAAGACCGAAGGACTCAGATCGTTCGGTATAACTCTTCTACCCACTTTGTAGTTTGTTAGTTTAGCTTTGATGGCAGATCTGGGTTATAGTACGTGATAGCGCCAGTTGTAAAAAGTTTTTGTTCCGCATTTGGCGTCTGTTAGACGGCCGGGGCGCTACCGTGGACTTACATTGGTATCTGAGCCTCACCATTAAGCTATACTAACTTGTGCTAACACGTTTAAAACATCGATCGAACGGAATTTCGAAAATCACATTTTTCAGTGCAAAAGTTTCTGTCGATTTTTAAAAGGGTCTAAAAATTATTTTGCATATCACAGAAAATTAAGCAGGGTTTTTGAAGAATTGTGGAGAAATTTGGACACGTGTTACCACAGTACCGCCGCGGATTCGCGGTCAAACCAGTGTTCCAAAATTTTCCAGTAAGTTCTTCTTGGTAAATTGTGGTTTATGGTACTGTTCTTTTGGGCCAAGATTTTATTACTGTACACCAGATGTACGTGGGGCCAACTTCGGGAAATTTTGTCGATCGAATTTTAAACTTGTTAGTATACAGTACTTATATTATATCTTCGACCGGGAATGTCATTTGAGCGGTAAACCGCGTCTAATTGCTATAGTTCTTTTAGACGGGTTTACGAACGTGACATTCGCGTTGATGTTCTGTGTTGTGCTATGATGTTGCAGATTTGTCGTGGTGGATAGCAGGGTGTAATGATAGTGCTGTTTGAATTTATTTGTACATTTGATATTGTGGGGCGAGCGTCCGACATGTGGACTGCCGTCACTGCCTGTTTGTATAATATTCTTTTGGGGCACGACCGGGTAGAGGTCGATGTACCCGTTGTACATATTTTATTTTCTGTACTAGGATTGCCCTGCGACGGAGTGCACGGATATCCGGGTTCTGGAGTGCAACAGGTCCGTATCTCATGGCTTTGAGAGGTATAGGGGCCTCACTCTAGAATTGGCAGACTATTCGCCGTACTCGTAGGGGGTACAGGTTGACCCAAGGAGGGGTGCTCAAGTTACCGGATTCCGTGAAGTGCCGGGTGGTCCATTCATTTTGCTGTAGGGGGATGCCTCGCTTTAGGTTTTGGCGGGTAACTTGCCGCACCCGTAGGGGTCTAGGTTTCATTGCACAGGCTATCCACACGACCACGGGAACGTCGGGTTTCAGTAGCGGCTCTGTGAAACCCGGGGATCCCAGATTATCTGTATTGTTCTGTGATGCTTATTACTTTTCTGTAATGTTGCATATTATCACGCCTGGAGCGATTATTGTATATTGGTATATATACTATTAGATGTTGTATATGTTTTACACCCGCGCTAGTCCAGTCCCCGCTCTGTCGTTAGTTAAGTAACCTAACGGGTGATGACGGGACCCAGTGACGAATGCGGATGGCATATTCGTACATTTTATTTTCGTTCTTTTCTGGTGTGATTGATTGATGGGACTGCATTGATTCTTATCAATGCAAGGATAAATCACCCGTATGGCGTTATACGTTAGGGCTGATAGGACATTGTAGTAGCATATTGCATTTGCATATATTTGACTGTTTATGGATACTTTTTGTTGCATACCGCATTCCCTGCTATATCTATATGAACTTAGAACTGATAACACACCGCACTGTTACTAACGATTCAAGTCGCACGAGCACTAATCTGCATGTTACACACACACCGTTAGTAATTTCCATGAAACTCACACTATAGAATTTCCTTGAACAATATACTGTTGCTCACCTCCTATATGATTCGACATGATTATGATACTTGTGCACATACTCATTTACATATTCATACTTGTGCCCGTACTCATTTGCATATCCATACTTGTGCTTATTCAAACTCTACCTACCTAGATAAGCTGATTTTTGGTAGAAACTGTGGACCGCATGAGAACTTTTGAAAAACTGAATCTATTTTAAAGAGCGGTTTCTCCCTTTTACTTATAGTACGACTTTTGATGCATATATCACATCGCATGGATTTACGCATTGGCTTTGGATTTCATGTGATTTCTGGATTTGAGGACCGTGGGGTTATTTAAGAAAATATGCACTATTTTGAAAACCCGGTTCCTCTTGATATGATATTTTGGTGCGTCCACCACGCGTTTTCTTGGTTCTGAGGCGTGTGCTTGAAACCCGATTCGAGGAGTTGGATGATCCGTTTGCGGGTTCGTGGTGGACCCAGTATGGTTCCCCGGGGCGAGAAATGTTTTTCGTGGAGCAGACGATGAGCCTGGCAGGGTGGCGAGCACCTAGCAGTGATTGGTTAGACCGGGCGGTTATCCGGAGGATACCGACCAGAGTCGATAGATGGATATGGGACGATCCGTACTGCTGGGGCCGAGGGCCGATTCCGCAGACGGAGCCTATGGGCTGATCCGGACTGACGGAGCCCGATATGCACGGTTTTGCGTGTCGATGCTGGACACGATTATTCTATGATATTTTGAGTGCCGATGTTAGGCATTTGCTATTCTCTGAGATTTATAGGATTTGAGGGCCGATGAGAGTGCCGGCGCCTGAGTTTATTTGGGATTTGGGTACATTTATGGGCACCGATTATTTTTTTTCCATGTTGACATTCCGTGTAGATGTTATTTTATCCCATGCTTAGCATTGATTATTATTCATCTCATCCTATAGTTATATTACCTGATAGAGTACTTGTGCATGATTTTTGCACGTCCTGCTTATCGCATATAGATATTATCTGCTGGCATATTTTAGAGTAGCGCAGTACGTGCATACTCGTGATTACCTTTATATGTTATCTCATATTCACGAGTTGGCAATGTTGGAGATAGTGCCCTCAGAGTCAATTATTGGATCACAGGCACGTGATTGCAATGATTGAGGGAGGACCTATCCCGGTAGGACAGTCTTACTCAAGATGATAGTATGCTATCTGGTTTACCTTTATCATCGTGTACTGCTTTAGGTGACCTGACATGTCGCTATTACACGTTGATAGAGCCCCTAGGATTCTTGCTTGACTACCAGCAGTATGATGGCGATCATATACGTGAGAGCTGGCGGTCTATAAGCACATCCTTAAAAGGTCCCTAGTCGTAGGAGTTTCGAGACAGGGCATCGATACTCTATTAGTAGACTAGTGTATACAGTCGAGACCCCGACGAGGGGAGGTGGCCGGTCTCACAAGCCACTGGTGTCAGTTGGTACACCTAAGATGTATACAGGTGCTCATTGGGTTATGAGTACACCGGACAGGACTCGCCGCGAACCTGCTAGTTGGTCTTATACCAGATGTCAGATAGCAGTTCCCTGGTGACATGTGTACAGGTTAGTTCATCGACCTGAGATCGTCATTTGTCTCGTGTGAGTTCCTACTGTGCTTTGATTACTACCATACCACGGCTCAAAGGAGTCGTGCAAATAGGTTTTAGTTGGGTACAGTCCCGAGCCACATGGAGGCAGTGAGCGGATCTTCAGGGGTTCGTCTCTCCCGGTATTGGAGGTGAGGTCGCGCTGTGTCTAGGAGAGCCATTACGCAAAGCCCTCGGCCGAGGCAAGAGATTTACTGGTAGGTATTCGAGTAGTATCTCAGGGCGTTCTGGGCTACACTCCGACACGACTTGTACCGCTTTTGGGGGTCTGACTTTTACCAACCCCCTAGGCCCGACATGTGATGCTCATAGACGAACGGACCGGACTGTACGGATATTGTCAGTGACAGGCTCAGTAGGGTGTCAGGATGAGTTCGCTCATCGACGTCCCTTTTTGGTCAATAGCTGGTGGCCCGTCACGTATTGGCTAATAACTCTGACGTGCTAGTGGTTAAATCCACAGCCATAGTATTGACGAGTCTTTAGAGTCCACCACACTTTTAGTTACTCAAGCTTTCGGGCGAAACGTTGTAGAGGCCGTATGGAGATATGGTAGGGTCCGATCAGATACGTGTGGTATTGCACGGATCAGGATCGGACAGTTTGACTAGAGGCCGTATGGTTATATGGCAGGGTTCGATCAGATACGTGCTGTATTGCACGAATCAGGATCGGACGGATATTACTAGCCGGTGTTGGTTTAAGCTGGATCCTAGTATAGTACAGTGTAGATTTTGTCTCATTGCATTTGTATCCGGTGGGTATACAGATGCGGGTGTGTATGCACAGTATCGGGGTTTTCCTGTAATTTATTACGGGACCAGTTTTCTGGAGTTGCCAGTTTGCATTCCGTTCCGGCCGGTTTTCCTTTGTTCTTTCCCGGCCGGACTTTTCCGATGGAGGGTGTTATTTGCAAGTTTGCAAATAACATTTAGTGGAGGGTTTATTTGTGAGATGAGAGTTTATGATAGCATCTTTTATTCCTTTCTTTTCTATCATCATTTCATGCATTTATGGTGATTAGAGTTGATTAGGAATTGATTTGAGTTTTGTTATCATGGTGTTTGGATGCCCTTCACCTTTTACTACCATCACCTCCCTTCTTGTTATGGTTTCATATTCATTCCTTCACCATTCTCACAAAAAAAAGAGAGGCTTGACTTGAGAGAAATAGAATGAGAGGTTCATTTCATATTAGTATGGTAGCACATATTTCTTCATCTCCTTCTTCTTCTTGTTTTGGAAAAATGAAAGCACCATTTTTCTTAACCTCATTCCTCCATCTCAAATGGCAAAAAAAACCCAAATGAAACATAGCCTCTACACTATACATTCTACAGCAAATCTTGGACGCGTCGGCCAGCCAACTTCATGCCCGAGTTGCCTCGGTATTGAGGTGGGAGCCCGTAAAAGATACAGGCGATGTGGTGCCCTTCCGGCAAGGAGGCGACGACCGGAGTTTCCGCAGGAGATCGGGACGACGATGAGAAGACCGGAGGACTCGGATCATTCGGTATATCTCTTCCCATCTCTTGTTAGCTAGTATAGGTTAATGGTTAACGATCCGGGTTTTTCATTGTCCGCGGTAGCGCCAGTTTCCAAGTAAGGAAAATTTTTGATTCCGCATTTTGGCCTCGATAAGACGGCCGGGACGCTGCCGTGGCGCAACATGGTATTAGAGCCACGCCATTAACCTAGTCTAGCTTGTTCTAATGTGTTTTACTTATCCGATCGACCAAAGTTCTAAAATACGCGTTTTCTTCACATCTGTTTTCTGTTGATTTTTTTCTTGCTCAAAAAATTTTTCAGGTTGCAGAAAAGTGATGTACTGGAAAATATAAGGCTACTGTAGAACTTCGACAGAGTGATTCCATTGTATGAGCGCGGAACCGCGACAAAACCCCCCTTTGTGCCGCGGTTCCGCCGCACTATGGTCAGATCACTGTGTCGTTTTTCTTCAGTTGCTTTCTGGGCTGATTTTAGGGGTTTTGGAACATTAATTTTGGGCCCAGAATTTCTTGATGTGCTACAGTAGTACTTGGGGGCCCACTTGTTAATTTTTGATCGATTGGATATTTTAAACACATTATTTCACAGTATTTATATTATATCTGCGACCGTGAATATCACTTGATCGGTAAATCCTGTCTAACTGCTATAGCCCGGTTAGACGGATTTGCGAACGTGATTTTCACGTTGATGTTCTGTGTTTATGCTGTGTTGTTGCGGATCGGTCGTGGGGGATAGCCTGGATGCAATGCTAGTACAGTTTTGTTGTATTATGTACATTTGATATTGCGGGGAGAGCGTCCGACATGTGGACTGCCGTCACCGCCTGTTTGTATTATTCTTTTGGGGCACGACCTGGTTGCGGTCGATGTACCCGTTGTATGTATATTTTACTTTCTGTACTAGGATTACCCCGCGGAGGGGTGCACGGATAGCCGGGTTCTAGAGGGCAATGGGCCCGCATCTCATGGCATTGAGATGGAGGGGGCTTCACTCTAGGATTGGCGGGCTATTCGCCGCACTCGTAGGGGGTACAGGTTGACCCAGGAAGGGTGCCCAAGTTACCGGATTCCGTGAAGTGCTGGGTGGTCCATTCACAGTGCTGAAGGGGGCTGCCTCGCTTCAGGTTTTGGCGGGTGACTTGCCGCGCCCGTAGGGGTCTAGGATTTCATTGCACAGGCTATCCACACGACCAGGGGAACGTCGGGTTTCAGCAGCGGCTCTGTGAAACCCGGGGCTTCCAGATATCTGTATTGTTCTGTGATGCTGTATATTTCTCTGATGTTGCATTTTATCACGCCTTGAGCGAAATTATATATTGGTATATATATTAGTAGATGTTGTATATGTTTACATCCGCGTTAGTCTAGTCCCCGCTCTGTCGTTAGTTAGGTAACCTAACGGGTAATGACGGGACCCAGTGGCGAATGCGGATGGCATATACGTACATCAGTATATTTTCGTTCTTTGTGGTGTGATCAATTGATGGGACTGCGTTGATTCGGATCAATGCAAGATAAACAAACCTGTTCTGATGTTGTTGGAACACTTTCAAAAAGCTGTTATTGCAAGGACGTTCACTTTTGTTTTGCATCGTGGTATTCATTTGGAATATCCTGCTCCTCAGTCGACGAGGCAAGGGCCGAGATCCCTTCACCGGGAGTGACCCCTTGGACAGAAGTTTGCGTCAGGGCATTAACTTCACTATAGCCGATTACTTTTGCTTTGCATCGTGGTATTCAGTTGGAATATCCTGCACCTCATTCTACGGGGAAAGAGCCGAGATCCCTTCACCGGGAGTGACCTCTTTAGCAAAGGTTTTCGTCATTATATTTTTATAAAAAGTTATCCGGTTCCTTCAACGATATCAAGTTCATTACGTTAAAGGTTTTTCGCCAAAAACCAGCCGTAGCCCTCCGTCATTTCAGATCAGTATTGCTTAGTATTCGCGCTACGTTTGTCGTTGCTATTCGCCGAGGTGTAGTGTGCGGTAGCTCTGTAATGCTTTCTGTCGTATGGAAATGTGGATTGGTTAGGACAGTCGTACGACTTTGTTGATTATTCGTCAAGGGTCGTGCGGGTGGGTTTAACGCAATCAAGATAATGACGGGTTGAACTTGACTAGGACCTTTTGATTTGTTGATTATTCGTCAAGGTCACTTGGGTCCTAGGGGTAAAAATCACATCGGGAGTTTCAAAAGAACTGAAACTTGCCAGGCATGCGCATACCTTCTGGAGTGTGGTGACTTGAGTGGATTCCGTCAAGTTATCATGCGATGATAGTTGGATCCCGATTCCCACTGATGAGTTAGTTTACTCCTCGGGTGACCCCGACTAATTCTTCTTTCAGGTTTGGAGGAGAATTTGAGGTACAGTGGGAGGTTTCTTGATTAGATAAATTGGTAACCATTCTGATCTAGGTTAGAGTGCACGCTGAGCGTTTCTTTTCTCTCTCTCTTTGGCAGCGACCATTGACCCGACCCTGGACTATGACTTAGTAACCAAGTTGACCGAACCTTCTTAACACTGGCTTTTGGATTGTCAGAGTTGCAGACCTTATTGCCACTCCTACGTTTACCCTTTTCTCCAGGACACCCCGTATTACTACGAACGTCCACTTCCATTGGACAAAACCATCGTATGGTTATATACGAACTCAAAGGAATTCGAGGATGGTTTCCGGTTCTGGAGAAAACGGATAGGATTATTCAGTTGTCTTTTCCCTTTTACCTTCTCTCAAGTTGTGAGTACTCCTTGGTTTAGGAGATAGCACACCTATTACGCAAATTGGATAGTCTTCTTCCAAACCTTAGGCTGGTGCCGACCGGTAGGGAATGAAGAAAACCAATTATTCTAAATGGTGTGCAGAAGGTATTAAGATTAAGACAAAGCAAGGGATTAGTAAGAGGGCAACGTAAATTGCGACTGCTATTCACGACCGAACCAAGTATTTCTTCGCCAATCCTAAATCACCTTTGTATTTCTCCAGGACACTCCGTATCACTACGAAGATCCATAGTTTATTTGGATACTCCATCGTATGGTTATATACGAACTCGAAAGGAACTTGTTCCAGTTCGGGGATGGATTCTGGTTCAGGAGAAATAGGAATAAGGTTTATTCGGTTGTCTTTTATCTTCACCTTCTCTCTCTTTGCGAGTGCTCCTAGGATTAGGACAATACATCTTTTATGCTTATTGGATAGTCTTCTTCCAAACCATAGGCTGGTGCGGAACGGTAGGGAAGGAAGAAAACCATTTGGCCTAAGGGGTGTGCAGAAGGTAATGACTAAAGACATATAAAGGGATTTGGAGAGGTGGCAAAGAATTATACGGTTATAGTTGTGAATCTGGATAATGGAAGAGGCATTACTAAGAATACCAGGATACCCCATCGAAACATTTCAATATTTCAGTTCAGCTGTGTACTGTTAAAAGAAAACTGATTTCCCGATTGGACACTTGCTCCAGGGTATGTATTTACCAGGTTTGATTCTCACATCTGTATGGTTTTACAGATGGTGAGTGGGAGTAAGTTATTGGGAATAGGGTGATCATCCTCATTATATCGGGATTCGTTGTAATCGGTGATATTTGAGGAGATCATCTGGGCTGTTTGCCGGTCGGCAAATATTTGGTTTTGAATATCCGCTGTTGTGCACCAATTTCAAATTGATATATCTATACGTCTATTTTCATAGAGTGAGATATACCTTTTGATATTATGTCGATGACATTTACCTATATCAGTGGATGGTTAGGTAAGGAGCATTAAACAGCGGTGTAATTCTTCTTAACCATAAGTACAGTTTTCAACCTTCGACGCACAGTGAAAGAGTTGTTAGACACAGCGGACTTATACAGAGTATTGTATGTTGTCCAGTGTCCATTAGGACAGAGGGGTTGGTCCTCATACTATATTCTGTTTACTTTTAACTTCTCTAGGAACACAGGGTCTAAGTTTTGAGGAGTTATAGGTATTTGAATAGAGTAGAGAACCAGGTGTAGCAAGTATCGGGATTCTTCAAAGTGATCGAAGATGTAGATACTTGTGTATGGTGTTCAGTTGATAGTAATGATTAAGAGAACTAGCTTCTCTTTCAGGTTACTCATAATTGGAAACATTCCTAAGTTGAGTAACGCTGATCGGCCTCCTTCCATTTAGTTGACATGCACTGGTGACAGCTGCATGATTTGAATCTGGTTAAATTAAATCAGTGCCTCTGTTTCTATATTGGATATAGAACAGTTCATATCTTGACATTGTTAAGGTACGAGGAGTTGTCCGGCTTATGCTTAAAACCAGACACTGGACAACTCAAGGCACGTTTCTGTAATGGCTGTTTGTGGGTTGACCCAGGCTATGACAAGGGTTGACTTTCTACCATCTGGAAGATCAATAGAGATATTGTTCTTGACTCGCCATATATTAAAAGAAATGGATTTTTTTTTCAAAAAACAGAAGTGGGAGTATGGTAGAACTGGAAGTGATTCCAGAACCGCAAACGATTACTGAAGATTTGATAAGAACCTAAAGATTCAATCTGGTTTGACATTCCATTAGCCACTCCGCAGATATGATGGGTAACTTCAGGCACTCGAGAGGTACTTCGGTATGCTCAAGGACGATGGCAGGGAGGTTCTTGTTTACCCAGACTTACCGTTGCTGTTGTTCCAGACTGTGAGACCTGGCAGGAGGATGAGTATAGCGTCGTTCTAAACTAGCTTTAGAAGTGTACGTCTATATGACTCTGCCAGAGGGTTGTCGTAGTCAGTGGGAGCAGCGGAAGCATTGGTGGACAGGTGGCTTATGTCTATTTATAGACTAAAGCAGATACAGCGGAGATAGATCATCTATTTCTGATGTGACAGTCATAGGTTTGACTTCATCAGAATAGGGGATGGATCTGTTGAGAAGGTAGTAGGGTGTGATGTCATGGTATTTGGATGACATACACAGAGTAGGAAGTGATATTCCTATACTACGATCGGTTATACTTTGGTTGTCACACAGTTGTTTCTCCACACAGGACTTGGATATTATATCAGACATTCTGGTTACTAGATCTATGGTTTTAGATCTTGATTTGGGTGGTTTCCCAATCTGGGTACCTTGACAGCATTCTATGAGTATTTAGAATGGACGACTCCTGGCACGGTAGTGCACCTGCAGTTGATGGAGTCACCCTCTCTAAAGGTGTCTTATAGACTAAAGGGGAGAGGGATACTCATGATTGACAGATCACTTGCTTAGGCAATTGAGTCAATCATGAGATGTCAAGTACCACACCAGATGTTGTTCTTGCAATAGATGCAATAAGTTGATATTGATCCAATCCTGGAGAAACAGTCGGAAGCAGTTTTAGAACATAAGTTGATGTTCTAGGGATATGATAACGGCAGCCTCCTTTAGGAGAAGGTTATCATTCCAGGCTTCCATGGTGACCTGGATGGCAGAGTGGCTGTCAGAGTTATAGTTTTTCCTTCTGACGAGGGGCAGTATTTTGGACAGGTGGTCCAAGGCAATACTGAGGAAGGCATGGTGCAGGATACTGATTAAGTTCAGTTGTTGATACAGTCTAAGAAGTTTGGATTTGGAGTTCATTTATGAGCTAGGTCCCATCAGACATCCAGACACATTCTAAGACAGGTATTGCTCATTTTGGGAGATGGTTTTCTCCGCGAACTTGAGATATAGAGAGACATAGAAAGAAACATCACAGCGGATCCACTCACTGAGGCTATTCCTCGAACGCAATAGTTTCGCAAACGAGCCTTGTGAGACTGACTAGTAGAGGAGTTGGGTATTCGGTATCACACGGGCTGTGAGTACGCGACATCGCAATAATTAGCCTTGAGTGCAAGTGGGAGATTGTTGGAGATAGTGCCCTCAGAGTCAATTATTGGATCACAGGCACGTGATTGCAATGATTGAGGGAGGACCTATCCCGGTAGGACAGTCTTACTCAAGATGATAGTATGCTATCTGGTTTACCTTTATCATCGTGTACTGCTTTAGGTGACCTGACATGTCGTTATTACACGTTGATAGAGCCCCTAGGATTCTTGCTTGACTACCAGCAGTATGATGGCGATCATATACGTGAGAGCTAGCGGTCTATAAGCACATCCTTAAAAGGTTCCTAGTCGTAGGAGTTTCGAGACAGGGCATCGATACTCCATTAGTAAACTAGTGTATACAGTAGAGACCCCGACGAGGGGCGGTGGCCGGTCTCACAAGCCACTGGTGTCAGTTGGTTCACCTAAAATGTATACAGGTGCTCATTGGGTTATGAGTACACCGGACAGGACTCGCCGGGAACCTGCTAGTTGGTCTTATACCAGATGTCAGATAGCAGTTCCCTGGTGACATGTGTACAGGTTAGTTCATCGACCTGAGATCGTCATTTGTCTCGTGTGAGTTCTCAATGTGCTTTGATTACTACCCTACCACGGCTCAAAGGAGTCGTGCAAATAGGTTTTAGTTGGGTACAGTCCCGAGCCACATGGAGGCAGTGAGCGGATCTTCAGGGGTTCGTCCCTCCCGGTATTGGGGGTGAGGTCGCGCTGTGTCTAGGAGAGCCATTACGCAAAGCCCTCGGCCGAGGCAAGAGATTTACTGGTAGGTATTCCAGTAGTATCTCAGGGCATTCTGGGCTACACTCCGACACGACTTGTACCGCTTTTGGGGGTCTGACTTTTACCAACCCCCAGGCCCGACATGCGATGCTCATAGACGAACGGACCGGACTGTACGGATATTGTCACTGACAGGCTCAGTAGGGTGTCAAGATGAGTTCGCTCATCGACGTCCCTTTTTGGTCAATAGCTGGTGGCCCGTCACGTATTGGCTAATACCTCTGACGTGCTAGTGGTTAAATCCACAGCCATAGTATTGACGAGTCTTTAGAGTCCACCACACTTTCAGTTACTCAAGCTTTTGGGCGAAACGCTGTAGAGGCCGTATGGAGATATGGCAGGGTCCGATCAGATACGTGTGGTATTGCACGGATCAGGATCGGACAGTTTGTACTAGAGGCCGTATGGTTATATGGCAGGGTTCGATCAGATACGTGCGGTATTGCACGGATCAGGATCGGACGGATATTACTAGCCGGTTTTGGTTTAAGCCGGATCCTAGTATAGTACAGTGTAGATTTTGTCTCATTGCATTTGTATCCGGTCGGTATACAGATGCGGGTGTGTATGCACAGTATCGTGGTTTTCCTGTAATTTATTACGGGACCAGTTTTCTGGAGTTGCTAGTTTGCATTCCGTTCCGGCCGGTTTTCCTTTGTTCATTCCCGGCCGGACTTTTCCGATGGAGGGTGTTATTTGCAAGTTTGCAAATAACATTTAGGGGAGGGTTTATTTGTGAGATGAGAGTTTATGATAGCATCTTTTTATTCCTTTCTTTTCTATCATCATTTCATGCATTTATGGTGATTAGAGTTGATTAGGAATTGATTTGAGTTTTGTTATCATGGTGTTTGGATGTGGTCACCCCTTCACCTTTTACTACCATCACCTCCCTTCTTGTTATGGTTTCATATTCATTCCTTCACCATTCTCACAAAAAAAAGAGAGGCTTGACTTGAGAGAAATAGAATGAGAGGTTCATTTCATATTAGTATGGTAGCACATATTTCTTCATCTCCTTCTTCTCCTTGTTTTGGAAAAATGAAAGCACCATTTTTCTTAATTTCATTCCTCCATCTCAAATGGCAACAAAACCCTAAATGAGACATAGCCTCTACACTACACATTCTACAGCAAATCTTGGACGCGTCGGCCAGCCAACTTCGCGCCCGAGTTGCCTCGTTATTGAGGTGGGAGCCCGTAAAAGATACAGGCGATGTGGTGCCTTTCCGGCAAGGAGGCGACGACCGGAGTTTCCGCAGGAGATCGGGACGACGACGAGAAGACCGGAGGACTCGGATCATTCGGTATATCTCTTCCCATCTCTTGTTAGCTAGTATAGGTTAATGGTTAACGATCCGGGTTTTTCATTGTCCGCGGTAGCGCCAGTTTCCAAGTACGGAAAATTTTTGATTCCGCATTTTGGCCTCGGTAAGATGGTCGGGGCGCTGCCGTGGCGCAACAGGCAACTCACCCCCGTTGTGCCACAGTATTTGCAAGGTGCCCCTCAGAGTAGTCGCGGCAGGCTGCTTCCTTGTATCTTTTTGGCTACGGATATCACTGCAGTTGGAGCGTGAGCTGTTTTGCCGTTAGGTGGGTTGTGGTATTCCGGTTATTTACATTGTACACACTTTTGTATCTAGTACTCTCCATCTACTGTTATGTATTGACTTAGAGACCGGTGTGAGGACGATGATGTATATTATTTGTATTCTGGTGTCGAGCTCGTGCGAGCCGACTGTACTTATGCAGTTTTATCATTCTGTGATGTTTTCACTTTTGCTCATTTCTTCGCTTCGGCGTCGTATATTACTCTGGTGGTGATGGTTTCCGCCGTTGGGCGTGATTGCTCCCGTTTGGGATGCTTTATTTCATTGTATATTATTTTTACTCATATCTTGCCTTGTACCCGAATTCGGGGTTAGTTTTACAAAGGAAATGCTGCCAAAATTTTTAAGATAATAACTTGAACTTTAAAGAATATTATTAAACTACTTAAGGTTTTCCAATTGTTTTTAAACAAATGTTTTCTACACTCACTACTTTTAATGGTTTTAATTTCTGGGTATCGGCTTACTTAGTCGCGTTACGCCTGTAGACGTTGCGTGGTTAAGTGCCGATCACGAGTCGAACTTCGGGTCATGACAGAGGGGCGGTTTGTTGGAAGAGTTCCAAATAGGAAACCGTGGCAGACTCGACGATGGAGGCTGAATACATCGCTGCCAACGATGCTGCCAAAGAGGCTGTCGGGATAAAGAAGTTCATCAGTGAACTTGGTGTGGTTCCGTCCATTGAGTATCCAATACCTCTGTATTGTGATAACAATGGAGCTGTGGCTTTGGCCAAGGAACCCATGTCCCATCAGAAGTCCAAACATATTCTGAGGTGGTATCACCTGATCCTGGAGATAGTTGGTCGCTGGGAGATTGAGGTTAGGAGAGTTGATACGAAGGAGAACACTGCTGATCCACTCACAAAGGCCATTCCTCAGATACAATTTGAGAAACTCTTCGGGATGTTGGGTATGAGATACTACAACAGCTGGCCTTAGTGCAAGTGGGAGATTGTTAGTTATGTATATGCCCTAGAGGCCATTGTTGTACATGTGATGTATATTATAATGGATGCTTGGATATATATAGAGAGGACTTTCTTGCTCGATATGATAGTATGCTATCTGGTTTCACTTTATCTTAACGTGTTAACAAATACTGTTTTGTGATCACATGTTGATGAAGCCCTTGGGATATGTACTTGACTACTAGGACTATGATGAGATCATACTAGTGGGGCCAGGGTAGTCGACGAGTACATCCTATAACTGTTCCTAGTCGAGGGTGTATCGAGACAGGGCATCGATACTCCAGAGTAGACTAGCGTACACGCATCTTGACCCATATGATGGGCGATGGATGATCCCATATCCATTGGTGTTGGACATCAAAGATAGTGTACGGGTGCTCAGTGGAGACTGGGTACACTGAACGGACTCGCCGAGAACTCCTGGAAGGTATTATACCTATCGTCAGATAGCAGTTCTCCGGTGACACTGATACAGGTTAGTCCGTAGACCCGAGATCGTCATAGAGTCTTGTGTGATTCCTACTGTGCTTTGATTTCCACCTTACCACGTCCAAGAGGGCATGTAAAATGGTGGCTTTTGGGTACAACCCCGAATCACATGGAGTCAATGAGCGATAGGAGGGGTTTCGTCTCTCCCGGAATTGGGAGTTGATGTTGTGCTGTGTTCGATTGGATATAACTGGAAGTCCCTGGCCAGGGATGATATGGAGATTTTCTGGTAAGAGTTATCAGTAGTTTCTCGACCCGTTATGAGCCTTACATCGACACGACTTATCGGTTACTGGGGTCTGACGTGTACCACCCCTAGACTAGATATGCAACATATCAGACGAAGAGATCGGACCGTACGGGAGTGTTACTGATTGGATTTGCAAGAGAATGTACATGCTTGCTTATTGATCTTCTGATTGCTCAATACAGGGGTGGCTGTTACATTTAGCTGACCGCTTGCAGCTTGTGGGTGTTTGATATGATCATCACCTACTGCCGGCGTATTGACGTTTCTTTAGAGTCCTACACAGAGGTTTCCTGGCTCAGGAAAAACGGAGTAGGAGCACATATGTGATATGTGCGGGACCGAGAATAATACGATATGAGATACCATATTATATTCTCGCGATATGAGATATCGGCCGGGTATATGTGATATAGCCGGGTCATCGGATCAAGTGTTGATTCGATGAATTGGTACATGTTATATTAGTCGGTTATATGTAATATAGCCGGATTGTCGGATCAAGAGTTGATTCGATAATTTAATGTATAATTATATATGTGATATATTACATTACGTTAACTAATATAAGCTCGCTTTATTGATTCATTTTCTCACTGGATAATACATTGATATATATGCGATATATGTTAATTGTATTATTTTCTTTTGTTACAAAATATATTGTATATGTGATATATAATATTGTGACAAGTTAGGGTTACAAATGCAACATGCTTTGTGGAGTTTAAACAAGTTAGGGTTTGGATTTGGGTTAGCTTTTGGGTTAGCTTTTTCATGAAGCTTCATGAAGCTTTCTTTTGTCTTTAGCTTAGATATTTTGTGTTGATATTTATTAACCCAACCCAAACCTTAGCCTCTAGTTTATTCTCTACAAGGGTTAACTTTATCATTCTTAACCCATGGTTGGATTTGTAACCACAACATGAATTTCATTATTCATCACAAAAGCTTTCTTCTTCTTCTTCCTCCTTGAAAAAGCTTTCTAGCTTTTTGTGAAGTGATGATTTAAAGTGAGAAAATGAAAACAAAAGAGAGCAAAATTCCTACTTCATCATTCTCATCTATTCTAGCCACTTAGATTAGGGTGTTCACTTCACTAAAACTTGATTAGAGAAGTGAGAGCTTGGTCTTGAGATTCTTCAAGGTAGATCATCTTCGAAAAGGAAGATTTCAAGCTACCATGGATCATTCGACTTGTGGAGCCTCTCTTGAGTCCGGGAGTTCATGGATCGTGGCAAAGGGACTACTACTCAGAGCTTATGAAGCGAAGGAACGGACTACAAAGGTTGTAATCCCTCTTTCTTAGATGTAAAGTTGTTTACATGCAAGTTAACCCTAATTCTCTAGTTAAGATCTTGGTTAGGGTTTGTTTAGCACCCAAAAAATTTCAATATGGCATGTGTGATGCCTTCCTAAAACTTTCTAAGGTGCTATGCTAACCCTACTGTTGCCAACTCAGTGAATAAAACCAACATATATCGGCTGATAAGGTAAGTATGACGAACTAGAGCTAATATCAACAACAATGAATGTGATGTTAGTGTATATGCCCTAGAGGCCATTACTGTATCATACTAGTTTGTATATTACTTAATGGATACTTGGGATATTCACCTTGTATATACAATCTTGCTCAAAATAGTAGTATGCTACTTGGTTTGTTTCTACTTCAATGTGTACATGTGTTTATATTTTGTATATCGCCTATACACATTAGTGGAGCCCTTAGGATCTTTGCTTGATTACCAGCGATGTGATGGCCGTCACACTAGTGGGGCTGGGTAATCTATAAGCACATCCTTATGCAGGTCCCTGGTCGCAGGACTATCGAGACAGGGCATCGATACTCCGGAGTAGACCAGCGCATGCGCTTCTCATCCCAGTGTGGGAGACGGTCTGTCCCACAGCCGTCAGTACGTCGTACTTGAGATAGTATGCGGGTGCTCGTTAGATTACGGGTACACTGGACAAGACTCGTCGGGAACTGACTAGTTGGTATTATGCCTATCGTCAGTTATCAGTTCCCAGGTGACATGAGTACATCTTAGTCCGCTGACTTGACACTGTCACTTCGCCTCGAGTGTGTTCCCACTGTACTTTGATACTACCCTACCACGGCTCAAAGGAGTCGTGCAAACAGGTGGTGGTTGGGTGCAGTCCCGAAGCACTTGGAGGCAGTGACGGTTAGACAGGATTCGTCTCTCCCGGTATTGGGGGTTGACATCGCGCTGTGTCTAGGAGAGCCATTACACGAGTAGTCCCTGGCCAGGGCAAACGAGATATACAGGTAGGCTTCCAGTGTTATCTCATGGTGTTTTGGGCTTCGCTCCGGCACGATTTGTACCGCTATTGGGGGACTGACGTTTACCGCCCCCTAGGCCCGCCATGCGATGTATCAGACGAACAGACCGGACTGTACGGAGAATGTCACACTCAGGCTCAGTAGGAGTTCAGATGGGTTTCGCCTCGTCGGTCTTCTTATCGGCATTACCTGGGGACCGTTACGCACAGCTAGTGCCGCTTGCGGTCTGTGGTTAAACCCACTGCCAGCGTAGTGTCGAGTCTTTAGAGTCCCACACAGAAAGCTTTTCGCCTTTAGGAAAAAGAGTAGAGGTCGCATGGTATTGCGACAGGTCGCATGGTTTTGCGACAGGGTTCGGTCACATCCGTGCACTTGTGCACGTACAGTGTCCGGACAGTTTACACTAGCGGGCTTTGGTTTAGGCCAGATCCTAGTGTACCTTATGGGATTGGATTTATCCAGTTTGCATTCGTGTTCCTCGGAACGCGGATGCGGGTGTGTATGCACAGTTGACAGGGAGGCAGAGACAGCGGATTCTCATTAGGGTTGTTGACAGTTGACCGTTGACTATTGACTTTTTGATCAACCCTAATGAGAATATGATATGTGATTAACTATTATATTAATTAAGTATTATGGTGACATGGTTGTTGACTTTTGTTGACTTTGTTGGCTTGTTGACTTTTGTTGACTTGTTGACTTTGTTGACCGGTTGACTAGGCTTGACTAGTTGACCATCATGATAACCATAGCCATCATTTCATGGCAAAGACTTTTACTTACTTGCTCATTTATGTAAAATGAGTGCATGATATGATATGGTTATGGTTGCTTCAACCATCACATAAGACTTTTGTTGATATGATGAGTTATGATTACTTTGGATTATGAGAGGGTGAAAGACAAAAGAGAGCCTCATTCTTTCTTTCTCATTCTCTCTCTTGTTCTTGAGCTCTCCTTTTGCTCTCACCCTTTTTGCTCTTGCTCCCTCTCTTTAATCTATGGTTCTCTTGTCTCATGAGTTGAGAATCAAGAACCATAGATAAAATCCCACACAAACTATTCTCTACTCATTCTAGTTCACTAGGTTTAGCAAACCAAGTGAACTAGTTTCTTCAAAGAACGAAGAAGGAGCTAAAGGTTGGAGCTTTCAGGTGGATCTATCTTATGCGTACGGAGACGACGAGAAGAAGCCAATCCGGACCACCATCGGAGCTTGAAGACGAAGGAGTTCAAGACAAGCAAGGTATAACCCCCTAACCGAGTAGCTAGAAACTCATAGTTAGGATGTTAGATAGATGTTTAACCAAGATCCGGGTTTTAGGTCCATGTTACCACCTCCGTAAAAATCGTTTTTACCAAATTCCGCATTCCCGAAAGTACCGGGAGAGGTAGCATGGACTTACAGTGGTATCAGAGCCAGGTTAAACTCTATCTAACATGTTAGCAAGTAACTAGATGATCGATCAACGAAAAAGTCCCGAAACGAACCCCGGAATTTTAAACTTTCTGTCGATTTTAAAAGTGCTGGAAAACTTTTTTGAAAAACACCAAAAATCGACTCAGGCTTTTTTAAAGAAACTGCAAAATTTTAGGCCCATGACTCGATCAAAGCGCCGCGGTTCCGCGGCGGGAGCACGCTCCCGCCGCGGAAACGCGGCCGAGTTGACTCGGTCATGGGTTTTATTTTTTGCAGATTGCTCATTGGGGTATTTTGGGATTTTTGGAATATATATTTTCAACCCAGATTTTCCAGAACGAAAATTTTATTTTGGGGTCCCGAAAATCCGTATTTTTGATCGAACTTCTAAAAGACTTAAGCTAACGGGTTTTCTGTAATGTGATATTTGTATTGAACGTCTGCTAATCGCTATATGTCGATTAGTGGGGTTTATACAAATCTGTGATCTGTAATGTGCTGGAATGTGTATATGAATATGTTGGATTGTCGCGGGTGAATAGCCGGGGGTTGTGAGACGAGAGTTTTCTTTTCTTTCAATTCATGTAAATTTGTAAATTGATGTAATAATTATTTGTATGGACGCACAACCGGGTCGGGGTTGTAGCCGTCATTGTATAATTTCTTTTTACTGTTTTTGCTCCTAGGATAGACCCATGGAGGGGGTGCACGAACTACCGGGTATGCCGAAGTGTCGAGTGGCCTACTCATGGAGATGAGGGAGGTTGCTACGCTTCGGGTACTTGGCGGATAGTTTGCCGCACCCGTAGGGGTCTTGGGTGGGGTATTGGCTATTCACCGCGACCGTGTAATCTGTTTTCGTTACAGGCTCGTACGAATTACGGATTCCTAGTATATCCAATGTATTCATCTGTGATCTGAAATGTTTATCATTGCAGTATATCTATATATGATATTATTTAGGCGTTGCTTATGTTTTACAGACACGCTAGCCCAGCCTCCGCTCTGTCGTTAGTTAAGTAACCTAATGGGTAATGACGGGGCCCAGTGGCGAATGCGAATGGCATAAGCGTACGTCATATTTTGGTTGTTTTCTGCAATGATAGGATTAAATGATGGGACGCATTAAAAGAACTAATGCAAGAATATCACGCATTAAAAGAACTAATGCAAGATAATAAACCAAGTTAAAGTCGTTGGAACACTTTCGAAAAACCACTCGGTTCTTTTCAAAACCAACTTTTAAATACGGAGCTTGAGCCACTCCTTTTAAAAGCTATCTCGTTCCATCGACCAAATCAAGTTCACTACGTTCACGATTTTGCCAAAACCATTCGTAGCTCTCCGTCGTTTCGTATGAATATTCAATAGTATTCAAGCTGTGTTTGTTGAACTTCGTCAAGGCATAGTGATTGGTAGCTGTTGGGTATTCATATGTAGCATAGATAGATGCGTTGGTTTGGGACATTCGCATTACCTTGTTGACCTTCGTCAAGGGTATATACGGGTGGATTCAAATTAACCTGGATAATGACGGGCAGAACTTGACATGTGACTTATGATTTGTTGACCTTCGTCAAGGTCATAAGAGCATGGGGCAAAAATCCACATCGGGAGTTTCATAAGTACTGAAACTTGCTAGATTTGCATACCATTTGGAGTGTGATGATTCTGGTAGGATTCCTTCAGTTTCGTCACGCGATGATATTTGGATCCCGATCCTACTGTGAGTATATGCTACTCCTCGGGAAATTTCTCACTAATCGATCAATGCTATAAACCTAGTAGGTGCCTAGAAAGGTGTTAGCGGGGCTACGCCCCCAGGGAAAAGAGGTTCTTTAATTAAGAAACTTCGCGAAAGCGTTGGAAAACCTCCCTCGAAGTACCGACACCGGCCTGGCTGAATGGTTAAGCAAGTATTGTGCGGTGGGATTGATCCCGACTAATTCTTCCTTTATGGTTTGAGGAGGGATTCGAGAAACAGTAGGAGCCATCCTGTTTAGACAAACTAAAAACCACTCTAAACTTGCAAGAGCATCATGCTGAGTGTTTCTTCTTCTCTCTCCTAATTGCAGCGACCAATCAACATGACTGGACTTAAGTTACTCCTAGATAAAAACAAACTGACAGGGCCAAACTACAAAGATTGGCTCAGGAATGTCAAGATAGCAATCACTTATGACGAGCTGGGGTATCTTCTTACCATCAAAGCTCCCCCTGTCCCTGGTCCCACTTCCAGCGTCGCGGATAAGGAAATCCGCAAGACTTGGGAGATTGATAGCGCGAAGGCCAAGTGCCTCGTACTTGCCTCGATGGACAACGAACATCAGAGGAGGCACGAGAATATGGACCTTGAATCCATATTTCTCCATACAAAAGAACTGTATGGAGAGCAATCACGTATCGCAAGATACGAAGCGTCGAAAAAGTTGTTTTCGGCAAAGATGGCCGTCGGATCATCGGTAGCCGAGCACGTGCTAAAGATGATCGGCTACATTGAGGAGCTCGCGGACCTAGGGACCACATTGGAGGCTGAACTCTATACGGATATAGTTCTCCAGTCCCTTCCTTCCACTTACGCCCAGTTCATACCGAACTTCAACATACAAGAAAAGGAGGTTGAACTTTCAGAGCTCCTCAACATGCTGAGGAGCGCAGAGGGCACCCTACAGAAAGGTAGGGATACATCCACTTTGTTTGTAGGATGATCATCTTCTTCTAGGTCCAAGGCGAAAGCCAAGGGAAAGAATAAGAAGGCCCCCGCCAAACCAAGGGACGGTGTTAGTAAGGTGGATACGAAGGGAAAAGGTAAAGCAACAAAGATAGCGGGGAAGCTTGTGGATAAGGAAGAATGTTTCTATTGTCATAAGAAAGGACACTGGAAGAATGATTGCAGGGCCTGGAAGGCCAGAACATAGGAATTGAAGCAGGTTGCAGCTTCAGCTTCAGGTGTGTATGTTATTGAAAACTGTCTTTCAATAAACTCTACTTCCTGGGTATTGGATACCGGATCAGGATCTCATATCTGTAATTCTTTGCAGGCGTTGAGAAACCGTAGTGTTTTGAAGGCAGGTGACATGACCCTCAGAGTTGCGAACGGAGCTAGCATGGATGCTAAAGCCGTGGGGGACTATCACCTGGGAATGTCAGATGGACATGTTTTTGTTTTGCGTAATTGCTTTTTTGTACCCAACGCAACTTGTAATATCATTTCTGTATCTTTAGTTTCTAAAGAAGGTTATGAATTTGCGTTTGTAAGTAATGTTGTAAACATTCACCTTAATCAAGTTCTGATTGGGTCAGGTACATTGAGTAATGGTATATACGTATTGAACCAACCACAGATTTTCAATGTCCAGAATACACACAAAAGAAAGTCTCCAGAAATAAATCAGACTTTCTTGTGGTATTGTAGACTGGGTCACATCAATGAGAGAAGGTTGACGAAGTTACATACAGAAGGGTATTTGAATGCGTTCGAATATCAGTCGTATGCCACTTGTCAATCCTGTCTCAAAGGAAAGATGACAAAGACTCCGTTTACTGGACATGGAGTAAGAGCGAGCGAGCTCTTGGGACTCGTACACAGTGACGTGTGCGGTCCAATGTCTACACATGCCCGAAGCGGACATTCTTACTTCATTACTTTTACGGATGACTTCTCAAGGTACGGTTATGTCTTCTTAATGAAACATAAGTCCGAAGCCTTTGGAAAATTCCAGGAGTATAAGAATGAAGTTGAGAAACAGACCGGCAAAAGTATTAAGATTCTAAGATCGGATCGAGGTGGAGAATACTTAAGTGCCGAATTCCTGAATTACTTAAAAGAGAACGGAATTCTCTCTCAGCTTACTCCTCCATACACCCCGCAACATAACGGTGTATCGGAGAGACGGAACCGCACCCTATTGGATATGGTGCGGTCCATGTTGAGTAACGCTGAGTTACCGCGATCATTCTGGGGATATGCGCTAGAAGCAGCTGCGTATCTCTTGAACAAGGCTCCCACCAAGACTGTGCCTACCACCCCATATGAGATGTGGACTGGGAAGAAACTCTGTCTTAAGTATCTCAAGGTATGAGGATGTCCAGCTTTTGTAAAAAAGCAGCATGCGGACAAGCTTGAGGCACGTTCAGTACAGTGTAAGTTTGTGGGATACCCAAGGAACTCCAGGGGGTATCTTTTCTATTCCGCTGAGGAACAAAAGGTTTTTGTTTCTCAGCATGCCCGCTTCTTGGAAACTGAGTTTTTAGAAACCCAGATAAGTGGGAGCACAATAGAACTGGAAGAAGTTCCAGAACCACAGACTGTTACTGAAAGCTTAGTGGAACCAGAGGGTTCAACAGAACAGGACATTCCTACGCCGCTCCGCAGGAGTAGTAGGCAGACTCATCCGCCCGAGAGATACTATGGTTTTCTCATAGACGGGGATAGAGAGGATTGCATCATAGATTATGATGAGCCTACTAGCTTCCAGCAGGCCGTTCAGAGCGTTGACTCAGTGAAATGGCTGGATGCAATGCGGACCGAAATGGAGTCCATGTACACCAACAAGGTATGGGCGTTGGACGTTGCTCCAGACGGGGTAAAACCCGTAGGATGCAAGTGGATCTTCAAAAGGAAGATTGGTGTAGATGGGCTGGTTGAGACCTATAAAGCTAGGCTGGTAGCAAAGGGTTTCCGTCAAAGACCTGGCTTGGACTATGACGAAACCTTTTCTCCAGTAGCCATGCTGAAATCCATTCGGATCCTTCTTGCCATTGCTGCCTTCCACGATTATGAGATTTGGCAGATGGACGTAAAGACAGCTTTTCTAAATGGAAATTTAGAGGAGTGTGTCTATATGGACCAGCCAGAGGGTTTCATTCAGAGTGGGAGCAGCGGAAAAGTGTGCAAGTTACTTAAGTCCATCTATGGACTAAAGCAGGCATCGCGGAGTTGGAACATCTGCTTTGATGAGACGGTCAAAGAATTTGGCTTTATCAAAAATCCAGATGAACCATGCATCTATAGTAGATTTGTAGCGAGAACTGTAGTATTCCTCGTTTTATACGTGGATGACATTCTCTTAATAGGAAATGACATTCCTATGCTACAATCTGTCAAGGGGTTCTTGTCACACAGGTTCTCCATGAAAGACCTGGGTGATGCCTCGTACATTCTGGGTATCCGGATCTACCGTGACAGATCCAAGAGGATATTAGGACTTTCACAGTCCAGGTACATCGACACCATACTGAAGAGATTCAGTATGGAAGATTCCAAGCACGGTAACCTACCGGCTTGTCACGGGATCACCCTCTCTAAAGAGATGTCTCCCAAGACTGATTTGGAGAGGGATCGCATGTCTATTATACCCTACGCTTCTGCGGTAGGCTCTATAATGTATGCGATGTTGTGTACAAGACCGGATGTAGCTTATGCACTGAGTGTGGTAAGCCGGTATCAGTCAAACCCTGGGGAGAAACACTGGATAGCGGTAAAGAACATTCTCAAGTATCTGAAAAGGACTAAGGAGATGTTCTTGGTGTATGGCGGAAAAGACCTCCAGATCGAGGCCTTTGCTGACTCCAGCTTCCAGAGTGATAAGGATGATTCCAAGTCCATGTCGGGTTTTGTCTTTACCCTCAATGGAGGGGCGGTATGTTGGAAGAGCTCCAAACAGGAAACCGATGCAGACTCGACGATGGAAGCGGAATACATCGCTGCATCTGATGCCGCAAAAGAAGCTGTCTGGATGAGGAAGTTCTTGAAAGAACTTCAGGTGGTTCCGTCCATTGTTGATCCAATACCTCTGTATTGCGACAACAACGGGGCTATAGCTTTAGCGAAGGAACCCAGGTCCCATCAGAGATCCAGGCACATCTTGAGGCGGTATCACCTGATCAGGGAGATCGTGGATCGCCAGGAGATCAAGGTTCGGAGAGTCGCTTCAGAAGACAACACTGCAGATCCATTTACCAAGGCCTTGCCCCAGACTCAGTTCGAGCGGCTGATCGAGATGATAGGTCTTCGATACGCCAGTACATGGCCTTAGTGCAAGTGGGAGATTGTTAGTGTATATGCCCTAGAGGCCATTACTGTATCATACTAGTTTGTATATTACTTAATGGATGCTTGGGATATTCACCTTGTATATACAATCTTGCTCAAAATAGTAGTATGCTACTTGGTTTGTTTCTACTTCAATGTGTACATGTGTTTATATTTTGTATATCGCCTATACACATTAGTGGAGCCCTTAGGATCTTTGCTTGATTACTAGCGATGTGATGGCCGTCACACTAGTGGGGCTGGGTAATCTATAAGCACATCCTTATGCAGGTCCCTGGTCGCAGGACTATCGAGACAGGGCATCGATACTCCGGAGTAGACCAGCGCATGCGCTTCTCATCCCAGTGTGGGAGACGGTCTGTCCCACAGCCGTCAGTACGTCGTACTTGAGATAGTATGCGGGTGCTCGTTAGATTACGGGTACACTGGACAGGACTCGTCGGGAACTGACTAGTTGGTATTATGCCTATCGTCAGTTATCAGTTCCCAGGTGACATGAGTACAGCTTAGTCCGCTGACTTGACACTGTCACTTCGCCTCGAGTGTGTTCCCACTGTACTTTGATCACTACCCTACCACGGCTCAAAGGAGTCGTGCAAACAGGTGGTGGTTGGGTGCAGTCCCGAAGCACTTGGAGGCAGTGACGGTTAGACAGGATTCGTCTCTCCCGGTATTGGGGGTTGACATCGCGCTGTGTCTAGGAGAGCCATTACACGAGTAGTCCCTGGCCAGGGCAAACGAGATATACTGGTAGGCTTCCAGTGTTATCTCAGGGTGTTTTGGGCTTCGCTCCGGCACGACTTGTACCGCTATTGGGGGACTGACGTTTACCGCCCCCTAGGCCCGCCATGCGATGTATCAGACGAACAGACCGGACTGTACGGAGAATGTCACACTCAGGCTCAGTAGGAGTTCAGATGGGTTTCGCCTCGTCGGTCTTCTTATCGGCATTACCTGGGGACCGTTACGCACAGCTAGTGCCGCTTGCGGTCTGTGGTTAAACCCACTGCCAGCGTAGTGTCGAGTCTTTAGAGTCCCACACAGAAAGCTTTTCGCCTTTAGGCAAAAGAGTAGAGGTCGCATGGTATTGCGACAGGTCGCATGGTTTTGCGACAGGGTTCGGTCACATCCGAGCACTTGTGCACGTACAGTGTCCGGACAGTTTACACTTGCGGGCTTTGGTTTAAGCCAGATCCTAGTGTACCTTATGGGATTGGATTTATCCAGTTTGCATTCGTGTTCCTCGGAACGCGGATGCGGGTGTGTATGCACAGTTGACAGGGAGGCAGAGACAGCGGATTCTCATTAGGTTTGTTGACAGTTGACCGTTGACTATTGACCTTTTGATCAACCCTAATGAGAATATGATATGTGATTAACTATTATATTAATTAAGTATTATGGTGACATGGTTGTTGACTTTTGTTGACTTTGTTGGCTTGTTGACTTTTGTTGACTTGTTGACTTTGTTGACCGGTTGACTAGGCTTGACTAGTTGACCATCATGATAACCATAGCCATCATTTCATGGCAAAGACTTTTACTTGCTTGCTCATTTGTGTAAAATGAGTGCATGATATGATATGGTTATGGTTGCTTCAACCATCACATAAGACTTTTGTTGATATGATGAGTTATGATTACTTTGGATTATGAGAGGGTGAAAGACAAAAGAGAGCCTCATTCTTTCTTGCTCATTCTCTCTCTTGTTCTTGAGCTCTCCTTTTGCTCTCACCCTTTTTGCTCTTGCTCCCTCTCTTTAATCTATGGTTCTCTTGTCTCATGAGTTGAGAATCAAGAACCATAGATAAAATCCCACACAAACTATTCTCTACTCATTCTAGTTCACTAGGTTTAGCAAACCAAGTGAACTAGTTTCTTCAAAGAACGAAGAAGGGGCTAAAGGTTGGAGCTTTCAGGTGGATCTATCTTCGGCGTACGGAGACGACGAGAAGAAGCCAATCCGGACCACCATCGGAGCTTGAAGACGAAGGAGTTCAAGACAAGCAAGGTATAACCCCCTAACCGAGTAGCTAGAAACTCATAGTTAGGATGTTAGATAGATGTTTAACCAAGATCCGGGTTTTAGGTCCATGTTACCACCTCCGTAAAAATCGTTTTTACCAAATTCCGCATTCCCGAAAGTACCGGGAGAGGTAGCATGGACTTACATGTGATGCATGATAACAGGTGGAAACATGAATATATACTACTCAATATATAAATCAAAACTGAAATCTCATCAATTATTTCCAAATAAGTTTCATTTTTCCGTGTCCAACATCGACACAAATCTTCTGTTTCCATCAGGCATCGTTCCCCGAACGTTCCTGTCAATCAATAACACCGGTCGGTATAATCTAGATATCCGCCGTGTTCATAACTGTCTCCGGTGTTTAGTATCCTAGTTAGGCTCCCCGTCTAAAGTGCGGCTCTCCTGCCCCTCGGTCTCGACTGGGTCCACCATGAATCCAGCTGTATAGCTACCCCACTCAACCTGGATACACGTAAAAATCCGCAACCGTATAGCTACCCCACTCGGTTCGGAATAAAACCAAATCATAAAAACAACATCTCATGGTGGACATGTCACATCAATCATAAAAATCACAGAATCTACTCGATAGTGTATAAAACTCAAAACCATAAATCCGTAGTAACCCAATGCATCTTATATCAAAACTACAATTACTTGAAGATAAAACATGATGACATTTATGAAAAATAACTACCATTCTTGATGTTTAAGGTATGATGTGAATCATATTTAGTATGATAAGTACTAAAGGTATATGTGACATGTTAATATCGACGAGGTGTAGTGTAACATGTAGATATGTGCATGTGCAGCATGACTCATCGATAATTTGTGTAGTGTTCTAACAATTAATAACATGATAATATTTATATATATATATATATGAATGCATACGATCAAACTTTATAAACGAAGGAATAATTGTAATTTAAACTTAAACTACGGGCGTATCACGCCATCCATACAAAATCCCCCGGTAGATGTTTAGTCTACTCACCGGAATACGTCGAGTCTACTCAGATATCACCAATCCCTTTCCTTTCCTTGCGGCCTCCGAAGTTCCCATACTCAAATCTAACATCGACATTAATTTGTATAAGAAACGGGTAAACTCCGATACGGCGAAAACATGAAAATACAAGTTTTACGTATTAACTACACTACGTACAGCTATTGTAAACTATCTAAGACCTAAACTAACTGGAATTTAACCAATCGATGTTCGTGTCACGACCCGACAGAGCACGTGACTGGCCCTTGAACCATTTGAAGTCTATAGGACTCCCTCTGACCCAAGTAAGCCAAAAGCCTAGAAATCTAAAACCATTTTAAGGAGTAAATAAAGAAAACTGGTTTTTAATAAATAAAGAGACATGTTTTTAAATCAAAGCTTTTAAATAACTAAGCCGAATATGCATTTTTGAAATATGTAGTCTTTTCTGAAAATTTCGACAGAGTTTCCTTTGTAAAAACTGGCCCCGAATGGGGTACAACAGGAATAATATATATGCAGTGATAAAAGGCATCCCCAAGCGGGAGCTAGCTCTTCGTCAATCGACGGTCACAACCACGCAAGCAATATAATATACAACGCCGAAAGGCGAGAATCAAACTCAAAAAGAAACTCAAAACAGCCTGAAAACCGTAATACTACAAGCGTGACTCTAAGGTCGAAATAATACATCACTGTTTTTCTAAGTCTGAGCAATATACAAGTTTTTGGTTGATGGAATTTCTAGATACAATGAATAATACATCAACAATGGTGGTCCTGATACAAAGAACCCACCTACCCAAGCAAGTCACCCATATGGAAGCAGTGTGCCGGAAAAGCCGCTATGGAATCTGTACGGCAAAAACCTGCAAAAACTGTGGCACAACGGGGGTGAGTTGCCAACTCGTGAATAGAAAATATCTACAAGCAGAGATCAAATGTATGACCCATCCTAAGTCAATACGATCAGATATATATAAACCTCAATATGAATAAGTCTGAAGCATGATAAGGTGGCAATGTAATCTCTATACATGAGTGTAGTGCCAAGTGCTTGTGCCAGTGCCTCAGGTAATAGCATATCATAAATATGAGGTATGATCAATGTAATCAATCTGCATGTACGTGGACCCCATCCACTCGTCACCCAATGACAATAAGCATCATGCATGCAAATATCATAAAGCATATGCATGGAAAAGATGAGGATATAAACCATCTGTGTCCCTCGCGACACGTCAAAATCATAGAACCGGAGTGCCCAACATCGACACTCGAAAACATCATGAAAGCTGTGCCCAGCATAGGTACGTAAATCCTCATATATCGGGCTCCGTCAGTCCGGATCAGCCCACGGGCTCCGTCTGCGGAATCGGCCTTCGGCCCTAGCAGTACCCCCATATCCATCTATCGACTCTGGTCGGTATCCTCCGGATTGTTAGTGTATATGCCCTAGAGGCCATTACTGTATCATACTAGTTTGTATATTACTTAATGGATGCTTGGGATATTCATCTTGTATATACAATCTTGCTCAAAATAGTAGTATGCTACTTGGTTTGTTTCTACTTCAATGTGTACATGTGTTTATTTCAGTATATCACTTATACGCATTAGTGGAGCCCTTAGGATCATTGCTTGATTACCAGCATTGTGATGGCAGTCACACTAGTGGGGGCTGGGTAATCTATAAGCACATCCTTATACAGGTCCCTAGTCGCAGGACTATCGAGACAGGGCATCGATACTCCGGAGTAGACTAGCGTATGCGCTTCTCATCCCAGTGTGGGAGATGGTCTATCCCACAGCCATCAGTACGTCGTACTGGAGATAGTATACGGGTGCTCGTTGGGTTATGAGTACACTGGACAGGACTCGTCGGGAACTGACAGGTTGGTATTATACCTATCGTCAGTCATCAGTTCCCAGGTGACATGAGTACAGCTTAGTCCGCTGACTTGACACTGGCACTTCGCCTCGAGTGTGTTCCCACTGCACTTTGATCACTACCCTACCACGGCTCAAAGGAGTCGTGCAAACAGATGGTGGTTGGGTGCAGTCCCGAAGCACTTGGAGGCAGTGACGGTTAGACAGGATTCGTCTCTCCCGGTATTGGGGGTTGACATCGCGCTGTGTCTAGGAGAGCCATTACACGAGTAGTCCCTGGCCAGGGCAAACGAGATATACTGGTAGGTTTCCAGTGTTATCTCAGGGTGTTTTGGGCTTCGCTCCGGCACGACTTGTACCGCTATTGGGGGACTGACGTTTACCGCCCCCTAGGCCCGCCATGCGATGTATCAGACGAACAGACCGGACTGTACGGAGACTGTCACATTCAGACTCAGTAGGAGTTCAGATGGGGTTTCACCTCGTCAGCCTTCTTGTCGACATCTACCTGGGGACCGTTATGCACAGTTAGTGCCGCTTGCGGTCTGTGGTTAAACCCACTGCCAGCGTAGTGTCGAGTCTTTAGAGTCCCACACAGAGGGTATTCGCCTCTGGGCAAAACAGAGTAGAGGTCGCATGGTTTTGCGACAGGGTTCGTTCACATCCGCGCACTTGTGCACGTTTGGAGTCCGGACCGATATTACCAGCGGGCTCTGGTTTGAGCCGGATACTGGTATAGTATTTGGGGTTGCTTTTATCTCTCAGTATTCATGTTCCTCGGAACAAGGATGCAGGTGTGTATGCACAGTTATTTGAGGAAGAGGAAGATGACTTTCATTAGGGTTTCGGAACGGGTGCGTATGCACAGTTGACAGTCGTCTTTTTCCAAACCCTAATGGATTTGTATTATATCATTTAATAATATATAATAAAATGAAATTGTGTCATGGTTAGTTTTTGTTGACTTGTTGACCATGGTTGACTTGTTGACCATGGTTGAACATTTGACCACCATCATTACAAATGCAAGATGCTTTTTCATTCTTGCTTTTTCATTTAATGTTTGTAATGATATTAGTCATTCCTAAACTTTCCATCAAACCTTTTTCATTTTGATTATTATTATTGTTATTTGATAATTCATTTTCTTTTTGCATTATGGTTGCAAGAAAGGAAATGAGAGCTCATTCTATCATATTCACTCTCTCTCTTCACTTCATCTTCTTCTTCCTCTAGCCAAGAGAAACCTTCTCATGTGTTGAGAATCCTTCTCTTGAAAAACAAAAGCAACCCTTAGACACTCTCTACTCACTCTAGGATCAAGGGTTTAGCAAGCCGGCGATTCTAGTTCACTCCAAGTACGAGAAAGAGCCCAAAGGTCGAGCCTTCGAGGTGGATCCATCTTCGACGGAAGAAGGCGACAAAGGAGAACCATCAACCTCTACAAAGTTTGAAGACGAAGGAGTTCAAGTTTAGGTATAATCATCTTTATCCGAGTAGCTAAATCTCTTTAGCTAGTTTGCTAGTTTTAGTTTAGACAACGATCCCGACCTTGCTTAGTCCATGTTGCCTCTTGCGATAAAAAAATTTGTTTTTTATACCGTTTCCGCCTCCCCGTAAGAACCGAGGGTCGCAATATGGACTTACAGTGGTATCAGAGCCTAACTAAACTTAAACTAGCTTGGTAGTGAAGTGTAACGAAGTTCGGAACCGAAAAAAAACCCAAAAACCATACTTTTACAAAACCTGAGTTTCTGTTGAAATTTTTTGGCTCAAAATGAAAAACTTTATACTTGTAAAATCGTCTCAGGGTTTTCTAAGAACACCCATGAAAAACGATCCAGTGTTGAGCTCAAAGCGCCGCCCTTCCGCGGCACGAGGTAGGCTCGTGCCGCGCAACCGCCGCGCTTTGTCGTCTTCTGTGCGTCGTTTTTCGTGCAGTGTGTGTAGGTGTTGGTTTTGGATTTTTGAAATATATTATATGTGCCCAGATTTTCCAGAAAAGAAATTTCCTTTTGGGGTCCTATAATTCCGTATTTTTCCGAACTTCACTACACTTTTGACTATGATGGTTATATCTGTGATGCTTGCATGTATTGAATGTCGGCTAATCGCTATAAGACGATTAGTCGGGGTTATACATGATCTGTAATGTGCTGGAATGTGTATATGAATGTGGTTGGACTGTCGCGGGTGAATAGCCGGGGTGGATGTGAGATGAGCTTTTGTTTTTTCTTTCATTCATTGTAAATGTAAATTGATGTAATAATATTATTTGTTTGGCCGCACAACCGGGTCGGGGTTGTAGCCGTCATTGTATAATTCTTTTTACTGTTTTTTCTCCTAGGATAGACCCATGGAGGGGGTGCACGAACTACCGGGTATGCCGAAGTGTCGAGTGGCCTACTCATGGAGATGAGGGAGGTTGCTACGCTTCGGGTACTTGGCGGGTAGTTTGCCGCACCCGTAGGGGTCTTGGGTGGGGTATTTGGCTATTCACCGCGACCGTGTTATCCGCTTTTCGTTTCAGGCTCGAAAGGATTGCGGATTGCTAGTATATCCAATGCATTCATCTGTGATCTGTAATGTCTACTATTGCTATATCTATAACTATTTAGGCGTTGCTTATGTTTTACAGACGCGCTAGCCCAGCCCCCGCTCTGTCGTTAGTTAAGTAACCTAACGGGTAAATGACAGGGCCCAGTGGCGAATGCGAATGGCATAAGCGTACGTCATATTTTGGTTGTTTTCTGCAATGGTAGGATTTAAATGATGGGACGCATTAAAAGTACTAATGCAAGAATATCACGCATTAAAAGAACTAATGCAAGATAATAAACCAAGTTAAAGTCGTTGGAACATTTTCGAAAAACCACTCGGTTCTTTTCAAAACCAACTTTTAATGCGGAGTTTGAGCCACTCCTTTTAAAAGCTATCTCGTTCCATCGATCAAATCAAGTTCACTACGTTCACGGTTTTGCCAAAACCATTCGTAGCCCTCCGTCGTTTCGTATGAATATTCAATAGTATTCAAGCTGTGTTTGTTGACCTTCGTCAAGGCATAGTGATTGGTAGCTATTGAGTATTCATATGTAGCATAGATAGATGCGTTGGTTTGGGACACTCACATTACCTTGTTGACCTTCGTCAAGGGTATATGCGGGTGGATTCAAATTAACCTGGATAATGACGGGCAGAACTTGACATGTGACTTATGATTTGTTGACCTTCGTCAAGGTCATAAGAGCATGGGGCAAAAATCCACATCGGGAGTTTCATAAGAACTGAAACTTGCTAGATTTGCATACCATTTGGAGTGTGGTGATTCTGGTAGGATTCCTTCAGTTTTCGTCACGCGATGATATTTGGATCCCGATCCTACTGTGAGTATATGCTACTCTTCGGGAAATTTTTCACTAAACGATCAATGCTATAAACCTAGTAGGTGCCTAGAAAGGTGTTAGCGGGGCTACGCCCCCAGGGAAAAGAGGTTCTTTAATTAAGGAACTTCGCGAAAGCGTTGGAAAACCTCCCTCGAAGTACCGACACTGGCCTGGCTGAATGGTTAAGCAAGTATTGTACGGTGGTATTGATCCTGACTAATTCTTCCTTTATGGTTTGAGGAGGGATTCGAGAAACAGTGGGAGCCATCCTGTTTAGACAAATTAAAAACCATTCTAAACTTGCAAGAGCATCATGCTGAGTGTTTCTTCTTCTCTCTCCTAATTGCAGCGACCAATCAACATGACTGGACTTAAGTTACTCCTAGATAAAAACAAGCTGACAGGGCCAAACTACAAAGATTGGCTCAGGAATGTCAAGATAGCAATCACTTATGACAAGCTGGGGTATCTTCTTACCACCAAAGCTCCCCCTGTCCCTGGTCCAACTTCCAGTGTCGCGGATAAGGAAATCCGCAAGACTTGGGAGATTGATAGCGCGAAGGCCAAGTGCCTCCTGCTTGCCTCGATGGACAACGAACATCAGAGGAGGCATGAGAATATGGACATGGAGTCCATATTGCTTCATACAAAAGAACTGTATGGAGAGCAATCACGTATCGCTAGATACGAAGCGTCGAAAAAGTTGTTTTCGACAAGAATGGCCGTCGGATCATCAGTAGCCGAGCACGTGCTAAAGATGATCGGCTACATTGAGGAGCTCGCTGACCTGGGGATCACATTGGAGAGTGAGCTATATACGGATATAGTTCTCCAGTCCCTTCCTTCCACTTACGCCCAGTTTATAATGAACTTCAACCTACAAGAAAAAGAGGTTGAACTTTCAGAGCTCCTCAACCTGCTGAGGAGCGCAGAGGGCACCCTACAGAAAGGTAGGGAAACATCCACTTTGTTTGTAGGAGGATCATCTTCTTCTAGGTCCAAGGCGAAAGCCAAGGGAAAGAAGAAGAAAGCCCCCGCCAAACCAAGGGGCGGTGTTAGTAAAGTGGATACGAAGGGAAAAGGAAAAGCAACAAAGATAGCAGGGAAGCTTGTGGATAAGGAAGAATGCTTCTTTTGTCATAAGAAAGGACACTGGAAGAATGATTGCAGGGCCTGGAAGGCCAGAACACAGGAATTGAAGCAGGTTGCAGCTTCAGCTTCAGGTGTGTATGTTATTAAAAACTGTCTTTCAATAAACTCTACTTCCTGGGTATTGGATACAGGATCAGGATCTCATATCTGTAATTCTTTGCAGGCGTTGAGAAACCGTAGTGTTTTGAAGGAAGGTGACATGACCCTCAGAGTTGCGAACGGAGCTAGCATGGATGCTAAAGCCGTGGGGGACTATCACCTAGGAATGTCAGATGGACATGTTTTGGTTTTGCGTAATTGCTTTTTTGTACCCAACGCAACTTGTAATATCATTTCTGTATCTTTAGTTTCTAAAGAAGGTTATGAATTTGCGTTTGTAAGTAATGTTGTAAACATTCACCTTAATCAAGTTCTGATTGGGTCAGGTACATTGAGTAATGGTATATACGTATTGAACCAACCACAGATTTTCAATGTCCAGAATACACACAAAAGAAAGTCTCCAGAAATAAACCAGACTTTCTTATGGCATTGTAGATTGGGTCACATCAATGAGAGAAGGTTGACGAAGTTACATACAGAAGGGTATTTGAATGCGTTCGAATATCAGTCGTATGCCACTTGTCAATCCTGTCTCAAAGGAAAGATGACAAAGACTCCGTTTACTGGACATGGAGAAAGAGCGAGCGAGCTCTTGGGACTCGTACACAGTGACGTGTGCGGTCCAATGTCTACACATGCCCGAAGCGGACATTCTTACTTCATTACTTTTACGGATGACTTCTCAAGGTACGGTTATGTCTTCTTAATGAAACATAAGTCCGAGGCTTTTGGAAAATTCCAGGAGTATAAGAATGAAGTAGAGAAACAGACCGGCAAAAGTATTAAGATTCTAAGATCGGATCGAGGTGGAGAATACTTAAGTGCCGAGTTCCTGGACTATTTAAAAGAGAATGGTATTCCCTCTCAGCTTACTCCTCCATACACTCCGCAACATAACAGTGTATCGGAGAGACGGAACCGAACCCTATTGGATATGGTTCGGTCCATGATGAGTAACGCTGAGTTACCGCGATCATTCTGGGGATATGCAATAGAAGCAGCTGCGTATCTCTTGAACAAGGCTCCCACCAAGACTGTGCCTACCACCCCATATGAGATGTGGACTGGGAAGAAACCCTGTCTTAAGTATCTTAAGGTATGGGGATGTCCAGCTTTTGTAAAAAAGCAGCATGCGGACAAGCTTGAGGCACGTTCAGTACAGTGTAAGTTTGTGGGATACCCAAGGAACTCCAGGGGGTATCTTTTCTATTCCGCTGAGGAACAAAAGGTTTTTGTTTCTCAGCATGCCCGCTTCTTGGAAACTGAGTTTTTGGAAACCCAGATAAGAGGGAGCACAATAGAACTGGAAGAAGTTCCAGAACCACAGTCTGTTACTGAAAGTTTAGTGGAACCAGAGGGTTCAACAGAACAGGACATTCCTACGCCGCTCCGCAGGAGTAGTAGGCAGTCTCATCCGCCCGAGAGATACTGCGGTTTTCTCATAGACGGGGATAGAGAGGATTGCATCATAGATTATGATGAACCTACTAGCTTCCAGCAGGCCGTTCAGAGCGTTGACTCAGTGAAATGGCTGGATGCAATGCGGACCGAAATGGAGTCCATGTACACCAACAAGGTATGGACGTTGGACATTGCTCCAGACGGGGTAAAACCCGTAGGATGCAAGTGGATCTTCAAAAGGAAGATTGGTGTAGATGGACAGGTTGAGACCTATAAAGCTAGGCTGGTAGAAAGGGTTTCCGTCAAAGACCTGGCTTGGACTATGACGAAACCTTTTCTCCAGTAGCCATGCTGAAATCCATTCGGATCCTTCTTGCCATTGCTGCCTTCCACGATTATGAGATTTGGCAAATGGACGTAAAGACAGCTTTTCTAAATGGAAATTTAGAGGAGTGTGTCTATATGGACCAGCCAGAGGGTTTCATTCAGAGTGGGAGCAGCGGAAAGGTGTGCAAGTTGCTTAAGTCCATCTATGGACTGAAGCAGGCATCGCGGAGTTGGAACATCTGCTTTGATGAGACGGTCAAAGAATTTGGCTTTATCAAAAATCCAGATGAACCATGCATCTATAGTAGATTTGTAGCGAGAACTGTAGTATTCCTCGTTTTATACGTGGATGACATTCTCTTAATAGGAAATGACATTCCTATGCTACAATCTGTCAAGGGGTTCTTGTCACACAAGTTCTCCATGAAAGACCTGGGTGATGCCTCATACATCCTGGGGATCCGGATCCATCGTGATAGATCCAAGAGGATATTGGGACTTTCTCAGTCCAGGTACATCGACACCATAGTGAAGAGATTCAGTATGGAAGATTCCAAGCGCGGTAACCTACCGGCTTGTCACGGGATCACCCTCTCTAAAGAGATGTCTCCCAAGACTGATTTGGAGAGGGATCGCATGTCTATTATACCCTACGCTTCTGCGGTAGGCTCTATAATGTATGCGATGTTGTGTACCAGACCGGATGTAGCTTATGCACTGAGTGTGGTAAGCCGGTATCAGTCTAACCCTGGGGAGAAACACTGGATAGCAGTAAAGAACATTCTCAAGTACCTGAGAAGGACTAAGGAGATGTTCTTGGTGTATGGCGGAAAAGACCTCCAGATCGAGGCCTTTGCTGACTCCAGCTTCCAGAGTGACAAGGATGATTCCAAGTCCATGTCGGGCTTTGTCTTTACCCTCAATGGAGGGGCGGTGTGTTGGAAGAGTTCCAAACAGGAAACCGTTGCAGACTCGACGATGGAAGCGGAATACATCGCTGCATCTGATGCCGCAAAAGAAGCTGTCTGGATGAGGAAGTTCTTGAAAGAACTTCAGGTGGTTCCGTCCATTGTTGATCCAATACCTCTGTATTGCGACAACAATAGGGCTATAGCTTTAGCGAAGGAACCCAGGTCCCATCAGAGATCCAGGCACATCTTGAGGCGGTATCACCTGATCAGGGAGATCGTGGATCGCAAGGAGATCGAGGTTCGGAGAGTTGCTTCAGAAGACAACACTGCAGATCCACTCACCAAGGCCCTGCCCCAGACTCAGTTCGAGCGGCTGATCGAGATGATAGGTCTTCGATACGCCAGTACATGGCCTTAGTGCAAGTGGGAGATTGTTAGTGTATATGCCCTAGAGGCCATTACTGTATCATACTAGTTTGTATATTACTTAATGGATGCTTGGGATATTCACCTTGTATATACAATCTTGCTCAAAATAGTAGTATGCTACTTGGTTTGTTTCTACTTCAATGTGTACATGTGTTTATTTCAGTATATCACTTATACGCATTAGTGGAGCCCTTAGGATCTTTGCTTGATTACCAGCGTTGTGATGGCAGTCACACTAGTGGGGGCTGGGTAATCTATAAGCACATCCTTATACAGGTCCCTAGTCGCAGGACTATCGAGACAGGGCATCGATACTCCGGAGTAGACTAGCGTATGCGCTTCTCATCCCAGTGTGGGAGATGGTCTGTCCCACAGCCATCAGTACGTCGTACTGGAGATAGTATACGGGTGCTCGTTGGGTTACGAGTACACTGGACAGGACTCGTCGGGAACTGACAGGTTGGTATTATACCTATCGTCAGTCATCAGTTCCCAGGTGACATGAGTACAGCTTAGTCCGCTGACTTGACACTGGCACTTCGCCTCGAGTGTGTTCCCACTGCACTTTGATCACTACCCTACCATGGCTCAAAGGAGTCGTGCAAACAGGTGGTGGTTGGGTGCAGTCCCGAAGCACTTGGAGGCAGTGACGGTTAGACAGGATTCGTCTCTCCCGGTATTGGGGGTTGACATCGCGCTGTGTCTAGGAGAGCCATTACACGAGTAGTCCCTGGCCAGGGCAAACGAGATATACTGGTAGGTTTCCAGTGTTATCTCAGGGTGTTTTGGGCTTCGCTCCGGCACGACTTGTACCGCTATTGGGGGACTGACGTTTACCGCCCCTAGGCCCGCCATGCGATGTATCAGACGAACAGACCGGACTGTACGGAGACTGTCACATTCAGACTCAGTAGGAGTTCAGATGGGGTTTCACCTCGTCAGCCTTCTTGTCGACATCTACCTGGGGACCGTTATGCACAGCTAGTGCCGCTTGCGGTCTGTGGTTAAACCCACTGCCAGCGTAGTGTCGAGTCTTTAGAGTCCCACACAGAGGGTATTCGCCTCTGGGCAAAACAGAGTAGAGGTCGCATGGTTTTGCGACAGGGTTCGTTCACATCCGCGCACTTGTGCACGTTTGGAGTCCGGACAGATATTACCAGCGGGCTCTGGTTTGAGCCGGATACTGGTATAGTATTTGGGGTTGCTTTTATCTCTCAGTATTCATGTTCCTCGGAACAAGGATGCAGGTGTGTATGCACAGTTATTTGAGGAAGAGGAAGATGACTTTCATTAGGGTTTCGGAACGGGTGCGTATGCACAGTTGACAGTCGTCTTTTTCCAAACCCTAATGGATTTGTATTATATCATTTAATAATATATAATAAAATGAAATTGTGTCATGGTTAGTTTTTGTTGACTTGTTGACCATGGTTGACTTGTTGACCATGGTTGAACATTTGACCACCATCATTACAAATGCAAGATGCTTTTTCATTCTTGCTTTTTCATTTAATGTTTGTAATGATATTAGTCATTCCTAAACTTTCCATCAAACCTTTTTCATTTTGATTATTATTATTGTTATTTGATAATTCATTTTCTTTTTGCATTATGGTTGCAAGAAAGGAAATGAGAGCTCATTCTATCATATTCACTCTCTCTCTTCACTTCATCTTCTTCTTCCTCTAGCCAAGAGAAACCTTCTCATGTGTTGAGAATCCTTCTCTTGAAAAACAAAAGCAACCCTTAGACACTCTCTACTCACTCTAGGATCAAGGGTTTAGCAAGCCGGCGATTCTAGTTCACTCCAAGTACGAGAAAGAGCCCAAAGGTCGAGCCTTCGAGGTGGATCCATCTTCGACGGAAGAAGGCGACAAAGAAGAACCATCAACCTCTACAAAGTTTGAAGACGAAGGAGTTCAAGTTTAGGTATAATCATCTTTATCCGAGTAGCTAAATCTCTTTAGCTAGTTTGCTAGTTTTAGTTTAGACAACGATCCCGACCTTGCTTAGTCCATGTTGCCTCTTGCGATAAAAAAATTTGTTTTTTATACCGTTTCCGCCTCCCCGTAAGTACCGGGGGTCGCAATATGGACTTACACGGATAACCGCCAGGTCCAACCAATCACCGGTAGGTACTCTCCACCCTGCCAAGCTCATCGTCTACTCCATGAAAAACATTTCTTGCCCCGGGGAACCATACCGGTTCCACCATGTACCCGCAATCGGCCTCGTCCACTCCTCGAATCGGGTCTCACATGTCGCTCTCAGCACCGAGAAAACACATGGTGGACGCACTGAAATATCATATCAAGGGTAACCGGGTTTTTAAACAATTACGTATTCTCTTTTGAAATACCCACGGTTCCCAAATCCGGAAATATCATGGAAACAACATATCTCAATGCGTATAATCAGAAAGCATAATATATGCGACATGTAAAAGAAATGTAAGCATTTCAGTATGTCATGCAACAGTACTACAGTGTAGTGACATGGCAATTATCCATGATGAAGTGTGTGAGCCGGCAAGCAAGTGTACGCGGAACATATGCATCATCGATAATGGTGCTGGTGTCCTAACAGCATGGTTGTAATATGTCAATAAACACAAGCAATGCAATGCAAATAGCATGAATATGCGGAATCGAATAATCAACGCAACAGTGAAGAATTTACCTCAATAAATATATCATGCAGCATTGCCATTTGAAATAAGACGAATCGGGGTTTTTGGTAAAATAAGGGCTACGGTGTTTTAAGAACAGATGCGAAGTTTGAAAATATCCGTAGAGTCCCTTTTTTTCTATCTTTAAAATATCCCCGATTCGTTAGTTTTGAAATAGGTATGACTCGGGTCTATTCTAATGTCTACTAAGTAATCTACAGACCCAACTAAGAAGCAAAACAGAAGGGGTATGATACCACCTACATCTGAGTCGATATATGTATATAAATATAATAGTCGATGATCCCGCCTCAATAGTATCATATACGATATAATATCCTCGAGTCATGAGTGCGGATCTATCATCAATATATAGCTCGTACGTAAATCCGTCGTACGGCATCCCAAATCTGGGTACGGGTATTATCACAGTCAGCTTATCCATTATCTGGTATCCTTATCATCATCTCTCATGATCTGGGGTACTGATCTATGTCTTGTACAATCGATACCACCTAAACCAATATAAGCGCGTGTGTAGAGCACACGTCCCTGGCCCGCTAAAACCTCGTATCGTATCCTAAATACGAATCACATCATATCGCCGATCTCACGGCATCGGGCCAATACCATCGAATCATCTCCAAATATCCACCACAATCCTCATCATCACGGTATAAGTATAGCAATAAGTATGAGTGTGCGTGTGTGGGTGTAAACTTATTCTAGGGTTCACGACTAGGAATTTCACTAGTTCACTTCTAACCCTAATCTAAACCATAGTACACATAAACTCACATGTCCACGACACACAATAAGCTAACAAACTAGTATATATGTACTATACTAATATTGGACTGCGGGGGTGCTATACGCTATCCACCCGACTTCCCCCGTAGATATAATCTACTCACCTCGCTTCTCGTTTTTCGACGTCGCCACGCGCTTTATTGTCATCCCGAAGTCTTCATGGGGTACCTACACATTAACGTATCGCAAATGCGTATCAAAATCAATTCAAAACTAAAACGGCATACGAAACCTAAAACGATACGCTATGATCTATATGTTAGAACCTATGGACAACGCCTTCCAAAACCATCAACAACCCTTGATATCGTCGTATAAGCGTCAAGTAGTCGAGGTAAAACACCATACGCAAACTCAGAATTCACAATACGGAATACGAAAACAGGAACCCAAAACAGCAACTAAGAAATTAGGCTCCAGATTTTTCCCTAAGTCAAATTAGACAAATCTAAACATGCCAGGGGTCTAATCTGCACATGTAGGAGCTACAGAACAAAAAAGACACAGATTGGTGCAGGTCTGGCCACAAATTGCGGCCAGAGGGAATAAATTGGCGGCCGGGGAAAAGAGGTAGGGGATGGGGTCTTGGTGGTAGCTTCCTGGGTGCCTGCACATATCACTGTCCAACCAATTTTATTTTCAGGTGTCTCGGGTGAAAGCAGATTCAATAAAACCTTCACAGATTTCACAATTTTTCCGATGTCGGTTTCTAAATCTATTCCGGGTTTCAAATCTCAGGTTTGGGTCTCAATTCCATCACTAGGGTGTTTGTGCAGCCTCTACTGAGCTCAAATTCATATTACAACTCACAATTTCCTCAAACCCTAACTAGGTTTTCCTTAAGTCCACCAAAATACATAATATCGGTTCTAAACTAAACATGGGGTATAAGTAATGCATAAACTAAGCTAATGATCCAGAAATTACCTCATCTGGAAACTCAAGAAAATTCTTGAGTTGCCTCTAGTGGCCAAAATCCTTGCTTTCTTGGTCCAATGTGTAGATCTTGGGCTTGTGCACATATTTAAAGAAATGGGGGTAGGGTTTTGGTGTTGTTTTCATGGTGATTTGGGGCTTGAAAAGGGGAGGGAGAAGAGAGAGCAGCAGCTCAGCAGGGAGTTGAGGGAGAGGGAGAGGGAGAGAGAAATGGTGAAGAATAATGGAGGAAGGTTTCACACAAGTCAAAGGTCACACCCCCCTTTCTCTCTCTCACCACCTACTACCATATTCTATACAATTTCTTTTCTTTTCCTTTCTTTTTCCCCAAATTCCTTTCTCACAAGAATAGTAACCCCAAAGTAAAGCCATGGCAAGAAAAATGTAACACAAGTGTAGAAAAGATATGTGCATGTTTTGCACAAAATTGCTAAAAACCGATTAGCGATTTTTAATCGCGATTAGCACTAAATTAGCATATAAATGATCACAAAAACTTAAAAATGGCATAATTCCAATAAATTCCCCATTTTAGAATTTTCCATAATTTTTCCAAAATTTTTCCCATTTATCGGTATTTAATTATGCCGAAATATTAAAATATTCAATAAAATAATATTAAATTATAAAAATTCCCAAAAATAATATTTTATTATTTTGAAATGTTACAATCTACCCCCCTTAAATTAATTCGGTCCCCGAATTTAAATTTAAACCCCCAAATGCTAAAACATTTCCATGAAAGTCCAAGTCGTCGGGGCTCCGAAATTATCAATACATAAAATGCATCATAGCGCAATGCATGCTCATGAGTAATGAGCAGATAACTCAAAAACGAAACTCCGTCAAGTATCCCACAATCATCGGAGTTATGGTAACGACACATTGTCAAATCCAATGCAAAAACCAATACGATATAAATCGGAACTATACAAGTAGACATCCAATCTATACATGTGAAATAGCTGAAGTAAATGCATGCCAAATCTTTTTAGTCGTTGTGCGATGCGCATAACACTGCACAGTGGCGGACGTCTTTCATAAGAAAATAACTATATACGTATATATCTTTTGTTTAACAGGCGTGTTCCGCCGTTTTGAAAACAATTTAGAAGGGTTTCCTTGTTTTTAAAACGTTTCGTGTCATATCGGACACGTAGGTATATACTGAGACTATAGCACGCTTTTTGGAAATCCCTTCGATAACTATCAATGCATGTAAAATATATCCAGGTACTGTCTTCTGACTAGTCCTGCTCAGTACGAAAACACATAGCAAATATCATAAAAACGTACTGCTCCATAAGAATCAATCCCAAAAGGTATATAAGAATACCCTATGCGTCTGGTGCGCACGGAAATCAAAATCCATATATGTGCCATACATGTGCACAGAAACAACATCCAGGTGCAACGGGTGTGCACGAAGCATCTGTCATAGGCAACATGTGTGCCTGACAGCTAAATCAGGTGCATCTAACATGCACGAAGAATCCCGATTTAGTGCATCTGGTGTGCACCAAAATCGTATCTCAAAACACGCGCCCAACATGCGTGAAATCGCGAAATCCAATAGCAAGCGTCGAACATGCGCATGTCCAATATCAAATGCACGGAGTGCAAGAAATCAACATCAATATCAGAATCGAAAATCGACATATCGAATGACATCAAATCGAAGTCAGGTGAAACCGTAGTGCACAAATATAAATCCGGTGCAACAAAGGCACGAAATATAAATCTGGTGCGATAAACGCAAGAAACATAAAACTGGTGCGGCAAACGCACGAAGTATGGAACTGGTGTATCACATGCACAAATACCCAGCAACAATCCAAATGCGAAAGCAGCAACACCAAGTGTACCCAGGTGTAAAGAAAATCGTAAACGTGTGCAACTGCGTGCACAAAACACATATCGATGCACTACGAGCACAAATAAGCTATACCGAGTGCAAAAACCAAATCGTGTGCGTAACATATGCACAACATCAAATCAAAACACTAAAGTGCATGAAAACTATGCTGGAAGCGTAAATCAAATCACCGGCCTAAAATAGGCATGAAATCACAATCAATACCTCAAGCGTAATAACTATGCACAAAATACGAATACCCAGTAGGTGCAACCATGGTGCAAGAAAACAAATACCATGAAACTCAGTCATCAAAACTAAATCATGCGAATAGATCGCCCAAAATACCGAAATCCAAAGTGACGGATACGTGATAATCGAATCACAAAATCACAAATCATAAATACCGTCGTCGGTATATCCTCCTTCAAAGTCGAGAAGGTGCTGGTACATCCAATGCTAGCATCGCAAAATATCTACTTGCCTCTTGCTCACGGTCTGGCGTCCTCTGCCTCTGGTTCCTTATCTTCCCTGCGGATTACCAATCTCGCAATCCATCGGCTCATCGGCCCTGTCTGGTGTGCTAACAGAAACGATTCCGTTCTGGCACCGCTCTGGTCATCTCTCGGTCAATCCTCACGGCCGCTCGTAAAGCAGCACGCCACTGGCGCCGACCTCTGGTCCTCTGAATGCACATCACACATCTGCTCCTGGTGAAAATCTTATTGCAGCAGTGTACTGGAAGGAATCCTGCTCAAGGTCTCTTCTGATCTCGCCTAAGCCAAACTTTACGGAGGTTGGTACTCTGACATAATCTTTTCTCGCTCTCTGGACATCTGCGTCCTCAGCACAGCATTTACTCCGAAGCTGGTCGCATCCCAACGTCTCTGTAGACATATCTTATCTCTGATATCAGCGGAGTGGAACGTCATCACCTCGAAATCTCGTGCGAACTCTTTACTCCACTTTGTTCCAATGTCGACTGATTCGGACTCGTCCCATCGCGGCTGCATGGACTGTGCTCCAACGGCTATGCTCGTATCTGGAGTCTCCCAAGCAATGCGTCCCATCATATGATATCTGAATGATGTCGAACCATCCGATCGACTCGTCAGAACCTCATAATCCCCCAAGAGCTCAACATCTTGGGTACAGTTTAATAGTATCGAGTACATACCACAGCATCGGTGGTCCAGCCGTAGAAGGGCAAACCCAAGCCTCACTAGTGGCGCCGCGGAACTGCCGCAAACCCTAAGGTCCAAAAGGCTTTCACACGGTCATTATGTCGAGTTAGGGTTTTATTCTTCTAGAGGGTCCATAGAATCGCTTGCATGTCTTTCCGAATACTTTAAACTTGGAAAATGGGTTCCTGACATTCGATCGTCTCAATCGACTCTCAACGAATCTACGTAAAGTCGCCTCTAGCTGGAATCAACCTATTTGATGACCTCGCATCGGGGTAAGCGAACGAACCGCATGTCCTAGTAATTCATCCTCGGGTGACTAGCGACTCACCATCATATCTTTAAGTATATGCTCAAGCTGCAGTAGCTCCAGTCATCTGGTTGATATCTCGTCATTTGCAGCAACTACGAGCTCATTCGTCTATACGCTAAACAGCGCCTCAATCGTCATGAATAAGTGATACATCAATGGTCATCACATCTGGCAGGCCTCTAGCAATAGCCTGATCCTCCGGTACCGATCGGCACATCCGAGGAACTTCGCAACAGCGATCTGTTAAACGCTCACGGCGCAAAAACACAATAATACGAAGTCTCTATGAAATCGTATGTCTCTGGAATCACGCCCTGGTCAGTCCTCGTCCACGACGAGCTCATACTGACGCAACTCGAGCCATAGCTCACTCTGCCCGTGCAATCGTGGCAGCAAAATCATAACCAGTATCGATGAGGATAGATCATAGGAAGGAATATAATACTGTGCAAGGAAATGTACATCTTAAGTTTTCTTAAGCGGAGTGGCGTGTCGTAAGTATGCAGCGGAACATACGTACGGTACGTCCCTCTACTCAAGCTACCTACTCCATCAATCAAGGGTCATCCTATGCGACGAAAGTTCGGGTATAATACCCCCTCGACTAAGTCTAAGATCCATAAGGTCAAGCCTAAGTTCCGTATATATATAAACGCCCTAGGCTCCACATAGTCAAACTTAGACTCGAACCAAGGTTAACCTAGAGCTCTGATACCAACTTTGTCACGACCCGAAAGAGCACGTGACTGACCCTTGAACCATATGAAGTCTATAGGACTCCCTCTGACCCAAGTAAGCCAAAAGCCCAGAAATCTAAAACCATTTTAAGGAGTAAATAAAGAAAACTGGTTTTTAATAAATAAAGAAACATGTTTTGAAATCAAAGGTTTTAAATAACTAAGCCGAATATGCATTTTTGAAATGTGTAGCCTTTTCTGAAAATTTCGGCAGAGTTTCCTTTGTAAAAACTGGCCCCGAATGGGGTACAACAGGAATAATATATATGCAGTGATAAAAGGCATCCCCAAGCGGGAGCTAGCTCTTCGTCAATCGACGGTCACAACCACGCAAGCAATATAATATACAACGCCGAAAGGCGAGGATCAAACTCAAAAAGAGACTCAAAACAGCCTGAAAACCGTAATACTACAAGCGCGACTATAATCGAAATAATACATCACTGTTTTTCTAAGTCTGAGCAATATACAAGTTTTTGGTTGAAGGAATTTCTAGATACAATGAATAATACACCAACAATGGTGGTCCTGATACAAAGAACCCACCCACCCAAGCAAGTCACCCATATGGAAGCAGTGTGCCAGAAAAGCCGCTATGGAATCTGTACGGCAAAAACCTGCAAGAACTATGGCACAACGGGGGTGAGTTGCCAACTCGTGAATAGAAAATATCTACAGGCAGAGATCGAATGTATGACCCATCCTAGGTCAATACGATCATATATATATAAACCTCAATATGAATAAGTCTGAAGCATGCTAAGGTAGCAATGTAATCTCTATACATGAGTGTAGTGCCAAGTTCTCGTGCCAGTGCCACAAGTAATAGCATATCATAAATATGAGGTATGATCAATGTAATCAATCTGCATGTACGTGGACCCCATCCACTCGTCACCCAATGACAATAAGCATCATGCATGTAAAAATCATAAAGCATATGCATGGAAAAGATGAGGATATAAACCATCTGTGTCCCTTGCGACGCGTCAAAATCATAGAACCGGATTGCCCAGCATCGACACTCGAAAACATCATGAAAGCTGTGCCCAGCATCGGCACGTAAATCCTCATATATCGGGCTCCGTCGGTCCGAATCAACCTGTCAGGACCCGAAAGTACGGAACATGACCGGCACTTAAACTACGAAACGTCTCGAGGCGTACGTAATCTAAGTAAGCCGAAAACCCAGAAATCCAAACCAAGAAAAGTAGTAGAGTGAAGGAAAAACAATTTAAAATCATGTAGTTTTAATAGCATAAGCCGAGTTATGCGGTTTTTTAAAAACATCAAAAATTTCCTGAAAATTTCGGCAGAGTCTCCTTTGTAAATACATGTTTGGTTGATGGAACTTCTAGATACAACAGAATAATGATATACAAGATATATAATGGGGGTACGATACAAGTAAACCCACCTACTAGCAAATCACCCGAAGGAAACTATGCCCGCAAAGCCGTGATGAAACCTGTACGGCAAACCTACAAGAAACTGGGGCACAATGGGGGTGAGTTGCCAACTCGTGAATAGAAAAACATCTAAGAAAAGAAATCGCATAAATAACGCAATCATAGGTCAATGATCATAATATATCCTCAAATATAAGAATAACATGCAACCTATAATAAGGCTAGGGTAAATATATAACCCGAGTGTAATCTCATGTGCCCGTGTCAGTGCCTCAAGTAGCAATATATCATATGAATGAGGTATGAATGCATGAAAATAGAATACATGTAAATGAAGAACTGTTTTCATAATTTAGTGAGATTTCCTTTGTATTTTTAAAATGAGGTATCATAATGAAATCAGCATAAAACAGTGCCTAGCATCGGCACAAAACGTAATCCCAATATCTCGATATCTCTGTATCACAGTCTCTGTATCTCAATATCTCGAAATCTCAATATCACAGTCTCAATATCTAGGGCGCCGTCAGTCCAGACCGGCCCCTACCATCCATCTCAAGACCACGACGGTATCCTCCGGATATCCGACGCGTCGGGTAAAATCACCGGTAGGTAGTGCACCCCTGCCAGGCTCACATCGTCATAATCACGCGCTTCTTGCCCCGGGGTACCTTACCGGGTCCACCATGTACCCGAAATGGTTCATCCGTCTCCTCGAATCGGGTCTCGAAATCCATCGGCAAACTCATGGTGGACGACTCATACATCATGGGAAAACCGCACCTTTTATTTTAAAAGAGAGAAAAGGTTTATTTATGTTTTTGCGGTTTTCCTCCAAATCCAGAAAATCTCATGAAAATCCGAATCCAAAACCTCAATAACACGTAAAATAGTGAATATATGCATGAGAATCCATGAATGCGACATAACAATGAATAACAGTATGCATGAAGTAGCAGGTAATAACTACAATGTTTAAACTAACATATAAGGCAAGTACACTAATATCATGTCTAACTATTAGCTAACAGGCTATTTCAAGCAAATATTATTTTCTAAGGTGTACGTGACATGGCAATTAGCGATGAAGATGTGTGTGAGCCGACAAATAAGTGTACGTAGTACATACGCATCATCGGTAATGGTGCTGGTGTCATAACAGCATGATATCAATAATGGAGTATGAAACATAAAATAAGCATGCGATGCGAAGCGAACCACAATAATGAGCGGGAGCTGAATACTAGACGCAACTATAACTAATCTGCATTAATCTAATATAATTCCTACAAATGATGCCTTTTGAAATAACACGAATCATGGGGTTTTGAAAATAGGGGCTACGGTGTTTTTATGAAAAGATACGTCTTTTGAAATATCCGTAGGATCCCTTGACCTGTCTTTTAAAATACACATGATTCGTAAGCTTTGAAATAGGTAAGAATCGAATCTAATCTAACAACTAAACTAAACTAAAGGGATAAGCTAACAAGCTGGACTACAGGTAAAGAAACCGCCTAATATCTAAGTCGATACATATACATACCTGTATATATATTAGTCGGTGATCCCGCCTCAATAATATCATATCCGATACCATATCTATAATCAGACATCCCAAGTCAAGAGTGCGGATCAATCATCAAGATATAGCTCGTACGTAAATCCATCGTACGGCATCCCCAATTCTGGGTACGGGTCAATATCACATTCATCATACTATTCACATGGTATCCTCTTTATCAAATATCATGATCGGGTACTGATCTACGTCTAGTACAATACTGATATCGCCTAAGTATGCATGCACGTGTGTAAAACACTACGTCAAGGACCCGCTACAACGTCATGTCGTATCTCAAATACGAACCCTGCTATATCACCAATCTCACGGCCTCAAATCAAATCTCATCGACTCATCATAAATCCCAAGTACTATCCTCAAATCCGTATTTGAACACACAGTCCCATACCTATGTGAACACATAACTATATATTCCCGAATAAGCACAAAAGAAAGAAGAAGGTATGCACGTATGGGTGGGTGTGTGCAAGTGTGGTGCGACCGCTACTCTAGGGTTTCGCGACACTCAATCATCCAAGAACACCAAATATCCATATTTACATCAATAACTCAAACAATATATAAACAATATATATGTGTGTGTATACGTGTCTGTATACATCACCACGAACTGCGGGGGTGCTATACGCCATCCACCCGACTTCTCCCCGTAGATATAAATCTACTCACCTGGTCCTCGCTCGCCGGTGCCGACGTCGCCACACGCTTGCTGGTCGTCTCGAAGTCCACATGGGGTACCTACATATCATAACGCACCATATCGCATTAAAATCCGACTCATGACCAAAACGACGCACGAATCCCACATAGGTCAAAACATATGGTTGCTTTCACAAATCGACCCAAAAACCCTCGGCGTCCGCGTACAAACGCCAAACCATCGAGAAAGCTCCCAACACATTCATTTGTACAATTACAAGCACTAATTATAATATAAAATAGCTTAAAATTCACAAAAACCCCAATTTCACTTAAAAAGTCATTTTTCCGAAAATCTAGCAAGCACAAATCACCGTTTTAGTACAAAACTCGATGTATAAACGAATCTAGCGGCCACAATATTCACTAAATATCTTAAATAAGTCATAAAAACAATTCCCATAATTTAATCTCATTAAATTCCAAAAACCCAAAAATTCTTGTTTACAAAATACCTAAATTTTAACAATTTTATAGCAACAATGCACAAACTACAGTCTAGCTTGGATTTTCATGAACTAAAATATTAAACTACACTTTAAAATGTTAATAATGCCATGAATACCCTAATTATATTTTTCTCATAATCAAATTCATGGTTTACAAAAATCTAGCTAGCAATATAGCTTAATTATTACAATTCCAAACTAACAATTTGCAAACTAGAAATTTGATTAGGTTTTCATTTCACAATATGAAGAACTACAATTGCAACCACAATTACATAATAAAAATCCTAACTTGAATTTCATAAACCCTTACTAAATTTTTCCAAACATACAATTAAACCCAAATTAAAAACTAATAATGCTTGATTTAAGGTATTCAAACAACAATTTAACAAAAGGTCTTGATTTATACCTCACAAGATTAAGGATCTAGCATGCAAATCCTAGCCTCCAAAAGTAGCTTCCATGCTCCTAGATCCATGCTAGATAGGCAAGAAATAATGGGTAGGAGTTGGATTTGGGATTAGTGATGTTTTTATGTGGATTTTGAAGCAATTTTGGAGGATTTTTGATGTGAAGAAAGTGAGGATTCAAGAGAGGGGAGGGCTGTCCAGATTTGGCCAGGAAATATAAGGGATTTAGTGTGGTTGGTGTGTGTGAAGTCAAGGAGAGAGAAGGAACCCAAGTCAACACAAGACCATGCTTCAATTTTCTATTATTTCCTTTTCTTTCTTTAATCAAAAGAAGTGGGGAAATGTTTGGGAGGGCTGCTGATTTCAGCAAAAAATAGGAGTATAAATGAGGGTGTGTGAGTGTGGGTGAGGAAAAAAAAAGATAAATACTATACCCCAATTTCCCTTTACTCTAATTTCACCGAAAAAGGCTTTTTCTTCGATAATTTCTAAACCGTTTTGGCAAACGTTTTCATTTCAAAAACCACAAGATAAAATTTTATTTAAATTTTATGATGCACAAAATTTGTTTCAACTCATTCCAATTTGTAATTTTCCCTAATTAAATGTATTAGTGACGGCTTAAAATAATAATAAAATAATTTTTTTCAGAAAATTTGAAATTTCACCAGTGGCTCAATAAACACCAAATACTAGCAATTATATAGCTAGAATATGTATATTTAATTTTTATAATCAGATATTTGTATTTTGACTTTTTACAGAAAACCCCCCTTATTTTCCTGTTTTTTCGAAATTTCACCGAATCGATTTTCAAAACGTTACAATCTTCCCTCCTTAAAGAAATTCGGTCCCCGAATTTAAATTAAAACTCCCCCCAAATACTAAAACATCTAAGCAAAACCATCAAGTCGTCGGGGCTCCGAAATCATAAATACATAAAACAAATCGTAGCGCAGCGCATGCGCATGAAAAATAAGCATATAACTCAAATCAAAACTCCATCCAGCATCCCGCAATCATCGGAGTCATGGTGAAGACACAATGTCCAAATCAAAAATGAAAATCAGTATGATATACATCATTAAAACATCTGGAAGCAATGCATGCCAAATCTTCTTCAAATCGTTGTGCGATGCTCGCAGCACTGCACAGTGGCGGACGTTTATTGTAAAAAAAAATAACTACATATATATATATCCTTTGTTTAATATGCACGTCCCGCCGTTTTGGAAGCAATTTCAGAAGGGTTTCCTTTATAAAATGTTTCGTGTCATCTCAGACACGTAGGTAAGTACTGGGACTATAGCTCGCTTTTTGGAAATCCCTTCGATAACTATCAATGCATGCAAAATATATTCAGGTACTGTCGTCTGACTAGTCCTGCTCAGTACGAGAACACATAGCGAATATCATAAAAACGTACCGCTCCATAAGAAATCAATCACAAATATATATGAATACTACGTGCGTCAGGTGCGCACGGAAATCAAAATCTATAAATGTGCCATACATGTGCACAGAAACAACATCTAGGTGCAACGGGTGTGCACACAACATCAGTCATAAGCAACGTGTGTGACTGACAGCAAAATCAGGTGCATCTGACATGCACGAAAAATCCCGATTCAGTGCATCTGGTGTGCACCAAATTGCATCTCATAACAGGCGCCCAACATGCGCTAAAAATCCAAATCTGGTGCATCCATCATGCACAAAATCAACTCAACTGTATGAAACCCATAAAATCATAAACATGAGAAATCAAGGCACGAAAACGATGTCAAGTGCAACAACTGTGCAAAATCGTAAATACTCAGTAGTTGCAACTATGGTCCATGAAAACAAATATCATGAAACTCAATCATCAAAATCAATCATGCGAATAGATCGCCCAAAATACCCAAAATTAAGTATGGCGGAATAGTCCCGCTCAAGCACATACTCAAGAATTTCTGGCCAACTGTCGTGGTCACTCATAGCATGTCTCGTCGACGATCCTGAACTCTGGCCTACCGGTGTGCATAACACGACCACTACAGGGTCCAAGTCTTCTCGTAATTTATTCCAGAAAGGTCCTATCGAGATCTCTCCCAAATCTCATCTCTGCCGAACTGTCCGGAAGTCATCGTCCCTTACTAGATCTATTCTCGTTCCTGAACGGCTACATACTCATCACGACTTCTTCTGGAAGGTATATCCAAGTACAATGCCTCGGCATACGTACCGCATCTCTGATGTCGGCTGAGTGGAACGTCGTCTCATCAAGATCTCGTACGAACCTCTTACTCCACTTTTCTCTAATGTCGACTGCTCCAGACTCGTCTCGTCGTGGCTGCATGGACTGAGCTCCAACGGCTATCCTCATATCTGGAGTCTCCCAAGAAATGCATCTCACCACCTAGCATCCGAATTAAGTCGAGCCATCCGATCAAGTCGTCAAAACCTCATAATCCCCTAAGAGCTCAACCTCTTGGGCACGGTTTAATAGTATCGAGTACATACCACAGCATCGGTGGTCCAGCCGTAGAAGGGCAAATCCAAGCCTCACTAATGGCGCCATAGAACTGCCGCAAACCCGAAGGTTCAAAGGCTTTCACACGGTCATTAAGTCGAGTTATGGATTCATTCTTCTAGAGGGACCATAGAATTGCCTGCATGTCTTTCCGACTAGTTTAAACTTGGAATAATAGGTTTCTGACATTCGATCGTCTCTGTCGACTCCCAACGCCTCCGCGTGAAGTCGTCTCTAGCTGGAATCAATCTATCTGATGACCTCGCATCGGGGTAGGCGAACGATCCACATGTCCTAGTCATTCATCCTCGATGACTAGCGACCTTCTATCATCTCTTAGTACAACTCGTTCTGCACTAACTCCAGCATCTGGGGCAATATCTCGTCGTTCGCAGCAATAACTGGCTCGCTCGTCTGCACGCTGAACAGTGCCTCGACCATCATGAATAAGCAACACACCAGCGGTCATCAAAATCTGGCTGGCCTCTATCATTGGCTCAATCCTCTAGTGCTAATCTGCACGTCCGAGCAATCTCATACGGCGATCCATCCAACGCTCGTGGCGTAAAACACAATCAAAAGACACCTCTCTACAATCGGGTGTCGCCGGAATCATGCCCTGGTCAGTCCTCGTTCGTGACGAGCTCGTGCTGACCGCAACTCTAGCCGTAGCTCTCCCTGCCCGTAATCGTGGCAGCAAAACCAAACTGGTACCGATGAGGCTAGATCAGGAAGGAATATAATACTGAACAAGGAAATGTACATCCTAAGGCTTCTTAAGTGGAGTGGCGTGTTATAAATATGCCGCGGAACATACCAACGGTACGTCACTCTACTTTAGTCACCTATTCCATCAACCAAGGGTCATCCTACGCTCCGAAGGTAAAACCTAACGCTCTGATACCAACTTTGTCATGACCCGAAAGTACGGAACATGACAGGCACTTAAACTACGAAACGTCTCGAGGCGTACGTAATCTAAGTAAGCCGAAAACCTAGAAATCCAAGGCTAGGGTAAATATCTAACCCGAGTGTAATCTCATGTGCCCGTGTCAGTGCCTCAAGTAGCAATATATCATATGAATGAGGTATGAATGCATGAAAATAGAATACATATAAATGAAGAACTGTTTTCATAATTTAGTGAGATTTCCTTTGTATTTTTAAAATGAGGTATCATAATGAAATCAGCATAAAACAGTGCCTAGCATCGGCACAAAACGTAATCCCAATATCTCGATATCTCTGTATCACAGTCTCTGTACCTCAATATCTCGAAATCTCAGTATCACAGTCTCAATATCTAGGGCGCCGTCAGTCCAGACCGGCCCCTACCATCCATCTCAAGACCACGACGGTATCCTCCGGATATCCGACGCGTCGGGTAAAATCACCGGTAGGTAGTGCTCCCCTGCCAGGCTCACATCGTCATCATCACGCGCTTCTTGCCCCGGGGTACCTTACCGGGTCCACCATGTACCCGAAACGGTTCATCCGTCTCCTCGAATCGGGTCTCGAAATCCATCGGCAAACTCATGGTGGACGACTCATACATCATGGGAAAACCGCACGTTTTATTTTAAAAGAGAGAAAAGGTTTATTTATGTTTTTGCGGTTTTCCTCCAAATCCAGAAAATCTCATGGAAATCCGAATCCAAAACCTCAATAACACGTAAAATAGTGAATATATGCATGAGAATCCATGAATGCGGCATAACAATGAATAACAGTATGCATGAAGTAGCAGTTAATAACTACAATGTCTAAACTAACATATAAGGCAAGTACACTAATATCATGTTTAACTATTAGCTAACAGGCTATGTCAAGCAAATATTATTTTCTAAGGTGTACGTGACATGGCAATTACCGATGAAGATGTGTGTGAGCCGGCAAATAAGTGTACGTAGTACATACGCATCATCGGTAATGGTGCTGGTGTCCTAACAGCATGATATCAATAATGGAGTATGAAACATAAAATAAGCATGCGATGCGAAGCGAACCACAATAATGAGCGGGAGCTGAATACTAGACGCAACTATAACTACTCTGCATTAATCTAATATAATTCCTATAAATGATGCCTTTTGAAATAACACGAATCATGGGGTTTTGAAAATAGGGGCTACGGTGTTTTTATGAAAAGATACGTCTTTTGAAATATCCGTAGGATCCCTTGACCTGTCTTTTAAAATACGCATGATTCGTAAGCTTTGAAATAGGTAAGAATCGAATCTAATCTAACAACTAAACTAAACTAAAGGGCTAAGCTAACAAGCTGGACTACAGGTAAGGAAACCGCCTAACATCTGAGTCGATACATATACATACCTGTATATATATTAGTCGGTGATCCCGCCTCAATAATATCATATCCGATACCATATCTATAATCAGACATCCCAAGTCAAGATTGCGGATCAATCATCAAGATATAGCTCGTACGTAAATCCATCGTACGGCATCCCCAATTCTGGGTACGGGTCAATATCACATTCATCATACTATTCACATGGTATCCTCTTTATCAAATATCATGATCGGGTACTGATCTACGTCTAGTACAATACTGATATCGCCTAAGTATGCATGCACGTGTGTAAAACACTACGTCAAGGACCCGCTACAACGTCATGTCGTATCTCAAATACGAACCCTGCTATATCACCAATCTCACGGCCTCAAATCAAATCTCATCGACTCATCATAAATCCCAAGTACTATCCTCAAATCCGTATTTGAACACACAGTCCCATACCTATGTGAACACATAACTATATATTCCCGAATAAGCACAAAAGAAAGAAGAAGGTATGCACGTATGGGTGGGTGTGTGCAAGTGTGGTGCGACCGCTACTCTAGGGTTTCGCGACACTCAATCATCCAAGAACACCAAATATCCATATTTACATCAATAACTCAAACAATATATAAACAATATATATGTGTGTGTATACGTGTCTGTATACATCACCACGAACTGCGGGGGTGCTATACGCCATCCACCCGACTTCTCCCCGTAGATATAAATCTACTCACCTGGTCCTCGCTCGCCGGTGCCGACGTCGCCACACGCTTGCTGGTCGTCTCGAAGTCCACATGGGGTACCTACATATCATAACGCACCATATCGCATTAAAATCCGACTCATGACCAAAACGACGCACGAATCCCACATAGGTCAAAACCTATGGTTGCTTTCACAAATCGACCCAAAAACCCTCGGCGTCCGCGTACAAACGCCAAACCATCGAGAAAGCTCCCAACACATTCATTTGTACAATTACAAGCACTAATTATAATATAAAATAGCTTAAAATTCACAAAAACCCCAATTTCACTTAAAAAGTCATTTTTCCGAAAATCTACCAAGCACAAATCACCGTTTTAGTACAAAACTCGATGTATAAACGAATCTAGCGGCCACAATATTCACTAAATATTTTAAATAAGTCATAAAAACAATTCCCATAATTTAATCTCATTAAATTCCAAAAACCCTAAAATTCTAGTTTACAAAATACCTAAATTTTAACAATTTTATAGCAACAATGCACAAACTACAATCTAGCTTGGATTTTCATGAACTAAAATATTAAACTACACTTTAAAATGTTAATAATGCCATGAATACCCTAATTATATTTTTCTCATAATCAAATTCATGGTTTACAAAAATCTAGCTAGCAATATAGCTTAATTATTACAATTCCAAACTAACAATTTGCAAACTAGAAATTTGATTAGGTTTTCATTTCACAATATGAAGAACTACAATTACAACCACAATTACATAATAAAAACCCTAACTTGAATTTCATAAACCCTTACTAAATTTTTCCAAACATACAATTAAACCCAAATTAAAAACTAATAATGCTTGATTTAAGGTATTCAAACAACAATTTAACAAAAGGTCTTGATTTATACCTCACAAGATTAAGGATCTAACATGCAAATCCTAGCCTCCAAAAGTAGCTTCCATGCTCCTAGATCCATGCTAGATAGACAAGAAATAATGGGTAGGAGTTGGATTTGGGATTAATGATGTTTTTATGTGGATTTTGAAGCAATTTTGGAGGATTTTTGATGTGAAGAAAGTGAGGATTCAAGAGAGGGGAGGGCTGTCCAGATTTGGCCAGGAAATATGAGGGATTTAGTGTGGTTGGTGTGTGTGAAGTCAAGGAGAGAGAAGGAACCCAAGTCAACACAAGACCATGCTTCAATTTTCTATTATTTCCTTTTCTTTCTTTAATCAAAAGAAGTGGGGAAATGTTTGGGAGGGCTGCTGATTTCAGCTGAAAATAGGAGTATAAATGAGGGTGTGTGAGTGTGGGTGAGGAAAAAAAAAAGATAAATACTATACCCCAATTTCCCTTTACACTAATTTTAACTAAAAAGCCTTTTTCTTCGATAATTTCTAAACCGTTTTGGCAAACGTTTTCATTTCAAAAACCACTTGATAAAATTTTATTTAAAGTTTTATGATGCACAAAATTTATTTCAACTCATTCCTATTTGTAATTTTCCCTAATTAAATGTATTAGTGACGGCTTAAAATAATAATAAAATAATTTTTTTCAGAAAATTTGAAATTTCACCAGTGGCTCAATAAACACCAAATACTAGCAATTACATAGCTAGAATATGTATATTTAATTTTTAGAATAAGATATTTGTATTTTGACTTTTTACAGAAAACCTCCCTTATTTTACCGTTTTTTCGAAATTTCACCGAAACGATTTTCAAAACGTTACAATCTTCCCCCCTTAAAGAAATTCGGTCCCCGAATTTAAATTAAAACTCCCCCCAAATACTAAAACATCTAAGCAAAACCATCAAGTCGTCGGGGCTCCGAAATCATAAATATATAAAATAAATCGTAGCGCAGCGCATGCGCATGAAAAATAAGCATATAACTCAAATCAAAACTCCATCCAGCATCTTGCAATCATCGGAATCATGGTGAAGACACAATGTCCAAATCAAAAATGAAAATCAGTATGATATACATCATTAAAACATCTGGAAGCAATGCATGCCAAATCTTCTTCAAATCGTTGTGCGATGCTCGCAGCACTGCACAGTGGCGGACGTTTATTGTAAAAAAAATAACTACATATATATATATATATATATATATATAAATATATATATATCCTTTGTTTAATATGCCCGTCCCGCCATTTTGGAAGCAATTTCAGAAGGGTTTCCTTTATAAAATGTTTCGTGTCATCTCAGACACGTAGGTAAATACTGGGACTATAGATCGCTTTTTGGAAATCCCTTCGATAACTATCAATGCATGCAAAATATATTCAGGTACTGTCCTCTGACTAGTCCTGCTCAGTACGAGAATACATAGCGAATATCATAAAAACATACCGCTCCATAAGAAATCATTCACAAATATATATGAATACTACGTGCGTCAGGTGCGCACGGAAATCAAAATCTATAAATATGCCATACATGTGCACAGAAACAACATCTAGGTGCAACGGGTGTGCACACAACATCAGTCATAGGCAACGTGTGTGCCTTACAGGAAAATCAGGTGCATCCGACATGCACGAAAAATCCCGATTCAGTGCATCTGGTGTGCACCAAATCGCATCTCATAACAGGCGCCCAACATGCGCTAAAAATCCAAATCTGGTGCATCCATCATGCACAAAATCAACTCAACTGTATGAAACCCATAAAATCATAAACATGAGAAATCAAGGCACGAAAACGATGTCAAGTGCAACAACTGTGCAAAATCGTAAATACTCAGTAGGTGCAACCATGGTCCATGAAAACAAATATCATGAAACTCAATCATCAAAATCAATCATGCGAATAGATCGCCCAAAATACCCAAAATCAAGTATGGCGGAATAGTCCCGCTCAAGCACATACTCAAGAATCTCTGGCCAACTGTCGTGGTCACTCATAGCATGTCTCGTCGATGATCCTGAACTCTGGCCAGCCGGTGTGCATAACATGACCACTACTGGGTCCAAGTCTTCTCGTAATTTATTCCAGAAAGGTCCTATCGAGATCTTTCCCAAATCTCGTCTCTACCGAACTGTCCGGAAGTCATCGTCCCTTACTAGATCTATTCTCGTTCCTGAACGGCTACATACTCATCACGACTCCTTCAGGAAGGTATATCCAAGTACAATGCCTCGGCATGCGTACCGCATCTCTGATGTCGGCTGAGTGGAACGTCGTCTCATCAAGATCTCGTACGAACCTCTTACTCCACTTTTCTCTAATGTCGACTGCTCCAGACTCGTCTCGTCGTGGCTGCATGGACTGAGCTCCAACGGCTATCCTCGTATCTGGAGTCTCCCAAGAAATGCATCTCACCACCTAGCATCCGAATTAAGTCGAGCTATCCGATCAAGTCGTCAAAACCTCATAATCCCCCAAGAGCTCAACTTCTTGGGCACGGTTTAATAGTATCGAGTACATACCACAGCATCGGTGGTCCAGCCGTAGAAGGGCAAACCCAAGCCTCACTAATGGCGCCGTAGAACTGCCGCAAACCCGAAGGTTCAAAGGCTTTCACACGGTCATTAAGTCGAGTTAGAGTTTCATTCTTCTAGAGGGACCATAGAATTGCCTGCATGTCTTTCCGACTACTTTAAACTTGGAATAATAGGTTTCTGACATTCGATCGTCTATGTCGACTCCCAATGCCTCCGCGTGAAGTCGTCTCTAGCTGGAATCAATCTATCTGATGACCTCGCATCGGGGTAGGCGAACGATCCACCTGTCCTAGTCATTCATCCTCGATGACTAGCGACCTTCTATCATCTCTTAGTATAACTCGTTCTGCACTAACTCCAGCATCTGGGGCAATATCTCGTCGTTCGCAGCAATAACTGGCTCGCTCGTCTGCACACTGAACAGTGCCTCGACCATCATGAATAAGCAACACATCAGCGGTCATCAAAATCTGGCTGGCCTCTATCATTGGCTCAATCCTCTAGTGCTAATCTGCACGTCCGAGCAATCTCATACGGTGATCCATCCAACGCTCGTGGCGTAAAACACAATCAAAAGACACCTCTCTACAATCGGGTGTCCCCGGAATCATGCCCTGGTCAGTCCTCGTTCGTGACGAGCTCGTGCTGACCGCAACTCTAGCCGTAGCTCTCCCTGCCCGTAATCGTGGCAGCAAAACCAAACTGGTACCGATGAGGCTAGATCAGGAAGGAATATAATACTGAACAAGGAAATGTACATCCTAAGGCTTCTTAAGTGGAGTGGCGTGTCGTAAATATGCCGCGGAACATACCAACGGTACGTCACTCTACTTTAGTCACCTATTCCATCAACCAAGGGTCATCCTACGCTCCGAAGGTAAAACCTAACGCTCTGATACCAACTTTGTCACGACCCGAAAGTACGGAACATGACCGGCACTTAAACTACGAAACATCTCGAGGCGTACGTAATCTAAGTAAGCCGAAAACCCAGAAATCCAAACCAAGAAAAGTAGTAGAGTGAAGGAAAACCAATTTAAAATCAAGTAGTTTTAATAGCATAAGCCGGGTTATGCGGTTTTTTAAAAACATCAAAAATTTCCTGAAAATTTCGGCAGAGTCTCCTTTGTAAATATTGGCTCCCAAACGGGATACAACATGAATAGTATACGAAATCCATAAAAAGGCCTCCCCAAGCGGGAGCTAGCTCTTCGTCAATCGACGGTCACAACCACACAGGCAATATAATATACAACGCCAACGGCGAGGATCAAAATTCAAAAGGAAACTCAAAACCATAAGAAAACCACAGAAATATAACGCGCGACTCTAAGGTCGAAGGAATAACATTACTGGTCTCTATCTCAAAATAAATACATGTTTGGTTGATGGAACTTCTAGATACAACAGAATAATGATATACAAGATATATAATGGGGGTACGATACAAGTAAACCCACCTACTAGCAAATCACCCGAAGGAAACTATGCCCGCAAAGCCGTAATGAAACCTGTACGGCAAACCTACAAGAAACTGGGGCACAACGGGGGTGAGTTGCCAACTCGTGAATAGAAAAACATCTACGAAAAGAAATCGCATAAATAACGCAATCCTAGGTCAATGATCATAATATATCCTCAAATATAAGAATAACATGCAACCTATAACAAGGCTAGGGTAAATATCTAACCCGAGTGTAATCTCATGTGCCCGTGTCAGTGCCTCAAGTAGCAATATATCATATGAATGAGGTATGAATGCATGAAAACAGAATACATGTAAATGAAGAACCGTTTTCATAATTTAGTGAGATTTCCTTTGTATTTTTAAAAAGAGGTATCATAATGAAATCAGCATAAAACAGTGCCTAGCATCGGCACAAAACGTAATCCCAATATCTCGATATCTCTGTATCACAGTCTCTGTACCTCAATATCTCGAAATCTCAATATCACAGTCTCAATATCTAGGGCGCCGTCAGTCCAGACCGGCCCCTACCATCCATCTCAAGACCACGACGGTATCCTCCGGATATCCGACGCGTCGGGTAAAATCACCGGTAGGTAGTGCTCCCCTGCCAGGCTCACATCGTCATCATCACGCGCTTCTTGCCCCAGGGTACCTTACCGGGTCCACCATGTACCCGAAACAGTTCATCCGCCTCCTCGAATCGGGTCTCGAAATCCATCAACAAACTCATGGTGGACGACTCATACATCATGGGAAAACCACACTTTTTATTTTAAAAGAGAGAAAAGGTTTATTTATGTTTTTGCGGTTTTCCTCCAAATCCAGAAAATCTCATGGAAATCCGAATCCAAAACCTTAATAACACGTAAAATAGTGAATATATGCATGAGAATCCATGAATGCGGCATAACAATGAATAACAGTATGCATGAAGTAGCAGGTAATAACTACAATGTCTAAACTAACATATAAGGCAAGTACACTAATATCATGTCTAACTATTAGCTAACAGGCTATGTCAAGCAAATATTATTTTCTAAGGTGTACGTGACATGGCAATTACCGATGAAGATGTGTGTGGGCCGGCAAATAAGTGTACGTGGTACATACACATCATCGGTAATGGTGCTGGTGTCCTAACAGCATGATATCAATAATGGAGTATGAAACATAAAATAAGCATGCGATGCGAAGCGAACCACAATAATGAGCGGGAGCTGAATACTAGACGCAACTATAACTAATCTGCATAAATCTAATATAAGTCCTACAAATGATGCCTTTTGAAATAACACGAATCATGGGGTTTTGAAAATAGGGGCTACGGTGTTTTTATGAAAAGATACGTCTTTTGAAATATCCGTAGGATCCCTTGACCTGTCTTTTAAAATACGCATGATTCGTAAGCTTTGAAATAGGTAAGAATCGAATCTAATCTAACAACTAAACTAAACTAAAGGGCTAAGCTAACAAGCTGGACTACAGGTAAGGAAACCGCCTAACATCTGAGTCGATACATATACATACCTGTATATATATTAGTCGGTGATCCCGCCTCAATAATATCATATCCGATACCATATCTATAATCAGACATCCCAAGTCAAGATTGCGGATCAATCATCAAGATATAGCTCGTACGTAAATCCGTCGTACGGCATCCCCAATTCTGGGTACGGGTCAATATCACATTCATCATACTATTCACATGGTATCCTCTTTATCAAATATCATGATCGGGTACTGATCTACGTCTAGTACAATACTGATATCGCCTAAGTATGCATGCACGTGTGTAAAACACTACGTCAAGGACCCGCTACAACGTCATGTCGTATCTCAAATACGAACCCTGCTATATCACCGATCTCACGGCCTCAAATCAAATCTCATCGACTCATCATAAATCCCAAGTACTATCCTCAAATCCATATGTGAACACACAGTCCCATACCTATGTGAACACATAACTATATATTCCCGAATAAGCACAAAAGAAAGAAGAAGGTATGCACGTATGGGTGGGTGTGTGCAAGTGTGGTGCGACCGCTACTCTAGGGTTTCGCGACACTCAATCATCCAAGAACACCAAATATCCATATTTATCATCAATAACTCAAACAATATATAAACAATATATATATGTGTGTATACGTGTCCGTATACATCACCACGAACTGCGGGGGTGCTATACGCCATCCACCCGACTTCTCCCCGTAGATATAAATCTACTCACCTGGTCCTCGTTCGCCGGTGCCGACGTCGCCACACGCTTGCTGGTTGTCTCGAAGTCCACTTGGGGTACCTACATATCATAACGCACCATATCGCATTAAAATCCGACTCATGACCAAAACGACGCACGAATCCCACATAGGTCAAAACCTATGGTTGCTTTCACAAATCGACCCAAAAACCCTCGACGTCGGCGTACAAACGCCAAACCATCGAGAAAGCTCGCAACACATTCATTTGTACAATTACAAGCACCAATTATAATATAAAATAGCTTAAAATTCACAAAAACCCCAATTTCACTTAAAAAGTCATTTTTCCGAAAATCTAGCAAGCACAAATCACCGTTTTAGTACAAAACTCGATGTATAAACGAATCTAGCGGCCACAATATTCACTAAATATCTTAAATAAGTCATAAAAACAATTCCCATAATTTAATCTCATTAAATTCCAAAAACCCTAAAATTCTAGTTTACAAAATACCTAAATTTTAACAATTTTATAGCAACAATGCACAAACTACAATCTAGCTTGGATTTTCATGAACTAAAATATTAAACTACAATTTAAAATGTTAATAATGCCATGAATACCCTAATTATATTTTTCTCATAATCAAATTCATGGTTTACAAAAATCTAGCTAGCAATATAGCTTAATTATTACAATTCCAAACTAACAATTTGCAAACTAGAAATTTGATTAGGTTTTCATTTCACAATATGAAGAACTACAATTGCAACCACAATTACATAATAAAAACCCTAAATTGAATTTCATAAACCCTTACTAAATTTTTCCAACATACAATTAAACCCAAATTAAAAACTAATAATGCTTGATTTAAGGTATTCAAACAACAATTTAACAAAAGGTCTTGATTTATACCTCACAAGATTAAGGATCTAGCATGCAAATCCTAGCCTCCAAAAGTAGCTTCCATGCTCCTAGATCCATGCTAGATAGACAAGAAATAATGGGTAGGAGTTGGATTTGGGATTAGTGATGTTTTTATGTGGATTTTGAAGCAATTTTGAAGGATTTTTGATGTGAAGAAAGTGAGGATTCAAGAGAGGGGAGGGCTGTCCAGATTTGGCCAGGAAATATGAGGGATTTAGTGTGGTTGGTGTGTGTGAAGTCTAGGAGAGAGAAGGAACCCAAGTCAACACAAGACCATGCTTCAATTTTCTATTATTTCCTTTTCTTTCTTTAATCAAAAGAAGTAGGGAAAAGTTTGGGAGGGCTGCTGATTTCAGCAGAAAATAGGAGTATAAATGAGGGTGTGTGAGTGTGGGTGAGGGAAAAAAAAAGATAAATACTATACCCCAATTTTCCTTTACACTAATTTCACCGAAAAAGGCTTTTTCTTCGATAATTTCTAAACCGTTTTGGCAAACGTTTTCATTTCAAAAACCACATGATAAAATTTTATTTAAAGTTTTATGATGCACAAAATTTGTTTCAACTCATTCCAATTTGTAATTTTCCCTAATTAAATGTATTAGTGACGGCTTAAAATAATAATAAAATAATTTTTTTCAGAAAATTTGAAATTTCACCAGTGGCTCAATAAACACCAAATACTAGCAATTACATAGCTAGAATATGTATATTTTAGTTTTATAATAAAATATTTGTATTTTGACTTTTTACAGAAAACCCACCTTATTTTACCGTTTTTTCGAAATTTCACCGAAACGATTTTCAAAACGTACACAACCCACGGCCTCCGTCTGTGGAATCGGCCCTCGGCCCTAGCAGTACGCCCATATCTATCTATCGACTCTGGTCGGTATCCTCCGGATAACCTCCAGGTCCAACCAATCACCGGTAGGTACTCGCCACCCTGCCAGGCTCATCGTCTACTCTACGAAAAACATTTCTTGCCCCGGGGAATCATACCGGGTCCACCATGTACCCGCAATCGGCCTCGTCCACTCCTCGAATCGGGCCTCACATGTCGCTCTCAGCACCGAGAAAACACATGGTGGAGGCACTGAAATATCATATCATGGGTAACCGAGTTTTTAAACAATTACGTATTCTCTTTTGAAATACCTACGGTTCCCAAATCCGGAAATATCATGGAAACAACATATCTCAATGCATATAATCAGAAAGCATGATGTATGCGACATGTAAAAGAAATATAAGCAAATCAGTATGTCATGCAACAGTACTACAGTGTAGAGACATAGCAATTATCGATGATGAAGTGTGTGAGCCGGCAAGCAAGTGTACGTGGAACATATGCATCATCGATAATGGTGCTGGTGTCCTAACAACATGGTTATAATATGTCAATAAACACAAGCAATGCAATGCAAATAGCATGAATATGCAGAATCGAATAATCAACGCAACAGTGAAGAATCTACCTCAATAAATATATCATGCAACTTTTCCATTTGAAATAAGACGAATCAGGGTTTTTGGTAAAATAAGGGCTACGGTGTTTTAAGAACAGATGTGACGTTTGAAAATATCCCTAGAGTCCATTTTTGTCTATCTTTAAAATATCCCCGATTCGTTAGTTTTGAAATAGGTATGACTCAGGTCTATTCTAATGTCTACTAAGTAATCTACAGACCCAACTAAGAAGCTAAACAGGAGGGGAATGATACCACCTACATCTGAGTCGATATATGTATATAAATATAATAGTCGATGATCCCGCCTCAATAGTATCACATATGATATATTATCCTCGAGTCATTAGTGCGGATTTATCATCAATATATAGCTCGTACGTGAATCCGTCGTACGGCATCCTAAATCTGGGTACGGGTCAATATCACAGTCAGCTTATCCATTATCTGGTATCCTTATCATCATCTCTCATGATCTGGGGTACTGATCTAAGTCTAGTACAATCGATGCCACCTAAACCAATATAAGCGCGTGTGTAGAGCACACGTCCAAGGCCCGCTAAAACCTCGTATCGTATCCTAAATACGAATCACATCATATCGCCGATCTCACGGCATCGTGCCAATACCATCGACTCATCTCCAAATATCCACCACAATCCTCATCATCACGGTATTGTCAGTTATATGTATGCCCTAGAGGCCATTACTGTACATTGGATGTATAATGTAGTGGATGCTGGGACACATATAGGTAGGACTTTCTTGCTCGACATGATAGTACGCTATCTGGTTGCTCTTTATCTTAACATGTATACTTTCTGTCTCTCTGATTACATGTTGATAAAGCCCTTAGGATGTGTACTAGACTTCTAGGACTATGATGAAGATCATACTAGTGGGGCCTGGGTAGTCAATGAGTACATCCTTCATTGTTCCTAGTCGTGGGAATATCGAGACGGGGCATGATATTCCAGAGTAGACTAGCGTATATCTTCTCGACCCATACGATGGGCGATGGATGATCCCATATCCATTGGTGTTTGACATCGGAGATGGTATGCGGGTGCTCAGTGGAGACTGGGTATACTGAACGGACTCGCCGAGAACTCCCAGATGGTATTATACCTCACGTCAGATGGCAGTTCTCTGGTGACACTGGTACAGCTTAGTCTGTTGACCCGAGATCGTCATAGAGTCTTGTGTGTCTCCCACTGTGCTTTGATTTCCACCCTACCACGGCTCTACTGAGTTGTGCAAACAGGTGGTTTTTGGGTACAGTCCCGATTCACATGGAGGCAATGAGCGATAGGAGGGGATTCGTCTCTCCCGGTATTGGGGGTTGATGTTGTGCTATGCTCGACTGGCCATAACTGGAAATCCCTTGCCAGGGTTGCAGTGATATACTGGTAAGAGTTATCAGTAGTTTCAAGAATGTTATGGGCCTTACGTCAGCATGACTTATCGAGCTAATAGGGTCTGACGTTTACCACCCCTAGGCGAGATATGCAACATATCAGACGAACAGACCGGACTGTACGGTAAGTGTTACTGGTTGGATTCAAAGGAGTGTGAGCGGGCTTGCTCGTCGATCATTTGATCGATCAATACCCGGGTGGCCGTTGCGTTTAGCAGACCGCTTGCGGCTTGTGGGTGTTTGATATGATCATCATCTGTTGCCGGCGTATTGACGAGTCTTTAGAGTCCTACACAGAGGTTTCCTAGCTCAAGCGAAACGAAATAGGAGCGCATATGAGATATGTGCGGGACCGAGAATAATTCGTGTATGTGATACCGTATTCCATTCTCGCGATGAATGTATCGATTGGTTATATGCGATATAACCTAGTTATCGAATCAAGGATTGATTCGATAAGCCGATACATTGGATACTAGCCGGTTATATGCGACATGACCGGATCATTGAATCAAGTGTTGATTTAATGATTTAATGTATAATTATATATTTGATATATTACTTTGCATTAACTAGTATTGGTTCGCTTTAAATAGATTTACTCACTTGTATTGCACATTGTATATGTGATATATCTTTTGTGCACATGATTGTATCATGTTTGATGATACATTCTAGTTTGGTTTTGTGTAAAGAATTAAACAATGGTTAGTTAGTGGTTAGGGTATCATTTCTTTTACTTATTCATTTATCTATTTATTTATTTCATTTAGAAAAGATAAAGAGAAAAGAATGGTTGCTAGTTTTGTTTTTATTTGAAGCTTCTTGAAGCTTTGAACAAGTCCACCATTCTTGTCTCTTCTCTAACCCTAACCACTCATCTAACCTTAGTTAAATCTCTACACTAAACCATGGTTGAGATTATGATAAGTATCATATTGTTTTTATTTTAAAATAACTTATCATATATTATCTTCTTCTTCTTCTTCTTCTTCAAGAAGAAAAATGTTGATAGCTTCAATGGCAACTAGCCAAAACAAGTGAGAAATCCAATTCTAAAGTGAACCGACTTCCTATTTCTTCATCCTCTACCTCTTGCCAAGTAGTATGGGGTGTTTTCTTCACAAGTTTCATGACTTGGTGAAGTGGGAGTTTGATCTTGTGATGCCACGACGTAGATCATCTTCAGCATCGAAGCCGACGATCAAGCCCGCCCATTCTTCGATGAAGCCGATGCTAGAGTCATGGGTTCGATTTGGACAGCGGAGGGAGATCATCGCGGAGCTCAGGAAGTGGTGGACCGGATCTACAAAGGTTGTAGCCCCTTTCCTTTAGCATTAAATTCGTTTACATGCTTGCATCGCCTATATATCTAGTTAACGATCCGTATTAGGGTTTGTAGGCACCCGTAAAATTTGAATTAGCCATGTTTGATGCCTTGTGAGACTCCATTAGTGTGCTTAGGAACCCTACAGTGGTATCAGAGCCTAGCTAGAGCCTTAGGCGATGCGTAGACGGAGTTAGAAGTCCGATTGACCCAAAACCTCGACTTTAAAATGCTCTCTGGACAATTTTGTAAAATGTGGATTTTTGTAGATTAAAAATATGCAAAAGCCTCAGTGCAATATTCTAAGAATTACTGTTTAAAACGGGGGCTCTGAATCGTTAATAGTGCGGCGGAACCGCCGCATATGCATGCCTAATGCGGCGGTTCCGCGGCAAGTTGGTCTCTTCAGACAGATTTTGCTGCACAGTAATTCTTAGTTTTTTGTGCTGGTTTTCCTGGGAATTTTTAATAATTTTTTCCAGAGTTGTATTTTCTGGGTTGTATTGAGGATTCGGAGATTCGATCGGACTGTCTAATTTTGTCTGTTTGTTTTTCCGGGTAATTTTTAGAATATGTTAAAAAGTTCGACCGGATATAAATACCCACTTTTTCCCCTGTCGGGAAATTTCCAATTGTTGGATTTTTCCGTAGTTTAACGACGTTCTAAGTAGTGCAAGTAACACGATGGTCCCTCTAGAAGACAACAAACCTTAACTCGATTATGTGACCGTCTTGAACTGCCCTTTGAACCTTCGGGTTTGGGGCAGTACGGCGTGCCACATGTGAGGCGTTGGCTTGACCCTTCTATGGCTGGACCGTTGGTACCGAGGCACGAACTGAATGCTGTTAGACTTATTTCATGTGTTGAGCCGTATCGGGAAAACTTGGGTGTTCGAATGTTCGATCGGAAAGTTTAACATTTTCTATTTATCCGGAATGTGATACAATAATTGGAATTCACAAGTAGTTATGAGATAACTGAATGAATGTTATAAATCTAGCAGTTTAGTCTCACTTGATCGGTTGCCACGGAATTTTGATGTGATCAAAAGTCCGTCGCAATCACGTAGCATACGCGGATACTCGCCGGGTAAACTTAATAGACAGCCTCATTCCATAGCCCCGACCAAGTGACTGTAGGAGAACCCCGTCGCCGAAAGCATCCGTTCGGGTGCTCGCGGCAGCGGTGTTCCGCCTTGGTGCACTTTGTCGACGGCGTCGGGGGTTTTAGTTATATGTATGCCCTAGAGGCCATTACTGTACATTGGATGTATATTGTAGTGGATGCTGGGACATATATAGGGAGGACTTTCTTGCTCGACATGATAGTATGCTATCTGGTTACTCTTTACCTTAACGTGTATACTGATTGTCTCTCTATTACATGTTGGTAAAGCCCTTAGGATGTGTACTTGACTACCTGGACTATGATGCTGATCATACTAGTGGGGACAGGGTAGTCCATAAGTACATCCTTCAAAGTCCCTAGTCATGGGTGTATCGAGACGGGGCATCGATATACCAGAGTAGACTAGCGTGTACCTTCTCGACCCATACAGATGGGCGATGGATGATCCCATATCCATTGGTGTTTGACATCAGAGATGATATACGGGTGCTCAGTAGAGACTGGGTACACTGGACGGACTCGCCGAGAACTCCCAGATGGTATTATACCTCACGTCAGATGGCAGTTCTCAGGTGACACTGGTACAGAGTAGTCTGTTGACCCGAGATCATCATAGAGTCTTGTGTGGTTCCCACTGTGCTTTGATTTCCATCTTACCACGTCCAAGAGGGCGTGAAAAACGGTGGTTTTTGGGTACAGTCCCGAGTCACATGGAGGCAATGAGCGATAGGAGGGGATTCGTCTCTCCCGGTATAGGGAGTTGATGTTGCGCTGTGTTCGATTGGCTATTACAGGAAATCCCGGGCCAGGGTTGCTGAGATTTACTGGTAAGTGTTACCAGTAGTTTCTCGAATTGTTATAGACCTCATATCGACACGACTTATCGAGCTATTGGGGTCTAACGTTTACCACCCCTAGGCAAGATATGCGACATATCAGACGATCAGACCGGACTGTACGGTAGTGTTACTGGTTGGATTCACAGGAGTGTGAGCGGGCTTGCTCGTCGATCTTCTGATCGCTCAATACCCGGGTGGCCGTTACGTTTAGCAGACCGCTTGCGTCTTGTGGGTGTTTGATATGATCATCACCTGTTGCCGGCGTATTGACGAGTCTTTAGAGTCCTACACAGAGGTTTCCTGGCTCAAGCGAAACGAAATAGGAGCGCATATGAGATATGTGCGGGACCAAGAATAATGCGTGTATGTGATATCGTATTCTATTCTCGCGATGAATGTGTCGTTTGGTTGTATGCGATATAACCTAGTTATCGAATCAAGTATTGATTCGATAAGCCGATACATAGGATACTAGTCGGTTATATGCGATATGACCGGATCATTGAATCAAGTGTTGATTTAATGATTTAATGCATATTTATATATTTGATATATTACTTCGCATCAACTAGTATCGGTTTACTTAAGATGGATTTTCTCACTCGTATGTGCACATTGTATATGTGATATACTTTTTGTACACTAGATTGTATCATGTTTGATGATACATGTTTACTTGTGATTGTGTGAAGATTGAACCATGGTTATATGAATGGCTAGGGTTATGATTATTTATTCATTCATTTATTTACATATTCATTTTTGGAAATTATTTAAGGATGGTGGCTTATTTTGTTTTATGTTGAAGCTTCTTGAAGCTTTGATAAAGTCAACCATTCTTATCTCATCCTTAACCCTAACCATTCCAACTAACCTTGGTTTAATCTCTACACTTGACCATGGTTTACATTATGATAAGTTTTCATTTTCTTTTCATTTTTAATTAACTTATCATAACATAATTCTTCTTCTTCTTCCTTTCTTCACTTGAAGAAAGCAAGCTCCATCAATGGTGATTGATGGAAATGAGTGAGAAATCCAATTCTAAAGTCTACCCACTTCCTATTTCTTCATCCTCTACCTCTTGCCAAGTAGTAGAGTGTGTTTCCTTCACAAGTTTTCATGACTTGGTGAAGTGAGAGCTTGATCTAGTGATGCCTCGACGTAGATCATCTTCGGCACGTCGTCGATGACCTAGCCCGCTTCTTCTCCGATGAAGCTGACGCTTGAGCCCGGGTTTTCGATTTGGACAGCGGAGAGGACCTCATTACGGAGCTATGGAGGTGGAGCACCGGATCTACAAAGGTTGTATTTCCGTATTCTCATAGTTAAGTGTTAACTAGTTAGCTTTTCGCCTAGATTTCTAGCCAACGATCCGTACACTAGGGTTTCTCGGCACCGTAATTTTTGAAATTGGCATGGTTGATTCCTTGTGAGACCTCTTGAGAGTGCCTAGGAACGCTACAGTGGTATCAGAGCCGCCTACTAAAGTTTGCGACGAGCATTCGATCAGAATGTCGGGAATCCTGTTGAATTGCCCGACTTGATATTGAAAAGAGTTTTCGATAATGAGACTAAAATGCGGGGTTTATAATTGTTAGGCATGCGATGTCTAAGGAATTCATTTGATTAGGCATGCGATGTCTAGAGAGATTGCGGATTCCAACTGTTGTAGTTTTACACTTTCTTTTCTGTGACCGTAAGTGTAATATGTGATGTCGCCGGTTTCGTTGCTATATGTCAACGACAATTGGGATACGCATGTTTACTTACGTTGATGACATGTGATGTTATGTGTTGCTGGATATGTTATATTGGATCGTCGTGTTTGAATAGCCGGGGGTTTTTTATGTGAGATGAGTGTTTTTCATTTTCATTCGTGTAAAAACTTGTATGTAATATTCTTTTATTGGGGCACTTCCAGGTTGCGGATGTTGTCACCGTTTGTATATTATTTACTTTTCCGCATTAGGATAGACCCAAGGAGGGGAGCACAGGTAACCGGGTTCTGGGGTCCAGTGGGAGACCAACTCGAGGAGTCGAGTCCGGGTCTCCTAACCCTAGAATTGGTAGGGTTGCTTGCCGCTCTCGTAGGGGTCTAGGGGTGTGGGATTGACTATTTATCACGACCGTGGAATCCGTGTTTTATACTGGCTCGTATTGAAAAACACGGACGTCCTAGTATATCCAATATTTCATATGATATTTTCTGCTGCGTTATCTGTGATGTGATCATGTGATTTGTTCAGATAGATGTAATATGTAGTATATATGATATATTATATAGACGTTGCTTATGTTTTACACCCGCGCTAGCCCTGCTTCGCTCTGGCGTTAGTTACCTAACCTAACGGTGCAGACGGGACATCGAGGCGAATGCGGATGGCATAAGCGTACGTTATATTTATCTGTGATGGTTAGGTGGACTTAAATGATGGGATATTCATTAATGTGATTAATGAAAGAAAATAAACTTAATTGATGTTGTGGAATCGAATTTCAAAATAAAAACAGGTAGCTATAGTTCTTGCTTTGCATCGCTGTGTTCATTATAGAACATCCTGCACCTTATTCGATGAGGAAAGGACCGAGATCCCTTCACCGGGAGTGACTCCTTTAGCAATAACTGGCAGATGCTACAACCCTCGGTTTGTCTTTGATCGCTTCTATAGTTTCCGCTTTGCACAGTGATATATATGATATATCCCGCATCTCATTCGACGAGGAAAGGGCCGACGATCCCTTCACCGGGAGTGACCCCTTTAGCAAAGCTACAAAAGCCTCAAAAACATTCCATTTAAAAACCATTTGATTCCGCAACGAGATCATGTTCAAAGCGTTAAAGGTTTTCATAAAAACCATCCGCAACCTTCCGTCATTTTAGGAAATAGAGTACTTAGTATTCATGCTGTGTTTGTTGACCATAGTCAAGGCACAGTGTACGGTAGCTAAGTGATGTCTTCCTACACCGCATATGATGCGATTAGTTAGGACAGTCGCGTGACTTTGTTGACCTTAGTTAAGGGTCATGTGGGTGGGTCTAATTAATCACGAAATGACCGGTAGAACTTGACTAGTACTTATGATTTGTTGACCTTAGTTAAGGTCATAAGTGCTAGGGGTAAAAACCATTATCGGGAGTTTCAAGTGTTGAAACTTGCAATGAGATTGCATACCTTCTATGTGATAGTTGGATCCCGATACCCACTGCGAGTAATTGTTACTCCTGGGAGAGTTTTGCACTTTGCAATTAGCCGATCAAGTAGGTGTCTAGAAAGGTGTCAACGGGGTTATGCCTCTGGGAAAACGAGGTTTGCTGTAATTAGGTCCGTGCGAAAGCACGGGGAACCTCCCTCAAAGTACCGACACTGGCCTGGCTGAAAGATCGGCAAACTTGTAGAGTGTAATTAATCCCGGCTAGTCTTTTCTTTTTAAGGTTTGAAGGAAGATTTGATAAAAACAGTGGGAGCCATCCTGATTAGATAAAATAAATAACCAATCTAATCTTGCAAGAGCGCACGCAGAGTGTTTTCTTCTCTCTCTCACCAGGTAATAATATGGATGTATTGACCGAACCCGCTTGTTATACTGTGCTGGGGAACGTTGGTCCCGCTCCAACTTATAATTGTTATAAGACAGAGCAGGAAATAAGAGGAATACCAGGATTCCCATGCCGCCCAAACGAAGAAAGTGCATGAGATGCATCTCCTTCGGGTGTGTTCACTACAAAGAACCGTTTTTCAGTATCCTCTGCATCCTGGGTATATGATACCGGATCAGGATCCCAGATATGTAATCTGTTACATAGGGCTACAAAAGGGTAGAAAAACTGAGAACGGGTGATAAGTTTCATGAGACAGAAAACGGGGCAAGTGTTGCAGCCAAGTCTGTTGGTCACTGTCACCCTGTATTGCCAATACATTGATTCTGAACAAATGCTATTAGATACCGAACCTGATATACAAAATCATATCACTCTCTTTATTTAGTAAAGAAATGTTAAAATTTTGTATTGTTGGATAATGTTTTGAACCTTTCCTATATCAAAAGTTGATCGGTTCAGGCACGTTATCTAAAAGCAATGACGTTCTAAATCAAACTACAGTTCCTCGTATATAGAACACACACAAGAGGAAGAGTTCAGAAATGAACGAATCATTCTTGAGGCATTGTAGACTAGGTCATATCAATGCGACCCGACTGGCTGAAGTTACATTTTAGATGCATATTTAAATCAGTTTGAATTTACATCTTGTGAAACTTGCCAGTCATGTCACAAAGATAAGATGACCATAGCTCTGTTTATTGGAAACAGAGAAAGAGTTAGTAAACTCTTGGGACTGATACATGATGATGTATGTAAAGTCTCCTGTCTACACATGCCAGGACTGGTTCTTTATACTTCATTATATTCTCTGATAATCTCTCAAGATTCAGTCATATGTTCCTGTTGAAACATAAGTCCGAAGATTTTGAGGTATTCACAGAATGTAAGTTGGAAGTAGAGAACCAAAATACGGGTATAAGTATTATGTCTTTTGATGTGATCAAGGAGGAGAATACTTGAGCACGGAAATCCTGGTCTATTCTAAAAGAGAATGAGATTCTCTCTCAGCATTACTCCTCCGTATACACCATAGCACGATGGTATATCGGGACGGAGCAATCACACCCTATATGATAAGGTGTGCTCTATGATGAGTACTACTGAGTTTCCTATTTCCTTTTGGGAGTTATGCAATTAAGAAGCTGCATACCTATTGAATAGGGTTCAAATCAAATCTGTTGCCTACCACTTCATATGTGATATGGAAAGGGAAGAGCCCGTGTCTTAAGCTAGTTAAGATTTGGGGTTGACCGGCCTATGTCTAAAAACAAAATCCGGACAAGCTCGAGGCAAGGTCTGTAATGTAGAACTGGAAAGGTTCCAGCTATGCAAACTACAGCAGATGATTTGGTACAACCAAAGGATTCAGTAGATACCAACGAACCTCAGCCTCTCCGCCGATCTAGTAGGGTTCCTCATCCGCCTGAGAGATACCTCGGTTTCTCGATGACAGTGGGAGAGAGGATTGCATCATGAGATGATGACCCAACCAGTTTCGAGCAGGCCATCGAGAGTAGGGACTCTGTAAGAATGGCTGGATGCTTAGCGATCTGAGATGGAATCCATATACACCAGCAAAGTATGGACTTTAGCTGCTATATCTGAAGGGTTAAATCCCCATCAGGAGCAAGTATATCTTGAGAAGATTACTTGGTGTAGATGGAAAAGTTGAGACTTTCAAAGCTAGACTCATTAAAGGTTTTCGTCATCGACCAAGAGTGGAAAATGATGAAACTTTTTCCAGGGACTATACTTAAGTCCATCCAGATCCTATTTAACATTGCTACATACCATGACTGCGATATCTGGTGGTTGGGTGTCATGACTGCTTTTCTAAATACTGATTTAGAATAGAAATTCTATAAGTACACAGCCAGATGGCTTCGTAAACAGTGGGAGCAGCGGAAACATGTGCAAGTTGCTTTATAGAATAAAGCAGGCATCGCGGAGTTGGAACGTCTGTTTTGATGTGTTAGTCAAAGAAGTTGACCTCATCAAAATGGTAGATGAACCTTCTATAAACAAAAAGGTAGTAGGGAGTATGGTGACGATCCTCGTAGAGTACGTGGATGACATACTCTTGTTAGGGAAGGAGTTTCCTATGCTATGCTCGGTCAATCTCCGCTTATCACAAAGATTCTCCAATAGGATCAAAGTGATACCTCCTAAATCCTGAGTTTTCATCTATGAGATAGATATAATTGGATGCTAGGATTCTCACTAGATGTAGTGAGATGGTATCAATCGATCCTGGGGAGAATCGCTGGAAGGGTTCCAGGGTGATAAAGACGACTGAATGTCAGTCGCAGGCATTGTCTTTACCCTCAGTAAAGGGACGGTATGTTAGAAGATTTCCAAGCTAGATACCGTGGCAAACTAGACGATAAAGGCTGGTAACATCGCTGTTTAAGATACTACCAAAGAGGCTGTTTGGGTGTATATTGGTTCATAGGTTGAACTAGGTTCCTACCATTGTGTGATAATGGAACTGTGGCTTTGGCCCTGGAACCCTGGTCCCAACAGTGACCCAGACAAATTATGAGGCAGCATCACCTGATCATGGAGATAGTTGATCTCCAGGTTGATCGAGGTTATGAGAGTAGACTCAGAGGACAACACGGCGGATCCACTCACGATGGCCTTTTCCCAAAGAGAGACTTTTAGGGGATGGTTGAGTATGTGATACTGCAACCACTGATACAGATGGCCCCTAGTGCAAGTGGGAGATTGTTAGTTATATGTATGCCCTAGAGGCCATTACTGTACATTGGATGTATAATGTAGTGGATGCTGGGACACATATAGGTAGGACTTTCTTGCTCGACATGATAGTACGCTATCTGGTTGCTCTTTATCTTAACATGTATACTTTCTGTCTCTCTGATTACATGTTGATAAAGCCCTTAGGATGTGTACTCGACTTCCAGGACTATGATGAAGATCATACTAGTGGGGCCTGGGTAGTCAATGAGTACATCCTTCATTGTTCCTAGTCGTGGGAATATCGAGACGGGGCAGCCGTAAAGGGGTCAAGCCAACGCCTCACATGTGGCACGTCGTACTGCCCCAAACCCTAAGGTTCAAAGGGCAGTTCAAGACGGTCATATAATCGAGTTAAGGTTTGTTGTCTTCTAGAGGGTCCACCACAAAAAGACTTGCACGTATCTCCAAAGTATTTAAACCCCGTGAATGGTGAGCAAATGACACTCGTTCAAACACTTCAATACTTTCTAATTTACCCGGAAAAACCACGAAAACAAAATTCCGATCGAATCGACGAGTCCAAAATCATCTCCAGAATTTTTCAAAACTTAATACAGATTAAAAATACCCAAAAAATTATACAAGCAGATTCCAGAATTACTGTAAAAAAATTATCCAACAATTAATACATACGGCCGCGGAACCGCGGCTTAAGCAAGCTTAGGCCGCGTTTCCGCGGCAACAATCACTGTTCCTTGAATAATTTTTGTACCGTAATCCTTATGTTTTCCTGCTGTATTTTTTACATATTTTTAATTCTGAAAAATGTCAATTTTTAGAAAATTTCCAGAGAGCACCCTAAAAAACCGTATTTCGGTTCGATCGGAGTTTTGACTTTGTAAAAGGGTCGCCTAATGTTCTAGGTCGGCTCTGATATCAATGTAAGGTTTGTTTAGCACCCTATAATTAGTTTTGAAGCATCACATGTCCCAAAGTTTAATTTTTTATGGTGCTAAACGAACATGCAAAGGAATCGATCCTAGAAAATTAGGGTTTCGAAACTTTAAGCTAATAAAAATTAGGGTTTGAAGGCTACAACCTTTGTAGCTCCCCTTTTGCTTGACTCCTTAGTCTCTAGGGTGTTGGAAGAAGGTCCACTTGTAGTCCTCTTTCGTCCACGACGATCCACCCGAAGTTTCCCGTCCAAGCTTGCAACTTTGGAAAAGCAAAGAGAACACTCTAATCAAGTTGGCCAGACTTGAGTAGAATGATGTTGTGGCTAAGGATCTCACTTCAAAAACCTTTCTTTATTTGTATTTAACTCACTAGAAAAAACTAGAGAGGAAAAGGTGAAGGAGGATGAAGATGGTGGCTATTTTTAACTAGAGATGAAAAAATAACCCTTAGTTGCAAAGAAATGAAATATAACCTTTTATATTTTATTCCTTCTTGCTTTCAACCATGATTAAATGATGGATAGTTAATTTAACTTGGGTTTTAAATGATAAAGAGAAGGATAACCCTAGGTTAGTGGTAGTAGAGCATGGTTAGGTCAAAGGAAGAATGTAGAAGCTAGAATGATTATCCTTTCCTTTTCATTTTCTTTTAAATCCAAAATCAAATAATAATCAATTATTTAATCCATGGTGTGAGTCTTATATTGCCACCATTTCCATATGTTAACAACCATGATAGATGGGTGTATGTATGTGTGTATGTATGCACATCCATATGTGCATGAAACTAGCATGAAAGAAAGAAAGAAAAGCACACATGCATGCGCACATCCATCATCCAAGAAAAGGTTTTAAGTGAGAAAACTAATGGTTAAATGATAAATCAACACTTGATTTATCAATCCGGTCATATCTCATATGACCCCACCAAAAGCAGTTCACCCGATCAATGTTCGGTATCATATACGCACATTTTAATGGGGTGCATGCGCATATCGCATACGCGCACCACAACGTTTCGCCTGGACTGGGTAACTCCTTTGTGGGACTCCAAGACTCGTCAATACGCCGGCAGAGGGTGATGATCATATCAGGTACCCCCAAGCCGCAAGCGGTCAGCTAAACGTAACGGCCACCCGGGCATTGAGCGATCAGAAGAAAACAAGCGAACCTGCTACAACTCCCGTCGAGCCAACCGGCAACACTACCGTACAGTCCGGTCTCTTCGTCAGATATGCTGCATATCGAGCCTAGGGATGGTCACGTCGACCCCAATAACTCAATAAGTCGTGCCGGTGAATGGTCTATAACAGATCGAGAAACTACTGATAACACTTATCAGCAAATCTCAGCAGCCCTGGCCAGGGACTTGCTGTTATAACCAGTCGGGCACAGCACAGCATTAACTCCCAATACCGGGAGAGACGAAACCCCTCCTATCGCTCATCGTCTTCGTGTGTCTCGGGACTGTACCCAACGGCCACCTGTTTGCACGACTCAGTAGAGCCGTGGTAGGGTGGCAATCAAAGTACAGTGGGAGAACACACAAGACTCCATGACGATCTCGGGTCTACAGACTAACCTGTACCAGTGTCATCTGAGAACTGCTATCCGACGATAGATATAATTCCATATAGGAGTTCTCGGTGAGTCCGTCCAGTGTACCCAGTCACCACTGAGCACCCGTATATGATATTGATGTCAAACATTGATGAATGTGGGAACATTCATCGCCCATCGTATGGGTCTAGTATCATATACGCTAGTCTACTCTGGTATATCAATGCCCCGTCTCGATATACCTATGACTAGGGACGTTCCAGGATATGCTTATAGACTACAGATGTCCGACTAGTATGATCTCCATCATAATCAGAGTAGTCAAGCCGATATCCTCAGGGCTTTATCAGCATGTATGAATGAATAAAAGCATGATCAAATCAACATGTCAGATAAAGAATAACCAGATAGCATACTATCATGTCGAGCAAGAATGCATACTGAATATATATATATACATGTATAGATACATCCATTATCACATAATGGCCTCTAGGGCATACATATATCCAACACCCGACGAACCCCAGCCTCTCCGCCGATCTAGTAGGGTTCCTCATCCACCTGAGAGATACTACGGTTTTCTCATAGATGGTGTAAGCGAGGATTGCATCATGGAAGACGATGACCCGACTAGCTTCGAACAGGCCATCACGAGTGGGGACTCTATGAAGTGGCTAGATGCAATGCGATCTGAGATGGAATCCATGTACACCAACAAAGTATGGACTTTGGAAGTTGCTCCTGAAGGGGTAAAACCCATTGGGAGCAAATAGATCTTTAAGAAGAAACTTGGTGTAGATGGAAAAGTTGAGACTTTCAAAGCTAGACTTGTTGCAAAAGGTTTTTGTCAACGAACAGGTGTGGATTATGATGAAACCTTTTCTCCAGTGGCTATGCTTAAGTCCATTAGGATCCTACTTGCCATTGCTGCATACCATGACTACAAAAACTGGCAGATGGATGTTAAGACCGCCTTTATAAAAGGTGATTTAGAGGAGTGTGTGTACATGACTCTTTAGGGTTACTAGGCACACGCACAAGGGTCTATAAGGCTTCAACCATGTCCGAATTAAAAATTAGCCGTGTCGAACAACCCTAAACCAAGATCTTAGACTAGAGATTAGGCGAAACAAAGCATGTTAAATACTTAAACATCTAAGAGTTTGGGATTACAACCTTTGTAGTCCGGTCCTTCACTTCATAAGCTCTGTGTTGTGGTCCCTTCGCTGCGATCATCAAGTTCCGGACTCTCAAGAGGCTCCACGAAGAGAAAGATGCAAGCTTGCTTCCGATCTTCGATAACAAAGATGATGTACCTTGAAGTTTCATTAACACAAGCTCTCACTCACTAAATGAAGTGAACACCCTAATCTAAATGGCTAGGATAGATTAGGATGATGAAGTAGGATTTTAGCTCTCATTTGTTTTCATTAACTCACTCATTTTCATCACTAATGAAAAAGCTAGTAAGCTTTTCCATCAAGAACTCAAGGAAGAAGAAGAAGAATCTTTTTGTGATGAATAATGAAACTCTAGTGTGTGGCTAGAAATGCAACCATGGTAGATAATGAGAAGGCTAACCATTGTAGAGACATAACTAGGGTTAAAGGGTTGGGTTGGGATAAGCAAATATCACAAAACATCCAAGTCAAAGTCAAAGCTTCAAGAAGCTTCTTGAAAGCTTCAAGAAGCTTCTTGAAAGCTTCAAGAAGCTTCTTGAAAGCTTCATGAAGACTTAACCCTAATCCAAACCCTAACCCCAATTAAACTCCACAAAACATGTTGCATTTATAACCATAACATGTTACAATATTATATATCACATATATAATATTTATTGTAACAAAATAAAATAATACAATTAACATATATCGCATATATATCAATGTATTACCCGAGTGAGAAAAAGAATCTATTAGTGATCTTATATTAGTTAATGTAATTTAATATATCAAATATATAATTATACATTAAATTTTTGAATCAACACTTGATCCGATAATTCGGCTATTTCACAAATAACCGAGTAATATAATCTGTATCATCTCATCGAATCAACTCTTGATCCGATGACCCGGCTATATCACATATACCTGGCCGATATCTCATATCGCAAGAATCTAATACGGTATCACATACACGTATTGTTCTCGGTCCCGCACATATCGTATATGTGCTCTTACTCCGTTTTGCCTGAGTCAAGAAACCTCTGTGTAGGACTCTAAAGAATCGTCAATATGCCGGCAGTAGGTGATCATATCAAACACCCACAAGCTGCAAGCGGTCAGCTAAACATAACAGCTACCCAGGTATTGAGCGATCAGAAGATCAACAAGCAAGCCTATACATTCTCCTATGAATCTAGTCAGTAACACTCCCGTACAGTCCGGTCTCTTCGTCTGATATGTCGCATATCTCGCCTAGGGGTGGTAAAACGTCAGACCCCAGTAGCTTGATAAGTCATGTCGATATGAGGTCTATAACAGTTCGAGAAACTACTGATAACACTTACCAGTAAATCTCAGCAACCCTGGCCAGGGATTTCCAGTTATAGCCAATCGAACACAGCACAACATCAACTCCCTATGCCGGGAGAGTCGAATCCCCTCCTATCGCTCATTGCCTCCATGTGATTCGGGACTGTACCCAAAAGCCACCTTTTTGCACGCCCTCTTGGATATGGTAAGATGGAAATCAAAGCACAATGGGAATCACATAAGACTCTATGACGTTCTCGGGTCTACAGACTACTCTGTACCAGTGTCACCAGAGAACTGCCATCTGACGTGAGGTATAATATCATCTGGGAGTTCTCGGCGAGTCCGTCCAGTGTACCCAGTTTCCACTAAGCACCCGTATACCTTCTCTGATGTCAAACACTAATAGATATGGGATGATCCATCGCCCATCATATGGGTCAAGAAGCGCATACGCTAGTCTACTCTGAAGTATCGATGCCCTGTCTCGGTACTCCCACGACTAGGAACAATTGAAGGATGTACTTGGAGACTACTCTGTCCCCACTAGTATGATCCGCATCATAGTCCTGGTAGTCAAGTACTCATCCTAAGGGCTTTATCAACATGTAACATAGAGACAATCAGAGTACATGTTAAGATAAAGTATAACCAGATAGCGTACTATCATGTCGAGCAAGAAAGTCCTTCCTATATATGTCTAAGCATCCAATACAATATACATAGTATGTACAGTAATGGCCTCTAGGGCATACATATAACTAACGATCTCCCATTTGCGCTAGGGCCATCTGTTGTGGTATCACATACCCAACAATTAGCTGTGGTTGATGTATCTCATACTCAACCATCCCGTTAAAGTCTCTACTGAGAAAAAGGCCATTGTGAGTGGATCCGCCCTGTTGTCCTCTGTGTCTACTCTCTTAACCTGGAGATCAACCATCTCCATGATCAAGTGATACTGCCTAAGAATTATATCTGGATTTCTGATGGGACGGATTTCCTTGGCATAAGCCACAACTCCATTGTCACACAATGGTAGGAACGAAGTTCATCTCATGAACTTATATATATCCAGACTGCCTTTTTGGTAGCATCCTTGGTAATGATGTATCTTTCCTTTAATCGTCTAGTAAGTCACGGTATCTAGCTTGGAACTCTTCCAACATACCGTCCTTCTACTGAGGGTAAAGTCAATGCCTGCGACTGACATTCAGTCGTCCTTATCACCCTGGAACTTTTCCAGTGATTCTCCCCAGGATCGATTGATACCATCTCACTACACCTAGTGAGAATCCTAACATCCAATTAGATCTATCCCATAGATCCATAACCCAGGATTTAGGAGGTATCACCTTGATCCTATAGTGAATCTTTGTGATAAGAGGAGATTGACCGAGCGTGGCATAGGAAACTCCTTCCCTATCAAGAGTATGTCATCCACGTACTCTACGAGGATCACCACCATACACTCCACTACCTTTTTGTATATACAAGGTTCATCTACTATTTTGATGAAGTCAAACTCTTTGACTACCACATCAAAACAGATGTTCCAACTCCACGATGCCTGATTTATCACATAAAATATCTTGCACACGTTTCCACTGCTCCCACTGTCTACGAAGCCCTCTGGCTGTGTACTTATAGACGCTCTCTTCTAAATCATCATTTAGAAAAGCAGTCATGACACCCAACCGCCTGATATCGTAGTCATGGTATGCAGCCGTGGCAAGTAGGATCTGGATGGACTTAAGCATAGCTTTGAAAGTCTCAACTTTTCCATGTACACCAAGTAATCTTCTCAAGATATACTTGCTCCTGATGGGGATTTAACCTTTCAGATAAAGCAACCAAAGTCCATACTTTGTTGGTGTATAAGGATTTCATCTCACATCGCTAAGCATCCAGCCATTCTTACAGAGTCTCAATCCTGATGGCCAGCTCGAAACTAGTTGGGTCATCATCTCATGATGCAATCCTCGCTCCTACTGTTATAGAGAAACCGAAGTATCTCTCAGGTGGGTGAGGAGCCCTACTAGATCGGCGGAGAGGCTGAGGTTCGTTGGAAACTATTGAATCCTTTGGTTCTACCAAATCATCTGCTGTAGTTTGTATAGCTGGAACTCTTTTCTGTTCTACCTCATGACCACTAATTTCTTCACATGAAATTCCCTTTCACAAAGGTGGCATGTTGAGAAACAAAACATCTTTTGTTCCTCGGTTAGGTAGAAGATATTCCTTTGCTAATGCTTGGGATATCCAACAAACTTCCACAGAACTGACTTTGCCTCGAGCTTGTCCGGATTTTGCTTTTAGCCATAGGTTAGACAACCCCAAATCTTAACATACTTAAGATATGGGCTCTTCCCATTCCATATCACATATGAAGTGGTAGGCAACTGATTTGATTTGAACCCTATTCAATAGGTATGCAGCTTCTCAAGTGCATAACTCCCAAAAGGAAATAGGAAACTCAGTAGTACTCATCATAGAGCGCACCATATAAAATAGGGTGTATTTTGCTACGCCCCGATACACCGACGTGCTGTGGTGTATACGGAGGAGTAATGCTGAGAGAGAATCTCATTCTCCTTTAGAATAGTCCAGGAATTTCGTGCTCAAGTATTCTCCTCCTTGATCTCATCAAAAGACATAATACTTATACCCGTTTTTGGTTCTCTACTCCTAACTTATTTCTGTGATTATCTCAAAAGTTTCGGACTTGTGTTTCAACAGGAACATATGTCTGAATCTTGAGAGATCATCAGTGAATGTAATGAAGTACAAAGAACTGGTCCTGGCATGTGTAGACAGGGGACCTTCATACATCAGTATGTATCAATCCCAAGAGTTCACTAACTCTTTCTCTGTTTCTAATAAACGGAGCTGTGGTCATCTTATCTTTGTGACATGACTAGCAAGTTTTTACAAGATGTAAATCCAAATTAATTTAAATATGCATCTTTATGTAACTTCAGCTAGTCGGGTCACATTGATATGACCTAGTCTACAATACCTCAAGAAGGATTCATTCATTTCTGAACTATTCCTCTTGTGTGTGTTTTGTGCGTTAAGAACTGTGGTTTGATTTAGAACGTCTATGCTTTTAGATAACGTTCCTGAACCGATCAACACTTGATATAGAAAATGTTCAAAACATTATCCAACAATACAAAATTATATCCTTCTTTACTAATAAAGAGACTGATATGATGTTGTATATCAGGTTTGGTATCTAATAACATTTGTTCAGAATCAATGTATTCTTATAATACAGGGTGATAACTACTAACAGACTTGGCTGCAACACTTGCACCGTTTCTATCTCATGAAACTTATCACCCGTTCTCAGTTCTCTACCTTTCTGTAGCCCATGTAATAAATTACATTTGTGGGATCTTGATCCGGTATCTCATACCCAAGACGTAAAGAATATTGAGAAACAGTTCTGTGTAATGAACACACCCGAAGAAGATGCATCAACATGCACTTTCTTCGTTTGGGCGGCACGGGAATTCTGGTAATCCCCTATTTCTTGCTCTGTCTCATAACAATTATAAGTTGGAGCGGGACCAACGTTTCCTAGCGCAGCATAACAAGCGGGTTCGGTCAATACATCCGTATTATTATCTTGATTAAGGCGTGACATGGTCGCTACCAGGAGAGAGAGAGAAGAAAACACTCAGCGTGCGCTTTTACAAGATTAGATTGGTTATCAATTTATCTAATCAGGATGTCTCCCACTGTTTTAGTCAAATCTTCCTTCAAACCCTAAAAGGAAAGACTAGCCGGGATTAATTACACTCTACTAGTTCGCCAATCTTTAAGCCAGGCCAATGCTGGTACATTGAGGGAGGTTCCCCATGCTTTCGCACGGACCTAATTAAAGTAAACCTCGTTTTCCCAGGGGTGTAACCCTGTCAACACCTTTCTAGACACCTACTTGATCGGCTAATTGTAATGTGTAAAATTCTCCCAGGAGTAACTCTTACTCGCAGCGGGTATCGGGATTCAACTATCTCATAGAAGATATCCAATCTCATTGCAAATTTCAACACTTGAAATTCCCAATAATATTTTACCCCAAGCGTCCTATGACCTTGACGAATGCCAAACCACCCATAGTCCGCTAGTCAAGTTCAACCCGTACATTTCCTGATTGAATTAAACCCACCCGCACGACCCTTGACGAATGCCAAACAACGCCGTACGAATACCCTAATACAATCGCATCGTATGCTAGCAGATAAGCACTAGTTAGCTACCGTACACTACGCCTTGACGAATGCCAAACTACCGCAGCATGAATACTAAGTAGTACTTATCTGAAATGACGGAGGGCTACGACAGGTTTTTAAGAAAACCCTCTGCGTAATGAACTTGATATCGTTGTAGAATCGAGTGATTTTAAATGGAGTGTTTTTGAGGCTTTTCTTGTTTCGCTAAAGAGGTCACTCCCGGAGAAGGGATCGTCGGCTCTTTCCTTATCTAATAAGTTGCAGGATATTTCACATATACCACTATGCAAAGCAAAAACTATAAAAACAATCAAAAGACAAACCGTGTTTGTAGCATCTGCTAGTTTCACTAAAGAGGTCACTCCCGGTGAAGGGATCTTGGCTCTTTCCTTATCGAATAAGGTGCTGGATATTCTACAAGGAACACCGCTATGCAAAGCAAGAACTAGAGCTACCTGTTTTTGAGACAAGTTTCTACAACATCTTTAGGTTTCTTTTAGTTTCATTAATCTCATTAATGAAGTCCCATTTTAAAATTATGCTTCACAAGAATCACATTTGAAACGAAATCTGCAATATAACATATATCTCATATACATAACATAAACATTCGTCTTAGGCAGTAATATGATCTCATCATAGAACATTGCAGCAGAAGAACATATATGAAATATTGGATATACTAGGAGGTCCGTGTTTTTAATACGAGCCTGTATAAAACACGGATTCCATGGTCGCGATGAATAGCCAAACCCACATCCCTATACCCCTACGAGTGCGGCAAGCAACACTGCTAATTCTAGGGTTAGGAGACCCGGTCTCGACTCTTCGAGATGGTCTCCCACTGGACCCTAGAACCTGGTTACTTGTGCTCCCCGTCTTGGGTCTACCTATTGCGGAAAAGTAAATAATATACAATGGTGATATCATCCTCTGCCCGGAAGTGCCCCAATAAAAAAATATTACATACAAATGAATTTCATATGAATGAAAAAGAAAAACTCTCATCTCACATAAAATCCCCGGCTATTCAGAACACGACGATCCAATATAACATATCACAACAACACATAATATCTCATATCATCAACGTAAGCAAGTATGCGTATCCCGATTGTCGTTGATGTATAGCAACGAAGCCGGCGATACACCACATACTAAGCTTACGGTCACATAAAAGAAAGTGTAAAACTACAACAGTTGGAATCCGCAACCTCCTTAGACATCTCATGCCTAACCAAATGAATTACTTAGATATCGTATGCCTAACAATTATAAACTCCGCATTTTAGTCTCAATCTCGAAAACACTTTTCAATGTCTAGTCGGGCAATTCAACAAGATTCCCGACATCCTGATCGAATGCTCATCGCAAACTTTGGTAGACGAACGCACCCCCGGATGCCATCGACGAAGTGCACTAAGGCGGAACATCGCTGCCACGAGCACCCGAACGGATGCTTTTGGCGACGGTGTTCTCCTACACTCACTTGGTCGGGGCTATGGGGCATGGCTATCTATTAAGTTTACCCGACGAGTATCCGCGTACGCTACGTGATTGCGACGGACTTTTGATCGCATCAAAATCCCGTGGCAACCGATCATCTGAGAATAAACTGCTAAATTTATAACATTCAAATTAGTTATCTCATAACTACCCGTGGATTCCAAATATTGTATCACATTCCAGATAAAAAGACAGTGTTAAACTTTCTGATCGAATAATCAAACACCCAAGATTTCCCAAATGGCTCAACACTTGAGCGGAGTTCAAAAAATATCCATCACATGCCACAGTACCAATGGTCCAGCCGCAGAAGGGTCAAGTCAACGCCTCACATGTGGCAATGCCGTACTGCCCCAAACCCTAAGGTTCAGAGGCGGTTCAGACGGTCACATAATCAAGTTAAGGTTTGTGTTCTTATAGAGGGTCCACCGCGTTACTTGCATGATTTTCCGGAAGTTTCAAACTCGAGAAAATATCCAACTTTTGAAAAAATTTCCGACGGGGGAAAAATTGAGTTATTGATATCCGTTCGAACTTTTTAACAGTTTCTAAAATTATCCAGAAAAAACTTAAACGAAATTAAATTATCCGATCGAATCAACGAGTCTCCAATACAACCCAGAAAACTCAACATTTGAGTAATATTAAAAACACCCAGAATCATCAGGAAATACATACGGATATAACTGTGAAGACACGTGTCCATAACACCAGAGTACGGCCGCGGAACCGCCGCGGGAAGCAGGTTCCTGCCGCGGTTCCGCGGCGACTTGATGGTGTCGTGGGCCCGTGTTTCACCATAATTCTTAGAATTCCCTGCTGATTTTTTTGAGTATTTTTAATGCAGAAAAAATAACATTTTTACAAAATTTCCAGAGAAGGGTATAAACCGGGGTTTCGGGGTTCGATCGGACTTTAAACTTCGCCTAGACTTCGCCTAAATCTCTAGCTTGGCTCTGATACCACTATAGGGTTACTAGGCACACACACACAAGGGTCTATAAGGCATCAACCATGCCCGATTTAAAAATTAGCCGTGCCGAACAACCCTAAACCAAGATCTTAGACTAGAGATTAGGCGAAACAAAGCATGTTAAACACTTTAACATCTAAGAGTTTGGGATTACAACCTTTGTAGTCCGGCCCTTCACTTCATAAGCTCCGTGTTGTGGTCCCTTCACTGCGATCATCAAGTTCCGGACTCTCGAGAGGCTCCACGAAGAGAAAGATGCAAGCTTGCTTCCGATCTTCGATAACAAAGATGATCTACCTTGAAGTTTCATTAACACAAGCTCTCACTCACTAAATGAAGTGAACACACTAATATAAATGGCTAGGATAGATTAGGATGATGAAGTATGATTTTATCTCTCATTTGTTTTCATTAACTCACTCATTTTCATCACTAATGAAAAAGCTAGTAAGCTTTTCCATCAAGAACTCAAGGAAGAAGAAGAAGAATCTTTTTGTGATGAATAATGAAACTCTAGTGTGTGGTTAGAAATGCAACCATGGTAGATAATGAGAAGGCTAACCATTGTAGAGACATAACTAGGGTTAAAGGGTTGGGTTGGGATAAGCAAATATCAAAAATATATCCAAGTCAAAGTCAAACCTTCAAGAAGCTTCTTGAAAGGTTCATGAAGACTTAACTCTAATCCAAACCCTAACCTCAATTAAAATCCACAAAAGATGTTGCATTTATAACCATAACATGTTACAATATTATATATCACATATATAATATTTATTGTAACAAAATAAAATAATACAATTAACATATATCGCATATATATCAATGTATTACCCGAGTGAGAAAAAGAATCTTTTAGTGATCTTATATTAGTTAATGTAATTTAATATATCAAATATATAATTATACATTAAATTATCGAATCAACACTTGATCCGATAATCCGGCTATTTCACAAATAACCGACTAATATAATCTGTATCATCTCATCGAATCAACTCCAGATCCGATGACCCGGCTATATCACATATACCCGGCCGATATCTCATATCGCGAGAATCTAATACGGTATCACATAAACGTATTGTTCTCGGTCCCGCACATATCATATATGTGCTCCTACTCCGTTTTGCCTGAGTCAAGAAGCCTCTGTGTAGGACTCTAAAGAATCGTCAATACGCCGGCAATAGGTGATCATATCAAACACCCACAAGCTGCAAGCGGTCAGCTAAACGTAACAGCCACCCAGGTATTGAGCGATCAGAAGATCAACAAGCAAGCCTGTACATTCTCCTGTGAATCCAGTCAGTAACACTCCCGTACAGTCCGGTCTCTTCGTCTGATATGTCGCATATCTCGCCAAGGGGTGGTAAAACGTCAGACCCCAGTAGCTTGATAAGTCGTGTCGATATGAGGTCTATAACAGTTCGAGAAACTACTGATAACACTTACCAGTAAATCTCAGCAACCCTGGCCAGGGATTTCCAGTTATAGCTGTAGGGTTGCTAGGCACGCTCACAAGGGTCGATGAGGCATCAACCATGCCCGATTAAAATTTTAGCCGTGCCGAACAACCCAAAACCGGATCTTTAAACTAAAGTTTTGGCGAAAACTAGTATGTTAAACACTTTAACATTAAGTGAGAGGGATTACAACCTTTGTAGATCCGGTCCTTCACTTCTAAAGCTCCGTGTTGAAGTCCCTTCGCTGCGATCATCGTGTTCCGGACTCTCGAGAGGTTCCACGAAGAGAAAGATGCAGTCTTGCTTCCGATCTTCGATACAAAGATGATCTACCTTGAAGTTTCGTTAACACAAGCTAACACTCATAATATGAAGTGAACACCCTCATCTAAATGGCAAGGATAGATGAGGATGATGAAGTAGGAGTTTTGCTCTCTTTTATTTTCATTTAGTCACTCGTTTTTTATCACCTTGAAAAAGCTAGAAAGCTTTTCCTAAGAAAGAAAGAAGGAAGAAGATGAAAAATCAACATGAAACCTTTTGTGATGAATAATGAAAGGATAAATATGATGATTAATGCAATCATGGTCAACTAAACCCATGTAGAGAATTAACTAGGGTTAGGGTTTGGGTTAGGTCAAGGAATGAGTCATAACAAAATATCTTTCACAAAACAAAACTAAACCTTCTAGAATGATTCAGAAAGCTTAACCCTAATCCAAACCCTAATCATGTTTAAACTCCACAAAACATGTTGCATTAGTTATCATATCATGTTACAATATTATATATCACATATATATATAATATTTATTGTAACCAAATAAAATAATACAATTAACATATATCGCATATATATCAATGTATTATCCGAGTGAGAAAAAGAATCTTTTAGTGAGCTAATATTAGTTAATGTAATTTAATATATCATATATATTATTATACATTAAATTATCGAATCAACACTTGATCCGACAATCCGGCTATATCGCATATAACCGACTAATATTTATCCGTACCGATTCATCGAATCAATGCTTGATCCGATGACCCGGTTGATATCATATATCGCGAGAATAGAATACGGTATCTCATATCGCTTTATCCTTGGTCCCGCACATATCACATATGTGCCCCTACTCCGTTTTTCCGGAGCCAAGAAACCTCTGTGTAGGACTCTAAAGAATCGTCAATACGCCGGCAGTAGGTGATGATCATATCAAACACCCACAAGCTGCAAGCGGTCAGCTAAATGTAACAGCCACCCAGGTATTAAGCGCTCAGAAGATCAACAAGCAAGCCTGTACATTCTCCTGTGAATCCAATCATTAACACTCCCATACAGTCCGGTCTCGTCGTCTGATATGTTGCATATCTCGCCTAGGGGTGGTAAACGTCAGACCCCAGTAGCTCGATAAGTCGTGTCGATATGAGGTCTATAACAGTTCGAGAGACTACTGATAATACTTACCAGTAAATCTCAGCAACCCTGGCCAGGGATTTCCGGTTATAGCTAATCGAACACAGCGCAACATCAACTCCCTATACCGGGAGAGATGAATCCCCTCCTATCGCTCATTGCCTCCATGTGATTCGGGACTGTACCCAAAAGCCACCTTTTTGCATGCCCTCTTGGACGTGGTATGATGGAAATCAAAGCACAGTGGGAATCACACAAGACACTCTGACGATCTCGGGTCAACAGACTACTCTGTACCAGTGTCACCGGAGAACTGCCATCTGACGTGAGGTATAATACCATCTGGGCGTTCTCGGCGAGTCCGTCCAGTGTACCCAGTCTCTACTAAGAACCCGTACACCATCCTTAATGTCAAACACCGATGGATATGGGATCATCCATCGCCGATTATATGGGTCAAGATGCGTATACGCTAGTCTACTCTGGTGTATCGATGCCTTGTCTCGATACACCCTCGACTAGGAACAGTTATAGGATGTACTCATTGACTACCGTGGCCCCACTAGTATGATCTCATCATAGTCCCAGTAGTCTAGTACATATCCTAAGGGCTTTATCAACATGTAACATAGAGACAATCAGAGTACATGTTAAGATAAAGTACAACCAGATAGCGTATTATCATTTCGAGAAAGAAAGTCCTCCCTATATATGTCCAAGCATCCATTACAATATACATCGTATGTATAGTAATGGCCTCTTGGGCATACATATAACTAACAATCTCCCACTTGCACTAGGGTCATCTGTTGTGGTATCGCATACCCAACAATTAGCTGCGGTTGAAGTATCTCATACTCAACCATCCCATAAAAGTCTCTACTGGGAAAAAGGCCTTTGTGAGTGGATCCGCGCTGTTGTCCTCTGTGTCTACTCTCCTAACCTCGATATCCCTGGAGATCAACCATCTCCATGATCAGGTGATACTGCCTAAGAATTATATCTGGATTTTTGATGGGACGGGGGTTCCTTGGCATAAGCCACAACTCCATTGTCACACAATGGTAGGAACTAAGTTCATCTCATGAACTTTTATGTATCCAGACTGCCTCTTTGGTAGCATCTTTAGTAACGATGTATCATGCCTTTAATCGTCTAGTATGTCACGGTATCTAGCTTGGAACTCTTCCAACATACCGTCCCTCCACTGAGGGTAAAGACAATGCCTGCGACTGACATTCAGTCGTCCTTATCACCCTGGAACCTTTCCAGTGATTCTCCCCAGGATCGATTGATACTATCTCACTACAACTAGTGGGAATCCTAACATCCAATTAGATCTATCTCATAGATCCAAAACCCAGGATTTAGGAGGTATCAACTTCGATCCTATATGGAGAATCCGTGTGATAAGCGGAGATTGACCGAGCGTAGCATAGGAAACTCCTTTCCTATCAAGAGTATGTCATCCACGTACTATACGAGGATCACCACCATACTCTCTACTACCTTTTTGTGTATACAAGGTTCATCTACCATTTTGATGAAGTCAAACTCTTTGACTACCACATCAAAATAGATGTTCCAACTCAGCGATGCCTGCTTTATCCTATAAAGCATCTTGCACACGTTTCCATTGCTCCCGCTGTCTACGAAGCCCTTTGGTTGTGTACTTATAGACGCTATCTTCTAAAACATCATTTAGAAAAGCAGTCATGACACCCAACCACCAGATATCGTAGTCATGGTATGTAGCCGTGGCAAGTAGGATCTGGATGGACTTAAGCATTGCTTTGAAAGTCTCAACTTTTCCATGTACACCAAGTAATCTTCTCAAGATATACTTGCTCCTGATGGGGATTTAAGCCTTCAGATAAAGAAACCAAAGTCCATGCTTTGTTGGTGTATAAGGATTCCATCTCAGATCACAAAGCATCAAGCCATTCTTACAGAGTCCCGCTCCTGATGGCTAGCTCGAAACTAGTTGGGTCATCATCTCATGATGCAATCCTCGCTCCCACTGTCATAGAGAAACCGAAGTATCTCTCAGGTGGGTGAGGAACCCTACCAGATCGGCGGAGAGGCTGAAGTTCATTGGAAACTATTGAATCCTTTGGTTCTACCAAATCATCAGCTGCAGTTTTGTATAGCTGGAAATCTTTCCAGTTCTACCTCATGGCCAATAATTTCTTCACAAGAAATTCCTTTTCACAAAGGTGGCATGTTGAGAAACAAAAAAATTTTGTTCCTCAATTAGGTAGAAAATATTCCCTTGCGAATGCTTGGGATATCCAACAAACTTTCACAGATCTGACTTTGCCTCGAGCTTGTCCGGATTATGCTTTTAGACATAGGCCGGACAACCCCAAATCTTAACAAACTTAAGATATGGGCTCTTCCCTTTCCATATCACATATGAAGTGGTAGGAAACTGATTTGATTTGAACCCTATTCAATAGGTATGCAGCTTCTCAAGTGCATAACTCCCAAAAGGAAATAGGAAACTCAGTAGTGCTCATCATAGAGCACACTATATCACATAGGGTGCTTTTTCTCCGCCCCGATATACCATCGTTCTATGGTGTATATGGAGGAGTAATGCCGAGAGAGAATCTCATTCTCCTTTAGAAGAGTCCAGGAATTCCGTGCTCAAGTATTCTCCTCCTTGATCTCATCAAAGGATATAATACTTATACCCGTTTATGGTTCTCTCCTTCTAGCTTATATTCTGTGAATATCTCAAAAGGTTCGGACTTGTGTTTCAACAGGAACATATGTCTGAATTTTGAGAGATCATCAGAGAATGGAATGAAGTACAAAGAACCAGTCTTTGCATATGTAGATAGGAGACCTTCATACATCAGCATGTATCAATCCCAAGAGTTCACTAACTCTTTCTCTGTTTCCAATAAACAGATCTATGGTCATTTTATCTTTGTTACATGACCGGCAAGTTTCACAAGATGTAAATTCAAACAAATTTAAATATGCATCTTAATATAACTTCAGCTAGTCGGGTCGCATTGATATGACCTAGTCTACAATGCCTCAAGAAGTATTCGTTCATTTCTGAACTCTTCCACTTGTGTGTGTTCCGTATACTAAGAACTGTAGTTTGATTTAGAGCGTCAATGCTTTTAGATAACGTGCCTGAACCGATCAACTCTTGATATAGGAAATGTTCAAAACATTATCCAACAATACAAAATTATATCCTTCTTTACTAATAAATAGACTGATATGATGTTGTATATCAGGTTCGGTATCTAATAACATTCGTTCAGAATCAATGTATTCTAGTAATACAGGGTGATAGTGACCAACAGACTTGGCTGCAACACTTGCACCGTTTTCTATTTCATGAAACTTATCACCCGTTCTCAGTTCTCTACCTTTCTGTACCCCATGTAACAGATTACATATGCGGGATCCTGATCCGGTATCAAATACCCAGGACGTAAAGGATATTGAGAAACAGTTCTCTGTAATGAACACACCCGAAGATGATGCATCAACATGCACTTTCTTCGTTTGGGCGCCACGGGAAATCTGGTATTCCCCAATTTCCTGCTCTGTCTTATAACAATTATAAGTTGGAGCGGGACCAACGTTCCCATCTCAGTATAACAAGCGGGTTCAGTCAATTCATCCGTTTTATTATCTTAATTAAGGCGTGATATGGTCGCTACCTGGAGAGAGAGAGAAGAAAACACTCAGCGTATGCTTTTGCAAGATTAGATTGGTTATCTAATATATCTAATCAGGATGTCTCCCACTGTTTTAGTCAAATCTTCCTTCAAACCCTAAAAGGAAAGTCTAGCCGGGATTAATTACACGCTACAAGTTCGCCAATCTTTAAGCCAGGCCAGTGCCGGTACTTTGAGGGAGGTCTCCCGTGCTTTCGTACGAACCTGAATAAAGTAAACCTCGTTTTCCCAGGGGCGTAACCCCGTTGACACCTTTATAGACACCTACTTGATCGGCTAATTGTAATGTGTAAAACTCTCCCAGGAGTAACTCTTACTCGCAGCGGGTATCGGGATCCAACTATCTCATAGAAGGTATGCAATCTCATTGTAAATTTCAACACTTGAAATTCCTAATAATATTTTACCCCTAGCAGCTATATGACCTTAACATAGTCAACAAATCATAAGTGCTAGTCAAGTTCAACCCGTCATTTCCCGATTGAATTAAACCCACCCGCACGACCCTTAACATAGTCAACAAAGTTGCACGACTACCCTAATCCAATTGCATCATATGCTTATACAGATAAGCACTAATTAGCTACCGCACACTACGCCTTAACATAGTCAACAAACGTAGCACGAATACTAACTAGTACTTATCTGAAATAACGGAGGGCTACGACAGGTTTTTAAGAAAACCCTTTGCGTAATGAACTTGATATCGTTGTAGAATCGAGTGATTTTAAATGGAGTGTTTGTGAGGCTTTTTCTAGTTTTGCTAAAGAGGTCACTCCCGGTGAAGGGATCGTCGGCTCTTTGCTCATCGAATAAGGTGCAGGATATTTCACAAATATCACTATGCAAAGCAAAAACTATAGTAGCAATCAAAAGACAAACCGAGTTTGTAGCATCTGCCAGTTTCACTAAAGAGGTCACTCCGGCGAAGGGATCTCGGCTCTTTCCTTATCGAATAAGGTGCTGGATGTTCTACAAGGAACACCGCTATGCAAAGCAAGAACTAGAGCTACCAGTTTTTAAACAAGTTTCTACAACATATTAGGTTTCTTTTATTTCAATAATCTCATTAATGAAGTCCTATTTTATTATGCTTCACAAGCATCTCTTTTGATACGAAATCTGCAATATAACATATATCTCATATATATAATATAAACATTCGTCTCAGGCAGTAATATGATCTCATCACAGAACATTGCAGCAGAAGAACATATATGAAATATTGGATATACTAGGATGTCCGTGTTTTCAATACGAGACTGTATAAAACACGGATTCCACGGTCGCGATGAATAGCCAAACCCACATCCCTAGACCCCTACGAGAGCGGCAAGTAACACTGCCAATTCTAGGGTTAGGAGACCCGATCTCGACTCCTCGAGATGGTTTCCCACTGGACCCCAGAACCCGGTTACTTGTGCTCCCCGCCTTGGGTCTACCTAATGCGGAAAAGTAAATAATATATAATGGTGACATCATCCTCAGCCCGGAAGTGACCTAATAAAAGAATATTACAGTCAAATGAATTTTACATGAATGAAAAAGAAAAAACTATCATCTCACATAAAACCCCCGGCTATTCAGAACACGACGATCCAATATAACATATCACAGCAACACATAATATCTCATATCATCAACGTAAGCAAGTATGCGTATCCCGATTGTCGTTGATGTATAGCAACGAAGCCGGCGATACACCACATACTACGCTTACGGTCACAGAAAAGAAAGTGTAAAACTACAACAGTTGGAATCCTCAACCTTCTTAGACATCGCATGCCTAACCAAATGAATTCCTTAGACATCGCATGCCTAACAATTATAAACCCCACATTTTAGTCTCATTAACGAAAACTCTTTTCAATATGCGGTCGGGCAATTCAACAAGATTCCCGATATCCTGATCGAATGCTCGTCGCAAACTTTAGTAGACTGCCGCACTCCCAGATGCCGTCGATGAAGTGCACTAAGGCGGAACACCACTGCCGTGAGCACCCGAACGGATGCTTTCGGCGACGGGGTTTTCCTACAGTCACTTGGTCGGGGCTATGGGGCATGGCTATCTATTAAGTTTACCCGGCGAGTATCCGCGTACGCTACGTGATTGCGACGGACTTTTGATCCCATCAAAATCCTGTGGCAACCGATCATTTGAAACCAAACTGCTAGATTTATAACATTCAAATTAGTTATCTCATAACTACATGTGGATTCCAAATATTGTATCACATTCCAGATAAATAGACAATGTTAAAATTTCTGATCGAATAATCAAACACCCAAGATTTCCCCAATATATCTCAACACTTGAAATCAGTTTAAAAACATCCATCACATGCCACAGTACCGATGGTCCAGCCGTAGAAGGGTCAAGCCAACGCCTCACACGTGGCACGCCGTACTGCCCCAAACCCTAAGGTTTAGAGGCAGTTCAAGACGGTCACATAATCGAGTTAAGGTTTGTTGTCTTCTAGAGGGTCCACTGCGTTACTTTCATGACTTTACGAAAGTTTCAAACACGAGAAAAAATCCAACTTTTGAAAATTTTCCGACAGGGGAAAAAGTGAGTTATTGATATCCGTTCGAACTTTTTAACAGTTTCTAAAAATTATCCGGACAAACTAAACGAACTTAAATTATCCGATCGAATCAACGGGTCCCCAATACAACCCATAAAACTCAACATTTGAGTGGAATTAAAAAATTCCCAGAAAACAATGACAAGAAAGGACCTAAGAATAAATATATGAAATATGAAGGACTAAGTCCAAATTTTGGCCGCGTAGCCGCGGTTCCGCGGTCATATAAGCGACATAGTGGACCGTACATCACAGTAATTCTTAGTTTTTCCTGCTTGTTTTTCTGAGCATTTTTAATTAGGAAAAATCAACATTTTTGAAAATGTACAGAGAGGGGTAAAATCGGGGTTTTCCGGGTTCGATCGGACTTTAAATTTCGCTCAGACTTCGCCTAAAGCTCTAGCTTGGCTCTGATACCACTGTAGGGTTGCTAGGCACGCTCACAAGGGTCTACGAGGCATCAACCATGCCCGATTAAAATTTTAGTCGTGCCGAACAACCCAAAGCCGGATCTTTAAACTAAAGTTTTGGCAAAAACTAGTATGTTAAACACTTTAACATTAAGTGAGAGGGATTACAACCTTTGTAGATCCGGTCCTTCACTTCTAAAGCTCCGTGTTGAATTCCCTTCGCTGCGATCATCGTGTTCCGGACTCTCGAGAGGTTCCACGAAGAGAAAGATGCAGTCTTGCTTCCGATCTTCGATACAAAGATGATCTACCTTGAAGTTTCTTTAACACAAGCTAACACTCATAATATGAAGTGAACACCCTCATCTAAATGGCAAGGATAGATGAGGATGATGAAGTAGGATTTTTGCTCTCTTTTATTTTCATTTACTCACTCATTTTTCATCACCTTGAAAAAGCTAGAAAGCTTTTCCTAAGAAAGAAAGAAGGAAGAAGATAAACAATCAACATGAAACCTTTTGTGATGAATAATGAAAGGATAAATATGACGATTAATGCAATCATGGTCAATTAAACCCATGTAGAGAATTAACTAGGGTCAGGGTTTGGGTTAGGTCAAGGAATGAGTCATAACAAAATATCTTTCACAAAACAAAACTAAACCTTCTAGAATGATTTAGAAGTCCAAACCCTAATCCAAACCCTAATCATGTTTAAACTCCACAAAACATGTTGCATTAGTTATCATATCATGTTACAATATTATATATCACATATATATATAATATTTATTGTAACCAAATAAAATAATACAATTAACATATATTGCATATATATCAATGTATTATCCGAGTGAGAAAAAGAATCTTTTAGTGAGCTAATATTAGTTAATGTAATTTAATATATCATATATATTATTATACATTAAATTATCGAATCAACACTTGATCCGACAATCCGGCTATATCACATATAACCGACTAATATTTATCCGTACCGATTCATCGAATCAACGCTTTATCCGATGACCCGGCTGATATCATATATCGCGAGAATAGAATACGGTATCTCATATCGCAATATCCTCTGTCCCGCACATATCACATATGTGCCCCTACTCCATTTTTCCTGAGCCAAGAAACCTTTGTGTAGGACTCTAAAGAATCGTCAATACGCCGGCAGTAGGTGATGATCATATCAAACACCCACAAGCTGCAAGCGGTCAGCTAAACGTAACAGCCACCCAGGTATTGAGCGCTCAGAAGATCAACAAGCAAGCCTGTACATTCTCCTTTGAATCCAATCATTAACACTCCCGTACAGTCTGGTCTCGTCGTCAGATATGTTTCATATCTCGCCTAGGGGTGGTAAACGTCAGACCCCAGTAGCTCGATAAGTCGTGTCGATATGAGGTCTATAACAGTTCGAGAAACTACTGATAACACTTACCAGTAAATCTCAGCAACCCTGGCCAGGGATTTCCGGTTATAGCCAATCGAACACAGCGCAACATCAACTCCCTATACCGGGAGAGATGAATCCCCTCTTATCGCTCATTGCCTCCATGTGATTCGGGACTGTACCCAAAAGCCACCTTTTTGCATGCCCTCTTAGACGTGGTATGATGGAAATCAAAGCACAATGGGAATCATACAAGACACTATGACGATCTCGGATCAACAGACTACTCTGTACCAGTGTCACCGGAGAACTGCTATCTAACGTGAGGTATAATACCATCTGGGAGTTCTCGGCGAGTCCGTCCAGTGTACCCAGTCTCTAGTGAGCACCCGTACACCATCCTTGATGTCAAACACCGATGGATATGGGATCATCCATCGCCCATCATATGGGTCAAGATGCGTATACGCTAGCCTACTCTGGTGTATCGATGCCTTATCTCGATACACCCTCGACTAGGAACAGTTATAGGATGTACTCATCGACTACCGTGGCCCCACTAGTATGATCTCATCATCGTCCCAGTAGTCGAGTACATATCCTAAGGGCTTTATCAACATGTAACATAGAGACAATCAGAGTACATGTTAAGATAAAGTACAACCAGATAGCGTACTATCATGTCGAGCAAGAAAGTCCTCCCTATATATGTCCAAGCATCCATTACAATATACATCGTATGTACAGTAATGGCCTCTAAGGCATACATATAATTAACAATAGCCAATCGCACACAGCGCAACATCAACTCCCTATACCGGGAGAGACGAATCCCCTCCTATCGCTCGTTGCCTCCATGCGATTCGGGACTGTACCCAAAAGCCACCTTTTGGCATGCCCTCTTGGACGTGGTATTATGGAAATCAAAGCACAGTGGGAATCACACAAGACTCTATGACGATCTCGGGTCTACAGTCTACTCTGTACCAGTGTCACCAGAGAACTTCCATCTGACGTGAGGTATAATACCATCTGGGAGTTCTCGGCGAGTCCGTCCAATGTACCCAGTCTCCACTGAGCATCCGTATACCTTCTCTGATGTCAAACACCAATGGATATGGGATCATCCATCGCCCATCACATGGGTCGAGAAGCGTATACGCTTGTCTACTCTGGAGTATCGATGCCCTGTCTCGGTACTCCCACGACTAGGAACAATTGAAGGATATACTTGGCGACTACTCTGTCCCCACTAGTATGATCCGCATCATAGTCCTGGTAGTCAAGTACTCATCCTAAGGGCTTTATCAACATGTAACATAGAGACAATCAGAGTACATGTTTAGATAAAGTATAACCAGATAGCGTACTATCATGTCGAGCAAGAAAGTCCTCCCTATATATTTCCAAGCATCCACTACAATATACATCGTATGTACAGTATTGGCCTCTAGGGCATACATATAACTAACAGACTCAGCCAGAGGGCTTCGTAGACAGTGGGAACAGTGGAAAGGTGTGCAAGCTGCTTAAATCCATCTACGGGTTAAAGCAGGCATCGCGGAGTTGGAACATCTGCTTTGATGTGGTAGTCAAAGAGTTTGTCTTCATCAAGAACGTAGATGAACCTTGTATTTGCAAGATGGTTGCAGAGAGTAAGGTTGTCTTCCTCGTATTGTACGTTGATGGCATACTCTTGATAAGAAATGATGTTCTTATGCTGCACTCGGTCAAGCTCTTCTTATCACATAGATTCTCTATGAAAGATCTAGGTGATGCCTCCTGCATTTTGGGGATTAAGATCTATATATATAGATCTAAGCGGATACTGGGATTGTCCCAATCCAGGTACATTGACACCATACTAAAGAGATTTAGTATGGAAGAATCCAAGTATGGGAATTTACCCATGATCTCTGGACTCACTCTCTCCAAAGAGATGTCTCCCAATACAGATTTGGAGAGAGCTTGCATACAAGGGATACCCTATGCTTCGGCAGTAGGCTCTATCATGTACGTGATGCTATGTACCAGACCGATGTAGCATACTCACTAAGTATAGTGAGTAGGTATCAAGCAGATCCTGGAGAGAGTCACTGGACTGCTGTGAAGAACATTCTCAAGTACTTGAGAAGGACTAAAGAGATGTTCTTGGTGTATGGTAACGGAGAACTTCAGGTGGAGTACTTTACCGATTCAAGCTTCCAAAGTGATAAGGACGACTCTAAGTCGCACTCGGGATTTGTCTTCACCCTCAATGGAGGGGCAGTTTGTTGGAATAGTTCCAAACAGGAAACCGTGGCAGACTCGATGATGGAAGCTGAATACATCGCTGCCAACGATGCTGCCAAAGAGGCTGTATGGATTAAGAAGTTCATAACTGAACTTGGAGTGGTTCCATCCATTGAGCATCCAATACCTTTGTATTGTGATAATAATGGAGCTGTGGCTTTGGCCAAGGAACCCAGGTCCCATCAGAGATCCAGGCATATTCTAAGGAGGTATCACATGATCCGGGAGATAGTTGATCGCCGAGAGATCAAGGTCTGGAGAGTTGACACGAAAGACAACACTGCGGATCCACTCACGAAGGCCATACCCCATATACACTTTGAGAGACTCTTTGGGATGTTGGGTATGAGATACTACAACAGCTAGCCTTAGTGCAAGTGGGAGATTGTTAGTTATGTATATGCCCTAGAGGCAATTGTTGTACATATGGTGTATATTATAGTGGATGCTTGGATATATATATAGAGGACTTTCTTGCTCGATATGATAGTATGCTATCTGGTTTCACTTTGTCTTAACATGTTGATTTTTATTGGGTTACTGTCTTACTCTCACATGTTGATAAAGCCCTTAGGATATGTACTCGACTACTAGGACTATGATGCAGATCATACTAGTGGGGCCAGGGTAGAGTACATCTTATAACTGTTCCTAGTCGAGGGAGTATCGAGACAGGGCATCGATACTCCAGAGTAGAATAGTGTATACGCTTCTTGACCCATATGATGGGCGATGGATGATCTCATATCCATTGGTGTTTGACATCAGAGAAGGTATACGGGTGTTCAGTGGAGACTAGAAACACTGAACAGACTCGCCGAGAACTCCTAGATGGTATTATACCTATCGTCAGATAGTAGTTCTCTGATGACACTGGTACAGATTAGTCTGTAGACCCGAGATCGTCATAGAGTCTTATATGATTCCCACTATGCTTTGATTTCCCCTTACCACGTTCATGAGAACGTGCAAAACGGTGTCTTTTGGGTACAGTCCCGAATTACATGGAAGCAATGAGCCATAGGAGGGGTTTCGTCTCTCCCGGTATTGGGGGTTGATGTTGTGTTGTGTTCGATTGGCTATAACTGGAAGTCCTTGGCCAGGGCTGATATAGAGATATATTGGTAAGTGTTATCAGTAGTTTCTCGACCCGTTATGAGCCTCATATCGACACGACTTATCGGATACCGGGGTCTAACGTTTACCACCCCTAGACTGGATATGCTACATGTCAGACGAAGAGACCGGACTGTACGGTAGTATTACTGATTGTATTCACAGAAGTATGTATAGGCTAGCTTGTTGATCTTCTCATCGCTTAATACCCGGGTGGCTGTAACGTTTAGCTGACCGCTTGCAGCTTATGGGTGTTTGATATGATCATCACCCACTGCCGGCGTATTGACGAGTCTTTAGAGTCCTACACAGAGGATTCCTGGCTCAGGAGAAACGGAGTAGGAGCACATATGTGATTTGTGCGTGTTGGATATATGTAAGCCCTAGAGGCCATTATATGATAGTGGATGTATTTATACATGTATATATATACATAGGACATTCTTGCTCGACATGATAGTATGCTATCTGGTTCTTCTTTATCTGACATGTTGACTTGATCATGCTTTTATTCATTTACACATGTTGATAAAGCCATGATGATATTTTCTCGACTACTGTGATTATGATGGAGATCAAACTAGTGGGACGTCTGTAGTTTATAAGCATATTCTGAAATGTCCCTAGTCGTAGGTGTATCGAGACGGGGAATCGATATACCAGTGTAGACTAGCGTATATGATACTAGACCCATATGATGGGCGATGGATGTTCCCACATCTATTGATGTTTGACATCGAGATCATATGCGGGTGCTCAGTGGGGACTGGGTATACTGGACGGACTCGCCGAGAACTCCTATATGGTATTATATCTATCGTCGGATAGCAGTTTTCAGGTGACACTGGTACAGGTTAGTCTGTAGACACGAGATCGTCATAGAGTCTTGTGTGTTCTCCCACTACACTTTGATTACCACCCTACCACGGCTCTATTGAGTCATGCAAACAGGCAGCTTTTGGGTACAGTCCCGAGACACACAAAGACGATGAGTGATAGGAGATGTTTCGTCTCTCCCGGTATTAGGAGTTGATGCCGTGCTGTGCTTGATTGGCTATATCAGTAAGTCTCTGGCCAAGGCTGTTAAGATTTACTGATAAGTGTTATCAGTAGTTTCTCGATCTGTTATAGACCATTCTTCGGCACGACTTATTGGGTTATTGGGGTCGACGTTACCATCCCTAGACTCGATATGCAGCATATCTGACGAAGAGACCGGACTGTACGATTGTATTGCCGGTTGGCTCGACGGGAGTTGTGACAGGTTCGCTTGTTTTCTTCTGATCGATCAATACCCGGGTGGCCGTTACGTTTAGCTGACCTCTTGCGGCTTGGGGGTGCTTGATATGATCATCATCCACTTCCAGCGTATTGACGAGTCTTAGAGTCCCACAATGGAGTTACCTAGCCCAGGCGAAACGATGTGGCGTGCATATGTCATATGCGCGGGGACCCGATTAAATGCGCGTATGTGATACCGTATATTAATCGGGCGGTTTGCTATTGGTCGGGTCGTATGAGATATGACTGGTTTGCTAAATCAAGTGTTGATTTAACATTGACCATTAGCATTTTCACTTTAGACCCTTTTGTCTTTTGTTATATGCATGCATGTATGCACATGTTTGCATTGATGCACATATGGATGTTCATGCACGCATACATGCATACACATTTCTATCATGGTTGTTGATACATTTGATGGTGGCAATATAAGACTCACACCTTAATAAATATGTTAATATTTATTTTTGGAGCTAGTGGAACTGGAAATAATTCATGGTTAATTATTTTATTCATCCACTAAACTTTTAGTTAACCATGGGTTAGTTTTCCATGGCCATTCTTGCACCAAAAGAAATATCTAGATATTCATTAACTAGGGTTAAAGATGAGAAGAAGAAAATATATATATTTTCTATTCTCATTTTTATCCTTAAGCTTATCATTATCTTGAGCTCTTTAATTTGCCATCTTCTTCTTCCTCACTCTCTTGCTCTCTAGGTTTTGATAGTGAACAAAAGAGTGATCAAGTTAGGGTTTTGAAGTGAGAATACAAACCACATCATCATTCTATACTACTCTTGCCCACTACTTTAGAGTGTTAGCTTCAACTTCATCATCTTGATCAAGTGGAGCTTTGAGCTTGGACAAAGAGGACTCCGGATGGATTGTCGTGGACTTGGAGGATCTCAAGCAAGCTTCTTCTAACACTCAAGTAGCCAAGGAGTCTATCTAAGGGAGCTACAAAGATTGTATTCTCTAAACCTAGCACTTAACTACTTGTGGATTGTGTTAAAGTTTAGTGTTACCCTAGCTTTTCTAGTATGATCCTTGGGATAGTTTCTTTAGCACCCTATAAATTTTTAATATGGCATATGTGATGCTACCAAACCCTAGTAGTGGTGCTAAGGAATTCCCTTCATGGTATCAGAGCCTAACTAGAAACCTAGACGATGTTACGATAATCCGAAACCGGAAAACTATGATTTTAGAAAACCCATAGAAATGGTCTCTGTAAATTTTTTAAAAAGTGGTCTAAAAATTATTTAAGCAACTGCAGAATGACATTTAAGATGATATAAGAACACTGGTGAAATACGAACTGGTGGGGCTCGGGAAAATCCGGCGACCAATACTATTTTTCCGGCGTCGCCGGCCGGTTGTGCTCCCCTCTGGCTCGTATGCACCTGTGATCTTTTACTCATGATTTGGAGTTTCTGGTGTTGTTTTGAAGTCCAAATTTGCATGTGATGTTAGTTTGGAAATGGGCTCTTTGTGGATTATTTCGTATTTGTATTTTTGTAGCATTGTATTGGTAACTTTGGCGACGTTAAACAGTTCGAACGAATTATCAAACACTGGTATTTTCCAGGTTGAACGTACTCGATATATAATGCAGGTATTCCTATGGACCCTCTAGAAGAATGAATCCCTAACTCGAGATGTGACCACCAAACTGCGACTAAACCTTAGGGTTTACCGTAGTTAGTGGCGCCACAAATGAGGCTTGGGTTTGCCCTTCTACGGCTGGTTCATTAAATACTGTGGCATGGACTTTGGGTATTGTTTAACGGCACTCAAGTGTTGAGCTTGCTGGGGAATGCAGGTGTTAGTTAATTCGATCGAAGGGTTTAACATCGCCTAGTAGTATGTGATACTTGTTTCTGCGACCATAAGCGTAGTATGCGTATCGCCGGTTTCGTTGCTATATGTCAATGGCAATTAGGGTACACATACTTGCTTACGTTGATGACATGTGATGTTATGTGTTGCTGTGTTGTGATGTATAGGATCGTCGCGATTGAATCGCCGGTTTTTTTATGTGAGATGCGAGTTTTACTTTTCATTCATGTAAAATTCATTTGTAATGTAATATTCTTTTATTTGGGGCACTTCCGGGTTGAGGATGATGTCACCAATGATGTATATTATTTACTTTTTCACATTAGGATAGACCCAAGGTGGAGAGCACAAGTGACCAGGTTCTAGAGTCCAGTGGGAGACCATCTCGAGGAGTCGGGACCGAGTCTCCTAACTCTAGAATTGGTAGGGTCGCTTGCCGCTCTCGTAGGGGTCTAGGGTGTGGGATTGGCTATTCATCATGACCGTGGAATCTGTATTTTCTATCGTTGGCTAAATACTAAATACGGACATCCTAGTATATCCTATATGATCATATTTGTGATTCTGCTGCCCATATTCTTTGATGTGATCGCTTAATATATCTGAGACGAATGCAATATTATATATGAGATATATAGTAGACGTTGCTTATGTTTTGCACCCGCGCTAGTCCCGTCCCGGTATGCCGTTAGTTAAGTAACCTAACGGTGCATAACGGATTATTGCGGCGAATGAGGATGGCATAAGCGTACGTTGTATTTTCGTTTCTTTTCTGTGATTGGCTTAAGGACTTAAATGATGGGACAACATTAATATGATTAATGTGAAGAAAAATAAACCTAAAAAGATGTTGTAGAATCAGATTTGAAAACCACTCGACCTTTTATGAAAAAGCTACATTTCAAACTTGCGGAGCTTAAGCCACTCCTTTTGAAAACCATATGATTCTACGAAGATATCAAGTTCAAAGCGTTAAAGGTTTTCTTAAAAACCATCTGCAACCTTCCGTCATTTTAGGAAGTAGAGTACTTATTATTCCTGCTACGTATGTTGACTATAGTTAAGGCGTAGTGTACGGTAGCTAAGTGATGTCTTCCTACACTGCATATGATGCAGATTAATTAGGACATTCATGCGACTTTGTTGACCATAGTTAAGGGTCATGTGAGTGGGTCTAATTAATCAAGAAATGACGGGTAGAACTTGACTAGTGCTTGTGATTTGTTTACCATAATTAAGGTCATGAGGACTAGGGGTAAAAACTACATCGGGAGTTTCAAGAGTTGAGATTTGCAATGAGATTGCATACCCTTCTATATGATGGTTGGATCCCGATCCCACTGTGGGCAACAGTTGCTCCCAGGAGAGTTTTGCAGTTTACAATTAGCTAACCCATCAGGTGTCTAGAAAGGTGTTAACGAGGCTACGCCTCTAGGAAGACGGGGTTTATATTAATTAGGTCCGTGTGAAAGCACGGGGAACCTCCCTCAAGTACCGACACTGGCCTGGCTGAACGGTTAGCGAAGTTGTAGACTGCAATTAATCCTGGCTAGTTTTCCTTTTAAGGTTTGAGGGGAAATTTGATAAAAGCAGTGGGAGACATCGATTAGATAAGATAATAACCAATCTGATCTTTGCAAGAGCTTTCGTTGAGTGTATTCTTTTCTCTCTTTTAATGGCAGATACCAATGACATGACTCAAGCTTCTACTAGATAAAAATAAACTGAATGGGACCAATTATAAAGACTGGCTGAGGAACATTAACATTGCCTTGACTTATGATAAGGTACATATGTCCTCACGGCTCCAGCCCCGCACGTCCCATGTCCTAAATCTTCAGTTGCGGACATTGAAGTCCGCAAGACATGTGTAACGTTTTGAAAATCGTTTCGGTGAAATTTCGAAAAAAACGGTAAAATAAGGGGGTTTTCTGTAAAAAGTCAAAATACAAATATCTTTATTATAAAATTAAATATACATATTCTAGCTATGAAATTGCTAGTATTTGGTGTTTATTGAGCCACTAGTGAAATTTCAAATTTTCTGAAATTTTTTCTGAAATTAATTATTTTAATATTATTTTAAGCCGTCAGTAATACATTTAATTAGGGAAAATTACAAATTAGAATGAGTTGAAACAATTTTTGTGCATCATAACACATTAAATAAAATTTTATTTCTGTGGTTTTCTCGTGGTTTTGAGTTTTTGATCCTCGCCATTGGCGTTGTATATTATATTGCTTATGTGGTTGTGACCGTCGATTGACGAAGAGCTAGCTCCCGCTTGGGGATGCCCTTTTATTGATTTCGTAAACTATTCATGTTGTATCCCGTTTGGGGGCCAGTATTTACAAAGGAGACTCTGCCGAAATTTTCAGGAAATATTTGATGTTTTTTTAAACGCATAATTCGGCTATGCTATTAAAACTACTTGATTTAAATTGGTTTTCCTTCACTCTACTACTTTTCTTGGTTTGGATTTCTGGGTTTTCGGTTTACTTAGATTACGTACGCCTCGAGACGTTTCGTAGTTTAAGTGCCGGTCATGTTCCGTACTTTCGGGACGTGACAAAGTTGGTATCAGAGCGGTTAGGTTTTACCTTCGGAGCGTAGGATGACCCTTGGTTGATGGAATAGGTGACTAAAGTAGAGTGACGTACCGTGGGTATATTCCGCGGCATATTTACGATACGCTACTCCACTTAAGAAGCCTTAGGATGTACATTTCTTTGCTCAGTATTATATTCATTCCGATCTAGCCTCATCAGTACCAGTTATGGTTTTGCTGCCACGATTACGGGCAGGGAGAGCTACGGCTAGAGTTGCGGTCAGCATCAGCTCGTCACGAACGAGGACTGACCAGGGCAAAATTCCGGCGACACTCGATTGTGGAGATGTGTCTTTTTACTGTGTTTCCGCGCCACGAGCGTTTAGCGGATCGCCTTTATGATATTTCTCGGACGTACCGATCAGTATCAGAGGATTGGGCCACTGACAGAGGCCAGCCAGATTTTGATAACCGTTGGTGTGTTACTTATTCATGATGGTCGAGGCACTGTTCAGCGTGCAGACGAGCGAGCCAGTTATTGCTGCGAACGAAGAGAAACGTTCTTAAGAACAAGATTATCCCTCTTGTGCTAGTTTTTTTTTGGGGAAATCGATAGCATGGAGAATCGACTTGGGAGCGAGAAGACGAGATCCGACAGAAATTCCCTCATCTTTTCCAGTGGTTAGTTATCTTGTATTCTTGGAATTTCGAGGACGAAATTCTTTTGTAGTTGGGTATGATGTAACACCCGAGCCCAATAATACTATGTATATTACTAGTTGAGGGTTATTTATTGCTCTTTCCAATTTTCCTGGTTTTTCTGGTGTTTATTGCTAAATTTTACCCGGTTAAGTCATTTTGGCACATAACAAATTTTAACTCCGAAAATGAAATTTAAGATGTCCATGTTAGTCTACTCGTCGCCACTAGTCGCGTGGTAGCGTCCGCGTGTCGAGATTCCGTTCCGTTTGGCTAAACGGGCAAGTTTGGGCGACTACGCGCGCGTGCAAGTGTCCGACTTGGGGGCATGCATTTTAATCACTAAACACCTATTTTCTAAATTTGGAACCCGCTTAAAATCCTATAATTTGAATTTGGAACCTTTGGGCGCAACCCGGGCGCGATTTGGAAATGTTTCATTTCGCGCCAAAAAGGGCCCGTTTCAATTTAATATATTTAAACTAAATTTTGATATATATATATTTCCTTAACCGATTTTTATCTCCAAAGTTAACTGGGAATCCCTTTTAATTATTCTCGTGGCCAATCACGAGCTCATATTGAGCTCGTGGGCCCCGCCTCTTCATTCTCTATCTCTCTCTCTCTCCTCCCTCAAATCTCTCTCTCTCTCCAATCAATATATCTCTCTCTCTATCAACAGCCTCTCTCTCTCTCCTATATAAATCCCTGCACGCAGCCGCCCTCACCATTTTTTTCCTTTCTCCACGAGAACCCATCACGAACCCTAACCCTAGGATCGAGATCTCACCGCCGACTTCCCCGCGACTTCGCCGTCGCCGCCACCATCCCGTCGACCTCACAGCACCCTCCTCCTCTCGCTCTCCCGCTCTTCCCCGCACCTGCGCGCAGCCCGGCCTCACCTCCAACCTGCAGGGCCTCGTCGTCGCCGTCACGTCGCCTCCCCCTCGCCATCATCGTCCCCCTCTCGACCTCACCTTCTTCTCCTCCTCACCCCCGAGACCTCCTCCTTCCCCTTCCCGACGACCCTGCACCAACTTCCCCGACACCAACCCAACACCCTATCGCCGGGAAACTCGCCGTCCATCATCGCCGTCATTGCCTCCGACCACCTCCTTCTCCCCTTGATCACCAGAACAGACCACCACCCTCCTCTACTACCAGCACCATCGTCTCCAGCAATAGCCAGCCACCTCAAACCCTTGCCGCGCCACTGTTCCTCGCTGCCGGCGCCCCATCACCGTCGAGCCGTCGTGGTTGCCCCCTGGTGTCTCCCGGTAAGCATCTCTATCTTTCCATTTGTACTGGATCCCCCTCGCTGGTCGTGGTTTGCGTTTATCGTATTGTTGCTAACTTCGTTGCCGATGACTTTTGCCGGATTCCGACCGTGCCGTCGTTCGAACCCGACGCTCCAGCGAAGCCCCCTGGTCCGTGTGATTCCAGTGACTTCTGTTGGGACTCGATCCGTGGCCCGTGCTTCCAGAACGCAGTTTCTACCGACATCGCATCCGTGTTTCGGTTTGCGGAACCGCCGAGGCAAGTATCCGAATACTTGCTTTAACATGCTACAAACTTAATAATTATGTTATCTGTTATAACCACACGACTTGATGACAATTACAATCATCCGTAATGTTAAACCATTGTAGTAGTTACTTGTAGTTAATCGGTATGCTTTTAATCAACGCCTTAACTAATTAACCAATCTGGCACATCCTTGCCTAAATTGCTAGATCATCCTCACTTCATTGGTTAAGGCCTCTCATGAGGCAATTATTATACTTAGTTCAAGTACTGTAACTCCATTACGCATATTATCGATATTGCTCGTCTTGTGGCTTTTGCACCTCAAAGGTGCGTGAACCGGATTAATAAGAGAATACAAACATCACTGTGTTCACATAGAATAATAATTGCTATTTACTGTTTCCTGCTACCGTTCATTATTTGTTACTATACTTGTTATCATCATATACCTGATTGCATTACATATTGACCGATCTTGATACACATGACACATGTACTGATATACCGGACATGACACCCCTGCACATATCGACTCTACCTGTTGAACGTAACCTGACCTGTTACCTGATCTCGTGCCTAATGCCGACAGACCTAACCATTCCTGCTGTCGATCCAGACAGACCTACCTTTACTTGACTTGTGTTGGCATTAGACCTTGACTACTGAATACCTGACTGACATACATAGTTTGGGGGTATGGGGAAATCAAAGATGAACCTGACTTGTAACTCGACAGTTCACTACCGTCCGAGTGTACACCTTCCTTCTGTGCCTTACGGCATGTCTCGGTTCAGCCGAGAATATTGTGGCCGTGATCCCGGGTATGTACGGGGTAATACCGAGTGTACACCTTCCTTCTGTGCCTTACGGCATGTCTCGGTTCAGCCGAGAATATTGTGGCCGTGATCCCGGGTATGTACGGGGTAATACCGAGTGTACACCTTCCTTTCTGTGCCTTACGGCATGTCTCGGTTTCAGCCGAGAATATTGTGGCCGTGGTCCCGGGTATGTACGGGATACTGATACTTTCCTTTCTGTGCCTTACGGCATGTCTCGGCTGCCGCCGAGAATATTGTGGCCGTGATCCCGGGTATGTACGGGATACTATTGAGTTACATCGACGATTCATCAATTGGTTTCAAAGACTATAGAGTAGAAAACCTGATAGAACAGTTTAGTCACCACTGCACATTACCCTGCTTATCACTTCTTATTACTGCTTTATTCATGTTCATACCTGCATTGTTTATTACCATGTTTATGCTATATACTTGATATCATGACGCGCTGACGTCTGGGTTTTGCATGGCCCAGATTCCGTACCTTTGTCGTCGACCGAGCAGGAGTACTTCAGCCAGCCGGCTGAACTGTGAGTTCTTTAGAGTTTAGTTTATTTATGTCATTTCATTCCAGATGTGAGCCCGCATTATGGGACATACTGTTATTTCATTGTATTGGATCATTAGCTTCCGCACTTATTGTTTATTGATTCTTGTTATTATGGATTTGGACATGTATTAGTTTAGTTTATTTTACTGTTCTTGATATCTGTACAACCGTAATGTGACTGTGGATGGATACTTCCTACCCACAGGTAGCATGGTTGGCTATGTCACGAGCCCAAATCTTGCGCACTCTGGGAAGCGGGGCGTGACATGGTTTTATGGTATCAGAGCCATAGGTTAATTGGGTTGATTCTTGTAGCTGGGTATTGCACCCGATACACGAATCAGAATACCCGTGATTAGGAAACATGTCCTGCCACTTTGACCGTTTTACTATCCTTGAATCATTCTTCCGGATCATGTCGACGTGCAAACTTACTTTGCATTGTCAAACTTGAAAACCTAACTTCTTGTTATCTCTAGGACTTAGGCGACTTGGGTGGAGTTAAGTAATTGCGGCTATGATACCGCGGCATAGCTACAATGCGGCACTCTATTTAAGTATCTTGGAGTTCTAGCCTTGATTTATATATATTGAATCTATCATCATGCTAATGTTGTTTGTTTTGATTTCAGGACCATGGCAGATAAGAATTTCAAGACATATCAGAGGCGTGTGGATGAAGCCGCCATGTTAGGGGTGATACGTGGGATGTTGGAAAATCAGAAGAGACAAACTGAACTGATCCAGCAGCAAGCCGATTCATTTCAGGAGGGTTTGCAGGCTATGCAGCAGTCTGTAAACACCGCCGTAGCGAAGCCAGTCGACCGAGTAGGGACCGTGGCAGATTTCCGACGATTAGGTCCTACTACTTTCACTGGCTTGGAGGAGCCGTTGCCAGCTGAGCAGTGGCTCGTGGACACAGAGAATCTATTGATTGCGGCGCAGATCCCAGAAGACAAGAGAGTTGATGTGGTGCGCATTCAGCTGGTGGATTACGCCCGAGAGTGGTGGCTTGTGGAGGAGACCCGCCTGTCCAAGCCAATCAGTTGGGCGGATTTCTCCAAAAGTTTCTTGGAAAAGTTCTTCCCGCGGACTGCACGGGAGGAAATGGAGGAGAGATTTATCGGGCTGAAACAAAATGGAGCAGCTGTGGATGTGCATGCAGCGGAGTGGACGAGACTTAGCCGTTTCGCTGGACCCTTAGTCGCCAAGGAGGCAGACAGGGCGCGAAGGTTCTTGCGCAGTTTGGATGTGGACATCCAGAGGCAGATTGTCTCCCTGGGTTTGACCACTTTCTCGCAGGTTCTTACGGCAGCCAGAGAGCAGCAGAGTTTATCAGGATCGAAAGGGGACCTCCACCAGACAGCAGTTGCGGCCAGGAAGCCTACATTTGTACCTAACGGAGATCATGGGCGCAAGGGTATTCCAGTGGACCGTCGAGGTGTAGCGCCAATGAAGAAGCCTGTGGTCGTGGATCGAAGAAAGAGCATAAGTTGTAATTACTGCAATTTACCGGGCCACATGCAAAAGGATTGTCGAAGGAGACTGGGACTTTGTCTGGTTTGTGGAGCAGCCGATCACGCAGTGAGTGCTTGTCCGTCGAAGCTTCGCACGAGAGATGATATACAGAAGCCTCCGCAGAGACCGTTCCAAGGGCAGAAGCAGCTGACACAAGGATCCAACCAGGGTCGAGCTTTCATTATGACAGCTGAGGAAGCCAAGGCATCAGGAGAAGCGGTTTCAGGTAATTTACTCGTTCATGGTTACCCCGCTTGGCATTACTTAATTTCGGAGCATTCCGTTGTTTATCCAAATTTATAACTACACACTCGATCACCTACACGACCCTGTCTAGTTTCTGAGACATACACACTGGGAATGGGAAAATCATATCTAGTAAGGAAGGTAGAGAGTGTACAGTTGTTGTTTGGACGGATGGATGTGCGTTGGCCTTCGAGACGTTGAAGCAGAGGTCAATGACCGCCCCTATCCTAACCGTACCAGACAATTCCGGAGGATTGGTGATTCACAGCGACGCATCTGGAAAAAGGATTGGGGTGTGGTTGATGCAGAAGGGGAAAGTCGTCGCTTACGCATCGAGACAGCTGAAAACTCATGAACAGAACTATCCGACTCACGACTTGGAGCTTGCAGCCGTGATCTTCGCCTTGAAGATTTGGAGACACTACCTTCTAGGCGAGAGAATTGAAGTCTTTACGGATCACAAGAGTTTGAAATATGTGTTCACTCAGAAGGAGTTGAACATGAGGCAACGCAGATGGTTGGAGCTGATGGCCGACTACGATCTTGATCTTAAGTACCATCCGGGAAAAGTTAACGTCGTGCCAGATGGGCTAAGTCGGTTACCAGAAATTCAGTTATTGACTGCACAGAGGGAGGTCATTGAGGAGTTTCGGAGATTTGACTTGGAGGTTGTGCTACCGCGTGCTACAGGACAGTTGATGCAGTTACAGGTACAATCGTCCTTAGTTGAGAAGATTAAAGCGGCGCAATCGCAGGATCCTAGACTGCAAAAGTTTCGAGAGCAGGTTGGAGCCGGACTACGAACCGATCTGCTGATCCATGAGGATGGTTCGTTGAGATATGGTAGCCGTCTTTGTGTGCCAAAAGGAGATGTGCGTGAAGAGCTTATGAAGGAGGCACACAGTTCAGCTTACTCTGTACATCCAGGAGGGACCAAGATGTACCGAGATACTCGACAGCATTTCTGGTGGGAATGTATGAAACGGGAAATCGCTCGCTTCGTGGCTAAGTGCTTGGTGTGTCAGCAAGTCAAGGCTGAACACCAAAGGGTTGCTGGTTGTTGCAACCACTTCCGATTCCTCAATGGAAGTAGGAACATATAACCATGGATTTCGTGACGGCTTTACCGCGGAGTCCAAAGGGCAACAATGCAGTATGGGTGATTGTCGATCGGTTGACCAAGGCAGCTCACTTTACTCCGTTCGGGTTGGTCAATCGACAGAGACTTTGGCAGAGCGGTACATGCAGGAGATTGTCAGATTGCATGGAGTACCGGTAAGCATCGTGTCCGACCGGGACACTCGGTTCTTGTCACACTTTTGGAGGAGTTTACAAGAAAGTTTGGGGACTCGATTGAAGTTCAGCACAGCTTATCATCCCCAGACTGATGGACAATCAGAGAGAACGATCCAGACCCTTGAAGATATGTTGAGGGCTTGCATGTTAGACTTCAAAGGTTCTTGGGAAGATCATCTACACCTGGTGGAGTTTTAGTACAACAATAGTTTCCAAGCGACAATTCAGATGGCCCCGTTCGAAGCATTGTATGGTCGTAAGTGCCGTTCACCTGTATGTTGGGATGATGTGGGTGAACGAAGGTTGCTAGGGCCAGATTTAGTGGTACAGACAGTTGAGAAGGTGAATACAATCAGAAAGCACATGAAGGCGGCTCAAGACAGACAGAAGAGTTGGGCCGACACGTCAAGAAGACCTCTAGAGTTCGCCGTGGGCGATTTGGTATTCCTGAAGATATCACCGACTAGAGGGGTGATTCGTTTTGGAAGTCGGGGAAAGCTTAGTCCCCGATTCGTTGGACCCTTCGAGATATTGGAGCGTGTCGGAGAGGTATCGTACCGGTTGGCATTACCACCATCATTAGCAGGAGTTCACGATGTCTTGGATCATTCGGAGTTGACTGTACGAGAGGACCTGACTTTTGAGGAGCGACCAGTTGAAATCAAGGATCGAAGAGAAACGTTCTTAAGAACAAGATTATCCCTCTTGTGCTAGTTTTTTTTTGGGGAAATCGATAGCATGGAGAATCGACTTGGGAGCGAGAAGACGAGATCCGACAGAAATTCCCTCATCTTTTCCAGTGGTTAGTTATCTTGTATTCTTGGAATTTCGAGGACGAAATTCTTTTGTAGTTGGGTATGATGTAACACCCGAGCCCAATAATACTATGTATATTACTAGTTGAGGGTTATTTATTGCTCTTTCCAATTTTCCTGGTTTTTCTGGTGTTTATTGCTAAATTTTACCCGGTTAAGTCATTTTGGCACATAACAAATTTTAACTCCGAAAATGAAATTTAAGATGTCCATGTTAGTCTACTCGTCGCCACTAGTCGCGTGGTAGCGTCCGCGTGTCGAGATTCCGTTCCGTTTGGCTAAACGGGCAAGTTTGGGCGACTACGCGCGCGTGCAAGTGTCCGACTTGGGGGCATGCATTTTAATCACTAAACACCTATTTTCTAAATTTGGAACCCGCTTAAAATCCTATAATTTGAATTTGGAACCTTTGGGCGCAACCCGGGCGCGATTTGGAAATGTTTCATTTCGCGCCAAAAAGGGCCCGTTTCAATTTAATATATTTAAACTAAATTTTGATATATATATATTTCCTTAACCGATTTTTATCTCCAAAGTTAACTGGGAATCCCTTTTAATTATTCTCGTGGCCAATCACGAGCTCATATTGAGCTCGTGGGCCCCGCCTCTTCATTCTCTATCTCTCTCTCTCTCCTCCCTCAAATCTCTCTCTCTCTCCAATCAATATATCTCTCTCTCTATCAACAGCCTCTCTCTCTCTCCTATATAAATCCCTGCACGCAGCCGCCCTCACCATTTTTTTCCTTTCTCCACGAGAACCCATCACGAACCCTAACCCTAGGATCGAGATCTCACCGCCGACTTCCCCGCGACTTCGCCGTCGCCGCCACCATCCCGTCGACCTCACAGCACCCTCCTCCTCTCGCTCTCCCGCTCTTCCCCGCACCTGCGCGCAGCCCGGCCTCACCTCCAACCTGCAGGGCCTCGTCGTCGCCGTCACGTCGCCTCCCCCTCGCCATCATCGTCCCCCTCTCGACCTCACCTTCTTCTCCTCCTCACCCCCGAGACCTCCTCCTTCCCCTTCCCGACGACCCTGCACCAACTTCCCCGACACCAACCCAACACCCTATCGCCGGGAAACTCGCCGTCCATCATCGCCGTCATTGCCTCCGACCACCTCCTTCTCCCCTTGATCACCAGAACAGACCACCACCCTCCTCTACTACCAGCACCATCGTCTCCAGCAACAGCCAGCCACCTCAAACCCTTGCCGCGCCACTGTTCCTCGCTGCCGGCGCCCCATCGCCGTCGAGCCGTCGTGGTTGCCCCCTGGTGTCTCCCGGTAAGCATCTCTATCTTTCCATTTGTACTGGATCCCCCTCGCTGGTCGTGGTTTGCGTTTATCGTATTGTTGCTAACTTCGTTGCCGATGACTTTTGCCGGATTCCGACCGTGCCGTCGTTCGAACCCGACGCTCCAGCGAAGCCCCCTGGTCCGTGTGATTCCAGTGACTTCTGTTGGGACTCGATCCGTGGCCCGTGCTTCCAGAACGCAGTTTCTACCGACATCGCATCCGTGTTTCGGTTTGCGGAACCGCCGAGGCAAGTATCCGAATACTTGCTTTAACATGCTACAAACTTAATAATTATGTTATCTGTTATAACCACACGACTTGATGACAATTACAATCATCCGTAATGTTAAACCATTGTAGTAGTTACTTGTAGTTAATCGGTATGCTTTTAATCAACGCCTTAACTAATTAACCAATCTGGCACATCCTTGCCTAAATTGCTAGATCATCCTCACTTCATTGGTTAAGGCCTCTCATGAGGCAATTATTATACTTAGTTCAAGTACTGTAACTCCATTACGCATATTATCGATATTGCTCGTCTTGTGGCTTTTGCACCTCAAAGGTGCGTGAACCGGATTAATAAGAGAATACAAACATCACTGTGTTCACATAGAATAATAATTGCTATTTACTGTTTCCTGCTACCGTTCATTATTTGTTACTATACTTGTTATCATCATATACCTGATTGCATTACATATTGACCGATCTTGATACACATGACACATGTACTGATATACCGGACATGACACCCCTGCACATATCGACTCTACCTGTTGAACGTAACCTGACCTGTTACCTGATCTCGTGCCTAATGCCGACAGACCTAACCATTCCTGCTGTCGATCCAGACAGACCTACCTTTACTTGACTTGTGTTGGCATTAGACCTTGACTACTGAATACCTGACTGACATACATAGTTTGGGGGTATGGGGAAATCAAAGATGAACCTGACTTGTAACTCGACAGTTCACTACCGTCCGAGTGTACACCTTCCTTCTGTGCCTTACGGCATGTCTCGGTTCAGCCGAGAATATTGTGGCCGTGATCCCGGGTATGTACGGGGTAATACCGAGTGTACACCTTCCTTCTGTGCCTTACGGCATGTCTCGGTTCAGCCGAGAATATTGTGGCCGTGATCCCGGGTATGTACGGGGTAATACCGAGTGTACACCTTCCTTTCTGTGCCTTACGGCATGTCTCGGTTTCAGCCGAGAATATTGTGGCCGTGGTCCCGGGTATGTACGGGATACTGATACTTTCCTTTCTGTGCCTTACGGCATGTCTCGGCTGCCGCCGAGAATATTGTGGCCGTGATCCCGGGTATGTACGGGATACTATTGAGTTACATCGACGATTCATCAATTGGTTTCAAAGACTATAGAGTAGAAAACCTGATAGAACAGTTTAGTCACCACTGCACATTACCCTGCTTATCACTTCTTATTACTGCTTTATTCATGTTCATACCTGCATTGTTTATTACCATGTTTATGCTATATACTTGATATCATGACGCGCTGACGTCTGGGTTTTGCATGGCCCAGATTCCGTACCTTTGTCGTCGACCGAGCAGGAGTACTTCAGCCAGCCGGCTGAACTGTGAGTTCTTTAGAGTTTAGTTTATTTATGTCATTTCATTCCAGATGTGAGCCCGCATTATGGGACATACTGTTATTTCATTGTATTGGATCATTAGCTTCCGCACTTATTGTTTATTGATTCTTGTTATTATGGATTTGGACATGTATTAGTTTAGTTTATTTTACTGTTCTTGATATCTGTACAACCGTAATGTGACTGTGGATGGATACTTCCTACCCACAGGTAGCATGGTTGGCTATGTCACGAGCCCAAATCTTGCGCACTCTGGGAAGCGGGGCGTGACAGTCGAGGCACTGTTCAGCGTGCAGACGAGCGAGCCAGTTATTGCTGCGAACGACGAGATATTGCCCCAGATGCTGGCGTTAGTGCAGAACGAGTTGTACTAAGAGATGATAGAAAGTCGCTAGTCATCGAGGATGAATGACTAGGACATGTGGATCGTTCGCCTACCCCGATGCGAGGTCATCAGATAGATTGATTCTAGCTAGAGACGACTTCACGCGGAGACGTTGGGAGTCGACAGAGACGATCGAATGTCAGAAACCTATTATTCCAAGTTTAAAGTAGTCGGAAAGACATGCAGGCAATTCTATGGTCCCTTTAGAAGAATGAAACCCTAACTCGACTTAACGATCGGGTGAAAGCCTTTGAACCTTCGGGTTTGCGGCAGTTCTACGGAGCCATTAGTGAGGCTTGGGTTTGCCCTTCTACGGCTGGACCACCGATGCTGTGGTATGTACTCGATACTATTAAACTGTGCCCAAGATGTTGAGCTCTTGGGGGATTATGAGGTTTTGACGACTCGATCGGATGGCTCGACTTAATTCGGATGCTAGGTGGTGAGATGCATTTCTTGGGAGACTCCAGATACGAGGATAGCCGTTGGAGCTCAGTCCATGCAGCCGCGACGAGACGAGTCCAAAGAAGACGTCATTAGAGGAAAGTTAAGTAAGAGGTTCGTACCAAATCTAGATGAGATGACGTTCCACTCCGCCGACATCAGAGATGCGATGCGCATGCCGAGGCATGGTATTTGGATTTACCTTGCAGAAGGAGTCGCGATGAGTATGCAGTCGTTCCAGAGCAAGATGCAGATATAGGTAAGGGACACTGACTTCCGGACAGTTCGGCAGAGACGAGATTTGGGAGAGATTTCGACAGGACCTTTCTGGAATGAATTACGAGAAGACTTGGACCCAGGAGTGGTCATGTTACGCACACTGGCAGGCCAGAGTTCAGGATCGTCGACGAGACATGCTATGAGTGATCACGACAATTGGCCAGAGGTTCTTAGAGGAAGTGCTTGAGCGGAGACTATCCCGCCATTATTGATTTCGATGTTTTGGGTGATTTATTCGCATGATTTGATTTTGATGATTGAGGATTTACGATCTTTGCACAGTGTTGCACTTGATATCGTTTTCGTGCTTGGTTTCACATGTTTGTGATTTTACGGTTTCAGGCATTTGAGTTGATTTTGTGCGTATATACGCACACGATTTGGTTTTTGCACGCGGTATAGTTCATATATGCTTACAGTGCAGTGTTACGTATGTTGTGCATTTAGGTGCCCTGGACTTTGATTTCGATGGTGGTGTTCGATATTTGTTTTGTGCACCTTGTGCACCTGATTTCATTTTGTGCATGTTCGGCACTTGATATTGGATTTCATGATTTCGTGCACGATGGATGCACCTGATTTGGATTTTCGCGCATGTTGGGCGCATGTTTTGAAGTGTGATTTTGGTGCACACCAGATGCACTAAATCGAGATTGTTTGTGCATGTCAGATGCACCTGATTTTGCTGTCAGGCACACATGTTTCCTATGGCAGATGTTTCGTGCACGCCCTATGCACTTGGATGTTTCTGTGCATATGTATGGCACATATTTGGATTTTGATTTCCGTGCGCACCAGACACACGTAGTATGCATACGCGTATTTGGGATTGATTTTTCTTATAGAGCAGTACGTTTTTATGATATTGCTATGTGTTTTCGTACTGAGCAGGACTAGTCAGAGGACAGTACCTGAATATATTTTGCATGCATTGATAGTTATTGTAGGGATTTCCAAAAAGCGAGCTATAGCCTAAGTATTTACCTACGTGTGATATGACACGAAATGTTCAAAACAAGGAGACCCTTTTAAATTGTTTCCAAAACGGCGGAATGTACATATTAAACAAAGGATATATATATATGTAGTTATTTTCTTACAATAGACGTCCGCCACTGTGCAGTGCTGCGAGCATCGCACATCGATTTGAAGAAGATTTGGCATGCATTGCTTCCAGATGTTTTAACGATGTATATCATGTTGGTTTTCATATTAGATCTTGACATTGATGTCTTCTCCATGACTCCGATGATTGCGGGATGCTGGATGGAGTTTGATTTTGAGTTATAGGCTCATTTTTTTCATGCGCATGCGTTGCGCTACGATTTGTTTTATGTATTTATGATTTCGGAGCCCCGGCGATTTGATGGTTTTGGCTGAAATATTTTAGTATTTGGGGGAAATTTTAATTTAAATTCGGGGACCGAATTTCTTTAAGGGGGGAAAATTGTAACGTTTTGAAAATCGTTTCGGTGAAATTTCGAAAAAAACGGTAAAATAAGGGGGTTTTCTGTAAAAAGTCAAAATACAAATATCTTTATTATAAAATTAAATATACATATTCTAGCTATGAAATTGCTAGTATTTGGTATTTATTGAGCCACTGGTGAAATTTCAAATTTTCTGAAAATTTTTCCGAAATTAATTATTTTAATATTATTTTAAGCCGTCAGTAATACATTTAATTAGGGAAAATTACAAATTAGAATGAGTTGAAATAATTTTTGTGCATCATAACACATTAAATAAAATTTTATCATGTGGTTTTTGAAATGAAATGGTTTGCCAAAACGGTTTAGAAAAATATCGAAGAAAAAGGATTTTTCCGGTGAAATTAGTGTTAATGGGAATTGGGGTAATACATTTATCTTTTTCCCCAACCCACACACCCACACCTCACCCTCTCTTTCCCTCCCCATGTAGCCGGCCCCACCATGACAGCCCTCCCCCTCTCTCTCTCTCCAATCACCAAGAAAAGAAAAGAAAACAAAGGAAAAGAAGAAAGAAATAGATAAGTGAGTGGGCTTTGACTTTTGTGTGGACTTGACTCTATTTTCCCCACCTCCCTCTCTCTCCTCTCCTCCCCATTTTCTGGCCGAGACCTCCCTCTACAACAGCCCCCAATTTCCCCTCTCAATTCCTCATCAAAAATCCTCACAAAATGCATCAAAAATCCACCAAAAATCCCACAAAATCAAAATCTAACTCCTACCCATTTTTCCTTAGCCTCTCAAGCATGGTTTTTGGCGAAAAGTTTTCATTTTGGAGGCCAAGATTTTGGTGCTAGATTCATGATAGATCTCTTGAAATTATGAGGTATAAATCTTTGCCCTATAGTTAAATTGTTGCTTTAATACTTCAATTCGACTAAATTAGATGCTTAATTAGGTTCTAAATTTAAAACTTGTGAATTCAAGAGAAGGGTTTCAAAAGTCAAGTTAGGTTTTTAGTGATGGGATTGTGGTTGTGTGATATAGTTAACATGTAGTGGGCATGCCAAATCAAATCTAGTTGCTAGTTTGCATTTTTGTTAATTTAAATTGTGATAATTATATAAATTGGAAACTAGGTTTTAAAAATATATATATTTTGGTGAGATAAAATTCTAATTAGGGTTTCATGGCATTATTAACATTATAAATTGTGGTTTAATATTTTAGTATATGCAAAACCAAGCTTAATTGTAAAATTGTGAATTTTACTTTAAAAAGAGTTAAAATCGGTATTTTTGCAAACTAGGAATTTGGAATATATGCAAATTGATGAGTTTAATTTATGAAAGTGATTTGTATGACCTAATTATGTTATTTAATGAGCATTTTGGCCATTTGAATCGTTAAAATTTGTAGATTGGTTAAAACATCAAGTTTTGAACCGAAATGGGAATTTGTGATAACTAGATTTTGGAAAATAAAACGATTGGTTTAATTTATGGATCTGATGAATTAATCCCTATTTCTTATACAGTTAGTGAGTTTTGAAATCATGATTGGCACGTTTGGTGTTTTTCTCGATTAATCGGCGTTTGTACGCCGACGTCGAGGGTTTTTGGGTTGATTTGTGAAAGCAAACCATAGGTTTTGACCTATGCGGGATTCGTGAGTCGTTTTGGTCATGAGTCGGATTTTAATGCGATACGGTGCGTTATGATATGTAGGTACCCCATGTGGACTTCGAGACGACAAGCAAGCGCGTGGCGACGTCGGCACCGGCGAGCGAGGACCAGGTGAGTAGATTTGTATCTACGGGGAGAAGTCGGGTGGATGGCGTATAGCACCCCCGCAGTCCGTGGTGGTGTATACGGATGCGTATACACACCAACAATTTATTATATGTTATTTGGGATTAATAACGATGTTTAGGATGGATATTGGTGTGTTGGATTATTTTAGTGTTGCGAACCCTAGGGTAGTGTTGCACTACACATACACACATACATACTTGCATACATTCCTATTTATATGTGCTCATGGGATTCTTTATAGTTATGTGTTCACATGGGTATGGGACTATGTGTTCACATACGGATTTGAGGATGATACTTGGGATTGAGCTGAGTCGATGAGATTTGTTTTGTGGTTGTGATATCGGTGATATGGCAGGATTCATACTTGAGGTACGTCCTGGTGTTATAGCGGATCTTGGGACGACGATACGGGTGAATAGTGTTATTAATAAAATGGTCGACATGTGATCGTGATATAACATATGATATGCTAGGATATTGATACTAGGCCGTATTGGGCGATGTATACCCCTTGATGATGATATGTGCTAATGATATCGGTTTGTACGAGATTGTCGATCAGTAGTCAGATCCTGAGTATCTTGAGGATATTAGTATTGTACTAGACATAGGTCAGTACCCTAGACTACAATCTTGAATAAAGAGGATACCAGAGGAATGGTGTGAGGAATATGATATTGACCCGTACCCAGATTTGGGGATGCCGTACGACGGATTTACGTACGAGCTATATCTTGATGATTAATCCGTACTCTTGACTTGGGATGTCTGATTGTAGATATGGTATCGGATATGATATTATTGAGGCGGGATCACTGACTAATATATATACAGGTATGTATATGGATCGACTCAGATGTTAAGCGGTTTCCTTACCTGTAGTCCAGCTTGTTAGCTTAGCCCTTTAGTTTAGTTTAGTTGTTAGATTAGATTCGATTCTTACCTATTTCAAAAACTAACGAATCGTGGGTATTTTAAAAGACAGCCCAAGGGATCCTACAGATATTTCAAAAGACGTATCTTTTCATAAAAACACCGTAGCCCCTATTTTCAAAACCCCATGATTCGTGTTATTTCAAAAGGCACCATTTGTAGGACTTATATTAGATTAATGCAGGTTAGTTACAGTTGCGACTAGTATTCAGCTCCCGCTTATTATTGTGGTTCGCTTCGCATCGCATACTTATGTTATAATTTCTTATTGCAATGTTGATATCATATTGTTAGGACACCAGCACCATTACCGATGATGCGTATGTACCACGTACACTTACTTGCCGGCTCACACACATCTTCATCGGTAATTGCCATGTCACGTACACCTTAGAAAATATTATTGCTTGACTTAGCTTGTTAGTTAGTAATTTGACATGATATTAGTGTACCTGCCTTATATGCCAGCTTAACATTGTAGTTATTACTTGTCACTTCATGCATATTGTTATTCATTGTTATGCCTATTGATTGTTACGAAAGAGTGTGTTTGTTTGCCGCAATCAATAACGGTGTCGCGCGTAGCTAGACCGAGATGAGTACGGGTCGTCCTCTGGGAAACGTGGAACCTTTTATTTTTACTTTAGATGTGTTGAGAAAGAGAGGAGGAATAAAGAATTTTGTGAAAAGTTTCTAGATCTACTTTAAACAAGAATGTAAAATATAGATCTAGATTATTTTAGAGATTTAAATAATATAATAATAAGGCTTGTAGGGTTCGTTAGGATTTAGTAGTTATGGAAGATTAATTAAAAGTTACCATTTTTATCCATTAATAGATTTAGAACTAGAACGACGGTGATGCGTGTAGATTAGGGTTTCTGGAGGGAAAAGGAATCCCACTCGTAACCCTTATCTCGACACGGAACTCCGTTCATATCTAGCCTTTATTAAAACAATCATTAATCTAATCTCTAATCGCGGTCTGAACTAGCAAGGAATTGCTAGCGCGCCCGATTAGGATGTTAATGATTATTTTAATAAAGTTCCTAAACTTTATAGGACTTAAAATGGGTTTAATTATTTTCATCGCCCATTAGCCTACCCTAATACTACGAACCCTAACAAGCAGAAAATTACTCGCGCATGTTGGGAGAAGAAGATGAAAAGAAAGAGAGAGAAAACATAATGTAAAAAAAAAATTAAATAAAAAAAACTACCTTTATTAATCAACTCCTTCAAACCACACATTTAATCCATAGAAAATGATTATAAAAAATGATTGTTGAACATCACATACATCTGATGGATGAAGCCAAACCAACCCGAGACCCACAAAGACGGTTAAATCCCGTTATGAAGGAGGCGGTAAAGAAAGAAATCGTCAAGTGCCTTGATAGTGGAATAATCTACCCCATATCTGATAGTCAATGGGTAAGTCCAATTCATATGGTCCCTAAAAAGTCTGGCATCACGGTCATCACTAACGAGGCTAATGAGTTAATCCAAACACGCACCCAAACTGGGTGGCGCGTATGTATCGATTACAGGAAACTCAATGCCGCGACGAGGAAAGATCACTTCCCTCTACCTTTCATTGACCAGATGTTGGAACGATTAGCGGGACACGAATACTACTGTTTCTTGGACGGATACTCTGGTTACAACCAGGTCCCCATCGTCGAAAAGGATCAAGATAAAACCACTTTTACTTGTCCTTTCGGAACTTTTGCTTATAGACGCATGCCCTTTGGGTTATGCAACGCTCCCGCTACATTTCAGCGGTGCATGATGGGGATATTTTCAGATATGGTGGAAAATTTTCTAGAAATTTTTATGGACGATTTCTCCATTTTTGGGGACTCCTTTGAGAACTGTCTTCGTAATCTTGACGCTGTTCTTACCCGCTGTAAGGATAAGAACTTGACTTTGAATTGGGAAAAATGCCATTTTATGGTCCAAGAAGGTATTGTACTTGGACATATAATTTCACATAAAGGCATTGAGGTTGACAGAGCTAAAATAGATGTCATTCAAAACCTCCCTTGTCCCAATTGCGTCAAAGATATACGATCCTTCCTTGGTCATGCAGGATTTTATAGGAGGTTTATTAAGGACTTTAGCAAAATTGCTAGACCCTTAACCCTTCTATTGGCCAAGGACACTACTTTTCACTTCGATTCGGATTGTGAGGCAGCATTTGAATCGCTTAAAGAATCACTCACTACAACCCCCGTTTTATCATCTCCGGATTGGAACCACCCGTTCGAGCTTATGTGTGATGCATCGGATTTTACTGTTGGTGCAGTCTTAGGACAGCATATTGATAAGATGCCACATGTAATTTACTATGCAAGTAGGACCTTGAATGATGCATAAATAAATTACACAACTACCGAGAAAGAACTCTTGGCAGTTGTATTTGCATTAGAGAAATTCAGGCCCTACTTGATTGGCTCGCCTATTGTGGTTTACACAGATCACTCCGCCCTACGATATCTTTTAACGAAGAAGGATGCAAAGGCCAGGCTAATACGTGGATCCTATTGTTACAAGAATTTGATCTTGTTATCAAAGATAAGAGTGGATGTGAAAACGTAGTAGCCGACCATCTTTCACGCATCACTTCTTCGCCAACTGTGACCGTGCCGATAAATGACTCATTTCCCGACGAACAGCTCTTGAATGTATCTTACGAACCTTGGTTCGTGGATATCGTGAACTATCTTGCGACGGGACTTATACCTAGCGATTGGTCGAAACAAGACAAACTTCGATTTTTGTCCCAAGTAAAATATTTTTACTGGGATGAACCATATCTATTCAAGTATTGTTCCGATCAAATCATTCGCAGGTGTGTCCCCAATGATGAATTCAAGAGCGTGTTATCATTTTGTCATGATCAGGCATGCGGCGATCACTTTGGACCTCGAAAAACGGCAGAGAAAGTTTTGCAATGTGGCTTTTATTGGCCAACATTATTTAAAGATGCATTTGAACATTGCAAAACTTGTCCGCGATGTCAGCATTTGGGTCGGATTTCATGAAGGAACGAGATGCCGCTCCAACCTATATTGGTTGTGGAAATATTTGATGTTTGGGGTATTGATTTTATGGGCCCTTTTCCCAACTCCTTTGGGAATCTATATATCTTGTTAGCGGTTGATTATGTCTCGAAGTGGGTGGAAGCTATACCGTGTCGCACTAATGACAACAAAGTTGTCATTAAGTTCCTTAAAGAAAATATCTTTTCGCGATTCGGACACCCTCGCGCTATCATTAGCGACAACGGGACACATTTCTGCAATAAGTCTTTTGAGGCCTTGATGCGGAAATATTCAATCACTCACAAACTTTCTACGCCCTATCATCCCTAAACAAGCGGGCAGGCTGAGATCTCAAATAGCCAGATCAAACAGATTTTGGAGAAGACGGTTTCGAAAAACCGTAAAGATTGGTCAACCAAATTGACGGATGCTCTTTGGGCATTCCGCACCGCTTATAAGACCGATCTTGGTATGTCTCCATACCGCCTTGTGTTTGGGAAGGCATGCCACCTTCCTGTCGAGATCGAACATAAGGCAATGTGGGCTATTAAAGAGCTTAATTTTGATCTTGATCATGCAGGCAGCTATCGGAAGCTGCAATTGAATGAGCTAAGCGAACTCCGCGATGAAGCTTACGATAATGCGGTGATAGTAAAGAATAGGACCAAAGTGTTCCACGATAAGAATCTTTTTAGAAAAACCTTCACATCGGGGCAACAAGTCCGTCTTTACGATTCTCGTCTCCATCTTCATCCGGGTAAGCTTAAATCTCGTTGGAAAGGACCTTTTGTGGTGCGGTATGTACACCCGCACGGGGCAGTTGAAGTCGAAAATTTGAAAAACGGTTCGATTTTTAATGTAAATGGGCATAGATTAAAACAGTATTTTTCTGCTGACCCCGCGGAGGAGCTCCTGTTTTTACAGGAGCCGCTTTATCAAAACTAAATTTCCTCCGCCTCACCTCCATGTTTTGGTAACTTTTTCAAATTTAAAGAATGGAGGTGAGTAAAAAAAATGGATTTGATTGAATATCTGTGCGTGTCAAAGAATAAGTTTGGGGGAATTTTTCATTTAACTACTATTTTACCCCTTGTATCTCTCCCTTAGTATACAGGTCCATATTCTCAAAAGGCTACATCAGTGAGGACACTGCTGAAAACAGGTTTGGGGGGGAGGTTTGTATTCACTGAATTATCTTTGACACCGGGCGGTAGTCGAACAGTCGATGATCAGCCTGGATGCGTGAGCGTCGGGAGCTTCGTGATCTCTTCGGCTTGATGGCTTTTCTGAGAGGCTCTCGGTGCCTTTATATAGTGCAAAGCCAGAATATTATTGTTGAAAAGTTGGTAAAATTTAGCAATGATTTAACTCCCAAAATCTTTCCTTCCAACCACCTTAAATTGCGGCGGATCCTCGGCCCAAGGATGGGTTTGGCCGCGGATCCGCGCTCAAGGGTGGAGATCATTTGATGATTTTTCTTGTGCTTTCATCTGGTGACATTTGGCAATCCTAGGCATCTTCATATTTCAGAAATCTTCTCTCGGTTGCTTCCAGACTTGGTCTCCAAGTTTGCTTCTTAATTTGGCAAGATTTCTTCAACAGCTTGATTTCTTTGATATATTCTGCATAACAACTTGGAAAATTCTGCACAACAACTCAAATAAGATTTTAGTAGACTTTGTTCTACTAGGATTAGGTCAATAATATTTGCATACATTTTCCTACCAAAATGATAATTAAAATATATTAACACATGGAAAATAATGTTTTTACACATAAACCCTCATATGTATAATATATTATAATAAAGTCCTTTTTTAATATAAAAATGGTAGGAAAAATGTACTACAAATGTGCAGTTTTATCTACTGAACAAATACCCCCAAACTTATCTTTGATCGTCCCGAGCAAACTAGTTTATTTAAGAGGAGAAAAAGAAAGGAGAAAACTAAGCACACTTTCGTACTCAGACACGATTGCACTGAGCACGTGCAACAAGCCGTTAAACCTCTAGGTGTCCCTAGTAGGAGGAGTGTTGTCTCCTGAGGGTTTTCAGCGGATTACACCCACAAAATCCAATAACAAAAGAAAGATGGTGAAATTTACATATAAAGACAAGAACCATAAAAGAAATACTTTGAAAAGAAGAGTTTCCAACTATGCCAGCTTTTCAGTTGTCATGAGCCCTATCTTAATAGTCATGAAAAGATGTTAGAAATCACATTACCCCTCAATAAAACATCGTCTTTATTCTTCATTCCTACCTTTCATCCAAACAATGATCATATAACCCCACGTGTGTGTAAATAACATCCCTACACTCGGAGAATTCAATTCAAGCTATCATACTCTTGTCCATCTACCTTAGTACTTTTTAATTTGATGAATACTTAGATTTGCTCACACATTTTCATGCGACCGTTAATACTTCTTGAGGTACTAACCGACCGATTACTCATGTGCTTGTTGATTCGGTGATAATATTTTCCTCGTCTTGCACCACCTAAGGCTTAGCAGTGACTCCCAGACCAGTTGGCCTTAGGGCACTAGGTGAAGAAGCACCCTCGTTATATTTTTTTATTGCTGCCTTGGCGATAACAAAACCAGTGTTCATTTTTTTCTTTTCACCATTTTTATATTTTCTTCATTTTTTTTCTTTTTTTATTTCCTTCATACTTTGGCTTTTAGACAAGAGCATTTCAAGGTATCCTCTACTATCCCGAGTTTCAAGACGTGTGTAGGTGCATATTGTAGGGTATCAACATTCAAATGTTTGGCTTCCAGAACAGAAACTATTTTTCAGACTTATTTTTATCCTCAGATTAGTGACTTTCTTCATCTTACTAACCCTTGGGACAACAGCTCATAACTACTTATTACTAGTTCGTATAAGAAAACTTCTAATTTTCTTGGTTTTCTTAAACTATTCCTATCTTTTGGATGTAATGTTTCACTTTCTATTCTTTTGTTATAAAAAAAAATTTTAATGCCCGGTGTCAAAGATAATTCAGTGAATACAAACCTCCCCCCCCAAACCTGTTTTCAGCAGTGTCCTCACTGATGTAGCCTTTTGAGAATATGGACCTGTATACTAAGGGAGAGATACAAGGGGTAAAATAGTAGTTAAATGAAAAATTCTCCCAAACTTATTCTTTGACACGCACAGATATTCAATAAAATCCATTTTTTTTACTCACCTCCATTCTTTAAATTTGAAAAAGTTACCAAAACATGGAGGTGAGGCGGAGGAAATTTAGTTTTGATAAAGCGGCTCCTGTAAAAACAGGAGCTCCTCCGTGGGGTCAGCAGAAAAATACGGTTTTAATCTATGCCCATTTACTTTAAAAATCGAACCGTTTTTCAAATTTTCGACTTCAACTGCCCCGTGCGGGTGTACATACCACACCACAAAAGGTCCTTTCCAACGAGATTTAAGCTTACCCGGATGAAGATGGAGACGGGAATCGTAAAGAAGGACTTGTTGCCCCGATGTGAAGGTTTTTCTAAAAAGATTCTTATCGTGGAACACTTTGGTCCTATTCTTTACTATCACCGCATTATCGTAAGCTTCATCGCGGAGTTCGCTTAGCTCATTCAATTGCAGCTTCCGATAGCTGCTTGCATGATCAAGATCAAAATTAAGCTCTTTAATAGCCCACATTGCCTTATGTTCGATCTCGACAGGAAGGTGGCATGCCTTCCCAAACACAAGGCGGTATGGAGACATACCAAGATCGGTCTTATAAGCGGTGCGGAATGCCCAAAGAGCATCCGTCAATTTGGTTGACCAATCTTTACGGTTTTTCGAAACTGTCTTCTCCAAAATCTGTTTGATCTACCTATTTAAGATCTCAGCCTGCCCGCTTGTTTGGGGATGATAGGGCGTAGAAAGTTTGTGAGTGATTGAATATTTCCGCATCAAGGCCTCAAAAGACTTATTGCAGAAATGTGTCCCGTTGTCGCTAATGATAGCGCGAGGGTGTCCGAATCGCGAAAAGATATTTTCTTTAAGGAACTTAATGACAACTTTGTTGTCATTAGTGCGACACGGTATAGCTTTCACCCACTTCGAGACATAATCAACCGCTAACAAGATATATAGATTCCCAAAGGAGTTGGGAAAAGGGCCCATAAAATCAATACCCCAAACATCAAATATTTCCACAACCAATATAGGTTGGAGCGGCATCTCGTTCCTTCGTGAAATCCGACCCAAATGCTGACATCGCGGACAAGTTTTGCAATGTTCAAATGCATCTTTAAATAATGTTGGCCAATAAAAGCCACATTGCAAAACTTTCTCCGCCGTTTTTCGAGGTCCAAAGTGATCGCCGCATGCCTGATCATGACAAAATGATAACAAGCTCTTGAATTCATCATTGGGGACACACCTGCGAATGATTTGATCGGAACAATACTTGAATAGAGATGGTTCATCCCAGTAAAAATATTTTACTTGGGACAAAAATCGAAGTTTGTCTTGTTTCGACCAATCGCTAGGTATAAGTCCCGTCACAAGATAGTTCACGATATCCACGAACCAAGGTTCGTAAGATACATTCAAGAGCTGTTCGTCCGGAAATGAGTCATTTATCGGCACGGTCACAGTTGGCGAAGAAGTGATGCGTGAAAGATGGTCGGCTACTACGTTTTCACATCCACTCTTGTCTTTGATAACAAGATCAAATTCTTGTAACAATAGGATCCAACGTATTAGCCTGGCTTTTGCATCCTTCTTCGTTAAAAGATATCGTAGGGCGGAGTGATCTGTGTAAACCACAATAGGCGAGCCAATCAAGTAGGGCCTGAATTTCTCTAATGCAAATACAACTGCCAAGAGTTCTTTCTCGGTAGTTGTGTAATTTATTTGTGCATCATTCAAGGTCCTACTTGCATAGTAAATTACATGTGGCATCTTATCAATATGTTGTCCTAAAACCGCACCAATAGCAAAATCTGATGCATCACACATAAGCTCGAACGGGTGGTTCCAATCCGGAGATGATAAAATGGGGGCTGTAGTGAGTGATTCTTTAAGCGATTCAAAAGCAGCCTCACAATCCGAATCGAAGTGAAAAGTAGTGTCCTTGGCCAATAGAAGGGTTAAGGGTCTAGCAATTTTGCTAAAGTCCTTAATAAATCTCCTATAAAATCCTGCATGACCAAGGAAGGATCGTATATCTTTGACGCAATTGGGACGGGGGAGGTTTTGAATGACATCTATTTTAGCTCTGTCAACCTCAATGCCTTTATGTGAAATTATATGTCCAAGTACAATACCTTCTTGGACCATAAAATGGCATTTTTCCCAATTCAAAGTCAAGTTCTTATCCTTACAGCGGGTAAGAACAGCGTCAAGATTACGAAGACAGTCCTCAAAGGAGTCCCCAAAAATGGAGAAATCGTCCATAAAAATTTCTAGAAAATTTTATGGACGATATCTGAAAATATCCCCATCATGCACCGCTGAAATGTAGCGGGAGCGTTGCATAATCCAAAGGGTATGCGTCTATAAGCAAAAGTTCCGAAAGGACAAGTAAAAGTGGTTTTATCTTGATCCTTTTCGGCGATGGGGACCTGGTTGTAACCAGAGTATCCGTCCAAGAAACAGTAGTATTCGTTTCCCGCTAATCGTTCCAACATCTGGTCAATGAAAGGTAGAGGGAAGTGATCTTTCCACGTCGCGGCATTGAGTTTCCTGTAATCGATATATACGCGCCACCCAGTTTGGGTGCGTGTTTGGATTAACTCATTAGCCTCGTTAGTGATGACCGTGATGCCAGACTTTTTAGGGACTACATGAATTGGACTTACCCATTGGCTATCAGATATGGGGTAGATTATTCCACTATCAAGGCACTTGACGATTTCTTTCTTTACCGTCTCCTTCATAACGGGATTTAACCGTCTTTGTGGGTCTCGGGTTGGTTTGGCTTCATCCATCAGATGTATGTGATGTTCAACAATTAAGGGACTAATCCCTTTGATGTCGGCCATTGTCCAACCAAATGCTTGCCGATTCGATCTCAACACTGCCAAAAGTGCATTCTCTTGCTCTATGGCTAGAGAAGCGGATATAATAACTGGCAAGGTCTCATTCTCTCCTAAATATGCATATTTAAGATGAGAAGGTAGCGGTTTTGAGATCAAGAATTGGCGGAGAGACAATAGAAGGAGGGGTAACGGAATGATATTCGGACTCCTTAAGAGGTTCAAAACTTGCATAAGATATTGACTCGGAAAGTGCCGCTGACTTTTGCAACGAGTCAACGGGTTCAATCTCAAGGTCGGACTCATTGAACATATCCTCACTGTGAAGTGGTGCAAGATCAAACGATGTCTCGTTAGTGTTGTCGAGAACATCAAAGCAAAGTTCCTCATCCATATAGTTTTCGGGAGCTATCTCATGGATGGAACAAACATCCAGCAAATGAGCAGAAGGTTCTGATGGCTGACTTCCTAGCTTGTAAATATTAAGCTCAATTGTCATTTTCCCGAAGGATAAGTTCATAGAACCGTTACGACAATTAATCACAGCGTTAGAAGTTGCTAGGAAGGGTCGACCAAGTATCACCGGGATTTGATTGCGTGGGTTTGCCACAGGTTGTGTATCTAAAACAATAAAGTCCACGGGAAATATGAATTCCCCGACTTTAATTAACATATCCTCTGGTTCGCCCCGAGGTTTGGTGATAGATCGGTCTGCCATTTGGAGAGTACAATGGGCGGGTTTTAACTCTCCAATTCCTAACTGCTCGTATACTGAATAAGGAAGCAAGTTGACGCTAGCGCCTAGATCGAGTAAAACACGATTTATATTTTTACCCCCAATAGAAATAGAGATTGTTGACAGCCGGGGTCCTTACATTTCTTTGGTATTTGTTGGGTAAAAGCTGTGCTAACATTACTCGTCATGAAAACCTTCTTAGGCACTTGAGTTTTTCTCTTCCTAGTGCACAAGTCTTTAAGGATTCTTGCATAAGATGGGACTTGTTGAATAGCATCTAGGAGAGGAATATTCACGCTAACTTGCTTAAACATTTCCACAATCTTCTCCATTTGCGGGTTAGGTCGGTTGGCCCTTAATCGGTTTGGAAATGGAGCTCGATCAATAAGTTTTGGGTCCAACGTTTGTGGAGAAGACTGTGGCGACGGATTCGATCCCAAAATTGGAGTGGGCATCGACTTAGATAGATTTGGCGAAATGTTCGAGCCTTGGGGAAAACGGAGAATAGGCTCGGATGAAGGTGGGAGACTAGACGAGTTAGGGGAAGAAGAAGAAGAAGGGGTATCAAATGTGTCACTATCATCAACTTGCTCACCCACTTGGTTGTTCAGCACTCTCCCCGATCTCAACGTAGTAATGGCATTCACATTATGACTTTGTGAATGGCCAGGATTCGGTAGGGGTTGAGATGGGAGTTTCCCTTTCTCTCTTGCACTCATTGCGGCGTTTAACTGTGCGATTTGGTTTTCTATTGATTTAATACTTTCACCATGGGAGGAGGAGTTTTTCGTTAGGGTATCAATAAAAGACCTTATCTCAGCCGAATTTTGCATGGATTGTTTCATGAACATCTCCAAAGTTTGTGCAAGTGAGTTGTCCGTACCGGCCACTTGTGGTGTAGAAATGTTGGCCGAATTTTGGAAATTTTGTGACTGAAAGGGGGGCTGATTCTGTGGTTGTGGTTGCTGTGGAGGAGGTCTTTGATAATTACTTTGTTGGTTTTGATTCCAAGCAAAGTTAGGATGATTCCTCCATCCTTGATTATATGTGGAAGAATAAGGATCATTTTTAGGTCGCTGCTGAAAAGCAGCATTAGCTTGAAACGATGCATTCATAGGACATTCTTCCGTTAAGTGTGAAGGATCCGAACAGAACCACAGACAGTCTTAGGAAGCGTGACCTGATTTAGGGAGATTGTTGAGAACTTGTTTTCAATAGCATCGAGTTTCTTCTGTATCGCTGCCATTTCGGCTTTCACTGCGATAGAAACATCGAGCTGGTGAATACCTCCCTTAGCTGAAGGTGGTCTTACGCTTTCCCACTGCAACGTGTGTTCAGCAAGGTCTTCCAGATATTTCCACGCTTCACCGTCATCTTTAGACATGAAATTGCATTGACACATTGTTTCAAGCATCTGCTTTGTCGCTGGATTAATGCCCTCATATATAATCCGACATAAATCCCATCTTTGTATTCCGTGATGGGGGCATTGGACAAGCAGATCTTTGAAACGTTCAAAGAACTTCCAAAATGGTTCATTTGGAAGCTGGGTGAACTGGTTAATCTCGCTCCTAATATGTGCAGTCTTATGATTTGGGTAAAACTTCTTAAGAAATGCTACGACGAACTCATCCCAATTAGTGATAGAGTGTGCGGCAGTATTATAAAGCCATTTCTCTGCCAAGTCGCACAGTGTGAATGGGAGAAGACGTAAGCGCATAGCATCTAAGGTCAATTGTGAAGTACCCATCATTGCGCATACGTTTTCGAATTTGGTGATGAAAACGTACGCGTCTTCCGACTCAAGCCCGTGAAATTTGGGCAGCAGATTGATGTAGTGGGGTTTAATTTCGAAATTATCCCCGTTAGGTGGTGGAAGAGATAGACAGGTGGGAAGAGGACCACGAATAGGATAGCATCTCTCTTGGAGAGAGATGCGCGGTGGATTCTGCTCACCTGCGGGCGGTGGCAGCGTGGTGTTATAATTAGATGGAGTGCCGTCCATCACGGTCGATGTGGTGTGTGGTGGGGGAAAAGAAGATGAAGAAGTACCGACTTCGGCGTCGATAGCAGGAACGCGGACAAGACGGGCACTAGGATCCCGTGTCCAACCGAGCATGCACTAAGCGGGTTTAGTGCAAGTGGCAGTGTGTGTGTGATTTTAAAATTGGCTTGTTTTGAAAAAGTGGGACTCAACACAAATCACCCTATGATGCACAAGCAACCCTAGAACTAAGGTCGCCTAGGTCTGCTAGACAGCTCCTAACTAAGGCTAGAAATAGGACCTCAAACCGCCTCTTCACGGACAAGTACGGCCAGGTAAGTGGGAAGGAACCACCACTACAGTGGGCCTAATTAAAAACCACTAGCCTAGACACCGCAATGTCAGTTAGGATAAACGGCCGATGCCTATACTAGTCTTTTTCCTATTGAGCTCGACAGTCCTTAGAGTCTGGTCTAGATATTTTTTAAATTAATGAAGGGTTGTTCTATATGCTCGGTTTGTAATTTGTGGGGCTTAGGAAGGGTGATGAAATCCCCACCTAATATTGATTTGGTCTTTGCCCCTTAAAATCCGTATTAAATATGCAAAACAAAACCAATCACAAAACGTTTTGCAAAAAGATTTTTGAGCGGCGCAATTTTGCAAAGAATTCTACAGAAAATAGATTTTATTGGATTTGAGGAGAGAGAGAAGGAGTTGAGAATCTTACCAGAGAGTTCTGTAGCCCTAATCCCTCTAAGAAGCCGCGTTTCCGCCGCAGGAAGCACCTTAGTGCCGCGGTTCCGCCGCAAGGTAGAGAGAACAGTTGATGAAAATTTTTCTGTGATCTCCTTTGCTCCTCTGGATCTCTAAAAATCTTTCTGTTTCCTGATTTCCTCAATTCTGTGACTCCAGATCTCCTTGCAAAAATCCACGCACAAATCGTTAAATATGCAATTTGCAGTTTTGTTTTAATAATGATATGGCTCGTCTAAGAATTCAACACAAATAGTAAAAATAAAAAATTACGCACGTATCCCCGGCAACGGCGCCATTTGATTGTTACGAAAGAGTGTGTTTGTTTGCCGCAATCAATAACGGTGTCGCGCGTAGCTAGACCGAGATGAGTACGGGTCGTCCTCTGGGAAACGTGGAACCTTTTATTTTTACTTTAGATGTGTTGAGAAAGAGAGGAGGAATAAAGAATTTTGTGAAAAGTTTCTAGATCTACTTTAAACAAGAATGTAAAATATAGATCTAGATTATTTTAGAGATTTAAATAATATGATAATAGGGCTTGTAGGGTTCGTTAGGATTTAGTAGTTATGGAAGATTAATTAAAAGTTACCCTTTTTATCCATTAATAGATTTAGAACTAGAACGACGGTGATGCGTGTAGATTAGGGTTTCTGGAGGGAAAAGGAATCCCACTCGTAACCCTTATCTCGGCACGGAACTCCGTTCATATCTAGCCTTTAACAAAATAATCATTAATCTAATCTCTAATCGCGGTCGGAACTAGCAAGGAATTGCTAGCGCGCCCGATTAGGATGTTAATGATTATTTTAAGAAAGTTCCTAAACTTTATAGGATTTAAAAAGGGTTTAATTATTTTCATCGCCCATTAGCCTACCCTAATCCTACGAACCCTAACAAGCGGAGAATTACTCACGTATGTTGGGAGAAGAAGATGAAAAGAAAGAGAGGGAAACCATAATGTAAAAAAAACAATTAAATAAAAAAAACTACCTTTATTAATCAACTCCTTCAAACCACACTTTTAATCCATAGAAAATGATTACAAAACTTGATTTGCTTCTCGATCTTTCCTAGGGAGGTAGTCGAACAGTCGATGATCAGCCTGGATGCGTGAGCGTCGGGAGCTTCGTGATCTCTTCGGCTTGATGGCTTTTCCAAGAGGCTCTCGGTGCCTTTATATAGTGCAAAGCCAGAATATTATTGTTGAAAAGTTGGTAAAATTTAGCAATGATTTAACTCCCAAAATCTTTCCTTCTAACCCCCTTAAATTGCGGCGGATCCGCGGCCCAAGGGTGGGTTTGGCCGCGGATCCGCACTCAAGGGTGGAGATCATTTGATGATTTTTCTTGTGCTTTCATCTGGTGACATTTGGCAATCCTAGGCATCTTCATATTTCAGAAATCTTCTCTCGGTTGCTTCCAGACTTGGTCTCCAAGTTTGCTTCTTAATTTGGCAAGATTTCTTCAACAGCTTGATTTCTTTGATATATTCTGCATAACAACTTGGAAAATTCTGCACAACAACTCAAATAAGATTTTAGTAGACTTTGTTCTACTAGGATTAGGTCAATAATATTTGCATACATTTTCCTACCAAAATGATAATTAAAATATATTAACACATGGAAAATAATGTTTTTACACATAAACCCTCATATGTATAATATATTATAATAAAGTCCTTTTTTAATATAAAAATGGTAGGAAAAATATACTACAAATGTGCAGTTTTATCGACTGAACACCTATATTCATGGTTTTAAATGCTATTGATGATTTGGATTCGGATTTCCATGAAATTTTCTGGATTTGGGAGGAAAACCGCAAAACTTATATAAACTGATTTCTCTCTTTTTAAATAAAAAAAGTGCGGTTTTTCCCATGATGTATTGGTCGTCCACCATGAGTTTGCTGATGGATTTCGAGACCCGATTCGAGGAGACGGATGAACCGTTTTGGGTACATGGTGGACCCGGTAAGGTACCCCGGGGCAAGAAGCGCGTGATGATGACGATATGAGCCTGGCAAGGGAGCACTACCTACCGGTGATTTTACCCGACGTGTCGGATATCCGGAAGATACCGTCGTGGTCTTGAGATGGATGGTAGGGGCCGGTCTGGACTGACGGCGCCCTAGATATTGTGATTGCGACATTGAGATTTCGAGATATTGAGGTACAGAGACTGTGATACAGAGATATCGAGATAGTGGGATTACGTTTTGTGCCGATGCTAGGCACTGTTTTATGACGATTTCATTGTGATACCTCATTTTAAAAATACAAAGGAAATCTCACTAAATTATGAAAATAGTTCTTCATTTACATGTATTCTGTTTCCATGCATTCATACCTCATTCATATGATATATTGCTACCTGAGGCACTGACACGGGCACATGAGATTACACTCAGGTTAGATATTTACCCTAGCCTTGTTATAGGTTGCATGTTATATATATAATTGAGGATATATTATGATCTTTGACCTAGGTTGCGTTATTTATGCGTTTTCTTTCCGTAGATGTTTTTCTATTCACGAGTTGGCAACTCACCCCCGTTGTGCCCCAGTTTCTTGCAGGTTTGCCGTACAGGTTTCATTACGGCTTGAGGGCATAGTTTCCTTCGGGTGATTTGCTAGTAGGTGGGTTTACTTGTATCGTACCCCCCCATTATATAACTTGTATATTATTACTCTATTGTATCTAGAAGTTCCATCAACCAAAAATGTTTTTTTTGAGATAGAGACCAGAGATGCTATTCTTTCGACCTTAGAGTCGCGCGTTTTATTTTTGTGGTTTTCTCGTGGTTTTGAGTTTTTGATCCTCGCCGTTGGCGTTGTATATTATATTGCTTGTGTGGTTGTGACCGTCGATTGACGAAGAGCTAGCTCCCGCTTGGGGATGCCCTTTTATTGATTTCGTATACTATTCATGTTGTATCCCGTTTGGGGGCCAGTATTTACAAAGGAGACTCTGCCGAAATTTTCTGGAAATATTTGATGTTTTTTTAAACGCATAATTCGGCTATGCTATTAAAACTACTTGATTTAAATTGGTTTTCCTTCACTCTACTACTTTTCTTGGTTTGGATTTCTGGGTTTTCGGTTTACTTAGATTACGTACGCCTCGAGACGTTTCGTAGTTTAAGTGTCGGTCATGTTCCGTACTTTCGGGACGTGACAACATGGGAAGCTGACCGTGCCACGGCCAAATTCCTCGCGCTTGCATCGATGGATAACACACATCAGAAGCAGCACGAGAATATGGACGTCCAAGCCATATTTCTCCATACAAAGGAGTTGTATGGAGAGCAATCTCGTGTCTTACGATACGAAGCATCCAGAAAGCTGTTTCAGATGCGGATGACCCCTGGCACACCGATAGGTGACCATATTCTGATGATGATAGCCCTTATAGAAGAGTTTGATGACCTCGGATGGGAAATGGACAATGAACAATATACTGATATCATTCTGCAGTCTCACCCCCATCCTTTGCTCAGTTTGTAGTTAACTTCAACATGCACAACATGGAGAAGTCTCTACCTGAGCTCCTCAATATATTGCGGAGCGCAGATAGAACACTCAAGTCAGTGAAGACTCCCGTTTTGAGTGTTGGTCCATCTTCCTCCTCTCGCCCGAAGGATAAGGCCAAGGGAAAGATAAAGAAGAAACCCACAAAACCTAAGGGTGGAGTCAAAAAGGCTAAGGGGAAAGACAAGTCCATGGCCGGGGAATCGGGGAAAGGGGAATGTTATCATTACCATAAAGCGGGACACTGGAAGCACAATTGCACTGAGTACTTGGAGCTCAAGAAGAAGCATGGGGATGCTTCCGCTTCAGGTGTGTTTGTGACAGAAAACTGTTTTTCAATAAATTCTGCTTCCTGGGTATTAGATACCGGTTCAGGTTCTCACATTTGCAATTCTATGCAGGGGCTGAGAAATAGCAAGGTTTTGAAGACAGGTGACCATACTCTCCGGGTTGTAAATGGTTCCAATGTACATACAGTTGCAGTGGGAGAGTATCACTTGGGGTTGTCGTCTGGATGCATATTGGTTTTGAACCCATGTTATTATGTACCTAGTATGCTTTGTAATATAATATATGTTTCTTTGTTAGACAATGAAGGATATAATTTTGTATTGCAGAACAATATTATGAACATTCACCTGAATCAAATGTTGGTTGGGTATGGTACACTTATGTCACGACCCGAAAGAGCACGTGACTGGCCCTTGAACCATATGAAGTCTATAGGACCCCATCTGATCCAAGTAAGCCAAAAGCCCAGCAATCTAAAACCATTTAAAGAGTAAATAAGGAAAACTGTTTTTGAAAAGTAAGGAAATCATGTTTGGAAATCAAAGTTTTTAAATAACTAAGCCGAATATGCATTTTTTTAAAATGTGTAACCTTTCCTGAAAATTTCGGCAGAGTTTCCTTTGTAAAAACTGGCCCCGAACGGGGTACAACAAGAATAATATATATGAAATGATAAAAGGCATCCCTAAGCGGGATCTAGCTCTTCGTCCATCGACGGTCACAACCACGCAAGCAATAATAATATACAACGCCAAAGGGCGAGGATCAAAACCCAAAAAAAAAGAAACTCAAAACAGCCAGAAAACCGTAATACTACTAGCGCGACTCTAAGGTCGAAATAAAACAACACTGTTTTCTAAGTCTGAAACAATAAACAAGTTTTGGTTGATGGAAATTCTAGATACAATAAATGATACATGAACAATGGCGGTTCTGATACAAAAGAACCCACCTATCCAAGCAAGTCACCCATAAGGAAGCAGTGTGCCAGAAATGCCGCTATGGAATCTGTACGGCAAAAACCTGCAAGGACTGGGGCACAACGGGGTGAGTTGCCAACTCGTGAATAGAAAATATCTACAAGCAGAGATCGAATGCATGACCCATCCTAGGTCAATACGATCAGATATAAATAAACCTCAATATGAATAAAGCTGAAGCATGCTAAACTGGCAATGTAATCTCTATACATGAGTGTAGTGCCAAGTGCTCGTGCTAGTGCCTCAGGTATTAGCATGTCATGGATATGAGGTATGATCAATGTAATCAAATCTGCACACACGTGGATCCCGTCCACTCGTCACCCAATGACAATAACCATCATGCAAGTAAATATCATGAAACCTGTGCATGGAAATATGAGGATATAACCCACCCGTGTCCCTCGCGACACGTCAAAATCATGGAACCGGAGTGCCCAGCATCGGCACTCGAAACATCATGAAAATTGTGCCCAGCATCGGCACGTAAATCCTCATATATCGGGCTCCGTCAGTCCGGATCGGCCCGCGGGCTCTGTCTGCGGTATCGGCCCTCGGCCCCGGCAGGACGCCCAAATCTATCCATCGACTCTGGTCGGTATCCTCCGGATAACCGCCAGGTCCAACCAATCACCGGTAGGTACTCGCCCGCCTCCAGGCTCAATCGGCAAAGCTCATCGATCATCTTGCCGAGGGGAACCATACCGGGTCCACCATGTACCCGCAATCGGCTCATCCACTCCTCGATTCGGGTTTCACATGTCGCTCTCAGCACCGAGAAAACACATGGTGGACGCACTGAAATATCATATCAAGGGTAACCGGGTTTTTAAAGCAATGACATATTCTCTTTTGAAACACTCTCGGTTCCCAAATCCAGAAATATCATAGAAACAACATATCTCAATGCGTATAATCAAAAGCATGAAGTATGCGACATGTAAAGGAAGGTATGCATATCATGTCATGCAAGGATCATATACTGAATGCAATAGTACTACAGTGTAGTGACATGGCAATTATCGATGATGAGTGTGTGAGCCGGCAACAAGTGTACGTGGAACATATGCATCATCGATAATGGTGCTGGTGCCCTAGCAGCATGACTGAAATATAACCACAGTACAAGCGATGCAATGCAAATAGCATGAATATGCGGAATCGAATAATCAACGCAGAAGTAAAGAATCCACACCAATCTGTACAAGTCATGCAGGGGTGCCATTTGAAATAAGACGAATCAGGGCTTTTGGAAAAACAAGGGCTACGGTGTTTTAAGAAAAGATACATCATTTGAAAATATCCGTATGACCCTTCTGCCTATCTTTAAAATATCCCCGATTCGTTAGTTTGAAATAGGTATGACTCGGTCCAGTCTAATGTCTACTAAGTAATCTAGACAGGAGGGGTAAGAAACCACCTAATCTGAGTCAATATATATAGATATGATAGTCGGTGATCCCGCCTCAATAACATATCGTAAGATATCCTCGAGTCATGAGTGCGGATCTATCATCAATATCGGCTCGTACGGTAGATCGTCGTACGGCATCCCAATAGCTGGGTAGGGGTCAATGTCACAGTACCTCATCACATATCAGGTATCACTATCATCAGATCGCATAATCTGGGGTACTACTCTAAGTCTAGTACAAATTGATACCATCTATAAAAATATGAATGCGGGTAAAGCACATGTCCAAAGGCCCGCTAAAACTATCATATCGCACCTCGAAGACAAGCTATGTCACATCGCCGATCTCACAGCCTCACATCAAGTATCATCTCAAACCACGTATCATCCTCAAATCCCTTATATAAACACATAGTCCCATACCCATGTGTAGATATACGCACCATCATATGCACTCTAATAAATGAAAGAATGAATGCAAGTATGTGTGTAAATGTATGTGTGAGTGCAACCACTACTCTAGGGTTCGCACTATACTAAACCAATATATTCTTATCATCAAAATATCATTATTACCATCAATAACCCTAAACAACACATAATAAATATTCGTGTGTATACGTATTCGTATACATCACCACGGACTGCGGGGGTGCTATACGCCATCCACCCGACTTCTCCCCATAGATATAAATCTACTCACATTGCTTCTCGTGTGCCAAAGCCGATGTCGCTATCTTCACCTCCTTTGCCTCAACATCACGCGGGGTACCTACAAGTATATCACAATGCTAAAGCACATGAAAATCACATCGGAAACCAAAATAGCACACGCTACCCGCATAGGTAAAAACCTATCGACTCGCATGTAAACACAATCAAAATCCACTTGTCGTTGACGTCCAAACGCCACCCGACAGGAATGAATCACCAAATACCAAAATCCATTCTAAAACAAGTCCCAAATTATACACCAACATAGGAAAATCAACCCAGATTTCACCCTAGATGGAATCAGTCAAAACTAGACATACTCAGGGTCAAAACTAGAGGAAATGGGGGCATGCACAGAAAACGAGGCAATTCCTTAAAATACCTTATTTTAGAATTTTCCATAATTTTTCCCCATTTATCTGTATTTAATTATACCAGAATATTAAAATATTCATTAAAATAATATTAAATTATAAAATTTCCCAAAAATCATATTTTATTATTTTGAAGACGTTACAATCTACCCCCCTTAAAGAAATTCGGTCCCCGAATTTAAATTTAAACCCCCAAATACTAAAATATTTCAATACAAATTCCAAGTCATCGGGGCTCCGAAATCATCTATACATAAAACATCATAGCGCAATGCATGCGCATGAGTACTGAGCAGATAACTCAAAAGCAACACTCCATCAAGCATCCGCAATCATCGGAGTCATGGTAACGACACAATGTCAAATCCAATACAAAATCAATATGATATGGACCAAGACTATACATGTAGACACCCAATCTATACATGTAATTAGCTGATGCAACTGTATGCCAAATCTTTTTAAGTCGCTGTGCGATGCGCGTAACACTGCACAGTGGCGGACGTTTCTCATAAGAAAATAACTATATATGTGTATATATATCCTTTGTTTAATAAGCACGTTCCACCATTTTGAAAATAATCAGAAGGGTTTCCTTGTTTTTAAAACGTTTTGTGTCATATCGGACACGTAGGTATATACTGAGACTATAGCTCGCTTTTCAGAAATCCCTTCGATAACTATCGATGCATGCAAAATATATCCAGGCACTGTCCACTGACTAGTCCTGCTCAGTATGAAAGCAAATATCCCACATCATAAAAATGTACTGCTCCAAAAGGAATAAATTCCAAAAATGCACATAACACCACCCTGTGCGTCTGACGCGCACGGAAATCAAAATCCATATATGCGCTAAACATGTGCACAAAACAACATCTAGGTGCAACGGGTGTGCACGAAGCATCTGTCATAGGCAACATGTGTGCCTGACAGCCAAAACAGGTGCATCTGATATGCACGAAGAATCTCGATTTAGTGCATCTGGTGTGCCCCAAAATCGTATCTCAAAACATGCGCCCAACATGCGCGAAAATCCAAATCGGTGCATCCATCATGCACGAATGAAAATCTAGACCCTGCGCACTCAATATGCACGGAATCACAAAATCCAATAGCAACGTCGAATATGCGTAAGTCCAGTCAAAAGCACGGAGTGCAAGAATCCACATCAATATCACAATCAAAATCGACATACCGAAAGGCATCAAATCGAAGTCAGGTGCAATCGTAATGCACAAAATATAAATCCGGTGCAACAAAGGCGCGAAATATAAATCTGATGCGATAAACGCAAGAAACATAAAACTGGTGCGACAAATGCACGAAGTATAGAACTGGTGCATCCCATGCACAAATACCAAGCAATAACTCAAATACGTAAGCAGCAACACCAAGTGTATCCAGATATGAAGAAAATCATAAACGTGTGCAGCTGCGGGCACAAAACACATATCGATGCACTACAAGCACATATAAGCTATACCGAGTGCAAAATAAAAACACTAAAATTACATGAAACTCTGCTGGAAGCGTAAATCAAATCACCAGCATAAAATAGGCATGAAATCGCAATCAACAGCTCAAGAGTAATAACTATGTACAAGGTATAAATACCCAGTAGGTGCAACCATGGTGCACAAAATCAAATATCATGAAACTCAGTCATCAAGACTAAATCATGCGAATAGATCGCCCAAAATACCGAAATCCAAAGCAACGGATACGTGATAATCAAATCACAAAATCACAAATCATAATTACCGTCGTCGGTATACCCTTCTTCAGGGTCGAGAAGGTACCGGTACATCTGATGCTAGCGGCGCAAGATATCTACTTGCCTCTTGCTCGCGGCTGGCTTCCTCTGCCTCTAGTTCTTGATCTTTCCTGTAGATTACCAACTCGCAATCCATCGGCTCATCGGCCCGATCAGGTGTGCTGACAGGAACGATTCTGTTCTTGCACTTCCCTGGTCATCTCTCGGTCAATCCTCACGACCGCTCGTAAAGCAGCACATCTCTGGCGCCGACCTCAGGTCCTCTGAATGCATATCACACATCCGATCTTGGGTGCAACTCTTATTGCAGCAGTGTACTGGAAGGAATCCTACTCAAGGTCTCTTCTGATCTTGCCTAAGCCAAACTGTAAGGAGGCTGGTACTCTGGCGTAATCTTTTCTCGCTCTCTGGACCTCTGCGTCCTTAGTACAACATCTCCTCGGAAGCTGGTCGCATCTCTGCGCCTCTGTATGCATGTCCGGCCTTTAATCTTAACGGGGTGTAGTAACAGCTCGTCTGCCTCTCGCACGAACTTCTTGTCCCGCTTGTCTGTATCATCGACCATTCGACGTCGCGTCTTTATCTGCACACTGCAATGTCCTCGGCTACGGTCCACCCGAAGTCTCTAACATGGACTCGAAATCACGAACTCAGTATCTTCATCACTCAGTAGAAGATATCTAGCCGAACACGTCCTCAGCGTGCATATCGCATCTCTGATGTCAGCGGAGTGGAACGTCATCTCGTCGAAATCTCGTGCAAACTCTTTACTCCACCTTGCTCCACTATCGACTGATTCGGACTCATCTCATCATGGCTACACAGACTGCGCTCCGACGGCTATGCTCGTATCTGGAGTCTCCCAAGCAGTGTCCCATCACATGATATCCGAATGATGTCGAATCATCCGATCGACTCGTCAGAACCTCACAATCCCCCAAGAGCTCAACATCTCGGGTACAGTTTAATAGTATCGAGTACATGCCACAGCGTCGGTGGTCCAGCCGTAGAAGGGCAAACCGAAGCCTCACTAATGGCGCCGAGGAACTGCCACAAACCCTAAGGTTCAAAGGCTTTCACACGGTCATTAAGTCGAGTTAGGGTTTCATTCTTCTAGAGGGTCCATAGAATCACCTGCATGTCTTTCCGTATACTTTAAACTTGGAAAATGGGTTCCTGACCTTCGATCGTCTCAATAGACTCTCAACGAATCTGCGTGAAGTCGCCTCTAGCTGGAATCAATCTATCTGATGACCTCGCATCAGGGTAAGCGAACGAACCACATGTCCTAGTCATTAATCCTCGGTGACTAGCGACTCACTATCACATCTCTAAGAATATGCTCATGCTGCAGTAGCTCCAATCATCTGGACGATATCTCATCACTCGCAGCAACAACTGGCTCATTCGTCGGTACGCTAAGCAGCACCTCAACCATCATGAATAAGCGATACATCAACGGTCATCACATCCTGGCTGGCCTCTATCAGTGGCTCAATCCTCTGGTACCGTCCGGTACATCCTAGAAATCTCACAGCAGCGATCTGTCAAACGCCCATAGTGCGGAAACACAAAATACGAAGCCTCAATGCAACCGTATGTCTCTGGAATCACGCCCCGGTCAGTCCTCGTCCGCGACGAGCTCATGCTGACAACTCGAGCTGTAGCTCACTCTGCCCGTGCAATCGCGGCAGCAAAACCATAACCAGTATCGATGAAGATAGATCATAGGAAGGAATATGACACAATGCAAGGAAATGTACAACCTAAGGTTTCTTAAGCGGAGTGGCGTGTCGTAAGTATGCCGCGGAACATACCCACGGTACGTCACTCTACTTTAGTCACCTATTCCATCAACCAAGGGTCATCCTACACGACGAAAGTTCGGGTCTAATACCCCCTCGACCAAGTCTAAGTTCCGTAAGGTCAAGCCTAAGTTCCTTATATAGATAACGCCCTAGGCTCCACATAGTCAAACTTAGACTCGAACCAAGGTCAACCTAGCGCTCTGATACCAACTTTGTCACGACCCGAAAGAGCACGTGACTGGCCCTTGAACCATATGAAGTCTATAGGACCCCATCTGATCCAAGTAAGCCAAAAGCCCAGCAATCTAAAACCATTTAAAGAGTAAATAAGGAAAACTGTTTTTGAAAAGTAAGGAAATCATGTTTGGAAATCAAAGTTTTTAAATAACTAAGCCGAATATGCATTTTTTTAAAATGTGTAACCTTTCCTGAAAATTTCGGCAGAGTTTCCTTTGTAAAAACTGGCCCCGAACGGGGTACAACAAGGATAATATATATGAAATGATAAAAGGCATCCCTAAGCGGGAGCTAGCTCTTCGTCCATCGACGGTCACAACCACGCAAGCAAGAATAATATACAACGCCAAAGGGCGAGGATCAAAACCCAAAAAAAAAGAAACTCAAAACAGCCAGAAAACCGTAATACTACTAGCGCGACTCTAAGGTCGAAATAAAACAACACTGTTTTCTAAGTCTGAAACAATAAACAAGTTTTGGTTGATGGAAATTCTAGATACAATAAATGATACATGAACAATGGCGGTTCTGATACAAAAGAACCCACCTATCCAAGCAAGTCACCCATAAGGAAGCAGTGTGCCAGAAATGCCGCTATGGAATCTGTACGGCAAAAACCTGCAAGGACTGGGGCACAACGGGGTGAGTTGCCAACTCGTGAATAGAAAATATCTACAAGCAGAGATCGAATGCATGACCCATCCTAGGTCAATACGATCAGATATAAATAAACCTCAATATGAATAAAGCTGAAGCATGCTAAACTGGCAATGTAATCTCTATACATGAGTGTAGTGCCAAGTGCTCGTGCTAGTGCCTCAGGTAATAGCATGTCATGAATATGAGGTATGATCAATGTAATCAAATCCGCACACACGTGGATCCCGTCCACTCGTCACCCAATGACAATAACCATCATGCAAGTAAATATCATGAAACCTGTGCATGGAAATATGAGGATATAACCCACCCGTGTCCCTCGCGACACGTCAAAATCATGGAACCGAAGTGCCCAGCATCGGCACTCGAAACATCATGAAAATTGTGCCCAGCATCGGCACGTAAATCCTCATATATCGGGCTCCGTCAGTCCGGATCGGCCCGCGGGCTCTGTCTGCGGTATCGGCCCTCGGCCCCGGCAGGACGCCCAAATCTATCCATCGACTCTGGTCGGTATCCTCTGGATAACTGCCAGGTCCAACCAATCACCGGTAGGTACTCGCCCGCCTCCAGGCTCAATCGGCAAAGCTCATCGATCATCTTGCCGAGGGGAACCATACCGGGTCCACCATGTACCCGCAATCGGCTCATCCACTCCTCGATTCGGGTTTCACATGTCGCGCTCAGCACCGAGAAAACACATGGTGGACGCACTGAAATATCATATCAAGGGTAACCGGGTTTTTAAAGCAATGACATATTCTCTTTTGAAACACTCTCGGTTTCCAAATCCAGAAATATCATAGAAACAACATATCTCAATGCGTATAATCAAAAGCATGAAGTATGCGACATGTAAAGGAAGGTATGCATATCATATCATGCAAGGATCATATACTGAATGCAATAGTACTACAGTGTAGTGACATGGCAATTATCGATGATGAGTGTGTGAGCCGGCAACAAGTGTACGTGGAACATATGCATCATCGATAATGGTGTTGGTGTCCTAGCAGCATGACTGAAATATAACCACAGTACAAGCGATGCAATGCAAATAGCATGAATATGCGGAATCGAATAATCAACGCAGAAGTAAAGAATCTACACCAATCTGTACAAGTCATGCAGGGGTGCCATTTGAAATAAGACGAATCAGGGCTTTTGGAAAAACAAGGGCTACGATGTTTTAAGAAAAGATACATCATTTGAAAATATCCGTATGACCCTTCTGCCTATCTTTAAAATATCCCCGATTCGTTAGTTTGAAATAGGTATGACTCGGTCCAGTCTAATGTCTACTAAGTAATCTAGACAGGAGGGGTAAGAAACCACCTAATCTGAGTCAATATATATAGATATGATAGTCGGTGATCCCGCCTCAATAACATATCGTAAGATATCCTCGAGTCATGAGTGCGGATCTATCATCAATATCGGCTCGTACGGTAGATCGTCGTACGGCATCCCAATAGCTGGGTAGGGGTCAATGTCACAGTACCTCATCACATATCAGGTATCACTATCATCAGATCGCATAATCTGGGGACTACTCTAAGTCTAGTACAAATCGATACCATCTATAAAAATATGAATGCGGGTAAAGCACATGTCCAAAGGCCCGCTAAAACTATCATATCGCACCTCGAAGACAAGCTATGTCACATCGCCGATCTCACAGCCTCACATCAAGTATCATCTCAAACCACGTATCATCCTCAAATCCCTTATATAAACACATAGTCCCATACCCATGTGTAGATATACGCACCATCATATGCACTCTAATAAATGAAAGAATGAATGCAAGTATGTGTGTAAATGTATGTGTGAGTGCAACCACTACTCTAGGGTTCGCACTATACTAAACCAATATATTCTTATCATCAAAATATCATTATTACCATCAATAACCCTAAACAACACATAATAAATATTCGTGTGTATACGTATTCGTATACATCACCACGGACTGCGGGGGTGCTATATGCCATCCACCCGACTTCTCCCCGTAGATATAAATCTACTCACATTGCTTCTCGTGTGCCAAAGCCGATGTCGCTATCTTCACCTCCTTTGCCTCAACATCACGCGGGGTACCTACAAGTATATCACAATGCTAAAGCACATGAAAATCACATCGGAAACCAAAATAGCACACGCTACCCGCATAGGTAAAAACCTATCGACTCGCATGTAAACACAATCAAAATCCACTTGTCGTTGACGTCCAAACGCCACCCGACAGGAATGAATCACCAAATACCAAAATCCATGCTAAAACAAGTCCCAAATTATACACCAACATAGGAAAATCAACCCAGATTTCACCCTAGATGGAATCAGTCAAAACTAGACATACTCAGGATCAAAACTAGAGGAAATGAGGGCATGCACAGAAAACGAGGCAATTCCTTAAAATACCTTATTTTAGAATTTTCCATAATTTTTCCCCATTTATCTGTATTTAATTATACCAGAATATTAAAATATTCATTAAAATAATATTAAATTATAAAATTTCCCAAAAATCATATTTTATTATTTTGAAGACGTTACAACTTAATAACGAGATATACGTCCTAAATCAACACACAGTTTTCAGCATACAACACACTAATAAAAGAAAATTTTTAAAAATAAATGAATATTTTCTTTTGCACTGTAGACTTGGTCATATTAACGAAACAAGACTAAACAAGTTATACAAAGATGGATATTTAAACCCTTTTGAATATAAATCTTATGCAACTTGCCAGTCTTGTATCAAAGGTAAAATGACCAAAACTCCGTTTATAGGATACGGAAAAAGAGCTACTGAGCTCTTAGGCCTCATACATAGTGATATATGTGGGCCAATGTCTATACAGGCTAGAGGCGGTTTTCATACTTCATTACTTTCACTGATGATTTCTCAAGATTCAGTCATGTATTTTTATTAAAGCACAAGTCCGAAGCTTTCGAGAAATTCACTGAATATAAACTCGAAGTAGAAAAACAAACCGGCTTGAGCATCAAAATGCTTCGATCAGATCGAGGTGGGGAGTATCTCAGTACAGAGTTTGCAGACTTCCTAGAAGAGAATGGGATTCTCTCTCAGCTCACTCCTCCTTACACACCACAGCACAACGATGTGTCAGAATGACGGAATCAGACCCTATTAGATATGGTTCGTTCCATGATGAGTGATGCTAAGTTACCCGTCTCATTTTAGGGGCCTGCATTGGAGACTGCAGCGTTTCTACTGAACAGGGTCTCAACCAAAACCGTGTTTACCACGCCATATGAGATATGGCATGGGAAAAGACCATCTCTTAAACGAATTAAGATTTGGGGTTGTCCGTCCTATTTTAAAAAGCATAATTCGGACAAACTTGAGACACGGTCATTCATGTGTAATTTTGTGGGATATCCAAAGAATTCATATGGATATTTATTCTACCACAAGGAGGAACAAAAGGTGTTTGTTTCTCAGTATGCCACAATTTTAGAAAAAGAGTTTTTTTACAAATGATATAGATGGCAGTGTGGTAGATCTAGAAGAGGTTCTAGAAACACAAACTGCATATGACGACTTGGTTGAACCGGCTGTTGCAACAGAAACAGATGAACCTCGGCCACTCCGTAGGTCTGGTAGGACTTCTCGTCCACCGGTGAGGTACTACGGTTTCCTCATTGATGGTGACAGAGAAGATTGCATCATGGAGGATGATGATCCTACCAGCTTTCAGCAGGCTGTCACGAGTGGAGACTCTGTGAAGTGGCTGGATTCCATGAGATCTGAAATGGAGTCTATGTACACCAAAAAAGTTTGGACTTTGGACGTTGTACCCCCTGTGGTGCAAATGGATCTTTAAAAGAAAGATTGGTGTAGATGGGCAGGTAGAGACCTATAAGGCAAGACTTGTGGCGAAGGGTTTTCGTCAAAGACCAGGTCAGGACTATGACGAAACCTTTTCTCCCGTAACCATGCTTAAATCAATTAGGATCCTACTTGCTATTGCTTCTCACTACGACTATGAAATCTGGCAGATGGATGTTAAAATAGCATTTCTAAATGGAGATTTAGAAGAATGCGTTTATATGGATCAGCCAGAGGGCTTCATTGACTTTGGGAGCAGCGGGAAAGCATGTAGATTACTTAAATCCATTTATGGATTAAAGCGGGCATCACGGAGTTGGAACATATGTTTCGATGATGTTATCAAAGAGTTTGATTTCATCAAAAATCCAGATGAACCTTATGTTTATAAGAAGACTGTAGGGAGAGCTGCCACATTCTTCGTATTGTACATGGATGATATTCTTCTGATAGGAAATGATATTCCTATGCTACAGTCGGTCAAATATTTCTTATCACTAAGGTTCTCCATGAAGGACCTAGGTGATGCCACATACATTCTGGGCATTCGGATTTATAGGGATAATCCAAGAGGTTATTGGTATTGTCCCAAACCAGGTACATTAACACCATCCTAAAAATGTTTAGTATGGAAGACTCCAAGAGGGGTGCCTTACCCGCTTGCCATGGGGTCACTCTCTCTAAGGACTTTTTCCCAAAGACCGATGAAGAGAGAGCTCGCATGAGCATTATACCCTATACTTCTGCCGTAGGATCTATAATGTATGCGATGTTATGTACACGCTCAGATGTAGCTTATGCACTTAGTGTAGTAAGCAGGTATCAATCCAACCCAGGGGAGAATCACCGAGTAGCTGTGAAGAACATTCTTAAGTACTTGCGAAGGACTAAATAATTGTTCTTGGTGTATGGTAATGGAGATCTTCAAATGGAGGCCTTTACCGATTCGAGCTTCCAGAGTGATAAGGACGACATCAAATCTATCTCTGGGTTTGTATTTACCCTCAATGGAGGGGCGGTAAGTTGGAAGAGTTCCAAACAGGATACCGTTGCAGACTCTACGATGGAAGCTGAGTGCATTGCTGCGAATGATGCCGCCAAGGAAGCCGTATGGATAAGGAAGTTCGTCTCGGAGCTAGGAGTAGTTCCAACCATTATTGATCCAATACCAATGTATTGTGATAATAATGGGGCTATGGCGTTAGCCAAGGAGCCCAGGTCCCATCAGCGGTCCAGACAAATCCTGAGGCGTTTTCATTTGATCCGGGAGATTGTAGATCGCCGTGAGATCGAGATTAGGAGAGTAGACACAAAGAATAACACTGCGGATCCACTCACCAAGGTCCTCCCTCAGCCGCAGCATGAGCGAATTTTTGAGATGTTGGGTATGAGATACGCTAATAACTGGCCTTAGTACAAGTGGGAGATTGTTGGATATATGTATGCCCTAGAGGCCATTAAATGATAGTGGATGTATTTATACATGTATATATATACAGAGGGCATTCTTGCTCAACATGATAGTATGCTATCTGGTTCTTGTTTATCTGACATGTTGACTTGATCATGCTTTTATTCATTTACACATGTTGATAAAGCCATGAGGATATTTTCTCGACTACTGTGATTATGAGGGAGATCAAATTAGTGAGACGTCTATAGTTTATAAGCATATCCTGAAATGTCCCTAGTCGTAGGTGTATCGAGACGGGGCATCGATATACCAGTGCAGGCTAGCGTATATGATACAAGACCCATATGATGGGCGATGGATGTTTCCACATCTATTGATGTTTGACATCGAGATCATATGCGGGTGCTCAGTGGGGACTGGGTACACTGGATAGAATCGCCGAGAACTCCTATATGGTATTATATCTATCGTTGGATAGCAGTTATTAGGTGACACTGGTACAGGTTAGTCTGTAGACCCGAGATCGTCGTAGAGTCTTGTGTGTTCGCCCACTGCACTTTGATTACCACCCTACCACGGCTCTATTGAGTCGTGCAAACAGGCGACATTTGGGTACAGTCCCGAGACACACGAAGACGATGAGCGATAGGAGGGGTTTCTTCTCTCCCGGTATTGGGAGTTGATGCTATGCTGTGCTCGATTGGCTATATCAGTAAGTCCCTGGCCAGGGCTGTTGAGATTTACTGATAAGTCTTATCAGTAGTTTCTCGATCTGTTATAGACCATTCTTCGCCACGACTTATTGAGTTATTGGGGTCGACGTTACCATCCCTAGACTCGATATGCAGCATATCTGACGAAGAGACCGGACTGTACGGTAGTGTTGGCGGTTGGCTCGACGGGAGTTGTGACAGGTTCGCTTGTTTTCTTATGATCGCTCAATACCCGGGTGACCATTACATTTAGCTGATCTTTTGCGGCTTGGCGGTGCTTGATATGATCATCACCTATTTCCGGCGTATTGACGAGTCTTAAAGTCCCACAATGGAGTTACCTAGCCCAGGAGAAATGTTGTGGCGTGCATATGTGATATGCACGGGGACCCGATTAAATGCGCGCATGTGATACCGTATATTAGTCGGGCGGTTTGCTATTGGTCGGGTCATATGAGATATGACCGGTTTGCTAAATCAAGTGCTGATTTAACATTGACCAATAGCATTTTCACTTTAGACCCTTTTGTCTTTTGTTGTATTCAAGCATGTATGCACATGTTTGCATTGATGCTCATATGGATGTACATGCACACATACATGCATACACATTTCTATCATGGTTGTTGATACATTGGATGGTGGCAATATAAGACTCACACCTTAATAAATATGTTAATATTTATTTTTGGAGTTAGTGGAAATGGAAATAATTTATGGTTAATTATTTTATTCATCCACTAAACCTTTAGTTAACCATGGGTTATTTTTCCATGGCCATTCTTGCACCAAAAGAAATATCTAGATATTCATTAACAATGGTTAAAGATGATTAGAAGAAAATATATATATTTTCTATTCTCATTTTTATCCTTAAGCTTATCATTATCTTGAGCTCTTTAATTTGCCATCTTCTTCTTCCTCACTCGCTTGCTGTTTAGGTTTTGATAGTGAACAAAAGAGTGATCAAGTTAGGGTTTTGATGTGATAATACAAACCACATCATCATTCTATACTACTCTTTCCCACTAGTTTAGAGTGTTAGCATCAACTTCATCATCTTGATCAAGTGGATCTTTGAGCTTGGACAAAGAGGACTCCGGGTGGATCGTCGTGGACTTTGAGGATCTCAAGCAAGCTTCTTCCAACACTCAAGTAGCCAAGAAGTCTAGCTAACGGAGCTACAAAGGTTGTATTCTCTAAACCTAGCACTTAACTACTTGTGGATTGTGTTAAAGTTTAGTGTTACCCTAGATTTTCTAGTTTGATCCTTAGGATATTTTCTTTAGCACCCTATAAATTTTTAATATGGCATGTGTGATGCTACCAAACCCTAGTAGTGGTGCTAAGGAAATCCCTTCAGTCCGGGATCGAGAATAATACGTGTATATAATACCGTATTCGATTCTCGCGATATGTGATATCGGCCGGGTATATGTGATATAGCCGGGTTATCGGATCAAGTGTTGATTCGATGAACTGATACATATTATATTAGTCGGTTATTTGCAATATAGCCGGATTATTAAATCAAGTGTTGGTTTAATAATCTAATGTATAATTATATGTGTGATATATTACATTACATTAACTAATATAAGCTCACTTAAATGATTCTTTTTCTCACTTGATGATACATTGATATATTTGTGATATATGTTGACTGTATTATTTTCTTTTGTTACATAATTATATATATATATGTGATATGTATAATTGTAACATCCTAGGTTACAAATGCAATTAGGGTTTATGAGACTTAAACCATGATTAGGGTTAAGATTAGGCTTTACATTTTTATTTTGGATAATTCAATTTTTTTGATTAATGCTAAGATATTTTGCTTAGTTGACTTTTTCCACCTTGTTGATATTTTCCTAGATATTTGTTAACCTAACTTTAACCCTAGTCTATGGTTTATTCTCTACAAGGGTTAAGCATGACATGCTTAACCCATGGTTGCATTTCTAACCTCATAACAATTTCATTCATCACTCATCTTCTTCTTCCTCCTCACAATGCTTTCTAGCTTTTCATTTTATGATGAATGTTTGTGAGAAATAGAAAACAAAAGAGAGCAAAATTTCTATTTCATCATCCTCTTCTGTACTAGCCATATAGATTAGTGTGTTAGCTTCACTAATCTCTAATTAGTGAAGTGCAACCTTGGGTTTGTGATTCCTCAAGGTAGATCATCTTTGATTGTGAAGATTACTAGCAAGGATGCATCACTCACTTCATGGAGCCTCTCAAGAGTTCGGGAGCATGATGATCGCAGCGAAGGGACCACAAATCGGAGCTTATGAAGCGAAGGAACGAACTACAAAGGTTGTAATCCCTATCACTTAGTAGTAAAGATGTTTACTTGATAGTTTTGTTTGATTCTCTAGTTAAAGATCTAGGGTTAGGGTTGTTTAAACATGACAAAATTTTAATATGGCATTGATGATGCCACCCGGAACCTTGCTGTCATGATTAATAACCCTACAATCTCAATACCTCAGGCTCCGGCAATCCGGACTGGCCTAATACTCCGATCGGTATCCTCCGGATATCCGTCCAGTCACCATAAAATCACCGGTCGGTAGTGCTCCCCTGCCAGGCTCAACGCCATCATCTGCGAACTTCTTGCCCCGGGATACCGCACCGGGTCCACCATGCACCCACAGACGGTTCCTCCTCCTCCTCGAATCGGGTGTATGATATCGCTCAAGAGCCGAGAAAACTCATGGTGGACACCTCTCAAATCATATCATGAGAAAACCGCAATTTTCTATCTTTAAAATGATAATAAGTTTATAAAATCTTTGCGGTTTCTCCAAATCCAGAAATCTCATGGAAATCCGAAATCCCAATCTCAAGCGTAAATAACAGTGCATTACCGGCATAAAACTCCAAAATATTGCATGACACATGAATATATGAATGCATCCGATATCAAGCAAGGAATGCAATAATTAAACTAGCATATTAAAGTAATAACATATTGGAACTATCAGCTAGCAATTTATACTAATGAAATAGTGTTTTCTAATGTGTACGTGACATGACAATTACCGATGATGATGTGTGTGAGCCGACAAGCAGGTGTACATGGAGCATACACATCGTCGGTAATGGTGCCGGTGTCCTGACAGCATGATTTATAACAACTAATAAAAACACAAATAAGCATGCAATGCGATGCAAACAACAAGAATATACAGAACATGAATAATAACGCAACACATACGAATATACATTTATATATGTGAGTCATACAGTTTTGGCATTTGAAATAACACGAATCGTGGAGTTTATAAAATAAGGGCTACGGTGTTTTTAAGAAAAGGTACGTCCTTTGAAATATCCGTAGTATCCCTTGGCCTGTCTTTAAAATACTCACGATTCGTTAGTTTTTTAAATAAGTATGACTCGAGCCCAGTCTAACATCTACTAAGAAAACTACATGACTAAACTAAAGACTAATCAAAAGGGTAAGGAAAACCACCTAAGTCTGAGTCGATATATATATCTAGTAGTCGGTGATCCCGCCTCAATAGTTCACGTACGATACAATATATAATATGACATCCTCGAGTCAAGAGTGTGGATCTATCAACATAATTATATCTCGTACTGTAAATCCATCGTACGGCATCCCAAATCTGGGTACGGGTCGAATATCACGTTTATTTCATTATTCATCTGGTATCCTTATCATCATATCCTGAATTAGGGGTACTGATCTAAAGTCTAGTACATTCCGATACCATCAACATATATATATGCGTGTGTATGAAAACACACCGCCTAAAGATCCGCTTTAATATCATGTCGTATCTCATAATACAAACCAAGTCACATCACCGATCTCGTGGCATCATGCCCAATCACATCGACTCATCTCCAAGTACCATATATTATCCTCATCATCCATGTATATGTATACATATACACACACACACACATACTCACATACATATATGTATGTATGTGTGTGTGTGTATACATACACATACCCATATACGCACAAAAAGATAAAATGTATGCATGTGTCTGTGTGCGTGTACCTTATTCCAGGGTTTCATGACTAAAACTAGATAACGACACTATCATCCAATTACACTAAAATTTAACCCATGATCTCCTAAAATCTTCTTGATAATAAAAAAAGTTTCACATAACACATAGTATCGTATATATACATGATATATCATAGGCTACACTGCGAACTACGGGGGTGCTATACGCCAGCCACCCGACTTCCCCCGCAGATATATATCTACTCACTTTGATCCTTGCTTGCCGAAGTCGATGCCGCCTTGCTCTTGCTCGTCGTTCGAAGTCTACGCTGAGTGATTGTTAGGATACGTGCGTGTCAAGTTTAGTTTTAAATACCGCAATCAAGACGGTTTCGCTTGTAGCTAGCCGGTTGAGTACGGGTCGTCCGCAGGGAGATGGGAGTCTTTTTCAAAGTGTTTTAACGAGTTAAGTCCGAAAGTTCAGATTTTGTTTGTAACTATCTAAGTGTTAAGTTGATATTAAAGAGAGCTTGTTAGGGTTAGGATTAGGTTAGTTTGAGTTAGGAGTCTCCACATCTTTCGTTGCCCCTCTTAATATCGGTGTTACGGTAATCGGCAACAACGGGGATTAGCACGACTAGGAAGAACTTTGCGAGTATAAGCTAGGCTTTCCAACGCATAAGTCTTCCTTTTGGTGCTTGTCCGTCCGTTCTTGGCTCTTATCCATAACCTTCGGTTAATTCAACCACAACCGGTCTCACTACGGAATCACCCCTATCATGTAGGATAGGGTGCCGTAAGGAGCGGATTGTGGTTCAATTAACGGGAGTCGATTTAAGTTGTTGGGCAAGGAAAGAGTGAGAGAGATTTCCTTCTCCCAAACATCCCTTATCCTACCCTAACAAGTATAAAACTACTCACACTTCATGATAAGGAAAAAAAACAAAACAAAACAAAAGAGGAAGATAGAAAGAAGGAGATTAGAAGAATACGACTAACTATTTGCGACCTCACCTTGGCGAGGATCGAGCGTAAGTATCATTGTCGTATGAATGATAAAGAGAAAAGAGAAGAAAGAAACAACAAGGAAATAACAACAACTACTTAACGAATTTAAAGTTACAACAATTATAACAAAAGTAAGACAAGCATGATAATAAAATGATCTTCTTTATTCACCATTCCTCACTCACAAAGCTCACTACAAGTTTAATGGAGAAGAGATGAGAAGAAGAAGAACATGTAAACTAAAACCTAGCAAAAAGAAAATACAAGAATGGACCCTTTCCTTCTCAAACTTCTGGGCTATTTATAGGCTGTAGAATGGAAACCTAGGGCAACCACCAGACCACATATGCAATGACCAAAATACCCCCCAAAAATCTGCAGTCATGGCGCCAAAACGGCCGCGGATCCGCGGCCTGGACCCACCTTTTGCCGCGGATCCGTGGCCTTATTGTTGAATTGGGCTTTCATCTTTCTTGGGCTTCCCTGGTTTGATGTGTACATTATTCTGCCTTATGTATTTTCTCAATTTGGCTCCACGATTTTTCCAGAATTTCTGTTGAGGGAAAGGTGGACTTTTTGTCAAGATTTTGTCATGATTGCCTCAAGCTCCGCGTAGATCTCTTGGATTTTGTGCTACCATTGAGCCTTGTGCCTGAAAACGACATTGATTTGACATTTTGTCTTCCTAAACTGGTATCTGGCAACATACGGATGAAGAGCGGAGACCGTGTTTTATCTGTGGTTGGCAGGAACCCGGATTTTGTCGTGTTTTCCATGAATTTCACCGTTTTAGAACCGAGAACCTGTATCCTGCAATTTACCAGCAAACACGGCTCAAGAGTATCTACCGATATGCAATGTGACAAAAATTGGGCGGTATGAAAATACAAAAATCTGATATGAACAAATACCCCCAAACTTATCATTTGATCGTCCCGAGCAAAGCCCATTTATTCACAAAAAATTTCCTAACCTCACTTTCGCAGGGAACGCGATTGCACTGAGCATGTGCAACAAGCCGTTAAACCTCTAGGTGTCCCTAGTAGGAGGAGTGTTGTCTCATGAGGGTTTTCAGCGGATACTGCCCACAAAATCCGGTCAAGTTGGTTTTGTAAAATAACTAAGATTCAAACCCTAAAGTTTTGTTTTAGAAAATAACAATTCTATAATCCTAAGTCTAGACCATCGAACCTTTATTTTTCACACCTCGCGTCTTATTTAACTACAGATTTTATATGTCTTTACGTGCAGTGCAAATAGTGTCGTTAAGTTCCAGAAAGATCGATTAAAGTCATCATGTCGCACAATAAAGCCCAGATAACAATTTTAAAAGGATCACATAAGTTTTATAAAGAGTTAAGCATTTTTCAAGTTTCGTTTTCAAGTAAGGTTTCAACTTCAGAATTTCTATCTTCCTTAACAGGAAACTAAATCGTATTTTTCACTCTACCCTTTTCTTGTTTTCATTTCATACACACCTCTGTGAACGTGCAATAGTCTTTATCAAAGAGTAAAACCTTCATATCTCCGTTAAATTTTTTTTTTAAAAGCCTGTCTTTTATCAAGATTATTCTCACACAAAGAACCGTTAGGAATTTTAACTCGGAGAGAACACTTGCTTGACTTTATTTTAAACTGGACTTTCTAGGCTTCTTAGCGAGCTTTGGGCCAATGCACCCAAACCAGTTGATTTTAGGGCATTAGGTGTAGAAACACCCCAGCGGACTTAATTACTCAAGTTACCTAGCTCCAAAAACAAAAGACAGTTTGGCGTGAAAATCAGATTATTTAATACGAACGGAGATATAACTGGCAGTTCAAATATTTTTTTGGATAAAAGACGTGTTTGGTGTGTTTGGTGTGTAATCATTCCAATCAAGTTTTAGATGGGTTATTTTTCAGACTTAGCTCCAATTACGGCATCAATAACATTCCTTCATATTCGCTTTACTTCATAAACTATTCTTGACATTACTTATTTCAGAACAAACCTATTTGATCCTCAGAAAATCATTTATCTGTTTAAAAGTTTAAACATGAAAGACTTGTCATCTAATTCCCAAAATCTTACGACACGTGTAGTGTGATGTAAAGACGTATATCAACTATAGTTAACTTCAAAGGAGAGTTATCTTTCAGGTTTTCAAAATCCAAACATAAGATTTAGTTATTCCTATTTTTTTCAAACAAAAACCGTCGAAATGTTGAATCAAAGTTCTTCCACAAGCTAACATGACAAAAAAGTTTTTATATTTTTTAGAAAATTTTCAGATTTTTATGGATTTATGGATTTTAATATGCAGATGCAAAATATACATATGAATGCGAAGGTAAGAAATGTGTACCGAGCGTACCCCCAAACTTAAACTGGACAGTGTCCTCACTGTCGTTGCATGAAGAGATTATTTGAAGGGTCAAAATCGTCGGTTAGCGAGACACAAATTTTTATTTGTTTTTGTTTTTAAAGAAAAGAAAAAGAATATACATAAATATATACAAAAATGGTTTGTACATACCCCCAAACTTATTTGGAACAGTGTCCACTGTTCTTGGCTGGATAACCGAAGTTTGGAGGTAGGCAGAGGAAGATCATTCAGGGTAAACCGGCTCCTGTAAGAACAGGAGCTCCTCTATTGGTTCGGCGCTAAGGTACGGTTTGCATCGGTGTCCGTTCACTTTGAAAATTGAACCGTCCTTTGGATTTTCCAAATCCACAGCGCCCTGCGGATACACATTCCGCACAAAATACGGCCCTTTCCAGCGAGATCTGAGCTTTCCTGGATGGAAGTGAAGTCGGGTGTCGTAAAGCAGTACCTGCTGACCAGGTACGAAGGTTTTGCGCAAAAGGTGTTTATCATGAAACACCTTCGTTCGATTCTTAACGACAACCGCGTTATCGTAAGCCTCATCCCTAAGCTCGTTCAGTTCGTTCAACTGCAGCTTCCGATGGCTGCCCGCGTCCTCAAGAGACAGATTCAGCTCCTTTATCGCCCAAAATGCGCGATGCTCTATTTCGACAGGAAGGTGGCAGGCTTTTCCGTACACAAGCCGATAGGGAGACATGCCAAGGTCGGTCTTATAAGCGGTTCTAAATGCCCAAAGGGCATCAGTGAGTTTCAGAGACCAATCCTTACGGTTCTTGGAAACCGTCTTCTCCAGTATCTGCTTGATTTGCCGATTTGAAACTTCGGCCTGCCCGCAGGTTTGGGGGTGGTAGGGCGTAGAGTGCTTATGATTAATGGAGTATTTCCGCATCAAGGCTTCAAAAGTTTTATTGCAGAAATGACTTCCATTGTTTCTAATGATCGCTCGGGGGTGCCCAAACCGTAAGAAAATGTTTTCTTTAAGGAACCTAACGACAACCTTGTTGTCGTTAGTTCGGCTGGGCACAGCCTCGACCCATTTAGAGACGTAATCAACAGCTAGAAGGATGTATAAGTTCCCAAAAGAGCTGGGAAACGGCCCCATGAAATCTATCCCCCAAACATCGAAAATCTCCACAACCAAGATCGGTTGGAGCGGCATCTCGTTTCTCCAGGATATCCGGCCCATGTGTTGGCACCGGGAGCAAGTCTTGCAATAGTCGTGAGCGTCTTTGAAAAGTTGTGGCCAGTAGAAACCACATTGCAAGATCTTCTCAGCTGTCTTTCTGGGCCCAAAATGCCCGCCACATGCTTGATCGTGGCAAAATGACAGCACACTCTTGAATTCCTCATCAGGGACACACCGACGAATAATCTAGTCGGGACAGTACTTGAACAAGTAGGGTTCGTCCCAGTAAAAGTGTTTTACTTAGGATAAGAAGCGAAGTCTGTCCTGACTCGACCATTCAGTCGGTAGTAATCCCGTGGCCAAATAGTTCACAATATCTGCGAACCAGGGTTCGCACGATACTGTCAAGATCTGTTCATCCGGAAAAACGTCGTTAATTGGAATTGGAAGCGAAGGCGAAGAAGGAAGTCGTGAGAGATGGTCGGCAACTACGTTTTCACATCCTCGTTTGTCCTTAATGACAAGGTCAAACTCTTGAAGCAAGAGGATCCAACGTATTAACCGAGACTTGGCATCTTTCTTCGCAAAAAGATGGCGCAGAGCTGAATGGTCCGTGTAGACAATGACTGGAGAGCCGATGAGGTAGGGCCTGAACTTTTCTAAAGCAAATACAACAGCTAAGAATTCCTTCTCAGTTGTTGTATAGTTAAGTTGGGCGTCGTTCAGGGTTCGGCTCGCGTAATAGATTACGTGCAGCATCTTGTTGATGTGCTGTCCAAGGACAGCACCGATGGCAAAGTCGGATGCATCGCACATAATCTCGAATGGGTGCGTCCAGTCAGGTGAAGAAAGAACGGGAGCAGAAGTGAGTGAGCGTTTCAGTGACTCGAATGCAGTCACACAGCTCGAGTTGAAGTCGAAAGGCGTGTCCTTGGCCAGCAAAAGCGTCAAGGGCCTAGCAATCTTGCTAAAGTCCTTGATAAACCGTCTATAGAAACCGGCATGGCCAAGGAAGGCTCGGATATCTCTGACGCATCGGGGAGGAGGCAGATTGGAAATGACCTCAATCTTTGCTTTGTCAACCTCTATGCCATTTTGCGAGATGATATGTCCTAAGACAATACCTTCGCGCACCATGAAGTGGCATTTCTCCCAGTTCAAAGTGAGATTCTTGTCCTTACATCGGGTAAGGACAGCGTCAAGATGCAGCAAACACTCGTCAAAGGAGTCGCGGAAGATGGAGAAGTCATCCATGAAAATCTCCAGAAATTTTTCCACCATGTCCGAGAAAATTCCCATCATATACCGCTGGAAGGTAGCGGGCGCATTGCATAGCCCAAAGGGCATGCGGCGATATGCAAACGTGCCGAAAGGACAAGTGAAAGTGGTCTTGTCCTGGTCTTTTTCGGCGATGGGAATTTGATTATAGCCGGAGTAGACATCAAGAAAACAATAGTACTCATGTCCGGCCAATCGTTCCAGCATCTGGTCAATGAAAGGTAGCGGAAAGTGGTCTTTCCGCGTCGCGGTGTTGAGTTTTCTGTAATCAATGCAAACTCGCCACCCAGTTTGGGTGCGAGTAGGGATTAACTCGTTCTCCTCGTTGGTTATGACCGTGATGCCCAACTTCTTGGGGACAACGTGAATGGGGCTAACCCATTGGCTATCAGAGATAGGGTAAATGATACCACTATCTAGACATTTGACGATCTCCTTCTTCACAGCCTCCTTCATGACTGGATTAAGACGTCTTTGTGGATCCCGGGCTGGTTTGGCATCATCCATCAGATGAATGTGATGCTCAACGATGAGGGGACTAATCCCCTTGATGTCCGTCATGGACCAGCCAAAAGCTTGCCTGTTGCTGTGCAAGACCGCGAGAAGGGCTTTCTCTTGCTCGGGAGCTAGAGAAGCCGAGACGATGACAGGGAGGGTCTCGTTCTCACCTAAGTAAGCATACTTAAGGCGAGACGGCAACGGCTTGAGTTCGAGCGTTGGATATGAAATGATGGAAGGCAAGACTGGTGCAAAGGTCTCGAACTCAAAGGACTCCAGCAAAGGTTCAAAACGAGTGTAGGAAACCGAGTCGGATGGTTCAGGTAACTCATCCGGAAAGTCGAAGGATTCAAAATCGGGTTGTGCGCGGCTAAGATCGTTCGAGAACGTGAAACACTCGTAGTCGTTCTCGGGCGCAGAAACAGCAGCGGGTTCGAAGAGAAATGCACCAGTGGCGTCAAAATTATCGTGATCAAACAGAAACTCCTCGAATTCACACTCTTCGGGGGTGATCTCCTGGATCGAGCAGACATCCAGTACATGAGCATTAGGTTCGGCGGGCTGATTCCCTAACCTAAAAATGTTGAGTTCAATCGTCATATTTCCAAAAGAGAGGTTCATTGAACCATTGCGACAATTGATCACAGCATTTGAGGTTGCGAGAAATGGGCGACCGAGTATCACCGGAATTTGATTCCGGGGGTTAGCTACAGGCTGTGTATCTAAGACAATGAAGTCAACGGGGAATATGAAGTCCCCGACTTTTATTAACACATCCTCTAGCTCACCCCTAGGATGGGTGATCGATCGGTCGGCCATTTGGAGAGTGCAGTGTGTGGGTTTCAACTCTCCGACGCCTAATTGCTCGTATACTGAATACGGAAGCAGGTTAACACTGGCACCAAGATCTAATAGTGCGCGGTTGATGTTCTTATCCCCAATGATAATTGAAATCGTAGGACAGCCAGGGTCCTTCCGTTTTTGTGGTAAAGATTGGGTAAGGGCATCACTCACAGCACTAGCCAAGAAAACTTTCTTGGGTACCTGAGACTTCCTTTTTTTCGTGCACAAGTCCTTTAAGATTTTCGCGTAGGACGGGACTTGTTGGACAGCATCTAAAAGAGGAATATTAATGTTAACCTGCTTGAATAACTCCAAATCTTCTCCATTTGAGGATTTTGTTTATTAGACCTCAACCGGTTTGGAAATGGAACATTTTGAAAATTGGTTGAGTCTAATACTGGAGGAGGAGATTTTGGAGTTGGAACGGATCCCAGAATAGGTGTTTTCGTGGAGTGAGAAGTGGGTTCGTTCAGAGCAGAAGAAGAGGAAGGGGAGCCTTGTGAAGAACGGAGAATAGGCTCAGAAGACGAAGAAGAAGAAGGAGAAGAAGAAGAAGAAGAAGCGGCGGCCGGGGTGTCATCGTTGATCTGTTTGCCAATGTTGTTTTGCAGCATCCTCCCCGATCTCAGTGTAGTCACGGCACTCACATTATGGTTTTGTTGTTCAAGAGCAACATGTGTATTATGTGGGTGACCGGGATTTGGAAGTGGCTGGGACGGGAGCTTCCCCTTCTCTCGCTCGCTTAATGCCGCGTTCAGCTGTGCAATCTGGGCCTCGATGGTTTTGATGCTTTGCCCGTGTGCGGCAGTGTGTTGCACTAAAGATTGAATCGAAGACTGGATGTTGGCGGTGGATTGAGTCGATTGTTTAACAAACGCCTCCAGACTTCGCTCGAGCGAGGAAACCTTATCGTTGTTCGACGGAACAAAGTTGTTTGGTGGAAAAGAGTTGTTGGGTGCAAAGTTGTTCGTCTGGTTTTGGAAAGGTTGGGGTTGGAAGGGCTGCTGATACTGAGTTTGTTGTTGCGCTTGTTGTTGCGGCGGAGGGGCCCTTTGGAAATTATTGCCCTGGAATTGATTCTGATTCTGATTCCAGGCGAAATTGGGGTTGTTCCTCCAACCGGGATTGTAGGTGGAAGAGTATGGATCATTCCTCGGTCTTTGCTGGAAGGCAGCATTAACCTGATCCTGTCCTTGCGAGGGTGGATTGTAAGGACACTCTTCGGTCAAGTGGGAAGGATCGGAACAATAAGCGCAGATGGTACGAAGGGGAAGAACAGGGGCAGGAGCAGGAGCAGAAAATTTGCTCTCTATTGCTTCGAGCTTTCGTGTTATTGCAGCCATTTCAGCTTTCATCGCAATAGAGACATCGAGTTGGTGGATTCCTACCCTAGACTGACCGGTAGAAGTGGAGGTAGAAGAAGAAGAAGTCGGTCTGGTGCTCTCCCATTGTAGCGTCTGCTCCGCAAGATCGTCAAAGAACTGCCACGCTTCCTCGTCAGATTTCGATAGGAAGTGGCCCTGACAGATGGTTTCCAGCAACTGCTTCGTTGCTGGGTTCAGTCCCTCGTATAAGGTTTGGCAGAGTTGCCATTTCTCTATACCGTGGTGAGGACACTGAACAAGAAGGTCTTTGTACCGGTCAAAGTACTTCCAGAAGGGTTCAGAAGGAAGCTGGGAGAATTGGTTGATTTCATTTCGAATCCTTGCGGTCTTATGATTCGGATAAAATTTCTTTAGAAACGCTTTAACAAACTCGTCCCAGCTGGTGATTGAGTGGGAAGCGGTGCTATACAGCCATTTTTCAGCAAGATCGCATAAAGTGAACGGAATGACCCGTAGACGTATAGCATCGTCCGACAGCTGGGTTGTTTTCATCATGGCACAGACGTTTTGAAATTTATTGATGAAGATATAGGCATCTTCAGATTCGAGCCCATGAAAACGTGGAAGTATGTTGATGAAATGGGGCTTAATTTCAAAGTTGTCCCCATTGGCCGGAGGAAGAGAAAGGCAAGTGGGAAGTGCAGAACAGGTGGGGTAGAAACGATCCTGGAGCGCAATTCGCTGCGGCGCTACAACAGGCGGAGGTGGTGGAAGATTGGTCTCCGTAGGAGGTGGAGCCAATCCAGCGGTGGTCAAAGAGATGTTCGGATTAAATCCCGACATCGCGGAAGAAGAGGTTGGTGAAGGTGAAGGTGAAGGTGAAGATGTATGAACAGAATTCCGGTCAACGTCGGAGTTGGCCGGCAAAGGAAGGGGTGAAAGAGGAGTGGACGGAGTATCGGCTTCGGAGTCGATTGCGTAGTCGGTCGCGACTAACGTAACGCGGACTAGACGGGCGCTAGTGTCCCGAGTCCAAGCGGACATACACTAAACGAGTTTAGTATAGTCAAAGCGGAGAAGGTGAGGGTAAGAAAACGTCAATGGAGAAAGGCGATGGGTGGTGGGTGAAAAATGAATTTGGCGACAAAGGGCAAGTTTTTATAAAAGTTTATGATTTTTTTTGATTTTTTTTGATTTTTTTTAGAAAGATTTTTACAGAAATATGTACGGAAATACGGCTTAAGCAATCACAAACAAGATATGTACAATCACACCTAGATCTAGGGTAACCTAGGTCTACTAGACCTGCTCCTGAACTTGATTGTCGAAGTTAAACAATGTCGAGAAACGGGCTTAAAAATACACTGATCACGAGGCCAGGTAAGTGCAGAGATAAGGGGAGGTTGTCCAACGCTTTCGCGAAGTTCCTTAATTAAATAACCCTTTCTCTTTCGGCGGTTGCGCCTTTAACACTTTCCTAGACACCCCGTAAACAATATACGGTTAAGCGAGGTTCTAAACACGGTTTATCTTCTCCTAATGAGCGCGAAGTCCTTAGGGCTGAAGTCTAGTATTTTTTAATTTACAATGGACAATGCATATGCTTTAGTGATTTTTTGGGTCCTGGGAAGGGTGATGAAATCCCCACCCAATCTGGATTGGTTTCAAGCCCCTTAAGTCCGTATTAAAGAATGCAAAACAGTAACAAATCAACTGCAAACAATTTTTATTTGCGGCGCAAAGAATCCTGCACAAGAACAGTTTATTGGAAGGGGGAGAAGAATTTGCGCAAAGAAGGCTGCAGAAAACACAGTTTATTGGAGTTCAGAGGAGTGGGAGAGAAGAGAGGAACACTTACAGAGAGTTTGGCACAGAGAACTCCCCAAGTGGCCGCGGTTCCGCGGAAAAAGAGCCCTAATGCCGCGGTTCCGCGGCTGTAAAGAGGAGTGGATGCATCATTTTTCTTGTGTGGGTTCTGTTGGGTGTCCTCTGGTTGTCTGGATGTCCTGAATTTGAATTTACTCACTGTATCTGCTCCAGATTTTTACAGTAGACCGGATGCTTCATTTTGTCCGTCGCGGTGTAGCCGCGAAATGTGGGTCTATCTTCCCACGTCTTTGGCACAGTACTTGAACTCCGTATTTTCAACGTCTTGGCCACTGAACTCGAACCTTGTATTTTCCTACACACTTGCACAAAAGCTAATCAAAAAACAACAAGATGGTTTTTTTACAAAGTATATATTTTTTTTCGTTTTTTTTATACTTACAAATTAACCCGAAATTACACAAAGAAATAAACTACCATCTCCCCGGCAACGGCACCATTTGATTGTTAGGATACGTGCGTGTCAAGTTTAGTTTTAAATACCGCAATCAAGACGGTTTCGCTTGTAGCTAGCCGGTTGAGTACGGGTCGTCCGCAGGGAGATGGGAGTCTTTTTCAAAGTGTTTTAACGAGTTAAGTCCGAAAGTTCAGATTTTGTTTGTAACTATCTAAGTGTTAAGTTGATATTTAAAGAGAGCTTGTTAGGGTTAGGATTAGGTTAGTTTGAGTTAGGAGTCTCCACATCTTTCGTTGCCCCTCTTAATATCGGTGTTACGGTAATCGGCAACAACGGGGATTAGCACGACTAGGAAGAACTTTGCGAGTATAAGCTAGGCTTTCCAACGCATAAGTCTTCCTTTTGGTGCTTGTCCGTCCGTTCTTGGCTCTTATCCATAACCTCCGGTTAATTCAACCACAACCGGTCTCACTACGGAATCACCGCTATCATGTAGGATAGGCTGCCGTAAGGAGCGGATTGTGGCTCAATTAACGGGAGTCGATTTAAGTTGTTGGGCAAGTAAAGAGTGAGAGAGATTTCCTTCTCTCAAACTTCCCTTATCCTACCCTAAAAAGTATAAAACTACTCACACTTCATGATAAGGAAAAAACAAAACAAAACAAAAGAGGAAGATAGAAAGAAGGAGATTAGAAGAATACGACTAACTATTTGCGACCTCACTTTGGCGAGGATCGAGCGTAAGTATCATTGTCGTATGAATGATAAAGAGAAAAGAGAAGAAAGAAACAACAAGGAAATAACAACAACTACTTAACGAATTTAAAGTTACAACAATTATAACAAAAGTAAGACAAGCATGATAATAAAATGATCTTCTTTATTCACCATTCCTCACTCACAAAGCTCACCACAAGTTTAATGGAGAAGAGATGAGAAGAAGAAGAACATGTAAACTAAAACCTAGCAAAAAGAAAATACAAGAATGGACCCTTTCCTTCTCAAACTTCTGGGCTATTTATAGGCTGTAGAATGGAAACCTAGGGCAACCACCAGACCACATATGCAATGACCAAAATACCCCCCAAAAATCTGCAGTCATGGCGCCAAAACGGCCGCGGATCCGCGGCCTGGACCCACCTTTTGCCGCGGATCCGCGGCCTTATTGTTGAATTGGGCTTTCATCTTTCTTGGGCTTCCCTGGTTTGATGTGTACATTATTCTGGCATATGTATTTTCTCAATTTGGCTCCACGATTTTTCCAGAATTTTTGTTGAGGGAAAGGTGGACTTTTTGTCAAGATTTTGTCATGATTGCCTCGAGCTCCGCATAGATCTCTTGGATTTTGTGCTACCATTGAGCCTTGTGCCTGAAAACGACATTGATTTGACATTTTGTCTTCCTAAACTGGTATCTGGCAACATACGGATGAAGAGCGGAGACCGTGTTTTATCTGTGGTTGGCAGGAACCCGGATTTTGTCGTGTTTTCCATGAATTTCACCGTTTTAGAACCGAGAACCTGTATCCTGCAATTTACTCGCAAACACGGCTCAAGAGTATCTACCGATATGCAATGTGACAAAAATTGGGCGGTATGAAAATACAAAAATCTGATATGAACACTGAGGTACCTACATATCATACATAGTATCGTAAACCGAAATTGCACACGAAAACCAAAACGGCACGCGTATCACACATAGGTTAAAACCTATGGTCTACACATGCAAGAATAACCAAACAACTCTCGATATCGACGTACAAAAGCTAATCGATCGAGACAACACATAAATACCCAAAATCAAGTTACAGAATTCGCAAAACCAAAATCAGAAACGATGTAAAACACTTCCAGATTTTACCCTAGGTGAAATTAACCAATTTTTCATATGCAGAAGGTCTAATTTAAAGATAAAGGGACTACATAACAAGAACGAGGCCCAGAGGCCAAGTCCTGGTCGCAAATTGCGGCCAGAAGGAATATTTTGGCGCCATGGTGTGAGGTTTGGATCTCGGGTCTTCAGGGTAGCTTCTAGGTTGCCTGGACGACCCACAGTAATCGCTATAAAAATTTCAGGTCCCCCGGGTCATAGCAGATAACTAAACAACAACACAAATCCAACACAAATCCGATATCGGGGATTTCTAAGTTTGTGAATTGGGGTTAAGTCTCAGGTTTAGGTCCAAAATACAATCACTACAGGGGTTGTATAGCCACTACTAACCTCAATTCCACTATCTAAATTCATGAATTCCTCAAACCTCATCTAGGAATTCTCTAAGTTCATTAAACTCCACTAAAACACTTCTAAACATGTAAAGATGCTAAAGTGAATGAAATACTATACTAATGGTGAAAGAATTACCTTATTTGTGTAGGGTTCCTAGGCACACTCTAGAGGTCTCACAAGGCATCGATCATGCTAAATTCAAAATTTACGGTGCCGGGAAACCATAGACTACGGATCTTAGACTAGAAGTTTAGGCAAATAATGAAACTAGTTAACACTTAACTACAATAATATGGAAATACAACCTTTGTAGATCCAGTGCTCCACCTCCATAGCTCCGCAACGAAGACCCCTCGCTGTCCAAATTAATTCCCGGGCTCTAGCGTCGGCTTCGTCGGAGAAATGGCGAGCTAGGTCGTCGATGTCCATGACGAAGATGATCTACGTCGAGGCATCGCTGAATCAAGCTCTTACTTCACCAAGTCAAGAAACTTGTGAAGAAAACACACTCTACTACTTGGCAAGAGTTAGAGGATGAAGAAATAGGAAGTGGGTAGACTTTAGAATTGGATTTCTCACTCATTTCTATCAATCACCATTGATGGAGCTTGCTTTCTTCAAGTGAAGAAAGGAAGAAGAAGAAGAATTATGTTATGATAAGTTAATTAAAAAAGAAAAGAATAATCAACCCTTATCATAACATGACCATAGTTAAGTGTAGAGAACTAATCATGGTTTAATGCAATGGTTAGGGTTAAGCTAAAAACAAAATGGTCATCAAGTCAAAGCATTCATGAAGCTTCATGAATGAACAAAAGAAATGCCACCATTTTATCATTTCATTTCCTTTTTCCAATAAGAAAAAGATTAATAAATAAATGAATAAAATGAATAAGAAAATAGTAAACCCTAACCATTCCATTAACCAAGGTTTAATTCTATACACTTAATTAAAAAGGCATGTATCATCAAACATGATACAAGCATGTGCACAAAATCATATCGCATATCCAATGCGCACACCCGAGCGAGAAAATCCATTTAAAGTGAACCGATACTAGTTAATGTAAAGTAATATATCAAATATATAATTATGCATTAAATCATTAAATCAACGCTTGATTTAACGATCCGGTCATATCGCATATAACCGACTAGTATCATTAGTAACAACTTATCGAATCAACACTTGATCCGATAACCCGGCTATATCACATATAACCGATCAATGTCACAAATCACGAGAATCAAATACAGTATCACATACTGGTATCATTCTCGGTCCTGCACATATCTCATATGCGCTCCTATTTCGTTTCGCTTGAGCCAGGAAACCTCTGTATAGGACTCTAAAGACTCGTCAATACGCTGGCAGCAGGTGATGATCATATCAAACACCCACAAGCCGCAAGCGGTCTGCTAAACGTAACGGCCACCCGGGTATTGAGCGATCAGAAGATCGACGAGCAAGCCCGCTCACACTCCAGTGAATCCAACCAGTAACACTACCGTACAGTCCGGTCTGATCGTCTGATATGTCGCATATCTCACCTAGGGGTGGTAAATGTCAGACCCCAATAGCTCGATAAGTCGTGTCGATATGAGGTCTATAACAATTTGAGAAACTACTGGTAACACTTACCAGTAAATCTCAGCAACCCTGGCCAGGGATTTCCTGTTATAGCCAATCGAACACAGCGCAACATCAACTCCCTATACCGGGAGAGACGAATCCCCTCCTATCGCTCATTGCCTCCATGTGACTCGGGACTGTACCCAAAAACCACCGTTTTACACGCCCTCTTGGACGTGGTAAGATGGAAATCAAAGCACAGTGGGAACCACACAAGACTCTATGACGATCTCGGGTCAACAGACTACTCTGTACCAGTGTCACCTGAGAACTGCCATCTGACGTGAGGTATAATACCATCTGGGAGTTCTCGGCGAGTCCGTCCAGTGTACCCAGTCTCTACTGAGCACCCGTATATCTCCTCTGATGTCAAACACCAATGGATATGTTATCATCCATCGCCCATCTGTATGGGTCGAGAAGGTACACGCTAGTCTACTCTGGTATATCGATGCCCCGTCTCGATACACCCACGACTAGGGACTTTGAAGGATGTACTTATGGACTACCATGTCCCCACTAGTATGATCCGCATCATAGTCCAGGTAGTCAAGTACACATCCTAAGGGCTTTACCAACATGTAATAGAGAGACAATCTGTATACACGTTAAGGTAAAGAGTAACCAGATAGCATACTATCATGTCGAGCAAGAAATTCCTCCCTATATATGTCCCAGCATCCACTACAATATACATCCTATGTACAGTAATGGCCTCTAGGGCATACATATAACTAACAATCTCCTACTTGCACTAGGGCCATCTGTAGCAGTGGTTGTAGTATCTCATACTCAACCATCCCATAAAAGTCTCTCTCTGGGAATAGGCCTTCGTGAGTGGATCCGCTGCGTTATCCTCTAAGTCTGCTCTCCTTGCCTCGATCAACCTGGAGATCAACCATCTCCATGATCAGGTGATACTGCCTTAGAATAAGTCTGGATCACTGATGGGACCGGCGTTCCTTAGCATAAGCCACAACTCCATTGTCTCACAATGGTAGGAATGTAGTTCATCTCATGAACCATTATACATCCAAACAGCCTCTTTGGTAGCATCTTAAGTAGCGATGTATCCTGCCTTTATCGTCTAGTATGTCACGGTATCTAGCTTGGAACTCTTCCAACATACCGTCCCTTTAGTGAGGGTAAAGACAATGCCTGCGACTGACATTCAGTCGTCTTTATCACTCTGGAACGCTTCCAGTGATCCTATATTGAGAATCATTGTGATAATCGGAGATTGACCGAGCGTAGTATAGGAAACTCCTTTCTTATCAAGAGTATGTCATCCACGTACTCTATGAGGATCACCACCATACTCCCTACTACCTTTTTGTTTATACAAGGTTCATCTACCATTTTGATGATGTCAAACTCTTTGAATAACACATCAAAACAGACGTTCCAACTCCACGATACCTGCTTTATCAGATAAAACATCTTGCACACGTTTCCGCTGCTCCCACTGTTTACGAAGCCTTCTGGCTGTGTACTTACAGACGTTCTCTTCTAAAACATCATTTAGAAAAGATCTCATGGCACCCAACCGCCAGATATCGTAGTCATGGTATGTAGCCGTGGCAAGTAGGATCTGGATGGACTTAAGCATAGATACTGGAAAAGGTTTCATCATTATCCACGCCTGGTTGATGACGAAAACCTTTAACAAGTCTAGCTTTGAAAGTCTCAACCTTTCCAAGTACACCAAGTAATCTTCTCAAGATATACTTGCTCCTGATGGGGATTTAACCCTTCAGATATAGCAACCAAAGTCCATACTTTGTTGGTGTATAAGGATTCCATCTCAGATCGCTAAGCATCCAGCCATTCTTACAGAGTCCCACTCCTGATGGCCAGTTCGAAACTAGTTGGGTCATCATCTCATGATGCAATCCTCGCTCCCACTGTCATAGAGCAACCGAAGTATCTCTCAGGTGGGTGAGGAACCCTACTAGATCGGCGGAGAGGCTGAGGTTCGTTGGAATCTACTGAATCCTTTGGTTTTATCAAATCATCGGCTGCAAATTGTATAGCTGGAACCTTTCCAGTTGTACATTACAGACCTTGCCTCGAGCTTGTCCGGATTTTGCTTTTAGACATAGGCCGGACAACCCCAAATCTTAACTAGCTTAAGACATGGGCTCTTCCCTTTCCATATCATATATGAAGTGGTAGGCAACTGATTTGATTCGAACCCTATTCAATAGGTATGCAGCTTCTCAAGTGCATAACCCCCTAAGAAAAAAGGTAACTCAGTATTACTCATCATAGAGCACACCATATCAAATAGGGTGTATCTGCTCCGCCCCGACATACCATCGTGCAATGGTGTATACGGAGGAGTAATGCTGAGAGAGAATCTCATTCTCCTTTAGAAAATTCCAAGAATTTCGTGCTCAAGTATTCTCCTCCTTGATCTCATCAAAGGACATAATACTTTTACCCGTATTTTGGTTCTCTACTTCTCGCTTATATTCTGTGAATATCTCAAAAGGTTTGGACTCATGTTTCAACAAGAACATATGACTGAATCTTGAGAGATTATCAGAGAATATAACGAAGTATAAAGAATCAGTCCTGGCATGTGTAGTAGACAGGAGACCTTACATACATCATCATGTATCAGTCCCAAGAGTTCACTAACTCTTTCTCTGTTTCCAATAAACAGAGCTATGGTCATCTTATCTTTGTGACATGACTAGCGAGTTTCACAAGATGTAAATTCAAACTGATTTAAATATGCATCTATATGTAACTCTAGCTAGTCGGGTCACATTGATCTGACCTAGTCTACAATACCTCAAGAAGAATTCGTTCATTTCTGAACTCTTCCTCTTGTGTGTGATCCGTATACTAAGAACTGTAGTTTGATTTAGAACATCAACGTTTTTAGATAACGTGCCTGAACCGATCAACTTTTGATATAGGAAATGTTCAAAATATTATCCAACAATACAAAATTTTATCGTTTCTTTACTAATAAAGAGACAGATATGATTTTGTATATCAGGTTCGGTATCTAATAACATTCGTTCAGAATCAATGTATCGGTAATACAGGGTGACAGTGACCAACAGACTTGGCTGCAACTCTTGCCCCGTTTTCTGCCTCATGAAACTTATCACCCGTTCTCAGTTTTTCTACCCTTTTGTAGCCCTATGTAACATCTTACATATCTGGGATCCTGATCCGGTATCAAATACCCAGGATACGGAGGATACTGAGAAACAGTTCTTTGTAATGAACACACCCGAAGATGATGCATCAGCATGCACTCTCTTCGTTTGGGCGGCACGGGAAATCTGGTATTCCCCAAATTCCTGCTCTGTCTTATAACAATTATAAGTTGGAGCGGGACCAACGTTCCCCCAGCTCAGTATAACAAGCGGGTTCAGTCAATAATCCGTATTATTATCTTGATTAAGGCGTGATATGGTCGCTACCAGGAGAGAGAGAGAAGAAAACACTCAGCGTGCGCTCTTGCAAGAATAGATTGGTTATTATTTTATCTAATCAGGATGGCTCCCACTGCTTTTTATCAAATCTTCCTTCAAACACTAAAAGGAAAGACTAGCCGGGATTAATTACACACTACAAGTTCGCCAATCTTTCAGCCAGGCCAGTGTCAGTACTTTGAGGGAGGTCCCCCGTGCTTTCGCACGAACCTAATTAATGTAAACCTCGTTTTCCCAGAGGCGTAACCCCGTTGACACCTTTCTAGACACCTACTTGATCGGCTAATTGTAATGTATAAAACTCTCCCAGGAGTAACTCTTACTCGCAGCGGGTATCGGGATCCAACTATCTCATAGAAGGTATGCAATCTCATTGCAAATTTCAACACTTGAAATTCCCGATAATATTTTGCCCCTAGAATCCTATGACCTTGACGGAGGCCAACAAACTATAGGCTACTAGTCAAGTTGAACCCGTCATTTCTTGATCGAATCAAACCCACCCGCACGACCCTTGACGGAGGCCAACAAGGTCGCACGACTACCCTAACTCAATCTGCATCATATGCATAAGCAGATAAATACTGGTTAGCTACCGCACACTGCGCCTTGACGGAGGCCAACAAACGCAGCACGAATACTAAACAGCACTTATCTGAAATGACGGAGGGCTACGACAGGTTTTTATGAAAACCTATTGCGTAATGAACTTGATATCGTTGTAGGATCGAATGAATTTTGAAATGGAGTGTTTTTGATGCTTTTCTAGTTTTGCTAAAGGATTCACTCCCGGTGAAGGGATCGTCGGTCCTTTCCTCGTCGAATGAGGTGCGGGATTTATCATATATATCACTGTGCAAAGAAAAAACACTTAAAAGCAATCAAAAGACAAACCGAGTGTGTAGCATCTGCCAGTTATTGCTAAAGAAGTCACTCCCGGTGAAGGGATCTCGGTCCTTTCCTTATCGAATAAGGTGCAGGATATATCACATATACTGCTGTGCAAAGCAAGAACTGTAGCTACCTGTTTATTTTGAAATTCGATTCTACAACATCTTAGGTTTCTTTTATTTCATTAATCTCATTAATGAAGTCCCATCATTTAAGTACCTAAACATCACAGATAAATACGACGTACACTTATGTCATCCGCATTCGCCTCGATGTCCCCTCGTGCACCGTTAGGTTTGGTAACAAACGACAGAGCAGGGCAGGGCTAGCGCGGGTGTAAAACATAAGTAACGCCTATATAATATATCATATATACTATATACTGTATTTATCACAGAACATCACATGATCACATCACAGATATCGCAGCAGAAGAATCATATGAAATATTGGATATACTAGGATGTCCGTGTTTTCAATACGAGCCAGTATAAAACACGGATTCCACGGTCGTGATGAATAGCCAAACCCACACCCCTAGACCCCTACGAGAGCGGCAAGCAACCCTACCAATTCTAGAGTTAGGAGACCCGGACTCGACTCCTCGAGTTGGTCTCCCACTGGACTCCAGAACCTGGTTACTTGTGCCCTCCTCCTTGGGTCTATCCTAGTGCGGAAAAGTAAATAATATACAACGGGTGACAACTTCCGCAACCTAGAAGTGCCCCAATAAAAGAATATTACATACAAGTTTTTTACATGAATGAAAATGAAAAAAAAACACTCATCTCACATAAAAAACCCCGGCTATTCAAACACGACGATCCAATATAACATATCCAGCAACACATAACATCACATGTCATCAATGTAAGTAAATATGCGGATCCCAATTGTCGTTGACATATAGCAACGAAACCGGCGATATCACATATTACACTTACGGTCACAGAAAAGAAAGTGTAAAACTACAACAGTTGGAATCCGCAATCTGCATAGACATCGCATGCCTAATCAAATGAATTACTTAGACATCACATGCCTAACAATTATAAACCCCGCATTTTAGTCTCTTTATCGAAAACACTTTTCAATACCAAGTCGGGCAATTCAACAGGATTCCCGACATTTTGATCGAATGCTCGTCGCAAACTTCAGTAGACGGTCGCACCCCTGATACCGTCGACGAAGTGCACCAAGGCGGAACACCGCTACCGGGAGCACCCGAACGGATGCTTTCGGCGACGGGGTTCTCCTACAGTCACTTGGTCGAGGCTATGGAGTGAAGCTGTCTATTAAGTTTACCCGGCGAGTATCCGCGTACGCTACGTGATTGCGACGGACTTTTGATCACATCAAAATTCCGTGACAACCGATCAAGTGAGACTAAACTGCTATGTTTATAACATTCATTCGGTTATCTCATAACTTCTTGTGAATTCCAATTATTGTATCCCATTCCGGATAAATAGAAAATGTTAAACTTTCCGATTGAACATTCGAACACCCAAGTTTTCCCGATACAGCTCAACACATGAAATAAGTCTAACAACATTCAGTTCGTGCCTCAGTACCAACGGTCCAGCCGTAGAAGGGTCAAGCCAACGCCTCATATGTGGCACGCCGTACTGCCCCAAACTCTAAGGTTCAAAGGGCAGTTCAAGACGGTCACATAATCGAGTTAAGGTTTGTTGTCTTCTAGAGGGTCCATCGAGTTACTTGCACTACTTAGAACGTCGTTAAACTACGGAAAAATCCAACACTTGGAAATTTCCCGACAGTGGAAAAATTGGGTATTTATATCCGGTCGAACTTTTTAACATATTCAAAAATACCCGGAAAGCCAAACAGACAAAATTTGATAATCCGATCAAATCTACGAATCCCCAAAACACCCCCAGAAAATTAAGCTCTGTAGTCAGATTTAAAATATCCCAGGAAAACCAACACAGCAAAATACGAATTACTGTGCAAAATTCAAGTTCTGATGTGACAGGGTGACCGCGGAACCGCCGCACAAGCCATGCTTGTGCCGCGGTTCCGCCGCGTGTTAGTGGAATCATGTTCTCGAATTTCACAGTAAGTCTTAGAAAAGCCTGCTGATTTTTCTGCATATTTTTAATTTGGAAAAAGACCAGATTTTAAAAAAAGGACAGAGAGCATTTTTAGGGTTGGGGTTTCGGGTCGTTCGGACTTCAAACTTCGTCTGGACTTCGCCTAAGGCTCTAGCTAGGCTCTGATACCACTGTAGGGTTCCTAGGCACACTCTAGAGGTCTCACAAGGCATCGATCATGCCAAATTCAAAATTTACGGTGCCGGGAAACCCTAGACTACGGATCTTAGACTAGAAGTTTAGGCGAATAATGAAACTAGTTAACACTTAACTACAATAATACGGAAATACAACCTTTGTAGATCCGGTGCTCCACCTCCATAGCTCCGCAACGAAGACCCCTCGCTGTCCAAATCAATTCCCGGGCTCTAGCGTCGGCTTCGTCGGAGAAATGGCGAGCTAGGTCGTCGATGTCCATGACGAAGATGATCTACGTCGAGGCATCGCTGAATCAAGCTCCTACTTCACCAAGTCAAGAAACTTGTGAAGAAAACACACTCTACTACTTGGCAAGAGGTAGAGGATGAAGAAATAAGAATTGGGTAGACTTTAGGATTGGATTTCTCACTCATTTCTATCAATCACCATTGATGGAGCTTGCTTTCTTCAAGTGAAGAAAGGAAGAAGAAGAAGAATTATGTTATGATAAGTTAATTAAAAAAGAAAAGAATAATCAACCCTTATCATACCATGACCATAGTTAAGTGTAAAGAACTAATCATAGTTTAATGCAATGGTTAGGGTTAAGCTAAAAACAAAATGGTCATCAAGTCAAAGCATTCATGAAGCTTCATGAATGAACAAAAGAAATGCCACCATTTTATCATTTCATTTCCTTTTTCCAATAAGAAAAAGATTAATAAATAAATGAATAAAATGAATAAGCAAATAGTAAACCCTAATCATTCCATTAACCATGGTTTAATTCTATACACTTAATTAAAAAGGCATGTATCATCAAACATGATACAAGCATGTGCACAAAATCATATCGCATATGCAATGCACACACCCGAGCGAGAAAATCCATTTAAAGTGAACAGATACTAGTTAATGCAAAGTAATATATCAAATATATAATTATGCATTAAATCATTAAATCAACACTTGATTTAACGATCCGGTCATATCGCATATAACCGACTAGTATCATTAGTAACAACTTATCGAATCAACACTTGATCCGATAACCCGGCTATATCGCATATAACCGATCAATGTCATAAATCGCGAGAATCAAATACAGTATCACATACTGGTATCATTCTCGGTCCTGCACATATCTCATATGCGCTCCTATTTCATTTCGCTTGAGCCAGGAAACCTCTGTGTAGGACTCTAAAGACTCGTCAATACGCCGGCAGCAGGTGATGATCATATCAAACACCCACAAGCCGCAAGCGGTCTGCTAAACGTAACGGCCACCCGGGTATTGAGCGATCAGAAGATCGACGAGCAAGCCCGCTCACACTCCAGTGAATCCAACCAGTAACACTACCGTATAGTCCGGTCTGATCGTCTGATATGTCGCATATCTCACCTAGGGGTGGTAAACGTCAGACCCTAATAGCTCGATAAGTCGTGTCGATATGAGGTCTATAACAATTCGAGAAACTACTGGTAACACTTACCAGTAAATCTCAGCAACCCTGGTCAGGGATTTCCTGTTATAGCCAATCGAACACAGCGCAACATTAACTCCCTATACCGGGAGAGACGAATCCCCTCCTATCGCTCATTGCCTCCATGTGACTCGGGACTGTACCCAAAAACCACCGTTTTGCACGCCCTCTTGGACGTGGTAAGATGGAAATCAAAGCATAGTGGGAACCACACAAGACTCTATGACGATCTCGGGTCAACAGACTACTCTGTACCAGTGTCACCTGAGAACTGCCATCTGACGTGAGGTATAATACCATCTGGGAGTTCTCGGCGAGTCCGTCCAGTGTACCCAGTCTCTACTGAGCACCCGTATATCTCCTCTGATGTCAAACACCAATGGATATGGGATCATCCATCGCCCATCTGTATGGGTCGAGAAGGTACACGCTAGTCTACTCTGGTATATCGATGCCCCGTCTCGATACACCCACGACTAAGGACTTTGAAGGATGTACTTATGGACTACCATGTCCCCACTAGTATGATCCGCATCTTAGTCCAGGTAGTCAAGTACACATCCTAAGGGCTTTACCAACATGTAATAGAGAGACAATCTGTATACACGTTAAGGTAAAGAGTAACCAGATAGCATACTATCATGTCGAGCAAGAAAGTCCTCCCTATATATGTCCCAGCATCCACTACAATATACATCCTATGTACAGTAATGGTCTCTAGGGCATACATATAACTAACAATTTGGCAACTCAAGAAATTTCTTGAGTTGCCCCAAGTTCTCAAAATCCTAGCTTTCTTGGTCTAAAATGCTTGTAGTGTGCCTGTGCACATTTTTAGTTAAGGGAAGATGATGTTTGACGTGGGATTGAGGGTGTTTGTGAGGGTTTAGAGGAGATAGGAGAAGAGGCAGCTAAGAGGAAGAAGAGGGAAATGATCAAGGAAAATTGAAGGGAAAACAATGGGAGCCATAGTCAATTGGCCCCTCACCTCTCTCTCTCTTCTCTCTCATGCCCATACCTATTTCTTTATTCATTTTCTTTTTCTTTTCTTTTCCTCTCATTTAAAACCAAACCATGCTTGAAAATAAAGAAAGAAGCCAAGGTAGAAAAATGTAACAATGTGTAATATGACATGGTGCATATCATGTGCACAAATCAAGCTTAATGCACGATTAGTGATATTTAATCGAGATTAGCATTAAAATATAATATAATTAATCATAAAGAATTTATAATTTGCTTATATCATATAAATTCTGTAAGTGCAGGGCGGCGCCCCGGCCGTCTGAACGAGGCCAAAATGCGGAAACGATGCTTTTACAAAACTTGTAAACCGGCACCACCGTGCACTGTAAACCCGGATCAGGCCATTAACCTACTCCTAACTAACCAGAGAAGGGGTAGAGAGATATACCGAGCGATCCGTGTCCTTCGGTCTTCTCGTCGTCGTCCCGATCTCCCCGCGGAATCTCCGGTCTTCATCTCCACGTCGGAAGGGCACCACATCGTCGGGTTCTTTTACGGGCTCCCACCTCTGGACCGAGGCAACTCGGGCACGAAATTGGCGAGTCGACATGTCCAAGAATTGCTGTAGATGAAGTGTAGAATTATTTGTCTCTTGGGGTTGTATGAAGTTGCCCTTTTGATGGAGGTGAAGAAATGAACTTTTGGAGGAGGAGCTATGGGATTTTTGCAAAGCCAAATGAGAGTATTTTCCCACACAAAAAATTGGGACAGCCCCCCTCTTGTTGTGGCCGGCCATGCTCCAAGAGAAGAGGAGAACGAATGAGTGAGCCAAGAAAAATCATGCAAGAAAAAGAAAAGCTTATCATGATGAATAATCATCACAACCAAGTCACATCATCAACAACCATCACAACTCAAAAGTCAAAACCATGATGAACCAATGACAGTCAAAGGATGGTAGAATCATCATGACACTACAACTTGCAAATAACACCCTCCACTAATCAAATCTGCATGTTTGCAAATAACCCCCTCTCCACCAATTTCCAGTTAAAGAAAGAAACAAAGGAAAATGGCCAAAACGGAAAGCAAACTGGCAACTTCAAAAAACTGATCTCGTAATAAATTACAGGAAAACCCCGCGACTATATACATACCCGCATTTGTATTGCGACCGACTACAAATGAAATGAGACAAAATCTACAATGTACTATACTAGGATCCGGCTTAAACCAAAGCCCGCTAGTATTGTCCGTCTGATCATGATCCGTGCAATACCGCACGTATATGATCGAACCCTGCCATATCTTCATACGACCTCTACTTCGTTTCGCCCAAAACTTGAGAAAACGGTCTGTGGGGGACTCTAAAGACTCGTCAATACTTTGGTTGTGGATTTAACCACTAGCACGTCAGAGGTATTAGCCATACGTAACGGGCTACCAGGTATTGACCAAAATGGACGTCGATGAGCGAACTCATCCTAACACCCTACTGAGCCTGTCAGTGACAATATCCGTACAGTCCGGTCCGTTCGTCTATGAGTATCGCATGGCGGGCCTAGAGGGTTGGTAAAAGTGAAACCCCCAAAAGCGGTACAAGTCATGTCGGAGTGTAGCCCAGAACACTCTGAGATACTACTGGAATACCTACCAGTAAATCTCCTGCCTTGGCCAAGGACTTCATGTAATGGCTCTCCTAGACACAGCGCGACCTCACCCCTGTTAGTTATATGTATGCACTAGAGGCCATTACTGTACATAGGATGTATATAGTAGTGGATGCTGGGATATATATAGGTAGGACTTTCTTGCTCGACATGATAGTACGCTATATGGTTGCTCTTTATCTTAACATGTTTACTTTCTGTCTCTCTGTTACATGTTGATAAAGCCCTTAGGATGTGTACTCGACTTCCAGGAATATGATGTAGATCATACTAGTGGGGCCTGGGTGGTCCATGAGTACATCCTTCAATGTTCCTAGACGTGGGAATATCGAGACGGGGCATCGATATTCCAGAGTAGACTACCGTATATCCTCTTGACCCATGTGATGGGCGATGGATGATCCCACATCCATTGGTGTTTGACATCAGAGATGGTATGCGGGTGCTCAGTGGTGACTGGGTACACTGAACGGACTCGCCGAGAACTCCCAGATGGTATTATACCTCACGTCAGATGGCAGTTCTCTGGTGACACTGGTACAGCTTAGTCTGTTGACCCGAGATCGTCATAGAGTCTTGTGTGTCTCCCACTGTGCTTTGATTTCCACCCTACCACGGCTCTACTGATTCGTGCAAACAGGTGGTTTTTGGGTACAGTCTTGATTCACATGGAGGCAATGAGCGATAGGAGGGGATTCGTCTCTCCCGGTATTGGGGGTTAATGTTGCGCTATACTCGACTAGCCATAACTGGAAATCCCTGGCCAGGGTTGCTGTGAATTACTGGTAAGTGTTATCAGTAGTTTCACACTTGTTATGGACCTTACATCGGCATGACTTATCGAGCTACTGGGGTCTGACGTTTACCATCCCTAGGCGAGATATGCGACATATCAGACGAACAGACCGGACTGTACGGTAAGTGTTACTGGATGGATTCACAGGAGTGTGAGCGGGCTTGCTCGTCGATCTTCTGATCGCTCAATACCCGGGTGGCCGTTACGTTTAGCAGACCGCTTGCGGCTTGTGGGTGCTTGATATGATCATCATCTGCTGCCGGCGTATTGACGAGTCTTTAGAGTCCTACACAGAGGTTTCCTGGCTCAAGCGAAACGAAATAGGAGAGCATATGAGATATGTGCGGGACCGAGAATAATACTAGTATGTGATACTGTATTCTATTCTCGCGATTTGTATCATCGGCAGGTTATATGTGATATAGCCGGGTTACCGAATCAAGTATTGATTCGATACATTGATACATTTGATATTAGTCGGTTATATGTGATATGACCGGATCATTAAATCAAGTGTTGATTTAATGATTTAATGTATAATTATATATTAGATATATTACTTTACATTAACTAGTATTTGTTCACTTAAAGATGGATTTTCTCACTTGATGTGCACATTGTTTATATGATATAGTTTTGTGCACTAGATTGCATCATGTTTGATGATGCATGCAAACTTGGGTGTATATTTACTTTAAACCATGTTTAAGTGAATGGTTAGGGTTTTGTTATCTTTTCTTAATTATTTATTTTATTTATTTACTTTAGGGCAAGAAACAAAATGGTTGCTTCTTTTGTTCTTTTGTTGAAGCTTCATGAAGCTTTGACCATTCTTGTTTCTTTCCTAAACCTAACCATTCACCTAACCCTAGTTTATTCTCTACACTTGTTAAACTAACCCAAAGTTGCATTATGATAAGATCACTTGATTTATGATTATTAATCAATTGATATTATTATTCATCATATTCTTTTTCTTCTTCTTCTTCTTCAAGAAGAAAGAAGCTTGCTACCAACAATGGTGCCTTGAGTAAAAGAGTGAGAAATCCAAATCCAAAGTGAACCCACTTCCTATTTCTTCATCCTCTACCACTTGCCATGTTGTATAGGGTGTTTTCTTCACAAGTTCCATGACTTGGTGAAGTTGGAGCTTGATCTTGAGTTGCCTCGACGTAGATCATATTCGGCATCGAAGTCGACGACATAGCCCGATCTTTTCTCCGATGAAACCACCGCGAGAGTCTAGGATTCCGAGGGTTGCTGCGGAGGGACGTCATCATGGAGCCAAGGAAGTGGAGGACCGGATCTACAAAGGTTGTAGTCACTTTCCTTTTAGTTAAAGTTGTTAACTTGTTATAGTATCGCCTTACCTCTAGTTAACGATCTAGCGTTAGGGTTTCTTTGGCACATGAAAATTTTGATTTTGGCATACCTCATGGGTGTGCCTAGGAACCCTATAGTGGTATCAGAGCCTAGCAAGAGCCTTAGGCGATGAGTAGACGAAGTTAGAAACCCGATCGAACCCGAAACCCTAATCCAAAATCCTTCTCTGTACATTTTTTCAAAACTGGGATTTTTCCAAATTAAAAATATGCAGAAAAATCAGCAGGGATTTCTAAGAAAAACTGTGCAGCACGTGCATCTGATTCCACCAAAGCGCCGCGAAAACGCGGCACGAGCATGGCTCGTGCGGCGGTTCCGCGGCCAAACAGTACCATTGTGTTGTGAATTTTGCACAGTAATTTCTTTATTTAGTTGCTGAGTTTTCTGGGAATTTTTAAATTGCACTCAAGAGTTGAGTTTTCTGGGTTGTATTGGGAATTCGTAAATTCGATCGGATTGTCTAATTTTGTCTATGTGTTTTTCCGGGTAATTTAAAATATGTTAAAAGTTCGACTGGATATAAGTACCCAATTTTTCCCCTGCCGGAAAATTTCCAAGTGTTGGATTTTTCCGTGGTTTAAAAACGTTCTAAGTAGTGCAAGTAACGCGATGGACCCTCTAGAAGACAACAAACCTTAACTCAATTATGTGACCGTCTTGAACTGCCCTTTGAACCTTAGGGTTTGGGGCAGTACGGCGTGCCACATGTGAGGCGTTGGCTTGACCCTTCTACGGCTGGACCGTTGCTACTGTGGCATGAAGTGGATGTTTTTAAACTTATTTCATTTGTTGAGTTGTTTCGGGAAAACTTGGGTGTTTGACTGTTCGATCGGAAAGTTTAACATTTTCTATTTATCTGGAATGTGATACAATATTTGGAATCCACAAGTAGTTATGAGATAACTGAATGAATGTTATAAACATAGCACTTTAGTCTCACTTGATCGGTTGCCACGGAATTTTGATGTGATCAAAAGTCCGTCGCAATCACGTTGGATACGTGGATACTCGCCGTGTAAACTTAATAGACAGCCACGCCCCATAGCCCCGACCAAGTGACTGTAGGAGATCCCCGTCGCCGAAAGCATCCGTTCGGGTGCTCGCGGCAGCGGTGTTCCGCCTTAGTGCACTTCGTCGATGGTATCGGGGGTGCGGCCGTCTACTAAATTTTGCGACGAGCAGTCGTTCTGGATATCGGGAATCTTTTTGAATTGCCCGACTTCATATTGAAAAGTGTTTTCGATAATGAGACTAAAATGCGGGGTTTATAATTGTTAGGCATGCGATGTCTAAGGAATTCATTTGGTTAGGCATGCGATGTCTAAAGAGTTTGC